>CM069918.1:31163920-32557062 GCA_036172225.1 Cryptocoryne crispatula var. balansae
GGGGGGGCACCCTGCGCGCCCCCGGTTCCTATGAAAGGCGGGGGCGCGGTCAATTTCTTTAAATCGCAAATTACCCTGATTAGCACCTTCTAAACTGGATTTTTGGAAGGTTTCCGCAGAGGATTTTCGATTATTTGTACCACGCCCCCGGTTCGGGGGCGCGTTACGTATGTCAAGTTGATATTTAGCAATTTCCGAAAGTTTCCGTCGATTTTTAGCAGTGACACGCGTAACGCACCCCCGCTTCCTTTGAAACAGGGGGGCGCGCAGACCGCGGCCCCGAACTGGGGGCGCGCCCTACACGCCCTTGGTTTGAGGGCGCGCCCTACGCGCCCTCGTCCTCTTTGAAAAGAGGGGGCGCGGTCGGTCCAGTTTCTAAATTTTGCACCGGCTTCCTTCCCCTATAAATTGAGGGCCATTCTCAGCGACCCGAGGTGAACCCCCGGTGCCTAGCTCGTCCAGAGGTCGTCCAAGCTCTTCTCCAAAGCCGTCCCGACGTCCAAAGGCGATCCGAAGTCAAGAAATCGATCCCGAGGTGAAGGAGAAGGCTCGATCCGGGTGTTCTTCATCAACCATCTTCATCGACTTCTGCAGAAAATCCGGGGCTTCTGCTGCAAAAGTCTTCAACATACAAATTGTTCCTCTCTTCTTCGTTCTCTTTCATCTCCAACTGACGTCACTCAATTCTGACTTGCCGTTTGTTCGTGGCGATTGCCACACTGAGGGCGCGCATCCAGGTTCTGTTTTTTATATCCGCCCACTTTCAGAATTTTTACTGACTTATAAAGGAGGATTTAGGAGAAGTCATCAACATAGTAACTCTTCCTATCTTAGTTCTCCGTCTACTCCAACAAACGGAACTCGATTCTGACATTGGGGTCGTCAGTAGCATCCTCTGCACCGAAGTCGCGCCAGGAGGGTGCAAAGCTACCCGAACCGGCCCTTTTCAACCAACTCGGCTTCAACTCAAGCCGATCCATTCCATAAGCTTTCTCAACTCATTTAACTCAGTTCATTTGCTGTTTTAAAGCATATTTCAGTTTATTTTCATCATTTTTACATAATCAAAAAAATACAAAAAAAAGGGTTAAGGCTCACCCCAATCCGGTGAGTTCGATTCCGATTGCTTCTTTCTCATCTTCTTACTACAGTTACTACACCTCCCATAGTTCTAATTATTTTCTGCACTTGGTTTATTTTTCTAGTTGCACAGGTTGAACAAGCTAGCATTGATTGGAGACTCTTCTTCATCGGCCGGCCGAAGAAGAAGAAGGTTGAACCCATATCCCGATCTCCCACGCTAAGGTACACGGTCAATTCAACTCAACTTCTTAATTTACATCCCATAAAGCGGAGCCCGCGGCTCCTGGCGACCACATTTTTCATGCTTTAATTTCATCTCCTCCTCACTCTCCTCCCACATGACCCGAACCATCTCCGGTGCTCGAGCGACGCCGTGAGATGAAAGTTCGGGGATCAATGTGAGTGTGGGATCGAGGTGAGGACATTTTACCGCTTTCCGAGTGTTTTTCCGATTCACTCCTATTCCCATATTCCATCTATCTTTCACCTTCTCTTGAGGTGCCGATCCGGAACCCGTTTCTGGAGTCGACAGCTTTTTGGCAACCACGGTGGGACAACCAATGTCTTCAACCATGCTAGCTTGATTCAACCGTGCAACTAGTGGTTTTCCAACTTGGTTCCCGCGCGAACCGGCTTGTCTTTTATCTTCCATGTCAATTTACCTTTAAACTTGCCATTTACTCTTTCTTTAAGATTCTCCCCCATGTGGACTTAATTTTCTTGTCTTTCATTTCAACCTGGTTCCCGCGTGAACCACTTTTCTTCTTATAAGCCGGTTCCCGTGTGAGCCACCTTTCTTTTCCAACTTGGTTCCCGTGTGAACCAACTTATTTTCAGATCGGTCCCCGCGTGGACCACCTCTTTACAGCACCTTTAGATTGGCCCCACGTGGCCCTCCTTCTATTTTGTCAACTCTTACATCGGTTCCCGCGTGAACCACCCCTTTCTTCATTAAAACCGGTTCCCGCGTGAACCAAACCCTTTTCTAAACCGGTTCCCGCGTAAACCAACTCACTTTCAGATCAGTCCCCGCGTGGACCACCCCTTTGCACCAATTATATTGGCCCCACGTGGCCCTCCTTTCCTTTTTCCAATCAAACAAACCGGTTCCCGCGTGAACCACCCATTTTCCCTTCAAAAACCAGTTCCCGCGTGAACCACCTACTTTTCCAAAACTCGGCTCCCGCATGAGCCACTTTATTTTCAAATCAGTCCCCGCGTGGACCATCTTTTTACCTTCACTTCAGATTTGTCCCCACTTGGACACTCCATCACAAGCCGGTTCCCGTGTGAACCTCCTTTTAGTTGCTAGTTGCTAGTTATTTGTTTTACTTTAGCATTGCATGTCTTGCTTGCATTCACTTATTTGATTTATTTAATAGCTTTCATTCATGTTTGCATATTGATTGCTTCTTCTCCTTCTACCCTCCATTTTTCATTTTTGCATTAGCTTTTGCATCGGGTACCGGACTCGTTCCGATCCGTAGGGCATTCGAGGCGGGGGCTCTCTCTCCCAACACACCCTCACCCTCCAAACACCTTCTTGGTGGATTCTAACCTCTCTTCTGGGATATTCCTTCCTAGTTGATTTGGTGGTTTCCATCAAGACCTCCGTAAGTCCCCATCCATGGAGTATTCCTCTCTGCACGATTGGGCCGGTTGTATCACTTTCCCAAAACCCGAAGAACCCAAGTACCTACTCGTGGTGATTGAGTGATAACCTTAGGTCTTGAAGATTGAAGCAATAGGAATCATACCTACTTGAGTGAACAATTGCTAACAATCTATCTAATCTAAGGTTTCAACCCAAAAATTGTCGAGTAGTCATTTTAAGACCTTGTTTGCATAACTTGCTTACTCACAACAATTGAAAACAACCAAAAAAATCTTCTTCTTTCAAAACATCTAAAAAAATCCCTTTTAACTTTTGTGCTCAACTTGCTTGCCAAACAACCAAAGTGAAACCAAATCAAATCAAACAAACAACCATAACCAAACAAAAACTCTCTTTGCATTTACACCCTTCATTTGCTTTCTTTCAACCATTTTGTAAGAAAATTTGACAGGATGCCCACTCTAAGGTCCGGAAGACACGTCGGGATGTCGGACTACTACGGCCAAGAAGAGGAGTACGAGATGGGTCACTACGAGCTTCAGCAACCCATGGTCCAACCAGATGGCCATGTTAATGCCGTGATGGAACCTGAGGTCCAAGATCCCGCTCACCGATCCGCTTCACATTCTATAGAACAAGCTCTCAAGGATCTATCTCTTCACCTTGATCCCGAGACCATTGCAATTATCCAATCTGCCACTAAGGGAAAGATGTCCGCCAATCAAGCTTCGATCAAGGGAAATCAAGCCCCCTCACCACCCCAACCGGCAGTCAGGCCCTTGATCATCTCTTCTCCTGGGCAACCTTGCCGTGTCTCTACTCACCCCATTGTGGGGCATTCACACAATTCTGCACCAGCCTCGTTTCCAACCCACCTCTTCCAACCCAATCAAGTAAACACTTTTCTCCCGTGGCTCGGGAATCCGGCCTCACCCAGGCATTAATGAACAAACTCGGCCCGGATGGATGAGCGCTTCGAAGAGATGAGGCACCGCCTCGATTCTAAAGCCATCCCTGAAATCTTTGTCCCATCCTTCCCAGTTCTGCACCTTCCTCCTTCAGAGATACCAGTCTTCCAACGTTACAATGGGACTGGTAATCCTTTTAACCATCTAAAGAGCTTTCTCTATGACTCCGCATTCTGGAAAAATGACCTCAAAGCCCTTGCCTTCCTATTCCGTCGGTCATTGGAGGGATCCGCCGTGGACTGGTTCTATTCTCTTGATTCCATTGAGGCTGCAGATTTCGACATCGTCAAGACAAAGTTTCTACAGAGGTACAAGGATCGGGTGGGGCCAGCCTACTCGATAACTGATTTGATTGCCGAAAAGATGAGGCCGGATGAAGACTTTGCTAGATTTGCTGATCGGTGGAGGGGAATGGCTGAGAGGCTAGTAGATACCATCTCAGAGGGGGAGCAGGTGAGGATGCTCATCGGGAACACCACGCCCAACCTGCGCAATCGCCTGACCATGCACCGCCCAACAACCATGAGTGAGTTGTGTGATAGCACCCGCTACCTCCAAGCCCACTTTAAGGACGCATCCATGATCAACCCGTTCGACACCAAGCCTCGTAACACTAGAAAGCCTACACCTGTAGGACCCACCACCGAAGGGGTAGTAAACAATGAGAGCATCAATGCCATGGGTAACCAGGGTGGGTATCGCCAGAGCCAATACCGTAACCCACCGCCCAATCAACAATACCGCCCAGCTCCTCAACCAGCTCCTCAGCCCCAGCAACAACTTGCATACAACCGAGCACCACCACAGCAACCCACCTACAACCGAGCGCCCCAACAACCAAATGCCTACAACCGAGCGCCTCAACAACAACATGTCTACAACCGACCCCAACCACAACAACAAGCCTACACCCAAGTACCACCACTAGCCAACCGACCTAGGAGGGGGAGACCCAAGAGAGAATACTATCCTCAACTGCCATTCCCCCTCACCGATATCTTTAATGCAATGATGGCTGAACAGCAGTTGGAACTTCCAAAGGAGAGAGAAGGATGGCCGGCCAATGTTGACACAACCAAGTACTACTCTTATCATCGATATCCTGGGCACACGATGGATGTATGTTTCCAGTTTAAAGACTACATCCATGACCTTAATGATCAAGGGAACATTGACTAGGCACAAATGGGGGAGTCTATTCAAGCAATGAAGGCACGTCAGAATCAACCACAGAGACAACAAGTACAACAGCAGCCCGGCCTGGGCATAGTCCAAGATCCGCTCCCAGTACATGCACCCATACAAGCACCGGCACCAGCACCACCAAACCAACGACTCGGCCTCGTCCACTCCGCCATCGAGGAGTCAACCCACCATTCCCAGGGTTGGCAGGTCGAGGATCGAATCACCTCCATGCCCGCCATACCAACCCCACCTACAAACCGCACCATACTCTCCATACCGAGAGCTGCCCCCAGCCCACCAACTACCCAAACACCCCTACCCTCACTAGCCATTAACCCTCCACGGCGCTTAATCATTAGACCGCCACCAGCACCCCAACCATCACCCCAACCTAACCCACCAACCACCATTAATCCTCCACGGCGTCTAATCATTAGACCGCCGCCAACACCCAGACATCACCTAACCTACCGACCACCGCCACCCCACGACCCCTCATCATTAGTCCATCACCACCAACACCCCAACCATCACCCAACATACCGGCCTCCACCAATCCACGACCCCTCATCATTAGACCATCACCACCAACACCCCAACCATCACCCAACATACTGGCCTCCACCAATCCACGACCCCTCATCATCCGATCCTCACCACCCCTACCTACCATGGGCTCCTCAACCTACCAACCATCCCTACCATCACCATCATCACCACTTCCCCCTACCACGCTGGCGCCGGTACTTCGTAGCGGGAGGATGTTCCAAAGGGTCTTCCCCCAGGTCGGGATACAACCACAGGAACAGGCAGAAGAGGAGGTGGTAGAAGAACCGTTGCCCGGCACGGCATATGACCTATTGAAGCAATTGGACAAAATGCCGACATGGATTTCAATTCTGGAGCTGATAAAGAGGTCAAAGAACCATCAGGACATCCTACAACAATATCTGCAGCGGGTCATGGTCAATGAGGACCTCCCGCCCGAGAAGATCATTACTGTCCTGACCCCGAGGAGTGAACATCCGGCACTCACATTTACACAGGAGGAGTTGGCACGGCCAGAGATAAGAAAGTACACCTTGCGCGTTGCAGTAGTCATCCGAGGCGTGGAGATCAAGTCCTGCTTGATTGACACCGGAGCATCCATAAATGTCATGCCGCCAGAAACATTGCAACTTTGCGGCATCTCCGATGAAGAAATCGAGCCTTCTGCCGTCACGGTGACCGCATATGACAACTCCCGGAAGCCGGCACGAGGGGTGGTTACATTGAAAGTAGGGCTCGGGCCGTGTGCTGTCACCGCCGAGTTTCACGTTCTAGAATTGGACCCTACATTCAAAGCTATCTTGAGACGCCCGTACCTTGAGGCAATAGGAGCTGTTGCTTCCACTAATCATTAGTGTCTGAAGTTCCCATACAAGGGCCAGGTGATCAAAGTAACCAACATCCCCATTCTGAATGACGTGGATGACCCCTCTGCTGCACTACCAATATCAAAATCTGTCCAGCCGTTGGTTTCAACTACAGAGCTACCTGAGGTCATAGTATTGACGACGCCTCCAGATTCAGTTGCGTGGCGGATGATGAAAGGGATGGGCTATCAGCCAGGAAAGGGGTTGGGAAAGGAGCTGCAGGGGGTTGTGCACCCCATTAAAGCCGTACAAAGACCAAAGAGACACGGGCTTGGCTATGAGCCCAGTTTCACTCCGCGGATGGTCTACCGGCCAAAAAATGCCATGGGACTTCAAAAATTCTTTATCAAAGGGGAGACCATGATGATGGCCGGGGACGAAGAAGAAGAACTAGTCAAGAGGAAGAAGGCACCTGAGCAAGAGGAGGAAGTGGACAACCTGAGTTCATCTTTGGCTCGGTTGTTCATAGAGGAGGAAGAACTAGTCAAGGGCAAGTCCATCTCTAAACAACTTGTCCACTCGAACCCACCTCCAAACAACATCCCGTGTGAGCCGTATCCTACGGTCACATATTTCAAAATCCTCACTCTATCCCTCTTGGATTCACTTGATGGGCTATCTAGCCCAATTCCCACTTCTGGGCCGAAATGGCCACCTGAATTGATCATTGGGCCTGAGAGCCCATTCAAATCTTCTTACTCCACTGGGCTTCTATGCCCATTCCAATCCAACAACCTTGGGCCCGCGTGCCCACCAGTCGGGCCCACGTGCCCTTTAGATTTATTTTCTTGCCTTGGGCGCGCGTGCCCACCATTTGGGCCCACATGCCCCTTAGATCTTTTCACCAACTTTGGGCCTATCTGCCCATTTCTTGTCATCATCGGGCCCGCGAGCCCATTTTTCTTCCATTTGCTTAAGCTTTCTATTTTTGCTCGAGCCCCATCGGCTCATTCTCTTTTTATTGAAAATACCCAAAATACCCAAAAAAAACGTCCTCTCACAAACTCAGTTTTCCATTGAGGAGACGTCTCTACTTGTCTCGGAGGGTGCTCCCAACCAGGGACCTCTCTTCTCCAACTCACTGATCGATCTGCTCGATCCTTCACCCATTGTAAATACCACCTTTTCAATTCCATCTTCTTTAGGAGTAGTTAGGGTAGAAAAGAAGAAAATTCAAGGTAAACGTGTGCCAGAGAGATATCTCCAACAAATAGCTCAAAAATGCAAGGAATGTGCAAGGGTGCCAAGGTTTTTGGAAAATGCTATCCAGCTTGATGAAATCCAATATGAGGATGAATTCAATGTAGATCATACACTGGGAGTTTACGAGGTCTTATCAGAAAAAGATCTTGATTTCGAGGATGAAATTGAGGACTTGGCTGATGCGTATGCATCTTGACTTAAAAGATTTGAAGAACCATTAGCCACGGTAGATGAACCGACAAAAGAATTGAATCTCGGAACACCGGAAGATCCCAAGACAATCCTCCTAAGCGCAAACCTCACTCCCACTGAGGAACAGAGTTTAATTAAAATTTTGGAAGAATATAAGGACACGTTCGCATGGACATACGAGGACATGCCGGGGTTAGACAACTCGTTATTTGAACATCGTCTAACTTTGAAACCTGGAGCTACCCCGGTCAAACAAAAATTAAGGAGATTCCACCCTGATGTTGCACTTAAGATGAAAGAAGAGGTCGACAAGTTACATCAAGCAAGATTCATTAAGGTTGTCCTTTATCCGCAATGGGTGGCAAACATAGTCCCTGTCATGAAGAAGGATGGCCGAGTTCGGATCTGTATAGACTTCAAGGACTTAAACCGAGCGTGTCCAAAAGATGACTTTCCTCTACCTCATATTGACGTGCTGGTTGATAACACTGCTGGATTCGAGATGTTGTCGTTCATGGATGGCTATTCTGGATATAATCAAATCCGGTTGGCCGAAGAGGACCAGGAGAAGACCTCGATCACCACACCTTGGGGAACCTACTGCTATGTCGTCATGCCCTTTGGACTGAAGAATGCCGGTGCTACCTATCAGAGGGCAATGATGGCTATCTTCCATGACATGATGCATACCCTTGTAGAGGTGTACGTGGACGACCTGGTCGTTAAGTCCAAAAGCCGAGAAGATCACCCGGAAGTGTTGAGAAAGGTCTTGCAAAGGGCTAGGGAATATAAATTGAAAATGAACCCAAAGAAATGTACGTTTGGAGTATCCTCAGGAAAGTTATTGGGGTTCATAGTGAGCAAAAGGGGCATAGAGATCGACCCAAACAAGGCCAAGGCAATCATTGGTATGCCTCCTCCGAGAAATATGAAAGAACTTCGAGGATTAATCGGGAGGCTACAATTTGTCCGTCGGTTCATCTCACAACACTCCCAAAGGTGTAAACCTTTCTATGAGTTGACCAAGGTGGGGGCCGAGTTCAAATGGGATTCGAAGTGCCAGGATGCATTCGATGGTTTGAAAAGATACCTGGCTAGTCCCCCTGTGCTTAGACCACCAGTCCCTGGCAAGCCCTTAGTTTTGTATATCTTGGTTTTGGAGAATTCTCTTGGGGCAGTCCTTGCACAAGTGGATGAAGAAGGGAAAGAGAGGGCAACTTACTATTTGTCAAGGATCTTTGATCTATGTGAGCAAAAGTATACTGTAGTGGAGAAGACCTGTGCTGCACTAGTCTGGGTAGTTTAGAAGCTTAAACACTATTTCTTAGCTCATGAGGTCAATCTTATTGCCCGCATCAATCCCATCAAATTCCTTCTGGAGAAAACTGTTCTAACTGATCAATTAGGTCGTTGGCAGAGCTTCCTTTCTCAGTTTGATATCACCTATGTCCCCCAGAAGGCGATTAAGGGCTATGCCATTGCCGAACATCTAGCCCATCACCCTATACCCCTCTTTGACCCGGTCCAATCGGAGCTCCCGGATGACGAACTAATGTTGATCCGATCTTCCCACCTTTGGACATTATATTTTGATGGGGCTCGAATTCACACAGTAAGGGAATAGGAATCGTCCTTCTATCACCCGAGGGTGTCACCATTCCACAGGCATTTCAGCTTGACTTCCCAGCAACCAACAATATAGCTGAATACGAAGCCTTGCTGGCCGGGCTGGAGGCTGCTCATTTCCATGGTGCCACAGAATTAAGGGTGATAGGTGATAGCCAACTAATTCTTCGCCAAGTCCTAACCAAATACCGAACTTCTCATCCAAACCTCAAACCTTACCAAGAACTCACCTCTTGCTACATCAAGCTCTTTTCCAAACTCACTTTTGTCCATGTTCCTCAAGCTCAGAACATCCTTGCTGATGCCCTAGCCTCCTTAGCTTCATCCCTATCAGTCCCGCTAGGTAGACAGGTGCGGACTATTCATGTCCGTAGAAGGTCGATGCCAGCAATTAAAGATGGGTGATTTCTTAAAGTCAAGGAGAGATTTGGCAGGAAGGAGTATCTAGAGCAGAAAGAGGAGATTTCGCTAATCGAGTTGGAAGAGTTAGATGAGGGTGAGAGGCCTTGGTTTGATGAGATTGCAAGGTATTGTCAAGATCAGACATATCCACCTGGATCAAATGCAAAAGAAAAGAAGGCCATCAGGAGAGTATCCCAGAGATATACCATCCTAGGAGGGGTGCTCTACAAGAGGAGCCTGAGCGGAATTTTATTGAGGTGCATTGATGAAGAAGAGGCAGAATTGGTGCTTAAGGAAGCACATTCCGGGGTCTGTGGGGGCCATGTCAATGCTCAAGCTCTTGCCAAGAAAATCATCAAGCAGGGGTATTATTGGCCAACCCTAGAAGAGGATTGCTCCATCTTTGTCCGGCACTGTCATTCTTGCCAACTTCATGCCAACAAGATCCATTCTCCCGCATCTTCCCTTCATCCGATTCATGCCCAATGGCCCTTCGCCATGTGGGCTTTCGATATCATTGGCCCTCTAAGTGATCTTAACTCTGAAATCCATTCCAAATCGTTCATCCTTACGGCAACAGAGTACTTCACCAAGTGGGCAGAAGCGGAAGCGTTCGTGGAGATCAAGGCACCAACACTATTCTCCTTCATCAAACGCAACATCATCGCCAGGTTCGGGATACCCAGCGACATTATCACCGACAACGGACCGCAATTTCTCTCTCAAGATCTGCGTGATCTTTGCAACAGGTACCGCATTGCATTGCATCATTCATCTCCTTATTACCCGCAAGGCAACGGTCAAGCAGAAGCCACCAACAAAACTTTGATTAAAATCATTAAGAAAACCTGTAAGTCTAGCAAGTTCGCAGACTGGCCAGATAGGATTGTAGATGCCCTATGGGCTTATCGTACTTCTGTACGGAACCCCACTGGTCAAACCCCGTATGCTCTCGCATATGGGATGGAAGCGGTGGTCCCGTACGAAGTACTCCTTCCATCACTCCGAGTTCAACTCGATAGGGACATTCCTGTCAATGAGAGATGAGAATCTCTCCTTGCACAACTTGAACTCCTAGATGAAAGAAGGTTGGCCGCTTCCGAGCATGCCCGGACTTATCAGAACCGACTAAAAAGATTTTATCAAAAGAGGGTTGTAGAGAGAAAGTTCGAAATCGGTGAGATGGTAGTAAAACGCATATTCGTTAAGCCGGGTGGTCCCCGCTCCAAGTTGCAACCTAACTGGGAAGGGCCTTTTGTTATAACTGAAAAATATCCAGGCAATGCATATGAGCTATCAACGCCGATGGAGAAAAATTGAACCATCCATGGAACGGCGTTTACCTCAAAAAATATTTTCCTTAGAAGAAAATATGGAGAATTTCTAGTATGATATTAAGTCATCGATCCAAGGGTGTTAGCTAGAAGTCAAGGGTAGACATCACCTTGCACACACAACACCTCCCGATCCCAGAATCTGGATAGCCCAACACTCGAGAGAGGCAAGGCAGAACCCTGAAGGCGGAAAGGAAACCTTACCCTATTCTCTTCTATTCAGTCCAAGATAGGTGAAGGGGACTAGAGGAGGATAGTATCGAAAATGCCCGCCGCCTTAGTAGGAGGCCGTCTCATAAGGTGCAAAAGGGTGCCAAAAGAAGGGCAATGAACCCCACAGGTTTAAACAAATATGGGTCTGTCTGAATGAGTACCCGAAAGAATAGAAAATGAAAAGAAGGCACAAAAAGATGGGCAATGACCCCACAGGTCAAAGACTTGTCTAAATAAGTGTCATATGTAGAAAAGACCCGAAGAGGCCGAACCCCAACGGGCAATTTGGGCATGAGTAGAGAAACCCTCTCCAACACCCCCAAATCCTATCAAAGACTTCCTCTATTATTCTTCCATCTTAAAACCCCTAGGGTAGGGTAGACTGTCCAAACTCAGGGGGAATCCAAACCGATCAAGAGAAGAGGGCAAGAAAGATTCTAGGTATGGAACCTTATTTTCACGTGGTGTTTATCACTTAAATCTTGATTAACACTCAAAGATTGATGAATTGTTTCAATACTGGCACATTCTCCACAAAAATCCAAAAAAAATGAATATTTTCAAGAATCCAAAAAAAATCAAATATTTTCAAAAATCCAAAAAAAAATTTATCCGAAAAAAAAAGTTGAATATCTTCAAAAATAAAAAATTGAATACTTTCCAAAAATCTAAAAAAAATGCATCATCTAACTTGGCATAACCTTGATTTTTTGCTTTTGCTAGCATTCATGTTTATCTTTATGTCTTGCATGTTTCATTTCCGCATTGCATATTTATCTTGATTATCACCCCATTAAGAGGGCTCCTCCCTTTGACCTAAGTCAAAGTTGGCCATAATAGGCAAAGGGATGAGTCGTTGTAAAGATCTAATCCTATTTTATCAAGTGTTTTCAGGGACTTTAAAATAAGAGGAGAAGGTTCTCTCAACGACAGGTAAGTTCTCTTAACCATTTCATTTCGGTCATCTAGTCTATTTTTATACCTTGTTAATAAGGCTCCTCTCTTTGACCTAAGACAAGGCAGAAAGCACTAGGCAAAGAGATAAGCCATGGTGAAGATTTAATCCCCTTCGTTAAGCATTTCAGGATTTTGAGATCAAAAAGGGAGCAACTCTCGCCATAGCAGGTAAGCACTCTTAACTTTTACCTTGTCTGTCATTTTGTACATTCTACCTGGTTGATAAGGCTACCCCCCTTGACATATAAGCAAGGCAAGATGACAATAGGCAAGGGGGTGAGCCATAGAACAGATTTAACCCTTCTATTGAGTATTTCAGAAAAGAAACACAAGTCAAGGAGGGAGAAATCTCGCCAATAGAAAATGCTCGCAGAAATGGAAGAATGGACATGGGAAACCCCCATAACTTGTCGACTAGCATATATGTCGCTAGTCGTGTATTATTATCTTATGCATTATTTGTTGAAGACCTTGAGTATGGAGAAGACTTGACCCGAGATCCCCTTCATCAAAATCTACGACGGTCGGGTCATCTCTAATGCTCACGGATAAGCCGAAGTTGTGCTATGAGGGACGATGGTTACCGAATGGGTATCTTGACCTCATAGACAATCTATATCTTCAACTATTTGTTATACAAGTGTTGTTTTGTTTTATTGAGCCCAGCATACATCATGTAGCGTTAATTGCATTACATTTTGTTTTATCATTGAATACATCATTCTCACTCTCTCGATCATTCTAAATCCCACCGTGTTTTTCTAATCCCACCATGTTTTCTAATCCCACCATGATCTCTAGTCTCACCAACCTCTCTAATATCCCACCGTGTCTATTAATCCCACCGTGTTCGGTAACCACTTTTTGCCCTCAAATCTTTCATTTCTTTTCACCACTATGGCCAATGCAACTTCTTTGCTATTCATCCCACCATGGCAGCCAATTCATCCCACCAAGGGCCTTCTATTGCAACGTCACTATCTTCACGGTCTATGCTTAAACATTTGCCTTTCGGAATCTAAGATCATTCCATTCCGAATCGAATCTTGTCTCATGGAAGACTTAAATGAATCTGAGAGCCTGAATGTGCTCGATTGGTATTCTTTTACTTTTTCAAAACAAATCTCCTTTTAAACTTTAGCCCATCACAGTACAGGAACACCGCAAAGATCGGGTTACCAACTGATGATGAACCTACGAACCCATGTTTCGGGGACTCCCCACCGCGTTGGGGGTTGGCTATCCTTCTCTCGTGCCAATGGCACATCTTTTACCAATCGAACATAGGAAGACTTGATGAAACATGGCGGTTAACCAGGAGACTTGAGGAGATTCGTCTTGCCAAATCTGGTCGTTAAGCGTGTCTATATCTACACCTTGATGCCACCTTTTCCGTCCATCGCCATTTCACTCCACTACATTCCACTACGATCCATCTCGTTTCACTACGCTTTCTCTACGTTTCACTCCGTTCCGCTACATGTCATTCCTTTGCAAAGCCGACATCAAGGCGAGGCAAGCTGTAGACACGCCAGATTGGCTTGATTCGGAGCCCTAGACTCTTATTCCATAGGCGATATCTTTTATTTGACCGTTATCTGATCCGGTTTCGGCTTGGCTTGATTCGGAGCCCTAGACTCTTCGCCCCGAGTTTCGGCTTTCCGCAAGAGGGTAAACATGTAGAAAGCCCCATGAGAACATATCGGGAGTCACGCCGGCTGGTTTACCGACTTGAGGAGGTGCGGTTGAAGGCCCTCTTTCCAACGCAACAAACGGGAGTCGAATCGGACATCCCGTTTGCAAGATACGGCTCGCAGAACACGCGCGCAGGAGAGAGAGTGTACCGCGCCCCCGCTCCCTTTGAAAGAGGAGGGTGCGCCCTGCGTGCCCTCAACCCGGGGATGCGCCCTGCGCGCCCTCAAACTGGGGGCGCGCCCTACGCGCCCCCGGTTCCTTTGAAAGGCGGGGGCGCGGTCAGTTTCTTTAAATCGTAAATTATCCCGATTAGCACCTTCTAAACCGGATTTTTGGAAGGTTTCGGAGGAGGATTTTCAATTATTTGTACCGTGCCCCCGGTTCGGGGGCGCGTTACGTATGTCAAGTCGATTTTTAGCAATTTCTAAAAGTTTCCGTCGATTTTTAGCAGTGAGACGCGTAACGCGCCCCCGCTTCCTTTGAAATAGGGGGGCACGCAGATCGCGCCCCCGAACTGGGGGCGCGCCCTGCGCACCCTTGGTTTGAGGGCGCGCCCTGCGCGCCCTCGTCCTCTTTGAAAAGAGGGGGCGCGGTCGGTCCAGTTTCTAAATTTTGCACCGGCTTCCTTTCCCTATAAATTGAGGGCCATTCTCAGCGACCCGAGGTGAACCCCCGGTGCCTAGCTCGTCCAGAGGTTGTCCAAGCTCTTCTCCAAAGTCGTCCCGACGTCCAAAGGCGATCCGAAGTCAAGAAATCGATCCTGAGGTGAAGGAGAAGGCTCGATCCGGGTGTTCTTCATCAACCATCTTCATCAACTTCTGCAGAAAATCCGGGGCTTCTGCTGCAAAAGTCTTCAACATACAAATTGTTCCTCTATTCGTTCTCTTTCATCTCCAACTGACAGCACTCAATTCCGACTTGTTGTTTGTTCGTGGCGATTGCCACACTGAGGGCGCGCATCCAGGTTCTATTTTCTATATCCGCCCACTTTCAGAATTTTTACTGACTTATACAGGAAGATTTTGGAGAAGTCATCAACATAGGAACTCTTCCTCTCTGAGTCCTCCGTCTACTCCAACAAACATAACTCGATTTTGACATTGGGATTGTCTGTAACATCCTCTGCACCGAAGTCGCGCCAGGAGGGTGCAAAGCTACCCGAACCGGCCCTTTTCAACCAACTCGGCTTCAACTCAAGCCGATCCATTCCATAAGCTTTCTCAACTCATTTAACTCAGTTCATTTACTGTTTTAAAGCATATTTCAGTTTATTTTCATCATTTTTACATAATCAAAAAAATACAAAAAAGGGGGTTAAGGCTCACCCCAATCCGGTGAGTTCGATTCCGATTGCTTCTTTCTCATATTCTTACTACAGTTACTACACCTTCCATAGTTCTAATTATTTTCTGCACTTGGTTTATTTTTCTAGTTGCACAGGTTGAACAAGCTAGCATTGATTGGAGACTCTTCTTCATCGGCCGGCCGAAGAAGAAGAAGGTTGAACCCATATCCCGATCTCCCACGCTAAGGTACACGGTCAATTCAACTCAACTTCTTAATTTACATCCCATAAAGCGGAGCCCGCGGCTCCTGGCGACCACATTTTTCATGCTTTAATTTCATCTCCTCCTCACTCTCCTCCCACATGACCCGAACCATCTCCGGTGCTCGAGCGACGCCGTGAGATGAAAGTTCGGGGATCAATGTGAGTGTGGGATCGAGGTGAGGACATTTTACCGCTTTCCGAGTGTTTTTGCGATTCACTCCTATTCCCATATTCCATCTATCTTTCACCTTCTCTTGAGCCAGGCAGGTCCTCAGCATTTGGTTCTTAACATGATTTTCAGATTTCTTAAATGTCTTGTTTTCTTATTGAAATTTCATATTTAAGTTCAGTTTTTAATGTGCTTGCATTCATTCATTCCGGCAGGGACTGTTTTCTCCTTGCATTGAATTCTTCATTGTTTGAGGTTCACAAGTCCTCCTGCTTCCTCTCTTTTACAACAACTGTGACATCCCCTAAATTCGGGATCAAGTATATGCTAGTCTTGAGTGTAGTCTTGAACACATTACAGCCTTTGATAGGCATCTGAAAATCTGTCTTGTCATTTCAGCAGTTTGAGTAGGACTCGGTACTATCCCGAAACAGTTTGGTATTACACGTTTTCACTTTTAAAAATTATCTTGTTTGGTATTATATTTTAATTTTTTATCATGAAACCTTTTTAAAAATTAAAATGCAACCAAACACCCTATTAGTTACATCTTTTTTCTTGCAGCAATAGTGGTTGTGTTATCGTCTTACTTTATTATTTTTCTTTTATCTTTATGACAGGATAAAAGAAGTTGGTTGACATTTCTAGGTGAAAGCATGGAAGGATCGTGAGCTTTATATATATATATTTAAATAGATTTGTGAAAGGACACATTATTTTGTATTTCTTGTTTACTTTGAACCGATAAGTATGGGCATGTCATTGATATATGAGTTTGTTTATTTGCACGTTTAAGTTACGTGTTTGTGTTTGTTATGGGCATGTCATATTTTGTTGCTACCCAATAGAAACTTGAAACCGTTTATCTCTATCTTTTTAATGTTTTTGGTGTTTTATGACTTCAATTGATAAGGAAGGTGCTTGTTTGTTCGTTCCCTCATTTTTACATTGTCAAAATGAGGGCAACCACTTGTGCTCATGTCTTGGTACGAAAGCACAATTTTTATCCTCCTAGCTTGTATTTGCTTTTTAGGTAATTGACATTTTTTGGTATAATAAATGAATTGTTATTTTTTTATACGCAGCTTTTGATGCTGGAGAAGGTGACAGCTCTTTTATGTTTGACAAAGATGGCGATCACATGATATTTTAACTTTTGATGTAATTTATGGAAATATCTATTGTACATGCTTGGTGTGTCTTAAAATATTCGTAAGAGACGTACAATTGTGTATGGCAGAGTTTGATAATGTTAGTTACGTTGTTATGTTTTTAATAAGTTGTGAGATCAATTACTTTTCTTTGTCTATATATATTGGATTGGACTAGTTTTTTGTGTTTTCGGTAGGTGTTTACGTAAACATATTATATTTATAAAAATAGTAATTAATTTTTATGGTTATTAAAATTAATTTAATGATTTTATAAAAAATATGATCAATATTTATCGACGTATCTTTTAATATAATGATTAAGAGAGTGTTTTTAATTGCATGATAAAATTTAATAAATACTTATTATTTACGATCAATTAAAATGGTGTTTATTAATGTTTATTATTTATAAATTATTTATAATATACGATGGTAAAAGTCGTAGCTTTTAATAAAAAGACTACAATATTTAACATCGTACATAAGGAAAAGACGATGGTTTTTAGCGTCGACTATTTAATATAACAATAGAATATGGTCATCCCTAATAGCCGGATGTTATATGCACGACGGTTTATAACCGTGGTCTATTTAATAGGCGACGCGAGTAAAGCCGACGGGGCTGGAGATTACGTCATCTATTAATAGCCGACGGCAGACAGCGTGGGCTTTGGTACCATATGCGACGGTGAAAACCGTCGTCTAACCAGCCGTTTGCACTAGTGACCCAGCCACCTGCGTGAAGAGTCGCCGCCCACCTAGGCTGCGCAAACCGTGGCTGCTGCCGCCGCCGGCGGTTACCCTCCCGCACGCACATGTGCGACCCGTCGCCGGCCAGCAGCCTTGTGCACCAGCACCTCGCCACTGCTGCCTCCGTCGGCCTTGCCCGCCTTCCTCTTCCACGCTGCCCACCTGCACCCTCCTTCATCCAACCACCCACACTCGGGCGCCAACCCCTGCACATCGCCGGCCGCCACCCTGCACAATGCAACGCGCCCCCATCGCCAACTCAACCCCACTCGACCACCAGCCGCCATGTGCAGCACCGTACCCCACCTCGTCGCGAGTGTCGGATTGCCTCCCGCCCGCCCGGTTGTTGCCGCTCAACCAATCGGCCATCTTCCCGCACGTCGCCCGCGTGTCCGCACGACCGGCTGCCGCTGCATGTTCACCCCCACAATCACCCGCCCCCTGCCTGGTCATTCCCCCCTTGCGCGTGACCCGCAGCCATCCAGACTGCCGCACGCCCTTCGCCTCTGCGCCATGCACCTCCTCCACGGTGCACCCCGACCCCCCTTGTCTATGTAAGCCCCTCTCTTTCTCTTCTATCTATTGTTTCTCTCACTAGTATCCTCCGTATCTCTCCAATATTACAATTGTTTATTCTCTTTATTTTGGCAGCAATTAAGAGAGTATAATATCCAGTCTATTATGTCGCCATCAGCATCCTTAGAGTCAATTTACTTTGGATTTCGATTAATCAATCATCGTCATTATTCATGTAGGCATCTCAACTATTAATTAAGGCATTAAAATATGTTTAGTTAATTTTGGTTAGGAAAGTATCTTTAGTTAGTTAGATGGGTTTAGTTGTGTGCTTGGTTTCAATTAGAAGTTAATTTAAGTGTTTATACTTAGATGTTTATTTAAATATGAATGATATAATGTTTAGATAGTTTGAGTGCATTTAATCATGTAATTTAGATTATAACATATTATGATCTTATATATATCTTGATTTAAGCGCTATGAACCAACTATAATTGTTAAGAGTTAATTAATAGCAAACTAGGGTTGATTTAATACATGTAAGTTGCAATTAATTAATGTTGTCAATTGCATGGCATATTAATTCATAGTAGATTGCATGATTTTAGAATAGTGCATTACCTTGTTAATTGTGTATTAGATTGGTTAGTCATGGCTGAACATGCATGTAGGTAATGTTGTAGTCTTTTTAATTATGCTATTGCATAAGGTTGCATATAGTTGTATTTTATGTTAGTTTACTCTTAGCATGTCTAATTGGATTAATTGGTGTAAGTATGAGTAATATATGCTTTCAGCTTGTGAGATGTAGTTGATGTAGTGTGCTGCATTTTGTAATGTGATTTGCACTTCACCAGACTATGTTAGTGGCCCGTGGACTGTGGCGAGTTAGGACAGTCCGGAGCATCCTTCGATCCTGGATATCGCGGTTCATCCTAAGTACACCCTTGCCTAGGTGTACTATGGGTTCTAGCTTACTATATGTTACATTCTACTATATGGTAAATATGGTGCTAGTCCTGGAATATAACTGCAATGTCCAAGTGAAGCATGTGTTCTACTTAGACAAACAGTTTAGTTTTATTTGCATTATGACATGTAGATTAGTGAGCTATCGTATTTAATTCATCTTTTATGATAGGTCTATGTGGTAGGTACATATAAAGTTGTGTTAGTGTTGTTATGTCATGATTAGAATAGTATGCATTTAGTAAATCATGCCAATCTATGCAATGGGTAGAAAAAGTATCATATTTAATTAATTGAATCTTGATAATTAGCATTACTTATAGTTGTTATAATCTGATTTTTGTTTGGGGTTTATATCTTTATTATCAGTAGGACTTGTCTAATATAGTGGGCTAGTTGGGTGTAAGTCCTACTGGCTCTATGTGACTCATCCCTTCCAATCTTTAATATTTTTCAGGATTACAGGCTTAGCACAGCAGAAGTGTAATGGTGTTTTGGAGTCAGAGAAGTTAGTTGGTTATTTGTTCAATGTTCATATTTTAATTGTAATTTCTTAGAGATAGTTTGGATAGAATTATTGGAATTATTTATTAGATTTTGATATTAATCTTGTTTTGCTCCAAACCGATGTATTTTTAGGGGTTAGTTCCCCAGTTACGATGCCGGATTATCTTCCGCTGTGCAAGTTAAAATCCAGGTTGTGACACACACACACACCACAATTCTCACTATTTTTATTCATCGTCATTACTTTTCTTTACAACACTCTTATCTTTTATTTCCTTCTCTCTCTTTCTTCCACACGACTTAGGCCAGCCTTTTGATGCCCAAGTGACATCAAGGGATGAGTGCCTAGGGACCAAGGTGAGTGTGGGAGATGAGCACAAAGGAGTCGATGCTCCATTTTTCTCTCCCCTCATGACATAGACCCGAAGATCGAGTGACAACAGTGGCAACCATGGTGGGATGGTTAGCACTTGAGGATTCTCTCTTCTTCTTCTTCTTATCCTTTTCTTTTGTTGTCAAACTGAAGTAGATTTTCTTCACCTTGGTTCTTGCGTGAATCACTTCCTTATAGTTGTTGTTCATCTTTAGTTTGAAGTACTTTTATATTAGTCATTTATATTAGACCTTTTATTTTATTGCATTCTATCATCACCCCTATAAAGACCTTTTACTTTTATTCACATTCCTATTGTTACCCCCGCGTGGTCTCCTTTTGTTTCATCACACTCTATTGTTGCTGCCACATAATCCCCTTTTATTTTTTATCTCATCATACTACTACCCCACGTGGGTTCTTTATTTTATCACACTCTACTATTACCCCCCCCCCCGCATGGACTCTTTTATTTTATCTAACTAATATTTCATGTTTCAAGTCCTTGTTCTTCATTTGTTATTTATTTTAACCCATCATTCATCCCTGCATGAACTTTTCTTTCACTTGCTTTCATTTACTATCGCTTTGTTAAACTCACATTTCACACAGTCATAGCATCTTCCTTTACTCTTCACTTTTCTAGCTCATTCCATTTTAATCACTTCATCTACTCTTTCAACCATACTTGTCATATGGCATGTCATCTTTACTCCTCTTATCATTCTTCTATTTGCATTAGATGGCATTGGATATCAAGTTCACCTAGCCTATAGGTCATCTGAGATTGAGAGGCTCTCTCTTCTCAAACCCACTCCCTCCACACACCCCTCTTATGAATTCTAACTCCTCACTCAGGGATTCCCACCTTTGTTGATCGCATTTGTTTCTAACAAGTTTTCTGTGAGTCCTCAGCCATGAAGAATTCCCTCTTCACGGATTGGGTGGGGGTTGTACCACTTCCATTTACTTGGCGTACCCATTTCCTACTCATAATGAGTGAGTGTTAGCCTAGAATCACTCGACGTTGTGTGAGTATTAGGACCCTAACCTATTACTAAGTGCACAATATTTTGAAAATCTATTAACTTCAAGTTGGAATAAAAAAAGGGGTACTTTAATCATTCCAAATATTTGTTATTCAATTTTTTGTCTACAAAAATTAAAAATAAAAAATACTTAAAACATGAAAAAACCAAAAGAAAATTTTGTTTTAAGTAATTTACTTGTTTGCTTGTTTGCTTAAAAAAGTGAAAACCAAAAATTTTCTCAAAAAACATAAAATTATCCCAAAAAGGAAATGTTACTTTTAAGTAATTACTTGTTTGTCCTCAAACAATTAAAAACAGAAACAAAATTGAAACCTATTCGAGGCTAAAAAACCTAGGAAGAAAACTTTTGTTTGAAAAGAAAATTATTTAACATCATGTCAATGAAATTGAAATCCGGGCTTATTGTAGGAATGGTGGACTTCTATGAATTAGTGAGATATAACCAAGCCCTTTATGGGAATCAAGATGATTAACCATCTTACCAAGAAGCGATGCTTGGCTTGACTTGCTATGTTGGCAATCAAGAAGTACCTCAAGAGGTAGTCCAAGTTCGTCCTTCCCTTCCTTTGATCCCTATTCTCTCTTATATGCCATCTCTCAAGTTGATCCTAATCAAGTTTGAGCTATTAAAGGTATTCTAAGAGAAAAATATCTTGCTGGTCATGCTTCTCCTAAAGGTGTCCCCCATGTTTCACTCTTAGGTCGGTGGCCCATCAAGCCAATGTGGTTCCATTGAGCCATTCCCACATGGGGCCCTCAACCCATAATTCTTCTCAGTCCATTGCAAATTTAAATCATTTGAATACTAATGTTGCTAGTCCTTCTAGACCTATCTATTCTTCAAATCACCCTATTCCCACCAACCCTTTGGTGCATCATCCAATCTTCCCCTCTTATCAAGCCACCTCAGCTTACCCAAATCAAATGCCTCAAGCACCAATTCCTACTCTTCCCCAACTATTCAAGAAAACCCAATCAATAAAGCTATGATGAATAAAATTGATCAAATAGACAAGGAGCTCAATAGATTGCTTAGTCCACCCCCGAAATTTGCCTTCTACCTCTTCCCATTCTTTATTTGCCTTCTTTTGAGATGCCAAACTATCGATGCAAAAGGTCTTAGTCAGTGAGGATCTCCCCCTAAAAAATAATGATAGTTCTAATGCCACTGAGTGAACACCCTACAATCACCATTATTGATGACGAATTGGCTACTCCTAAGGCATGAAGAATAGTTTGTGCCAACATCAAGAATGTAGAAGCAAAATTATGTTTGGTAGATGGCATTGAAAGAAAAGGAATCAAGCCATCACGCATAACCATGATAGCTTATGATAGTATCCAAAAGTCAGCTAATTCCATGATAACACTTGATGTCAATCTAGAATTGCATATAGCCACTGTATATTTCCATGTGTTGAAAATGTACCCAGCAAATAAGGATATTATGGGCATGCCTTATCTAGAAGCTTTGGAGGTTGTCTCTTCAATGAACCACCGGTGCCTTAAGTCCCCCCGTAGAGGGCAGATAATCAAAGTGACCAATGTGCCCTTGAGTGATCAAGTAGATTGCATACTATCTTCACCATCTCTCTGGCTACCAAGACAATCGGTGCTAACATTGCTAGGCATACCAGAAATCAGAAAATAGCAAAAGCAAGTGTAGAAAAGAAAAGGAAATATAAGAATGGCCATTGAGTGAAAAATGATGGATGCTTTATGGTGCTGATAAAGCCAAAGGCTCGACAAGGAACTATAGGGGATCACTAAGTCTATATCGATAACAAAGCTACCACTACAAGCTACTTTGGGATATGTTGAAATAGTTGATGATGGAAAATAGAAGCTAGACAAATACTCTGCAAAGTGTATTGAGCATTTCTTTGTCACAAAAGAAGTAATATAGATGGAAGAAGGAAACTACGAAGAAAAAGAAGGCATGGTACCACGAAATAAGAGAAGGACTGAAGAAATGGGACTCAATTAGTATGTCTCTCAATTATTTTTAACTGATAAGAAGAAAATAGACAAGGAACCACTCCAAGGTCAGGTACTCATCAATAAATAAAATATATCACTGAACCTCTCTCTCACCAAGCCTACAAACCCATATTTATTCACCCCCTCTTGGCCAACATGCCCATCTCTCATCCAGATAAGCGTTGGGCCTAAGAGCCCACATCACTGAATATTTCAAGCAGCCTTTTTAGTTCTTTCCCTTGCTACATTTAGGCCCATAGGGCTATTTTTGTTTACCTTTTCTAGCTTTTTGAACCCATTCAGCCCCTTTAAACCCTCAATCATCTTTTTATTCAATGTTTTTGGGCTCTGGAGCCCATTTTCATTTAGCATACCCAAGTCCTCGAGTCCGCCTTCACTATGCATTTTAAGGCCTATGAGCGCAACTTCCATTTTTATTTTCATTGGGCTTATGGGTCCACCCCATCGAAATTTTCTTGAAACTTTCAATTCCCTCTCCCTTCTCCCCAACTCAAGTGGGCCTATGAACCCAACTATATCCTCTCCCACCAACACTAGGCAAATCAGTCCACCTCAACGAACTTGACTAAGGCCTTCACTTTCATTTCTTTATCTGCATCCCTTAGGTAAACTCAACACTCTGCATCAATCTGGCCACCAAAACTCATTATGTCTCAATGATTAAAATTCCTTAAAAATGCCCTCCTCACAACTAGAATTTTAGTTGAGGAGGCATCCCCACTTGCCCAAAAGGCATTTTAGTCTAGGGAGCAATCAAGAAAATGCTTGGAGTGTATGAGGATATAAGAATATTTGGAAGAGGAAATCTAGTTAGATGATATCGAATGTTTTGATGAGAATAACATCAATCAAACCTTGGAGATATATGAAGTTGTGTTAGAAAAAGATTCCAAGTTTAAGAAAAAATCTATGGATTTAGCTGACACGTGTGCATCTGGACCAAGAAAATTTGAATAAACATAAGCCACAGTGGATGAACTAACCAAATAAATCAATTTGGAAATACAAAAAAACTCTAAGAAAATCCTCATAAGTGCTAATCTCACCCCTTTACAAGAGCAAGATCTAACAAGGGTATTATAGAAATCTAGGGGTACATTTGCTTAGACATATGAGGATATGCCAAGGCTAAATAACTCATTAGTAGAGTATCATCTAACTGTGAAAGGAGCTACCTCAGTGAAACAAAAGCTTATAATATTCCACCCTGATATTGTTTTTAAATGAAAGAGGAGGTCAACAAACTACACTAGGCAAAATTCATCAAAGTCACCCTCTATCTTCAATGGGTGGCAAACATTGTCTCAATAAAGAAGAAAGAGAGAAAAGTTAGAATTTGCATTGATTCCTAGGACTTGACTAGGCATGTTCAAAAGATGATTTCCCCCTTTCTCATATTGATGTATTAGTGGACAACATAGCTAGATATAAGACCCTCCCATTCATGGACAGATATTCAGGGTACAACCAAATCTAGTTGGCTAAGGAGGATCAAGATAAAACCCCATTCACTATAGCACCATGTATGTATTGCTATGTTGTCATGTTTTTTAGACTAAAGAATGTTGGAATGACTTATTAGAGAAAATGTCTATGAAGCAAATCTTTCATGACATGATGCATAAGCTAATAAAGATGTATGTGGATGATTTGGTTGTCAAGTCACACACCCAAGATAAACATGTTGAAGTTTTGAGAAAAATTTTGCAAAGAGCAAGAATGTACCAGCTAAGAATGAACCCCAAGAAGTGCACATTTGAAGTCTCATTTGAGAAATTGGATTCATAGTAAGCAAAAGAGTAATAAATATTGATTAGAATAAAGCCAAGTCGATCATCAAAATGCTCCCTTCAAAGAAAATGAAAGAGCGTTAAGGATTGATAGTGAGGCTACAATTTGTTTGGAGATTTATCTCCTAGCATTTACAAAGATGCAAGCCATCCTATGAATTGAATAAGGCTAGAACAAAATTCAAGTGGGATTTAAAATGTCAAGAAGCCTTTGATAGATTAAAAAGATATTTGATGAGTCCCCCAATGCTCAAATCTCCAAAGCAAGGCAAGCCTTTAGTTCTCTATATCTGTGTGTTGAAAGTGTCCTTAGGTGCTATGCTAGCACAAGCTTATGGGAAAGGAAAAGAATGTGCCACCTATTATCCCTTTCCAAAATCTTTGACCCTTGTGAGTAGAAGTATACTACTATGGAAAAAACCTATGTTGCCCTAATTTGGGCGGTGCATAAGCTTAAAGACTACTTTCTAACTCACGAGGCCAAACTCATTGCTTGCATGAACCCAATAAAGTTCCTTCTAGAAAAATCTATTCTAACCGATTGGCTAGCATGATGGTATAGCTTTCTTACCCAATTTGATACCTCCTACATTCAACATAAGTTGATTAAGGTATATGCAATTGTTGAACACTGTAGACACGCAATTTTGGTTTAGTTGAAGGGCTTAAATTTTTGTTTTCATAAAGTATATTTGAGTATCCTTCCAACGGAACCGAACTTTCCGAAAAAATAAAGCTTCCCATGCATTTTCAAACCAGAGGTGCCTAGTGCCCCATCAGTGGGGTGCTTTGATTAGGTCAAAGTGACTTACCAATGGGGCACCAAGCATCCCATCAGTGGGGCACCTGCCACCTGGTCAGAGGTGATTTGACATTGATTTGACCGTCTGTTAGGGGTCTTATCGATGTGATAGGCCACATGATGCCAGCACCCCACCGACGGGGTATTTTGCCACGCATGATTGCTTTTTGCATTTTCCTAAAATACCACTTTTTGGCTATAAAAAAACCACCACTCTCAATGTTTTCAAGGTTTCAAGCTCTCTCCCCACCCTTTACAAATTATTTCTTTCACATTTGGTGCCAAACCACCCTTCCATAAGCTTCTCTAGTGTATTGGCTATTTGGAGAAGTTTTTCTCACATCTTGGAGATCAACCCACACTCTAAGGCGAAGCTGGGAAGAAGGGCCGACAATCTACTAGAAACAGGCTCTAATGCCCCATTAGTGGGGCACTTTGACCACGGTCAACGCACCCCACCAACAGGGCACTTGTAGCTATCACCCCATTTGTGATGCACTAGTAGGGGAAAACCCATTTTGCATTCTTTTGGGGTTTTTCACCCCCCCTTCGATCCCTTACTATTCTCTTTCTTTCTAGCTTCCATTGACATGTTAGCATACATTAAGCTACTTCAAATGCTTCTAAAATATTTTAATATTTAGCTCTTTAAAAAGTTTTTAAGCCACTTTGAGCATAAAGTTAACTTTAAAATTCCATCCTTAGTAGATATTTAAGTTTGTAAAAGTTGATATTACAATGTTACTTGCCACTCTAAAACTAATTGATATTGATAATATACTAAAACATATTTTGGCTTCTTTTAAATTATAGAGACTTTATGTATCATAAATCATAATCTTATTTGTGTTTTAGTTATGCCATCATAAAATTTAAAAATAGTTAATTTAAATAATATATTTTAAAAACAATATATCTACCTTAACGCCATGTTTTGTAACACTATTATATACCTCTATCACTATCAATTTTGAAATTGATATTGATAGAAACCATTAAGAGGTGTTTGGTTAATTGTATCAATTTTAAAATTTGTAGTGCAAACAAAACATATTATGTAATACAAGTATCAACTTGTATTACTTTTGATATTGATACTCCAACATTTAAAAATATTAATATCAATATTGATATAGTATTAAAAATAAAACTCTAACCAAACAGGGGATAAATACACAAAATGTAAGCAAATTTTTTTGTATTTTGGCAAAAATATCTTTATCTTTAGATAGATGAAATTTCGTCATGAAAAGTAAAAGTGTTTAACTATTATTATTTTAAGGCTGTTCATACAGTGGAGATATTTTCAACAGATTCTTTTTGGATTTATTAATAGTTTTAATATTTACGAAACAATTATTCGAAAATATTTAATTGATATAAATCAATAAATAAAAAATGAAATTATAATGTATGCACTGGAGCATTTCTCCGCCTTACATTTATTGTCGGACGTTGCAAATCTGAAATGTTTGTTAAACGCGGCTTGCGGAAGGCGAAATCAGCGTCTCAACATGGTGAATAGGCAACATTTTCAGCTGACTGCATTTTACGTGTAGTCGATAAAACGTGATGATAATGAAATCAGAAAAAAAAGTGGGCACGAGAAAACCTATTTTTTAGGTGGATCCAAATGCACTCTTACTTTGGCTCTATTTGCATGGTTGAGTCGTAGAATAAATAGTATCTTCAAATGAAATGAAAGATAGTAAAAACTACGTTAATAGAAACGGTATTTATATATTTTATCAAATATAAATATTATAAATACGTTAATTTGCAGAACAATGTTATACATGTATAAAAATAATATTTATGTAATGTGCATTTGTTATTAGTTGACAATGATCTAAGGCCCTGTTTGATTATGGTCTTAGACAGTTTTATCATTATCAATTTAAAAATTGATATTGATAAAATTTTTAGTTAATATTATCAATTTTGAAACTAATAAAACAAACAAAATAAATTACGTAATACTGTCAAAATATATCAGTTCTAACATTGATACTCTAACTTTTAAAAAATTTAATATCAATATTGATATAGTATGAGATTTGAAATCGTAACCAAATATGTCATAAAATAACAATAATCAAACTAGTTTAGTTAAAAAAGAAAAATTAGACTTGCATTTATATATTTTGTAAATTATAAATAATGTAAATGTTTTAACTTGCAGTTCTAACATTGATACTCTAACTTTTAAAAAATTTAATATCAATATTGATATAGTATGAGATTTGAAATCGTAACCAAATATGTCATAAAATAACAATAATCAAACTAGTTTAGTTAAAAAAGAAAAATTAGACTTGCATTTATATATTTTGTAAATTATAAATAATGTAAATGTTTTAACTTGCAAAAATATATCATACATTTGTAAACATTGTTGTTTATGTGGTATATAACTAACATTATTTACAAACAAAGTTCATATATTAAAAAATGTAATTTCTTTTTTACTTTTGAGAGATAAAAAATTAACAATATTCTGATGTATATATTAACATGTATATGTCAAAGAATATATGCTCAGTACGGTATTTTAAACCGTGTCTCAGGATTCAGGGTCCCCTTGCCCTAAACCTAAACCCCAGCTCCCGACAGCTCGCGGCGGAAGAAGAAACCTCGCAGGTTGCCGCGGGGTGGAAGCAAAACCAACATGGGCGGTAAGAAGAGAGCTCCCTGCGAAGTTCGATCTTCTATGTCGGAGTCCGAAGATGACTCCGTCGACGTCTCCCTGGAAGAGGGCGTCCCTGAGGCCGAAGGAACTGGAACTACCTTCTCAAGGTCGGTGCTCAAGCCCATGGAGAGGAGGAAGAAGAGGAAGGCGCTGGACAAGGAGAGGCACCGCTCGGCCGATGCGGAAGGGGATGCACCGTCAATAGCGGGGAGGTTGCAGGGAGATGCTGCCGCAGCCCGGCATCCTCAGCCTTCTCCTTCTGGCGGCGGCCTGCCCCTCTATCTTTTCATGGAGCTCACTTCCCTGGACTCCTCGGTTAGGCAAATTGCCGCAGAAACACTGGCTTTGGAGCTGTGGAAGACCCAAGAGGACTACGTCAAGCTTGGGGAAGATGAACGAGGGTGCGCCTCCGTTCTTCTGGAAGCCGAGAAGGATGATGGCTTCGAAGGCTGCGCCCCACCCGTTAGATATGCCGTCAGGCGGCTCATTCGCGGGCTTGCCTCTTCCAGGGAGGTATGCGTGTGCTTGTTTCCTACTAGCTACTTCATTATGAGAATCAAGCCTGAGAGAGTACCTCAAGAATGCTAAAAAGCCGCCTTTCATGTTCATTGATGCCATCCAGTGCCTCTGTGTCAAAGTTTAGATTGTTAGTGTTTTTTTTCCCTTTGTACTCCACTAGTTGGATTTAGTAGAAAAATATTTCTCTTACATTTATTAGATGCTACTATTCTTGGCTTCTTTGTGCAATCGGTTTGGCAATCTCTTTGAAGGGTGATTGAAAGGAATATATACGTGTTTAATTATGTTCATATGGTGATTAAATCTATTGAGTGCTGGATTGCAGAGGTTTGGTGTTTCATTATGGTATTTGTGAATTGTGAATGAATAGGTAGTTTGGCTTTAACCCTGACGGATGTCCTTGGTGTTCATTGCACAGTGTGCTAGGCAGGGTTTTGCACTTGGATTATCAGTTGTAATTGGTTCCATTCGTGCAATTAAGGTTGAGTCCATCCAGAAATTGGTAGTGCAGTTCCTTGATATCTCATCTTCAAAAAAGGGTCAGGTCAGTTTTCTAATTCTGATGTCTCATTGTGCTGCTTTTTTGCCCTTCTTATGACACTTTTTTTTTCTTGTTTGGTGATGCTTTAGGACTTGAGAGATTGTCTTCTGGGGCGTCTTTTTGCATTTGGATCTCTTGCTAGATCTGGGAGGATAACTGCTGAATGGACTTTAGAGAAGAACACAAAGAATGCCAAAGAGATTATTGCACATCTTGCTTACCTTGCTGGGAAGAAACACTATCTACGGGAACCTGCTGTTTTCTTGATCCTTGAGTTGATGGAAAAGGTCTGCACTTTATCTATGACTTCTTTAGTTACATAGTGCCTGTAGCTAATCAGTATTAAGGTTATTTTGAGATGCTAAATGCCACATTTTAAAATTATGTTATAGTTATCAAGGCCACGAGGCACCCAATGTATTCACACGTGAAATTTTTACTTAGGTGTTGTAAGCAGTAAATAATTATATGTTAATACTAGTATATTCTACATATATCTACATAAAAATACATATATATATAATATAGATAGAGAGAGCAACCGGTTGGCGGGGTGAATTATCCTTGGTACCATGTAGTCTGAAGTCAACCTATTCCTATCAAGGATCATGGGATTGGGATCGGTGGGTACCAATTCGATCCGGATTGGATTGGTTTAGATTGGTCAAGATCAACTGATCCTCTGGACGAAATGTCAATCCCGGATCGGTTTGGATTGGCCATTTTTTTAATTCATAAAATTTAAAAAAAATCAGAAAAAATTATAGAAATGAGTAAGAAAATTTTAAAAAAATGAAAAATAATGTGGATGATGTTTTACCAAACAATGTCATACATAGTAAACTATCTTCACAAATATCTAAAAAAACATACTAGTTAATTACATGAATACATTGCATGAAATTAAATGAGTACATCACACGTGACATAATGTAGTACAAATTACCCATCACTGTCACAATCACCACAACATGGGAATTGGTCTTCATACTCATACTTTTTGTCATCGTCCTCGGTCTCTCGAATCGTCCATTGACCTTGGTCAGTCATAATACCTCCATAACCATAGGAAAACAATGAATCTACCATTGCAATGAAGTCATAAACTCCACCCTCGGTTGGAGATGGAGGAGAGGGTGGACAACAAGGCTCATAATCTGAAGCGGAGTCCTGTCCAAATGTTGTATGATCCTCAAAGACATTTGTTTGACTTTAACGGCCATTGCTTCGTCCACTCGTCGAATGCCTTCTATCAGTCAAGTCATTGAACTCATCTGGGCTAGCTCTACTCGTGCATGCACTACTGGTAAATTCGCCTCCACTTCCCTTTCCAGCTCTCCCTCCACCTCTACCTAACCACCCATGTCTTGTGATTGTATGGGTGGAATAAACTCTTTATTCTTCTCAGATGATGAAGGTGGCTAAGTAGTTTCTGTTTTAATAATATGTTGGTGCTTTGTACTCGGAACCTTTTTTGCCACCTTCTTGTGTGCTTTGGCGTCCTACCGCCCTTGAATTGATTGCTTTTTTAGTGCCTTGAATAATGAAGTAGGGGCATTCTTGGTGGTAGAAAGTTCTGCAAGTCTAGCTGGAGCTATGGCCAGAGCAACATGGGGCTCAGGGTCGGATGTGGTCTGTGATGGATTAGGTTTTGGAGCTGTGCATGGCACATGGGTGTCTGCATCCTGTATGTTGTCATCACCCACGGTGATGTCGAGTTCACCTTCAGCCCATGAATTGTCATTGGGGTCGAACTTTGACTCTCCTTCAATGTCTCTCTTCCATCCAGACTGCAAATGGATGTTATTCTTGGAATAGATATTTCAAGTCATTTTTATTATGAGTGGATTGATCTTCATATCTCTTCTGATACATTCCACTTGCAAATCTTGTAAACCTGTCCTTTGATAAGTTTTGCCTTTTAGATATTTTTATCCGTAATCTCTTATTATAGTGTCAAAAAACTAACTTTTGTAATTTCTCACTCTTCAACTGTTTCTCATCTTTGTGTGTATGAGGTTGAAGGTACTCTAGTTTCTCTCACATTGGCTAGAGCTAGTGCTCTGACTCATCACCCTAATTGCAACACCAATTAGCGGATTCCATCCACTCTTGTTGTTCACCTATATCCACTAGTCAACTATAAAAAAACAAGTATACTTGAAATTAGTATGTGCAAAATCTTCATATAACATTGTTTGACATATAAATGTGAAGTAGGCTAGTAGGTTACTGGGAGAAACCTTATCATATGAGTACTGTAAATCCAGATCTTCATAGACTACAAATTTGTGCCGATATGATGTCATCAGAAATACAATTCAAAATATACTTAACTTTTATGACAAACTTCTATTTTTATTAAATAATTAAATAATACTCACCTCAATCTCATCTTTGGTCCTATCTTGCCAAGTCATGCATAACCCTTAATGATAGATAAGGTGCTAGAAAGAACCTCCCCATCATTGCACATTTGCCCATCATACTGAATCCTTGGATTCAAAATTTATTATGTAAAAAAAAATCATCGGTTAATGCATTAAACATTAAGCTCGAAAGAATTAAATTAATACCTGTAGCATGAATGTCGTGGTGAATTGTCCCACTTATTGTCTATGATATTCACTCCATTTTATTCTTGCCATTGGAGTCCACCAACCTAAGTACCTATATTCCTATATTAGAGGTTTTATCACAGACATGTAGTATTGCACATTTTTCCACCACATGTTATCCTCAATTAAATACTCCATCTTCAGAAGCATTTCATACTGATCAATTGTGCTCCTATAGGCATCTATGTACTCCTGGTAGATTGTAGAGAATATGAACCTCTTTAGGTCATTTTTATACATATACAAGCTCTTTAATATAAGGAACTACGTAGCAAATCTAGTCGAACCCGGTCGAACTAGATCATGACCATCATTGTGGTCTCTCATGATATGTAGTAATGTGGGATGTCCATAAATAAAAGATGTGATCAACTGCCCTTTGCTAACCAATGTGTTGACAAATGGATCCCTCTCAATAACAAATGTGGATGCTATAGGGAGCAACACAGGGTACCCATAAAAGGTGAGGTCTAGCCTCTATCAACTTTTTCCTTGTAGCCTTGTGAAAGGTCTCGTTATCCGTCACAATCTGAACAATGTTTTCCTTTTCAACCTCCATCACGGTGTTCATTAGGCTAAAAAAGTAATCCATATTTTTCATCTCGTTTGATGCATCGACGGACTTTAAAAATATGGTTCACTTGGAACAATATATAAGGAAGTTAATGAGAGACTTCTCTATAATGCCTACCCAACCTTCACACATGATGGTGCAACCCCTTTCCTTCTAGATGGATTTGAAACCATCTATCCAAGATGTCAACTCAGACATCTCTTTATCCAACCCACCCTTATAAATATATTTCGAGGTAGGGGCCTTCAAACCTGGCCTAGCCTCACCAATGACATCCCCCATTATCTGAAAATATGGACCGGCCACGGCATGTATTAGGACACCTACATGACATCAAACAAAAGAACATTAGTTATGATTAATAAGTAATTCAAATATAAGTATAAAATTAAAATATCAATTGTATACTTCATATACTTGCGTGGAGAAAATTTTGACAATATATTTTATTATTTTCTTTGTAGCCCTTGTCGTAGCCTTAATTCCCTTTAAGGCCTAGTTGATGCCCATTTGGCCTCTATCACTTTGCTATACATGGCCGTGTCTGAAGTCGGCCGAGCAGAAGAAGGCAAGAACTCACTCCCTCAGACTTGGATAGGCCAAGTGCCTTTCCCCACACTATGTTGGGTAGAAAAGAAAGTTCCCGAAGGAGCTGGATCCGAACCTTCTTCACCTCTTCTCTTCTCATCTCACAGGTCTGAGCCCTATTAGCATCCATGACCCTCCTGACCTAAGCTGCTTCGTCATTATCACCATCCGAAGATGATGAGTCAACCTGAACATGACCTTGTATTTTTTCTTTTCCCTTCTTGCCCTTTGCAAACATTAACTCAATATCTCTCTATCACATCAACTCATCGTGAAGATCTTGCCTTTGTCCAATTCTAATCTCCCTATGTGAGGCTCTCCCGATCAAGTATCCTCTCATCTCCTCTGCAAGTTTCGCCGGGACTTTGTCACACTTAACATTTATGTCTACACCAACTATATGTTACTTGAGTCGGTGGACACTTTCATTCACCTCTTTATTACACTATTTGCATCTCACCCTATTCCTTTTCACATCTAATAAGAAGTCATGTTGTCATCCAATGTTGCGATCATCAACCACACCAACATTCTTGTCCGACATTTTACTTACAACCATATGTGTGGAACACATTATTAAATAATAATTAATTAACAATCACCCCCAATTAGGATAAGAAAATTTAAAAAATCACTCCCGAAGGTCGAAGGGGTGCCAAGGGGTGAAACACCCTTTTGGGGAATTGGGGCTGACTAATCATCACCACCGAAGGGGTGCCATGGGCTGAAGCACCCCTTTTGGGGTGCCTGAGGGTTACCCCTAAAGGGGTGCTGATAGGCAGCAAGGGGGAGATGGGAATTAGAGGTCAAAAACAGGCACCCTTGAAGCCTGCTTGGTCTGGAGGGGAGCCAGAAGAAGTGTGGGGGGGACCCCAAAATGGGGGGATGAGGGACCGAAATTTACTTGTTTTAGGGGGGATTGCCAGAGGGGAAGGAGGATCGTTTGGGGGGGGGAGACTACAAGGGCACCAGGGGGGAGGGGGAGATGGGAATCAAAGGAGGTTGCAGGGGGGATCGGGTCGATCTCGTTTGGGGGGGGGAGAGACTACAAGGGCACCAGGGGGGAGAGGGGGAGATGGGAATCAAAGGAGGTTGCATGGGGGGGGATCGGGTCGATCTCGTTTGGGGGGGGGAGAGACTACAAGGGTACCAGGGGGGAGAGGGGGAGATGGGAATCAAAGGAGGTTGCAGGGGGGGATCGGGTCGATCTCTTCCTTATTGGGGGGGATTGATCTTGGAATCAGTCCAAAATTGGGTGGACCTCTGACATTCCGGCGGATTGCTCAAGATCGAGTGAATCATAGTTGATTCCACTAGATCAGACCGATCCTAGTCGATTTGGATGATTCCAATCGATTTGGCCGGAATTCGAGTATGGAACATTGTTTCTGCTCGGAATCGGATCGACTGATTCTACAATCCATGATTCTTACCATGATCAAGATCTTCTTTGGAAGATTGGTATGAATTGTCTTCCTACACAGAGCCATTTATGCAAAATTTTCCTGGTTAATTCCTTGATATGTTTGTTTTTTGGCAACGGGGAGGAAATGTGGATCATTTGTTTATGATATGTAGTATCATTAACTACTATTGGTAAATTATCTTGAAGTGCTGGCACATGGCTTCGTTGGAGCCATAGTTGTCAAGGTGGGCACTTAGGTGCAAAGGTGCTTTTGCCCAGATGCCTTGCAAGGGCATGTTTTGGAATATCAAAAGGGACCCAAGGTGTCCGCCTAAGGTGTTCAAGGCGCCAGGGCTAAGCTCCTCGTGTCTTTGTACATGATTAAAAAATATCTCTATTTATTCTCCAACTGATTTGATCATCCACTGGAAATCAAATCTGATCTTTATATTTGCTCATTCCCTCGTTTGGCTGGACCCCACTTTCTACATGTTTTGAAACCGCCAGACCCTACTTCCATCCTGAAGGCCCTAAAAAGAATGGGGGGGGGGGCTCACGGCTTTCCCCGGCTGGTGAGAAAACTGCGAGTTGGGCAGTTTGGAGGAGGGAAGACTTCCTCTGATGAGAAGAAAAAGGAAAACTGGCATGGCAGTCGGGAGAGGAAAAAAGGAGGAAAGAGGACCCCAGCTGTAGAAAAGGAGAGGAAGGGCTGGCTACTTCTCCTGGCTCACACAAGAGGAAAAGCCCCGGAGTCTCCTGCAGAGGCCCTACTGGCCAGAAGAAGAAGAAAAGGAGGAAGAGGAAAAGGACGGCTCTCCCAGCCCTGCCCTGCCGCCGCATCAAGAATAGAAGGCCAAGGAGTTGAGAAAAAGGAAGGAAAAAAGTAGGCGCACCTCTGTGTGGCCCGTGAAACCCCTTCGTTTTGGCCTATGTTCGGATCATATGCGGGTCACTAATTTTTTTTTGAAATAGGTCCTGATTGGCTCCTCCAGTCTTTTACATATACCCTGTTTCGAATCCTTCATCAGTCCCAAAACTGATCCCAAATACCACAAAAAAACAACTCCCCAAATCTGTCTCTGAAGTCCTCCAAAACCAGTCCTGAAAAATCTTGGAATTCAGACCTGAAAACAGCCCCCTGTTCAGGCTATAAAGCTTAGGATCAAGCCCAAAAAATCTTGTAAATCAGAAAATACCCTACTTGGGACCAATACAGAAATTTCCTAGTTCAGAAAATCCTATCTCAGAATCTGTCCAGAAGCAGTGCAGATGCCATAATTTCAGACTTGGCATCTTTCTCGAAGCAGTGCAGAAGCTAGATGATTCCCAAGAGGTCATGGAAATCAGGTCATCTGGGCCTAAAAGGAAGGCTGGCTGCCAGGGCCTGTTTGTCGAAGTTTACCAAGGCCACCTGGGCCACAATGAAGCTGACCGCTAGGGCCATGTTTGTCAAATCTTACTAAGGCCGCCAGGGCCCAGAGGAATTGGTTGGAGAACATTTTTTTTGAAGATGTGCTGATTTGGGATAGGCTGCCAGGTTCCATTCTTGCCAATCTCTCCAAAGCCGCTAGGGATCCTTTTGTCGCCAGGACCTTGACTTGCCAAAGTAACCCAAAGCTGCCTGCGTTAAGCTTTGAAGATGAATGAAAATGCTTAGGCCGGTCACGGCATGAAAGACAAAAAAAATGTTAATCAAATGTGAAACACAAAATCATTTAAAAGCTAGCCTACCTCCATAGGCTATTCATTGGACGGACCCATATGGGCACACTCCTGGAGGTGCTCGATCCTGGGGGGAGGGAATGGGTACGTTTCCATCTTCTATTGATCCTTCCCCCGAAATAGGGAGTATCAAACTCCACTTACTAAGAGAGATATATCTCATCAGTTTAAAGGGTGCTCATGCCAAAACTTACCCTTTAAATTAAAAATGAGAGAAAATATACCAAGAAAGGATCATCTCATGCCAATCAAGAGGTAAAGAAATTCTCATCAATGAGAAACATGACATTTTATGACTCCCACATGTAATTTGCATTCGAATTTACTAATAAATTAGAAATTTGAATTCTGTGACATCATTATTGTCATTGGGAGCTTCGGGAGAGTTCCATAGACTTAGAGGAATGTAAGTAAAAAAAGAGGAGAGAGAAAATATAATAATTAAATAAATAAAAATACTAATAATTTGGTCAAACTGGTTAAAGATAAAATTTCTAACTCCAAAATAATTTTTAGATAATTAAAACATCAAAAAATGAAATTTCTGAATTAAAATACCAATTAAAGAGAAAATAAACCAAACAAACCCAATAAAAAAATAAAATTAACCAAATAAAACCAAAATGTCTCTAAACAGGTCCAAATGAATAAAAGCAATTTTTTAGCTCTAGATATCAGATAACTAAACACCCAAAATAAAATTTTTAAACAAAAAATGTAATTAATGGACAAGTAAATCTAATAAAAATATCAAAAATTCTAAGCTGGTCAATCCATTCCAAGTGAAAAGAAGAATACTCAAGCTCAAAATAATTTTCGGGCAATTAAAACACTACAAACTGTTTTTTTTCAAATGAAAGCCTAATTAATGAGCAAATGAGCCAAATTAACTCAATATCTTAGAACATAAACAAGTGAAATTGAAAATAAGCAAAAAGCCTCCAGATAAATAAAAAATGCCCAAACTAAAATTTAAGGATGCCAACAGTTTAAAAAATCAAATCATTTTCACAACTTCAAGCAAAAAAAAAACAAGTGAAAATCTGCAACAGTCAAAAAAAGTGTGGGAAATAACTTCCAAACCAAAAACCTAACCAATAAACAAATAAATTAAACGAAACCAATAAATGTCAAAATAACTCAATAAAACATAAAAGCTTTTACAACAGGCCAAAAGATCTTAAGTTGATGAAATAATAAAGACACCACAAACAATGAAAAGCTCATTCATTCTAAAACAAAAAAGTGTCAAACAGAAAGGCCAAAAAAAGAGAAACAAAAGAAAAAGTAAAAAGATGAAAACACCAAAAAATTGGCAACCCATTCTGTAATAAAATCCGAAGGTCAAACAAAAAAATAACAAATTCAAAACCCAGATACGATGAGTCCACATCTCAAATCAATGTTGACACCCAATTTTGAACAAAAAAGGAGAGAAAAGAAATTAAATGTGTTGACAAGGCCGATTCAAAAAAAAAAAAGAGGACAAGAGAAATGGCCTGCTGGACAGACCCCATGACCAGACCCTGATCGGCCCAATTCAGTCCACCCACAATGCCCATCGACATAGTCCAGAATGGGACCCCAATTGGCCCAATTCGGTCTACTAAAAAGCCCATTTGCAGGCCATCTCCAAGACCCACTGCCCGGCTCAAAATGGGCCAGACAGTCTTCCAAGGGAACCGAGGAAGCAGCCCACGGGTCTGCTCAAAGGAGGGGTCGACAGGAAAATAGAAGGAGGATTTTGCTGAAGAGAGGCAGGATGTCGGGCGAAGGAAAGTGGGAGATCTGGCTTGGGATATCGACAGGCTATGGAATCTCCATCGGTGTCTAATTCTGGGTATTATGGAAGCTCCGGATCCTACTCGGAGACGATTGAAGCAAGGGTCGACGGAGGCTATCCCGGTTCAAAGGGATCCCGATTTCCTCCCAAGATATGGGAGCCGAGGATATGGGAAGTTCCGAGTCCCTATCGGACCCGGAACCACCTCCCCGACTAAAAGCGGAACCCTCCCGAGGCCTATAAGGCCGGCCGGTGCCGCCGCGCAGAAGTAGCCCGGCACAGAGCAAGAGAGAGAGGCAGAACGGAGAGGAAGAGAGAGCAAGGGGAGAGATCGTAGAGGGCAGAGAGCAAGGAGGAGTCTACCGAGTCCAATTGAAGCCGCGCAAAGCCCTCTTCCGCTTCTTCTCCTTCCGGACATCGCGATCCCTCCGCAAGCTACCGCAACCGCCGTAGACGCCGGAAGGCTACCCTATCGCCGCCGGTGAGAGCTCCTCTCCCTTCCCTTATCGCCGTTGAGGCCTTCTCCCTCTTCCCTGGGTGCCGCTGCCGCCGAGCACAGCAAGGAGCCGCCGCAAATGTCACCGGAGGTCGCCGCAGTGCCGTCGGGTGCCAAGGAGGTCGGGCGCGCGGCACTGTAGCGGGCAAATAATGCGCCCCAACTATATGCCACGGTGGAAATAGGGTGGGGCCCACCGGGAGGAAAAAAGCACAAAAAAAAGGGAGGAAGAGAAGCGGGACCGGACGAAGCCGGCCGGCTCTCTCCCTCCGCTGAGCTGGCCTGCCGGTCCGGGACATCAAGTCCGGCCGGTCCAACAAGGCCCGAAGCCCCCTCTGCACAAACAGTGCCCTGCGCACAAGCGCAGGGACCCACTTCAATAAAAAAATGTTTTAAAATAAACAAAACAGTGGAAAATAAATAAATAAATAAAATATTCTTAATTCAACAAACCGGACTAGTTGGGGGGTCGACTAACCATCCGCCCCTACGTCTCGGCTTAACTTAAAAGAATTCAAAACATGGACTAGTTGGGGGGTCGACTAACCATCTGCCCCTACGTCCTTAAGGTAGACATACAAAGGTCTATAAAAGACGCCAATGTCTTACCAAGTTCACCAAGCTATGCAAGGCTCAAGCATAATCAATATGCTATCATGCCGGTCATATGCTAGTGAAATCATCAAAAATAGTGGGGGATGCCCACAAGTCTATCAAGACCGGGTACATGCCGCCCATGGATCAATAAGTCCATCAAGGACTCAAGAGACTGATTTTTCAGTCAGGTTACAAATTGCCTCATGAAGAGTGGAGGGAAATACCCATAAGTCTATATCAGACCGGGTGTATTCCTTTCAAAGGATCGACAAACACCACATCATCAAGAGTGGAGCAAGAATATTCTCAAAACAAGTTGTATTTTTCTGGACTATGAACGTCCAAAACAGACATCCAAGAGATTGTACTTTTCAATATATCATTGAGAGAGTCAATGATCTCAATGATCCGATGGGATGCCAAGCACTTAAAAAAAAAGAAGAAGAGAAGAAAAGAAAAGAAGAAAACTGAACATAAATCTGTAATTGATTTGTCCAATCCAGTTCGGTTCCACAAACATAAATTTAACCTCATAAATCACACATTTGAATAGGTTCAAATCACATTACGTAGAGGAGCTGAGTTGAAGTCCAGGGATTTGAAACATACAGAAAATTGGAAGAAAAATAAAAATCTGAAAATCTAGAATTCAAGCCGCAGCTGGATTGCTGCAGTATCTGGAAGCTGAGAATTTGGAAGAGAAAACAAAAATCTGAATTTGGAGTGGTGCAGAATCTGAAGTCTGGATCCGTACACCGAATCTGGATCTCCAAATCTTTGAGGCCAGATTGAGAAATTAGAGACTGGGCGCCAGAAGCCAGAACCCATTTCTGAAATCTGAAACATACCGAAAACTGAAATCTATAGGAAATCTGGGGTTTTAAAATCTGAAACAGAAGTCTGGAATCCGGAAGAAGAGGAATCTGGAAATCTTTGGGAAAGGTGCAAAATGTCAAATCTGAAAGTCTGAATGCACCAAACCGAAAATCAGAATTTATGCTCCGGCTCCATTTCAAAAGAAATCAGAAATCAAACTGCTAATCTGAACTTCGCAGAGAGATTGGGAGCTGTGGAAGTCAAGTCCAAAACTGTAAAATCAGAAATCCATATTAGATCCGGGAGTTTGAAATCAAAATCTGAAGTGCAGAAGTCTGAAAATCTGAAGTTTAATAAATTTGAATTTGTGCAGAGCCTGAAAATCTGAAGATCTGTTTTGGTGCAGAAACCCGCTTAAAGAAAATCCACAATTTGGAGAGATGCAAAATTTACAAGAGGCCTGAAGTTTGGAATTTGAAGAAATCAGAAAATCTGGGCATTGCAGAAACCGAGGCCTAAAATCTGGAATCTGAAAACTGAATTTGTATTGAACCTCTCTAAGAGTCTGCAATCTGGAAATATTTGAAAAAAATGCAGAATTTAAAGTCTGAAATTTGAAGTCAGTAAGAAATCTGGAAGTTTGAAAGACTGCAAATCTGAAATGCAGAAATCTAGAGTTCGATATTTGAAGAAGCAGGAAATCTGAACTTTGCAAGGAACCGAAGCCTGCAGAAATTGCAGAACCCAGGATCTAAAATTTATGAAATCCGCAGAATTTGTAATCTAAGGAAGCACCAACCAGATTCAATTAAAAATCAAATAAATTTAAGCCAACAAACTTCATTGTAAACCAAATCTGGCTTGGACAAATCAATTAATTCAAACAAAATTGAACTCAAATCAAAACTCAACTCTAATTCAATCAAATCAAACTTCTCTAAATAATCCAAATTCAAGCAAATCTGAAACTGTAAAATTGGAAAACATCCAGTCAAACTCTTAAACTCAAGCTAATTCCAATCAAACAAATTCAACTGAACTTTAATAAATTCAATAAAACAAACTCAAAACAAACCAAATCCAGTTGAACCCAAATTTCCCAAAGCCAAACCCCATTCCAGCAAACCATAGTCCGTAGGTTAAACCCAAATTCCACTCAAATCAATCCATAAACAAACTGTCTTTAACCCAAATCAAACAAAATTCAATTCAAATTCAAACTAAATTCAAATTAACACAATCAAACTCCAATCCAAACCAAAAGTAATCAACAAACTAAATTCAATTAAAACAAATCAAATTTCAACCCAAACTAAAAGCAATTCAACCAATTAAATTCAACTCAAACTAAATTAAAACAAATTCAAATTGACTCAACCAATTCAAATCAAATTCAAATTAAAATCGAGTGCTTGCATTCCATCAAACTTTATGAGATTGTTTGCTCCTGTGTCCATGTGTGTGAATGTTTATTGTGGATGCATGTTTTCTATTTTCATGGATTGCTATGACGCTTAATCAGGGGTATTCGAGTTATCTCGATGTAATTAACGTCGGATCTTCGCACCATCCGACGGGGAGAGGTCAAAATAAATTTTCAAAGAACCTAACAACCTCAACATCTAATTTTGACCCTAGCTAGTATTTTTATGGAATACCATCTATTTTCCTAAGAAATCAATGCTAAGGTCTAATTCAAATTCAAAAGGAAAATGAATTTCCAAAACAAAAGAAATAAAATCTTTTGAAATTTGAGGTTACATCAATCAACAAATTCACTAAGTCCATAACTCAGAGCAACAAGTTCATTAAGTTCATTACTCCATTTCCTAAAACAGCATATCCATTAAAGCTATAGCCGTAAACCCAAATTCACTGAGTCCAAATCTTAAAACACTGAAGTCACTAACTAATCCCAGGACAGCCAGTTCCCAATAAAAAAGAAACAACAACAAAGCCAAGATGAAATAAATCAACACCAGACTTATTCACCTCAAAATTCAAATCCGAAAACTCAAGAAGTCTCAACACAAATTGAAATTCCATAAAACATCTCTAATTTAAAAGAGATCAAGTCTTAATCTAATCAAATCCAAAAATCCCAATCTCAAAATCTAAAAAAAAATGAAATTCAAATATCAAATTTAAAAGTTTTTAATTATGAAATCTCAAAACAATTATTAAAGCTGAAATTCAATCTCAAAACTTTAAATTTCTAAAATTCACAAAATTTTGAAATCTGAAATTTCAGATAATAAAAGTTCCAAATATCAAGTTCTAAAATCTGAAACCAAATTCCAAAATTGAAATCTCCTAATCCAAAGAAAAAAAATCAAAATCTGAAATTGGAATTGAAAACCCAAAAAATTAAAACCTAAAATCCAAAGAAATCATCAAATTGGAAATCTCAAAACAAACCTATTAAATCATAAATTAACTAAAAAAAAGAAAACTCAAATCTTAAAAAAAAGGACTTACCAAATCTCAAACTCCAATTCGAAGGCATCCCAAATTAGAAAGATAACAAGTTCGTCAAAATTGAAAAGCAAGAACATTTAAAATTGAAAAGCCATTAAACCAAGACGCAATGAAAACAAACTCAAATCAAATTGAGACCAAATCATTCAACCAAAAAATATCTAAGTCTTAGTCAAATCAAATCTTGAAATCCCTAAATCTAAAATTCAATTTCAAAACCCATCAATTCAGTAATTAGACAAAAATATTGAACATCTGTTAAATTTCAAACTCTAATTGGAAATCCTCTACACAAAAAGAAAACCAATATGAAACAAATCATAAGAATAAGCCCAATTCAAACAACTCAAATGAATTCAAACCAAATCAAACATTAATTTTTGCATTCCATTAAGTGTATATGGCTATACTTCTATGTTTTTTGTGTGAATGTATGTGTTTTATTCACATATTGCTATGGCGACTAGACAAGGGTACTTGAGTATTCTTAATGCAATTAACTTTGGATCTTTGCACCATCCAATGTGGAGAGGTCAAAACTAAATTTTCAAAGAACTTAAACAACCTTAATATATATTTTATGCATAACACAAATTAGTTATACTTCTATAGAATACCACCTATTTTTCTAATTGTTAATGTTAAATTAAGACCGAAGAGAAATTTGAATTTGCCAAAAAAATTAAGGTTCTACAATTATCTATTATCTTCTACCATTTCTTGCAACATTTTGAAATTTTTTTATTTTCATTTTCACTTTGTCTATTGCATCATACAAGTACCCATTTGCTTTTTGCCATTGGAATTTACCAATCTCAACATATGTATTATGAAATCTAAAGAGACAAGTAATATTACATTCTTTCTCACCGCCTATTGTCTTTCATAATATGTTCCATCTTTTATAAGATATCAAACTGATCCGTTCTGGTATGTATTTGAGCCATGCAATTAATGTAATCATATGACAAAAGGAATCTCCTCAAGTTATGGCGGTGTTTGTACAAACTTTCTAACGTAATAAAATGCTTTTCAAATGTGGTGGGTCTAGGTCACTAGATTGTGAGCATTGGTATGCTGCTTGATTATGTTTAGGAGTTTAGGATGTTCATATATGAAGGATGTAGTCATTTATCCTTGACTCACCAAGTAGCTGACATATGACTCCTTTCTAGTGTCCCCCAACATAAAATCTATGAAATCTGTAGCACAGGATATCTAATACAAGTGTTGTTTGACCTCCATTAGCTTTTTTTCTATAGCCTTATAGGATGTTTCATTGTGAGTGACAAATTGTACAATGTTGTCTTCACCTCTTTCTTTGATAACATCATTCATGACGCTAAATAAATACTTGACATTTTTATCTGTCCTGATGTATCTATACTCTTTAGGAATGTGGTGCCCTTAGAACAGTAAATGAGAAAGTTTATCATTGAACTACTCGTAATTCTTGTCAATTCATTGCACATGACAGTGCAATCCCTTTCATTCCATATTACCTTAAATTCATCTATCTATGAGGTCAACTCATTGACTTTTACATCTAACCCACTCTTATAAATGTATTTTGAACTTAGTACTTTTAATTCAAGTCCAGTCTCTACAAGAACATCAATTATCATATAAAATAATGGGTTGGTAGCTGCATGGGCTGGGACACCTAAATCATGTCAAGATAAGACAATGTTATTAATATTTGTTTCAAATTTTAATAACATAAACAAACATTCAAAATAAGTCAAGTTTTTATATACTTGCATGTAAAAATCATTATAAATGTGTTTCATTATCTTCTTTGTAACCCCTGTTGTAATCTTAACTTCTTTCATGGCATGCTTGATAATCGTTTGACTTTTGTCACTCTGTCTATACATGGATGTGTCCGTCGGTCGAATTGACTACGATTGACGGAACTCACCCTCTCGGCTTGGCCTAGGCATAGAGCGAATACCTTTCACATTTGACCGTTTGACAGTAAATCTTCTTGTCCCCTTCTCCTCTTCTCATCTTTGCGGGTCTGATACATACTTGCATGCATTACTCTATTTATTTGTGTTTCTTGTTCATTATTTGAACTCAACGAAGACACCTCAACATGTGGATGTGATTTTTCTTTTTTCTACTTTTGGACATGAGATTTGTATCTTGATTTCCGAGCAACTCATCGTGCATGTCTACTTTTTACTCAATTCGTATTCTCTCTATGATGCTTTCTCAGTTAAATATGCTTTAATCTTTTCTCTCAACTTTGCCGATAGCTTGCCACACTTACTCATATTTTCACTCATCGCACCGATGTGTTGTTTGAGGCGATAAACATGTCCATTCAATTTTTTTCTTACACCACTTGCATTTCACCGCCATTTACTTGTCAACATCTAACATATATCTGTGTTGCTATCCAATGTCACGATATGTAAGGACATTGCACTCCTTTTTTGACATTTTTCATATACACAAAAAATTTACTTTATATTAAATCAGACAATCAAATGTCTGAAAAATCAGAAGGTCCGATGTCTGGATTGGGAACAAACAAGCCACCCCCCAGGGCCCCCACCCCCCACAAAGAGGTTAGTGGGACCTCAAAACAGATTAGATGGGGAGGGGGAGGGGGAAGAAGAGGGCCTGGGGAAAATCATACATTTGAAGAGGTTTCTTATGCTTGTTGAAGGGGAGGGGAGCCCTAGAATTGGAAGGGTGCCGTTGGGAGGGAGCAGGGGATAGAGGATCGCCTAATTTTCTTTTTTATTGGGGGGAAATTGGATCGGAATCGGACCCAATTCCGTAACTTACAGTTTCCCGGAGGATTGACCGATTCTCAATCTAATTCAAGAGAATCAACCAATTTAAGGCCGATTCTCATGATCTAGGCTGATTCTTTTGAGAATTGATTTTGCATCGGTGGTTCTGGTGGTGGATCAGATCGACATGGGCAGATCCGATCCAAGAATCGGCCGATTCTGATTTGAATTGGCTGATTATGCGAACTATGGCTTCAAGTGAGATGCAGAGGAAGCTACTTTTCTTTTTTGCTTCCATTATTCATACTTTTGCCTTTCACCTATGTTTGACTGGATTAAATTTGATTTGTTACAAAGTTTCTTTTTTCTCAGCTACCAGAAGCCTTGTTGAAACAAGTGATAGAAAGTGATGACATACAGAATTGGCTTCAAAAGAGCCCTGAAGATGGAGATCCAGATGCATTATTGTTGGCATTGAAGTTGCAGGAGCAAGCTTTACTTGGTCATTCAATGATTGGAAAGCTCTTGCCACATCCATTCAGTCCGAATGCGTTCTTTTCAAGAGAACATTTAACTTTTCTGTTGCCATTGCTCAAGGTAATTCTTTGTACTATCAGGCATCTTAGTTTTTGTTCTTGTTTTCTTTATATTTGCTCTTTATAAGGTCATGAAATATTTCTTTCTATTGGACTTCACTTATTTTGTAGTTTAGTAGGGGTGTGACATATTAGATCACAGAGTTTTTTGTGTTTTGGGTTGGTAATTTTAAGGTGTGCAGCTATTTTGATACTTTTTCTTTTTGCATATGTAACTGTTCAGTGAGTCAACTGCTATTTTTTACTTTTCTATTCCAGGAAACCACTTTCTGTTCGCCTCGTGTTCACAGCTTGTGGCATGCATTGTTGAATCTACTATTACCTGCAGTGACATTGCATGACGAAGAACCATTGTTGCATCATGATCTTAGTAAGAAGCCAAAGAAAAGTCACAAGGGAAATTCAGTTGAAGATATTGCTAATAATTTTTATTATTTCTATGAGGTTGTTGTTGAAGGTGCCCTCCTTTTGTCTTCTCATGATCGAAAACTTTTAGCTTTTGATATTATACTTCTTATGCTTCCAAAGCTGCCAACAGGATGTATCCAAGTTGTTCTTTCTCAGAAGTTTGTTCATTGCTTGATGGATATCCTGTCTACAAAGACCTCCTGGTTGTATAATGCTGCCCAAAATTTTCTCAAAGAAATGGTAAACTGGATAGGAAGTGATGATGACCGGAGAGTTGCAGTAATAGTATCCTTGCAAAGGCACAGTAATGGCAGATTTGATTGTATCATACAGTCACATACTATAAGAGAACTTATTTTGAAATTTGTCACCATTGCTGGTCGGATGCTGCTTGCACAAAAGTTGATGAATTTGTTTGTGGATGAAGGAAGCCTTGCCGACGAACCATCTGATGCTAGTCAGACAACAGATGAAAATTCAGAAAGGGGTTCTCCAGAGGGAGAGGATCCTATAGGAATTTCAGGGAATACCGACTTTCTGAAAAGTTGGATCATAGACACCCTAGTGCAGGTCTTGAAAACATTGAAAGTGGAATATAAAACAGAGTCTTCTAATTCTTCAGAAATCAGAAATCTTTTTGAAGCAAAGTTTCGGTTACGTGCAGATATAATGAAGTTTTTGGCTGTGCAAGGTTTGTTTTCTGCATCATTAGGCACTGAAGTTACATCTTTTGAGCTGCAGGAGAAGTTTACATGGCCAAAGGCAGCTAATTCAAGTTCATTATGCAAGTCTTGCATTGAAAGGCTTCAATTATTAATGGAAGATGCACAGAGAGGAGAGACCATGCACTTAACATCAAATTATCCTGAGTCAAATGACCTTGGTTCATTTTTTATTTGTTTTCTTAACACGATGTGCAGTATTCCATCTGTTTCACTTTTCTGGGCTGTAAATGATGAAGATGAGAAGGCCTTCAAGGACTTACAATTGATGGAGACAAGACTTTATCGTGAGGTATTCACTCTTAATATCTTGATAGCATGTCTCTTGAACCGGCTATTCTATAAAACTTTGGAGCTTGGATGATATTAGATGACATTGACCTTGTATGTAGAGCTTATGCTTTGAAATGGGCAGCATAACTAACAATGAAGAACTTGTGAAATGCATGCTGTTTATCTCTTCTCTAAGACTACTCAAAATTCTAGTCTTAATCTCAAATTATGTGGGGTTGGTCGTATAGATTCTCTTTCTCCACTCATGTTGTTTTTAAGTTATTTTTTAAGATATATTTAAATTATCTAAATTATATTGAAATACCCTTCTTCAAGTTAACTTTCTTTGAAGTTGGTCTAAGGGCCAAAATTTCTATTAAAATGAAGATGAGTACAAGTACATGAAAAAGGGAATAAAAGAAAACCAAAACAATAGAATCCCCATAACTCAACTACCAAGGTGGTAGGTGAATATGGGGACTACAAGAAAAAAGATTTGAAAATTAGGAATTTTTTCCTTGTGAATAGCCTCCTCCTTGCGGATTCCTGAATGGGCCAAAGTCCAGTGTTTCACAAATGTCATCATCATGTGAATGATCATTTCGGGTGCTCAAAATGTTCCTTAAATATTTGCATGTTTCTAGTGCACCATTTGGCCCATAGAATAACAGAGAGAATGAGTTCCCACAGTTTGGATTTGAGAGGCCAAGGATTCAAGCTCGACTAGATATAAAAGAGGGAGTTAACATTGGCAATCTCCGACTACTGTAGCTTCCTACCAATAATCAGGGTTCTTTCCATAGCGAGTTTATGACCTCACAATTGATGAAGAGACGATCAGCAATTTCTCCTCCCCTACCTTAGAAGGCCATGAACACCGAAATTTCTCCACAAGGAAAAATATTTTTTTAATATTATTATTTTTTCCTTCCATCTCAATTGAATATCAAAAATCATTTGGAATCCAAATATTCATTGACCTTTCTTTGATAAATCTCCATTTCCTTGCAATTCTGGCCCAATTTGAACATACTGGCCTATTGGGCTCACTTTTCAAAGAATTGATATTTATTCTATTTTTTATTCCGAAAATAGGGATAAATATTCAAGAATTCAATAAAAATACAATTCAGCACCCAAAAATCATTGAAAATTAACATAGAATTTCCAAAATCAATTTTCTGTAAATTTCACATTTTTTGGATTTTTCTTCCAAAAATTACATAAAATCATTTTCTCTCTCCGTAAAATCCAATATTGGGTCAGAAGTAATTTTCCATGCCCAATATTATTTTTTTGAAGACCTGGGAATATTTTTTAATATTTTCACATTTTTTGAGCTCGAAAATTTTTTTCTTTGCCTTTTTTGGGTATTTTTCTATGAATAATCTAGAAAGTTGATGGATAAACTTCATAAATTCGGAGATAATTTATAAAAAATTTAGAAAATATCCAGAAGCTTTCCACATCTATCTCTTTACGCTGGATTTTGTTGGGATGGGGTCCACCACCTGTAAAAAGGGAAATTCACGCTGAAATGCTTGGAAAATAGTAAATCACCCTATTTATTCTCCACCTGATATTATCTCTCGACGGAGATAACCCTTGACCCGAACTACCTCCCACGATGCTGCATGACCTCCCGTCTCTTATAAAAGATCTGTTCAAGGTCAAAAAAAAGGCACGTACGTACAAGCACCGGTTCCAGCCGCTACCAGCTTCTGAGGAGAGAGAATAGATAAAGAGGAGAAGTAGAGGAGCTGTCCCAGCCTTCCAGGTTTCTATGTACCAGCATTGGCAGTCCAAGGAGGAGTCAAAGAGAAGAAGAAAAAGCAAGGAGGAGAAGGGGAAGGTCTGTCCCCTATGTCACACCAAGAAAGGAAGAAAGAAAAAAAAGAAGAGAAGGTAAAAAAAAGGCCTCATTGGTTGCACCTTTCCTTCCTCCTCCTATTCCTCTTCTTTTCTTCTCCTATTCTCCCTCACATCCCTTTCAAAATTTCTCCAATTGCTCAGCCAAAATACCCCTCTTTCAGACCCATTCGACCCACATTTCTTGCCCACCTGTTCATCACTTCATTAATCCCAATGTGACCCCATGTTGGTCCCCTTTCAAGCCCCAGTCAACCAAAAGCCAGCACCTATCTGACCCTTTAAAACAGGTCCTATGGGGCCCACAATCCCATACACAGGTCCTTCTGCCAAGGCATCCAAAATGAGCTCGAACCATTCCCCGTTTAGTCCTATATAGACCCCCAATCAGTCCCTTGATTGGTCCTTTTGTCTGACCAAATAGTCAGTCTGGCCTTGTTCGGTTCCCCCAGATGGCCCATTTGCCTAAGCCTGCCAGACCCTTAATCAAACCCTTAAATCCAATCCCAAACATGCCCTGAAGTTAAACTTCAAAGAGCCCTCAGTCAGACCCTCAACTGATCCCAAACAACCCACAGATGAACCCCCAGAATAGACCCAAAACCAGTCTTTAAAACAGATCTGAAGATTCCCCATTATGCAGTCTCCTCGGTCAGCCCAATGACCCCAGATAGGACCTGTTTCAGACCATAAAAACAGACCTGGATCTTTTCCTTAGGGTCGATGCTTTGAGATTCTCGGAATCCGCCGGACGGGCCGAGACTACTCGGGTGGGCCCTCAATTCCCTATCTAACAACAAGAAGGACAGGGTGAAGTTCAAGGTGCAAATATGCCAAACAGGCTCAAAGAAATGCTAGCCGGATCAGCCAGGCCCACAAGAACATGAAGCTGACCAGCCGGGTCATGAATGACTTGATAGCAGCCCAATGGGCCTTGGACATAAAAATAAAATTAAATAAAATCTGAAATGCAAAATGTAAAATGCCAAATTAAATAAGGAGTTAGTCCACCATTGAACGTTCCACCTTGGACGGCTAACCCGGGCCTGACTCAGCATGTCGCACCCTGGACATAGGCACGGGATGGCTCCCGTTGTCGACGGATCCTTCCCCCGGTGTGGCAAGTCAAAAAAGACTTAGTCATGTCAGTGGTAAATTTCATTAGATCAAGGATGGGTCGGCATGTCGTTGTAATGTCGATTTCTTTTCTTTGATTTTATGGAAATACACCTCAGGGGAAGGAAACCACCATTTTCAGACTTCAGCTCATGTACCAACTTAATGTACTCCGACATGGAATGGAATGAAATGAATGATTCAAGTGCCGATGTGTATGTTTGAACCGGGCACCAGATGTTAACCTAATGGACCAGATTATATATGAACCCGAAATTAAATAAGCAAAACAAAATAAATATAAAAGATGACTTCATTAAATCTGAAAAATAATAAATTATATTTAAGAAAACTGTAAATTTATTTAAAAATCACTTAATCTATGAAATTAAATTTATAAGCAAGTAATAATTAAATAACTTCGAAGAGAATTAAATAAACAATATTCAAAACATTGAAAATGCACCAAAAACAGTTCTTAAACATTAAAAAAAATAATCAGATCACAAAACTAAACGAAACTCAAAGAACAAAATCAAAACACAATTCAAACGAGCCAATCAACACTCAAAATAATTCAAATCAAGATTAGAATCACAACATACCAAAATCAACATATATCATGAGAATGATAATACCAAAAATCTGAAACATTTAAGTCAATTTAATTTTGAATTACTCATCAAATCCTAAATTGAGATGAAATGTTTCCAATCAAATTAAAAAAAAATTTCAAATTGAATGTAAACCAAACATAAATCCAAACATGAAAACAAGCTCAAATACAATTGACATCAAATCTGGAAATAAATCCAAACTAAATTAAAATCAAACTCAACCACATCTTAAATCAACATGGTTGCATCTCATCGAGCCATGGGGTTATCATCCATTGTGTGTTTATTTTATCTGGATGTGCATCTTCTACCGAACAGGTTGCTATGATGGTTAATCAAGGGTCTTCAAGTTGCTCAATGTAATCCACGTCGGATATTCGCACCATCTGATGCGGAGAGGTCAAAAAAATTTTAAAATTTCAAAGAACCCGATAACCTCAGTTCTATATTTTTACATATATCATCTGGACTACTTAGTATAATGGATATCACCTATTTTTTTCTAAGTAGTTCAGGACAAAAAAGAAATAAACAATTGATGAAAATAGAGGTTTTACAAAGGCACATGCTGCGGAAATCTCTTTGAAGATCTTATTAAGATAACACCTTGTTGGGAGCCGCAACCTATGGATCTTACATAAGAAAAACTTGATTTTGATAGGTAAATGTGTCTCCCATCCTATCTGATGCTGCATAATTACTTTGCTTTCCATGGTTAGTCTACACATAGCAGGTTTGACAATGATAACTGAATTGATAGAAGGCAGCCGTATTACTTTCTCCTTAGACGTAATGCACTCGTGCTTATCAAGAGTTAGCAGTAAGTTAAGAAAATTTTATTTTCCTTGGATTGTGGCATAAGCTAATGAGGGTAGGGAACATAATAGCTAAATGAGCATGCCCTGTTTGCCATTCCCCAGCTTGATGGTACAAAAAGAGTAGAATAATTTCCAATTACTCAGAATACATTTTCAAATGTTGGACATTTGTTTTCTGCCCATCTCTAACCCCCTCATCAGTCATCCGGCACCATATCCATCCGCTGCCCATCTTGGCTCACAACACATGACTATCAGTGTTCAACTTCTTTATTCATTTGGTAAAGAGCATCGCCAATAGTCAACAAAGGTGCAAGGCCCATGTCTCCTTCGTTGGCCTGCATACATGATCCCACCTGATATGTTTTCTTTTGAAATAAGGCCGTACCCTTAAATTCTATTAATAGCAGAAGATAATGGAAGAGAAAGAGTGCAAGACAAAGGCCAAAAGGAAGACAAGGGAGGGAAGGAGCTCATCTACCGAGATGGTAGACAGGCAACAAGACTATGCAAAGAGCAAGTTAAATGTCGAAAATTCTCTTTGACAAAAGCCTGTAGACAGGCAACAAGACTATGCAAAGAGCAACTTAAATGTCGAAAAATTCTCTTTGACAGAAGCCTCCCGCAGTTGATGGCCAGAAAAAGCCAGCATTCAATCTTTGACCTAGGCAATGATGACATTTAGGATCACCCTTGGGTTCTCAAAATGACCTTCAAAGGTTGTTTTATTTCTCATGCGCCATATAGCCCAAAGCATAGCAGGAAATATGAACTCCCAAATCATGAGATATGATGGCCCTGGGTTTAACTAGAACTAATCAAGAAAAAAAAGGAGGAATGTTGTCAGGGTCCAACCATTGGATATGTTAGCATTTGAAATTGACTTTCCACAGGAAATTGACGACTCCACAGTTGTGGGAGAGATGTGTCATATTTTCTTTCTTGCAGCCACAAAAAACACGAGGTGGAATCCATAGGAAAAAAATCTTCTGAAGATGACATGGCATCTTGTTGGGATTTGCCAATTTTTCATAGAAAGATCTTGAATCTGTAAGGTAATGGGTAACCCCAAACAACATCATACCAAGGAACAACCTCACCTCTTAAAATCAAGCTACTATCAGCGGACTTCACTGTAAAAGTCAACTTTTTACAGTGCAACCAAGCAATTTTGTTTTTGTGTGAACCTCTTTTTTCTGCGTCTGTTCTTTAGAAAGAAAGACATCTCCGGACTTTTCTAGGAAAATAGGTGATATCCTAAAATATTAGGTAGTCCGGTGATAGTTTAAAAATATTAGAACCGAGGTTCGGGTTCTTTGAAAATTTCATTTTTTGACCTTTTCCACTGGATGGTGCGAGTATCCGGCGTTAACTTACATCGAGCAACGGCTCGAACGCCTTTGATTAACCGTCACGGCAACCTGTGTTTGGAGACATGCACATCCACAAAATAAAGTAAAGAACTCAAAAGGGCAGCGGCCTTTTGGGTCCGATCAGATGCAAACCGATTTGTTCGGGTTTGTTTTATTTGTTTGTTGGTTGATTTTTGGATTGACTTGAAAGTCGGTTTTGAGTTTTGGAATTTGAATCAATTTGTTTGATTGATTTGTTGTTTGGTTTTTTATTTGTTTTGGATTGAATTTGGTTGATTCAAGTTTTTGTTTTGATTTCAGTTTGGATGTGCTTAAAGTTTTAAGCATGTTTGGATTTTTTATTTGGTTGATTTTGATTTTTCTGATTTCTGAATTTTGAGTTGATTTTTGATCCATTTTGGATGTTTGAAATGTTGTTTATTTGATTCCTTTTTGGGAAGAAGTTTAGTGGATTTTGAGTGGATTTTCAGATTGCTAAAATCAGATTTTTGAAGCTGGCTAGAATCTGTTTTGATAGATTGTTCAAATCTGTTTTTTTTGTTACAGATTTAATTGGAATCTGAATTTTTCTGTTTTGGATTTGGTTTGGTAAAAATCTGATTTTTCTGGTGGTTGACAGATTTTGAAACCTGATTTTCTGTTTTTGGCGGATTTTTTGTTTGAAATCTGATTTCGGTTTGATTTGTTTCAAAACCGGTTCAATCTTGTTGAAGATCGGTTTGTTTGTTGAACCGGGATAAGTTGAAATTCAGATTTTGTTTAGTTCTGATCTTTTATGACTTTCAGATTTGATTTTTTTGTTTTAATTTTATGTTTGAATTTGAAATGGTTTTAATTTAGTTTGGCGGTTTGCATCGCCTCCGACCCATCGGGTCGCTTTGAATGCCCGGTTTCATGCATCGATATGGACATCAAAGCTTCATTTCATTGAGAGATGGGGTGAAGTACATCGGTGTACAATGTGATCGGTCCTTCCCCCAACATAGGTTTATCTCCACTACTTTGGAAAAATTTTGGCATTATGACGGCATGCCAACTATTTTTCCAACTTAGTGAAAATTTTCCCATCCAAAATAGCCAGCCTTAGCTTAGCCATATTGGGGGAAGGATCGACGGCTACGGGATTCATGCCCGCGCCTCCGTCCGGGTCGCCAGCTACGGGATGCATGCCCGCGCCTCCGCCCAAGGTGGAGTTCTCCGCTAGGGGTGAATCTCCTTAATTTAATGTTGCTTTCGCTTTTCTGATTTTTTATTTATTTATTTTTGAAGGCTAGTTCGGGCCGGTCCATTCCTTCGGCGTTCAAAGCCGGGCTTCAATTCTTGCTTGAATTTGGGAGGACAGCTTCTAGGAGGGAAAGCCGGACCCGTGAAAGGGCCGTTGAGGCTCTCTCCTCCTTTAATGTGTTGAGGGGAGAACCGGACCCGTGAAAGGGCCATTGAGGTTCATCCCTCACTTTGCCGGTACATGCCACAAGGGGGCTGCTGCAACTTCTTCTTTCACTTCCTGCTGCAAGGGAGCTGAAAAAAAGGACCTTTTTGAAGGCCTGGACTAGGGGCCAGACGTGGGCTGGGAATGGACCTGGCTGAGGTCTGTTTGTGGGCTGGACAGGAGCCTGAGCAAGTGTGTATTTGGGCAGCTACAGGAGGGCCGAGATGGGTCTGCGCAAGGGCACTTGGCTGAACCGAAAGTGGGCTTGCAGGGGGCCTGCTAAATGGGCCGCAGAGGGGCCTTGGTAGCAGGCTGTGTTGGGGCCGGTTATGGGCTTCTCTTTGGACCTGCACTAGGCTATTTCTGGTGGGCTGTAAAGGAGCTGAAGGTGGGTCTGAATGAGGCTTGTTTCAGACCTGCAGGATGTATGTTCGGTTGGGCCACATAGGGGCTTGATTTTAGCTGCGAGAAGGGCAGGCAATTGGGCAGATTTGTGAGCTCCTTTCTGGGCCTGCATAGGGGTCTACTGGATGGACTGCAGGTGGCCTATGCAGGGGATCGAACAAGGCTGGAAATGGGCCTGCAAATGGCCTGTTAAATGGGCTGTATATGGGCCTGAGAGTGGGTCGGCCATGGGCCTGCAGCAGGGGCTGTTCAGTAGGCTACATTGGGGCCGGATTTGGGCCTGAAATGGGGTGTTCGGTTGGATTGAAACAGGCCTGCGCAAGGGAGCTTTTAGAGGGTCTGATCTAGGTCCGAACACAGGCTATACAAGTTGATTTCTGCAGACATACGAGGGGCTGGAGATGGGCCTGGAATAAGCAGAAAAGAAGGCCCCTTGAGGGGGCTACATGGGCGCACCAATCAGTCCTTTTTACCTTTTCTTCTTTTCTTCTTCTCCTTCCTTCTTCTGGCGGCAGCAGGTTGCAGGCGCAGAGGGCAGCAGCACTGAGGTAGCAGACCGGCAGCCTGTCGGCGCTTCCAACTTCCTCCCCACTGGCTGGTGCGTCCCCCTCCCTTTTATAGAGAGTGAAGAGGGGAGGTGAAGAGCCAGGAGTTGCATGCGCAGGTGTCCCTTGGCCTTCCCCATGGGAGTTACTCCATTTAATCATATTGATTGAGTGGCTGTCCCTTGGTTTTCCCCCTCCTTCAACTGACTGTTGGGGGGCTGTGCTGGCAGTTGGGTGCGCACCAGGGTGTTGAGGTGGCAAGTGGGTGCGGCTGAGCCTTGATGGCCTTGCTGCTGAAGTGGGCCTGGCTCAATTGGGCCTGGTTTCTGGGCCAGCGGGCTGAGGGTAAGCCCAGGCCCTCCTATGGGCTGCGCACATGGCCTGATCTTGGCCTAACTGTGCCAATTGTGGGCTGGATGAATCCGGCCCCTGCTGGGGTGCTCAATTGGGCCCAATTGTGGCCAAACTTGTGGGTTATTGGGCCAGCTCCTATGCCAGGCCATCTGTTTTACTCTTTTCTCTTCTTTTTCTCTCTTTTTTTTTTAAAAAAAAAGAGTACGCCAACAGTTTTCTAGTCCCTCAATATACCTGCGTTCATCAAGCAGACCTAACAAGGAAGTGAAATTGCTGATTTCTTTCTCCTTCAGATTTTTTTTAAATGTAAGATGCCAATGCGTCTTTGCACCCCATCAGTGTTAGACAGTAGGTCGTGGATTACAACTCAAGCTGGATAGTGATGGAAAGGTGGGAGGTAGTGGCGCATGCCCATTCCATTGGTTATCACAAAAAGACGTCTTGCTGTCATTTCCCACAACAATCTGTGAATATTAGTTGAAAAGGTTGTCATCATGTAAGATCCCCTGCCATATGCTAGAAAGTCAGCCTCTATGTCGGAACTCTCTAATCCACTACTCATTGTTACCCAAGCCATAATTGGAACACACAATCATTGTCCAAAGAGTGTCTCTATTTACATTAAACTTTCACAACCATTTACACAGAAGAGAGTTGTTAAAGGCCTCAAGAGGGGCTAAACCCGCACCTCTTTCTTTGGTTGGTTTGCATACATGACCCACTTAATAAGATGAAGACCTTTCCTGTCTTTGTTGCCATGCCAGAAAGTCTGGATCTGATGCTTTCCAATTTGTTACATATACCTTAGGTTGTTTGAGAATGGACAAGTAGCATAAGGGAATGGTTTGCAGTACAAATTTAGGCAAAACCTATCTTCCACCTGCTGAAATTATCCTACTCTTCCATCCTTGCAATCTGCCTTCCATCTTTTGCACAACACCTTAACATTTCCTATTCTTAGTTCTTTTATCAGACAGAGGCAAACCAAAGTATTTGATTGCCAAAGCGGTCCAAGGCATGCCAAAGGGGGGGGCCTTGTCTTCCGGCGGGCCGGCAGGGGGGGTGGGAAACCTAGGGATGAGGGAGAAATGGGGGGAGGGAAAGGAGGGGACTAGGGGAGGGGGGCACTGCCACTGTGAAGGGGATGCTGGACGGGGAGGGGAGAGAGGGGAGGGAGAGGGTTTGAAGCCCAAATCTGGAGGGGGGAGGGTAGATAAGGTCGGAATCAGATCAGAATTGGGTCTGATTCCGAATTTTCCCAATCCTGTCGGAATCGACTAGATTGACCTATCCATGAGGGATTGGCCGATTTGAGCCGATTCCTCTAGGAATCAGTCCTCGATTGGTCCTCCAGGGTGATATCGGATCAGCAGGTGCCAAACTGATCCGGGAATCAGCCGATTCTACAAACTGTGTTCCTTGGTTCTATTCTTTTTCATAATACCTACCCTAAATGCCAACATCAGCTTATCCGCTGCATGGCCTGAGCAAGAACATTGCCCATTCAGATCTCCAGCCCTCTAAGCTTCACCTGTGTACCCCTCTGTGGATCATATTGATAGAACCAAGGTCTATCTCTTAATGCCTGTTAACACTCAAAAAAAAAAAGTGCAAGGCAAGACTAAATTAAGGGCGAAATTCAAAAGTGGCTGAACTTTGTACATGTCTGAGGTTTTCCCAAAATTGACATTGCTGAACATGGCATCATTAAAACATTGCAGTCTGCTCGTTGAATCACAAGGACCCAACGGGCACCAAGAAGGCACTTGTCAACACAAAAATTGTTCAACATGACTGAATTAAGGTTGAAATTCAAAAAAAAAAGAGGGGATGGATAAGCTTCGGTTCCCAAATAAAGGAGGATATTGCAACGGCCAGGAAGGACAAAGTCGACACAAAAAAAAAACATACTTTCGAGGCTAACTTGACAGAGGAGGTCCGCAAGCAGGCTGTCATCTTCTAGGGAGAAAACCGAAAAAATAAAGGAGGCAAAAAAAAATCCGGAGAAGAAGACGGCGAGAGCAGGAAAGCAGACCAGGAAGTTCGCAGAAGCCCTCGGATTCTTCGGGGGTGACCGAAGCCGTCAGACCACCTTCCTGCAGGTGCTGTGTCCGCCGGAAGCCTTCCCAGAGTCGCTGCTATCGCCGGAAGCCCTCTTGAAGTAGCCGCGATCACCCAACACCCTCCGGAGCTCACTGTCACCGCCAAGAGGACCCTCGCCTCCTTCCGTCGACGGCGGGAAGAGCCACGCGCCAATAGTCCGAAGAACTTACGTACCCTCCGTCGACCGTCACCCGAGCGGGAAGAAAGGAGAAGGCCGGCCGATTATTTTTTTCACATACTATGGTCCGTATCAGTACATATGGACGCCCGCGCGATCCTCCAGAGGGCAGGGGATCCGCCACAAGGAAGGGAGAGAGGGGACTTACCTCCCTATGCCCACGAGGCCCTACGAGGGCAACCCACGGCGCCGGAGGATCTCTTGATCCCGCAATCAACGCGGACGAACGAGGATGGCGCCGCCTTCTATTTCCAGACGGGAGCGCCCCGTCGGTTTAAGAGGCAAGGCCGGGCATCGCGAAGAGGAGTCCCCGGGGAGACGGAGCATCGCGGAGAAGAAGAGAGGAGGAAGGAGGAGAAGGGGGCCAACCTCTGGCGGCCGCGGCCTTGACTTCAAATCAACTCCGCCTCCAAGACTGACCTCTGGTCGCCGTAGCCTTCTCTTCGGGTGAGCCCCGCCATCACGGTCGAGCCCCGTTGCCGTCTCCTTCCTGCGTCCTCCCCTTCGACAGTCAGGATCCATCGCCGTCGAGGAAGCCTGGAGCCCTGCCGGTTCCGCCCGTTGAAGGTTTTAGGCCGTCGTCCGGCGCCACGAGCGCTGGAAGACTCGCCAAAACTGTTTGCCGAGGACGTGAGTCCACCCAGCCGCTGAGGACTCCGACGGGCCGCGAGGTTGCTGGGGAGGGAGCCGCCGCGCATTCGCGAGTTCATGACTACATGGTTGACTTCTCCTCTCGGCACTGTATGGTCAAGTCGGGTGATCAAGGCGGCTGAGCCACAGCCCTGTCCGGTTCAAGTCCGCGTGGGGTCTTCAGAGAGAAGAAAACCGGTCCAGACATAACCGATGTCCAGAAGATCGGCCCAAATCGATCCAGACAGAACCTATGTTCAGGGATGACTTGGACAAAATCCGCAAAATGCATAATAAAAAAAAATCATGAATTAAAAGGATCTTCACCCTTGGATCGTGGGATGGCCATGCGCTAAACCATAGATTGATGAGGTGGTATCCTTGGGAGATCCTTCACAAGTCCTTACGGACCGGGGCTATTCTCCCTTAATTTGATTAACAATAATTGTGGGGTTAGTTTCTAATTCCCCAAAATTCATTCGATTTTAAATCACTTAACGCCTATGAGGAGGCCGCATGAGGTTTAATTTCCTTTGTGGGATCGATTTTCGATACCCAAAATTCATTTGAGATAAATTTCTTGATGCTCACAAAGAGCTATGAGAAGTTTAATCTTAAGAAAAAAAAAGTTGTTTTGCAAGTCAATTTTATTCTTTTATGCCCATGCAGGGCCATGAAAATTAGCTCAGAATTAAGTTTTTCATGGAACATTTCCGTACAGGCGGAATATTCATACGCCCCTCCTGTTAATGAATTTTTTGGCGCCATAAGGAAGTGTCGTTGATCAATTTCCTTTTTACATCCCATAAATTCAATCCGATTTATCAAACAATTCAGAAGAGAGGGAGAGAACCAAAATATATAATGATAATAATACCAATAACATACATTTGCTGGTCTCCAATAACACATCCGCAGGTTTTACATAAAAAAATCAGCTTCAGCAAGTGATGATCCCCTCCTCTCGATTTCCATTGTTGTAGAAGCCTAGCCATAAGCCGTCTATCTCCTGGGCAACTTTCAGCTGATCAAGTGATGATGGGGGAGAGACCAGTTCGACCTGTAGAAGGGCAGGGTGTGCTCGGCCAAGCAAGAGAGAAAGAGAGCCCAAACTGAACTTGAAAATCTGAAATTGAAGTCTCCCAACACAAGTCTGCAGGTTGAACCTGCGGAATATGAAATTTGATAAGTCTGAACTCAAAGCATACAAAATCTGCAAAGTTTAAAATTTGAAGTTCGGATGCCAGAAATCTGGAATCTGAATTTTTTAAATCCAAAATCTAAATCCACCAGGTGCAGAATAGAGTTTCTGAAGACGCATGTAAATCTGAAGTTTGAACCTGCAAAAATATGCTCAAGATCCAGAAAATCAGAAATCTGAACATACTGTAAAATCTGAAATCTGCACTTGAACATATAGGTCTGTAATTTAAATCTGAATTTTCTGAAGTACCGAGAGCATGGAGGGGTCAGAAGGGGAGAACGAGATGTTTTAACCTTTGCAAGCTGATAAAATCTACGCCCCACAGGTAAACCAGAAATCTGCAAATTGAAACATTTGGAAGTTAAAAAAAATCTGAAATCTGGAAATCCTTGAAGGGTGCAGAGTTTTACATCCGAGAGTTTGAAGTTCCTAAAGCCCGTAGACAAAATTCAGGGATTAAAAAAAATTAGAAGTCTGCAATGTGCTGAATTTGTAGGAAGCCTGAAATTTAGACTTGCAACTGAGGTCCGAAATTTGAATAAATCTGGAAACTCCAAAATGGGAAGTACAGAATCTGAACTCAATCCCATGGAGGAGATGCCATAACAAATTCCTAATTTGAAAGCATAAAAGAGAACTAAGTCTGAAGCACGACTTGAAATGGAAATCTGAATGTCACAAAAAAAACCAGAATTCAAGCAAACTGTGGAAATTTCTTGTAAAGTCCGGAATCTGAATTTATGCACAGAACCCTTTTCAAAAAAATCTGAAATCTGGGAATCTGAAATCAAAAACCTGCAAATCTGAAGATCCAAAATCTGAACTTCACAAGGAGGCCGAGGCCTGTAAAAATCTGAAAGCCTGAAGAATTTGAGACCTGCAGCCTGCAGGCAATCAACCCAACTCCAATTAAAGGTCCAGATAACTAATTCAAAATACACATAGGCTCTCAAATAGAATTCAACCGGAAGATCACATAAATAAACCACTCGAAATAAACCTGAACCCAAATATATATATATATATATATAAAAGATCCACTTGCATTCTAACAAGTTCATAGGACTGTTTTCTCTTATGTGAATGCTTATTTTTTGTGGATGCATGTTTTCTACTTCAATGAGTTGTTATGACGATTAATCAAGGGTATTCGAGTTATCTCGATGTAATTAACGTCGGATCTTCGCACCATCCGACGGGGAGAGGTCAAAATTAATTTCAAAGAACCTAACTACCTCAACGTATAATTTTATACATATCGTTGACCCTAGTTAGTACTTTTATGAAATATCACCTATTTTCTTACAAAGTCAGTACTAAGGTCAAAACAAATTTAATTTGAATTCAAAAGGAAAATGAATTTCCAAAATCTTAAAACCTTTAGATTTTTGAGGTTACATCAATGCCCTAAGAGAGTAATCTCTGCCCACCATGCCTCGGATTTAAGTATAATAGGTTACATGGTCTCATGAATAGACCGTGAGCAACACATCATATCCGGGTCATGCAAACATCAAACCTTTCAACTACAGTCTATACTTGAACAATCCTTCTAAGCCACCCTAGAGCATTGAAGCTTACAGGATGCCAGAAACCTGTTGCTAAGATGTTCAGGCCATGAAGACAATGAAGATAGCCAGAAGGCACAATTAGTAAGAGCAGTTAAAGAAGAAGGGGGCAGACTGGCAGTACAACAGCAGGATTAAGATGCCCGATCAGAAAACAACAAGAGCAGCAGCCCATTGGGCCCAAAAGCATATGGCAAATGGCTCTGGAGGACATGAAATTTAATAAAACAAACAATTAGCCCATTTGAGACTAATTAGGGTCCAGTCTCATGGTATTACTATACTCAACTCAACTAAGGCCTTTATCCCAAATTACTTGGGGTCAGCCATATGGATTCTCTTTCTCCACTCATGTCTATTTTGTCTTATTTCTTCAGAGATATTTAAACCATCTAAATCATATTGAATTACCCTCCTCTAAGTTAACTTAGGTTTACCACGTCTCTTTTTTGTTTATGTCATTTTAATATTTTCTATCTTTCTAACTGGAACCTCTTTAGGTCTATGTTTAATATGTTCAAACCATCTCAATCTCCCTTCTTTTAATTTGTCTACAATTCTCGTTACTCCTACATTTTCTCTAATATATTCATTTCTTATTTTATCTAATATAGTGTGACCACTCATGCATCTTAACATTCTCATTTCGGCAACACTTATTTTAAAAGTATGTTTTTCTTTTATTGTCCAACATTCACTATCATACAACATTGCGGGTCTTTTACTTGTGCAATAAATTTTTTCTTTCAACTTTAATGGAATTTTATGATCACATAGAACCCCTGAAGCAAATATCCACTTCATCCAACATGCTTTAATCTTATGATTAACGTCTTCATCACACTCTCCATCTTTTTGAATAATTGATTCAAGATATTTGAACTGAGTTTTTTGAGACAATATTATCCCATCTCATGGTATTACTATATCTCAATTAAATCTAAATAGTAATATACTTCAAGGCTAATTGGGGGCCGGCCTTAGGCATGCCGTATGCTGTTGAAAATTTAATCAAACAATCAAGTCTAATTGGGGGTGACCTTTGGCATGCCCTACGCATTGGCATAACTTAAATAAATTATAACATGTGGGTTAATTGGGGGCTGGCCTTAGGCACCCCTATGCCTAATAAGGGTGACATAAAAAGGTTAATCCCGTAAAGGGTGAGAGACCCCAATGTCATACCATTCTACCCTTTATGGCATAGAGTTCCAACTTTAGTGTCAAGGGGAAGATTATACCCATATACATATGCACACATACTGAACCACAAGTTATTGAGGTTTATAAACAATGGGAAGAGTCCTTAATGCTTATCAAAGGCCGAGTTCTATTCTAGATCAATGTGAATAGTCTGTAATTCCTATTAAAGGCCAAAGGAGACTCTATCCTCAAGCATTCATGGGATGAATTTCTCAATGCCTATTGAAGGTTAAGAGGGATTCAATCCTAACTCATTGAATCAATGGGAATTGTGGCTTTCATGCTTTCCCTCATGTATATCTGTATTTCATATTATCTAAGCAATGAAGGATTCCATTGGTGCATACTTGATGTGATAGAGAACTCTAACAGCCCCATGAGCTTGGATGAATGCAAACAAACAAAAGGAACAAGACTGAATCATGAAAATTCAGCAGATCTGCAAATCAACCGGCCAGCAAAGTGTCAAATATGTAGGAATTTGAGAGTTAGAATCTGAGAACGGCAGAAGGTTCAGCAGTCTGAATTTTCTGTAAATTAGAACACCCAAAGGTATGAGAACTGACTAAAACTGCAAAAGCTGGGGGATCCAAAGTTAAAAGGAAGTCTGGAGATTCATCTAAGCCTGAGACTCTGAATATCAAAGTCAGAAATCGGAGAAGTTCAGCAGATAAGAAAATTGTTGAAATCCAAATACTGAAAAGTACAGTCAACTAAAAACGTGGCAATTCCATAAAATCAGAATGTTGGCAAGTTTCGAAGGATCAAAGAATCCGGGAATGTGGTCATCTAAATAAGACTGAAAATTTAAATTCCAAATCCTAACTCAACATTGGAGCTGACAAAGTGAGAGCAGTCCAAAGAAGAAATCACATTTCAAATCACCAAGAAACTAATCTAAAGTCACCCGAAGATGAAAATAGATATGAACTCTCATAAATGAAATCCCCAAATCAACATCTTGAAGAACTGAAATCAGGAATCATGATCTTAAAACTTCAACTCGAAGGTCATGACCAAATTTCTCAGATAATGGAACATCTGTCCATGAAGAAAAAAATTTAAATTCTAAACCTAGAAAATAATAAAACTAGAAAATTGAAGCTGAAAGTAACAACCCCAAAAATCTGAAAGCTTAAAGTCTAAAATTTATTAAATCTCAAAGCCTGGATCTTCAAAAAAATAAAATCAGAAATATGAGAAAGTAAATCTCAGAAATCTCTAACCCTGAAGCTAAGAAATCATCATCATGAGACTTCACAATGTAAGGTGGAGATCAGAAAGACCAGGATCTGGAATCTGACTAGAAAGACAAGCTGAATGGTCCTCAAGAAAAAAAGAAGGAAAACACCAAATCTGAACCCGGGTTTAAAATTGTCAAACACCAAACCCAAATCCATGTAATTGAAATCGGAAACAAATCCTAAACCCCAAAGCTCTCGAATCTAAAATCTCAAAGATCAAATCTCAAAAATTCCAAATCCGAAATCGAAAGTCCCAAATCACAAATAAGGAATTCCTTTAAATCTGAAAGTTCAAATATGAGATCTTAAACCCAAAAAACTCATAAGCTTCAAATCTCAAATTAAAACTCTAGATTTTAAATTTCGAAATTTGGAAATCTCAGATCTCATATCAAAAGACTTAAAATCTGAAAATTCCAAATCTGAAGTGTAAGGTCAAAAATTCAAATATCAAGGCTCTGAAATCTGAACTCAAAATGTCAAACATCAAATCTAAGAAAAAGTGGAAGCCAAAATTTCAAATATGAAAGTGTTTAAACATTAAATCATCCTCAAACCTGAAATTCAAATTCAAAATCTCCAAGTTTAAAAAAAATCTGAAACTGGAATCAAATTCCCCAAATGTCAAAAATTAAATCTATGCAATCCCAGTCTTAAGACTCAGTCAAATGAATCGAAATTAAACTCACCCGAACAGAAAAGCTAAAACACCTAGGACTGATACGACATTAAGTCAAGACATCAAAAATAAAAATCCAATCCCAACTTCAAAGACATCTTGTCTTAATACAAATAAAACAACACTCAAAACAAACCAAATGCCAAATGAGGTTTAATCATCTGAAATTAAATTCAAAACAACCAAGTTTTAATCAAAATAATAAACCAACTCTCAAATACATCCAAGACAAAAAATCAATTAAAATAAATCATCACAAATCAAATCAAATTAAATTGAAAATAGTAAGTTTGCATTCCATCAAGTTCTTGGGGCTGTGGCTCCCATGTGTGTTTATCCTTGTAGATGTATGTTTTCTGTCAACGAATTGCCGCGGCGGTTAATCAAGGATATTTGAATGTTTGTTTTATGTAATTAACATCTGCATATTGCAAGTTCGATGTGGAGAGGTCAAAATAAAATAAAAAAAAAACAACTTCAATGTATTTATATATCTTGAATTAGCTAATACTCATACGCAATTTCACATATTTTCATAATTGTCAAAGCTAAATAAAAATCAATTTTTTTTTCAAAAAGGTCAAGATGGAATTTTTGAGGTTACATCATTATATTAACCGAACAAGCTTGAATAAAAAATAAAATTTTATTTATTAACAAGCCAAACTTGAAGGTACCCCTTCTCGATTCGATAATCTCTTTGGGTGTTTGATTAAATACTCGATTGAATATTTATTAAAAATAAATTTTGAGTATTAATAATTATAATGTCACTTGAATATATGAATTAAGTTTAAATAATTTAATTTGAGTTTAAACTTAGATTAAACTTTATAAATAAGCCCAAGTTCAAATTTTAAAAGTGAGTTTAGATTAAGTTTGAGTTTTATAAGTGAGTTTTATCTGAACTTGAACTCGAATGTGAACTGAATTTGATTTGAGCTGCTATTTGACCTCAAGTGTGGCTCGATTAAGAAACGAATCAAGTTTGAACAAGGGTTGAGTGTACTCATAAGAACTCAAACTAGTGTAAATAAATGAGCCAAGCATGAACAACATATTACTTCACTTGACTCATCTTGTTTGCACCTGTAGGTTCCGACTCAATCAACAATTGGACAACATGTGGGTCCATAACTGAGCTAGACTGGTCAGATGATGGCCTATGGACTAGGTCAGGTAGTGGTAGGATCCATGGTGTGTGGGCATCCAAAGAAGGACCTAACCTAAAGATTATTTAAGTAACAAGTGGTATCCTAACTCAACCTGTTTTAATACCAAACTGATGTGAGACTGTCTTTAAAAAATCAAATTAGGATAACAACTAATTGATATGAATCACGTGTTGAGCCATAACATTTACGATTTCTTGAGTAATGACTAAGTCTAACGGAACCGAAGCCCAAAATAATAGCTCTCAAATGGGTGGGACCAACGTAGTTGGTACACTACCCGAGTCTAAGATGTTTGCAATCAATAAATCTATTCTGTAGTTCAAGAGAGGGTTTCACTCGCTAGCCAACAGTGATAATGATTAAGCTAATCATGTATTCTTTCCTGCGACAGACAGTCATGTGGATAATAAACAACACAATGAGAGAGAGAGAGAGAGAGAGAGAGAGAGAGAGAGAGAGAGAGAGAGAGAGAGGCACATCTCCATGCTAAGGCATGGGTGATGAATGCTTGACTGTCTACCTTTATGACCATTTCTTACAATATAAATCGCAACGAAGTTTTAAGCCCACACTTCCTAGGGTGTTAAAAGATTACAAAGTACAAACCAGTTGACATATAGCCAGAAGATGGACAAGTTGACAGGCCGATACCCAAGTTGAAATAATTTTCCAATGGTTCATTTGTAACTATTCCACCTTTTGATGCTACTCAAACTCGACTTTAAATTCCTAGGATGCTGTGACCTTCGGAGTCTGGTCCAGGTGCAGAGTATTCAGCAGCATTGGGTTTCAATGACAAATCTGGGCTCTAGAGAAATTGGACAGACTAATAGGGTTCATGATTATTGTGCACCACTGTTGTAGCACACTGTTCACCCATCATAGATGGCTTTGATTTGATTTTGAGGGTGGATTCAACGCTGGTCCGGTTGTCACCAAGGTGGTGCCAAGGTTTGGTGTGGCTTTGGCGTGGCAGCTAGGTGCTGCGGAAGGGAAGCTCAAACAGGAGGAATCAGGTTAGGAAGAAGAAGGAAGAAGGTGTCAGGAGGATGAGGATGGGATGAGGGGTGCCGTGGAAGAGGAAGAAACACACTGGGAGGAGGGGGAATTTGTGCTTGTGAGAGAGAAACAAAGAGAGAGAGAGAGAGAGAGAGAGAGAGAGAGAGAGAGAGAGAGTTCGATTGAGGGAGAGGAGTGCAATTTTTTCATTTTTCAACATCATGCCTTTATATGGGCAATGGTTGAGTCTTTTATAGACTATTCGTTACATATTTTAAGGAAAACCCAAAAAATGTCTTAAAAGTACAAAAAATGTCTTAAAAGTACAAATATACTCAAACTCGTCAATTTTAATTGCATATCCTTGCATGACTTGAATAAAACAAGAGTAACAAAATAGTGTCATCTAGTGAGTTATACAGTGGCTAGATTGACCCAACATCCTCTTCGATCTGTAGTGACTCCACAGCATGGCGACGGTGTCAATATATGCAATCCAGATTGAAGCAGAGACCTGAGCATGGGTGTTGTTACCAAAGAGCTAGATAAGACTATAGAGAATACAGAGCAAGGGAAGTAGAGGACTTGAGGGAGGAGAGGTGGCTAGAGGATGACCTGAGACACCCATGTGATAGAGACCTCCCACTTGGGGGAGAGATGACATGAGGAGAGGTGAGAGAGCCATTAAGGGGAGGGGAGATGGCCGGAGGGATGACCCTAAGACACCCTACAAGAGACCTCTCAATAGGAAGGGAATTGGAAGGGGGGGGGAGGGAGGGTTAAGTGGGAGCTAGTGGAGGGAATGGATAAGGCTGCTGAGGAAGCAAGAATATTGCTTGAATGAGGGTGACTGGAGGGATGATGGTGACCTAACAGGAGAGATGTGGAAGTAGGAGAAGCTCACCAAATAATTCATAGGATGTGGACAGTGTCCAAGACAAGCTGCTACTAGAAACTGGCAGTGGCTGAAGCTGACAGTGGTGGAGGTAGGCACTGCAGAGAGTGGAGTTTATTTCTGCCTCACTTTGACTTGAGGCTACAAAATGCATTGCACCACCCATGGGACTGGTTTTATGCCAGGCAGGCTAAACTGGTCCAACTGTAGCCCTGTTCAATTCGGTGGCTTGGCCAGCCAGTGGCTAAGGTGCCTGAGTTAGCGCATTGCCCACTTGAGCAGCCTAAATGGGTGCTTTTAGGAGGCTTAATTAGAAGCCAAGTTTGGGCAGCCTGGAAGAAACGACTTGTGCCCAAGTGGCACCTAGCAGTGAACAAGGTATCCACTTTGACTACCATGGAATGCGCAATTGGCTGATTCGGATTGGAACTGGCCTATGCCAACCCGATTTTATCTGAGGAGTCCAATTGACCCGTAGATTCCGCCCGAACCTGCCAGAATCGACCTAATCGGCCATGGATCGGGACTGATGAAGCCCAGATCGACCCAATTCCACTGACTTTCATCAGAATTGGCCAGCGGTGCCTTGTGGTGCCTCACCAGAATCAGCTGGTGGTGCCTTGAGGCATCTTCCCCGCCCTATTAACGGAGAAGAGGATCTGATGACTCAAGTTATCAAATCTGGTTGAATCAAATCTCCTGGACCCAATATGGGTGCACGGAAGATGCAAGGGCACTGCCCTGTGGTTGCGCTGCCAATTCAACCCCAGAAGGGTCTGATCAGACCAGAATATCGTGTAGAATCTGTGTTATTTTTTTTTAGTTTTTTGAAACACTGTTCAGGCTGATTCTAGATTTGAATTTTCTCTCATTGAATAGGCCAATCTGATCCCCTGATCAGATTGGAATGGCACTAGCCACCAGTCCCTTACTCCGATTAGTGACCAAGATGTGGATTATGGCTCTGGCGTAGGTCAAGTAATGTCTTCTACATACCCAGGCCCATCCATGCTTGTATCCAAAGCTATTTCAACTTCAATATCTCAGTAATTGTTTGTTCAATGAATTATGACACTTGGTTACGTTCATAAAAGACCATGCAATGAGATACAAGAAGGCAAGTTGAGAGAATATCAGTCTTAATCAAGGCAGTATATGCCAATGGTAACAACATGCCTTGTCCTATCCCTCGTACTTTATAAAGGTGATGGAGGTACCAGGAACCAGTAAGGTGATATGTCTGTTTAACCAAGTTCCTAGCTTATCAAACCACCATCAGTGGACAATTAAGTCAATAAGGAACACAAGTTCAGTTTCACTGAGTTGTTTGGTTGTTTTTTCAGTTCACTCTTTTTATAAAGTAAACTTTTGAAATAGCCTTTTAATATGGTTCGGTAGTAACACCTTGGACTTTATGAATATGGTGTTCCTAATTCATGCCTAAGATGGATGCTAGCATTCTTTTAGATATAATAATTTAAAAATTTTTCCTAGGTACTTTCTGTTTGTAACTATGTATCAGCTTGTTTACAGATAAATAATGGAAATTCCTTCTTGATTGTGCAGGAAAGGAGGATTAGCTCTTGCCTTGAAGCGAATAAGCTGCGTGCAATGCGATACTTACTCATTCAGTTGTTACTGCAGCTTGTCCTTCATCCAGGAGAGTTGTCTGACGTTGTGGAAGAAATAATTTTATGCTGTAGGAAAGCTTTTCCAGTTTCAGCTCAATTTGAGAATGTAGATGTGGAATATGAGATGGATGATGATGGAACACCTGAACTGATGGATGTTCTTGTGGACAATTTGCTTGCGCTGTTGCCTCAATCTTCAGGTCCCATGTCCTATGCGGTAGAGCAGGTAACTTCAATCATGAATTAAAACAGATCAACAGCTCAACTTAACAATGCCTTAATCCCAAATTATATGGCACCAACTTCATGGTTTTATTTGTACACTTAATGAGTTTGCTTTACCACATCAGAATGTTTCAAGTTTCCAAGCACGTTGTACTAACTTCCCCAAGTGCTGTCCTCTTCTAAAAATTTGATATGCTCCACTTTTCTAACTAGGGCATCTCTTAGTCCTTGCCAATTGTGAAAAGCATCAGACTTTTTATTCTCCTTTGAAGTTCATATTTGTAAATTTCTGTGCAGTATGTTCTTTGATAATTCTCTCCAATAGGCTTTGGCAAGTGCCCACGATTTGCAGGATAGGCTCTGGATTGGGATCCTCAGGTGCCTATCCAATATTGGGGGAATCCCAGAGGCCCAGGGCCAATTTCTTCTGAGATCAGGCTAAGGTTGATCTGATTGGCATGGATTGTTTGATTCCTGATAAATCTTGGGCCAATCCCCATGGTCGCCTCTGGGATACTATAGAGGGGTGGTGGCGGCACAGCACCCGTCCACCACCTCCCAATGTTGATTCTCTGGTGTTTGGTCCAGGGAATTTTGCAGAAATCCACTTCTTTGTTTTTTTCATGTTTTGAAAGAGCTGAACCAATCCTGAATTGTATTTTCTGTCCCACCAAGGGTGTAGGAATCGGAATCGATGGGGGTACTGATCCGATTGATTCTGAGTGAAAAAAAACGATTTGGAATCGGTCCGAATCGGTTTTTCAGGGACAATTCATAAAAATCAGGAAAATTTTCATAAAAATAGAAAAGTAAAAAAATTTAAAATAAAAAATGTAACGTTTAACATGTTTTCATTCTGTAAGATACTTTTACTTAACACATATTTTCATTTATATACATTTTACAATACTTTTACCTAACACATTTTCATTATATAGCATTGCAAGATATTTTCACTTATCATATATAACAATTAACAAGATAAAATTGATAGTCATTGACATAAAATGTACTTTGACGTCTTTTTCTTCACTTATATCTATTAATTTAGTCTTCATCCTCTTCTTCCTCTTGAGTCTCTTGGGCTTTCATATTCTATTAAGAAGTCCTTGTCATTATCAGCCCGTATCCATATGAAAAAAATAAGTCAACCATCTCATGTAATTCATATGTAGGGTCATGCTGTTCGTACACATGCATTGGTGAAAAGTATGGAATGTATGGCTCGAAATCATTATGAGAAGCTGATTTTGGATATTGATATTCTATAAAGTTATCAAAAAAGGCTTGACTCATCATTCTTTGAGTCCTACTAGAATGTTGTGTCATGGTTAAATCACGTGTATTTCTCCCACTAGTTAGGGTACTAGTAGAAGAGCCACCAACTCCTCCACTCCCCCCCTTCACTTGGCTGTGTGGCTGGTACAAACTCTTGTTTATCATCATCTAAGGAGTGTGAGAGTGGTAGTGTACTATCTGTTAGACTCACAGGTAGTCACATGATATCCAATTTTCTTTTCTTAGCTTTTTTTCTTGTATCATGTGATGAAATTCCAAGTCCCATGCTTTTCTTCGATAGTGCAAATCATCCAAATTTTCATGCTTTGGTTTTTGTCTTTTGTTTCGTTGGATTGTGATTTGGTTGTGTAGCTAAGGGTGGGGGTGAGGCAGGGTTGGAGCTTCCGCTAGGGCTAAAGCTACAGCCAAGGTAGGTGGGGTCGGGGGTCGAGACCAGGTCGTTTCGACCCAAACCAACTCAGGTCGGCCGGGGTCGAGACTCGGGTTGGGTGAGGGTTGGCCGGGGTCACAATAAGAAATTAATAAAATAATAAATTTAAAACATCCATTGAGTTGGGGTCGCGGGGTTGGGATCGGGTTGATCGGCCCAAAACTGACAAGGTCTGGCCCGGGTCACTACCCAGGTTGCGACCCTGCATTCCATGGCTGCAGCTAAGGTTGTTGGGGCAGAAGATGGGATTGATTGTGGTTCATGAGTAACAATTATTCCTTTTCCATACTCTTAACCTCAACGTCATTTAGTTGAAAGCACTCTAGTTTCTGAGAGGAACTGGTGATCTATATCAAAATCTTGATGGCAATATATGCAAGTGGATTACAACCATTTCTTATGTTCGTTTGAACCCACCACTCTGGTAAAAATATAGTACTAGTGGAAAATGACTAGTCTTTAGGATAAGGACTTGCATAAAATATTAATTTGGAATTTCATATTATTATTAACCATACCAAGAAAAACTTTGTCAAAAGTGTATCTTAGATCTGGATTTGAGTACACTCCACCTCTCATATTGTAGTGTTACATCTGAAAATTGATAAATAAATATGAAAAAATTAGAGTTCCTAAATAAATATTAAAAATATTTACAAATAATTAAAAATCATTTGCTTCTTGCTCAACTTTTATTTTATCTTGTTGAGATCTGGGCCAACATTGTATCACTGATAAAGTATCCATTTTGGATGTGGAGGTTTAATAAATATCCTGCAATCACGCAAGCAACTGTCAACGTCGCATATAATATTTAAATTAAAATACAATAGACACAAACACTCTAAAATACTTGTTGGATGTACAACATGATGTAGTGTTCTATCTCATCTTGTATCATTTATTTTTCACTATTTTTTGAAGTCTCTGAGATTTTTCTTCTTGATCTTGAGTTTCGTGCGGTCTATTGCATCGTAAGGAGTCTCCATCTGGTTTCTGTCATCTGAGTCAACTAACATCAAGACAACTACTAGTGACTTAATAATGGTCAAGTAATAAGAAATTTTCTTCCAAAATCTCTTGTCTATTATCAAATTCTCCATCTTGCACAAAATTTTCAATTGATCTTCTTTGTTATGGAGATCATCAACCATGTAATTATAGTAAGTTTTAACATTTTCAAACTTGACCAGTATATATCTATGCCCATGCAAACTCTCTAAGGTAATAAAATTTGTAGCAAATCTAGAAGGCTCATTGCTTGATCAAACATTCCCCTTAGTATACTCTCTCATGACTTGTTGTAAACAGGGGTGTGAATAAATAAAGATCTTCTGAGCCCACTTGACTAGTGTAGATATTGAAGCCTCCTTGCCTATGTCCACATGATCAAGAAAGTTGTACCCTCTAAACAATAAATTAGATCATGCTCCTCCTGGTGATGTCGACATCTCTCTCTCCACACTAACATGAAGTCATCTATATGGCTTAAGCTCCAGGCCTGCACCATAAAAAAATCTTCTACTTGGGAATTGTAATCCCGGTCTGGCTTCAGCACTGGCATCAACTATAATATGAAAGTATGGACTAGTGGATATGTGTATTAGGATACCTACATTCAAGTAGATAAAATAACTATTAATGTTATTACTCTCAATTAAGCATAGTAAAATCAAGTTTGAGAACAAACTGAGCCGTTTAAGATTTATACCTTCGTGTAAAAATCACTTCACCATGTCTCACTGCTCTGCAGCTATTCCTATTGCTTTCACCTATTTCATTGTTTGCCAAATAGTTCTTTGTGAGGTACTCTGTTTCTTAAACAAATATCCATCTCCTCCTACTATTGTCAAGGCTGGGTGTGTTGACTCAAATCGACGATATAGCCCTTCTTCTACTCATACCTACACCCTCTGTAGGTGTAGGTCATGTTGAATGTGAGTGATGAAATGAGTCAACTCCAAACCCTCTTGTTCCCTTTCTCCTCTCATCGCCCTCCTTTTGTGCATGTTTGCTTGTATGTTTAGCCTTCTTTAGTTTAGAGTTTGTAGATAAGTTGTCACACTTTGGTTGAGCCTCAGACTCAACTTTTATCTTCCCTTTCCCTTTAGAGGTTGGCACTTGGCACTTGTTCCTTCCTCCTTCCTAGAAGTTCATCGTGCAATCCACCCTTTGCTTGATCCTAATCTTTCATTGTGAGGCTCTTCCCGTGAGGTAGCCTTTAATATATTCACTCATCTTCCCAAGCATCTTATCACATTTTTTAACATTACTACCAACTCGGGCAATATGTTGTTTTAGTCAATACACTCTTCCATTCATCTCCTTCCTACACCATTTGCACTTCACATTTCTCTTGGCCATATCCATTATATGTTTATACTCCCACCGAATATCACTTAGAGGCACATTTGTTGCGGGAATATCACCTTCGCCATGGTTAGCCATTGGTTGTAACTACAAGTAAAGAAAATTCAATTAAAAAATATTAAACAACCAAGTTAAAGAATGAAATAATTAAATTAAATATGAGTATAAACTGTTTATGAAGTGGCTGAGAAGAGAACAACCCTTTAAAGGGACTATTTGGCTGTTTAGGGATTCGACGGAAACCGAACAGCTTCTTGAGGGCGCGGTTTGGGCTATTTAGGAGTTGATAGAAATTGAACAGCCCCCTAAGGAGTTATTCGGCAGTTCAGGAAACCAAACAGCCCCTTACGGGATCCGTTCGGCCTTATGGCAAAGTGAACAAGGGGTCGGGATGGCAGTTTAGGGTTTAAACACATATTTTTAGAGGGTTTCGGGGGAAGAAAACTCACAAGGGACATGAAATGATGGATTGTCGAAGAAGAATCGCTGCCAAATACACCACACGACGTTGGAATCATTACCAGAAGAGTTGGATTACTAGAATCACTTGGATCTATGATGGAATCATTGGATCGCCTATAGATACACTGGATCGGTGCTAGAATCACCTGGATCGCTCACGAATTTGCTTGAATCACCGTCGGAATCACCCAGATCCAGCCAGGATTGCCTTATGGTCGCCGAACTTGCTGGAAATCAGAAGCCCTAGGTGTGAATCGGCCCTTCATAGCTGATATCGGCCTTAAACGAACAATATCAGATCCATGTTGGCTCTGGATCGGTCTTGATATCGATCCGTCGTCGGGACTTAAGCTGTCCCAACTCCCAACAGAATTGGTTGGACCGATGTTGGCGTGCATTTTTTTCAAAAAAAAAAAGGACAAATGGGCAGGCCCAAGAGCAGGCCGGACAGCCCACAATTCAGCCAAATTGGGCCCAATCAGGGGTCCACGTATGTCCAATCAGCAGCCCATCATCTCACCTAAAAAATTGAGCCAAATCCCATCCTAAAATCAGGCCCTGCGTAGCCCACAGCAGGGCATGGGCCGCAGCCTCCAGCTGGCCCAATTGGCCCATGAAAACAGGCCCCTACGCAGCCCATCTCTAAGGCCCACCTGCGGCCCAGTGTGAACAGGCCACACTGGCCCACCTGCCACCTCAGCACCACCTGTCACCCCAGCCACCTGCGCACCATGCAGCCAGTCAGGCCTGCAGTCAGCCCAAGAAAGGGGGAGAAAGAGGGGGGCAGCCAATTAAATGCACTGGCTGCATGGGGAGAGGCCAAAGCACCTGCCACCTGTCACCCCAGCCACCTGCGCACCATGCAGCCAGTCAGGCCTGCAGTCAGAAAGGGGGAGAAAGAGGGGCAGCCAATTAAATGCACTGGCTGCATGGGGGGGAGGCCAAAGCACCCGCCACCTGTCACCCCAAAGCACCTGCGCACCATGCAGCCAACCCAGGCCCATGTGCAGCCCCCTGCTGACCCTTCACCTCTCCTCCAGCCTCTATAAAAAGAGGGGTGCGCACCAGCATTTGGGGAGGTCTTTTTGACACCGTCAGGCTGCTGGTTTGCTGCTTCTCTATCCTGCTACCACCTCTACCTGCTGCCTGCGACCAGAAGAAGAAAAGAGAAAGAAGAGAAGAAGGAGAAGGAGAAAGGCTACCTCCGGTGTCCCTTCCTCCTGCAGGAAGGGGTCTGTTCAGGCGGCCATCTGCATCCCTCTTCATCCGGCATCAAAGAAATAGGTGGGTGAAGAATCATCATATGGATATGTAGCCCTCTATGAGCGCCATCTTCACCCTCCCTTTCACACTCTTTTCAATCTCCTCCATTGGTTGGACCGACCCAAAAAAAAAAGAGAGGCTATCCCTGAATAACCCCCCCAAATTGCTCCTTGCTCTGTCATTGGATCGGTCCGTTTAGAGGCCCTCTTCAGACCCCAGAACCAGTCCCAATTCAGACCCCAGACAGGCCTCATCTCGGCCTCCATCAGCAGGACCCATTTTAGCCCAAGAGGCAGCCTCCGCCCAGGCCCATCTCCGGCCCATGCAAACCCATCCAAGCAGGTCCCCTCGTGACCAGTTTCCTACTCCCCTTTCAGCCCTCCTGCAGACCCCTGCTCAGACCCCCCTGCAGGCCCATACACAGCCCATATTCGGCCCTCTACACAGGTCTCTAAACCAGGTCCCCCTGCAAACCTCGAATGATCCCATGCTGGCCCATCTTCGGTCTCCCTTGTGACCAGGTTCCAGCCCACCTGAAACCACCTGCGCAGACCCTGAACAGGCCCATAACCGGCCCAGTTCTGCACACTGAACAGGCCCCCTCTGCCTGCTGCTGTACATCTATACTTGCCAGCAACCAAGAGAAGAGAAGAAGGAGAAGAGCTACCTCCTGCCCATGTGCATGCTGCCAACAGTCGCGAGGGGAAGGGAATGGGCCCGGGCCCATTAAGTTGAAGCCGCATGACTGCGGGAGTAAAAAAAAAGAAGAGAGGAAGAGGAATTTTAAAACAAACAATCAAATGAAATTAAATAAAAATCTACCTCTTTAATCAACAAATCGAGACTAGTTGGGGGGTCGACTAACCATCCGCCCCTACGTCCTTAAGGTAGACATACAAAGGTCCTAAAAAAGACCCCAATGTCTTACCATCTAGCTATATATGAGGCCGTGCATGATCAACATGCCATAAAGCCGATTATATGCTAAAAGAAGGAGAGGAATGGAGGAAATACCCATAAGTCTATCTAAGGACCGGGTATATTCCCCCATAAGTTGACAAGGTCATCATATCCGATGAGGATTGAGTGATGATGGTCTCAAACCATCAAGTTGTAATGACATGGAACCAAGTAATGAGATGGCATGTCCGGTGTATAAGTGATCTTGAGTGAAGGATCAATAACCTCATGAAATTGAGAGGATTGCAAGCAAAAAGATGATAATGAAATGAAATAGAATGAGGCAATCTGAACAAAAAAAGAAGGAGGTCTCTTAAGCCATACCGGGTCTGAAAATACAAAATCAGAAGGTTTAAAACTTGAAATTGGGATTTAAGGCAGGATCCGAAAATTCTGAAATCACATCTGAAATTCAAGGCCTAAAATCTGAAATCTGAATTTGTGCAGAAACCCATTTAAAACCTGCAATCTGGAAATCGATAAAATGCAGAATCTGAAAATCTAGAAATCTGAACTCCAAGGATTTAAATCTGAATGTCTATCCAAAGATAAGAAAAATCTGAAAATCCAGAAAATTGTAAAAAATCCGAAATCAGAATCTGTAAAGTCCAGAATCTGAAATCTAAATCTTCACATAATGTCCAAATCAAACAATTCCAAACAAATCACAAACTCAATTAAATTCATGAACAAAATCTGAGAATCTGAAGTCAGGAACTGCAGCCCGAGAATCTTTGAAAAGTGCAGAATCTGCAAAACTCTGAAATATAGAAATCTGCAAATGAAAAACATCCGGGAGAAGAGGAATCTGGAAATGAGAATGTATAAAAAACTAAAAGATTCAAAACCTGAACTTTACAAAATCTGAGAATTGAAAGATTCAAAATCTGAATATCCCAGAACTGCAATTAACTCATCAAAAACAAATCAAATTTTAACTCAAAATCCAAACTAAAAAGCAATTCAACTAATTAAATCAAACCAACAAATTTAATTCAACCAATTCAATTCAAATCAAATTCAGAAACACATTAAGTGCTTGCCTTTCACCAAGTTCATGGGGCTTTCTGTATGTGTATGTTTATCTTTGTGGATGCATCATTCTTCTATCCAATGAGTTGCTATGACGGATAATCAAGGGTATTCGAGTATTCTTGATGTAATTAACGTCGGATCTTCGCACCATGCGACGGGGAGAGGTCAAAATAAATTTTAAAGAACCTAACAACCTCAATTTATAAGGAAAATGAATTTCCAAAACAAGAACCATCATTTCTTAAATTTGAGGTTACATCAACCGACCAATTCAAAGTCAGAATTGGTCAAAGGATTGATCTAGGCCGATTTGACCTGTAGAATTCCTTCTGGAATTGTTCCTTTCACCCGGAATCAGATCGAGACTGACCAATCTGATTCAGGGATCGGCCAATTCCGATCCAATCCAGCCAATTCCGTAATCAATGTATCCAATTGACCCAGCTGTTGATTTCATCCCAATCAGGATCAGGATTGGCTTTGGCAAATCCTGCTGGGGATGATCTGGATCAGAAATCCTTAGAAAGTGCTTTTCTTTGAATGCTATGCCCTATTGATTGAAGTGTGGTCCTTTTGTTTCATGGTATTATTTCAATATAAAGCATGCCACAGGTATTATGGCAAATATACCAATGTGGTTTCTCTTCTTTTCCAGGTTTTTAGGTTCTTCTGTGATGACATTACAGATGGTGGTCTCCTCCGAATGTTGCGCATAGTGAAGAAAGATCTACGGCCACCACGCCATCAAAGTGTGGACACTGACGATGAGGGTGATGAAGATGATCTCTTCGGCATTGAGGAGTCAGAGGCAAATGAAGCTATGGCTGTTGAAAGTGAGGATAGTGATGACCATGTAGATGATTCAGAGGCAATTACTGCATCTGAAGCACGTCAGATGGATAATAATGACAAACATGCTGAGCCTTCAGTGTCTGAGGCTTATGACAGTGACATGGATGATGATGCCATGTTCCTGATGGATTCTTATCTTGCACAGCTTCTTAAGGATCGAAGGAACTCTTCTGGAAGTGATACTGCTCAATCTCAGCTCATGCTCTTCAAACTCCGGGTGCTGTCACTGTTAGAGATTTATCTTCAGCGAAATCCCGGTATTGTATTTGCTTGAACATCTTCGTTAACTAGCAAGATTCTCATTGTTAAATGCTATCGTTAGCTCTGGTTGAAGTCTCAGTTGTTTTATCTAACCTGCATATTGATTCACCTTTATACTGTCATTGGATGCAGGCAGACATCAGGTGTTGGTGGTGTACACGTATCTTATTCAATCTTTTGTGAGTTCTCATTCATCTGAAGGTCGGAGACACCTTGGGGCACGGATTCAGGGAATTCTTCAAAAGAAAATATTTAAGGCAAAAGAGCATCCAAGAGGGGATGTTCAAAAATTTAGCGTGCAAACACTGTTGGAGAAAAGTCTAAGACTTGCCTCACACTCTCGAATCAGGGATGTTTCATCACTAGCTGAAAGTGCAACATTATGGCTTTTGAAAATCATTCATTCGAGTGATTTCTCTGGATCAGAACGTGAAAAAGTATTTGGTACTTTCCGGCATGCTGTGATTGATTATTTTGACAACAAGAAATCCCGCCTAAAATCCAGCTTCCTTAAAGAAGTTTTTCGGAGGCATCCATGGATTGCAGATGAACTTTTTCCAGTGCTTCTGGAAAGATGCGGAAGTGCGAAGTCAGAATTCCGGCGCTTAGAAGCACTTGATGTTTTGGAATCAACATTGAAATTGCTGATTCTTTCAAACAAGGGTGACAAAGATCATGATGCTTTAAGCAAGTCCAAATTTTTGAAGAGGCATTTAACAGCATTTTCAGAGCTGTTCACTCAACTTGTCAGTAAGTTTCCAGAAAAGCAAGCCAGGCGTGCTGATGTTCGCAGGTTTTGTTGCAAGATCTTAAAAATCTTATCTTCGTACAATCTTTTGAGGGCATTTTTTAGGCGATTGCCCCAGGAGACGTACTCTTCATGTGAGTCTAAGTTGGGGGGTCAATTTGTTCCCTTTAAGAAACCCATCCCCATAGAGTCTTGAGGTATTACTCTATACTGATTGGCTACGAACTTTTAATGCCTTAGGACATGTTTGGTACGGGGATAACCTTGGTTTATCCCCAAAATTTTATGGTGCCAAACAGGCCTTTAAAGTTTTTATCTTTACTCGATGAGGCCCGAGTCTGATTCTGATGCTGCATTCGCTGATATGCTTTTCAATTTTGGCAGCCTGCTCTGACATCTTATCCTTGAAGTGCTGCTCCGTCGAGTATTTCTACAAATCTACCTAAAGAGCTGCTCTGTTTTTCTACAAAACTTTTGGTGCAACATCTGCTAGACTCGGGCCATGAAGATTGAGCAAAGGTAAATCTTCGTTTCTTCTTCTTCAGCTGTCAAATGATGAGAAGTATGAATCATTTGGTGGAATATCAGATGCTCTACCAGACCTGCACCATCCATCCACATAAGAATCATGAAGCACTTGATGCGTTTGACAGTTGCTAGCGACACTTAATACCTGTTTAACGCTATTGAATGCCTTGTTTTAATTTTACTTTCTCATGTGAATATTATTGAACTGGTGCTTGTTGACAGAAAATTATTGTAATGCTTAAGAACCGGTCTGATGAAAATTTGGATGGTCGCAGTTGCATCTTCCCACTTCTTTTATAACATTTCCATTTCTGGACCATGGTATACGGTATACCAGTTTGTAACTGGGTCAGGTCAGGTCCGACCTGGTCACCTTCCTGGCCAACTGGCCTGACTGCATCCCCGGGTCCTTGAACTGGTGTCAGACCCGGGCCGGGTCATGCGACCTGGTGACCGGCCCGACCGGGTCGCCAAGCTAGCCGTGGGGTTAGCCATTAAAGGGCATTTTAAATGCCCTCAATGCCCCTTGGGGGCATATATATAAGGCCCCGAGGAGGCCTCTCCCTCCCCCTCACACCTTCCCCTACTATATCTTGACTTTTTTTTCACTCTAAATCTCTCTCAAGCATTTAAATAGTGTTATTTTCTCTTTAAAATGTTTCAAGGTTGTTTATTTTTCAATTTTTTTAAGGTCTTTTAAAAGATCAAGGCCCCCATGATGCCTTTTTCTCCTCCTCACACCTACCCCTACTATATCCTAACTTCTTTTTCACTCTAAAACTCTCTCAAACATTTAAATAGTGTTATTTTCTTTTTAAAGTGATTCAAGATTGTTTGCTTTTCGATTTGTTTCAAGGTCTTTTAAAGATCAATTTTTGTTTGATTGTATCGTTACCCCCCCTTTTCTTAAGTATTATCTTTATTTTTTAAAGTTTTCTTCTTTATGTCTTCTCCAAGGCCTGTCACTCAAATTTCTAGTGGATCTGGTTTGATTACTTTGCAAATTTGATATTCATGGTGGAGAGAAAAGATCAATGTAAGTATTGTGAAAAAAATATCGGAAGATTGTTTTGGTTGAAGTATCACTTCACTTGATACAAGTGTCCAATTTTGTAGATATTACAAGCAATGAAACGTTCCAAGAGAGTTTCAAAGCAACATAATGAGATGGTCCGAGAAAAAAATTTTTAAACGTTTAAGCTATGAAGTTCACATATATAGGATTGAACAACTTGACTATTTGGAATGAAGGTTTCGTTGATGATATGCGTTAACGTTTAATAAGTGATATCGGTATCTTTATGCCATTGATATTTAATCATTATTCTTAAAAACAGGTGATATGATTTGTGCAAAAGAGAGAAGTTGCAAGTTATTTGTGTACAAATATATGTATCGACGTATTGGTTGATTCATGAATCAAGGTTTTGAAAATGAGAGCAGATGCAGAAGTGGACGTGGATTGAACAATAAATAATAAGAGGAGTTTCACGATGTTACAAGAGATGACGACTCATGAGTGGGTCTTGGATCTTGTCATCACATATTCACGGCAAAGACAAACCATTAGCACCATGCTAATGAAGAATGTGGATATTGAAGGAGATTGGGTAGTGACATCATAGATGGTTCTTCGTTAGTAGTTTACCGGCGAATGCTACAAAGAGATATTGCAAGTCCATGATCAATACCATACTTGACATAGGTAGGGGAGTGTCTAAATTGACTCCGAAAGAAATATATAATATTTTTTCTTTCCACGGAGATGAAAAATGTTAAAAATACATCAATTTGTTTAAACGTATTTGGCAAGGAAGCAGATGCATGTTGATGATGGATGATTAAATATGTTAGTATTTTTTTTATTTTTAAAATTATTACCTACTTATCTTTTTAAATTTTAGAATTTAAATTTGTTGCATGGCTTTCATAATAGGTGTAACCAGGAATACAATGATCAACTTCTAGTATATTGTCAAGCTTAGACCGTCTACTGGAAGTCCATTGGCACATCTAATATAAAGAATGCGAACTATTTGTTTGAATTATGGTTATGCTAGGTCACGACTGGGTTGGGTTGCTCAACCTGGTCACTTTTTCTGTTGATTAGCCTAGTCACAGCCTCAAGTCCTTGACTTGACGTCTAACCTAGGTTAGGTTCCATGACCTGGCGACCCTGTCAAGACCTCATCCAACCAAGTCGCCAGGCTAGCCCAGCTTAGGGGCATTTTAAACTCCCCCAAGGCCACCTGGGGGCCTCCCCTTTCCCTTACACCTCTACTCCCTCCTAACTTCTTTTTTTATTTTAAAACACTCAAACATTCAAATAGTGCTATTTTTTCTCTCTAAAGCATTTCAACATTGTTCCTTTTTTTATTTGTTTCAAGATTTTATAGAAATCAATTTTGTTTAATTGTGTTACCGACTCCATTTTGGAAATGTTGTTTTTTTAGCTTTGTATACCGTGTCTTCTCTAAGTTATGACCTACAAACTTTCGACGTGACTAGGAATGATCCAGTTTAGTTACATTATAATTTGATATTCATGATGGAGAGGAAAGATCAATATAACTATTGTGTAAACATAATGTATATGAATATTTTTTGGTTGAAGCATCACATTGCCAAGATGAAGGGCAACACTGTCCCGTGCACATGGACTCCACCCGAGATAAGTGCCTATTTTTGTAAACATTTACATGTAATGGAATAGGCAAAGGAAACTTCAAAATGGCATAACAAGACTGTCCGAGAAGAAATTTCTCAACATTGAAGTCATGGAGTTCACATAGATGGGATTGGACATGAGTGTTTGACGGCTCCTCAAGACGAAGGTTTCGATGATGGTACACCATTAACATTTAGTAAGTGATACCAATGTTTTTATAGCATTGTTGTTTAATTATTATTCTTAAAAATTGATGACATGATATGTGTGATGGAGGTAAGTTGCAAGTCATTTGTGGACGATGACATATATCGATGCATTGACTGAATCATGGGTCAAGGTTCTGAAAGTGAGAGCATATGCAAAAATGGACGGGAGTAGGTATTGTAGATCACGTTATAACACATTCAAGGCAAAGACAAATAACTATGACAGTGATAATGAAGAATTTGTGAATACGTAAGAAGAAGATTGTGCAGGTGACATCAAGACCATAGCCAATGTCGGTAAGGGAGTGCCTAGGCTGACTTCGAAAGAAATATACAATGTTTATCTTGTTATGGAGGTGGAAGATGTGTAAAAAAATACGATAATTCATTTAGACATATTGGCAGAAAAGGGGATTCATGTTGATGATGAATAACTAGACACGTTAATAACTTTTAATTTTTAAACTTATTATCTATTTATCTTTCTAAACTTCAAAACTTAAAATTTATGCATGACCTTTTTAATCGTTTAATCGATATAACAAAGAAGACAATGATCTAACTTCTTGGTATATTGTCAATGTTGAACCATTGTTTGAAAGTCCATAGATGCATCTAGACATGTAAAAAATTGTGAACTATTTGTTTGAATTATGGTATGCCCGGTCACGATCGGGTCTGGTCGGGTCACTTGACTTAGTCAACTTTCCAGCCGCTCAGCGTAGTTGCGACCTTGAGTTCTCGACCCATTGTCGAACCCAAGCTAGGTCGTACGACTCAGCAACTTGTTGGGACCCCATCCCGACTAGGTTGCCAACGGCTAGCCTAGCTTCGGGGCCATTTTGAACACCCCGATAACACCCCCCACCCCCCCCACCCCCCCACGTGGCCTCCCCTTCCCTCACATCACTCTCATTCTCTCTTAACTTCTTTCTCACTCAACCTCTCTGCAAGTATTGTGAAAAATAATGTACGAGAAAATTTTTCGGTAGAAGCATCACTTAGCCAAGATGAAAGACAACATTGTTTCCACCGAAAATAAGAGCCTATTTTTGTAGTCATATACAAATTAATGGAATAAGCAAAGGGAGCTTCAAAATGCCACAAGGAGATTGTTTGAGAAGATCTTTTTCAATATTCATGTTGTGAAGCTCACATATATGGGATTGGACAAGAGCATTTGACAACTCCTCGGGACAAATGTTTCAATGACAGTACACCATTAATGTTTAGTATGTGATATCAATATCTCGAAGGTATTGATACATGCGATGGAGGTAAGTTGCGAGTCATTTGTGGATGAAGACATGTATTGATGTATCAATTGATTCATTGGTAAAGATTTCAAAAGTGAGGGCAAACACAGAAGTGGACCGGGATTGAACAATAAGTATGAACAGAAGATCTACGATATTAAAAGAGATGGCAAGTTAGAATTAGTTCTCGTGGATTTCATCATCACATTCAGGGCAAAGACAAACTATTATCACAACGACAATGAAAAATTTGTTGATATGTAAGGAGAATGTCATGAAGATGACGTCAAGTTGGTTCTTTCATAGTTGCATATCGATGAACACCGTAAAGGGGTTGTATTTCAAGTTCATGCTTGACATCATAATTGATGTCGGTAGGTGAACACCTCGACAAACTCTGAAAGAAATATACAATATTTATTTTCTTATGGACGTGGAAGATGCTATAAAATACATCAATTTGTTTGAACATATTTGGTAAGAAAAATGATATACATTGATGACGGACAGTTAGACATATCAATGACCTTTAATCTTTAAACTTACTACCTACTTATCTTTTTAAACTTCAAAATTTAAAATTTACGTATGACCTTGTTAATAGGTATAACAAAGAAGAAAATGATCAAATTTTTAGTATATTGTTCAGTTTAGACCGTCTTTTGGAAGCCTATAGATGCGTCCGAATATGTAAAAATGCAAACTATTTGTTTGAATTATGGCATATTTGGTCGTGACCTGGTCGGTTTTAGTCACCTGACACGATCACCTTCTATCTACCTAGCCATGACATCGAGTCCCCCACCCAACGTCAAACTCGAGCCAAGTTGCATAACTCAATGACTTGTGGACCCGACCTAGTCGGGTCACAAACAACTAGCCTAGTTTGGGGCCCCCAAGGGCTCCTCTTCCCCTTACACTTCCACTCTCTGCTAACTTGTTTCTCACTCTAAAATCTCGTTTTCAAGGGTTTAAATAGGGTTGTATTTTTTTAAAAGTGCTTCAATATTGCTGATTTTTCTAATTTGTTTCATTGCTTCATATTAGTGACCCCATTATTTATTTTACCAAGCTTTTTTTATCATGTCTTCTCTTATCTGTGACACTCAAATTTTTGGTGCGGCTCAGAATGATTCAACTTGACTAGGTTGCAATTTGATATCAATGGCAGTGAGGAAAGATCAATGTAAGTATTGTGAAAAAAATAATGTACTATAAGATTTTTTTAGTTAAGCATCACATTGTTTGGATGAAAGGTGAAATTGTTTCGCACACACGAACTCCACTTAGAAGTAAGAATCTAATTTTATTGATATTTACAAGCAATGCAACCGGCAAAGAGAACTTCAAAGTGGTGTAAGAAGGCCGTCTAAAAAGAAATTTTCTAACGTCCAATTGTGGAGTTCACATATATAAGAATGGACAAAAGCACTTGACAACTCCATGGTATAGAGGTTTCGATGACAATACAGCCTTAATGTTAAGTGATATCAATTTATTGATGGTATTGATTATTAATCATTATTCTTAAGAATAGATGACATAATATGTGCCATGGAAACAAGCTGCAGGTCTTTTGTGGACGAAGACATGAATATAATTACCGATTGATTCCTTATTCAAGGTTTCAAAAGTGAGAGCAAATGCAGAAGTGGACAAAGACTGAACAACAAGTACAAAAAGGAGATTCACAATCACACAGGAGATGACGTCTTTGGAGTAGGTCCCACATATTCTGTCATCACATGTTCACATCAAAAACAAACCTCCATCTTGACCACAATGAAGAATTTGTGGATATATTAGTAGATCGTGTGGGTGTCATCAAGATGGCTCTTGCATGGTAGCATACCGGCAAACACCAAAGCCATTGGTAAGGGAGTGCCTAGACCTAAGGTAGGCAGGGTTGGGGGTTGGGAGTAGGTTGGTTGGGTGCAAACTAACCCGGTCATCTGTGATTGTAATAAAAAATTAATTTTAAAACATCAATAAGGTCAGGGTTTCGGGATGGGATCAGGTTGAGGTGCCATATTAAGAGGCCATGATTGACACCATAGTCAACATCAGTATGGGAGTGCCTAGACCCATGATAGGCATGGTTGGGGGTTGCGAGCCGGTCGGTTGGGCCCTAACCGACTTGGGTTGGTCGGGGTCATAATAAAAAAATAATTTAAAACATCTCCTAGGTTAGGATTGGGTTGTTCGACCCAAAAATTTATTCTCAACTTAATATTCCATGCCTAGACCTCTGTTGTTAGAGGCGTTCGCCTCAATCGCCTAGGCGGTGAGACGAGGCGAGGTAGTTGAAAACTGCCTCACTTTGGCAGATTTCGCTTGAGGCGAGCGCCTCTGGCGCCTCGGGCACCTAATGCGCCTCGCTTGCCTCCTCCTAGTATGGTAAGAACCAAATCCGGTTAACTTAAACACCCTCTTCGGTTCTCTCTCTCCCTCCCGCTCGAGCCTCCCAAAGGAACCCTCGGTCCCCTTCGTCGTTCGCCCCCGACGTTGCTGTTGCCGAACCCGCCGTCGCAGGTTGCTCCTGCTGCCATTGCTGCTGCCGCCATCAATGCCATTGGAAGCTATCGATGCCATTGTCGATGCCCCCGACATCGCTGCAGCTTGAAGAGCTACATGCCGCTGCCGTCGCCGCTGTTGGATGCCGCTGCTGCTGTCTTTGATGCCGCCGATCGCCTCTGCCACCGTGGGTCTATGAAGATTATTTTTTTATTATTATTCTTTTGGTTATTTCAAACGTGCACGTATTTGATTAGATATTTATGTTTGTTAAATGTTAACATCATTTCCATTCCTTGAAGTCGATATTTAACATTTTGTGAGTCAATTTTTAACATTTTGTCTTATTCTTTTGTTTTAGTATTTTGATTCATTTTAGGTTATATTTTATCATGTCTCAAACACGTAAAGACCATGAATCAGGGACAAGTTCTAAGTCAACCTTCTGTGCTCATGTCTACAAATGAAGCCTCCGGTTCCATAGCAAGAGCGCCTCCTAAATCCAAAGATGTTGGATGAAAATATGAGATTTTAGTAGATCCTCGGAAATGGGATCTTGTTAGATGTCAATTTTGTCAAAAAGAGTGTAAAGGAGGTATTTTTCGTTTGAAGCGACACATTGCAGGCTTGGGGACGAATGTGATTACTTGGAAGAAAGCAAGTATGGAGACTAAGGAGGAGATAAAACAGTGTATGCAACAAGCAAAATAAACGAGAGTTGAAAAGGCAATGAACATTAGAGAGATGGAAGGGAGGGACAACCTCCTTGGGCAAGGACAACAGCATATGGAGACATCTTCACAGAATGTCTCACAAAGTGTAGATGAGTTTTTCACCCTAATTTCTTTCTCCACGGATGAAAGGACCCATGGATCAATTCTGTGCACCTCCTGAGGAGTCCAAGGGAAAAACAATAAAGGAAAAGAAACATTTGAAAGAGTAAAGAGAGTGATGTATTCAGTACATCGCTAGATGGATGTACCAAGCGAACATTTCTTTCAATACTGTCCGCCTTAATAACTTTCAAACAATGCTAGAGGTAGTTGGTTAGTTTGGTCCGGGCTTGAAAGGACCTAGTTATCACGAAATAAGAGACTCTTTTGTCTAAGGAGATTGAGACCACCCAAAAGTTGGTGGAAAAGGAGAAAGGCATTTGGGTAAATTTGGTTGTACTTGTACTATAATGTCATATGTCTGGATAGATAGAAGGGGTAGATCATTAATTAACCTTTTGGTAAACACTCTTATTAGGACAATTTTTTTGAGATCAGTTGATGCTTCATCAGAGATAAAAGATGCTAGGTTGCTAGCAAATCTTCTTAATAAGGTTGTGGAGGCTTTTGGAAGGGAGTGACTTATGTTTTGAAGATCTTCAAACCACTTGTCCTTGTATTGCGGCTAGTTGATGGTGAAAAGTCAGCAATGGGATATATATGTGAAGTCGCGGATCATGCCAAGGAAGGAATAAAAAAAGGCGCTGGATGATAAAATAGATAAATATGGCCCAATATGGGATATCATTGATAGAAATGAGATTTTCAGCTACATCATCTATTGCATGTTGCGAGGTATTATCTAAATCTCCAGTTTCACTATGCTAATCCCGATATTGAGAGTGACAATGAAATCAAGCGAGGGTTGTATGATTGTATTGAGAAGTTGGTACCTTTGCATAAAAGACCAAGAACAATTTTTTAGGCAATTGGCAATGTATAGAGGCACAAGGTATTTTGGTAGGGACATGACTATTAGGCTACGAAAGACATCCACTATGGGTATGATGATTTGTTATTTATTATTAAACTTGTAACAATCACTCTAGTGTATTATACTCTAATAGCTATTTGTTCTTTTGTAGCAAATTGGTGGGTAGATTGGGGAAGCACGACTCCTCAATTACAAAGGTTGGCGATATGCATATTGAGCTTAACATGTAGTGCCTTTAGTTGTTAACGTAATGGGAGCACATCTGAGCAAATAATATTCTTTTCCAATTTGAACTAATCCTATATCATTTGTTCGATTAATAGACTAATATTTTCATTTTTATTTGTTGTTGTATAGATTCATACAAAAAAGAGGAATAGATTAGAACAAAAGAAATTGAATGATTTGGTATTCATCCAATACAAAGGCTTAGGGAAAGACATCTAAGGTTGGAGAAATCTGGTCTAGACCTAATATCCTTAGATGACATTGATGAATCAAGTGAGTGGATTGCAAATGAAGACAATGATCTTGTCCATAAAGGCGAAGACTTTAGATGGAAAGATGTAGAAGTTGTTGTTGAAATGGATGAAGAGGAGGGTCCAAGTACGAGGTCGTATTTTAAACAATACATGTCTTAGTTCTAGTTGTTGAGTTTGGTTCATTTTTTTGTTCTAATTTCGAAGTTATGCTCTAACATATTTGAAATGAATTTCTAGGTCTTTTGGGAAAAGAGTTCGTCTTTTTAATGAAGATTCGAGCGATATCAGTAATGATGATTATGACATTGATATTTAATCATTATTCTTAAAATTAGATAATGTGATACGTGCAATGGAGACAAGCCGCAAATGAGAGTAGACATCGAAGTGGACGATGATCTAACAATGAGAAAAAAGTGGAGATCCATGATTTTGCAAGAGATAACAATCGAAGACTAGTCTTGCAGATCTCGTCATCACACTCACAACAAAATCAAACCACTATCACAACGATAATAAAGAATTTACGAGTACACAATGAGATTAGGCTGGTGATGCATATAGGCAAACATTACAAAGGGGTCATATTATGAGTCTATGATCGACATCACAAACAATGTTAGTAGAGAAGTGTTTGGACTAATTCTGAAAGAAATATACAATATTTATCTTCTCACGGAGGTGTAAGATATTAAAAATATGTGTCAATTTGTTTGAATGTATTTGAGAAGAAAGATGAGGCACGTTGATTACGAATGGCTTGGCATGGCAATAACATTTAATTTTCGAACTTAATTATTTAATTTTGTAAACTTCAAAATTTAAAACTTATGTATGACTTTTTTCTAAATTGATATATTTAGGAAGACAATAATCAACTTTTTGATATGTTGTCAATTTCATCGTGTTGATCAAGTTAGATTGCTAATGTTGGTTCTTTCAAATGAAGAGAAAAGGAATGTTGATAAGATTTTGGAGAATGTAAATTTCTTACTAATGGTAAAGAAGATATTTTATATAGTGTAGTTGTTAGTCAAAGTTCTTAAAATAGTAGAAGAGAATAGGAGGATCAACATGGCCTATCTGTATGATGCACTTAACCAAGTGTGAGAGAAAGTTGCAAAGACGGTGTCAAATTTCAACAAGTGATGAGATATTATTGATTGTTAGTGGAAGCGAATATTGTATCATTCATTACATGCGATATGTTGTCAGTCACTTTTTTAATTCTAGATATTGTTATAATTCTTTGTCATCAAGTCAATTCATGCATCTTCTACGTATTGTTATGCTCTCTATCGACATGGATATGTTGTCAGGTCACTTTTTTAATTCTAGATATTGTTATAATTTTTCATTTAAGCCAATTAATTAGCTTCTAGATGATGCGAAGTTAGTCATCTGTAGAATGCTTGTAGATGACGATCGATCAATGATATCATACAATAAGATGCATGATTATAGATTGAGAGCATTCCATTTCTAGATTACAAGAATACAATGAGCAAATATGCTCCTAAGTCTTAGTACTTACCATTCGTTACATTATTTGTAATTCAAATCACTAACTTTTTCAATTATCTTCTAACATTTATTAGTGTCACATAGTTGACCGGTGGATGGATCGTTACAAGGCATCGAGATATGAGGATTTAGTGGATGTTGCAATAAAGAGTCATAGGTTAAATCACATTGGCTTCAAGATCTGAAAGGAATTGGTTAACATTCAGCATAATCTTTATAAAACAGAGGAATTTGTTGATGTCAATAAATTGAAGAGTTGATATATTGTCATTATAACATGAGTTTAAAACTAAAGAATTTGTAGAGGATGCGTGACAACCAGAAAAAAGAACATAGGCAAAACGAAGAAGTATTGGGACAACGAAGTGAGATAGTCACATTATAAGATGACAATATCAATTTGGACAAGATCTTCGACAAGTAAAATATGTTAGAAACTTGGGTGAACAATCAAGAAGGATTAGTTAAATTTGAATTCAACTCAATAAATTGAGAATATTTTTAAGGAGAACTCAACAATATATCTCTAGTCGAAGAATTCTAGATTTATCTTTTTATGGCAAAGATAGAAAACTAGACATTTTTCATGCTATGGTGAGAAATCTAAGGGTAAAAGAATATGTTGAAATTGCTTCTTTAGTCTTTGCAGATTAATAAACAGTTTATGAGGTACGACAAGATACGCTCGAGCTAAGTGTTAGAGCTCCAAACGCTAGATGATTTGATTTCGAATAGTAGTAGTGGGGAGTTCGACAAGGAATGAACAACTGTCCCAAACAAGTATATAATTGAGACAATCACAATCTCAGTCAAAGAAGAATATTTCATGTCACTCAAGATAAAGATTATGGTGCACCCAAAGCAACTCTAGCTTTAGCGAAGGTTTTTTATGTGAATGTTTGGTTAGAGTACCATTGATCAATTTCAATATTGATATTTCTAAAAGGTGGAGTATCGATGACAAAATTGCGTTTGGCAATGCATAACAATAACAAAATTGATGTTGTTTGATAACATTATCAATATCAAAATCAATATTTGGTGTTTGGGTGATGGTTAATATCGAACTATGGTTTTGGAAATATAAAATTATTGATGGTGTTTATATGATAACAAAGTTATATAATATATTAATTATTATCTGTAACATATAAAGTTAATTACATATAAAAGTTGGTGCACTTCAACAAAAATGGGACTAACTAAAAAATAAATGCCGATCTAGAAATATAACGTCAAAAACTTATACTATGGTTTTCTTAATTTTTCCATGCAATATTGTTCTTTGAGGGCATGTTTGCTATCAAAATATTTTGGGGATAAATTTAATTTATCTTCTAAATTTTGAGGATAAATCAGGTTTATTCTCGAGTTATCTTGCAACCCTTGAGTTATTTGCCACGTCGACAAGGACTCGACTTGAATCTCAAGAATTTCTTGTTTCTCTTTAATAACCTATTTTTTGTCACCCTTGTAATTTATCTATCATATCAGATACATAAATCGTTTGTCTTCTTTCACAGTTCATGCAGCGTAGACGACATTCATTCGTAGAATCGTTGTTTGAGCTTGCGTCAACGGGCGATTGAAATATTTGGAAATTTATTTTTAAAATATCAAACAATTGATCTATACCAATCTAAAGTGACACGTGATTGTGATTGAATGTTTTTATAGATTCTAGGCTTTAGTAACTTTGAACAAATTCTTTTAAATGTATCTCGTGTAAAAAAATAGATTTTTGATTAACCAGCGTGAACAAGATAGTAGGTACCTAAAAAACTATTATATGAAAAGGAAGGTTGTAATGTCAAACGATTTGACAAAAAGTATGTACTATTTATAGTAACACACATAATATTAAAGAATAGTACAATAAAAATCTAGAATAAAATTTGTCTATCTATTAAGTAGACATTAAAACTTCATGTAAATTCTATGTGATGGCTTCACTTTATTTGATATTTGAGTTTTTTCGATCATGATATTGAGTAGTTTCCCGCTTCTATTAAACAGAGTATCATATGCTACACCAATCAAATTCTGGGTAGGTGCCGTCAAATTTGTTTTTAATAAAGTAATAGTAAAAATAAGATTTTCTCCTTCCGTTTTTAAAATGTATCTTGAAGTACCTATTAGAGACAATGCGATAAATTTATGCATCAAACATGATAAGATATTGGTTACCTGATTAACGTTTCTATTATACGTTTTGGAAATTTTCTTGTGCTCTTGAATCCTTTACAACCATAATGAAAAGAAAATTAATAATCTCCACATCCAATTTTCAAAATTTTAATAAACTAATAGAAAAAAATATAAGAATGAAGTATGGAATATATTTTATTGACTTGAAAAACTGCTGCTTATGTTGTTTTTCAGAGATGCAACTTGGAGTATCTGTTGGAGACAATGTTACAAATTTATGTATTAAACATGATAAAAGAATGATTACCTTATTAACCTTTCTATAAATTATCTTTGCTGGAATTTTGCTTGTACTTTTATTGGACTCCTTGCATAAGTTAAAATTTCTTGTGTACATGCTATGTAAGAAAGCATTGGTTTTTTTATATAAACTATTATGTTATGAACTCCACTCTTTGATGATTGAATAGTTGCCTAGTTTGAAACATTATTTCCATTTATCTTTATGTACAGATAAAAAAACGTTGTTTTCCATGAATCATGAGGTAGACCAAGCCTCAGATGATAATTTCTAATGCCACACCTCAATATCGATTTATCTTGGTACCTCTGACCAAAAAAAAGATATATCTTGGTACCATAACAGCTGCTCTACATTGTTTTCGCTTCCCACACACTCTTGGAGGGTGTTTGGTTATACAATAAATTTGTATACATTTCATAATAAAAAATTATATTAAAATAAAATTTGAGCTAATGAATGACTTAAAATTACCATGTTTCGGAAGATATGATACCAAAAAGAGTAGATATCATATATGATTAAACAAGGTGGGGGGGACCCAGGATGAAAAAAAAAGAGGTGACATCTTTTTTTTGTTCAAGAAGTAAAATACTTTTAATATAAAATTATTTTAATGCTTACCAAACACTTCTTTTGACAAAATTTTGTTATGAAATCATAAAATTGTAACTACAACCCAATTTATTATGCAACCAAACACCCATTCCCTAGCTCAAGCCACCTCCTAAAACTGGGGCAAGTATAAAAGTTGTCATGGAACAATGAGGACGTGCATTGACCCGTGCGTTGGGTCAAGGTCTTTCACCAAACCTAAACCATGCAGTACATTATTCTTGATTTTGCGGAACAGCTCTTACTCTTTCCTTCAAGCCACAATGGTTCGATAAATAAACAATGATAGACACCTCATCGAGTTTCCATTGCAATTGGCACCTACCATTTCATTATTTCCTTCACCTACTTCTCTAGGAAGTATCTTCTAGAAAATGGAAATTCACATGGAAGTATTTCTATAGAAGTGAAAGTTAGTTAGTATTATTTTTCGTCATAAAAAATTCTTCTATAATAATACTAAAATTATTTTATATGAAAAGTCAATTATAACAATAATGAATGGTCATCCTAATTTTGATAATGAATATCCTTATTTCCTTTGAAATGAATTTGAGTAACATATGTCTTGATGAACCTTTTTTTTATCTTAAAACTACCTTTGTGTATAAGAAAGAATTGGTAGTAACCTAAATTTACATTTTAGGAGACCAGTAGGGGTGATCTGGCTCGGTGTCATATCATGGTGGGTCAAATTTAATTGGGTTAACTCATCCTAGTATATGTTGCTCAACTCATCATATTTCTAGAGGAAGAGTTCTTTCTTAAGAAAAATAGCATGAGCAAGGTAGAAAATGTTCTAGTCCCACAATCGAAAGCTATTTCTACTAACGTATTACTTAATAATTACACACAAGTAATTCATAGGTCTTCACTTGTATCCATTCAACTTAAGAGATATGTGGAACATATATTTGATGGAAAAAAATGAAGCATAAGATAATAAAGATGTTGATCACAAAATCTAAAAAGAAGCAAATTAGATATTAATTATAAAATGAGAAGTGATGATAAAATCTTAAATAAACTCTGTCTTTTATAATCAAGTTTAAAACTTAATAGATGCATCAGAGGATATAATAACCATAAGGTGTAAGTGGATCACAAAAGAATAGATTAAAGTGGATTGGAAGGTAGAGACTTTCAATGCAAGGATGATTGAAAAGGATATCATTTAAGTCAAATGGTTGATTATGATGAGACCTTTTACCTATGTCATGGTTTAATCCATTCGAAAACATTAAGATATATCAATTGGTTGTTAAGATATTGTTTTTCTATGTTATTTTGAGGAATAGGTGTATATGATACAATATTAGGGAATCAAGTCCTAGTAACATCTCTAAATAGAGTGTGAATAAGGTATATTTATGGCTTGAAATAAAATTTTGCATAGTTGGTATAAAAGGTTTAATAAGATTAAATCTTATAGCTTCGTTAAGAATGAAGAAGAGCCTTATGTATTCAAGAAGATAAGTGAAGGTGCTATTCCTTCTTGACATTTGATGTGAATAACATACTACTTATTAAGAATGAAGTAGGTATGGTATCTTTAATAAGTCTAGCTATTAAATTAATTCTTTATTCTTTTTCTGGATATTTATATCTATGGAGATAGATCTAAAAGATTGCTTGCTTGACCCAACTGATGTACGTAGTCATCATAGTCAAAGGATTTGACATGAAAATTCTAAGATAGGTTCTTACCTATGAGATATGGAGTTTATCTCTCCTATAAAGAGATTAATCACATAAGTATAGTCTTCTATGCCTTAGTAATTGGGTCTATCATGTGCTATGTACAAGACCTGATGTGGTTAATGCTCTAAATGTTATGAGCATTTATCAAGTAGATTCATGTGAGAGTCACTAGATAGTTAAGAGATGCACCTTTGAGTACTTGAGAAACATTAAGGTTGTATCTTTAAAGTATGGAGGATAAGACTTGAAACCTTATAGTTTTACTAACACAAGCTTGTGGTTAGTTAAGATTGATGTCAAGTCAACACAAAAGTGGTGTAGTAAGTTAAAAGAGTTCCATGCAAAAAAACACTACACATTATACAACTTATGTAAAGTAGATTACCTAATGGCTACGCACTACTTGAGAAGTAGTCTAGATAAAAATATTCATTTAAGATATGAGATTGTCCCAACATTATCTAGAAGTATACCATTGTTTTTCAAAAATAATATGGTGGAGTCAATGTCTTATCAGAAGTTTGAAACTTTTATGGCTATATCATAAAATTAGAGAGATTGCAACTCATTGAGATATAATTAAATGATAGAGTATCTTTTGCTAATAATATTACAAATTCACTAACTGAAGTGGTAACTCAAAGAGTGTTTGAGCTTCATCTCGAGTTAATAGAGATTAGATTGAATAATGATTGGCTTCAGTGGAAGTGGAAGATTGATAACAATGTATGTTCTACAAGTTAATCATATATGATATGATTTGACATTTCTAAAAATATCACATTCAATTAAATAAGCAAAAGTTCATTACTAACTTTTATTAGATGCATGCATTATAATGAAGTCCTTCATCACATACAATGATAATTGAATCATGATGAGATTATGTGGTATAAATATTTTTAGTCATAGGATTTTTAAGGTGGGATATTAAGAATCCAGATAAACTATTGTATGTGATATCTTCTCAAGTGATGAGAATGACCAATCTCATTAGTCATTAGTGTAGTGACACTGAGATACACATACATGTACTTATTAGTTGAATGAGTTCACTAAAATGACTAAATTAGAAATCTTGAGTAGTATCTTATCAAACTGTCAATTAGGATTATCTATCGTCACAGTTGTATGGTTGAACTTTTGACCTGAGTTGTTAAAGATGCCTTGTTGGACAGAACTTGTGTTTTGACTATTAACTATATGGATCATCGTTTAGATGGTATGGTATAGTGATAGATTGGGTATAAGGGAAACCTGATGGAGGTAAATAAGCAGACAACAAGAGATTGTTCACTTTTTGTAAGTGAGAGTGAATGTCATATAGAATAGTACTTTAAATCCTAGGCTAAGGTATAGAAGATCATTAGAAAAGAAATTTTCTAATTAATATGATTTTGATTATATGATCTGATAGAGTTGATATACAAAGGAGTTAATAGTTCATGTCGTACTCATTTTATTTTGAGACATTGAATGGACGAGGGTTTATATCCATACGGTAATAGATGATGGAAATGCTCAATAGATATAAGATTATATCTGTAGCCATCTGGGATCATAAGATGTGACTTGTATCTTTTATGATTAGTAAGTCGATTAATCTATTATTAGATAACAAATTTAATTTAATTAAATAATAATAGTTCCAGTCAAATGCATTCAAGCCAAGGGTGAGAATCACATCCCTAGCCTCCTCCCTACCTCCTTATCTTTTTGGAAGATGACCATGACTGATGAAGCTCCATTCGAGAAGAGTTCTCAAGCTTATTGTGAAGGGTGAACTTGCTTTGGATGAAGTTCGTGTGGATATCACTAGAGACTGGACATTTGAACAATTTGAAGAGCTTGAGAAGTTCTTCATCTACTTCTCTAAGGGATTAGAAGAATCCCTATTAGGTTATAAGAACTTGTTTTAATTGGTTTTTGGTTTTCGTCGTTCGATTCCAATTGAGATAAGATCAACAAGAACCCATAGGAATCGTTGCTTCTGTTGCACCAAATTTTACAATATGATTCTTTACACCTGGTCATGGATTTAGAATATTATCATATAGAACATTCACTCTAACTTACCAAGAGTGGATGATCTCTTATTGTCTGCTCAATTGCTTCTATTGAATTTCTCTTGTACCCAATCCATTGCTGTACTGGACCATCGAATCGAGAATCCATAAGTCAATGGTCAAGGCACAAGATCCATCTAATAAGGCATCTTTGGCGACTCAGGTCAAATGTCCAACCATGCAACCGTAATGATAAAATATCCTATATGACAGTTCGGTTAGATATTATTCATGGATTTTAATTCAATCAGTTCAATGAATGCATTCGACTAATGAGCACCTGTACGTGTATCTCATTGTCTTCACACTAATGATCAATGAGATTGGTTGTTCAAATCACATGAGAAGATATTACATACAATAATTCTTCAGATCTATGATGTCTTCCCTCAAGGATCCTATGATTGAGAACATTTAGATCACATACCTTTATATGATTGATCTCATTATCATGATCTCATCATGATTCAATCATTATTGCATATGATCTTGAACTTCATTATGATGTGCACATTTAATAAGAGTTAGTAATGAATATTTATCTAATTAATTAAATGAGATATTTTTAGACATGTTGGATTAAATCATATATTATTGGCTTGTAGATAATACATTTCTATCAAGAATAACCAAGTGAGGGTTGGCCTGACGAGCCACCAATTGGGGAGTTGAAATATGTTGGCCACCCTCGGGGGAACCATGGTCAATGGGTGACCTACCCTTAAGATTTGAATTGAATCCATATACAAGGCAAAGGACTCAAAGACAGAGTTGACATCAACAAGAGGGGGGGGGGGCTTGAACAATCGCTAGTTGAGCTTATGTCTCATTGATAGCATATACTTGGTTGAACATTGCCTTAGACCAATTGGGTGTTGTAAGGCTCATAGTAGGCCCGACCATTCTCTTCTGGCTCATGATAATCTACCATTCTAATGACACATACGAACCTTAACAACATTATACCTCAAACATAGTTTTATTTTGATATTTTGTTTGTTTTGAGATTTTTCATTTCAATTTTCATTGACAAACAATTTTTACCACAAGTAAAGTTTTGCTTTTTTATTTACTTTATTTTTAAAATTTTTATTGAAAAAAATTATAGCAAAGAATCCTAAATGATTAATGCAATATTTTTTTTCAACCATAGGTTAAGTAAATTGAAAAGTGGTGTTCTCTTAAAATTGGGTTGACCTTATGCTTAACCAAGATCAAATGACCTAAGGTTCATAATTCTCATCACAATTGGGTCAACTTGGGTTCTTTGGGTTTTGGGGAAAAAGGTATAACAAGCTAGATAGGTGAAGAGTGAATCATTCACATCTATGGACTTATGGAGGCTTTGTTGAAAACAAAGCTAGTCAACTACAAGGGAATCTCTAAAAGAGAGGTTGGTAATCATCAAGTGGAGCATTTTTTAGGGTGTAGAGTGTTTGGGGAAGGATTGAGCTCCTCTTCTCAGATGACCTATGAGCCAAACGAATTTGATATACAATGCAATCTAATGCAATTTAAATGATGATTCAAGGAGAGGGGGCAAGCAACAATGTAAATAATGCAATAGAAATGTAAACGAGAGCTAAACATTGTAGACACACGAATTTAACTTAATCATGGAGCTCAAAATTTATATTTTTTAAGATAATGTCTAAATTCTCCAACATACAAACAGTTCCCCGAAAATCAGATAAAAAAACCCACTAGGCGAGATATTGTCCCAATAGTGAGGGCATCTGGCATCCTAAGTGCCTGGATGTTAGATGGCCTACGGACCAAGATGTCAGCCATTCTTGCCAAAACCTAGCAGATTTGAGTCTGATCAGTTTAGAGTTGACCTACATTTATTGGTGAATAATACAAAAGTGTCTCATCCGCTAAGATGTTAGGTATTGTAGAGGCAGAGCTCAACTCCTGCACTAGTTTTCGATGCGGCACATTTAATGGTATTTAATGACTGCTAGACATCTCTGGCTATGAGATGTCTAACATCTCATCAGCCAGGATGTTAGCTGACAAATGAAAGTGTCAATTTATATTTGAAATGCCCCTATCTTGTGTTTATAAAAGAACTCCTAACAACATTTTTAAAGTTCCCTAAGCTCTCAAGCAATAGAGTTCACTACCAAGAGAGTTCTCAGGAGCTTATTAACCTATTCCACTCAAGAACACCCCCTAAAGCCAACACCAAACCCCATCTCCTTCACTATTCATTCAATCACTGTCCACAAACTCTTGAGGGTCTCTATATTCAAGGAACCATTTAAGATTCTACGTCAAAAGGAGTCTCTAAGAGATCCTATATGCTAGTTGTAGATATGTAAATTTAACCTAGTTGAAGAGCTCAAAAACTCTTATTTTATGAAGTAGATTCAAATATCCCATCAAGGAAATTATGTTTTTCCATAAAATCAGGCTTTCTAGGCTTTTCTAACATCACCCACAATCTGCCCCTGATGCTCCATTAACAAGACACCAAGTGCCCTGTTGGTGGGGCATTTATTTTTTCTGACTATTTTTCGATGGATTTGACCACCGAAATAGTGCGAGTTAGTGGCATGGTCAGGCATTAATTATACTATTTAAGTCAAAGTGCCCCGTAAGGGGGGGGTGCTTCGGTATAGATGATAGATTTTGCCTTTTCTTAATTCGCCCATCTCTGTGGTTATAAAATGACACTATCCTTAAACATTTTAACGGTTCTCTTTTGCCCTTCCCCCTCCACTTTACCACCTAAACACACCCATCTTCATTCCAAGAAACCCCCAAGCCCCTACACCCCTTTAGAGAACCTCTCCAAAAGACCAATAGAAAACCCTCCTTTCTCATTTTTCTCCTATAGTTTTTTTCTGACTTTTAGAGGCTCCCCACTCTAATCTCCTTTCTCCCAAGGCCCATTTACCTCTCCCACATATTTTTTGATGTCCAGAGTATCCCAAGGAATTGTGCTAGTGCACCGAAGATTGTCCACAAGCTCAAAGTGGAGTGAGGTAAAAGTCACGATGGCCTGGAGTATTGCTCCTAGTGCCCTACCCCACTAACGGGGCAACTGCAAAAAAATTTCTTTCTTTTGTGTCTTAAGTGCTTTTTCATTTCATTTTTTGATTCTCCACTACTCCCTTTATTTCAAACTTGCATACTAATATTGTCTAGCATTCATTTGCATTTTGATACCTATTTAAATCATACAAAATGGGGGTTGGGATCTAGTCTCAATCCGATCTGTTCTTAACCTTTTGTTCTTTCATGGTCATTTTGATTGTGTTGCTACACATCTTTCAATTCTAATCTTACTTTCACTTGTTCTCTTTTTTTTTCTTTTGGACATTTCAAGAGAAGCTGATCAAAGTATAGCTACTCACCTCATTGATCGGATCAAATGAAAGGAATATCTCAAGCTCCATCTTTTCTGCTGATTGAGAAGAAGGAAGTTACAACCCAAGCACATATCCCCCTAAAAGGTACGTTGGTCTAAACAATTTCATATCTCTTTTCATTTAGAGTCCACGGTTCCTGGTGGCCACAAACCACACAACAAACAAACAAACACAAAAATCTACATTCACATCATTGGCAACCATGGTGGGATGGCTAATGCATGAGTAGTTCCTCTTTGTTTTCCATTATGTCTAATTGAAAACATCCTTCCTTTCTTCTTGGCTCTGCCTCTTTATTTTATTGCATTGTCATTTATTTCCTTACACTTTCATTTACTTTCCTTACAAATATCATTTACTTTCTTTTAAGTCTACTTTCTTTCTATCAACCTTTTAAGTATGTTTAGTTTAATTTTAGTAGCATCTCTCATCATTGTTTGCTTTCATATATTTGTTTTTCTCCCATTTCATTTCTTTTCTAAGTTAAATTTATTTGTTTACCTTGCATGTTATCTTTTTAATCATTGAACTCGTATGACATACTTTTATCTTGTTGTTTGATCTTCCTTCCTTCTCATATTTCTCTTGCATTAGTTTACAATGGGGTATCTGGTTCACCCGGCTTCGTAGGACATTCAAGAAAGAGGACTCACTCCTCCCAAAGCCACTTACATGATTACATCCAAACACCCTCTTGGTGGTTACAAACTCCTCCTCCAAGGATTCTCTCTCAGAATGACTAAGTAGTTTCCACCAATACCTCTATAAGTCTCTAGACATTAAGTATTTCCTCTTCACTGATAAGGTATATTGTACCTTTTTATCCTAAAACCTGAAGTGTCTTATTACCTAACGTTGTGAAGAGTGTCGACCTTAGATTTCTTGGCATTGCAAGAGCATAGGACTATACCCATTTATTCATTGGATAATATTTTTCTAAAAAGCCATTGATTTAAGGCTGAAACAAAAAAATTGTATTAATCATTTCAAGTCGTTGCTATTACTTATTGGTGAATAAAAACTCAAAACTCCAAAAAATCTCAAAGCATCAAAAATTACCAAAAAATAAAACTTTGTTTATGGTCTTAATTTACTTGTTTGTTAACAAAACTTCAAAACTAAACAAAAATCTCAAAATCATTCAAAAACAAAAACAAAAATTTGCTTGAGGTTAATTTGCTTGATAACTTCTTTGTCAAACAAAAAATTTAAAACCAAATGAAAGGTCAAAAAAAAATTTGTAAACCCAAAAGAAAACTTTGTGCTCTTACTTGTCACCTCCCCTTTTTTTATGTCTACGACTTTAAGGTCAGGAAGTCTCATTGGTGTGGTGGACTAATAATGCAATTAGGTGGACTATGACCAAGCTTACTACGGGCCATATGATGTACCATCACTTCACCCCAATGTCGTATATGCCGTTAATGCACTAGAAGCCCCACCTGAACCTAATCAAATCTCTCCTTAACCTCATCTTAATTCACTTTGGGAGGCATTCTCTTATTCTGTCCCTGCTCATCTCGAAGCTATCGAGGCTATCTTGAAAGGCAAGTCGCTCACCGACCACATTTTCCATGAAGGTGGTCTTCATGTTTCTACCCCTTGATCCATGGCCCATCAACCTAATGTGCCAACACATGGCCATTCTCACATTGGGTCTGTGACCCCAAATTCTCTTCACCCGGTGGCCATTCTAAATCCTCCAAATCCAAAAATTGCCTCACCTTTTTGGCCACTAGTCTAATCTTCTAATCACCTAAATCCCACTCATCCATTGGTACATTCCCGAATGTATTTGGCCACCTCAGCCTACCCAATCTCCACACCAGTGCACCAAGCACCAACTTCTCCAACTCCTCTTCTCCGAGACCATCTATCGACTAAGCAATGATAAAAAAAATCAACCGAATGGATGAACAATACAAGGAACTTAAATGCTAGATTGACACATGGGTAGTCCCCAAAGTCTCTCTTCCTTCTCTCCTCACCTTTCACTTACCTCCTATCGAGATGTCAATTTATCATTGCTACAATGGAACTGGTAATCATTTTATCATATCAATGATTTTCTCTGAGTCCAACATGTGACAAAATGATCGAAGGACCTCACTTTCTTATTCATAAGATCATTGGAGGGTTCAACATTGGAGTGGTTCTACTTGTTGGATCCTTCGAAGGTGAGTAGTTTTGATATTGTTAAAACTAAATTCTTACTAAGGTACTAGGACCTAGTTGGCCTAACTTATTCTATCATCCTCATAGCAAAGGAAATGAGAAGTGATGAAGATTTTATGAGATATGCTGATAGGTGGAGGGCACTGGCAAAAAAAAATGATCGATGCAATTTCATAGAAAAAGTGAAGTCAATTATCACCAATGCCACTCCGACTTTGAAAATGTATTGGCTTTGCTTCACCCCACCACCATGAATGAGCTCTATGAGAGGGCATGGTACATTCAAACATAGTTTAGGGACTCTCTTATCATGAACTTATTTGATTCTAGGTCCCGAGCTATCAAGAAAAACCACTTTCACTGCAACCAGCCTAGTTATGAAAGGTGTAGTGACCAATAAGAATATCAACATTGTAAGGAACCCACCTAACAACCATCAACATTAGTTTAGGAAACCCTTAATACAATCAACAATTTATAAACCCTCATCAATCTTAGCCTCATCCTTAGCCCAAGTTCCAACCTTGCCAATACCAAGTACAACACCAGTAACCCTAACAACTAGCTGTGCAAGCTTTAGTTCCTCAACCACCTTGGCAACCAGCCACCTACAATTGAGCACTCCCTTGACCTATGAACCCTAAAAAGTAGGGCCTAAAAGGAACCATTATCCACTGTTGCCATACTCTCTCAGTCATTTTCAATGCTCTCATGACGGTGGGACATATTGCTTTGCCTTGGAAGAAGATCAAGTGGCCACACAACACCAACACAGATCGATATTACATTTACCACAAATATCTAGGGTGTACTATGGAGAATTGTTTCTAGTTCAAAGATTATATCTAATACCTCCATGAATAGAGCAATATTGATTGGGATCAGATGTCCAAGTACATCAAGTCCATGAAGAACTAGCCTCAACAACAATGCACATCGGCTCAGCAACAACAGTAGAACCCAGGCCTGGGGACTGTTCAAAACCTGTTACCTACACATGTGCCCACACCCACACATGGGAATCAACATGTCAACCCCATTTTGATTGAATGGTTCCACCTAAATTTGGTTGGTTCACCCTACCCTAGGGTTTAAGAAGGAAGAGTAATAGAGAAAGTCTTTGATAGTGTTTGGAGATGTTGATAAATGTTTCTCTACTCACATCCAAAATACCCATTGGGGTTCGGCCTCTTCGGGTCTTTTCCTATTTTTGCTCTTTATGTGGCACACATTCAGACAAGTCTTTGACCCGTGGGGACATTGCCCAACTTTTGGTGCCTTTTTGCATTGACTACATTTTGGGCACTCATTAAGACATGTTGATCATCATTTTTTGTTTTAACCTGAGGGGTTCATTGCCCACATTTTGCCACCCTTTTGCATCCTCCGAGACAGCCTCCAGGGTGGCGAGCACTTTAAATACTACCACTCTCTAATCTCTTCCACCTATCTTGGACCGAATATGAGAGAATAGGGTATATGTGTCCCTTTCGCTTCTAGCTTTTTGCCTTGCCTCTGACAAGTGTTAGGCTATCTGAATTTCAGGATCAGGAGATGTTGTGTGTGTAGGGTGGTGCCTACCCTTGACTTCTAGCAATATCATTGGATAGATGACTTGAGATCATACTAGTGATTCTCTATTTTTTATGAAAAATATTTTTTAAGGTAAACTCCATTCCAAGAATGATTCAATTTTTCTCTATCTACATTAGTCAATTCATGTATTGCTTGAATATGTTTTAGTGATTACAATCTTCCTAGTTAGGTTGCAGTTTAGAGCGGGGACCTTCTAGCTTAACAAATATTCGCTTGACTACCATCTCACCAGTTTCAAAATTTCTCTTGACCACCTTCTTTTGATAAAACCTTTTAAGTCTATTCTGATAAATCTAGGCATGCTCAGTGGCAATTAGCCTTCACTCATCTAGGAGTTCAAGTTGTGCAAAGAGAGATTCTTGCCTCTCATCAATAGGGGTGCCCCTGTCGAGCTAAAGTCGGAGAGATAGAAGTAATACCTCATATAGGACCACTGTTTCCATCCCATATGCCAAGGCATATAGAGTTTGTTTAGTAGGAGTTCATATAGAAATACGATAAGTCCATAGAGCATCTACGAGCTTATCAGGCCAGCTCATGAACGTGCTAGACTTGTAGGTTTTCTTGATAATTTTGATTAAGGATTTATTGGTGGCTTCTACTTGACCATTTCCTTGAGGGTAGTATGGCAATGAATGATGCAATGAAATGCAGTACCTGTTGTGAACATCACATAGATCTTAAGAGAAGAATTGAGGCTCGTGATCAGTCACGATGTCGTCGGGAATCCTGAACCTTGCAATGATGTTGCACTTGATGAGGGAATAAATTGTTGATGTTTTAATCTCTACGAATGCTTCTACTTTAGCCTACTTTGTGAAGTACTCTGTTACCATCAAAATGAATGATTTAGCGAGCACTTCGAAGTTGAGGTCACTCAAGGGGCCAATAATATCCATAGCGCACATGGTGAAAGGCCACGGGACATGGATTAGATGAAGGGAAGATGCAGGAGAATGAATCTTGTCGGCATGAAGTTGACATGAGTGATAGTGCTGGACAAAGATGGAGCAATCTTCTTTTAGAGTTGGTTAATAGTACACTTGCCAGATGATTTTCTTAGCAAGGGCTTGAGCATTCACGTGGCCTCCACAAGCTCCAGAATACGCTTCATTTAGCACCAACTCAGCTTCTTCTTTATCAAGACATCGGAGTAAGATACCACTCAGGTTTCTCTTATATATCACTCCTCCTAAGATTGTGTACCTTTGGGACACTCTTCTGATTGTCTTCTTTTCTTTGGCAGTAAATCTAGGTGGATATGTCTGATATTGACAATACCTTGCAATTTCATCATAGCAAGGTTTTTCATTTTCTTCTAATTCTTCAAACTCAATTAAGAAGATTTCTTCCTTATGTTCCAAAAATTCTTTTCTATGAAATCTATCTTTAGCCTTTAAAAAATGTCTATCCTCAGTTGCTAAAATTAACCTCTTATGGACATGAATGGTTTGTACCTTCCTATCTGGTGAGACAGATAAAGATGAAACTAATGAGACAAAGGCATAGACAAGGACATTTTGTGCACGAGGGACATGGACAAATACAATTTTGAAGAATAACTTGATATAACAAGCGGTAAGCTCTTGGTAGGGTTTAAGGTTTGGGTGAGCAGTTCGATACATGGATGGGATCTAGCGTAGGATCAATTAACTATCACCTATCACCCTCAATTTGACGCCATCATGGAAGTGAGCAACTTCCAACCCGTCAACAGGGTTTCATACTCAACTATGTTGTTAGTTGCTAGAAAGTCTAGCTGAAATGCTTGTGAAATGGTGATAACTTTAAATGATAGAAGGACGATTCATATTATTCTACCATGTGAATTCAAAGTCCTGCCAAAATATAATATCCAAAGATTAGAAGATTTGACTGATATTAGTTCGTCATCTAGGAACTCCACCTGGACTAGGTCAAAGACAAGCATAGAGTGATGGGCAAGGTGTTCAACAATAGCATCGCCCTTGATCACCTTCTACATCGCATAGGTGATATCAAATTGAGACAAGAAGCTTTGTCATCACCCTAATCAATCAATTAAAACAATCTTTTCTAGGAGAAACTTGATGGGGTTGATACGAGCAATGGGCTTGACTTCATGAGCTAGGAAGTAGTGTTTGAGTTTCTAAACTACGCAAGCTAGAGCAGCACAAGTCTTCTCTACCATAGTGTATTTTGGTTCACGAGTCAAAGATCTTAGACAATAGTTTGCTCTTTCCCTTCTTCATCAACTTGTACAAGGATTGCTCCAAGAGAGTTCTTGAGAACTAAAATGTATAGGATGAGGGGTTTGTCGGGAACTAGTGATCTAAGTACAGGGGGACTTGCCAGATATCTTTTTAATCCATCAAATACCTCTTGGCACTTCGAATCCCATTTAAACTCGACCTCACCTTGGCTAACTCCTAGAAAGGTTTGCACCTTTGGGAGTTTTGTGAGATAAACACAGAAAAATTGTGCATTCCTATTAATCCTCGAAGTTCTTTCATATTCTTGGGAGGATGCATACCAATGATTGCCTTGGCCTTGTTTGGGTTGATCTCTATGCCCCTTTTGCTTACTATGAACCCTAGCAATTTTCCTAATGAGACACCAAATGTGCATTTCATGGGGTTCATTTTTAGCTTGTACTCTCTAGTTCTTTGCAAGACTTTTCTTAACACTTCTGGATGATTCTTCTAGCTCAGTGTGTGCTTCATGTCATGGAAAATAGCCATCATAGCCCTTTGGTATGTAACACCAACATTCTTCAAACCGAAGGGCATAACGACATAGCAATAACTTCTCCAAGGTGTAGTGAACGAGCTCTTCTCCTGAGCCTCTTCGGCTAACTTAATCTGTATGTATCTAGAATAAATTCATAAATGAGAGCATTTCATATCTAGCTGTGTTATCGATCAAAATATTGATATGAGGTAAAGGGAAATCACTTTTAAGACACGTTCGATTCAAGTCCCTAAAATCTATATAGATATGAACTCATCCATCTTTCTTCGTAATAGGTACAATGTTAGCCTCCTATTGTGGATAATGGACAATCCTAATAAATTTTGTCTAGTGTAATTTGTTGACTTTTTCTTTTGTTTTAAGTGAAATGTCAAGGTGGAATCTCCTAAGCTTTTGTTTAACTAAGGTAGTTCTTGGTTTCAAGGTAAATATATGTTCAACCAATGAATTGTCTAAATCTGGCATGTCTTCATATGTCCATGTGAATGTGTCCTTGTAAGGTTTGCACTGATGAGGATAGTTTTAGGATCTTCTAGAGTTCCTAAACTTAGTTCTTTGGTCGGTTCATTTCTTGTGATTGATGGTTTCTCAAATCTTCTAAGCCTAGATTCATTTGCATCAACCAAGTCCTCATTTCCTTCCTCAGATTCAGGATCCTTTCCTGATACTACCTCGTATACACCCAAGGTATGGTGTATGTTATGCTCATCCTCATATCGGATTTCATCTAGCTAGATAGTATTCTTTAAGAAACTAGGTAGTCTTGCACATTCACCACACTTTTGGGCTAATTGTTGTAGATATCTATTTGAAACTTGTTTACCTCTAACTTTCCTCTTTTCTAACCTAACATGACCTATTGAAGGTAAAGCTAGAAAAGTTGTATTTATAGTGAAAGGAGGATCGAGTAGATTGATCAATGATTTAGAAAAGAGGGACTTCTGGTTGGAAGCACCCTCTAGGATGAGTAGAGATGTCTCCTCAATGGGAATGTGAGTTTCAAAGAAGAGAATTTTTTTGGGATTTTCAAATAGAAAGATAGAATGAATCAGCATAACTTAAGACTGACGATGGGCAGACATAACTAATGAGAAGAAGAATTTAAGAATAAAAAAGAAAAAGGGGCTCAAGGGCTTGATGCTAACAGAAAATGGGCATGTAGGTCCAAAGCTAATGAGAAATCTAAATGGGTACGTGGACCTAGTTTTGGATGTTGGCGAGCATGCAGGCCAATTGTGGTTGAGTTGAAAAGGGCCCTTAGGCTCAAGGCTGATGTGAAAATTGTTTTGGCAAGTAGGTCCAATAAAATGGAAGCCTCTAGTGGGCCAATGGGCTCGTGATAGGTTGATAAATGAAAAGGGCACATGGGCCCAAAAGAGATTGGAACTTCAAAAGGGTGCACGGGCCTAGAGTGGGTTGTTGGCCATATTGGTCCAATGAAGGAAAGGGGTCTAGGGAGCTCATCTAAGAAATCTAGGAACAGTTGCACGAGATCCTTACCATAAATAACACTAGGATATAGGACTCATAGGATGGTTCTGACTAGGGTAGTGGTTTTCTTGGTAGGATGATCCTTTAAGACTAGTATACCCTCGAGTTGTTCACACTACTCTTCCTTGTTTGTAAACAAACGGGCCAGCGACAAGCTTAGATCTTCCAGGTCTTCTTCAAAATCATGTCTTCTTTCTTTTGACCGGAATGGTTAATTCTTTCTCACCTTTGGCCATCATCGTGGTCTCCCATTTGATAAAAAATGCTTGGAGTCACATGCATATCCTAGCTGGATGACCCTCCTAGAAATGAAATTCTCTTCATACTCAAGCCCTTGCTTGTGTATCTTCTTACAGTTTCAATTGGTTAAGTGATCCACTGGAGATCTCTACTTAACCCTTTTCTTAGTTGGTAACCTAATTCTTTCATCATCCGCCATCCCACAATGTCTGGTAAAGAGACAGTCACACACCTTACTTTTGGCACTTCTGTCATTGAAATCAAAGGTTGTATTGCCAATCCAAAGGGTAATGCGAAGGAGAAATTACTCACTTCGCATAACACATGCATGTTGGTTATCTTAACCACTTTTCTTTGTAAGAGAACTTTATACACTGATGATTGGTTGAGGCAACAACTCTTAATTCTTCAAGATAAGGCCTCCCTAAGTATGGCTTGGAAACTTGGATCCAACTCTAAGACATGAAAATTAGTGATGATAGTGCCTGACCCAAATCCCACTTCTAATGTGACCACCCCATGTGTAGGCTTCTTGGAATTATCGTGTGATGTCACCATGGCCCAATGACATAACGTTAATAGAGGCTTCCATGTCAACCAAACAAGACTTCACTTCAATGTCGCAGATGATAACTACCACATGTAAGGCACACCTCCTGACCTCTTGGTCTGCCCATTCTTTCTGAGATAAGGTAAGCATTGGGTTCTCACTTCTGGAGGCTAACACAATGATAATCTTCTCAGGTGGGAGATCCTTGTTGACCATGACCCACTATAGATACTATCATAGAATTTCCTGGTGCCCCTTTGATCTCTTTATTAGCTCAAGCATGGAATACGAGCTGGCATTTTATCCAAATGCTTCAACATGTCATAGGCCATGCTCGATAATGGTTCTTTCACTTGTTTTTCTTCCATTGGTTCCTAATAGTCGCATCCTAGCTTGAGGGAAAAGTTGCTGAAATATCCTCCCACTCTGAAACACCGAGGCTAATTGGCGATTGGCTATGTTAGTTAGGATTGGGTGTGATGAAGGAGGTGTATGTAATGGTACAGTGGGTGGTGGGGTTTGTGGTGTTAGGGTGATGACTGGAGGTTCTAGGGCAAATGGATTTACAAGTGGGAGATTTGTATTTAGGAATGATATGGAGATGGTGATGGTGATGGCCTGATAAGAAGGGATCATGGTACAACAATGGTTGGAGGGTTTGACATAGGCATTATTGGTGGTATGGGGCTGGCCTAATGATAAGCTGTCAAGAAGAAGTAGTGGCCAGTGGTTGTGGTGTTTGATTTGATGGTGGTGGTGATGGAACTAGGTTTGGTGGAGGTGGTGGACGTATCAATTGTCGACCTACAAGAGGAGTTCATGGTATGGAGATATGATCTGAGCGGGAGATGTAGCAAGCATGATGGCATTAAGGTTCCAATATTGCCAACCATGAGCATGGTTTATTGCCTCCTTGTTAACAGAGTGTACTAGGCCAATTCTTGGGTTTGCTGGTGTTGGTGTTGGTGCTAGAGCGAGAGCATGCATTGGAAGTAAATTCTGGACAATACCCAAGTCGGGTTGTTGTTGTGCCTAAGTTGGTTGTTGTTGTCATTGCTGCTGCCACTGCCTAGCTTTCGTTACCTGTATGCATTCCCTCATATGTACCCAATCAATACTCTCTTGGTCATTAAGATCACGAATGTAATCCATGAACAGAAAGCACACTTCAACCGTGTAACCAGGGTACCGGTGGGAAGCATAGTATTGAGATATGTCTACGTTAGCTAGTCAAACATCCCTTTCCTTGGGCAATTATAGTTGCTTCTCCACCATGAGTACGTTGAAAATGTTGGTCAAGGAGTAAGGTAACTATGGATAGTTCTTTGTCCTAAGACCTTCCCTTTGTGGTGCATGGTTGGGTGGTGGTGGTGCCCTATTGTAGGTGGGCAGCCAAGGTTGTTGGGGTTGCACTGCTAGCTGAGGTGATTGTTGTGGGTATGGCCTAACTTGGACTTATTGTTGAGAGTGGCAGTAAGGTGGGTTCTATTATGCGTTCCTATACTAGTTTTAGCAATTCCCTCCGCAGTTCCTCACAATGTTTACATTTTGTTGGTTGACTTCTCCCTCGATTGTAGGCCTAGTTAATGTAGAAGTGGCCTAACTTGGACTTATTGTTGAGGGGGGCAGTAAGGTGGGTTATGTTATGGGTTCCTATACTAGTTTGGGCAATTCCCTTCCCGATTCCTCACAATGTTTACATTCTGTTGGTTGACTTCTCCCTCGATTGTAGGCCTAGTTAATGTAGAAGTGGTTTTCCTGATGTTTTGAGGTTTAGAATCAAAAGGGTCTATCATGGTGGCATCCTTGAAATGGGTTTAGAGGTACCGAGCACTATTATAGAGTTCATTCATAGTGGTTGGATAGTGCATGATCAAGACATTCTTAAGAGCTGGTGTGGTTTTCCTAATGAGCATCTTCACCTATTCCCCTTCTAAGATAACATCCGTTAACTTTTATGCCATTCCCCTCCACCGGTTAACAAAATTTATAAAGACCTCATCTAACTTCATCTTTTCTGCAATCAGATCTATGATTGAACACGAGAGTGCTACCTAATCTATGTATCTCTATAAGAACTTGGTCTTGACAATGTCAAAATCTCCTGCCTCCAGGGGGTCAAGTGAATATAAGCATTCTAAGACAGTGATCAGTGGAACATGAAAACCAAGACCCTATGGTCATTCTTCTAGAAGAAGGGCTAATATACGAAATATTTGAGGTGTAAGAAAGGATTGTTGTTACCATTGTAACGATGATAGACTGGCATTTCTGAAGGTGGTAGGTGAAGAACTAGCAAAGACGGAATTGAAACCTTAGGAGTTGACTTGGAATCTAATTGACATCTTAGCGCTTCATAATGCTCATTCATTTGATAGAGTTGATCCATGATTGCTTGGCCTGGATCACAGGAGCATATGTGTGGTTAGATGATTGAATTGGAAGTTCAGGGTTATGAGCATGGACTGGTAAACTATTCGAGGAGTGCCCTATGACAGGGTGAGCAGGAGGCGCAATATGGTTGGCATAAGATGGCCAAAATACATATTGAGGAGGTGAGGCAACTCGGTTGCCTTCAATAGAGGTATGATTGGCTGGTGCCTTGCTCTTCATCAAGGCTTGCATGAGTGACAAAGTTTCTGGATCAGTATGAAGAGACAATTCTCCAAAGATTTGTTTAACATTTCATGGAGTAGATGGGTGAGCTATCTCTCGCGCTTCTAGTTCAAATAGGGGATTGACATGACCGTCAAACTGGATCATGGGTGGTTGTTGAATCTCATGATGACCCGGCTGATTCTCTAGATGCTTGGAGTATTCAACCATTCCAATGCATCTTCCAAACCTTAATTGTATTGCCATTCTATCAACTTTTTAAAGAGAGGAAGAAAACAAGAAACTTCTTTGTTTTAGATGTTTTCAACAAGAATTTTTGTTGTTTCTACTTTGGTTTTAACAAACAAGTTGGACAAATCAATTAAAGTAAAGAATAAATTTTTTTGTTTTCAGTGTTTTCAATTTTTGGTGTTTTCAATTTTTGGTTGACAAACAAGTGATGCAAAGACTTGAAAGTAAGATTACGCATTGATTTTGTTGAAACCTTAGGCTAATGGATTGTTAGGAATTGTTCTCTCAACAAATAGGTTAGGATCCTAACTCCAATCTCCAATGACCTAAGGTTCACACAACCTCCCCACGTGTAGGTGACTTGAGATGCTACAGGTTTTGGGGTAGTGGTGTAGACATGCCAATTTGGCCTTATTTGAGGCTTAAAACTCTTATTCCAATAGCAATACTCATCATCTGACCATTATCAGATCATCACCTTGTAGAGATGAGCTAAGAATGCCAGTGGAGAGCCATGTGAGTTGAGAATGGGCCAAAGATTTCTAAAGCAATGCCGTAACCTTCAAGCGAGAGCCGCACGTTAATTATGGAAACATGAAGTCTACTCACTAACCGACCCTTAATGATCCATAATTGAAGGTCTCAGAAGTCCTGCATGAGTTCCACAACATTCGGGGTTTTCGATAAGTCATTTCAGCAGTTGTAGGTCTTTTGTCATGGCTTTCTGATTTGTACTATCACGGCTATCTCGGATCATGCACTATGTCTTTCTGATCATCACCAGGCCTTTCTGGGTCCTCTGGGTCAACTCGAGCCATTTATTGTCACCAACCGGTGCCATACAGCCGTTTCAAACGATTTTAGTGTTTCCCGGTTATTCTTGACTTTTACGAGGTTTATTTCACGCTTACCAGGTTATTCTTAAATTTTTCGATGATTCTGAGTTTTCTGATCATACCAAACTTGTTCGGTCATGGTTTTAAGTCATCCTGAGCTGACCCAAGGTTACTTGACCGAAATTGTGCCTTTTTAGATCACTACCTCAGTTTTAAGTATTCTGTAGGAGGGTAAACCGGTAGTCAAAGCCCTATACGGAAGTCTTGGGAGTCATGCCTGCTGGTTTATTGACTTGAGGTTGAGAGCCCTCTTTCCAATATAACAAACGGGAGTCAAATCAGACACCCCATTTGCAAGTTACAGCTCACAGAACACATGCGCAAAGGAGAGAGAGAGAGAGAGAGAGTGTGTATCGTGCCCCCGAACCGGGGGCACAGTCACCATGCCCTCATAGTGAGGGTGCAGAAGATCGGGGCACCCCCGGTCTAAGGGCGTGGTCAGTTTCATAAACCGGAAATTGCCCCAGTTTGGACCTTCCAAACTAGTTTTTAGAAGCTTTCATTCTCTAAAAAATGATTACTTTGACTGCGCCACTGGGTCGGGGGCGCGTTCATTATGTCAACCCCATTTTTTAGCAATTTTTTGGATTTTCTATAAATTTTAGAAATAATGTGACAAACGCACTCCCAAAGACGGGGCACGCTAACCGCACCCTCACCCTGTCCCCACTTCGGGGGCGTGGTTGGCCAATTTCTATATTTTGCATCCGATCTTTGTTTTCTATAAATTCTGGGCCATTTTCAATGAAACGAGGTTACCCCCAACACCCTAGCACATGCAGAGGTCGTCCAAGCTCTCTCCCAAGGCAGTCCCAATGTCCAAATCCAAGCCGATGTCGAGAGATCGATCCTGAGGCGTGGAAGGAGGTCCGATCCGTGCTCTTTACATCGGATTTTGTAGAAGTTTTGGGGCATCTTATGAAAAAGTGGTCAACATAATAATTCTTCCTATCCTTGTCCTATTTTGTTTTCAATTGACGGCACTCTGTTCTGACATATCGTTTGTTCGTGGTGATCACTGCACCAAGGGCGCATAACAAGGTTCTGCCATCTACATCTATTCACTTTCACAAATTCTACAGGTCAGTACAAACCCTTTATGGATAAGTCACCAACAGGATATCTCTTCCCCTTCAAGTTATATGTCTGTTACAACAAACAGCACTCCATTCTGACATCGGGGTCATCCGTAGTAGCTTCTGAAACAAAGTTGTTCCAGAATGGTGCAAAACCACTCGAACCGGCCATTTTCACTCATCTCGGCTTCAAATCAAGTTGTTTCACTCCATAAGTCTTTCTTCCTTCGGTTTATTTACTTGTTAGGACATTTTTCAGTTAGTTTGCATCATTTTATATAATCAAAAACACAAAAAAGGGGTTAGGTTCACCCCAATTCGGTGAGTTCAACTCCGATTGCTCTTTTTCTCATCTTCCTTCTTCTAGTTTCTACACCTCACATAGTTCTAATCGGTTTCTTTCACTTAGTTTATTATTCCAATTGCACAAATACATCAAGCTAGCTTTAGTTGGAGACTCTTTCTCATTGGTCGGCCGATGAGGAAGAAGGTTGAACCCGCTTATCATCTCCCGCGCTAAGGTACACACTGTCAACTTTATCTCTTGTTACAATTGCATAAAAAGGAGGCCATGGCTCCTAGTGACCACATCCTCAATCTTCTCATGCTTTAAGTCATTTATTCTTCACTCTCCTCCCACATGACCCGAACCGTCTCCGATGCTCGAGTGACGCCGTGAGATGAAAGTTTGGGGATCAACATGAGTGTGGGACCGAGTTGAGGGTTTTACCATTTTCTGAGTTATTTCTGACTCCACTCCCTTTTCTTTATTCTCTCTTCACCTTTTTGAGGTGTTGATCTAGAACCCATTTATGGAGTCAACAGCTTTGTGGTGACCACGGTGGGACAACCAATGTCTTCAACCGTGCTAACTTAATTCATCCGTGCAACTAGTTATTTTCTGATTTGGTTCCCGCGCGAACCGGCTCTTGTTTCACCCTTTTCATGTCAATCAACTTTTAAATCTTGTTGTTTACTATTTCTTTAAGATTGTCCCCATGTGGACCTGATTTGCATTCTTTTAATTTAAAAACTAGTTCTCGCATGAACCACCCTTTTCTTCTTAAAAAATTCGGTTCCCACGTGAACCAACCCTCTTTTCTAAATTGGTTCCCACGTTAACTAACCCACTTTCAGATTGGTCCCTGTATGGACCACCCCGTTGCACTACTTTCAGATTGGCCCCACATGGCCCACTTTTTTTTGTCAACTTTTACACCGGTTTCCGCGTGAACCACACTTTTCTTCTTAAAAGCTGGTTCCCGCGTGAACGAAGCCCCTTTTCTAATCCGGTTCCTATGTGAACCAACCCACTTTCAGATCAATCCCTGCGTGGACCACCCCTTTGCACCACTTTTAAATTGGCCTCACGCAGCCTTCCTTTCCTTTTCCAATCAAACAAACTGGTTTACGCGTAAACCACTCACCATTCCAAAACTTGGCTCCCGCGTGAGCCACTTTGCTTTCAGTTCGGTCCCTGCATGGACCACCCTTTTTTCATCCACTTCAGATTTGTCCCCATGTGGACACTAATTCACAAACTGATTCCCACACACCACCTTTTAGTTACTAGTTTCTAGTTACTTGTCTTGTTGTATGATTGCTTGTTTTACTTGCATTTGATAGCTTAATTTCATTTCATGTTTGCGCATATTGATTGCTTCTTCTCCTCTTACCCTCTATTTTTACTTTTGCATTAGCTTTTTACATTGGGTACTGGACTTGTTCTGATTCGTAGGACATTCGAGACGGGAGCTCTCTCTCCCAACACACCCTCACCCTTCAAACACTTTCTTGGTGGATTCTAACCTCTCTTCTAGGATATTCCTTCCTAGTTGATTTGGTTGTTTCTATCAAGGCCTCTATAAGTCCCCATATGTGGAGTATTCCTCTCCACACGATTAGGCTGGTTGTACCATTCATTCCAAAACCCCAAAGAACCCAAGTACCTACTCGTGGTAATTGTGTGACAACCTTAGGTCTTAAAAATTGGTGCAATAGGAACCATACCCAACTTGAGTGAACAATTGCTAACAATCTATCTAATCTAAGTTTTGAACTCAAAAATTGTCGAGTAGTCATTCTAAGAACTTATTTGCACAACTTGCTTGCTCACCCAAATTGAAAACAAAAAAAAAAAAATCCTTCTTTCAAAACACCTAAAAAAATATCTTTAATTTTGTGTACAACTTGTTTGCCAAGCACAAAATTGAAATAAAAAAAATCAATAAAACACAGTAAAAAAAACTTGTTTTGATTGCACATTCCACTTGCTCTTTCAACCATCTTTTTAGAAAATTTGATAGGATGCCCATGATGCTAAGGTCCGGAAGACACGCCGGGATGTCAGACTACTACAGGAAAGAAGAGTATGAGATAGATCACAATGAGCTATAGCAACCCATGGTCCAACCAGAGGGCCATGTTAATGCCGTCAGGGAACCCAAAATTCAAGATCCCACCCATCAACCTACTCCGCTTAGCATGAAGCAACTCCTCCAGGGTCTATCTCTCCACTTTGATCATGAATCCTTCTCAATCGTGCAGTCCCTAGCAAAGGGCAAGATGCCTGCCAATCAAGGTCCAGTCGAGAGAGATCAAGCCCCCTCACCACTTCAATTGGAAGCTAGGCCCCTCATCATCAACTCTCCTGCACAATCTTGCCATGCTACCTTGCCTACTCACCTCGTTGTGGGGCACCTACCTGATGCCATGCAAGTTCCTACTTCCAACCTGCCTCTTTTAGCCCATTCATCCAAATACCTTGCACTGATGGCTCAGGAACTCAACCTCACTCAAGCATTGATGGACAAACTCAACCAAATGAATGAGCGCTTTGAAGAGCTGAGGCACCATTTGGACTCGAAGGCCACCCCTAAAATATCTATTCCATCTTTTTTAGTCCTACATCTTCTTCCTTCCGAAATGCCAGTCTTCCAACGCTACAATGGAACTAGGAATCCCTTCAACCATTTGAAGAGCTTCTAGTATGACACCACTTTCTTGGAGAATGATCATGAAGCCCTTGCTTTCCTATTCCGTCGGTCATTGGAAGGGTCTGCTCTTGATTGGTTCTATTCTCTCGATTCCCTTGAGGCAATGGATTTTGACATAGTTAAAGCAAAGTTTCTGCATAGGTACAAGGACCAGGTGGGGCCAATCTACTCAATCATGGATCTAATTGCTGAAAAGATGGGGCTGGATGAAGACTTCACCAAATTTGTTGACTGGTGGAGAGGAATGGCTGAAAAGCTTGTTAACACCATGTTAGAGGGGGAACAAGTGAGGATGCTTATCTGGAATACCACACTAAACCTTTGCAACCTCCTGATCATGCACTGCCTAACCACCATGAGCGAGCTCTGTGATAGTGCCTGATACTTCCAGGCCCACTTCAAGGATGCTTCCATGATCAACTCTTTCAACTCTAAACCCCGCAACACCAGAAAGCCTACACCTGCAAGGCCTACCATCGTGGGGGTAGTGAATAACGAGTGTCAACGCCATGGGGAAGTAGGGTGGGTATCACCAGAACAAATACTGAAACCCCCTACCGAACTTGCAATACTGACTAGCTACTCAACCAGCTCCTCAACCAACCCAACAATCTCAACAGCAACCTGCCTACAACCAAGCGCCTCAATAGCAACCTGCCTACAACCTAGCGCCACCACAACAACAACCTGCCTACAACTAAGTTCCACCACCAGCCAACTGACCTAGGAGGAGGGACCAAAGAGAGAGTACTATACTCAACTGCCCTTCCCCCTCACTGATATTTTCAATGCATTGATGGCTGAACAGAAGTTGGAGCTCTCGAAGGAGATAGAAGAATGGCCGGCAAATGCAGACATGTCAAAGTACTATGCCTACCATAAGTACCCAAGGTATACTGTGGAAGTTTGCTTCTAATTTAGAGACTACATTCACGATCATAACGATCAAGGGAACATCCACTGTGTACATATGGGGGAGTCTATACAGGTAATGAAAGCATGATAGAATCAACCATGGCACCAAAAATAGCAAGCACAGTAGCAACCTGGCTTAGGCATAGTTCAAGACCTGCTCTCGGTACATGCACCCATTCAAGCACCAGCACCAGCCCCGCCAAACCAATGAATCAGCCTTGTCCACTCTGCCACCGGGGAGTCAACCAACTACTCCCAAGGTTGGTAGGTGGAGGATCGAACAACCACCATGCCAGCAAGACCATCTCCATCTACAACCTGTACCATACTCTATACCAAGAGCCACCCTCAGCCCATAAATTACCCAAACACCCCCAAGCCCAACCTTGCTAACTATGTTAGCACCAACCACCATTCCTCCTTAGTGCCTAATCATTAGACTACTCCCGACATGTCAACCATCACCTAACCTATTAGTCACCACCACTCCGCGATCCCTCATCATCCGACCATCACCACCAACACTCCAATCATCACCTAACCTACTAGTCACCACCACTCCACGACCCATCATCATTCGGCCATCACCACCAACACCTCAACCATCATCTAACCTACCAGTCACCACCACTCTACGACCCCTCATCATCCGACCATCACCACCAACACCTCAACCATCACCTAACTTACCAACCACCACCACTCCATGACCTTTTATCATCCAATACCATAGATTGCAGAATCGGCGGAATCGGTCCGATTCCGACCGATTCCGGAATCGGATCGGTGGATTCCGATCCGATTCCTGGCGGAAGGACCGATTCCGGGAATAATTCCGCGGAATCGCCTGGAATCGGTCGATCCGACCGATTCCTTCGGAAGACCGGTTGAACCGGCCCGGTTCGATTCCCGGTTCGATTCTGGATCGGGAATCGAACCGATTCCGGCCCTTTTAGGGCTGGAATCGACCGCCGCGGTCGATTCCGTCAATCCCGCGGTGGTAGGGCTCGATTCCGGCGATTCCAGCATCGATCCGGCGATTCCAGGCGTCGATCCGAGCTACCAGCACCGATTCCAGAAGGAATCCAGCGATTCGAGCACCGATTCCGGCGATTCCAGCGATTCCGGCGGCGATTCCGGCGATTCCAGCGATTCCAAGTGATTCCTTCAGCCGATTCCGCCGATCCAAGCTCTGATCGGCCTTGAATTAACATCTTCTTCGATCTTTTACCGGTTTTTGGTAAGATTTCTTTGCCGAAAACTTCGTACGTCCATTCTTACGCGTTTCTGACAAGTCCGAGCGTCGTTAAACGTTGTGATTTCTGACCGAACAAGTCCGTCCAAGTTTTGAACTATCCATTTAAGTTCATTTTGCATGGGAAAAATTCCGGATATGTCGTACGTTAATTTACGACCGATTTCTGGCAAATACGTAACCCTTTAAACATACCGAATGGTGTGTTACTTGGGTTGTCTGCTTCCCGAAAAGCGTCTAAATCAATTTTTATGTTATCTAATCATTTTTAGTGCATTGTTTACAATTTTTGCAGATATAAGCAATGGCCGATCAAGGTGATGCACGTGCTTCCGACGTGGGTTGGGAACACGGGCAGATGGTAGACCCAGTCAGAAGAGGGTACAGTGCAAATGGTGTGGGAAGGAGATGAATGGGGGGGTGTTCCGGCTGAAACAACATATTGCCGAACAGTGGGAATGTCAAGAACTGTGACAAGGTGCCCAGGGAGAAGAGTGAGGAGATGAGAGGCTACATGACAGGTAGAGCCTCTCAACGGGTTGTTAGGATCGAGCAGAGGGAGGAGTTGCACGACGAGCTACTCCAGAGGAGGAGGGACCACGATTTGCCTACCTCAAAAGGGAAAGGCAAGGGGAAGGCACCAGCTGAGCCAGAGCCAGAGAGCGAGGATGAGTCCACAGACTCCGAGCTTAGACGTGCTAGGCAAGCTAGCAAGCGTGCATTTGCTGAGGAGGAGGAGGGGAGGAGGGGAGCACGAGGGTCTGGGTCCAGAGTTGACCCAGCTTTGGGCCGATCAGCATCGGCTCGCCCTATCTCGGGCTGGGACCGAGAGACTGACCCCAGGCAGGAGCCACACCGCCGTTCTACTTCTACCAGCACTCGATTTACACCGAGTGACGAGTATTTATTTAGGAAACAGAGTGCTGGGCAGATGGGGATAAAACAGGCAATGAAAGGGGTGAAGGCAACAGGAACGGCTGCAAAGAGAGCCGTTCGCCACATTGTGAAATGGTTTTTACATGCATGTATCACTTTTTAAATTAAAATTGACATTATGTGTGCTTTATTTGCTTAAACTTAATTTTAGCCTGATCCCAAATTTTTTTAACTTGATGTAGGCATCCCAGCACATGCAGCCACCAGCCCCTACTTCCAGACGATGGTGGATGCCGTGGGTGAGGCTGGACCGGGTTTGCAAGCCCCGGGCAGAAGACACATATACGGCGCTGGCCTGGATGAGGAGGTCCAGGAGTTGAAGGAGTGGATGGATGGATTTAAGTTGGTGTGGAAGGAGAGGGGTTGCACAATTATGTGCGATGGGTGGACAGGTATCACCAAGAGGAGTATGATAAACTTCTTGGTGTACTGTTCTGAGGGGACTACATTCTTGAATCGGTAGATGCTTCTGGGAAGATAAAAAATGCCGACTTCATCTTTTCTCTGATGGATGGGGTGGTGGAGGAGATCGGGGAGGACAATGTGGTTTAGGTTGTCACTGACAACGAACCGTCATATAAGGCGGCTGGGAGGAAGTTGATGGAGAAGAGGAAGCACATCTTCTGGGTGCCCTGTGCAGCACATTCCATAGATCTCATATTAGAGAAAATAGGCAAGGAGGAGGGTGTATCGACACTTGTCAGGCAGGCACAGACGATCACATCTTTTATTTATTCTCATCCCCGCCTGCTACATATCATGAGATCACACACAGGAGGGCACGATCTTGTTAGGCCCGGTCCGACACGATTTGCCACGAACTTCATTGCGTTGGAGAGTTTACACCGGCATAGGCATGCATTGGTTAGGTTCACACAGTCCGAGGAGTATTACAACTATATGGTGGACAACCTGCATGACAAGAAAGATCAGTTGGAGATTCTTGTCAGGTCTGAGAAGCAGATCACTGACAAGAGGTTTTGGGAGAGGATTGCCTACTACTTCGCAATCATTGAGCCACTGGTAGTTGTCTTGAGGTTAGTAGACTCAGATGACAAGGACCAGATGAGCACGTTGTATGATGCCATGGACCGGGCAAAGTTGAAAATCAAAGAAAAAAATCCCAGAGGTTACAAAAAGTGGTGGAAAATCATAGATGACCGATGGGACAAGACCTTGCACCACGATGTCCATGCTGCAGGTAACTTGGTTAAAAAATTATTTTTGCTGTATAATTGTCTTATATGCACAGTGTTAACTAATAAAATCTTGCAGGATATTTTTTGAACCCCCGCATCCAATATGGAGGACAGGTGGTGAACGACAACGAGGTGATGCGGGGTACACTTGCTGTCATTCAGCGTCTGCGCCAATCTCAGCAGGACAGGATAGAGGCTGAGATAGAAGTAAGTTAGAGTTCATTAAATACCTTGGCGTAGCCTTACCAGGCATCTAATGTTTTTTTTTTACAAAATTTTCAGATGCAGAAGTATAAGATGAGGGTCGGCGTATACTCAGATGCTGACATGAAATATTCAGTTGACAAAGTGTCACCTGGTATAGTAATAGCTTGATGAAGATTTTATTTTCTTTTATGGTAGATGATGGGCGAATTCTTTACCTTTTCTCTTCTTGTTTTTTTCTTGCAGCTGAGTGGTGGGTTCAGGTGAACACCAGAAGTGGATGGAATCCACTTGCTGCCATCGGTATCAGGATACTCAGCCAGAGCACCAGTTCCTCCCATTGTGAGAGGAACTGAAGTACATTCAACCTGATACATACGAAAAGGAGGAACAGGTTGACCTCAGACCGGCTGGAGAAGCTGGTCTTCTGTCATTACAACATGAGGCTGCGCATAAAGAACATCAAGGATCGACAGAAGATCAGCGAGGCACGATTTGCACGATTCGCAGGTGGCCCGTACGAGCAGAGGCATTCCTCCGCCACACCACCACCCGAGGAGGTGGACATGGACCAGATATTCCAGGAGGAGCATGCACTTGCCTCCTGGATAGAGGAGAGGGAAGCCAGGGATCATGTAGCTGAGTTTGATCCCGATGACCGTGCATGGGCTGAAGGAGAGTTGGATGGTGTTGAAGCCGAGGAGGATGCTCCAGCTCCACCTCCATCTACTTCTCAGGCTCAGGCAGGGCCTTCTTCTGCCCCAGCAGCTATGGTCCAGCCTATGGAGCAGCCACCAGCAGCTTTAGCCCCAGCTCCAGTCCCAGCAGCCGCTACCCAGCCCATTCGCAGTCCGGGGAAAACGAAAACAAAGGTGACTGCACGGAAAATGGGAGGATTTGCAAAGTTGAAAAAAACTTTGGGTTCCGGACCTTCTGGTACTTCAGAGATGGCTGCAGAGGTGAAGAGAAGGAAGCTAGAGGTCAGGCGTCCTGTCAGCCCAGATGACAGCACGCAGGCTCCTTCTCGCTCCTCAGGTGATGATGACGAGGAGTGCATACCAGCGACGCAGCCATCAGCAGCAGCTGAGTCTCCTGATTCACGGCATCCAAAGCCGTATTACACGCTGGATGAGCAGACACCTGATTCTTATATTATGGAGCCACAGTATCCAGCATTTAGCCAGGTTGACCAGCAGTGGATTACACCACTAGCTCCACCATCCTCTGCTTACGTCCCGGTCGTCCCGCAGTCCGATCCATACGACCTTGATGGCATGGCATCGGCATTATTTTCATATGGATATGGTCCCAGACAGTATACAAGACTGAGCACGAGGGAGGAGCGTGAAGCGCAGCAGGGAGAAGAGGAAGACCCATATTTATATCCTAGATTTTGGTAGTAGATTGATATGATGTAATTTTTTTTTCATGATGTATCATCTCTTTGATTTTTGAATCAATGGAATTGGAATATGTACTTAACTTCAAGTCTTGAATTGGAGTTCATTAGTATTTATTCGATGTGGTCCTGTGGATGAATGCATTGGTTATTTTTAAAAAAATTTCTAACTCATTTCCTATTTTTTAGAATTTTTTCTGATTTTTTTGATTTTTTTTGACGAAAAAAAAATTAAAAAAAAGATGATTCCAGACCGATCCGGAATCGATTCTCTTCCCAGGAATCGGCCGATTCCGGCCGATTCCTGGAATCAGAATCGAAATCTATTCCGTTTTCGATTCCGATTCTGGAATCCATGTCCAATACTCACCACCCCTACCTGCCTCAGGCCCCTCAACATCCCAACCAATCGTACCATCAAAACCTTCACTACTCCCCCTACCATGCTGGCGCCGGTACTTCGGAGCTGGAGGATGTTTTAGAGGGTCTTCTCCCAGGCTGGGATGCAACCATAGGAGCAGGTAGGAGAGGAGGTGATAGAAGAACCGTTGTCCAGCATGGCTTATGACTAGAAGCATATGGACAAAATGCCAGCATGGATTTCGATTCTGGAGCTCATTAAAAGGTCAAAGACTCATCAGGAGATTCTACAACAATACTTACAACGGGTCATGGTCAATGAGGACCTTTTGCCCCAAAAGATCATTACTGTCTTGAACCCTAGGAGTGAGCACCCATCACTCACATTCACACATGAGGAGTTGGCATGGCTAGAAATCAGAAAGTATGCCTTATGAGTTGTAGTAGTCATCAGAGGCATAGAGATAAAGTCATGCTTGATTGACACCAGAGCATCAAAAATATCATGCCGCCATAAATATTGTAGCTTTGTGTCATCTCTGATGAAGAAATCAGCCCTTCCACCGTCACGGTGACAACCTATGACAACTCTAGGAAGCCAACACGTGGGGTGGTTACATTGAATGTAGGGCTCGGACCGTGCACTATCACCTCCGAGTTCCATGCTATAGAACAAGACCCCACATTTAAAGCCATATTGGGATGCCCATATCTTGAAGCAATAGGAGCTATTGCCTTGACCAATCATCAATGTGTGAAATTCCTGTACAAAGGGCAGGTCATCAAGGTAACCAACTGTCGACTCCAAAAATGGGTTCCGGATCAGCACCTCAAGAGAAGGTGAAAGATAGATGGAATAAACGGGAGTGAATCCGAAAACACTCGAAAAGAAGTAAAGACTCCTCACCTCGGTCCCACACTCACATTGATCCCCGAACTTTCATCTCACGGCGTCGCTCGAGCACCGGAGATGGTTCGGGTCATGTGGGAGGAGAGTGAGGAGGAGATGAAATTAGAACATGAATAAAAAGAAAGGTGGTCGCCAGGAGCCGCGGGCTCCGCTTTATAGAATAAAAACAAGATTAAGTTGATTTGACCGTGTACCTTAGCATGGGAGATTGGGATGTGGGTTCAACCTTCTTCTTCTTCGGCCGGCCGATGAAGAAGAGTCTCCAACCGATGCTAGATTGATAGACTTGTGAAACTAGAACAATAAACCAAGTGAAAGAAACCGATTAGAACTATGGGAAGTGTAGAAACTATAGAAGGAGAGATGAAACAAAGAAGCAATTGGAATCGAACTCACCTGATTGGGGCGAGCCCTAACCCCTTTTTTGTGTTCTTAATTACGTAAAAATGATTAAAATGAACTAAAAGATGTTCTAAAACAGTAAATGAACTGAATAAAGTGGGTTGAGGAAGCTTATAAAGTGAATCGGCTTGAGTTGAAGCCGAGATGGTTGAAACAAGCCGGTTCGGGTAGCCTTGCACCCTCCTGGCGCGACTTTGGTGCAGAGAATGCTACGGACGACCACAATGTCAGAATCGAGCGTCGTTTGTTGGAGTAGACAGAAGACTTGGAGAGGAAGAGTTCCTATGTTGATGATTTCTCCAAAATCCTTCTGTAGAAGTCTGTAAAAATTCTGAAAGTGGGCGGATATAGAAAACAGAACCTGGATGCGCACCCTCAGTACAGAAATCGCCATGAACAAACGGAAAGTTGTAATTGAGTGCCGTCAATTGAAGATGAAAGAGGACGAAGAGAGGAACAACTTCTATGTTGAATACTTTTGCAGCAAGAGTACCATATTTTCTGCAGAAGTCGATGAAGTCGGTTGATGCAGAACACCCGGATTGAGCCTTCTCCTTCACTTCGGGATCGATCTCTCGACGTCGGATCGGCTTTGGACGTCGGGATGGCCTTGGGAGAGAGCTTGGACGACCTTAGGACGAGCTAAGCATAGGGGATTAACCTTGGGTCATTGAGAATGTCCCTCAATTTATAGGTGAAGGAAGCCGGTGCAAAAAAAGGAAACTGGACCGACCACACCCCCGCTTTTCAAAGGGGACGAGGGCGCGCAGGGCGCGCCTTCACTTTGGGGGCGCGGTATGCGTCTCACTGATAAAATTCACCGGAAACTTCCATAAATTGCTAAAAATCGACTTGACATACATAACACGCCCCCGAACCGGGGGCGTGGTACAAATAATCGAAAATCATCGATAGTAACCTTTCAAAAATCCGGTTTACAAGGTGTAAACTGGGGCAATTTCCGATTTTCGAAAACTGACCGCGCCCCTGCGTTTCAAAGGAAGTGGGGGTGCACAGGGCGTTCCCCCGGTTTGAGGGCGTGCAGGGTGCGCCCCCGGGTTGGGGGCGAGCAGGGTGCACACTCCTCTTTGAAAGGGAGCGGGGGCGCGGTAGTTTCTCTCTCCTGCGCGCGTGTTCCGCGAGCCGTATCTTGCAAACTGGATGTCCGATTCGGCTCCCGTTTGTTGCATTGGAAAGAGGACCTTCAACCGCACCTTGTAAAGTCAGTAAACCAGCCAGCATGACTCCCGAGACATTCGCACGGGGCTTTCTACCAGTTTACCCTCTCGCGGAAAGCTGAAACCTGTGGCGAAGATCCGAAAGAGTAGGGTTCCGGCCGAGAAATCTCGGGCCAACTCTGGATGACCTAAAATGATGACCAAACAAGTCCGATACGATCGGAAAACCCGAAGTCATCGAAAAATCTGAGATTAACCCGGTAAACGTGAACCGAAACTCGGAAAAGCCGGGAAACCCTAAAATTGACCGAACCGGACGTATGGCCATGATTGATGAAAATATTTGGCTAGAATCGATACGGATGACTCGAAAAGACCCGGTGATGACCGGAAAGGCCTAACGCGTGGTCCGGGATAGCCGTGTCAATACAGATCGAAAAAGCCGTAACGAAAGACGTCATTGATCGACGCCTACCGAAATGACTTCTCGGAAACCCTGAATGTTACGGAATAAATGCGGGACTCCCGAGACCTTCAATTATGGACCATTCAAGGTCGGTCATCGAGCAAGCTTCATGTTTTTACAGTTCACGCGTGGCTCTCGCTTGAAGGTTTCGGCATCATTCCTAAAATCATTGGTCCATTCTCAACTCACAAGGGGCTCCACCAATGTCCTTAGCTCATGTCCACGAGGTAATCCAAATCAGGTAACGGTCAAATAAGAATATCGCCTACGGAATAAGAGTCTAGGGCTCTGAATCAGGCCAATTTGGCGTGTCTACACCAACGTCCCAATTTTGAATGATGTGGGTGATCTCTCTTCTGCATTGCCATTGTCAGAGTCTATTCAACCACTAGTCTCAACTACATAATTGCCCAGGGTAATGACATTGACAACCTTATCCCCAAACACGGTTGTTTGGCAAATGATGAAAAGAATGGGATATCAACCAGGAAAAGGGTTGGGTAAGGAGCTACAGGAGATTGTACATCCCATTAAACTTGCACAAAGACCAAGAAGACAAGGGCTTAGCTATGAGCCAAGTTTCATTCCAAAGATGGTATACTAGCCAAAACATGCCATAGGGCTCTAAAAATTCTTCATCAAAGGGGAGACCATGATGATGGCCAGAGACGAAGAAGAACCAGTCACTACAATCAAGAGGAGGAGAGCACTAGAACATGAGGAAGAAGTGGATAACTTGAGTTCATCTATGGATTGGTTGTTCATAGAGGAGGAAGAGGAAAAGGAACCACTCAATGGCGAGTCCGCTTCTAAACAACTCGTCAATTCAAGGAAACCTCCATCCAATATCCCACGTGGGCCATATCCTATGATCATGTATTTTAAGATACTCACGCCTCTTCTCTTGAATGCACTCGATGGGCTTTCTAACCTAATTCCCACCTCTGGACCGATATGGCCACCCGAATTGATCATCGGGCTGGAGAGCCCATTCAAATCTTTCTACCCCACTAGGCTTCTATGCCCGTATAAAGCCAACACCAAGCCTGTGTGCCCACCAACTAAGCCTACGTGCCCCTTAGAGATTTTCCCTAGTTTTGGGCCTGTATGTCCGTTTCTTGTTATTGTGGGGCTCGCGAGCCCATTTTTCTCATTTCTGCTCAAGCTTTACATTTCTTCTCTAGCCCCACTAGCTCATTCTCTTTTTGTTATTGAAAACACCAAAAAAATACGTCTTCTCACAAACTCACATTTCTATTGAGGAGATGTCTCTACTCGTCTTGAAGGGTGCTCCCAACTAGGGACCACTCTTCTCTTAATCACTGATCGATTTAAACAATTCTTCACCCATTGTACATACCACCTTTTCAATTTCATCTTCTGTAAGAGTAGTTAGGTTAGAGAAAAAGAAAATATGAGGTAAGCAAGTTCTTGAGAGGTATCTCCAACAGTTAGCTCAGAAGTGCAAAGAGCGTGCAAGGCTGCCAAGTTTCATGAAAAATGCTATCCAGCTCAATGAAATCCAATATGAGGATGAATTTAATGTAGATTATACACTAGGAGTCTATGAGGTGGTGTCAGAAAAGGATCCTAATTTCGAGGAAGGAATTGAGTACATGGGTGATGCATATGCATCTAGACTTAAAAGGTTGAACTAAGAAAAGAATTAATTCTCGGAACACTAAAAGATCCCAAGACCATCCTCCTTCGTGCAAATCTCACTCCCATTGAGGAATAGAGCTTAATTAAAATCCTGGAAGAATACAACGACATGTTTGCATAGACATTTAAAGATATGCCGGGGTTAGACAACTCATTGGTTGAACATCGCTTAACTTTGAAAGCTGGAGCTACCCTGGTCAAACAAAAATTAAGGAGATTCCACCCCGATGTTGCACCTAAAATGAAAGAATAGGTCGACAAGTTACATCAAGCAAAGTTTATTAAGGTCATCTTTTATCCGCAATGGGTGAAAAACATAGTCCCTATCATGAAAAAGGATGGACGAGTTTGGATCTGTATAGATTTCAGGGACTTGAACCGAGCGTGTCCTAAAGATTGTGCACACTTAAGCTTGAGGTTACCGAAAAATAAAATAGATAGGAAAAGGCACAAATATGCTTTGTTGGACTCTAAAGGCTATTATAAAGATCTTAGCAATTGAGAATTGACCAATGATAACACATTTTAACACATCAATTTGTTAGTAATAGGTGCCTTACTAGCCAAGTCAATATGAGTGAAATATAGCTCTATTGTTTATAGACATTTCTCTTATTAGTAAATAACATCGCATTATTCTCACTATGATATTGGTGAGAGATAGATAATGATGTGATTATGATAATCTTTCTACAAATGCATATTTAGAATATTTCTAGTTGTTGGTTGCTCGAGTGGGACATCAAAATAGCTTGATATACCGGTGCAATAGTTACTTGTTCATAAGATAAAAATAGTTTGACATCATAAGTACTTGTGTGAAGACAGCAAGATGTTAATGTAAATGTTCATTAGAAAATAATTTCATTGAATTGAGTCACTTATGGAATACCATATGTATATAATATCCTATTATTCAATAGTCATTCCATAGCCTCATTTTTTGTGAATGGTCCTTGGACTCGAGGCACCAAGAATGCCTTACATGAGATCTATGTTGATGATAGTAGTCTTGAATTAAGAATAGTAGTTAAATATGTAAAGAATAGTAGTCATCCACTTGGTATCTTGAAAAAGAATATCTCATCAAAGATAGTACTCGATAAATCCTTGTCCAAAGTGATTTAGATTGAGAAAAAGAGAGCTATCTAAGAGAATCCAATCAAGAGTGCAACCTATCATAAAAGATTTTATATGTTTACCTAACACATTGACCGTACTAGGTGAAACAAGCCTTTGATATTGTATAGATGAGAGATTGTAGTCAAATGACAACTGTGGAAGAAAGGGTTCAATGGATTGTACCCCCTAGTACCATTTGGAGGTCATGGCTGTCGACTCCGAAAACGGGTTCTGGATCGGCACCTAAAGATAAAAGGTGAAATATGGAAAATGGGAAAAAGGGAGTGAATTGAAAACACTCGGAAAGCGGTAAAGACTCCTCAACTCGGTCCCACACTCACATTGATCCCCGAACTTTCATCTCACGGCATCGCTCGAGCACCGGAGACGGTTCGGGTCATGTGGGAGGAGAGTGAGGAGTGAATTAACTTAGAACATGAATAAAAAGAAAGGTGGTCGCCAGGAGCCGCAGGCTCCGCTTTATGGAATAAAAACAAGATTGAGTTGATTTGACCGTGTACCTTAGCATGGGAGATCAGGATATGGGTTCAACCTTCTTCTTCTTCGGCCGGCCGATGAAGAAGAGTCTCCAACCTATGCTAGCGCTTGATAGACCTATGCAACTAGAACAATAAACCAAGTAAAATAAAACGATTAGAACTATGGGAAGTGTAGTAGCTGTAGTAAGAAGATGAGAAAGAAGCAATTGGAATTGGACTCACCAGCTTCGGGGTGAGCCTTAACCCCTTTTTTTGTATTTTTGATTATGTAAAAATGATGCAAATAAATTTAAATATGCTTTAAAATAGTAAATGAACTGATTTAAATGAGTTGAGAAAGCTTATGGAATGGATCGGCTTGAGTTGAAGCCGAGTTGGTTGAAGAAGGCCAGTTCGGGTAGCCTTTGCACCCTTCTGGCGCGACTTTGGTGAAGAGGATGCTACGGACGACCCCGAGGTCAGAATCTAGTGCCGTTTGTTGGAGTAGACAGAGGACTCATATAGGAAGAGTTCCTATGTTGATGATTTTCCGAAATTCTCCTGTAGAAGTCTGTAAAAATTCTGAAAGTGGGCGGATATAGAAAACAGAACCTGGATGCGCACCCTTGGTGCAGAAAAAGCCACGAACGAACGGCAAGTTGGAATTGAGTGCCATAAGTTGGAGATGAAAGAGGACGAAGAGGTGAACATCTTCTATGTTGAATACTTTTGAAGAAGGAGTGTCGGATTTTCTTCAGAAGTCGATGAAGTTGGCTGATGCAGAACACCTGGATCGAGCCTTCTCCTTCACCTCGGGATCGATCTCTTGACTTCGGATCACCTTTGGACGTCGGGCTCTGGACGAGCTAGGCACTGGGTATTAACCTTCGGTCATTGAGAATGGCCCTCAATTTATAGGGGAAGGATGCCGGTGCAAAATTTAGAAACTGGACCGACAGCGCCCCGCTTTTCAAAGGGTACGAGGGCGTGCAGGGCGCGCCCTCGGGGGCGCGGTCTGCGTGCCCCCCTGTTTCAAAGGAAGCGGGGGCGCGTAACGCGTCTCGCTACTAAAAATCGATGGAAAGTTCCGTAAATTGCTAAAAATAGACTTGACATACGTAACGTGCCCCCGAACCGGGGGCGCGGTACAAATAATCGAAAATCCTCCGCGGAAACCTTACAAAAATCCGGTTTAAAAGGTGCTAATCGGGGTAATTTGAGATTTAAATAAACTGACCGCGCCCCTGCCTTTCAAAGGAACGGGGGGCGCGCAGGCTGCGCCCCCAGTTTGAGGGCACGCAGGCCTCTTTCAAAGGGAGCGGGGGCGCAGTACACTCTCTCTCCTACGCGCGTGTTCCGCGAGCCGTATCTTGCAAACGCGATGTCCAATTCGGCTCCCGTTTGCCACGTTGGAAAGAGGGCCTTCAACCGCACCTCCTCAATTCAGTAAACCAGCCGGCATGACTCCCGATATGTTTGCACGGGGCTTTCTACCGGTTTACCTCTCGCGGAAAGCTGAAACCCGGAGCGAAGATCCGAAAGAGCATGGTTACGGTCGATAAATCTCAGGTCAACTCGGGATGACTTAAAATGATGACCGAACAAGTCCGGTATGACCGGAAAATCCAAAATCATCAAAAAATCTGAGACTAACCCGGTAAACGTGAACCGAAACTTGGAAAAGCCGCGAAACCCTAAAATTGACCGAAATGGCCGTATAGCCCCGGTTGATGAAAATATTTGGCTAGAATCGACCCGGAAGACTTGAAAAGACCCGGTGATGACCGGAAAGGCCTAATATGTGGTCCGGGATAGCCGTGTCAGCACAGATCGAAAAAGCCGTAATGAAAGCCGTCATTGACCGACGCCTACCGAAATGACTTCTCAGAAACCCTGAATGTTACGGAACACATGCGGGATTCCCGAGACCTTCAATTATGGACCATTCAAGGTCGGTCATCGAGCAGGCTTCGTGTTTTTACAGTTCACGTGCGGCTCTCGCTTGAAGGTTACGGCAATATTCCGGAAATCATTGGTCCATTCTCAACTTACAAGGGGCTCCACCAATGTCCTTAGCTCATCTCTACGAGGTAATCTGGATCAGATAACGGTCAAATAAAAGATATCGCCTATGGAATAAGAGTTTAGGACTCCGAATCAAGCCAATTTGGCGTGTCTACAGCTTGCCTCGCCTTGATGTCGGCTTTGCAAGGGAATGGCATGTAGAAGAGCGGAGTGAAACGTAGAGAAAGTGTAGTGAAACGAGATGGATCGTAGTGGAATGTAGTGGAGTAAAATGGCGATGGACTGAAAAGGTGGCATCAAGGTGTAGATTAGACACGCTTAACGACCAGATTCGGCAAGACGAATCTCCTCAAGTCTCCTGGTTAACTACCATGTTTCGTCAAGTCTTCCTATGTTCGATTGGTAAAAGATGTGCCATTGGCACGAGAGAAGGATAGCAAACCCCCAACGCGGTGGGGAGTCCCCAAAACATGGGTTCATAGGTTCATCATCAGTCGGTAACCCGATCTTTGCGGTGTTCCTGTACTGTGATGGGCTAAAGTTTTAAAAAGAGATATGTTTGAAAAAGTAAAAGAATACCAATCGAGCACATTCAGGCTCTCAGATTTATTCAAGTCTTTCAAGAGACGAGATTCGATTCGGAATGGAATGATCTCAGATTCCGAAAGGCAAATGTTTAAGCATAGACCGTGAAGATAGTGACGGTGCAAGTTCTGATTGAATAGAAGGCCCTTGGCAGGACGAATTGGCTGCCATGGTGGGATGAATAGCAAAGAAGTGTTGCAATGGCCACAGTGGTGATGGAGGATTTGGAGGCATAAGGTGATTACCGAACACGGTGGGATTAATAGACACAGTGGGATATTAGAGAGGTTGGTGGGACTAGAAAACACGGTGGGATTGGAAAACACGGTGGGATTCAGAATGATTGGAAAAGGTTTAAAAGGTTTAAAGATTAGAATGAGAAATGATGTATGCAATGACAAAACAAAATGTAATGCAATTAACGCTACATGATGCATGCTGGGCTCAATAAAACAAGACAAAACTTATATAACAAATAGTTGAAGATATAAATTGTCTATGAGGTCAAGATACCCATTCGGGAACCATCGTCCCTCACAAAGACAATTTTGGCCTATCCGTAAGTATTGGAGATGACCCGACCGTCGTAGATTTTGATGAAGGGGATCTCGGGTCAAGTCTTCTCCACACTCACGGTCTTCAACAATAATGCATAGAATAATAATACACAACTAACAACTTATATGTTAGCCGGAAAGAAATGGGGGTTTCCCATGTCCATTCTTCCATTTCTGCGAGCATTTTCTTGGCCACTCCTTTGGAGCATCACCGGAACGAGGTGGTTGCGGCGGTATTGTTTCCATGCCTTCTCCACGTGGTCATTCTCCTGGAGTCAGTGGCAATCAGACACTGATATCTGTAGCAGGCTTAATCTTCTTCCGGTGTTGTAGCTGCTTTTCTTCCTTGTTATAGCACTTCTTGCTTCAGTGTTGTTTGACCTTCTTGACATTTCTCGAAAGGATAGTCAGTTTCAAATTCCGGCTTGACCCCTTGCAAGTTTGTCAAGGGGTGAAGCCTTCTAAGGGATGGCAAATAATAAAAGTAAATAATAGATGTTGGGTTACGAGACATACCTGTTGGCGATATTCTCACCCCTCCTTGACTTGTGTTTCTTTCCTGAAATACTTAATAGAAGGGTTAAATCTGCTCTATGGCTTACCCTCTTGCCTATTGTCATCTTGCCTTGCTTACATGTCAAGGGGGGCAGCCTTATCTGTAGACACGCCAAATTTGCCTAATTCAGAGTATAAAACTCATGTTTTATAGGGTAACATGCATGATTGATCATATGATGATGCCGGGTCCTTTTAAAGTTGATTTGGAGCTTCGCCGAATGAAATCGGATGTTTTCCGACGTTTTCCGCAAAAAGCCGTAATTTCCAAGCGAAAGCTACACGTAAATCATGTAAACACGGAAATTGGCTGAATGACCAATGCCTAATGATAATGCATTGAAGGTTATGGTCATATTCACACTCCGGACAAGTTTTCTTGCATTCCATGCCTTTCCGGTTTGCCATCGAAGTCATTTTGACTTATATCGGACCTTCTGTTCACTGCCCTAACTTCCGGATAAAATTCTGAGGTTTTGGAGGGTGTGATGGCTTATCCGATGCTGTAGAAAGCTTCTTCGGCCTGTTATCTTTCCAACGCAACAAACGGCGTCGAATTCCGAGTTCGGGAGTGTTCGCAATGGCTTCCGGAAGAAAGACGCGCGAAACCAGTCCCATGCGCCCGGGTTCCTGGTCACATGCGCCCGGGACCCAGGGCACGTGCCCATGCGCCCTATCAATGAGGCACCTGACCTCGTGCCCTCACATGAGGGCACATGCGCCCCACCTTTGAGGCACGAGGGACCCAGTTTTTCACCGGGACTCTACCACTGAACGGACGGACTGAATAAGGCCTCTTTTCTCGGGAACTGTGCCCATGTGCCCTCACTGGGGGGCACATGCACCCCTCAGTGGGGTGCATGCGCCTGGCACCAGGGCGCATTTATCCCTATTTTTTAGCTCCGATCAGATCGCCTGTTCTCCTATAAAAGGACTCTGATTCTGGTCGTTCCAAAGGCATGAGCACGACTCCCCAGGCATCTCAAGACGTCCTACCACCCTCCTGCATCGATTTTATGATTTTTAGAGAGAGAATTTCGAGTTTTTAGAGAGAGAAAAGTCGGTTCAAGAGAGAGGAAGGCTGTTCTGCAGGTGATCTGCCAAGTCTCTCTTCTTCGGCTTCTACAGAAGTGTTTGGACGTCTTCTGCCCGATCTCTCTTCATCAAAGTTCTTCCTCTCTAAGTTTTCTTCAGTTTGAAATCGACGGCACTTGATTCCGAGGTCGGGTCTGGTCGTGACGAGCGCAGAAGCAAAGTCGCGCCTGGCAGATCCTGGACTGCTGCTCGGCTTTTTCGACAACACAGATTTGACTATATCTTTCTCTATTCAACTCAGAATCTTTCTGTTCTTTTTCCTATCTCTTTGTTTAGTGATTCTCCATCCTCCTATCATTTTTTTTACATTTTTTTGCATTACTTTTACTCTGTTAATCCGAAAATAAAAAAAAGGGGGTTAGAGATAACCCGAATCCGGTCAGTTGCTAGTCAATTGTGTGTTTCATGTTATTCTCTTTACATATACTCCACTTTGTCTAGTTCTAATAGTATCTTTCACTTGTTTATTTGTCTAGTTGCACAGAATATCAAGCACCCACACGTTGAGGACTCTTCTTCATCGGCCGGCCGAGGAAGGAGAAGCTTTAACTCACATTTTTCACGCTAAGGTACACACGGTCATCTTCCATTTTAATTTCATAAATCGGAACCCACGGTTCCTGGCGACCACGTTTATTTCTTCTCACCCTCCTCCCACATGACCCGAACCATCTCTTTGGTGATCAAGCGACGCCAAGGGATGAAAGTTCGGGGATCAATGTGAGTGTGGGACCGAGGTGAGAATTGCTTTCCAAGCTTTATTCCTTTCTTTTCTCATCCCCTCTTGAGGTGACGATCTGGGTTCACGGACTTCCCTGAAAAGGAGAGGACCCCGTCGAATTTTCAGAGTCGACATTATCAACCAGGTAGAATGCACAAAATGACAGACAAGGTAAAAGTTAAGAGTGCTTACCTAATATGGCGAGAGTTGCTCCCTTCTTGATCTCAGGATCCTGAAACGCTTAATGAAGGGGATTAAATCTTCACCATGGCTTATCTCTTTGCCTATTGCTGTCTGCCTTGACTATCGTTGAGAGAACCTTCTCCTCTTATTTTAAAGTCCCTGAAAACACTTGATAAAAGAGGATTAGATCTTCACAACTACTCATCCCTTTGCCTATTATGACCAACTTTGACTTAGGTCAAAGGGAGGAGCCCTCTTAATGGGGTGATAATCAAGATAAATATGCGATGCAGAGATGAAACATGCAAGACATAAAAATAAACATGAATGCTAGCAAAGGCAAAAATCAAGGTTATGCCAAGCTAAATGATGCATTTTTTTCTAGAAAATATTCAATTTTTTTAATTTTAAAGATATTCAACTCTTTTTTTCTTTTTATTTTTTTTGGATTTTTGAAAATATTCAAAATTTCCTTTGAATTTTTGAAAATATTTGATTTTTTGTTGGATTTTTTTTGAAAATATTCATTTTTTTTGGATTTTTGTGGAGAATGTGCCAGTATTGAGACCATTCATCGATTTTTGAGTGTTGATCAAGATTCAAGTAATAAGCACCACGTGTGAATAAGGTTCCCTACCCAGAATCTTTCTTACCCTCTTCTATTGATCGGTTTGGATTCCCCCTGAGTTTGGACAGTTTACCCTACCCTGGGGGTTTTAAGATGGAAGAATAATAAAGGAGGTCTTTGATAGGATTTAGGGATGTTGAGGAGGGTTTCTCTACTCATGCCCAAAATGCCCGTTGGGGTTCGGCCTCTTCGGGTCTTTTCTACATGTGGCACGTATTTAGACAAGTCTTTGACCTGTGGGGTCATTGCCCATCTTTTGGTGCCTTTTCTTCATTTTCTATTCTTTCGGGTACTCATTCAGACAGGCCCATATTTGTTTAAACCTGTGGGGTTCATTGCCCATCTTTTGGCACCTTTTTGCACCCTATGAGACGGCGTCCTACTAAGGCGGCGGGCATTTTCGATACTATCCACCTCTAGTCCCCTTCACCTATCTTGGACCGAATAGAAGAGAATAGGGTAAGGTTTCCTTTCCTCCTTCAGGGTTCTGCCTTGCCTCTCTTGAGTGTTGGGCTATCTAGATTCTGGGATCGGGAGGTGTTGTGTGTGCAAGGTGATGCCTACCCTTGACTTCTAGCTAACACCCTTGGATCGATGACTTGATATCATACCAGAAATTATCCATTTTCTTTTCTAAGGAAAATATTTTTTGAGGTAAACGCCGTTCCATGGATGGTTCAAATTTTCTCCATCGACGTTGGTTAGCTCATATGCATTGCCTGGATATTTTTCAGTTATAACAAAAGGCCCTTCCCAGTTAGGTTGCAACTTGGAGCGGGGACCACCCGGCTTAACGAATATGCGTTTTACTACCATCTCACTGATTTCGAACTTTCTCTCGACCACCCTCTTTTGATAAAATCTTTTCAATCGGTTCTGATAAGTCCGGGCATGCTCGGAAGCGGCCAACCTTCTTTCATCTAGGAGTTCAAGTTGTGCAAGGAGAGATTCTCGTCTCTCATCGACAGGGATGTCCCTATCGAGTTGAACTCGGAGTGATGGAAGGAGTACTTTGTATGGGACCACCGCCTCCATCCCATATGCGAGAGCATATGGGGTTTGACCAATGGGGGTCCGTACAAAAGTACGATAAGCCCATAGGGCATCTACAAGCTTATCTGGCCAGTCTGCGAACTTGCTAGACTTACAGGTTTTCTTAATGATTTTAATCAAAGTTTTGTTGGTGGCTTCTGCTTGACCGTTGCCTGCGGGTAATAAGGAGAATATGATGCAATGCAATGCGGTACTTGTTGCAAAGATCACGCAGATCTTGAAAGAGAAATTGCGGTCCGTTGTCAGTGATGATGTCACTGGGTATCCTGAACCTGGCGATGATGTTGCGTTTGATGAAGGAGCACAGTGTTGCTGCCTTGATCTCCACGAACGCTTCCGCTTCTGCCCACTTGGTGAAGTACTCTGTTGCCGTCAGGATGAATGATTTGGAACGGATTTCAGAGTTAAGATCACTTAGAGGGCCAATGATATCGAAAGCCCACATGGCGAAGGGCCATGGGGCATGAATCAGATGAAGGGAAGATGCAGGAGAATGGATCTTGTCGGCATGGAGTTGGCAAGAATGACAGTGCCGGACAAAGACGGAGCAATCCTGTTCTAGGGTTGGCCAATAATACCCCTTCCTGATGATTTTCTTAGCAAGAGCTTGAGCATTGACGTGGCCCCCACAGACCCCGGAATGTGCTTCCTTAAGCACCAATTCTGCCTCTTCTTCATCAATGCATCTCAACAAAATTTTGCTCAGGCTCCTCTTTTAGAGCACCCCTCCTAGGATGGTATACCTCTGGGATACTCTCCTGATGGCCTTCTTTTCTTTTGCATTTGATCTAGGTGGATACAACTGATCTTGACAATACCTTGCGATCTCATCAAACCAAGGCCTCTCACCTTCATCTAACTCTTCCAAATCGATTAGAGAAACTTCCTCTTTCTGCTCTAAATATTCCTTCCTTCCAAAGCTCTCCTTGACTTTTAGAAATCGACCATCCTTTATTGCCGGTATCGACCTTCTACGAACATGGATAGTCCGCACCTGTCTACCTAGCGGGACTGATAGAGATGAAGCTAAGGAGGCTAGGGCATCAACAAGGATGTTCTGAGCTCGAGGAACATGGACAAAAGTGAGTTTGGAAAAGAGTTTGATGTAGCAAGAGGTGAGTTCTTGGTAAGGTTTGAGGTTTGGATGAGAAGTTCGGTATTTGGTTAGGACTTAGCGAAGGATTAGTTGGCTATCACCTATCACCCTCAATTCCGTGGCACCATAGAAATGAGCGGCCTCCAGCCCGGCCAGCAAGGCTTCGTATTCAGCTATATTGTTGGTTGCTGGGAAGTCAGGCTGAAATGACTGTGGAATGGTGATACCCTCGGGTGATAGAAGGACGATTCCTATTCCCTTACCGTGTGAATTCAGAGCCCCGTCAAAATATAATGTCCAAAGGTGGGAAGATCGGATCAACATTAGCTCGTCATCCGGGAGCTCCGATTAGACCGGGTCAAAGAGGGGTATAGGGTGATGGGCTAGATGTTCGGCAATGGCATAGCACTTAATCGCCTTCTGGGGGACATAGGTGATATCAAACTGGGAGAGGAAGCTCTGCCAACGACCTAACCGATCAGTTAGGACAGTTTTCTCGAGAAGGAATTTGATGGGATTGATGCGGGCAATAAGGTTGACCTCATGAGCTAAGAAATAGTGTTTAAGCTTCTGAACTACCCAGACTAGTGCATCACAGGTCTTCTCCCCTACAGTATACTTCTGCTCGCATGGATCAAAGATCTTTGACAAATAGTAAGTTGCCCTCTCTTTCCCTTCTTCATCCACTTGTGCAAGGACTGCCTTAAGAGAATTCTCCAAAACCGAGATATACAAAACTAAGAGCTTGCCAGGAACTGGTGGTCTAAGCACAGGGGGACTAGCCAGGTATCTTTTCAAACCATAGAATGCATCCTGGCACTTCGAATCCCATTTGAACTCGGTCCCCGCCTTGGTCAACTCATAGAAAGGTTTACACCTTTGGGAGTGTTGTGAGATGAACCGGCGGACAAACTGTAGCCTCCCGATTAATCCTCGAAGTTCTTTCATATTTCTTGGAGGAAGCATACCAATGATTGCCTTGGCCTTGTTTGGGTCGATCTCTATGCCCATTTTTCTCACTATGAACTCCAATAACTTTCCTGAGGATACTCCAAACATACATTTCTTTGGGTTCATCTTCAATTTATATTCCCTAGCCCTTTGCAAGACCTTTCTCAACACTTCCGGGTGATCTTCTCGGCTTTTGGACTTAACGACCAGGTCATCCACGTACACCTCTACAAGGGTATGCATCATGTCATGGAAGATAGCCATCATTGCCCTCTGATAGGTAGCACCAGCATTCTTCAGTCCAAAGGGCATGATGACATAGCAGTAGGTTCCCCAAGGTGTGGTGAACGAGGTCTTCTCCTGGTCCTCTTCGGCCCAATCGTGCGGAGAGGAATACTCCACGGATGGGGACTTACGGAGGTCTTGATGGAAACCACCAAATCAACTAGGAAGGAATATCCCAGAAGAGAGGTTAGAATCCACCAATAAGGTGTTTGGAGGGTGAGGGTGTGTTGGGAGAGAGAGCCCCCGCCTCGAATGCCCTACGGATCGGAGCAAGTCCGGTACCCGATGCAAAAAGCTAGTGCAAAAGTAAAAATGGAGGGTAGGAGAAGAAGAAGCAATCAATATGCAAACATGAATGAAAGCTATTAAATAAACCAAGCAAGTGAATGCAAACAAGATAAGCAATGAGAAAGTAAAACAAGTAACTAGAAACTAGCAATTAAAAGGTGGTTCGCGTGGGAACCGGCTTGTGTTGGAGTGTCCAATTGGGGACAAATCTAAAGTAAAGGTAAAAGGATGGTCCACGCGGGGACCGAATTGAAAATAAAGTGGCTCACGCGGGAGCCGAGTTTTGGAAAAGTAGGTGGTTCACGCGGGAACCGGTTTTTGAAGGAAAAATGGGTGGTTCACGCGGGAACCGGTTTGTTTGATTGGAAAAAGGAAATGAGGGCCACGTGGGGCCAATCTAATTGGTGCAAAGGGGTGGTACACGCGGGGACCGATCTGAAAGTGAGTTGGTTCACGCGGGAACCGATTTAGAAAAGGGTTTGGTTCACGCGGGAACCGGTTTTAATGAAGAAAGGGGTGGTTCACGCGGGAACCGATGTAAGAGTTGACAAAATAGAAGGAGGGCCACGTGGGGCCAATCTAAAGGTGTTGTAAAGAGGTGGTCCATGCGGGGACCGATCTGAAAATAAGTTGGTTCACGCGGGAACCGGTTTATAAGAAGAAAAGTGGTTCACGCGGGAACCGGGTTGAAATGAAAGACAAGCAAATTAAGTCCACATGGGGGACAATCTTAAAGAAAGAGTAAATAGCAAGTTTAAAGGTAAATTGACATGGAAGATAAAAGATAAGCCGGTTCACGCGGAAACCAAGTTGGAAAGCCACTAGTTGCACGGTTTAATTAAGCTAGCACGGTTGAAGACATTGGTTGTCCCACCGTGGTCGCCAAAAAGCTGTCGACTCCGAAAACGGGTTCTGGATCGGCACCTCAAGATAAGATGAAAGATAGAATAGGGAAAAAGGAGAGTGAATCGAAAAACACTCGGAAAGCGGTAAAAAAGTCCTTACCTCGGTCCCACACTCACATTGATCCCCGAACTTTCATCTCACGGCGTCGCTCGAGCACCGGAGATGGTTCGGGTCATGTGGGAGGAGAGTGAGGAGGAGATGAAATTAAAGCATGAAAGATGTGGTCGCCAGGAGCCGCGGGCTCCGATTTATGGGATGTAAATTAAGAAGTTGAGTTGAGTTGACCGTGTACCTTAGGGTGGGAGATCGGGATATGGGTTCAACCTTCTTCTTCTTCGGCCGGCCGATGAAGAAGAGTCTCCAATCAATGCTAGCTTGTCCAACCTGTGCAACTAGAAAAATAAACCAAGTGAAGAAAATAATTAGAACTATGGGAGGTGTAGTAACTGTAGTAAAAAGATGAGAAAGAAACAATCGGAATCGAACTCACCGGATTGGGGTGAGCCTTAACCCCTTTTTTTTGTATTTTTTATTATGTAAAAATGATGCAAATAAACTGAAATATGCTTTAAAACAGTAAATGAACTGATTTAAGTGAGTTGAGAAAGCTTATGGAACGGATCGGCTTGAGTTGAAGCCGAGTTGGTTGAGAAAAGGCCGGTTCGGGAAGCTTTGCACCCTTCTGGCGCGACTTCGGTGCAAAGGAGGCTACGGACGACCCCGATGTCAGAATCGAGTTCCGTTTGTTGGAGTAGACAGAGGACTCAGAGAGGAAGGGTTCCTATGTTGATGACTTCTCCGAAATACTCCTTTATAAATCAGTAAAAAATCTGAAAGTGGGCGGATATAGAAAACAGAACCTGGATGCGCGCCCTCAGTGTAGCAATCGCCACGAACAAACGGCAAGTCGGAATTAAGTGCCATCAGTTGGAGATGAAAGAGGACGAAGAGAGGAACGACTTCTATGTTGAAGACTTTTGCAGAACGAGCCCCGGATTTTCTGCAGAAGTCGATGAAGATGGTTGATGTAGAACGCCCGGATCGAGCCTTCTCCTTCACCTCGGGATCGATTTCTTGACTTCGGATCGCCTTTGGACATCGGGACGGCTTTGGAGAAGAGCTTGGACGACCTCTGGACGAGCTAGGCACCGGGGGTTAACCTCGGGTCGCTGAGAATGGCCCTCAATTTATAGGGGAAGGAAGCCGGTGCAAAATTTAGAAACTGGACCTACCGCGCCCCCGTGTTTCAAAGAGGATGAGGGCGCGCAGGGCGCGCCATAAAACCAAGGGCGCGCAGGGCGCGCCCCAGTTCGGGGGTGCGGTCTGCGCGCCCCCCTATTTCAAAGGACGCGGGGGCGCGTTACGCGTCTCACTGCTAAAAATCGACAGAAACTTCCGGAAATTGCTAAAAATTGACTTGACATATGTAACGCGCCCCCGAACCGGGGGCGCGGTACAAATGATCCAAAATCCTCCGCGTAAACCTTCCAAAAATCCGGTTTAGAAGGTGCTAATCGGGGTAATTTGCGATTTAAAGAAACTGACCGAGCCCCCGCCTTTCAAAGGAACCGGGGGCGTGCAGGGCGCGCCCTCAGTTTGAGGGCGCGCAGGGCGTGCCCCCATGTTGAGGGCGCGCAGTGCGCGCCCTCCTATTTCAAAGGGAGCGGGGGCGCGGTACACTCTCTCTCCTGTGCGCGTGTTCCGCGAGCCGTATCTTGCAAACGGGATGTCTGATTTGGCTCCCGTTTGTTGCGTTGGAAAGAGGGCCTTCAACCGCACCTCCTCAAGTCGGTAAACCAGCCGGCGTGACTTTCAATTTGTTCGCACGGGGCTTTCTACCGGTTTACCCTCTCGCGGAAAGCCGAAACCCGGGGCGAAGATCCGAAAGAGCATGGTTCCGATCGAGAAATCTCGGGTCAACTCGGTATGACTTAAAATGATGAACGAACAAGTCTGGTACGATCGGACAATCCAAAGTCATCGAAAAATCTGAGATTAACCCGGTAAACGTGAATCGAAAGCCGTAAAAGCCGCGAAACCCTAAAATTGACCGAACCGGATGTATGGCCCCGGTTGATGAAAATATTCGGCTAGAATCGACCCGGATGACCAGAAAAGACCCAGTGATGATCGGAAAAGCCTAATACATGGTCCGAGATAGCCGTGTCAGCACAGATCGAAAAAGCCGTAACGAAAGCCGTCATTGACCGACGCCTACCGAAATGACTTCTCGGAAACCTTGAATGTTACGGAACACATGCGGAACTCCCGAGACCTTCAATTATGGGCCATTCAAGGTCGGTCATCGAGCAGGCTTCATGTTTTTACAGTTCACGTGCGGCTCTCGCTTGAAGGTTACGGCAATATTCCGGAAAACATTGGTCCATTCTCAACTTGCGAGGGGCTCCACCCATGTCCTTAGCTCATGTCCACGAGATAATCTGGATCAGATAACGGTCAAATAAAGGATATCACCTATGGAATAAGAGTCTGGGGCTCCAAATCAAGCCAATTTGGCGTGTCTACAGCTTGCCTTGCCTTGATGTCGGCTTTGCAAGGGAATGGCATGTAGCGGAGCGAAGTGAAATGTAGAGAAAGCGTAGCGAAGCGAGATGAATCGTAGTGGAATGTAGTGGAGCGAAATGGTGATGGACTGAAAAGGTGGCATCAAGGTGTAGATATAGACACGCTTAACGACCAGATTCGGCAAGACGAATCTCCTCAAGTCTCCTGGTTAACCGCCATGTTTCATCAAGTCCTCCTATGTTCGATTGGTAAAAGATGTGCCATTGGCACGAGAGAAGGATAGCCAACCCCCAACGCGGTGGGGAGTCCCCGAAACATGGGTTCGTAGGTTCATCATCAGCCGGTAACCCGATCTTTGCGGTGTTCCTGTACTGTGATGGGCTAAAATTTTTTAAAAAGAGATTTGTTTTGAAAAAGTAAAAGAATACCAATCGAGAAAATTCAGGCTCTCAGATTCATTTAAGTCTTTCAAGAGACAAGATTCAATTCGGAATGGAATGATCTCTGATTCCGAAAGGCAAATGTTTAAGCATAGACCGTGAAGATATTGACGGTGCAAGTTCTGACCAAATAGAAGGCCCTTGGCGGGATGAATTGGCTGCCATGGTGGGATGAATAGCAAAGAAGTTGCAATGGCCATAGTGGTGAAAATATTTCAGGGCACAAAGTGGTTACCGAACACGGTGGGATTAATAGACACGGTGGGATATTAGAGAGGTTGGTGGGACTAGAGATCATGATGGGATTAGAGAACACGATGGGATTAGAGAACACGGTGGGATTTAGAATGATCGAGAGAGTGAGAAGGTGAAGTTTGGGAAATGCTGTATTTAATGATAAAACAAAATGTAATGCAATTAATGCTACATGATGCATGTTGGGCTCAAGAAAACAAAACAAAACTTGTATAACAAATAGTTGAAGATATAGATTGTCTATGAGGTCAAGATACCCATTCGGGAACTATCGTCCCTCACAACACAACTTTGGCTTATCCGTGAGCATTAGAGATGACCCGGCCGTCGTAGATTTTGATGAAGGGGATCTCAGGTCAAGTCTTCTCTGTACTCATGGTCTTCAACAAATAATGCATAGGATAATAATACACAACTAACGACTTATATGTTAGCCAGCAAGAAATGGGTGTTTCCCATGTCCATTCTTCCATTTACGTGAACAATTCCTATTGACGAGATTTCCCCCTCCTTGACTCGTGTTTCTTTCCTGAAATACTTAATAAAGGGGTTAGATCTGCTCTATGGCTTACCCCCTTGCCTATTGTCATCTTGCCTTGCTTATATGTCAAGGGGGTAGCCTTATTAACAAGGTAAGATGAACAAAATGACTAAAAATGAATAAGATAAGGGTTAAGAAAGCTTACCTACTATGGTGAGAGTCACTCCTTCTTGATCTTAGAATCCTAAAACACTTAATCAAAGGGGATTAAATCTTCACCACGACTCATCCCTTTGCCTATTATGGCCAACTTTGACTTAGGTCAAAGGGAGGAGCCCTCTTAATAGGGTGATAATGAAGGTAAATATGCAATGCGGAAATGAAACATGCAAGACATAAAGATAAACATGAATGCTAGCAAAGGCAAAAATCAAGGTTATGCCAAGTTAGATGATGCACTTTTTTTTTAGATTTTTGGAAAGTATTCAATTTTTTTATTTTTTTGAAGATATTCAAAACAATTTTCGGATTTTTTTTTTGAAAATATTCATTTTTTTTTTAGATTTTTGACAATATTTGATTTTTTTGGGTTTTTGAAAATATTCATTTTTTTTTTTGGATTTTGTGGAGAATGTGCCGGTATTAAGACCATTCATCGATCTTTGAGTGTTAATCAAGATTTAAGTGATAAACACCACGTGAAAATAAGGTTCTATACCCAGAATCTTTCTTTCCCTCTTCTCTTGATCGGTTTGGATTCCCCCTGAGTTTGGACAGTCTACCCTACCCTAGGGGTTTTAAGATGGAAGAATAATAAAGGAAGTCTTTGATAGGATTTGGGGGTGTTGAGGAGGGTTTCTCTACTCATGCCCAAATTGCCCGTTGGGGTTCGGCCTCTTCGGGTCTTTTCTACATATGGCACTTATTTAGACAAGTCTTTGACCCGTGGGGTCATTGCCCATCTTTTGGTGACTTCTTTACATTTTCTATTCTTTCGGGTACTCATTCAGACAGGCCCATATTTGTTTAAACCTGTGGGGTTCATTGCCCATCTTTTGGCACCCTTTTGCACCCTATGAGACAGCCTCCTACTAAGGCGGCGGGCATTTTTGATACTATCCTCCTCTAGTCCCCTTCACCTATCTTGGACCGAATAGAAGAGAATAGGGTAAGGTTTCCTTTCTGCCTTCAGGGTTCTGCCTTGCCTCTCTTGAGTGTTGGGCTATCTAGATTCTCGGATCGGGAGATGTTGTGTGTGCAAGGTGATGTCTACCCTTGACTTCTAGCTAACACCCTTGGATCGATGACTTAATATCATACTAGAAATTCTCCATTTTTATTCTAAGGAAAATATTTTTTGAGGTAAACGCCGTTCCATGGATGGTTCAATTTTTCTCCATCGGCGTTGGTTAGCTCATATGCATTGCCTGGATATTTTTCAGTTATAACAAAAGGCCCTTCCCAGTTAGGTTGCAACTTGGAGCGGGGACCACCCGGCTTAACGAATATACGTTTAACTACCATCTCACCAATTTTGAACTTTCTCTCTACCACCCTCTTTTGATAAAACCTTTTCAATCGGTTCTGATAAGTCCGGGCATGCTCGGAAGCGGCCAACCTTCTTTCATCTAGGAGTTCAAGTTGTGCAAGGAGAGATTCTCGTCTCTCAGCGACAGGGATGTCCCTATCGAGTTGAACTCGGAGTGATGGAAGGAGTACTTCATATGGGACCACCGCTTCCATCCCATATGCAAGAGCATACGGGGTTTGACCAGTGGGGGTCCGTACAGAAGTACGATAAGCCCATAGGGCATCTACAAGCTTATCTGGCCACCGCGAACTTGCTAGACTTACGGAGTTTTCTTGATGATTTTAATCAAAGTTTTGTTGGTGGCTTCGCTTGACCATTGCCTTGCGGGTAATAAGGAGATGAATGATGCAATACAATGCGGTACCTGTTGCAAAGATCACGCAGATCTTGAGAGAGAAATTGCGGTCCGTTGTCGGTGATAATGTCGCTGGGTATCCCGAACCTGGCGATGATGTTGCGCTTGATGAAGGAGCATAGTGTTGATGCCTTTATCTCCACGAACGCTTCCGCTTCTGCCCACTTGGTGAAGTACTCTGTTGCCGTCAGGATGAATGATTTGGCACGGATTTCAGAGTTAAGATCACTTAGAGGGCCAATGATATCGAAAGCCCACTTGGCGAAGGGCCATGGGGCATGTATCGGATGAAGGGAAGATGCGGGAGAATGGATCTTGTCGGCATGAAGTTGGCAAGAATGACAGTGCCGGACAAAGAGGGAGCAATCCTCTTCTAGGGTTGGCCAATAATACCCCTGCCTGATGATTTTCTTGGCAAGAGCTTGAGCATTGACATGGCCCCAACAGACCCCGGAATGTGCTTCCTTAAGCACCAATTCTGCCTCTTATTCATCAACGCATCTCAATAAAATTCCGCTTAGGCTCCTCTTGTAGAGCACCCCTCCTAGGACGGTATACCTCTGGGATACTCTCCTGATGGCCTTCTTTTCTTTTACATTTGATCCAGGTGGATATGTTTGATCTTGACAATACCTCGCGATCTCATCAAACCAAGGCCTCTCACCCTCATCTAACTCTTCCAACTCGATTAGCGAAATCTCCTCTTTTTGCTCTAGATACTCCTTCCTGCCAAATCTCTCCTTCACTTTCAGAAATCGCCCATCTTTAATTGCTGGCATCGACCTTCTACGGACATGAATAGTCCGCACCTGTCTACCTAGCGGGACTGATAGGGATGAAGCTAAGGAGGCTAGGGCATCGGCAAGGATGTTCTGAGCTCGAGGAACATGGACAAAAGTGAGTTTGGAAAAGAGCTTGATGTAGCAAGAGGTGAGTTCTTGGTAAGGTTTGAGGTTTGGATGAGAAGTTCGGTATTTGGTTAGGACTTGGCGAAGAATTAGTTGGCTATCACCTATCACCCTCAATTCCGTGGCACCATAGAAATGAGCAGCCTCCACCGGCCGGCAAGGCTTCATATTCAGCTATATTGTTGGTTGCCGGGAGGTCAAGCCGAAATGCTCGTGGAATGGTGACACCCTCGGGTGATAGAAGGACAATTCCTATTCCCTTACCGTGTGAATTCAGAGCCCCGTTAAAATATAATGTCCAAAGGTGGGAAGATCGGATCAACATTAGTTCGTCATCCGGGAGCTCCGATTGGACCGGGTCAAAGAGGGGTATAGGGTGATGGGCTAGATGTTCGGCAATGGCATAGCCCTTAATCGCCTTCTGGGGGACATAGGTGATATCAAATCGGGAGAGGAAGCTCTGCCAACGACCTAACCGATCAGTTAGAACAGTTTTCTCCAGAAGGAATTTGATGGGATTGATGCGGGCAATAAGATTGACCTCATGAGCTAAGAAATAGTGTTTAAGCTTTTGAACTACCCAGACTAGTGCAGCACAGGTCTTCTCCACTACAGTATACTTCTGCTCACATGGATCAAAGATCTTTGACAAATAGTAAGTTGCCCTCTCTTTCCCTTCTTCATCAACTTGTGTAAGGACTGCCCCAAGAGAATTCTCCAAAATCGAGATATATAAAACTAAGGGCTTGCCAGTGACTGGTGGTCTAAGCACATCCTGGCACTTCGAATCCCATTTGAACTCGGCCCCCGCCTTGGTCAACTCATAGAAAAGTTTACACCTTTGGGAGTGTTGTGAGATGAACCGGCGGACAAACTGTAGCCTCCCGATTAATCCTCGAAGTTCTTTCATATTTCTCGGAGGAGGCATACCAATGATTGCCTTGGCCTTGTTTGGGTCGATCTCTATGCCCCTTTTGCTCACTATGAGCCCCAACAGTTTTCCTGAGGATACTCCAAACGTGCATTTCTTTGGGTTCATCTTCAATTTATATTCCCTAGCCCTCTGCAAGACCTTTCTCAACACTTCCGGGTGATCTTCTCGGCTTTTGGACTTAACGACCAGGTCGTCCACGTACACCTCTACAAGGGTATGCATCATGTCATGGAAGATAGCCATCATTGCCCTCTGATAGGTAGCACCGGCATTCTTCAGTCCAAAGGGCATGACGACATAGCAGTAGGTTCCCCAAGGTGTGGTGAACGAGGTCTTCTCATGGTCCTCTTCGGCCAACTGGATTTGATTATATCCAGAATAGCCATCCATGAATGACAACATTTCGAATCCAGCAGTGTTATCAACCAGTACGTCAATATGAGGTAGAGGAAAGTCATCTTTAGGACACGCTCGGTTTAAGTCCCTGAAGTCTATACAGATCCGAACTCGGCCATCCTTCTTCATGACAGGGACTATGTTTGCCACCCATTGCGAATAAAGGACGACCTTAATGAATCTTGCTTGATGTAACTTGTCGACCTCCTCTTTCATCTTAAGTGCGACATCAGGGTGGAATCTCCTTAATTTTTGTTTCACCGGGGTAGCTCCAGGTTTCAAAGTTAGACGATGTTCAACTAACGAGTTGTCTAACCCCGGCATGTCTTCGTATGTCCATGCGAACGTGTCCTTATATTCTTCCAGAATTTTAATTAAACTCTGTTCCTCAGTGGGAGTGAGGTTTGCGCTTAGGAGGATTGTCTTGGGATCTTCCGGTGTTCCGAGATTCAATTCTTTTGTCGGTTCATCCACCGTGGCTAATGGTTCTTCAAATCTTTTAAGTCCAAATGCATATGCATCAGCCAAGTCCTTAATTCCATCCTCGAAATCAGGATCTTTTTCTGATAAGACCTCGTAAACTCCCAGTGTATGATCTACATTGAATTCATCCTCATATTGGATTTCATCAAGTTGGATAGCATTTTCCAAAAACCTTGGCAGCCTTGCACATTCCTTGCATTTTTGAGCTATTTGTTGGAGATATCTCTCTGGCACACGTTTACCTCGAATTTTCTTCTTTTCTACCCTAACTACTCCTAAAGAAGACGGAATTGAAAAGGTGGTATTAACAATGGGTGAAGGATCGAGCAGATCGATCAGTGAGTTGGAGAAGAGGGGTCCCTGGTTGGGAGCACCCTCCGAGACAAGTAGAGACGTTTCCTCAATGGAAAACTGAGTTTGTGAGAGGACGTTTTTTTTTTGGGTATTTTGGGTATTTTCAATAACAAAAAGGGAATGAGCCGATGGGGCTCGAGCAGAAATAGAAAGCTTAAGTAAATGGAAGAAAAATGGGCTCGCGGGCCCGATGATGACAAGAAATGGGCAGATAGGCCCAAAGGTGGTGAAAAGATCTAAGGGGCACGTGGGCCCAAATGGTGGGCACACGGGCCCAAAGCAAGAAAATAAATCTAAAGGGCACGTGGGCCCAAATGGTGGGCATGCGGGCCCAAGTTTGTTGGATTGGAATGGGCATAGAAGCCCAGTAGAGTAAGAAGATTTGAATGGGCTCTCAGGCCCATTGATCAGTTCAGGTGGCCATTTTGGCCCAGAAGTGGGAATTGGGCTAGATAGCCCATCAAGCGAATCCAAGAGGGATAGAGTGAGGATTTTGAAATACGTGACCGTAGGATACGGCTCACGCGGGATGTTGTTTGGAGGTGGGTTCGAGTGGACAAGTTGTTTAAAGATGGACTTGCCCTTGACTGGTTCTACCTCCTCTATGAACAACCGAGCCAAAGATGAACTCAGGTTGTCCACCTCCTCCTGTTGCTCTGGTGCCTTCTTCCTCTTGACTTGTTCTTCTTCTTTGTCCCCGGCCATCATCATGGTCTCCCCTTTGATAAAGAATTTTTGGAATCCCATGGCATTTTTTGGCCGGTAGACCATCCGCGGAGTGAAACTGGGCTCATAGCCAAGCCCGTGTCTCTTTGGTCATTGTACGGCTTCAATGGGGTGCACAACCCCCTGCAGCTCCTTTCCCAGCCCCTTTCCTGGCTGATAGCCCATCCCTTTCATCATCCGCCATGCAACTGAATCTGGAGGCATCGTCAATACCATGACCTCAGGTAGCTCTGTAGTTGAAACCAATGGTTGGACAGATTTTGATATTGGTAGTGCAGAAGAGGGGTCATCCACGTCATTCAGAATGGGGATGTTGGTTACTTTGATCACCTAACCCTTGTATGGGAACTTCAGACACTGATGATTAGTGGAGGCAACAGCTCCTATTGCCTCAAGGTACTGGCGTCCCAAGATAGCTTTGAATGTAGGGTCTAATTCTAGAACGTGAAACTCGGCGGTGACAGCACACGGCCCGAGCCCTACTTTAAATGTAACCACCCCTCGTGCCGGCTTCCGGGAGTTGTCATATGCGGTCACCGTGACGGCAGAAGGCTTGATTTCTTCATTGGAGATGCCGCAAAGTTGCAATGTTTCTGGCGGCATGACATTTATGATTGCTCCAGTGTCAATTAAGCAGGACTTGATCTCCACGCCTCGGATGACTACTGCAACGCGCAAGGCGTACTTTCTGATCTCTGGCCGTGCCAACTCCTCCTGTGTAAAGGTGAGTGCCGGATGTTCACTCCTCGGGGTCAGGACAGTAATGATCTTCTCAGACGGGAGGTCCTCATTGACCATGACCCGCTGCAAATATTGTTATAGGATGTCCTGATGGTTCTTTGACCTCTTTATCAGCTCCAGAATTGAAATCCGTGCCGGCATTTTGTCCAAGTGCTTCAATAGGTCATATGCCGTGCCGGGCAACGGTTCTTCTACCATCTTATCTTCTGCCTGTTCCTGTGGTTGTATCCCGACCTGGGGGAAGACCCTTTGGAACATCCTCCCGCTACGAAGTACTGGCGCCAGCGTGGTAGGGGGAGTTGGTGGTGATGGTAGGGTTGGTTGGTAGGTTGAGGAGCCCATGGTAGGTAGGGGTGGTGAGGATCGGATGATGAGGGGTCGTGGATTGGTGGAGGCCGGTATGTTGGGTGATGGTTGGGGTGTTGGTGGTGATGGTCTAATGATGAGGGGTCGTGGGGTGGCAAAGACCGGTAGGTTAGGTGATGTACGGGGTGTTGGTGGCGGTCTAATGATTAGACGCCGTGGAGGATTAATGGTGGTTGGTGGGTTAGGTTGGGGTACTGGTTGGGAGGATGGTGGCGGTCTAATGATTAAGCGTCGTGGAAGGTTAATGGTTGGTGAGGGTATTGGTGTTTGGATAGTTTGTGGGCTGGGGGCAGCTCTCGGTATGTAGAGTATGGTGCGGTTTGTAGGTGGGGTTGGTATGGCGGGCATGGAGGTGATTTGATCCTCGACCTGCCAACCCTGGGAATGGTGGGTTGACTCCTCGATGGCGGAGTGGACGAGGCCGAGTCGTTGGTTTGGTGGTGCTGGTGCCGGTGCTTGTATGGGTGCATGTACCGGGAGCGGATCTTGGACTATGCCCAGGCCGGGCTGCTATTGTACTTGTTGTCGCCGTGGTTGATTCTGACGTGCCTTCATTGCTTGAATAGACTCCCCCATCTGTCCCCAGTCGATGTTCCCCTTATCGTTGAGGTCATGAATGTAATCTTTAAACTGGAAACAGATATCCACCGTGTGCCCAGGATATCGATGATAAGAGCAGTACTTGGTTGTGTCAACATTGGCCGGCCATCCTTCTCTCTCCTTTGGAAGTTCCAACTGCTGTTCAGCCATCAATGCATTAAAGATATCGGTGAGGGGGAATGGCAGTTGAGGATAGTATTCTCTCTTGGGTCCCCCCCTCCTAAGTCGGTTGGCTGGTGCTGGCACTTGGTTGTAGGCTTGTTGTTGTGGTTGGGGTCAGTTGTAGACATGTTGTTGTTGAGGTGCTCGGTTGTAGGCATTTGGTGACTGGGGCGCTCGGTTGTAGGCATTTGGTGGCTGGGGCGCTTGGTTGTATGCAAGTTGCTGCTGTGGCTGAGGAGCTGGTTGAGGAGCTGGGCGGTATTGTTGATTGGGTGGTGGGTTACGGTATTGGCTTTGGCGATACCCACCCTGGTTACCCATGGCATTGATGCTCTCATTGTTTACTACCCCTTCGGTGGTGGGTCCTACAGGTGTAGGCTTTCTAGTGTTACGGGGCTTGGTGTCGAACGGGTTGACCATGGATGCATCCTTAAAGTGGGCTTGGAGGTAGCGGGCGCTATCACACAACTCACTCATGGTTGTTGAGCGGTGCATGATCAGGAGGTTGCGAAGATTGGGCGTGGTGTTCCCTATGAGCATCCTCACCGCTCCCCTCTGAGATGGTATCTACTAGCCTCTCAGCCATTCCCCTCCACCGATCAGCAAATCTGGCAAAGTCTTCATCCGGCCTCATCTTTTCGGCAATCAAATCAGTTATCGAGTAGGCTGGCCCCACCCGATCCTTGTACCTCTGTAGAAACTTTGCCTTGACGATGTTGAAATCTGCCGCCTCAATGGAATCAAGAGAATAGAACCAGTCCAGGGCGGATCCCTCCAATGACCGACGAAATAAGAAGGCAAGGACTTTGCGGTCCTTTTTCCAGAATGCGGAGTCATAGAGAAAGCTTTTTAGATGGTTGAAAGGATTACCAGTCCCGTTGTAACGTTGGAAGACTGGTATCTCTGAAGGAGGAAGGTGTAGAACTGGGAAGGATGGGACAGAGATTTCAAGGATGGCTTTAGAATCGAGGCGATGCCTCATCTCTTCGAAGCGCTCATCCATCTGGTTGAGTTTGTTCATTAATGCCTAGGTGAGGCTAGATTCCTGAGCCACGGGAGCAAAGTGTTTAGGTGATTGAGTTGGAAGAGGCAGGTTGGAAACAGGAATTGGTGCAGAATTATGTGAATGCCCCACAACGGGGTGAGTAGAGACACGGCAAGGTTGCCCAGGAGAAGAGATGATCAAGGGCCTGACTGCCGGTTGGGGTGGTGAGGGGGCTTGATTTCCCTCGACCGGATCTTGAGTGGCGGGCATCTTGCCCTTTGTCAAGGATTGCACAAGCGAAAAAGATTCGGGGTCTAGATGAAGAGATAGACCCTGGAGGAGTTGCTCCACGCTAAGTGATGCAGGTTGATGAGTAGGATTTTGAATTTCTGGCTCCCTGACGGCGTTGACATGGCCCTCTAGTTGGACCACGGGTTGCTGAAGCTCGTAGTGACCCGTCTCGTACTCCTCTTCTTGGCCGTAGTAGTCCGACATACCGACGTGTCTTCCGGACCATAGAGTGGGCATCCTGTCAAATTTCCTTACAAAATGGTTGAAAGAAAGCAAATGAAGGGTGTAAATGCAAAGAGAGTTTTTTTTTTTGTTATGGTTGTTTGTTTGATTTGATTTGGTTTCAATTTGGTTGTTTGGCAAGCAAGTTGAACATAAAAGTTAAAAGGGATTTTTTTTAGGTGTTTTGAAAGAGGAATTTTTTTTCTTTTCAATTGTTGTGAGCAAGCAAGTTATGTAAACAAGGTTTTAAAATGACTACTCGACAATTAATGTGTTGAAACCTTAGATTAGATAGATTGTTAGCAATTGTTCGCTCAAGTAGGTATGGTTCCTATTGCTCCAATCTTCAAGACCTAAGGTTATCACTCAATCACCACGAGTAGGTACTTGGGTTCTTCGGGTTTTGGGAAGTGGTACAACCGGCCCAATCGTGCGGAGAGGAATACTCCACGGATGGGGACTTACGGAGGTCTTGATGGAAACCACCAAATCAACTAGGAAGGAATATCCCAGAAGAGAGGTTAGAATCCACCAAGAAGGTGTTTGGAGGGTGAGGGTGTGTTGGGAGAGAGAGCCCCCGCCTCGAATGCCCTACGGATCGGAGCAAGTCCGGTACCCGATGCAAAAAGCTAGTGCAAAACTAAAAATGGAGGGTAGGAGAAGAAGAAGCAATCAATATGCAAACATGAATGAAAGCTATTAAATAAACCAAGCAAGTGAATGCAAACAAGATAAGCATTGAGAAAGTAAAACAAGTAACTAGAAACTAGCATTTAAAAGGTGGTTTGCGCGGGAACCGGCTTGTGTTGGAGTGTCCAATTGGGGACAAATCTAAAGTAAAGGTAAAAGGATGGTCCACGCGGGGACCGAATTGAAAATAAAGTGGCTCACGCGGGAGCCGAGTTTTGGAAAAGTAGGTGGTTCACGCGGGAACAGGTTTTTGAAGGAAAAATGGGTGGTTCACGCGGGAACCGGTTTGTTTGATTGGAAAAAGGAAATGAGGGCCACGTGGGGCCAATCTAATTGGTGCAAAGGGGTGGTCCACGCGGGGACCGATCTGAAAGTGAGTTGGTTCACGCGGGAACCGATTTAGAAAAGGGTTTGGTTCACGCGGGAACCGGTTTTAATGAAGAAAGGGGTGGTTCACGCGGGAACCGATGTAAGAGTTGACAAAATAGAAGGAGGGCCACGTGGGGCCAATCTAAAGGTGTTGTAAAGAGGTGGTCCACGCGGGGACCGATCTGAAAATAAGTTGGTTCACGCGGGAACCGGTTTATAAGAAGAAAAGTGGTTCACGCGGGAACCGGGTTGAAATGAAAGACAAGCAAATTAAGTCCACATGGGGGACAATCTTAAAGAAAGAGTAAATAGCAAGTTTAAAGGTAAATTGACATGGAAGATAAAAGATAAGCCGGTTCACGCAGGAACCAAGTTGGAAAGCCACTAGTTGCTCGGTTGAATTAAGCTAGCACGGTTGAAGACATTGGTTGTCCCACCGTGGTCGCCAAAAAGCTGTCGACTCCGAAAACGGGTTCCGGATCGGCACCTCAAGATAAGATGAAAGATAGAATAGGGAAAAAGGAGAGTGAATCGAAAAACACTCGGAAAGCGGTAAAAAAGTCCTCACCTCGGTCCCACACTTACATTGATCCCCGAACTTTCATCTCACGGCGTCGCTCGAGCACCGGAGATGGTTCGGGTCATGTGGGAGGAGAGTGAGGAGGAGATGAAATTAAAGCATGAAAGATGTGGTTGCCAGGAGCCGCGGGCTCCGATTTATGGGATGTAAATTAAGAAGTTGAGTTGAGTTGACCGTGTACCTTAGCGTGGGAGATCGGGATATGGGTTCAACCTTCTTCTTCTTCGGCCGGCCGATGAAGAAGAGTCTCCAATCAATGCTAGCTTGTCCAACCTGTGCAACTAGAAAAATAAACCAAGTGAAGAAAATAATTAGAACTATGGGAGGTGTAGTAACTGTAGTAAAAAGATGAGAAAGAAGCAATCGGAATCGAACTCACCGGATTGGGGTGAGCCTTAACCCCTTTTTTTGTATTTTTTTATTATGTAAAAATGATGCAAATAAACTGAAATATGCTTTAAAACAGTAAATGAACTGATTTAAGTGAGTTGAGAAAGCTTATGGAACGGATCGGCTTGAGTTGAAGCCGAGTTGGTTGAGAAAAGGCCGGTTCGGGTAGCTTTGCACCCTTCTGGCGCAACTTCGGTGCAGAGGAGGCTACGGACGACCCCGATGTCAGAATCGAGTTCCGTTTGTTGGAGTAGACAGAGGACTTAGAGAGGAAGGGTTCCTATGTTGATGACTTCTCCTAAATACTCCTGTATAAATAAGTAAAAAATCTGAAAGTGGGCGGATATAGAAAACAGAACCTGGATGCGCGCCCTCAGTGTAGCAATCACCACGAACAAACGGCAAGTCGGAATTAAGTGCCGTCAGTTGGAGATGAAAGAGGACGAAGAGAGGAACGACTTCCATGTTTAAGACTTTTGCATCAGGAGCCCCGTATTTTCTTCAGAAGTCGATGAAGATGGTTGATGTAGAACGCCCGGATCGAGCCTTCTCCTTCACCTCGGGATCGATTTCTTGACTTCGGATCGCCTTTGGACGTCGGGACGGCTTTGAAGAAGAGCTTGGACGACCTCTGGACGAGCTAGGCACCGGGGGTTAACCTCGGGTCGCTGAGAATGGCCCTCAATTTATAGGGGAAGGAAGCCGGTGCAAAATTTAGAAACTGGACCTACCGCGCCCCCGTGTTTCAAAAAGGATGAAGGCGCGCAGGGAGCGCAGGGCGCGCCCCCAGTTCGGGGGCGCGGTCTGCTTGCCCCCCTATTTCAAAGGACGCGGGGGCGCGTTACGCGTCTCACTGCTAAAAATCGACAGAAACTTCTGGAAATTGCTAAAAATTGACTTGACATACGTAACGCGCCCCCGAACCGGGGGAGCAGTACAAATGATCGAAAATCCTCCACGTAAACCTTCCAAAAATCCGGTTTAGAAGGTGCTAATCGGGGTAATTTGCGATTTAAAGAAACTGACCGCGCCCCCGCCTTTCAAAGGAACCGGGGGCGCGCAGGGCGCGCCCCCATGTTGAGGGCGCGCAGGGCGCGCCCTCCTATTTCAAAGGGAGCGGGGGCGCGGTACACTCTCTCTCCTGCGCGCGTGTTCCGCGAGCCGTATCTTGCAAACAGGATGTCCGATTCGGCTCCCGTTTGTTGCGTTGGAAAGAGGGCCTTCAACCGCACCTCCTCAAGTCGGTAAACCAGCCGGCGTGACGTTCGATATGTTCGCACGGGGCTTTCTACCGGTTTACCCTCTCGCGGAAAGCCGAAACCCGGGGCGAAGATCCGAAAGAGCATGGTTCCGATCGAGAAATCTCAGGTCAACTCGGGATGACTTAAAATGATGACCGAACAAGTCCGGTACGATCGGACAATCCGAAGTCATCGAAAAATCTGAGATTAACCCGGTAAACGTGAATCGAAAGCCGTAAAAGCCGCGAAACCCTAAAATTGACCGAACCGGATGTATGGCCCCGGTTGATGAAAATATTCGGCTAGAATCAACCCGGATGACCCGAAAAGACCCGGTGATGACCGGAAAAGCCTAATACATGGTCCGGGATAGCCGTGTCATCACAGATCGAAAAAGCCGTAACGAAAGCCGTCATTGACCGACGCCTAACGAAATGACTTCTCAGAAACCTTGAATGTTACGGAACACATGCGGAACTCCCGAGACCTTCAATTATGGGCCATTCAAGGTCGGTCATCGAGCAGGCTTCGTGTTTTTACAGTTCACGTGCGGCTCTCGCTTGAAGGTTACGGCAATATTCCGGAAAACATTGGTCCATTCTCAACTTGCGAGGGACTCCACCCATGTCCTTAGCTCATGTCCACGAGATAATCCGGATCAGATAACGGTCAAATAAAGGATATCACCTATGGAATAAGAGTCTGGGGCTCCAAATCATGCCAATATGGCGTGTCTACAGCGGGCCCAAGGTTGTTGGATTGGAATGGGCATAGAAGCCCAGTGGAGTAAGAAGATTTGAATGGGCTCTCAGGCCCAATGATCAGTTCAGGTGGCCATTTTGGCCCAGAAGTGAGAATTGGGCTAGATAGCCCATCAAGTGAATCCAAGAGGGATAGAGTGAGGATTTTGAAATACGTGACCGTAGGATACGGCTCACGTGGGATGTTGTTTGGAGGTGGGTTCGAGTGGACAAGCTGTTTAGAGATGGACTTGCCCTCGACTGGTTCTTCCACCTCTATGAACAACCAAGCCAAAGATGAACTCAAGTTGTCCACTTCCTCCTCTTGCTCTGGTGCCTTCTTCCTCTTGACTGGTTCTTCTTCTTCGTCCCCGGCCATCATCATGATCCCTCCTTTGATAAAGAATTTTTGGAGTCCCATGGCATTTTTTGGCCGGTAGACCATCCGCAGAGTGAAACTGGGCTCATAGCCAAGCCCGTGTCTCTTTGGTCTTTGTACGGCTTTAATGGGGTGCACAACCCCTGCAGCTCCTTTCCCAACCCCTTTTCGGGCTGATAGCCCATCCTTTTCATCATTCGCCATGCAACTGTATCTGGAGGCGTCGTTAACATCATGACCTCAGGCAGCTCTGTAGTAGAAACCAACGGTTGGACAAATTTTGATATTGGCAGTGCAGAAGAGGGGTCATCCACGCCATTCAGAATGGGGATGTTGGTTACTTTGATCACCTGGCCCTTGTATGGGAACTTCAGACACTGATGATTAGTGGAGGCAACAACTCCTATTGCCTCAAGGTACGGGCATCCCAAGATAGCTTTGAATGTAGGGTCTAATTCTAGAACATGAAACTCGGCGGTGACAGCACACGGTCCGAGCCCCACTTCCAACGTAACCACCCCTTGTGCCGGCTTCCGGGAGTTGTCATATGCGGTCACCGTGACGGCAGAAGGCTCGATTTCTTCATCGGAGATGCCGCAAAGTTGCAATGTTTCTGGCGGCATGACATTTATGGATGCTCCGGTGTCAATCAAGCAAGACTTGATCTCCACGCCTCGGATGACTACTGCAACACGCAAGGCATACTTTCTGATCTCTGGCCGTGCCAACTCCTCCTGTGTAAATGTGAGTGCCGGATGTTCACTTCTCGGGGTCAGGACAGTAATGATCTTTTCGGGTGGGAGGTCCTCATTAACCATGACCCGCTGCAGATATTGTTGTAGAATGTCCTGATGGTTCTTTGACCTCTTAATCAGCTCTAGGATTGAAATCCGTGCCGGCATTTTGTCCAGATGCTTCAATAGGTCATATGCCGTGCCGGGCAACGGTTCTTCCACTACCTCCTCTTCTACTTGCTCCTGTGGTTGCATCCCGGCCTGGGGGAAGACCCTTTGGAACATCCTCCCGCTACGAAGTACCAACGCCAGCGTGGTAGGGAGAAGTGGTGATGATGGTGATGGTAGGGTTGGTTGGTAGGTTGAGGAGCCCATGGTAGGTAGGGGTGGTGAGGATCGGATGATGAGGGGTCGTGGATTGGTGGAGGCCGGTATGTTGGGTGATGGTTGGGGTGTTGGTGGTGATGGCCTAATAATGAGGGGTCGTGGGGTGGCAGTGACTGGTAGGTTAGGTGATGTATGGGGTGTTGGTGGCGGTCTAATGATTAGACGCCGCGGAGGATTAATGGTGGTTGGTGGGTTAGGTTGGGGTGATGGTTGGGGTGCTGGTTGGGAGGCTGGTGGCGGTCTAATGATTAAGCGCCATGGAGGGTTAATGGTTGGTGAGGGTAGTGGTGTTTGGGGAGTTTGTGGGCTGGGGGCAACTCTTGGTATGGAGAGTATGGTGCGGTTTGTAGGTGGGGTTGGTATGGCGGGCATGGAAGTGATTTGATCTTCGACCTGCCAACCCTGGGAATGTTGGGTTGACTCCTCGATGGTGGAGTGGACGAGGCCGAGTCATTGGTTTGGTGGTGCTGGTGCCGGTGCTTGTACGGGTGCATGTACCGGGAGCGGATCTTGGACTATGCCCAAGCCGGGCTGCTGTTGTGCTTGATGTCGCCGCGATTGATTCTGACGTGCCTTCATTGCTTGAATAGATTCTCCCATCTGTGCCCAGTCAATGTTCCCCTGATCATTGAGGTCATGAATGTAGTCTTTAAACTGGAAACAGACATCCACTGTGTGCCCGGGATACCGATGATAAGCGCAGTACTTTGTTGTGTCAACATTTGCTGGCCATCCTTCTCTCTCCTTTGGAAGCTCCAACTGTTGTTCCACCATCAATGCATTAAAGATATCGGTGAGGGGGAATGGCAGTTGATGATAGTATTCTCTCTTGGGTCCCCCCCTCCTAGGTCGGTTGGCTGGTGGTGGCACTTGGTTGTAGGCTTGTTGTTGTGGTTGGGGTCGGTTATAGACATGTTGTTGTTGAGGCGCTCGGTTGTAGGTATTTGGTTGCTGGGGCGCTCGGTTGTAAGTGGGTTTCTGTGGTGGTGCTCGGTTGTATGCAAGTTGCTGCTGGGGCTGAGGAGCTGGTTGAGGAGCTGGGCGGTATTGTTGATTGGGTGGTGGGTTACGGTATTGGCTTTGACGATACCCACCCTGGTTACCCATGGCATTGATGCCCTCATTGTTTACTACCCCTTCGGTGGTGGGTCCTACAGGTGTAGGCTTTCTAGTGTTACGGGGCTTGGTGTCGAATGGGTTGATCATGGATGCGTCCTTAAAGTGGGCTTGGAGGTAGCGGGCACTATCACACAACTCACTCATGGTTGTTAGGCAGTGCATGATCAGGAGGTTGCGAAGGTTGGGCGTGGTGTTCCCTATGAGCATCCTCACCTGCTCCCCCTCTGAGATGGTATCTACTAGCCTCTCAGCCATTCCCCTCCACCGATCAGCAAATCTAGCAAAGTCCTCATCCGGCCTCATCTTTTCAGAAATTAAATCAGTTATCGAGCAGGCTGGCCCCACCCGATCCTTGTACCTCTGTAGAAACTTTGCCTTGACGATGTCGAAATCTACCGCCTCAATGGAATCAAGAGAATAGAACCAGTCTAGGGTGGATCCTTCCAATGACCGACGGAATAGGAAGGCAAGGGCTTTGCGGTCATTTTTCCAGAATGCAGAGTCGTAGAGAAAGCTCTTTAGATGGTTGAAAGGATTACCAGTCCCATTGTAACGTTGGAAGACTGGTATCTCTGAAGAAGGAAGGTGTAGAGCGGGAAGGATGGGACGAGAGATTTCGGGGATGGCTTTAGAATCGAGGTGGTGCCTCATTTCTTCAAAGCGCTCATCCATCCGGTTGAGTTTGTTCATTAATGCTGGGTGAGGCTAGATTCTTGAGCCACGGGAGCAAAGTGTTTAGGTGACTGAGTTGGAAGAGGTAGGTTGGAAACAGGAACTGGAATAGTGTTATGTGAATGCCCCACAACGGGGTGAGTGGAGACATGGCAGGGTTGCCCAGGGGAAGAAATGAATAGGGGCCTGACTGCCAGTTGGGGTGGTGAGGGGGCTTGATTTCCCTCGATCGGAGCTTGATTAGCGGGCATCTTGCCCTTAGTGGCAGAGTGGACAATTGCAAAGGTCTCGGGATCAAGGTGAAGAGATAGATCCTTCAGAACTTGTTCTATACTATGTGTGGCAGATCGGTGAGTGGGATCTTGGACCTCAGGTTCCATCACGGCACTAACATGGCCATCTGGTTGGACCATGGGTTGCTGAAGCTCGTAGTGACCCGTCTCGTACTCCTCCTCTTGGCCGTAGTAGTTCGACATCCCGACGTGTCTTCCGGACCTTAGAGTAGGCATCCTGTCAAATTTTCTTACAAAATGGTTGAAAGAAAGCAAATGAAAGGTGTAAATGTAAAGAGACTTTTTTTTGGTGGTGATGGTCTAATGATGAGGGGTCGCGGAGTGGTGGCGACTGGTGGGTTGGGTGACGTTTGGGGTGTTGGTGACGGTCTAATGATTAGACGTCGAGGAGGATTAATGGTGGTTGGTAGGTTAGGTGATGGTTGCGGTGCTGGTTGGGATGCTGGTGGTGGTCTAATGATTAGGCGTCGTGGAGGGTTAATGGTTGGTGAGGGTAGTGGTGTTTGGGTAGTTTGTGGGCTGGGGGCAGCTCTCGGTATGGAGAGTATGGTGCGGTTTGTAGGTGGGGTTGGTATGGCGGGCATGGGGGTGATTTGATCCTCGACCTGCCAACCCTGGGAATGGTGGGTTGACTCCTCGATGGCGGAGTGGACGAGGCCGAGTCGTTGGTTTGGTGGTGCTGGTGTCGGTGCTTGTATGAGTGCATGTACCGGGAGCGGATCTTGGACTATTCCCAGGCCGGGCTGCTGTTGTGCTTGCTGTCGCCGTGGTTGATTCTGACGTGCCTTCATTGCTTGAATAGATTCTCCCATCTGTGCCCAGTCAATGTTCCCTTGATCATTAAGGTCATGGATGTAGTCTTTAAACTGGAAACATACATCCACCGTGTGCCCAAGATACCGATGATAAGCGCAGTACTTGGTTGTGTTAACATTGGCCGGCCATCCTTCTCTCTCCTTTGGAAGCTCCAACTGTTGTTCTGCCATCAATGCATTAAAGATATAGGTGAGGGGGAATGGCAGTTGAGGATAGTATTCTCTCTTGGGTCCCCCCCTCCTAGGTCGGTTGGCCGGTGGTGGCACTTGGTTGTAGGCTTGTTGTTGTGGTTGGGGTCGGTTGTAGGAGGGTTGCTGTGGTGGTGCTCGGTTGTATGCAAGTTGCTGCTGGGGCTGAGGAGCTGGTTGAGGAGCTGGGAAGTATTGTTGATTGGGTGGTGGGTTACGGTATTGGCTTTGGCGATACCCACCCTGGTTACCCATGGCATTGATGCTCTCATTGTTTACTACCCCTTCGGTGGTGGGTCCTACAGGTGTAGGCTTTCTGGTGTTACGGGGCTTGGTGTCGAACGGGTTGATCATGGATGCATCCTTAAAGTGGGCTTGGAGGTAGAGGGCGCTATCACACAACTCACTCATGGTTGTTGGGCGGTGCATGATCAGGGGATTGCGAAGGTTGGGCGTGGTGTTCCCGATGAGCATCCTCACCTGCTCCCCCTCTGAGATAATATCTACTAGCCTCTCAGCCATTCCCCTCCACCGATCAGCAAATCTGGCAAAGTCCTCATCCGGCCTCATCTTTTCGGCAATCAAATCAGTTATCGAGTAGGCTGGCCCCACCCGATCCTTGTACCTCTGTAGAAACTTTGCCTTGACGATGTCGAAATTTGCCGCCTTAATGGAATCAAAAGAATAGAACCAGTCCAGGGCGGATCCCTCCAATGACCGACGGAATAGGAAGGCAAGGGCTTTGCGGTCATTTTTCCAGAATGCGGAGTCGTAGAGAAAGCTCTTTAGATGGTTGAAAGGATTACCAGTCCCATTGTAACGTTGGAAGACTGGTATCTTTGAAGGAGGAAGGTGTAGAACTGGGAAGGATGGGACAGAGATTTCAGGGATGGCTTTAGAATCGAGGTGGTGCCTCATTTCTTCAAAGCGCTCATCCGTCTGGTTGAGTTTGTTCATTAATGCCTAGGTGAGGCTGGATTCCTGAGCCACAGGAGCAAAGTGTTTAGGTGACTGAGTTGGAAGAGGTAGGTTGGAAACAAGAACTGGAATAGTGTTATGTGAATGCCCCACAACGGGGTGAGTGGAGACACGGCAGGGTTGCCCAGGAGAAGAAATGATTAGGGGCCTGACTACCGGTTGGGGTGGTGAGGGGGCTTGATTTCCCTCGATCGGAGCTTGATTGGCGGGCATCTTGTTCTTAGTGGCAGATTCGATAATTGCAAAGGTCTCGGGATCAAGGTGAAGAGATAGATCCTTGAGAGCTTGTTCTATACTATGTGAGGCGGATCAGTGAGTGGGATCTTGGACCTCAGGTTCCATCACGGCATTAACATGGCCATATGGTTGGACCATGGGTTGCTGAAGCTCGTAGTGACCCGTCTCGTACTCCTCTTCTTGGCCGTAGTAGTCCGACATCCCGACGTGTCTTCCGGACCTTAGTGTCATGGGCATCCTGTCAAAATTTCTTACAAAATGGTTGAAAGAAAGCAAATGAAATGTATAATTGCAAAGAGAATTTTTTTTATTTGGTTATGATTGTTTGTTTGATTTGATTTGATTTCACTTTGGTTGTTTGGCAAGAAAGTTGAACACAAAAATAAAAATGGATTTTTTTTTGTTTTTTAGGTGTTTTCAAAGAAGAAGAATTTTTTGGTTGTTTTCAATTGTTGTGAGCAAGAAAGTTATGCAAACAAGGTTTTAAAATGACTACTCGAAAATTTTTGGGTTGAAACCTTAGATTAGATAGATTGTTAGCAATTGTTCACTCAAGTAGGTATGGTTCCTATTGCTTCAATCTTCAAGACCTAAGGTTGTCACTCAATCACCATGAGTAGGTACTTGGGTTCTTCGGGTTTTGGTAAGTGGTACAACCGGCCCAATCGTGCGGAGAGGAATACTCCACGGATGGGGACTTACGGAGGTCTTGATGGAAACAACCAAATCAACTAGGAAGGAATATCCCAGAAGAGAGGTTAGAATCCACCAAGAAGGTGTTTGGAGGGTGAGGGTGTGTTGGGAGAGAGAGCCCCCGCCTCGAGTGCCCTACGGATCGGAGCAAGTCCGGTACCCGATGCAAAAGCTAATGCAAAAATGAAAAATGGAGGGTAGGAGATAAAGAAGCAATCAATATGCAAACATGAATGAAAGCTATTAAATAAATCAAACAAGTGAATGCAAGCAAGACAAGCAATGATAAAGTAAACAAGTAACTAGCAACTAGCAACTAAAAGGAGGTTCGCGCGGGAACCGGCTTGTGTTGGAGTGTCCAATTGGGGACAAATCTAAAGTAAGGGTAAAAGGATGGTCCACGCGGGGACCGATTTGAAAATAAAGTGGCTCACGCGGGAGCCGAGTTTTGGAAAGGTAGGTGGTTCACGCGGGAACCGGTTTTTTTGAAGGAAAAGGGGTGGTTCACGCGGGAACCGGTTTGTTTGATTGGAGAAAGGAAGGGAGGGCCACATGGGGCCAATCTAATTGGTGCAAAGGGGTGGTCCACGCGAGGAACGATCTGAAAGTGAGTTGGTTCACGCGGCAACCGGTTTAGAAAAGGGTTTGGTTCACGCGGGAACCGGTTTTAATGAAGAAAGGGATGGTTCACGCGGGAACCGGTGTAAGAGTTGACAAAATAGAAAGAGGGCCACATGGGGCCAATCTAAAGGTGCTGTAAAGAGGTGGTCCACGCGGGGACCGATCTGAAAGTGAGTTGGTTCACGTGGGAACCGGTTTAGAAAAGGGTTTGGTTCACGCGGGAACCGGTTTTAATGAAGAAAGGGGTGATTCACGCGGGAACCGATGTAAGAGTTGACAAAATAGAAGGAGGGCCACGTGGGGCCAATCTAAAGGTGCTGTAAAGAGGTTGTCCACGCGGGGACCGATATGAAAATAAGTTGGTTCACGCGGGAACCGAGTTCGAAAAGAAAGGTGGTTCACGTGGGAACCGGTTTATAAGAAGAAAAGTGGTTCACGCGGGAACCAGGTTGAAATGAAAGACAAGCAAATTAAGTCCACATGGGGGACAATCTTAAAGAAAGAGTAAATATCAAGTTTAAAGGTAAATTGACATGGAAGATAAAAGACAAGCCGGTTCACGTGGGAACCAAGTTGGAAAACAACTAGTTGCACGGTTCAATCAAGTTAGCACGGTTGAAGACATTGGTTGTCCCACCGTGGTCGCCAAAAAGCTGTCGACTCCGAAAATGGGTTCCGGATCGGCACCTCAAGATAAGAGGTGAAAGATGGAAAATGGGAAAAAGGGAGTGAATTGAAAACACTCGGAAAGCGGTAAAGACTCCTCACCTCTGTCCCACACTCACATTGATCTCCGAACTTTCATCTCACGGCGTCGCTCGAGCACTGGAGATGGTTCGGGTCATGTGGGAGGAGAGTGAGGAGTGAATTAACTTAGAACATGAATAAAAAGAAAGGTGGTCGCCAGGAGCCGCGGGCTCCGCTTTATGGAATAAAAACAAGATTTTGTTAGATTTGACCATGTACCTTAGCGTGGGAGATCGGGATATGGGTTCAACCTTTTTCTTCTTCAGCCGGCCGATGAAGAAGAGTCTCCAACCGATGCTAGCTTGATAGACCTGTGCAACTAGAACAATAAACCAAGTGAAAGAAAACGATTAGAACTGTGGGAAGTGTAGTAACTGTAGTAAGAAGATGAGAAAGAAGCAATTGGAATTGGACTCACCGGCTTCGGGGTGAGCCTTAACCCCTTTTTTTGTATTTTTTATTATGTAAAAATGATGCAAATAAACTGAAATATGCTTTAAAACAGTAAATGAACTGAGTTAAATGAGTTGAGAAAGCTTATGGAATGGATCGGCTTGAGTTGAAGCCGAGTTGGTTGAAGATGGCCGGTTCGGGTAGCCTTTGCACCCTTCTGGCGCGACTTTGGTGCATAGGATGCTACGGATGACCCTGATGTCAGAATCGAGTGCCGTTTGTTGGAGTAGACAAAGGACTCAGATAGGAAGAGTTCCTATGTTGATGATTTCTCCGAAATCCTCCTTTAGAAGTTTGTAAAAATTCTGAAAGTGGGCGGATATAGAAAACAGAACCTGGATGCGCGCCCTTGGTGCAGCAATTGCCACGAACGAAAGGCAAGTCGGAATTGAGTGCCGGCAGTTGGAGATGAAAGAGGACGAAGAGATGAACATCTTCTATGTTGAAGACTTTTGCAGAAGGAGTCTCGGATTTTCTTCAGAAGTCGATGAAGTTGGCTGATGCAGAACACCTGGATCGAGCCTTCTCCTTCACCTCAGGATAGATCTCTTGACTTCGGATCGCCTTTGGACGTCGGGACGGCTTTGGAGAAGAGCTTGGACAACCTCTGGACGAGCTAGGCACCGGGGATTAACCTTGGGTCGTTGAGAATGGCCCTCAATTTATAGGGGAAGGAAGCCGGTGCAAAATTTAGAAACTGGACCGACCGCGTCCTCGCTTTTCAAAGGGTACAAGGTCATGCAGGGCGTGCCCTCAAACCAAGGGCACGCAGGGCGCGCCCCCAGTTCGGGGGCGCGGTCTGTGCGCCCCCCTGTTTCAAAGGAAGCGGGGGCACGTTACGCGTCTCACTGCTAAAAATCGACGGAAAGTTCCAGAAATTGCTAAAAATCGACTTGACATACGTAGCGTGCCCCCGAACCGGGGGTGCGGTACAAATAATCGAAAATCCTCCACGGAAACCTTTTAAAAATCCGGTTTAGAAGGTGCTAATCGGGGTAATTTGCGATTTAAAGAAACTGACCGGGCCCCTGCCTTTCAAAGGAACGGGGGGCGCGCAGGGCGCGCCCCCAGTTTGAGGGCGCGCAGGGCGCACCCCCGGGTTGAGGGCACGCAGGCATCTTTTAAAGGGATCGGGGGTGCAGTACACTCTCTCTCCTGCGCACGTGTTCCGCGAGCCGTATCTTGCAAACGAGATGTCCGATTCGGCTCCCGTTTGTCGCGTTGGAAAGAGGGCCTTCAACCGCACCTCCTCAAGTCGGTAAACCAGCCGGAATGACTCCCGATATGTTCGCACGGGGCTTTCTACCGGTTTACCTCTCGCGGAAAGCCGAAACCCGGGGCGAAGATCCGAAAGAGCACGGTTCCGGTTGATAAATCTTGGGTCAACTCGGGATGACTTAAAATGATGACCGAACAAGTCCGGTACGACCGAAAAACCCGAAATCATCGAAAAATCTGAGACTAACCCGGTAAACATGAACTGAAACTTGGAAAAGCTGCGAAACCCAAAAATTGACCGAAATGGCCGTATAGCCCCGGTTGATGAAAATATTCGGCTAGAATCGACCCGGATGACTTGAAAAGACCCGGTGATGACCGGAAAGGCCTAACATGTGGTCCGGGATAGCCGTGTCAGCACAGATCGAAAAAGCCGTAACGAAAGCCGTCATTGACCGTCGCCTACCGAAATGACTTCTCGGAAACCCTGAATGTTACGGAACACATGCGGGATTCCAGAGACCTTCAATTATGGACCATTCAAGGTCGGTCATCGAGCAGGCTTCGTGTTTTTACAATTCACGTGCGGCTCTCGCTTGAAGGTTACGGCAATATTCCAGAAATCATTGGTCCATTCTCAACTTACAAGGGGCTCCACCAATGTCCTTAGCTCATCTCCACGAGGTAATCTGGATCAGATAACGGTCAAATAAAAGATATCGCCTATGGAATAAGAGTCTAGGACTCCGAATCAAGCCAATTTGGCGTGTCTACAATGGCATGGTAGCTTGATACAATCTATGATTGATGTGTTAATACATGACAACTGTGGATAAAAGGGTTCAATGGATTGAACTCCCTAGTTCCATTTGGAGGTCATGGCATAGTAGCTTGATACAATCTATGACCGATGTGTTAATGGATTAGTTATAGATATAATTAATCCATTTAGTTGGAATAGGTTCCAATTCAAAACACATAGCTAGCTCAATATTGGGCGCAAGCTGACAATGAGTATTGGATATGTGATGTTTAGTTTAATCTAAAATAACCTTAGTAGACTACTAATAAGTTAGATTTATTAATTTCATTTATTATTAAATGTTAAATTTGATTCATTTGATTTAATGGGTCTTAATGGGGTCCAACATAATTACATTTAGCCTATAAATATGTTATAAGGAAGGAGGTTCAGGTCACTCTACCCACCCATGAAATTAGACTTCCTCTTACTTATCTCTCTCTAGAGGGCACTTCATGGGTGGAAGGAGTTATGGGCACCACAATTTTGAATTTTGAAGAATAAGGAAGGGAATGTCGTGTTCACTGTCTCGTGGACACCACAAGAGGAAGTATGGTTTTGCTTTTCTGATCTAGAAGCCATCTTCATCACTGTTCAAGAAGATTCAACATCTTCTTTTTCTGAGATTCAATCTCTTTCATTTTTTGTGTCAAATCTTAAGCCGAACCAATATACTAGAGTTCTTATGTGTGTATTTTTATTCTATTCATTCCCATGCGATCTATTCTCATGATTGTAAATTTTAAACAAAACTAACTTAAGAGCTAACTTTCTTAATGTGACACCATACATGATTGCATTCTAATAAGGACACACCCAAAAAATGTGTCATCTAGTTGACACCATTCAACATAGTTTTCTAATGCCACTATCCATAGCTGACCAATTGACAACACATGAAACAGTGACGCATTTTGATTGTGTCATTGGATATAGCTATTTATAGAGCAATAATGCAAATAATGCACCTTTATTTCCTTTCACCTCTATCGACAGTGGATCAGGGACCATTTCTATAAAACCTGACTTTAACAACACGGCATGGTCTTAGAGTCAGTTTCTATGCTTCTTCTCTGAGTTTGCCTCTTCCTAACGTAGGAAGGGTGGTCCGATTTGAGGGTTGACAAGGTGGAAGAAAGAGAGGGTGGAGAGAAAGTGTATGTGAAGTGTGGTCATCAAAAACTATGGATTTCAACAAATTGAGGTAAAAGATAAATTTGCATACCTAGGATATAGAATGTGAATTTTAACTTCATCTTCTTCAGCTGACAGATGATGAGGAGCCCTTAAAGCGTAGTTTGACATGTTTTATGCTCAATTCAAAGACAACATAGTAAGTGGCAAGTGGATTAGAACTACGTGGAGTGCAATATCTCCAAAGAAAAAGAGCATAAAATAACAATTGAAGGGAACTGGCCAGCCTAGGACTAGCCCTAACTCTTTATATTATGTTTATGAATAAGATGCAATGCAAATATTAAGTTCAAGTGATGCTGAATGAATAAAAATGAAGTACAAAGTGGAAGAAATCAAATTTGGATGAAAATGGAGCAAAATTCATGTTCTGGGTTATAGCTGCCCCCAAACTAGGGAGCTAAGGCTTATACCCTAGATCTTTGTGTGTGTGTGTGTGCTTTGATGCCCTGGATCTGGGGAACATGTTTTAAAAGTCTCTCTCTCTCTCTCTCTCTCTCTCTCTCTCTCTCTCTCTCTCTCTCTCTCTCTCTCTCTCAAAATAGATGTGAAAATTGCTTTAAAAGTATTTAAATCAATATGGAGTATTCCTGGCTTACCTTTATCTAACCTCTAGTATGATCAGAAGGCCACCCATCATAAAGAAGTAAAAATCAGGACAAATCTTTAAAATTGGCTCACACATCCCCAGCCTGGGGTGCATGGGTGTTTGCACACCCCAACATGGGGCATGTCAATCTAGGTCAACATAGATTGAACTGGATTGCAACAAATAAAAAATTGTTTCATGTACCCCAAGCCTAGGGTGCTAGGTCCCCTCCCTGGGGTGCTTGTATATTCGAAAATAAACTTCAAAAATGGTTTGAAATCAAATAGAATAGAAGGTTTCCATGTACCCTGGGCTTCGGCTTCCAGCACCCCCTCCCTGAGGTGGCTAGATCATCAAAGAATTAGCACTCCCTTCTAGCTTTAGCCCTTGATCTTGGGCACGAGTGCTTGAGCCCTGGAACTAAGGCACGCAGAATAGGAACTGCACAATCATGATACAGAGCTTTGTTTAGGCAAATAGGAGATTTGATGACAACTTTATCAAATGCAAATAAAAGTTCCATGGCAGCGGAAGCTTCTCCATGAGCTAGATTGGATGTCATACATGTTAGAGCTCCTTCATAAACTTGGGCAACGATCCAATGTAAACAAGCTAAATTTAATCTCTCTAAAAGAAACCTCAAAAATCTATCTAGAACTCTTCATAATCTTGTGGCTAACCTCCTATACAAGTCGAGGGTCCCTTCATAAATTGAGGAGCCAAAAATATGGATTAAAATCAGAGAATCAAGGCAAATATATAAATCTAGTCGATCTACCATTGGTATGTAGTGCACCAATAGTAATGTGCCTAAGGTGCATAAATTCCAAATTTTATTGCAACCAATTAGATCAAAACCTTTTACCCTAGGTTGGGGTGCATGCACCCCACCTTGAGGCGCATTAATCAAGGGCTACATCTGTATAGAGATTGTCATAGATCTACTCAAAATCAAAATATCATAAACGAATTGAAGTGCGCTAGGTTGGGGCACAAGCACACTTTTCAATGGCACCTTAAATTAAGCAAAAAATCATAGAAATAGATATAGAATTTAAGATCATTGAAAAAAATCAGAAATCATAGATGAGTGTCAGGATGGGGGCACATGCACCCCCCTCCTAGAGATCAAGGGAATGAGCCCCTTTCCGAGGGCCCAAGGGTATGCATCCAAGGTGAGCTCAAGGGCTTGTGCCTTCCTCTTGAGGCTTGTGTGGTTTGATTTAGAAAGTGCTCGACTCAGCCCAGAAAGTGACCAGACAAAATTTTAAAAGATGTAAACTCAAATATTACCTATAAAATAAGAGTTTTAAGCAAGGAAAGCGGGGTCGGGGGTCGGGACCAGGTCGGTCGGGCCTAAAACCTACCCAAGTCGGTTGGGGTCGTGACCCGGGTCGGGCCGGGGTCGGGTCGGGGTCAAAAAAAATACTAATAAAAAAATTATTTAAATATATTAACTAGGTCAGGGTCACGGGGCCGGGTCAGGGTCGGTCAGCCCAAAAACCAGCTGGGTCGGCCAACCCGGCTGACCAGGTCGCCGACCCCGCACACCATCGTTTTAAGTTTCAAAATCGTGCCAACTTTGCATGCCTACAACTTGTCTCACCTTGACATTAGCTTTGCTAGGGAATTTGCATGTAATGGTGCCAAATGCATCGTAAAGTAGTGTAATGGAATGGATTGCAGAGAAATGTAATAGAATAGAATGGTCATGGACTAAAAAGGTGATGGCAAGGCATAGAGATAGACACATGCGTTGAACTAATAAAATAAAGTGAATCTTTTTGAGTTTTCGGGATCACCAACATAAACATGCAAATTGGCTTAGTTTCGAAGCTTAAAGCACTTGTTTTATGAGTAATATTTAAGTTTGCATCATTTAAAATCATGTCTGGCCATTTTTAGGCCAAGCAAGATACTTTTTGAGCCAAACCACACATAAATGAAGAATTATGGTTCACGTGCCCCATTAGGATGGGCATGAAGAGGTGACCCTTTATTCTGGGGCATATGTGCCCCCGATTATGGGCACATCGAGCAATTTCTAACCTCTAGATCTTATTCAATTTTGGATGGATTTTTGATAAGATTTAAAAGAATTTTTATTCTAAAGTAATGCACCCAAGGTAGGTGCTCATGGGCCCTCAACCGGGGGTGCATGGAAACTTTCCAAAAATCTAAAATCTAATCAGATCCAGAAGTGGATTTTCCATGGTTCCCCATGCCCTCAGAGAGGGGTGCGTGTGGCCCCACAGGAGGGTGACCTAAAATTTCTATTTGTTTTGATCTGGGCTTATCTACGTCAAATCTAAACAAGATTTCAATCTAGATTGATGTGCCCTAGTGGGCTAGGCACACACTCTCTTTTAGGGGTACGTCAGTTTATTTTTCTGATTTCACCCTTCTACTACAATTTCAGTAGAATTTTTACTCTTCTATAAAAAGGGATGACCTTATTTCATATAGAAAAGAAGTCAAGAGAATGACATATTCAATCCACAAAGTTCCGAGAGATTGTAGAAAATTTTTTAAGTGTGTTTAGAGGACATAGAGAGTTCGGTTTGTCTCCGACAGCACCATTCTACTTACTAAGTCCATGGAGGAGATACTACATGCATGCCACCCATTTTAGCTGAAGGAGAAGCTTCTATAACCTCTTAGCTTTCATTTGCAACAAGCAAGGATGTCATTGGACCTCCCATATGACAACACCAAGCTCAAGAGTGTGATTGTGCAGATTCTACCCTACATGCCCTCCCACCCCCGATTAGGGTCATGAGCCACCATGCCCCCACTCTTGGAGCACATACTTGCACGCCCCACTTCCTAGGCACAAACTTGTGCACACCCCATTGGAGGGCACATTGATGCAAAACTATTGCTGCTTCTCCATTTTCACTCAAATTTGATTCATTTCATGTTTAATCGTTTAGCATCATTTTTAATAACTTTTGCATTGCATCATATTTTAAAACCCAAAATGATAGGGTCTAGGTCTAACCCTAATCCAGTCAATTTCATTCTTATTGCCATTTTTATGTTGTTTTCTTGAGAGACACTACACTTCACTAATCTAGTTTCCACTTATTTTGTTATCTTTAAATTGTGTAAAAATTGATCAAATCAAATCTAAGGGCTTCTCATCCTCAGCTAGTCGAAGAAGAGAAAGTTAGGTCACACACTATCTCCTGAATACAAAGGTCAAACTTCTCTTTTAACTCATTGAAACTCATAGTTTTTTGTTACCACACACTTCACACACCTTCCCTCCACCCTCTTTTTCCTCTTATTTCGCTACCCTAAAACCAAACCACCCTTCCTATCATAGGAAGAAGTGGATCTAGTGGGGTAGCCAAGTTTCTGACCAAAAGCTAACCTCAATGCCTAGTTCATGAGGTGCTAAGGTTGGGTTTCTATAGAGAGGAGAGGATACATGGAGGAAGGGTCACGATTCCCTGTCCACAATCACCATGTTCTATCAATGTCTTCCAATGTCCAATTGGTGATAAAATGTGATGCGAGCACAAAAGGTAAAAAGGGAGCCTTCCCCTACACGGTGGAGGTCTTCGAGTTGCAAATTAGTGTGTTCATCATTGTTAGTGGCCCAAGCTATATTGTGTGCTGAACCAAGATGGGTTAAGAGGATTATAAGTGAAAAGTACCAATTGACTAGAGATGGGCCTTCAAGTTTACTTGAGTTTTCCTAAATACTTGATTAAATCCAATGTAAAATAACATTTTGTTCTATCAAGTATACATTAAAGCACAGTAAAAAAAAATCTAGTGTGAAATATACATAATCACAATGTGATGGTAGAACGTGATAAAATATGGTGGGATATGGTAAGAACTGATTGCGAGAACCACGATGTGACATGAATAACTATGGAAAACCAGAACATAGTGGGGGTATAAAACATAGTGAGATAAAAATAATTGTGAAGCATAAAGACATGGTGGGATAAAACTCTCAAAGTGGAACACTTGGTGGAAAACATGGCAGGATAAAGATCATCATTATGAGACAAAACATGGTGGCTCAAGGATAGAATGGTATATCATGCAACAGGGTGGAATGAAACATGGTGGGACAAGGATAAAATGGTAGAACATACAACATCGTGGGATAAGGACCATCATGATGGAATTCAATGAACATCACAAAGAAACATGATGGGACAAAAAGATGTTACAGTGGGATGTAAAACATGATGTGATGTATATGATGCATGAAATGCAACTATGATGCAAAATTATGCATGATGCATTTTAGGTTGAAGAAATTCAAAAAGTTACTTAGAAGATAGTTGAAAATATAGACTGCACATTAAAGATCAAGACAGACGATTGGGAACCATCATCTCTCAATGTATAATATTTGCCTATCCATGAGTGTAGTGAGTGAATGGACTTGCATTAATTTTGTTAAAGGAGTTTTCAAGTCTAGTTTGTATATAGACTCAAGATCTTCAACATCTCTTATGTACTATTATTTTCATAGGATGCAAGACTCTGTTGTAAGACTTAAGACTGAATAGGGTTAGGAACAAGCCTTTTTTTATTTTGCATTTTTGATTTTTTTGTTGTTTATGTATGCATTGCCAATGTCCAAGTGATCGTGATTTGCTCATAGTGATATGTTGAGACAGTAGGTCTCTAATTCTTTTTGGTATAGTGAGGAATTGAATTTATCTCCCTTATAACTGACTACGACTAAGAAGATACTCATTAAATAGTAGTTTGTAGTAATTTTTATTGTGATTGTGCTTGCTTTAACTTTGTACCATTCCTTACAATTGTTTATTTTTCTTCTATTTCAAGTGGCAAAATTTTTAAGATGATCAGTTGAATCATCCTCTTGAAATTTAAGCTTAGGAGGTTAAGCCTTGTGCATGTGATGATTCCTCCATGGAAGTTTTTCGGTTGAAACATCAAATGGTTGACATAAAGCTACAATACTATGAGGCTCTTTGCAAGTTGCTTTATACTTGTATCAAGTTGAAGTATTTTTAATAGGGAGAGTCATTTTCGTCTGTTTAGCTATAGCCTCCATTTCAACCTTTCTTCCCATCATTGGAGGAACAAGGTTTAGGTGGAGGCGGAGTTTTCTTATCGTGCCCCTATGGTATTGCCTCCTAGCAAGGCCTCATATGAGGGTTGATGTATACTTAAGTTTTTTTTGTATTTTTAATGCTTATTCTGGGCAATGTTCTGTCATGCTGATATTCTATTATGTTTTTCTTGATGTGACCTCTCTCATGTTGTTCTTTGACCTATGTATGTTGCCTTTCTTGCTACATTTATATTTGTGTATGAGCATATTGCTTTGGCATCTCGCTTCCTTGTTGTTCTTCCTCTTGATACCACTTTATTTTGAAAAAAAAATTTCTCTTATTCTTCTTTCTTACTTTATTTTTGATGAAAATTTTCTTTCACTTAATTTGATGAAGTTTTCTTCTATTGTTCTTTCATTTTGAAATGATAGGAGAAAAGAATTAAAATTTCAACATGCCTTAACCACATGTAGGATAGGGTCTATGTTGACTTTTGTCAAGGGGCATGTGCCTTTACACCAAGGCAAAATAACACTAAAGTAGCAAATATGCATGTGTGAAAAGCAATATGCAACATTGAAAAATAACTGTGAATGTAATGACAAAGATCAAGCTGTCATTTTCTATGTATGATGATGCATTTTTCTAGGTTTTGTTGATTTTCTATGTTTTAGGTATATTTTTTTAAGAGAATGATAGTATTAACCAAATTATTCTATCATTGGTTGTTATTTTAAGTTCAAGGGTAGTTATCATATGCACAAAAGATTCTCTACTCAAAATATTTTCAACTTTCAATCTTTAATTGGCCAAGGTTCTACCTAGATTCGATTAGTCTACCCTACCCTGAGGGTTTAAGAAAGGAGAATTGATAAATAATCCCTTAAAAATCTTTATGGAAGTTAAGAGGGATTTCTCTACTAACACTCTATTGCCCATTGGGGTTAGGCATTTTTAAGACATTTAGCATTATTGTACTTTTCCTTTTATTTTTATTTTTTGTGGCACAATGTGACTTATTTCTTTGTAGCATGCCGGGTACTTGCCCTTTTATCATATTTTTTATTTTTTAATATTTCAATTTTTTTTAATTCATTGGTTTTTGAAATGTAATCTGTTGAGATGGTCTCCTACTAAAGAGATTGGTGTTTTTGATACAACTATTCTCTTTGGACCAAATATTAAAAACTAGGGTAAAGTTTACCTCCTACCTCCATGTTTTTCATGGCTTATATGTTGTGTGTGTAAGGTGGTGCCTACCATCGACTTATAAAGAATAGCTTCAGACAAACATATTTAAGTCATACAAGTAGTTCTTTCTCTTTTATGATTTTTTTAAGTAGAGTGCATTCTATGGGCAACTTAACTTTTCTTCTTCTGCATTAGCTAAATCTGATGTATTCTCCAAGATATTTTTAAGCGATTATATACATACCTTCCTAGCAGGGTTAAAGTTTAGTGAGGGGACTATAGTCTTAACAAATAATATTTTAACAACTATCTTATTGATCTTAAATTTTCTCTCCACCACCCTCTTTTGACAAAATCTTTATGACTATTTTAATATGTTTTTGCATGTTCACTAGAGATTGTAGACACACCAATTTAGCCTTATTTGGAGTTTAAGATTCTTATTTCATTAGCAATACTCTTTATCTGACTGTTATTCAATCAAAATCACTTTGTGGAGATGAGCCGAGGACGTCAGTGGAGAGCCACATGAATTGAGAATGGACCAAAGATTTTCGAGCAAGGTTGTAACCTTCAAGTGAGTGCCACACGTTAATCGTGGAAACACAAAGTCCGCTCAATGACTAACCCTTAATGATCCACAATTGAAGGTCATAAAAATCTCGCATGAATTCTATAACATATTGGTTTTCGACAGGTCTTTTTGATGGTCACACATCTAGGTCGGCTTTTATCGTGGTTTTCTAATCAATACTATCGCAGCCATCCTGGACCATATGTTATATCTTTTCAATCATCACTTGGCCTTTCCTTGCCTTTCAAGTCAACCCTGGCCGTTTCCTATGACCAATCTATGCTATATAGTCAATTCTAGGGTTTCCCAGTGATTCCCAGCTTTTCGATGTACATTTCGCATTAACCAGGTCACTTCAGGCTTTTTCGATGATTCCAAGTTTTCAGAATCACACCGTACTTTTTTGGTCATTGTTTTAAGTTCTCTAAAGTTTACCCTTTACCTTTTGATCGAAACTGTGTCTTTCCAGATCACCGCACTGGCCTTCGGCATCACCAGAATCATAAATCGGAGGTTAAAGTCCCATATGGAAGTCTTTGGATATGTACCAGCTGGTTTATTAATTTGGGAGCTGCGTTTACAAGTCCTCTATCATACGCAACAAATGGGAGTCGAAAAAGATGTGCTATTTGCAAGTTACAGGTCACAAAAATAGGGCACAGAGGAGAGAGAACTGAACGCATCCCTGAACAGGGGGTTTGCATGCCCTCAATCTGAGGATGCAGGATACGCGCCCTCAGTCCGAGGGTGCGGTCAGCATGCTCCCAGACTGGAGGCATATCCAATTTGGAAACCGGAAACCTACCCCACTTTTTGATTTTCCAAATCAGTTTTAGGAAGTTTCCATCTTGAAAATTCGATTATTTTGATTGTGTCCCCTGGTTCAGGGGTGCGTCCATCTTAGTAATCCAAGTTTAAGCAAGTTTTCAAAACTTTATGGATATTTATGGAAATAATGTGTTGGACATGCCCTCACTATGAGGGTGCGCTCACCATGCCCTTAGTTTGAGGGTGTAGCCTGCGCGCCCCCGGATTGAGGGTGCAACCACTATGCCCCCGACCCGGGGGTGCATCCAGTTTCCTTTTGTCTTTTGCACCGTCTTCTGATTTTTTATAAATTTGAGGTCATTGTCAATGACTGGGGGTTACCATGTACATACTGGAATATCCAGAGATCATCCTCAACCTCCCTTACCCTCTCCCAAGCTCTTCACGTTGTTTTACTCTGGTCCGGTAGCGAGGGATCAATCCCCAAACCAAGAAAAGAGGCCTGGTCCGCGCTTTCTTCATAGACAGAATTTGTCGGCTTCCCCAGATCTCTCGAGACTCATGTAGCAAAAGTGTTCAAAAGAAGAAAGCTTCTAATCCATGTTCTCTTTCATTTGCAACAATGGCACTCAATTTCGGTGTGTCGTTTGTCCGTGGAAATTGCTGCATCGAGGACATGCAATCAAGTTCTGTTTTCTACAAGCATCCAATTTCAAAACTTTTGCAGGTCTACACGGGCACATTATGGAGAAGTTATCAATAGAATATATCTTCTCCTCCAATTCTTATGTCCTTAGCAACAAATAGCACGTGGTTCTGACATCGGGGTCGTCCGTAGCAGCCTCTGCACTGAAGTTGCGCCAGTAGGATACCGCACCCACCTGAGTGCAAGACATTCGAACTAGTCTTCCTTTACTCATTCTAGCTCCAATCTGAGTCATTTCATGCTATAAGTCTTTCTCTCTTCACCTTACAAAATTTTAGGTAATCTTAATTTAGTTTTGCATCATTTTATATTATTAAACAAAACACAAAAAAGGGGTTAGGGCTTGCCCCGAACTAGTGAGTTCTAATCCGATTGCTTATTTCTGCATCCTTCTTTTTACGGTTTCTACACTTCACCTAGTTCTAATCAATTCCTTTCACTTGGTTCATCATTGGTACTAGTCACCTAGAGATGTTTGGCTAGTAGTATCAATTTTGAAATTTGTAATGGAAACAAAACATGTTATGTAATATAAGTGTGAACTTGTATCAAAATTGATACTCTAACTTCTAGAAATATCAATATCAATACTAACATAGTATCATTTTTGATACTTTAACCAAACATGTCATAAAGTAAGAACCAAGGTTATGTAATAGCCAATGTCAAGCAAGATATGAAGAATTATGTAAGGACAAGGAGAAAAACCAACAGCAAGCATGTGTTCTAAAAGTTTTCTTTCAATAGGATGTGTATAAATCTCTTAATTATTCTATATTCTTTATACGGTGTTTGGTTACATTTTTTATATTGATACAACTTTATTTTTAAAATTAAGGTTATCTTTTGTCTCAGTTTTAATTTTAAAATTAAAAAATACAATTATTGTATGTTTGGTAAAATTATTACAACTTTTAAAATATATATAAAGGTGTTTGGCAACAATTTTAAACAAAGATGTTTTTTAAAGCGCACAATTCTCTTTATGACCACCGACCTCTTTGCTACGACAACCATCCCATGCGCCCCCATCGCCAGACCCCTCCTTCTATGATGGACCGTGAAGACATTCACATGCGAGAGCATCTGCGGTGAGAGAGATGGTGGCCACCTCTGTGTCGCCCCCTTCATGTTGCTCGTCACCTCCTTTGCAGGACAAAGAGACGAGGTCTCCCTCTGTGTTACCCTCCTCAGCATAACCCACCTCCGTGTTTCCCCCTCCACTAACGGGGGTAGCCCCCTTTATCTCACCCTCCTTCGCGTAACCCACCTCCGCGTAGCCCCCTCCACTGGATAGAGAGTGGGGGGAGCCCCCTTTGCGTCACCCATAGCCCCCTTCACTAGATAGAGTGACAAGGGAGCCCCCTTTGCATCACCCTCCTCTGCGTCGCCCCTCCGCATCACCCCCTCCGCGTCACACTCCTCTGTGTCACCCATCGCCCCCCTCCGCAACGCCCTCCTCCGCATCCCCCCTTTGCGTCACCCCCTCTGTTGGACAGAGAGCGGGGATGAGAGATACGGGGGAGTCCCCTCTACTGGATAGAGAGATGGGGCTCCACCCTTGCATCGCAACCCTCCTCCGCATCATCTCCTCCATGTGCATCTATCATGAGAGTCGCTCGCTATGCTTCACATCTATCTTGAAAACAAAACAGGTCATTATTTGTTTTGATTCTAAAAGAGTTTTAAAAGAAATGTTCTAGTAATTTTAAAAAAGAGGAAGGACTTAAAAAATGCAACCAAACACTTCATCTCTTTTATTTTTAAAATTTAAGTTAACAACAAAAAAAGAATTGTAACCAAACACCCTATTAGGTCCCTATTTGGTAACTATATTAAATACTTCTATTGATATCAAATTTGAAATTGGTATTGATAGTAATCATCAAGAGGTGTTTAGATAATAGTATTAATTTTTAAATTCATTAATACAACTAATATATGTTACGCAGTACAATTGTCAATTTTGTATCAATTTTGATATATATACTCCATGCTATGTTTGGTAACAATTTTGGATATTGACATTTGTAGAGGATGGGGTGTCAATATCAAAATTGGTACTGGTGGTTACTTGTATACATGTCATGCTTTGTTTGTACTAAGAGTTTAATTCAATATTGATATTGATAGCCAAACATTTATTGTTGATCTTTTTCACTATCAATTTCAAATTTGATATTGATAGAGCCCTAACCACTAGAAATATTAATATCAAAGTTGATATTGTATCATTTTTAATACTCTAACCAAACAAGACATTGATTATGCTTTAAATCATAAATCTCTATTTTTCTCACACAAGTTAATTAGGAACATAAAGTTGCCTGTTGTGTCTTTAGAACTCAAGCCTTCTATAAACCATGTAGGATCCTAACATCATCAAGAATGGTGTTATCATGTTGCATGTGAATCAACTTTATTGTGAATGAGTTGATTGAGCGTGCCCAAGAAGAGATTACTATCTACCAAAAGGCCTGAATATTTACACTTAGAGGGTCAACTTATTGCTAGTACAAGTGTGGGATGATTTATGAATCTAATTCGAGTAGAGGACAAGTATTGCAAGGTAACAATAGACTTCATTATCCAAGAATGAGTATTTAGTGTCCAATGGCCTATTTGATTAGAGTATTAAAAATAATACTATATTATCATTGATATTGATATTTTTAGAGTTTGAAGCAATAATATCAAAATTAATGCAAGTTGACACTACATAACATGTTTTGTTTGTACCACAAATTTCAAAATTGATACTATTAACCAAACATCTTTATGTGATTCCTATGTATATATCAATTTTAAAATTGATAATGATAAAATATGTCTAATAATATTACCAAATAGATTTTAGTGACATGTTTGGTTAGAGTATCAAAAATGATACTATATTAATATTGATATTAAAATTTCTAGAAGTCAGGGCCATATTTGTTTACAGTATTAATCATCTCTATCACTATCAAATTTGAAATTGACATTGATACCAATCATTTAAAGTTATTTGGTTGGTAGTATCAATTTTAAAATTTGTTATACAAATAAAATAACTTCTATAATACTAGTGTCTATTTATATCAATTTCAATATTGATATTCTATCCTCTTGATATATCAATATTAAAATTTATATGGTATTAAGTTTGATATTAGAACCAAAGAGCTCATAGAGTACCAATATCAAAATTGATACAAGTTGATGCTTGAATTGCATAAAATGTTTGTTTACATTATAAATTTCAAAATTGATATTAATAGTCAAACACCACTAGTTGATTACTACCAATACCAATTTTAAAATTGAAAATAATAGAAATGTTTAATAATGTCATCAAACAGGGCATAAGCAAGCATCATCTAATTAGTCCCTCTAAAATTTCATTAATTTTAAAAGATTGGACGCATATGTGAGTCACATGGTGCGCCGCCATATAACTGTGCAGGAATTTGTTTGTCATTTGGTGACGTTTTCTTAGTACTAAAGCTAAGTTTAAAATTTGTAGGTCCTATACATATGATAGGCATTCTATTATGTTTTATTTTGTATGCCATATGGATACCGTATAAGAAGTGTGTTTGAGCACATCAACTTCAAATGGCACTAGATAGGTTCTTGATATTATGTTTTGTTTTGTATGCCATATGGATACTGTATAAGAAGTGTGTACATGCTCATCAACTTCAAATGACAGTAGATGGTCACAACATAATTGATTATGAAAACACACAAATGAGATCAAAATCTCTAATGTTCTTTGACTTATTTGGTATCGTAGGCATCACTTGTATATATCTTATACGACTGGAAGGTCAATTAAATTCAATATCTGACGGCATTAATTTTTAAAAGCATTTTCTTTTGGTCTTAAATTGAATATACGCTTGAGTACAATGGATCACGGACTCGATTTTATCTAGTAGACGGGATGAGAGGAATTTACAAAAGAATTTAATGTCTATAAAAACTATCTAAGTTTCACAATAATTGCGAAGTACCTATCCTAGATGTGTTTACCCTCCCCCCCCCCGCCTCTCTCATGCATGTCTATAGTATTTCTCCACTGCTAGAGTGTTGAGTTACTTTGAAGAGCGTAAAGTGTCTTATACCCAAACAAAGGTTTCGAGGCACTTTTTATTTCAATGAAAGTAAAAATAATCTGATCCCGATATGTATTTGTTGCATAATTCGATTTTGATTTTCACGATAATATAATTGTACGAATCATAACTTTAAGCTACACAGAGAAAGACTCCTAACGTATCAAGATGAGAAAAAGGGGATATAAGAATCTCATGCTCCGCAGAGGAGATACATAATGCCACAATTGTGAAGTAACGGCACTGTGTCAATCATGAGTTCGGATCGCCTCAGGACGCCTCCTGAGGCGAACCCCTGAGTCGTCAACCGTGTGAGGCCACGTTTTGGGTGGATAAATGCACCAGACGGCTGTTGAACGGTAGTCAACCCGTTAACGGTGCCGTTTTTCACGCTTGTTATCCTTCCGTGGCCTCATCATTAATGATGATGTGATTAAAAAATTCAATGTAAAGTAGCGCGCGCTGTCTCACCTGAACTGCTTTCACTTTTTTTACTATCATGACAGGTGAGTTCTATTTCTGAATAAATTTTATTTATTTTTATATGACAGTAACTACGTTTCCCTTCTTAGTGAAAAAGAATTTAATGGAGAAAATCAAACTATATGCATTATTGAGCTTATTTAGGAATTAAATATTATTATTATAAAATCACCATTTAATATCATATAGTTAAATAAATAAAATGGTTAGACATAGCTAACATAATTTTATCTCGGCACTCTTTGCAAAGAGAAAATTATATTCTATCCGATTTTTTTTCATAAAATATGTCTGCAGTTCTTTATTTTCACCCATACGAAATATCTAATATGTCTACTAATTAGGTCAATATAAATATATATCAAATATATCAAATAAGTCATAACTAATATAATATATAAATTGATAAATTAGTAAATATAAAGTTTTAAAATATTATATCAAAATTTACTAATTATACGTGAATTACAAATAAATTTCTGAATAAAAATTAATATTTAATATTAACCATTTACATAGCCCTCTCAACCCATTTTTCAGAAGTTACTAACCCTCTCCATATGTTACTAACCCTTTACATAGCCCCCTGAACCCATTTTTCGGAATTTACTAACTCTCTCCATATGCTACAAACCCTTTACATGTCCCCCTAAAGCCATTTTTCAGAACTTACTAACCATCTCCGTATGTTATTAACCCTTTACATGGCCCCCCGAACCCATTTTTCAGAACTTACTAACCATCTCCGTATGTTACTAACCCTTTACATGGCCTCCTGAACCCATTTTTCCGAAGTTACTAACCCTCTCCATATGTTACTAACCCTTTACATGGCCCCCTGAAGCCATTTTTTGAAAATTACTAACCATATCCATATGTTACTAACCCTTTACATTGCCCCCTGAACCCATTTTTCAGAGGTTACTAACCATCTCCATATGTTACTAACCATTTACTAGCTCCCTAAAGACATTTTTCAGAACTTACTAACCCTCTCCGTATGTTACTAACCCTTTACATGGCCCCCTGAACCCATTTTTCAGAACTTACTAACCCTCTCCGTATGTTACTAACCCTTTACATGGCCCCCTGAACCCATTTTTCCGAAGTTACTAACTCTCCCCGTATGTTACTAACCCTTTACATGGCCCCCTGAACCCATTTTTTGGAAGTTACTAACCCTCTTCATATGTTACTAACCCTTTACATGGCCCCCTGAACCCATTTTTCAGAGGTTACTAACCCTCTCCATATGTTACTAACCATTTACATGGCCCCCTAAAGCCATTTTTCAAAACTTACTAACCCTCTCCGTATACTACTAACCCTTTACATGGCCCCCCGAATCCATTTTTCAGAACTTACTAACCTTCTCCGTATGTTACTAACCCTTTACATGGCCCTATGAACCCATTTTTCCAAAGTTACTAACCCTCTTCATATGTTACTAACCCTTTATATAGCCCTCTGAACCCATTTTTCGGAAGTTACTAACCCTCTCCCTATGTTACTATCCCTTTACATGGCCCCTTGAACCCATTTTTCGGAAGTTACTAACCCTCTCCGTATGTTACTAACCCTTTACATGGCCCACTGAACCCATTTTTCTGAAGTTGCTAACCCTCTCCATATGTTACTAACCCTTTACACGACCCCCTGAACCCATTTTTCAGAACTTACTAACTCTCTCCGTATGTTACTAACCCTTTACACGACCCCCTGAACCCATTTTTCATAACTTTCTAACCCTCTCCGTATGTTACTAACCCTTTACATGCCCCCCTGAACCCATTTTTCAGAACTTACTAACCCTCTCCGTATGTTACTAACCCTTTACATGGCCCCCTGAACCCATTTTTTGGAAGTTACTAACCCTCTCCATATGTTACTAACCCTTTACATGGCCCCCTGAACCCATTTTTCAGAACTTACTAACCCTCTCCGTATGTTACTAACCCTTTACATGGCCCCCTGAACCCATTTTTCCGAAGTTACTAACTCTCTCCGTATGTTACTAACCCTTTACATGGCCCCCTGAACCCATTTTTTGGAAGTTACTAACCCTCTCCATATGTTACTAACCCTTTACATGGCGCCCTGAACCCATTTTTAAGAGGTTACTAACCCTCTCCATATGTTACTAACCATTTACATGGCCCCTTAAACCTATTTTTCAAAACTTACTAACCCTCTCCGTATGCTACTAACCCTTTACATGGCCCCCTGAATCCATTTTTCAGAACTTACTAACTTTCTCCGTATGTTACTAACCCTTTACATGGCCCCATGAACCCATTTTTCCGAAGTTACTAACCCTCTTCATATGTTACTAACCCTTTATATAGCCCTCTGAACCCATTTTTCGGAAGTTACTAACCCTCTCCATATGTTACTATCCCTTTACATGGCCCCCTGAACCCATTTTTCGGAAGGTACTAACCCTCTATGTATGTTACTAACCCTTTACATGGCCCCCTGAACCCATTTTCCCGAAGTTACTAACCCTCTCCACATGTTACTAACCCTTTACATGGCCCCCTGAACCTATTTTTTGGAAGTTACTAACCCTCTCCATATGTTACTAACCCTTTACATGGCCCCCTGAACCCATTTTTCAGAGGTTACTAACCCTCTCCATATGTTACTAACCCTCTACATGGCCCCCTAAAGCCATTTTTCAGAACTTACTAACCCTTTCCGTATGTTACTAACCCTTTACATGGCCCCCCGAACCCATTTTTTAGAACTTACTAACCCTTTACATAGCCCCATGAAGCCATTTTTCCGAAGTTACTAACCCTCTCCGTATGTTACTAACCCTTTACATGCCCCCTGAACCCATTTTTCAGAACTTACTAACCCTCTTCGTATGTTACTAACCCTTTACATGGCCCCCTAAACCCATTTTTCCGAAGTTACAAACCCTCTCCATATGTTACTAACCCTTTACATAGCCCTCTGAACCCATTTTTCGGAAGTTAATAACCCTCTCCATATGTTACTATCCCATTACATAGGGTAGCTTCGGAAAAATGGCTTCAGGGGGCTATGTAAAGGGTTAGTAACATTCGGAGAGGGTTAGTAAGTTCTGAAAAATGGGTTTGGGGGACCATGTAAAGGGTTAGTAACATACGTAGAGGGTTAGTAAGTTCTGAAAAATGACTTTAGGGGGCCATGTAAAGGGTTAGTAACATATGGAGAGGGTTAGTAACCTCTAAAAAATGGGTTCAGGGGGCCATGTAAAGGGTTAGTAACATATGGAGAGGGGTTAGTAACTTCGGAAAAATGGGTTCAGGGGGCCATGTAAAGGGTTAGTAACATACGGAGAGGGTTAGTAATTTCCGAAAAATGGGTTCAGGGGGCCATGTAAAGGGATAGTAACATATGGAGAGGGTTAGTAACTTCCGAAAAATGGGTTTAGAGGGCTATGTAAAGGGTTAGTAACATATGGAGAGGGTTAGTAACTTCGGAAAAATGGGTTCAGGGGGCGCGATGTAATGGGTTAGTAACATACGGAGAGGGTTAGTAAGTTCTGAAAAATGGGTTCGGTAGGCCATGTAAAGGGTTAGTAACATACGGAGAGGGTTAGTAAGTTCTGAAAAATGGGTTCCGGGGGCCATGTAAAGGATTAGTAACATACGGAGAGGGTTAGTAACTTCCGAAAAATGGGTTCAGGGGGTTATGTAAAAGGTTAGTAACATATGGAGAGGGTTAGTAACTTCGGAAAAATGACTTCAGGGGGCTATGTAAAGGGTTAATAACATACGGAGAGGGTTAGTAAGTTCTGAAAAATGGGTTCAGGGGGTCATGTAGAGGGTTAGTAACATACGGAGAGGGTTAGTAAGTTCTGAAAAATGGGTTCAGGGGGCCATGTAAAGGGTTAGTAACATATGGAGAGGGTTAGTAACTTCTGAAAAATGGGTTCAGGGGGCTATGTAAAGGGTTAGTAACATATGGAGAGGGTTAATAACTTCTGAAAAATGGGTTGAGAGGGCTATGTAAAGGGTTAATATTAAATATTAATTTTTATTCAAAAAATTATTAATAATTCACTTATAATTATTAAATTTTGATATAATATTTTAAAACTTTATTTTTTCCAATTTATCAATTTATATATTATATTAGTTATGACTTATTTGATATATTAGATATTTATTTATATTGACCTAATCAGTAGACATATTAGATATTTCGTATGGGTGAAAATAAAAAACTACAAACATATTTTATGAAAAAAAATCGGATAGAATGTAATTTTCTCTTTTGCAAAGAGTGCCAAGATAAAATTATGTTAGCTATGTCTAACCATTTTATTTATTTATCAATATGATATTAAATGGTGATTTTATAATAATAATATTTAATTCCTAAATAAGCTCAATCATGCATATAGTTTGATTTTCTCCATTAAATTCTTTTTCACTAAGAAGGGAAACGTAGCAACTGTCATATAAAAATAAATAAAATTTATTCTGAAATAGAACTCACATGCCATAGTAGTTAAGAAAGAGAAAGCAGTTCAGGTGAGACAGCGCGCGCTACTTTACATTGAATTTTTTAATCACATCATCATTAATGATGAGGCCACGGAAGGATAACAAGCGTGAGAAACGGCACCGTTAACGGGTTGGCTACCGTTCGACAGCCGTCTGATGCATTTATCCACACAAAACGTGGCCTCATGCGGTTGGCGACTGAGGGGCTCACCTCAGGAGGGGTCCTGAGGCGATCCGAACTCGTCAATCATATATCTGCGCAATAAAAGGATACCATGTATGCATCCGAACAGATCAAATGTACAACTAAATAAATGAACAACTGCTTATTCATTATCATAAGTGGTTAGTTCCGTAAAATAAAGAGAAAAATTAATAATGCTGTCCTGTATGGTCTTTTGTTGTACAATATATGTTTTATACTCATTCGTAATATTATATTAACTCTATTTGATGGATCAACTTTTGGTATTCTGAATCTCCATTTCCGGTGAAACCAAAACAATCTTTGCATTGATCATGAGATTTTTTTTTTCAATTGGCTAAGGTGATGTTTGATTAGGCTTAATCTGAAAATTAACTCTTAATTTCATGTCTAATATCTTAATGAATGGAAAAAAGTACTTAATTTAATTAAGATATAAATGGTTTCTATTGTTTGATAAAAAAAATTTGAATGATCCACTTAATCTTAATTTAATTTGAATTGATAAAGAAAACAAAAAATAAGCATGACTTTATTATCAGGTGAGTCTTAAAAATCGTTAAAATTGTTGAAATTTTATTTTTAATAAAATTAAATAAAAATATATCACTATAATTACGAGCACCCACCGTCTCACCGCTCACCGTCTGATGGCCATGGTTTTCCTCTGAAACTAAAAAAGCAAGTGTATTGATATGAGAGAATAAGATATTTTTAAGAGTTTAGACATACATTCAGACGTACGTTTAGATACTTTATCAAACAAGGAAAAAAAATCTAACCTCTGACCGAATCAGAGTTAGAGCTTCAATCAACGGAATCAAACAGGGCCTAAAATCCATTACTTAATGAATCAATCACGTGAATTCATATGGAATGCTTTGATGATATCTTCTGTTTCTTAATTACTAAAAATTTAATCATTTGTTTATTGATTACCAATACATTCCTCAAAAATTCAATTGGTTCATATTCTTTTCCCACTAACTGGTCCCATTTGTTTTATCTTAATTCATATCTAATCTCTAAATTGGTGAGAGATTAGACATTTAGATTGTTTAGCAAACATCTCAATAAAATAATAATTTTTAAATTTTTTTTTGATTTTAAGTGATTTATTATAGTTTTTAATTTTTAGATGATAATAATTAAGATCTTATATTTCACAAGAGAGATTGAAGATAAAATTAAGACTTAAGATATTCTATCAATTAAATCAAATTAAACGTCACTAAAGAGAACTTGTCAGAATTCTCCCATAAGAAAATGAGTACAATTTTACAAAGAACTTGTAAGATAACTAGCGACATACTTCTACCACGTTTGATAAAATATAATTACAAAAAAGTAAGAGTGGCAATCATGTATAAGCAAAGAAGCTAGATCAGAGAACGAAAAGATCTTATCTCTTTTTTGTTAAAAATATTTATAAAAATATATTATTATAATGATTATAAAAATTTATAAATTTTTTTACGAAACTAATTTATCATGCAATTAAATATTATTTCTATCTACTCGTGTATATTGTCTCAACAGCATATTCTTTTTATCACTGTAAGTAAATTGTATGCCTCTCCATTCAACTAGTGATTTCATGAAGTGCTGCACTTCCCTTTAGACGACAGTGCCACGGAATATGTTTGGTTTTGAAGAATTTTTTTTTTTTTTGACTCCAAGGAGCCGGTGACATCTTGCTTCCCCGCTCATCTGGTAGTGGTGGCAGAATATCACTAACTTTTAAGAGGAATATCTTGTAGGGATTAAAAAACTGATTTTGCGAACTTTACCAGGGTTGACGTCAAGTTTTAAAGTTTGCAAATTACCATCTAATCACCCAAAGTTATCAGATTGAAGACCAAGTTCTTCTAAATTACGTTATTTTCTGACATCTGCTTAGTGATAATTACTATTTTTATGGTTATGTACGTGTAAGTTTTAATTTGTACAAACAAATATAATATATATTATTATTTTAAAAAGTATATATGAAAAACATCACGACAGGATACGACCAAGTGGACTAGCAAAGAACTGTTAACCGCCGGGAGCAGCCGCCCCGAAGCATTCCATATATCTGCTTCGCTCTTGGAGCTGGACCATCGGTGAAGGCGCTGCTCTCGGAGGCCCCTCTCCGAATCGTTGTCCATGTTTATGCACATCCCCTCCCATCTCCATGTTACTGCAGTCGCTGAAACCCACGGTCCCCAGCTGCACCCCTCTTTCCGGCCATGCCGACGCGCGAGACCACTTATCATCTGCAGTACCTTTCCGCGGCCCTTCGCGTGACTTCTTCTTGAGCATCGATGATTATCCTTTGCCTCCCACCGGTACGCGGCGTGGGCTAGCATGCTGCTCGCAGAATCGCCGTTGGGAACATCGTGCGATTGAGAGGGTAGATGGAAACGTGGAGGGTGTTCCGTTCAAGAGCGTCGACCTTGCAACTCTTGGGAATCTGTGCGTGGACATCGTGCTTAACGTGCCTAGCCTGCCGTCGGCATCACGCGAGGAGCGCAGGGCGTACTTGGCGCAGCTATCGGCGTCCTCGCCTGACGAGGTCAGGACCTTGGCTTCCGGTTGACGGGACCTTTCCCCTTCCCCCTTCTGATTTGCGAGAAAAATTCTCGATTCACCAGAAGATATGCTTTCCTGATATGTTTCAAGAGGTTTACTTATTTCATTCTTGTGAATTCCACTCGTTTCTTGCCTTTTGAGCTTTCTAAAACTTGCCTTCATGCTTCGTTTAACATTTTCCACCTTATGATAATCTTTGTCGACGAGTTGTTCGGTTTATTTAGGCCCTACACCAGAACATCGTTTCTTGAAACAACCATTCAGCTCACAGGGTAAACTTCTGATATGAGGAAAAATGGGAGCACTTAAAAATTAATGTTATATAGTGAAAAAAAATAGTTAGATTCTGTATGAGACATTCCTGTTCACCAATGGAGTTACGACAAGGCATTAAAGATGCAAAAGCAAAAAATCCTAACAATCTGAAGGGTTGATAGAAAGCCACTCATAATGGTGGAGAATGTATAGAGCTGAATATGGGTGTCAATGGGCCGGGCTTGGGCTGGCCCGGCCCAGGCCCACTTCAGCCCATATACATGAAGCCCAAGCCCAAGCCCACGTAGAAAACCCAATGGGCTTGGGTTATGTAAATGGGCTTTAACCCGCCATAGCCCGGTTAGCCCAACGGGCTTAAGTTATGTAAAATAATTGAAAGTTAAAAATTCTAAAAAAATAAAAAAATTGATAAGTATTTGAAAAATTTAAAGGATCTTTACAATTTGTGAATTGCCATAAAAATTCTACAAAACTTAAAAAATTCATAAAAATTTGAAAATTTTTAAGATTACATAATCATCTGCAAATTTTGTAATTCTGCAAAGTGTAGAATCTAAGAAAAAAAAAACAGAAAGTCTATTAATTTGTGAATTGTCATAATTTGAGAAATAAAGAAATACAATCTGAAAATTTGAAAAACTCAGAATTCTCAAAAATTCATAAATCTGAAAATTGCATTATCTGTTATATCTAATTAATAATGGCCGGAAGAAAAGATGTCATGAAACCAGCAAGTGAGAACTCAAGAGAATATACAAGCACATTCTACATTATAGCTGGTGGATCCATTGCAGCCTACTAATATTTTAGACAGTAGACTGCACAAAATAGAGATATCTATGACATCTTAACCATCTAGAGTTGGCACAACGTTAGGTGTGGACTATGCCCAGAAACTATATGAAGGTTGGTTAGTCTTTGGTTCTCTGCTTCAGTTCAAAGAAAATCTCGTCAACAGGGCCAAGCCGATCGATTCTAGGCTTCAGTTCTACTTCAGGATGGTTAGTCTCTGCTTCAGTTAAAACGAAGGCATTAAAATTTTCTTTGGGAGCTACATCGTAAGTGTAAGAGCAGCAGAACAGGTACCTGCAAACATATAACACATCAAATGACTTAATTCGGCTAAATATAAAATTCAAAAAACAAAAAAACAGAAGGCCTATCAATTTGTGAATTGCCATAATTTGAGAAATAAAAACAATACAATTTGACCATCTCTTTAGCAACCGAACTAATCTAGGTATGTTGGTTCAACTCTAGGTCATCTGGATTGTGTAAATTGAACACCAAGTTTGAATAACTTTTCAAGGTCCCCAAAAAGTTTATCCAAGCTGAAAAAGCCAAGCACCGAGATTTTATTGATATCACTGTGGAACCTCTTTAATTTGTTGGAATGAAAGCAGTGGAAACCTGTGGCAAGCTTCGCTGGCACTAGAAGGGCCATCTTGGTTGGTGCATGACATTGGAGAGGGTGTCGAACAGTCTAGGAACATAATACTTGCTAGTAGTGTGTGGATTTATCTACAGAGGCTGGGAATAGAACTCTTTTTTTTTTTTTTTGAAAGTGGAATAGAACTCTGAAACATGAAAGTGGTCAAGAACTATAGAATTAATTTGAAGCTAGAAGAACTACAGATTTCAAACTGTGAATGATTTATCTGTGCTTTAACACATACACATACAAAGAGAGAGAGAGATTATAAATAAACATTTATTTAGAACTCCTGCTTAATTACTTGAAGACAATGTGAGTTCGGGAAGAAAGAAAATAAGTTAATTGGTGTAAAAAAAAATGTAGAAGTTAATATACCCGCCATGCTATCTTTTAACCAATCTTGTGTACAAATTAAAGTTTTTACCGTCTCTGGACATAAAGAACTTCTATATTAATCAATAATTCTTCAACTTGTGCTAAATGCAGATTCTGAAGTAATTGTAGAAGTTAGAATTCTCAAGATATCTTGTGCCATTTTTGAAAATATTGGATACTTGACCATATTATCTTTCCACCAAGCTAACATGGTAAAATCTTTTTGACTTTAAGATACAGTGCTCTCCTCTAGATACTGATCCAATTCATATTTTGAGTCTTGTAATAAAATTTGTGAATGAAGAAATTGGTCAAATCCGCTCAAAATGTTAACTTCTTCATCTTCTTTTAATGACAGATCCTCATTTTCTTGTATTTGAAGATTACATTCCTTTATAGTTGTGGAAGCAAATTGTTGTGAATATGCATCAAAAAGATTATAGATACCTTGTTTGATATGAATTATATTCAAAGAAGCCTCGGAGCCAAAAGAGATTCATTAATGCATAACAAGCATCAACTTGTACCTAGGGTCGAGCACTATTGCAATAGCAAATAATAATGTAGAATCTTCTATTTCTGACCATTATTTATCAAATTTCTCTTGCATCTTGGTAATTATTTCATAAACAAAGACGTGAATTTTGCATTTTTTGTCTCAACAATTTCTTGACATTACAAATTTCAATCAAAGTTATGTTTGAACTAGGTTCATTGGTCATTGAAAATGTATTTGTAACATTATAAGACTTTTATGAATTTACACATAAACTCTGCTTTTGACCATTCCTCAAGCATGGGAGCACAATTAAAACCTGTGTCCCATGTCTTCAATGCCATAAAAGTTTTTTTGTAGAAAAATGCAACATCCAACATTATAAGTCAAGTTCCATCGGGTGGGAGTGTCATATGGAAGACCTTTCTTCCCAGATAATCCAATTTGTTGCATAATTTCATTAAACTTTTGTTTTCGTATTTGTGATGATTTAACATACTTCACAGACTCACAAACACTGTAAATTGAAGAACGGGCTTCGTTTAAATCATCTTGCACAATTATGTTCAAAATGTGTGCACAACATCTCATATGAAAATATTTTTCATTCAGAATAAGAGATTATTTCTCTACAAGATTTCTTCTGACTAGTCTACAAAGTACATCATTACTAGATGTATTATCCAAAGTGAGACCAAAATTTTTTATGTCAATTCCCTAATCCATAAGAGATTTTAAAAGAACTTTTGCAAGTGAAGAGCCAGTGTGTGGTGATTCAACCATCAAAAAAATTAATAACTCGCTTATGTAATTTCCAGTCAAGATCAACATAATGAACCATGATACTCATGTATCTCAATGTTTGATTTGATGTCCATAAATCCAAAGACTCAACCATCCACATTCATTAATCAATATTTTTCTCAATTTTTCCCTCTCATGCTCGTATATCGTCTCACAATCAACCTTAATTATGTTTCGAGACACGCTGTCAAATTTTGGATTAAGACTTCTAGAAAAATTTTTAAATGCCACCCGTTCTACAAACGTGAAAGGTAGTTTCAACATAATAACCATTTTTACTAATTCAAGTCGTGAAGATACTTAATCAAATTTGAAGTTCAAAATTTGACTAGTCCGTGGGCTCTTGCTTTGAGAAGGATGTTTAAAACACTAAGTAATATATCGTGACAAATGACTTGTCCCTATAGATTTTGAACATGTAAAAGTGGCATTACAATAATTATATATCGCTTTTTTACTTCCATCTTCTATAATTTTTTCACTAAAAATATAACCAAAATTTTGAAATTCGTTTTCGAGGATGTGATGAGGAGGAATGTGTCTCGAGTTCAGTGGTTGACAAATTTATACTAGATTCAACATTCAAACTCTCGTTTACTTCCATCCAAAATATAAAAAAACTAAATAAATATGATGTAAAAGTTAACTAACTATCTATCTACTCCAAATAGGCATTCTGAACAAGACTAGTGCACCATCAGAGTCATCTCTTAACAAGACTATGATATAAAAGTATACAAGTTGATATTTTGGTTGTACTAGAAAACAAGTCCACCAGAAAAAATCTCGTCCCCAAGAAGTACACACCACTCAAAAACTCTTAGTGCAATTTGGGAAGGCCAATCTGTGCTAGCAGACAAATCAGAAGCCATAGATACCAGTTAGCTCTTGCAGATTATGAAAAGGGTCCTTGATAATATACATAATCAGAGCAATATGTGAAAAATTCTTTTGACCAAGGACCTCTTTCATATACAAGTCCATGAGATTTCGACCAATGAGTATAGAGGGTTCAACAACTCGACATTTTGCTCAAGAAAATTGTAGGGCCATGTGAAACTAGGCACATTGGTATGTTGGGTACATGTATTTCTAAAAAGTGTTACACGACCCCTCATTTCATCTTGTAGTCCATGCGCAGGACCAACAGTGTCACACATAATATAGAAGCAAGGACTGACAACTCAACAACACAGATCACCTATGTTCACTGAATAACATATGTTTGTAAGAGTTTAAATATGGCATACAGCTAGATGATCATATCAATGCATGATCTCATCTTAGACTTGTGCATTATATATATATATATATATATGAAGGTGTGTCCTAATGTTTCTCCTAACCCACACATACATAGATATAAATAGATAACTTTGACTACCGGTACTATATTCATTGATGCAAGCTTTAACTCACACAATGAGATAAAATCATCTTTTTAATTAATCACAAAGGTATAAAACTCAGATCAATATTAGAAATGAAATAGCATTTATCTTGTATTGGTATAATAAGGTTTCAACAGGAAGAAATCGTGTTCAAAGGCATATGTATCTTCACTCTTCATGCTTAACACAACAACATGTTCATATATATCCCCTGAAATTTTTAAGAGACTAGAGTTAGATACCACTGGGTTTGCGAAGAAAAAGAAATGGAATGAATTTTTTTACTACCTAAGGAATAGCAACTTACATTCTCAATATAATACGAGAATGGATTCCCCCGATCATACTTCAGAACAAGATAAAAGCATTAAACCGAAATAAATAAATTATTGAAATATTGGAAACAAAGCATCACACCAAAAATCAAAATTATTGACCAACAAACACCAACCACATACAGAAGCAAATCCACAATTCATAAAACACCGGCCAACTGTATTCCAACATATATGACAAAGTAATGTTGTTCCCACCAGAAACCTAGAGGAAGAAGCCACATGACAGGGGGAATTCAAGAAGATCGCACCAGCTCATTGACGCTGTAGGTTGAGACCACTCTGGAAGATTCATTCTCTCATCCCGCCGCTCTAGGTGCACCACGCTTAGCCCGCCTTTGCGGCTGCGAACAAGGAGACTCTGCCACCCCTCATATCAGACATCCCTGATCCATGGCTGACGACCACAACTGCAGCCAACAGGGATGGCGAGTGGCGACTGGTAGCGATGGCGATGGCGAGTGCCGACTGAAGAAGAGGGCTGCGACATAGCAAAGAGAGCAGAAGCTAACACCGTAACATGCAAAGCAGCCAAACATGGGGTCATGAGTCACGACCTAGGGTAATCGATGGGCCAGACAGGCCGAAGATAGGCTGTAGATCACCTAGCTTGCCAAGCAGCGAAGGCAGAGATTCTCTTCTTTGCTTATCTTGTATGAATGCTTTAACGTGCTTAAGATCAACCCATGATGGGCTTTCTGACGGGCCATCGGGCCAGCCCAGTCCACCTGACAGGCCTAGAGCTGAATATGTTTGTCCGATGTGATATATAGGTGAGAACAGAAACGAAAATAAGAAGTGCAGGACTAATATTGAAGATATTTTTTATTAAATGAAGAAACTTGATATTTACCTTTTTTATTTTTTTGTCATTTTTTCTTTATTTATTTATATCAACATTGCAGATTTGTTCTATCTTAGTGTTCATTTGTCTCAATGTGTATACAAAGGATTACATATGGGAAATATTGAAACTATCCTTTCTAATACTACTATGTTTTTTTTTCAGTTTTCCTCATCGCTATAACTATGTGGAATGGTTCAACAATTATCCTAATTGAATTGTTTGGTCACACTTGTTAGTTGTTATCAGTGGGATCAGGGATGTTTTCAGCGAGAAATATATTGAAGTGTTCATATTGATATGGGTCTTTTGCACAAAAGGATAACTTTTTGTTACATATACTTGTCTATAGAATCCTATTGTATCAAGGGATTTTAGAACTTGCCTATTAGAAATGTTGTCACAACAAAATGAAATGTCAAAAAGCCATATAAATGGCTCGTGTGATCTTATTAGGCTTGATTCAACTAGATTTGCTACTCATTTCATTACTTTGGAGAGCTCGCGTAGACATAGGTATGTAATTGTATAGTTCATTCATTTTGTTGAGTACATCATGTACATTGTTGACCTAAGTATCAAGATGGATCAATTTAAAATTCATGCTCAAATGGAGTATTTGGTTATGGATACTTGTTTCTAGAAAAGAATTCAATGTTACGTAGTTTATCATTGAATCACTTGTATGGGTGTTGAGATAAGTTGATTCCAAAGATTACATGATCAGAATCAGAACTTGTATTAGTGGGTCTCAATTTGATCCAGGAGAATTTTTGATCCTTCCAACCAATGGGTCCAAATCAGTATTGGATCAACTATCTTGATCGATGCTATGGGAGGATTCACGATTTGGAATTAGTCCATATTGAGAATGATTTTTATTTTATATTATTATAAAAATAAAAAAATCGATAAAAATAATAAAAGTAGGAACTCTATAAAAATATTAAAAATTAAACTGTAACATCTAGCCACACTTTCAATTCATTATGATAGATTTTAAGATGAATAGACATAAGTTAACACCAATGATCATTCTAATATGGTGCAAATGATATGGCACAGTCAGACTATACCTTCCTATCACCAATATCTCTGAAACTAATCTTGGAACTTCTTGTTCTTTGGATTTTTCTTAGATACTCTACTGTGAATTGTCAGTCATGATTGACTCATATCCATATGTAAATAATGATTTGATCATCTCAATAAAATCTTAAACACTATCCTTGCTGAAACTGTGAGTGGAATATATGGCTGCAAGTCATTAGGGGGTTTTATATAACATTGAGTTGTGTACTCATAAAAAACTTTCATTTAGTTTTTGGCGTTGGCTCAAATCTTCACACTTGCTTCCCTTATATGTAGGGGTGTCAATGGGCCGGGCCGGGCCAGGCCCGAAGTCAGCCCAATACAGGCCCAGTTCAAAATAGAACGGGCCAGCCCGGCCCGGCCCGCATAAAATTTAAATTTGGCCCGACCTGGCCCGGCCCAACCCGATCTTTTTAATATAAAAAATGTATAAAATTCAGAATGAAAAAAAGTATAAATATGATAAAAAAATTAAATTTCTACCCAATCAAAACATTCGAATGGTCTAAAAGTTGCATGAAAATGCAAGAACCAAAAGATTTGAAGTTAATAAAAACTAGAAATTTTCACAAATCAAAATTTTTGAATACAAAAAATAATCAAAAAATTGGAGAAGCTCTAGAGATCTGAAAATTGCTAAATTATAAAAACTGTAAAAAAATCAGAATGTTGCTAAATTCTTAAAAACGACAAATTTGCAAAGAACTGAAAATTGCTATGATGATACCGGAGTGAAATGCATCAGGTGGTGTGGAAAAGAATTTGGAAGACAATTATACATGTTAGAACGTTCAAAATTCATAAGAACTTCAGGTGGATGCTTAAAAAAATAAAAAGCTTGCACCATGGCGGCCTTGGCTTCCGCTGACATCTCCTTTTTAACTGGCACCTTAGGATCACCCACCAGCTCCCCTTCTCCTCCTTCCAAATCCATAGAGGGTCCAAAGGACCAAAGTCTACATCCACAGAGAAGCTATGAAAAATTTGAAAATTCCCTGGATGAAGAAAAAATAAAACTTTTGCAATGAAGATATGGAATTTGCTTGAGGAACCGAGGAAAGACGAACGTCGATCACAAAACTAAGATACACACGGAACAACGGTGTCAAGGAAGATAATGGATCTCTGCGACAAACAGAGAAAAACCGAACCTTGGAAGAAAGCTACAAACGAAGTGTTAAAGAAGACAACACACTGACCCAGATACTTGAGAGATTAAAGTAAAGTAGAAATATGCAACATGCAAAAACAATCAGTATCAAGGAGGCTATGCATTTAGCAATAAAAGATGTAAATTAAAAAAAAATATAAAAGTTAATGTCATTGGTAATCTATTTAGGAATAGGCCAACAAAAACTGAACCAACGCCTTCATCACTCAAAAAGCTCAAATCCGCAAGTCTCTGAAGAAGCGTTTCAGTCATCAGATGATCCCACCATTTGCTCTCTGATCTCCTCAATCTTTGCAAATAACTCATCCCTGTTATCCTGCATATATATATATATATATATAACTTCCATCACCTTTGCAAACTGTCAACAAGATAAAATTAACATAAACAAAATGTTTAGCATGAGCTATAGATTTTAGGAACCCAACACAAAAGCAAAAAAAGCAAAGATGCATACCAAAGGAAGAAAATCAATTGCATCAACAAGTACCGAAACAAAGTGGGATACACGTTACCAGAGCCTAGCTGAAACAAGAAAATTCAACACGATGGTGTGAATGGAACTTTTTAGAGAAACAAAAAAGCTGTTGAGGTTCCCTATTCGCTTGAATCACAAGTTGAAGGTCATCCTTCGGTTGATAGTACACAAAGCCTGTAAGCCTCTTCATGCTTCTCATGAAGATCAGTATGACAGCTAAGATATTAATGATCTTTGCTTCTGTGCGTGGCATTATGTAGGTCTTCGATAAAAAAACAACAAACACCATCGATACAAAGAACAGTGCATTGCGGGTTGTCTTCACCTTTGAGCTCTGCTGCAGTAACTATGCCTATATCTGTTAAATTTGGATCGGTGGGAAATGACTGAAGTGGAACCTAACCAGAATGCTGCTTCAAAGGCTAGCCCTCAAAATCATGGATGCGTACCGTATGTGATAGCAGACAGTAAAATTATAAAGCATGAATCATAAGTCTAGACCAAGCTAACGACATGCTCCAGGTTCACATTTACAAAAGAAGCTAGTTAATTACAAGACTATGGTCAATTATAACTCAAGAGTGTGATATATGAGATGGCATCTTAAGATATTGAAATCTGACATATTTATTTACCTAATCATAATTTCTCTGGATCCGGAACAATGAAGATATTGCTAACGGACTCGGTAGAACTTGGCCCTGATGTTCAAAACGATTAAAATGTTGTCATTCTTCTTGAAAATAACAAATTAAAAAAGATAAATGTGAAGATATAATACCTTTAGTAGCATTTCTTAGCCAATCTTGGGTACATATTAGTGCCTCTACAGTTTCTGGAAGTAATGAACTACGAAAATCAGACAAGATTCTTCATCATGTACTAAAAGTTGACTCATATGCAACAGTTGAAGCTGGAATAGCAAGATATCACGTGCCATCCGTGAAAGAGTAGGATACATTAATCTCCTAGTTGACCACCAATTAAGTATATCAAAATTAGACTCTGTATGAAGCACATTTTCCTCAATATATTCATCTAACTCTGTCTTTTTGTGTTGTTTCGCTTTCTCTGATAAAAAATGGCTCATCCTTTTAAGATATCCATATCAAATTTCTCCACAATGTTACTCGAAGTAGACTCAATTGTCTCACTTATAGATGTATCTAGCTCCCGTGGCAAAGAAACATGATATTCATTAAATAATGAACGAATACTGTCATTCAATTGTGTAATATTCATTTGTGCCTCATCTCCATATAATACTGGAAAACAGAACTCAAAAAACTGCATCTGATAACGTGGATCAAGTATAACAGGAATAGTTAACACCAAATCACAATCTTTCCAATATTTGTTAAATTTCATCTTCATTCTCTCTGTCATTGCATGAATAAATTCATATGGACTTGACATTTTACTATCCAATAATAATTTCACCTTGAACAATTCATGAAAATACATATTCGCTGTTCGGTATTTCACTTCAGAAACCACATTAGTTGCATTATAAAAATTTCTCAAGAAATTACATACAATTTCAGCATTTTTCCACTCTTCTACCGTAGGTGCATAATGATAGTTTGGATCATACAAATCCAAATAAGAGAAAGTTTTCTTATACTAGATAGCTATATCAAGCATATCATATGTAGAGTTCCAACGTGTTGGAACATCTAAACACACCTATCTTTCAATTGATAATCCAGCATCCTCAATACACTTTTCAAATGTATGACAACGTGATGGAGAACCCTTTACATGTCGAACACTTGCCCGAACATTATGAATGACACTTCTAATAACATTCAATCCATCTTGAACAACCAAATTAAGAACATGTGAAGCACATCTTACATGAAATTTTTTTTCATCAAATATCATCTTTTTATGCTCCATGATATTTGAAGTGAGAAGTGGAATGCATGCATCATTAGCTGAAGTATTATATAATGTGATACTTAATATCTTTGACTCAAGACCCCAATCTTTTACACAATTCCAAATTCTACTGGCCAAGACATGTGCTGGATATGGTGTTTCAACCATTGAAAAATTTAAAATTTTTTATGCAATCTCCAATCATTGTCAATGAAATGTGCAGTGATAGATAAATAGTTGATGTCTTGGTTAGATGTCCACATATCAGATGTAAGTGATAGACTAATACATGATGTCTGCATAAAATCTTTAAGTGTTAGCTTTTCAACTTTGTATATTTTCAAACAATCATCTCTGATAGTGTTCATGGTTACCATCTTAAATTTTGGATTCAAACTTCTTACAAATCTACAAACTTCATCATAGTCCACGATTGAAAAAGTAAACTCATGTAATATGATTGCCCTGGCTAATTCGTATCTACAAATATCTGGATCAAATCTCCAATTAGAAGAACTTTCACCTTCTTGAAACAATGCAGTGCTCGGAGAAACTAAAGGTTGGTTCTTTTCACCACCAAGAATTGAACATGAAATTGACACATGTCTAGTCAAATGACTTGTCCCTGATCGAGGATTTGCAGAAAATATAACTTTGCATGTATTACACTGTGTTTTTTGTCCATCATCGTCAGATAATCTAGTAAAATACTTCCATACTTTTGATTTTGGTTCCTTAGAACGTTTTCGTGAACCACTTGCTTGGGTGGATGTTTCTTCACATATACTATCGTTCATATTCAAGTCTCACATCTTAATTTAGTGCCTCTTTAAAAAAATTGTGGCTAAAATAAATCTGGACAAAGTTTCCTACATGAAAATAAAAGCACAAGTCATGGATCAACTGACAAAATATTATCTACCAGCTAAAATGTAACACGTACAAGAAATATGTTGTCCTCCACTTATTTTAAATTGCAATGATTACCATCTTTTTGTCATCATCTCCCACCAACTAGAATAATTTTATGTTTACCGTTATCTTAAATTAAATTTCATTATAACATATAATTTTATCTTAAAAAGCATATAAAAATTTAAAATCAAATCAGAATGAATCTTATGACATCACTAAGAGGTTGTAATTTGTAAACCCAGAAAACTATTGCGTAGATGCGTATGTGCCCCCACCCAAATGCCATCGACATAATGACAATCGATCAAGACCGTCCCATCCACCTAAGAGTACTATCAACAAATCATATGTAACAAATACCTTCATTTAAGAATATGCTAACATTTTAAGGGGAATCGCGCTCACCTAGCCGTCGACGGCGTTTTTAGCTGCTGCAATGCCTCCTGCGTCTTGCCGAGTGACCCATCCGTGCTAAGTGCCAACTTGTATGCCTACTGGCCTACCTCTTCTTCTCACATGCATTCAAAGGCAGGAATGAAAGGTTAGACTAGTGGAAAGAAAAACGCATACTCGAGAGCTCTCGCGGTTGTCGGAGGTGAAGGCAGAGTGAACATAAGCCCTCGCTGCGCGATTGGAGAAGATGCGTCAAGATCGTGGAGGGAAGAGCAAATGCCGCTTGCCCTAGAGAGCAAGCGGACATAGATCGACGGCAACTACACACCCGATCGAGGGTCTTGGTGACGGCGAGGAGCGTTGAGGCGATCTCTGCATGCGTCGTGCGAGCCGGCGCCCTCGCTTCGAAGCCTTGGCCCCTGTTGCAGCCCAGCGCTCTCGCTCGACCCGCTGTCGATCCAAAAGATATCCATCCTTAGCCCGCGGGCCACATCGACTGATCCGGTACAAGGTCCAGCTCCATCCCGGCCCGTGAGCCCGTGGGTGAGCCCGGTCCCGTTGACAGCCCTACTTATATGTGCACTTGTATCGAATCCTCCACATCCACCTGAACCTCTTATATTTTGCTGTTGAGTTAGTGGAATAAATTCTTCTTTATCATTATCTTAGAAAGGTGCTTGTGTACTATCTGTGGAACTTACAAATCATAAGTCTTCGCCTGACCAATAGTTTTATTTTCTCGGCCAGTTTATCTTCTTGTGTACTTGCTATAATATTCCGCTGTTAGACCATATTCGAAGATTTAAATTTGCCAAATATACTTGTATTTTTATCATTTTTTGAGTAGGAGTTGAAGCCGAAACTACATAGGAAGTAGGTTTTAAAACTAGAGCTGGAACCTCAGTAGGGTGTGTTTGTTCTTGTATTTCTTTGTCTTCACTCTACACACTATTAAGTTCACCTACTGTCTATGCATGATCATTCGGGTTGAACTTTAGAGGTGGTGTAGTGTTGTTGCCCTCATTTCATACTGCCATTTGATGTTCTTCTTGAAAAATATATTCCATGTTAACATAATTCTGCAACAAATCTTGTCATTCTACTTTGCTCTTTGCTCATATGGACCACCTTGAAATCTTGAAAATGCTTCTTCAAATATTTTTTGATGTTTCTTGATATTCTTGATTTTCAATCACACGTTGTAGTGACAAAATGTAAAATTTTCTAATATGTCACTTTTTAGCCTGTTTCTTTTTTATGTATAAAGTTGAAGGTGCTTTACTTTTTCTCTCCTTGTGAAGAACTCATACTTTGGGTCAATAATTCCAACAGTTCCTCAATCCGGCAATAATTCTAACAGTTCCACCGACAATGCATCCTTGTGGAGAGGTGATTCCCCTTGTTGTTGGCATTGATCTCCCCCCTTTGGTGAGTTTCTTCTCTCTGGAACCCCCTTGTGGAGAGTCTGACCCCTACAAGGGGGTTCTTATCCTGCTTGCACCCTTCCTGGCAAAAGTGCCCCTTAAGAGGCTATTCTTGCCTTCCCTTGAACAATCAACTTCGGATGATTGTTTGTGTCAATAACTATTCTCTCTCTCCCCCCATTTCATGCCCCCCCCCTTTTAAGAGTCACCCTTTGGTGCAACTATTTATGGGAAGAATCTCTCTTGCCTGCTCCCTTCTTGGCTTGACTCTCCCCCCCTAAACAGTCACCTGAGGAAAGAATTCCTCCTACCTGCCCCCTTCCTAGCTTCAGAAGGGTTGTTCTCTCCCCCTACCCACCCCTCTTAAGGGGTTGTTTGAGCTGATCGGGTGACTATTATATCAAGCCCCTTCAAGGGGTGTTATCTTCTCTCCTCGATTCTTTCTTTAAGTGGTTAATGTTATAAGTATTTTTAATGTGTTAATGTTACATACTTAAGAGTAATCGTTGACAAATGCAGTGATGCACCTACTCCCCTTACTATTGGATGGTAAAACAACACATTGGTGGATATCGACGAAAGGGTACAATGTACGTGGTGTGACAAATAAATGAATGATGGAGAATTCCGATTGAAGCAACACATTGGTTGGGTGGGGACTAATGTGAAGAAATGTGACAAGATGTCTAGGGAGAGCAGCGAAACTATGATGGTGTGCCTTACAGAAAGAGGTTCACAATAGGGAATTCTTATTAAATACAGAGGGGACTTGCATGAGGGGTTTTTAAGAAGAAGATGAGGCAGACCTAAAAAGTAAGGAAGTATATGAATAGTTGTGAGAGCTAAACGGGAACGGAAGAGCTAAAAAGCTAAAAAGCAAGAAGATGAGGCAACGGGAACGGAAGAGCTAAACCTGAGTCATCCATAAATACTAAGGAAGTATATGAATAGTTGTGAGAGCTTGGTAAGCAGTCACAAAGAGAAGATGGAGAGAAAAAGAAGGGATCAAGAAGTATGAGAGCCGAGTAGCTGGCATATTGTTGGTTATAGTCGACCTGACCCACATCCACTAAGGTTTTGAGAGCAAGAGAGGGGTCATTTTATCGATTTGTTTCGACATGACCCACTGAGGATATTCAAACAAGTATTTAGAAGTGTCAAGGCAACCACTTCTGCCATAAAGTGAGCAATCGAGCATATCTTAAAGTGATTTTTTCATGCATACAATAATGTTAAATTACTCATCTCAGACATTTTTATTATATCTATTTGTTGAGTAAAACAATAACCTTTTTTTATTTATCTAACATAATATAGGTATTCTAACACATGTAACCACTAGCCTCCACTTTCAAATGAAGGTTGATGGAATTGGTGAGACTGGACTGGGATCACTAGTCTCACTTGATTGATATATTTATGTTGTCAGCCTATATTGATGGGTTTAAGTTGGTCCGAAGAGAGAGATGATACCCAATGATATGTGATGGTGGATAGGCATAACAAAGTGACCAATAATAAATTTCTTTGTTAACTGTTTGGAGGGTAACATAGTTTTGAAGTCCATTGATGCTTCAGTCAAATTAAGAATGTAGAATATATCTTTTCATTGATGGATATTGTTGAAGAGATTGGAGAAGAAAGTATTGTACAGTTTGTGACAAATAATGAGCCATCTTACAAGGTGACAAGAAAGAAGTTGATGAACATGAGGCGACATCTTTTTTGGGTTCCATGTGAATCACACTCTATTGACCTCATGTTATAAGATGTAGATAAGGAGGTATTAGTTTCTATACTTGTAAGTCAGTCACAGTTGATCTCATAATTTATCTATTTACATCTATGTTTGATTCACATAATGAGAGACCATACTATGGGACATGATCTTATTAGGTTTGATTCGACTAGATTTGCCGCACACTTTATTGTCTTGGAGAGCTTGCACCAATATTGACATACATTTGTCCTTTTATAACATCAGAAGAGTATATTATGTATATGGTTGATCTGCACAACATGATAGATCAATTGGAAATCGTTGCATAGAACATCTAATAATAGACTACGCATTTTTGCTAGAGAATTCTCTATTATTTATTTATCATTGAGCCACTTGTACTAATGCTGAGATTAATGGATGCAGATGAGAGAAACTAGATATGATATCTTTATGATACCATGGACAAAGTAAAGTTGAAAATAAAGGAGAAATATAATAAATGTTACAAGAAGTGGTGGAAGTTCATAATGAACTATAGAATATGACATTACACCATAACGTGTATATAGTATGTAATTCTTGTTATCTTTAATTTAATCATTGGTTGGTTCATAAATGTATACTCTTATGTCATATGAGATGAATATATGCTATTTTTTAAATCTCTGGATGCAATACGAAAGAGAAGTGTGCAATGATCAAAATGTTCCGAGAGGTACTTTATCTATGATTCAACATCTTTTAATAACTCAGCATGATAGAACATAAGTTGACTTAGAAGTGAGAACTATTTTGTTATTGTTCTTACATCGGATCACTAATCAGTAATTATTTGACAACTCTCATTTTTCAGATGCAATCTTATATAATGAGTTGAAGTGTATTTTGATCATCTAAGACATTCATTTGACAAGGCTACTCCTACTATGTTAGATGAACCTCTCATTTTGTAATTATATTTGTTGTTATTGTGAGAGTAACATTATTTTCTATTGTTTTTTTTTTAAATTGAGTTGTGAGTATAAGTGAATACAAAAAAAAATTGATGGAATCCACTTGTTGTAATTACAATTCATATTTTGAGTCTGAACACAAGTTCCTTTCAATATGCGAGGAATTGTAGCACATTTAGCCTAGTTCATACCTTGAGAAGGAATATGTTAATAACGGGTAGGTTGTAGAAACTTGTGTTTGATCATTACAATATGCGGCTAAGCATAAAAATATTTAAGATCATCAAAAAATTCAGAAAAATAAATTCACAAGACACGCAGGTGGAGCATATAAACAAAAAGCCAAAATACAAACATGTCAAGGAGTTGTTGAAGATGTTGATGTACATTATCTTTTCCCAGAGGAACACTCATTTGTTGTGTGGGTGGAAAAGAAGGTAGCCATGTATAGAGTTCGATCCTAAGGATTGTACATGGGCTAAAGTGGAACTACATGACATTTAACTTAAAGATGAAGAGGTAGTAGGAAGTCTGCTAGTCACGTTCCATCCCTAGCCTCATCATCACCAAGAAACCCCTCAGTAAACAAAAGCATAGTGCACAAATTGGGGCACTTTCACCTTTGGTATAACAGAGTAGCATGGGGATTGAGATTTTTTCATCACAAATAGAAAAAGCAACAAAGAAGAGAAAGTTAGAAATTTGGTGAGAACCTATCAGCCCAACATATAGTACACTAGCACTATTCTTAAATGATAATGAGGAAGAGTTCTTTCTATCTACATAATAACAAAATGTAGGATATTTAGGTGGTGGAGATGATGATTTTTGCATATACTAGTGGAGTAGGGGCCGATAATTTGAGCCAAATGCAACATTCGCGTAGTAGAAGTCAATATTGGAATCCGGGTTTTTTTTAATTAGTACGTGGCAACTAATTATTGATAACTCTTTGAGAATTACCAACTATATATTCAAGTCACATATCCAACACATGACACTGTGTATAACTTTACTCGGATGGTTGATTCGTTATTTTCATATAGATACAGACCAATTATGACAAACAACTGTTCGTGCAACATCTAAGGGAATCAAAAGAGTGAGGACCAAGGATTTCAGAATCATAATTGGTCTGTATTGCTCTGATTCCGTTTCCTAAGAATCGGTTGGAATTAGCCGATTCCTGAGAAGGGAATCGATTCCAGAGTCATTTTTTATTTTTTTTTCAAAAATTTTTAAATAAGTATAAAAATAGGAAATGGTCTAGAAAATTTTTAAAAAAGGAAATGTAACACTTAGCATGCATATACATGTCGTGGTTTATGGAATCGGCTGAATTGGATCACAATCGACCAATTCCAGAATCATGTGAGGAGATTTTTTGTCTTATTTCTTAAATAAGAATAAGGTGTAACATGATAACAATAAGATGCTAATGATTGTAACATTATAACAAGACAACATGCTAATAAATTTGAGATGTTAATAACATAATAAGATGTAAAAAGTATAATAAGATATAACATGATCACATAAAAACATGAAAGTAAAAATATATATTTCATGACATGTTCAACAATATCCATGATATTGGCCTTCATCCTCTTTCTCCTGCTATTCATGCCACAACTTAGTTGTCCCCATTCTTCTTGTAAATGCTGGTACATATCTATATGAAAATAATGCATCCACCATGTCACCCAAATCATAAGGATTAGATTGTGGCACGCAGGTAGACTCAGGTGGAGGAATCCATGGCCGTTGGGGATCATCAAATTCTGGATAAGCTGGCTCCATATAATGATACTGCGGTGGCTACTATTCCAAGTTGAAATATGGCCTTGGCCGCCGTGAACTCGGCAAGTATGGAGCTACTGCACCTGCATCTAGTCCATTCGCCTCTCCCCCGTCCTGCTGGCTATGTGGCCGATATGTACTCTTTGTCATCATTAACTGAGTAGTGAGAAGGAGTCTGTGTGCTGTTATCTGGGCTCACAGGACGCCGTTTGATGTCCAGCTTTCTTCTTTTACTTCTGTTATGTTTGATGTCTCACCACAACCTAAATATTTTTTTCAACTTCAAAAATTGACTCATTTTTTGTGATGTCACTTTTGTTTTAGTCCTACCTGGACTGCGAATGGGCTAAGTAGCTGTGGCTGGGGTTGGAGTTGGGGCAAAGACTAGAGGCGGCTGTTGTACAATTGTTGGGGCAGAAGATGGGTCTGCCTGAGTTCAAGGAGTAGGTGGAACATCCTCAGCCTCTACACCATCCAACTCTCAATTTGCCCATGCGGGGTCATCAGGATCAAACTCAGTTGGATGATCTCTGGCTGCCTACTCTATACAAGAAACAAGTGCATGCTGCTCTTAAAATATTTGGTCTATGTCAACCTCGTCAGGTGGTGGTGTTTGTGATTTCTGTCTTTACTCATATGGACCACATGCAAACTATGCACATCTCTCCTCCGAGATCTTTTGTTGGTCTTTTATGTTCTTGATGCACAACCTCATGTTGTAATGACAAAAGATCAGCTTTTCCATCCTGTTAGAGGTCAACTTGTTCCCTCTCTTTGTATGTATCAGGTTGAATATACTCCAGTTCTTCTCATAATGGGAGGAACTAGTGTTGACCTGCATCTACCACTCAGCTGTAAAAAAAAAACAAACAATCAATCATTCTTCTTTCACTTGAATTAATGGACTTACAAGTTATAAAATATGGAAATAAAAACATGATTTTAAATAAATATACCAAGAGAGACTTTTTCACAAAAATATCTCAGATTATCATTTGAGTATACCTTAACTCTCAAAAATATCTCTGCATTTGAAAAATGATAAATAAAAAATAATTAGTTGTTTTCAATTAATTATTGATTCTCAATTATTAATGCAACTCAACTTACTTTTCACTAAGCTTCTATCTTACCTGCTGAGATCGGCACATGCGTTGAATTATTGAGTGTACCTTGTATCACCTAATTATCATTCGATACCTATATTCCATATTAGATGCGAATGTTCAAAAAATATCCTGCAATCATTTAAGCATATTAGATTATGAACAAACCATAAATAGAAGATAAATAATCACAAAGAATATATATTCACTAACTAATCTGTAGCATATACATCACGATGCAAAGTCCTATCCTATCGGTCATCTATGATCTTCCATTATTTCTTGTAATCTCTATGATTCTTCTTTTTTATTTTCAATTTGGCTCGGTCCATTGCATCATACAAGGTGGCCATCTGATTCCTGTCATCTAAGTCTACTGACCTCAACATAGTTACCAGTGGCTTTATGATTGTCAAGTAGTAAGTAATCCTCTCCCAGAATCTCATCTGTGATCTGGCTCTCAAACTTGACAAGAATCTCTAACTAGTCCTCCTTATTATGCAGGTGTCCACCATATATTGATAGTACAACTTGGATTGAATGAACCTGACTAGTGCATGCATGTGCCGATGCACACTCTCTAGTGCTATGAAGTTCGTGACAAACCGAGTAGGGTCTGGCTTGACAAGATCATATCCTCTGTGTATGACCTCATGATGTGTAGCAGACGTAAATGTGAATAAATAAAGAAAGTGATAGTCTGTGCCTACCTGACAAATGTAGAAATTGCCTCTTATTTACTTATATCCTCTAAGATGAAGTCAATGGAGTGCACCGTGCAAGGTACCTAGAAGAGATTTTGCCTTTTCTCTATCAATTTCTTTCTTACTGCCTTTTAGCAGGGTTCATTGTTAGTAACAAACTGAACAACATTCTTCTCCACAATCTCTTCCACTATGGCATCCATTAAGGAAAAAATATAGTCGGCATTTTTTATCTGGCCCGAATCATCAACCGACTTCAAAAATGTCGTGCCCTCAGAACAATATACCAAGAAGTTTATCATACTCCTCTTGGTGATACATGTCCACTTGTCATATAAAAGTGTACAACTTCTCTCATTCCATACCAATTTAAAACCATCTATCCACTATCAACTCCCGCGCCTCTCATTTAGCCCACAAGCATATATATGCCTGTTGGTCAGGACTCACATTCCTAGACCAACCTTAACAATGACATCAACCATGGTTTAAAAGTGAGGGTTGGTGGCTACATATGTTAGGATGCCTACATTAAGGTAAAAAAAAATCTATCAGTCATAAACAATGTTAATTAAATAAAACACACATATATGACATTTTAAGAGTTATACCTGCATGTAAAAGTCACTTTACAATATGTCTCGCTGCTCTCTTTGCAGCTATTTTTGTTGCTTTCACTCCTTTCATAGCTTGTTTTTAATGTTCATCTGTGAGGCACTCTGTTTCTTAAAAAGATACTCATCAGTTGATGTAAATCTCGTGCTACCAGACCAATGAAGTGACTCCTGTCTCCCTCCCTCAGTCTCCCTGGTAGGTTGAGCCGATGCTGATCGGCCAAAAATATAGTTAGCTCTGGGCCTTCCTGCTCCTCTCCTCCTTTCTTCCTACATTGTTGTTGCACCATTGCTAGCATGCCTAGCTCTCTTGAGCTTGGAGTTTGTGGATGAATTCTCACTCTCCGACTCTGATTCGGCTCTTGCCTTGCCCTTGCCTTTTCTTTTGTGGATTGGCACCTCTCCCCTCCTCCTCTCAAAGAACTCATCATGCAATTTTTGTCTCCGTTTAATCATAATCTCCCATTGAGAGGCTCTTCCTGTAAGGTAGCCTCTCATCTTTTCACTCTTCTCTCTAGGCAACTCATAACATTTCTTGACATTGCCACTTACTCCGGCAATGTACTGTTTCAACCGAAATACGCCACCGTTCATCTCCTTTCCACACCATTTGTATTTGACCCTCTTTTTTGATAGGTCTATCATGTGCCCATGTTCCCAACCAACTTTAGATGGACGTGCCGACACTACATTATCATCGTGATCAACCATTACTCATGCTTGCAACATACGTACACAATTCATACCGGCTGTTAGACATGAATACAATTAGTTTAGGAGTTGTTTGAGAAGAGAACAACCCGTTAGATAGAGTTTTTGGTAAGTTAAAACCACTTCAAAGTCGTTGGAAACTCGTAAAAATTAACGTATAGGCATTCCAGCACTAAAATGTTATCAATAAGAAATGGCCTGATCGGAGCAATTTGGGAAGAGAATAGCCCGTCTAACAGGTTGTTCGATATGTTTAAAGGTTGTAGAGTCGCTGAAAACATGTAGAAATCAGCGTATGGGAATTCTAGCAAATATATCTTATCAAGAAAATTCAAACGATGAAGAAATAGCTTGAACGGAACTGTTCGGAAAGAGAACAACCTATTTAACTGATTTCGGAGTAGTCAAAAACGCGTATAAATGATTGCATGGGGATCCCGACAAAGAAATCTTATCAATAACTTTCAAATGATGAAAGAACAGCTTGAATAGAGCAAGAATTGAGCTTAGATCGCTGGAATCGGTTGAAGGAATCCTTAGAATTGTTGAAGGACCGTCGGAATTGCTGAAGGATCGCCGGAATCACCTGAATCGGTGACGGAATCGACCGATTCCGCTTGGATCGCATTGTAGGGGGTTGGATTGAGCGATTTTAGCAAGAATTGCCGCCGGAACGAAGGTAATCGCCTTTAGCCAAGAGCCTTTGCATATTTTGGCCATGAAGGGGCCGATTCTGGCCTTTTAGGGCCAGAATTGGATCGATACCGGGTCCGAATTGGACCTGGTATCGAACCGTTATTAGAAACCCTATCCTTTTGGCGGAATTGGTTGGATCGACCGATTTCAACCTGACTCGATTTTGACCGATTCAACTGATTCGTACTGATTCCTTCTGAATTCCCAAGAGAATTGGTCATTCAGCCAATAATCAGATCGAAATTGACTGATCTGATTTTAGAACAGGCCGATTTTGATTTGATTCTGGCGATTCTGCAATCAATGGTGAGGATATTGATGAAGGGAAGTATAATATTATATTGCATATCATTAATTCATTTGTACCATACCATGTTACTTGTTACTTATCTTTATTACAATAATTATTGCAATTAAATTATATCCAATTGGCTTAAACTCTCTTAGATGTTACTTTTGTATTTTCAACAAATTTTTAGGAGGTTTCATACTTTTTCTGATTTTTCTGATTTTTTCAAAACAAAAAAATAAAAATTTATTGATCTAGTCCAGTTCCATATTGGTTTTCCTCCAAAAAAATCGGTCACAATCAATTGAAGATTGGATTGGTACCCACCAATTTGAGTACTGATTCCGATCTGACAATTATTGACCCTGAGCTTCTCATGCCTCCTTCAACACCCTTACAATAACCAGAGTTTCTGGCAATTTAACATCGCTATTGTTGACAAGTTCCATCAGCGCACTCAGCTACAATGTGTCATAAAGCTCATAAGAGAGGTTGCATGACTAATGTATCTGATGCCTCATCATAATCGTAAGTTCCACATATCATGGTGTACTAATATCGCAGTCCGAAATTCAGGTCATTTACAGGTTCCAAGAGATGGCTGGGCATCCCAATTTGGACATATATTGGCTTGTTGGGCAGTCCGAGAGGGTTGTAATTCAGCAAGTTGGGATTGCCACACCATATCAAGAGCCTTAACTGAGTGGATATGTGATGCAGGATGGGAAAGTGTGACAGGCCCACTCTCAGAGTTGGAGTTGGCCGGACCGACTAACCGGTCCATATGGGTCCCACTATGCATCCATTACAAAGACCTTTTGTCGACTCTCCGAATCAGTTGTGTCGACTTCGCCTCAATTAAATCTGATAGATGTATGTGTCCTGTCATGTTGCGCATTTTTTTGTACAAAAAGTGTGACTCAATACGTTGTATTTAGTAGCTTGAGATTTGTATACATGTTTTCATACAAATATGTCAAATTAAGTATTCTTGATCTACATGTGGTGTGTTTTATGTCGCGCATTTCTTTTTGTGACTTGACTAATTTGACGTGTAATTAATATTTTTCGAAATATGTGCTAGTGGATTTGACAAATCTTGAATTATGTGCAAAATCTTTGAGCCATGTGCAAAATATGTGCACAAATTGAACTTGATTTCTTGAACACGTGCACGATTTGAATTTGACTACCCAAGTTTAACGAATCTTAATTAATTTCACAAATTATGTGTATGATTTGACTTTGACGTGATGTAAATATATTTATAATATTAATAAGATAGTAATATTAATATCAAAATTTTCTATAAGTTAAACTTACTCTTTTTTTCGTTTTTTACTTACTCCTTTTTTTGCTAGATATTTAAAAAAAAACACTTTTTAAAGTTTTTTGAGTTTTTTGACTCCATGTACATTTTTTTTGTTAACCGTTTCTTGAACTGTCTCTCTCTCTCTCTCTCTTTTTGGATGAATTTTTTTGTCAACTTATGGAGAGAGAACCAACTGCCTCTTTCTCTCTTCCTTTTTTAACAACAGAACTTGGTACAATAACTTCCCTGTTACTGTAGCATAATGCTACAGTATGGGGGTGTCTTTGTGTCACACAAACCGCCTATATGGCGGTGGAGGCCAATAGGAGTTGAGGCGAGGATGGAAGACGATGGTGGCAGTTTGGGCTCTGGCAGGTGGATGATGGTGGAGACGGAGATGTTGACGGCAGAGAGGAAGGAGGGGAATGATGGTGACAACGGGATGACAATGACGGTGGCAGAGTCGGAGATGATGCTGACAATGACAATGGAGGGGCTGGCGGAGAAAGACACAGGCAGATGATGGTGATGGCGGAAGGTGGAGGAGACGGTGATGGAGACGATGCCGATGACAACGCTGGAAGGGCTGACAGAGGGCGGCAGCGAAGCTGATGGTGGTAGTGTTATCGTGAGGAGCTGTCGATGATGATGATGATGGCACTTGGAGGGAGGGCGGCAACGTCTGGTGATGAAGACGGTGGTGGCGACGAGTGACAGAGGTGGTGGAGGTGATAGCAACTTTGCGGAATGCAAAGAAAGGGGATAAATCAGACTTAATCCGGGATGAGAGGAGTAGAACTAGACAGGGCAGCGGTCTTCCGAGGGAAGCGGCAGAGGCATCTGGACTGTGGGAGGAGCCTCCCGGCTGGGACAGGACTTCAGGGAAGGGAGGGCTCAAGCCATTCTTTTATTGTCCTCCTTGTGTATAGGGGTATGGGGCTGATTTTATAGAGCTCCCATGTAAAAAATTACAAGTAAACCTTAAAATTGTACCTAAATACAAACATACCATGCACTTAACATATTTAAGTATATATGCCAATTCTATAACTTCTATAATTTTAAAACTTTCTAATTATCTTTAGAAATTTTTAATTTTATTATTAATATTATTAATTAAACTCTCAATAATCTTAATATTAAACAATACCATCTTGTCGTCAATGTTGATCCCGTGGAACTGATCCTTTTGAGTCTTCTCGGATCCATTTTCCAAATGGGTTGCCCGGTTCGGCCCCCATTAATATGCCCACTCCAAGCATGGCTTATCGTCTTGGGTTTGCCTTGGCATTGAATCAATCCCACTCCATACCCAAAGTCTTGTAAGAAATGTAGGGAGTGAGAGATTTTACCTGAAATAAGGGTTGTCCATATCCTTGGTGAAATTCTGATATGGATCACTTAATGTCAAACTTCAAGACATTTTTGCTTTTCTTTTACTCTCTTGTTCTTAGAGTTTGCAAGTTTATTTGCATTTCATCATATCCTTGAATGTACTGACATAAAAATTTTAATTTATTTTCAGTTTTGTCTAACAATGGTTTTGGTGTTCAGTGTCTTGCTTGTGGACATACTGGGACGTGAGACACTTTTGGTGTCATTTTTTTTTTAAAATCACACAAAGAAGAAAGAGGAGGGAAGGACTGGACCAAGCTCCAGCCAGCCAGCCCCCTAATTAGAGCAAATCAGGCCCTTAATGGGCCCATTGACACAAGCTTTGGCTGGTCCAATCCCACCTGATTTGATTTAAGCATTTTCCAGCCCTCTTTGAAGCCCAATTGTGCCGGCCCATAAGAAGGGGAGAGAAGTCGGCTGCGGCCAAAACAAGCCTAACCGCCCATGCCACATCAGCCTGCCACCTCAGCAGGACCAGCCGCCCAAGCCACCTGGTTGGCCACATCAGATTTGACCCATTTAAGAAGTGAGGAAACCAAAGGGGTCAGTCAACATGGGAGAAATCAAAAGACTTGTCAAACATTAAAAATCTGGAGGAATTCAAGGAGTTTGGTCAATTAAACACTATGGGGGAAGCCAACAGCCATCTGACATTCAATCCTTGGCTGACCCTTGATCTCCCACCGGTTCCTATAAGAAGGGAGGGGTGCGCCAAGAAAAAAAAGAGAGGTTGAAGACGCCGACAGGCTGCCCTTCTACCGACTGCTGCTGCACCTGCTCCAGCCCCCCTTGCCCACGGCTAGAAGTGGAAGAGAAGAAGAAAAGGAAAAAGGAAGGGGCACAAAGGAACCTGCTGTGGCCTCCTTCTTGGTGCAATTCCCTTTGGGGAAGAAACCTTGGCGGCTTCCTCTCTTCATCCTTCTTTGTGATAAAAAAAACATGGTAGGATGAAGCAATAATATTAGCTATGTAGCCTTCTAAGAGTGTCTTCTCACCCCTTCCAACTTTTCTTCTCAATCTCTCTCATGGCCTAAACTGGCCTTCATCGACATTGGCAACCTGAAGCCATCCAAAACCCAGTCGGACCATGCAAAAAAATTTGTTTAACTCCTCTGTTCGGTCACCCTTTTGTCCTCCTCACCGATCCCTGCTTTATTCCCCATTGGCTCACCAAAGATACCCTGAAACTGGTCCGAAATATCCCTCTGCTGGGGTCCACATTCGGCCTGCTCATTCCCCCTTGGTTCAAGCCAACCGAGGCTTTCCTATCAGTCCACTTGGGTACCTCACAAGCAAGTCCTAGCCAGCCCTTAAAACAGTCAGCTAACAGGCCTTATACAGGCCCCTTTTGCGACCAAAACTCTTGCCCCTCATATGGCTAACACTTAGTCCCCTTGGCGGCCCACTCAAACAGCTCACGAGCTCCCCCTCAAAGCCACGGCTTAGCCCCTTTCATGGCCTACCCAAACTGCCCACGAGATGGTCCCTTTCCAGTCCACTTAAGCCTCCTGCCCGGCCCTCATAAATATTTTCTGATTTGTGCCTTTAGGTCCCTCTCGGTTCAGCCCCTTGTGCAGGTCCCTTTGTGACCAACCCTTTGCCCCTCTTGTAGCCAAAGCTTTAGCCCCTTTGTGGCTCAGCCAAACAGCTCCCATAGAGGTCCCGTACCTTTTCAAAAAGAAAGAAAATTCAGGTCTCCTTGACAGCCCTTCTTGCCCGCAGCCTTCTAAGGGGACAGCAGCTCAAACAGGTGCACAGAAAGGAAGAAAAGAGAGAAGAAGAGGAGAAGACAACGGTTTGAACATAGGCCAGTTTGAAGGTGACGGCCCGGCATCCCTTGGAAACCGTCTGACAGACCAAGGACATAGTCGGGTGGCCTTCCAAGTCAGTCCTACCAAGAATGCTCCAGCAATGCGGCAAATTTTCAGCATGCCCTCATGGCTCAAAACAGTTCAAAACAGGCCCGTTGAGCCCATGAAGATCGAAGGCCAGCTATGAATGCCGATGAAGTTTGAACCGGCCTAAATAGCTTTGACCCAAAAAAACAAATAAAAATCAGAATGCGAAAGCCAAACTAAATTAAGGAGTGAAACACCCTTTCACGGGTACTCCATCTTTGGACGACTTCCCCGAGTCCACCCTAGAATGTCGATCCGGACGGCGGCACGGGCATGCTCCTGTAGCCGGCGATCCTTCCCCAATATGGCTAAGTAAAAGCTTGCCATTTTTGGATGGGTAAAACTTCACAATGTTGGAAGATGACCGGCATACCGTTATAATACCGAAATCTTCCTAAATTGGTGAAGAGCCTATGTTGGGGGAAGGAATGCCTATTCTTTTTACATCGTTGTACTCTTTATCAATGAAGTGCAATGATCTTCAATGTCGACTTGGAATGAATGAAGTCGGGCACCAAATGGTAGCCTACAAGGGCTAGATGTGATGCAAACCTCCAAACCAAAAAAAATAGCAAACAAAACAACATGAACAAATCTGAAATCTAACAAAAAAAATCAGAAAATCAGATTTAAGACAAGCCTAAACCTGACCCAAAATCATCTCGATTCAATAAAAATTGAACTACAACAAAGAAGACATTAAAAAGCAATCTTAAAACAAGAAATCAGATTTTGTCAATCAAAAATATATAAAAATCAGATTTAAAATCTGGGAACTAAATAAAAATCGTCAAACTTCAAAAGATCATAATTCCAAATAAAAAATTCAGATTTTAATTAACTGGAAAGTGTACAACAAAAACTAAAGTTGATAACCTGAAAATTCACCTAACTTTAACTATATGAATTCTCAAAACAAACAACAAAAGACTAATTTCAAAGAAAACTAAATAAACAATATTTCATGCATTCAAAATATACCAAAACCAACTGAAAATAAAAAATCAGATTGTTAACTAAATCTGAAACCTCAAAATCAAATCAATCAAACCAAATTCCACAATGTTTAAAACACTTCAAACTCATCAAAATTGAAATCAACTTGAACTGATCAAAAGAAAACAAATCAAAACCAAACCGAAACTAAATCGAATAAAAAACAAATCAAACAATTTCACTTAAAACTATATCCCATAAAACTAACTCTAAGCCAACTAAAATCAACCAACAAACAAATAAATTTAACCTCAAACACTGGTTTGCATTTCATCTGGCCTAAACCTTTTGAGTTCATTATTTTCCTATAGATGTGCACGTTCTTCGAAAACGGGTTGCTACGACGGTGAATCAAGGGTATTCGAGCTATTGCTCGATGTAAGTTAACACCGGATATTCGCACCATCCAGCGGAGAGGGGTCAAAAATTACATTTTCAAAGAACCTGAACCTTAGTTCTAATATCTTTTAAATAACACTGGGCCATCTAATATTTTTATAGGATATCGCCTATTTTGTTAGACAAGTTCGGGACATCCACATTTTCCCCAAAACCTAAATCATTTTTTTTTCCAAATCAAAAGAAACGGAAAAACGAGATTCTCACAGACACTGAACACTGCGCTCCCATTGGTAGAACCGTTATGCAATACTTACCTCTATCCAAACAGAGTTAAACGATGGCCCCTTGCACGAGACCGAAATAAGTTTTGTGCTTAAAGTTCATTCTGTCATGTGCTTGGTTTGCAAGGTTGGAATATGCTCCTGCTGACCTCGTCTGGTAGCCTGATCCCGGAAGAAACTTCTACCAGGACGGGTTTAAGTCAGCTAGATTGGCCAAGACCAGATGATTCTAGACCAATCCGACCTGCCACCGATGAAGGTGGAGGGACAGCAGTAACTGGCCCCTTGCATGTTTTTCACTGGAAGGTCCATGATTCGTACTTGGACTGGTGGCTCCAATAGCATTGAACCTGTAACTTAAGTTGCGGTTCTGGGGCTGCTGGGCCACTAACTGAGATTCTCCTATATATTTCATCTTGCTTTTCCAACATGACAGGAAGCTGTAGCGTTTGCAGATGGTGTGGACAATGCTGCCACCCATATTCCTCTTCTCCACAAGACATCCCTCCACCCCTCCATCAATCGGCCTGAAATGTACAGTGCTGGCAGATTATAATTTTTTATTTCTCTGATTTTTTTCACCTTCAAAAAGAACAGAGATCAAGACTGATCTTGGATCAAAATTTCTTCCCTCAGATTGGCGTATCTGAATTAGGAACAACCCTGCAGATCTAAGGGCTGATCCTGACTCAAAAATCCTTGGTTATGGGGCAACACTATTTTTTATAACTGTTGATAGCAATCAGGATGAGATAGGGTTGAACATCTAATCGGCCTGAAATGTACAGGGCTGGCATATTATAATTTTTTTTATTTCTCTGATTTTTCGCCTTCAAAAAGAACAGATCAAGACTGATCTTGGATTAAATTTTCTTTCCTCAGATTGGCATATCTTAATTAGGAACAGCCCTGGCAGATCTAAGGGCTGATCCCGATTCAAAAATCTTTGGTTATGGGGCAACATTATTTTTTATAACTGTTGATAGCAATCGGGATGAGATAGGGTTGAACATCTGTAAGGTAAATGTACTCAGATAGTAGTTATGGAAGATGTACTTCTGATCTGAATTGTCTACTTGTGTCTTCATTAATTGGCTGTACTTAAATTTTTCTGCGTTAATCATTCCGTAGGATTTTGTTCATTTCCAGAGATTTTGGGAAGCTGGCGGTAACTGTAACCTAACTATTGCTGCCTCAAGGCTGGGCCTTAACTGCATTGCCCTCGGTCATGTAGGGGATGAAATTTATGGAAGATTCCTAGAAAATGTGCTTCAGAATGAGGGCATTGCTATGGTTGGAATGAATGAAGATACAAAAGCAGCTAGAGAGTACAGCTCCTACTATGAAACTCTTCTTTGTTGGGTCCTGGTTGATCCATCCCAAAAACATGGATTTTGCAGGTATCTGTTTTGCTGCTTTTCTTTTCTCTAAGTTACTCTTACCATGTGATAGCATTACGGGTTGAGAAACTCTTTTTCTTTTAAGATTGGTTTTTCTATAAACTTTGCATAGGGTATAGGAGAGGTTCCCCTAGATAATGAACCAATCTTTGGTAGACATAGATTGCGGAATCGGCCGATTTGGTTTAGGATTGATTGATTCCAGGATCGGATCAACGATTGCCGATCAAATTCTTGACAGAAGGACCGATCCGGAAAAAAAGTTGCGATAGAATTGGCTAGGATCAGCCAGATTTGTCGGGATCGGTTCGGAATCGGATTGGAATTAGAATCAGATCGATTTATTTTTTTTTGCTATTCTAACTTTTGATCAGCCGTGATTGGTCCAGATTGGTTAAGATTGGTCCGGATCAGATCAAATAGGAATCAAGATCAATTTTTTTTTCACCAATTCTACATTGGTTTTGTTTCAATGGATCAGTCGGATTCGGACCGATCCAATCCGATCCGGATCGAATTGGTGCCCACCGATCCCAACTCTGATTTTGATCCTCTGATCCTTGGTGGTATCTAGTGCTTAGCCAAGATCACTAATCTGGGTCCCGATTCCGATTTAGAGTGGCAGAATCAGTCAATTTCTCAGAATTTAAAATTTTAAAAATCAGGAAAATAAAATTAAAATGTAGAAAAATTTGTTAAAAATAGGTAAAAATAAAAAGTAACATATAATCAAATGTATATACCATTTTGAGAGGTGTTAAGATGAGTAAACAATGTATGAACATCAATTAATTGATCTTACAAGTAAACACAATACAAATGATATGTAATACAAATTATATCTTAATGTCACTAATTTCTATGGTAAATGTCATAGGACTTCTTATTCTTTAGATTGTTTGAAGTTCATTGTGAATGTGAAGCCATGATGGGCCTATATATATCCAAATAGTGATTGGGCCATCTCACCATAACCATACACCTTGTCTTGTGATGGTTGTCTAGAATATGTGGCTGCTAGTCTTTTGCGGTATCTAGATAAACATTGTGCCACGTACTCATCAAAAAAGACTATTTGTGACAAACATTAACTTCAACTGCTTGAATGCTGGCACTGACCAAAATCATGCTCGGTTGCTCCACTAGTTGTATCATCATCTACACCTTGACCTCCACCCAAACCTCCTCTTGTTGTTGTTGAGTTGCTACAATAAATACAGATTCATTGTCATCTGAAGAGGGTGCTTGTGTACTCTCCCCTAGACTCATGTGTTCTCCTTATTATAAATTTATTTTTTATTTGAATTAGCTCCAATACTACATTGGTAAATCTTTAAATGCTTAAATCTTTCAAATTTACTTATTTTTTGTGAATAAGGAGCTAGAGCCGGGGTTGGATGTGGAACCATTGCAGGGTGTGATTGTTCTTACCTCTCTTCATCTTCATACACATTGTCATTGACCCATGCACAATCACTTATGTCAATCTTTGGAGGTGATCTAGCATCCTTGTCCTTTGTTTATGCTATAAGTGGATGTTTTTTTTGGAAAAGATATTTCAAGTCAACATCAGTGAGAGTGGATTCTTGTCCTTTTGTTTTACCTTTTTGCTAATCTACACCACCTAGAAGTTTTATAAATCTTTCTTTTGATATTCTTTGACGCTCTTTAATATTCTTAATCCTCGATTGTATATTATAGTGATAGAACACCAGCTTATCTAATATGTCACTCTTTAGTTTATTTATTATCTTTGTATGTAAAGGCTAAATATACTCCGATTTATCTCGCACTATGATGAACTTGTTTATTGGCTTGATATACGAATTTTGAATAGTCATAAGTGGATTCCATCTGCTTTTGTTGTTGACTTGTAACCACTACTCAACTGTAAGACTAAAACAATACAAGTATGAGAAGTTGTCATTTGATTAAGTTAGTGCAAAACAAATGAATATCTTATATTAAGAGGAACTTTGTTATATGAATATCTCATATCTAGATCTCAATAAACACCAACTTTCATCTTATGTGATTGCATCTGAAATTTGAGACAAAATCTAAAAAAGTATTTAACAAATAGATTTGAAATTTGAGACAAAATCTAAATAAGTATTTAACAAATAGACAAGTAAAACTCAACGTGCTTTTTTCATTCTATTCACTTATTTCTAACTTAGCTTCTGTTCTATCTTACTGAATTCTAGCTAGACATTGTGTAACACACAATGTACTACACATAACCTCAACGTCATTGTATACTTGTTTGTCATATTGCACCATTGGTTTTAAAAAATATCTTGCTCCAATGGATTGAAACAATTACCTTATTACTATAATAAATACATGAGATATAATCGTTGACAAATACTTGATACATAAACATTGTGGGAAAATATTCTATCGTATTTGTTATCTATAATTGTCCACAATTTCTTATAATTCTTTGAATGCTTCTCTTTGATTTTTATTGTTACTTTGTCTATTGTTTCGCATCAGCATCCAATGTAAATTTTATTATTTGAATCAACTAATCTCAACATTGGATAAGTAATATTGAATTCTCTCCCACCAATGAGTATTCATAATTCGCTACTCAATTTTAGCTAGGATATCAAATTGGTCCATTCTGTTTTGTAATGACCTGTTTGGTTAGAATTTCACAAATGATACTATATCAATATTAATATTGATATGTTTAGATGTTGGAATATCAATATCAAAAACGATGATATCAAATCGCTTAAGATGTTTGGTAATACTATATCAATATTAAAATTGATAATAGGTGTTTGGTAACATAATATCAGTATTAAAATCATTATTAGGTAATTTGAGAATCAAAACTATTATTAATATCAAAATAAAATACTAATATCAAAATATATTATTAAAAATATATAAATATTAATATTATTTAAAAATTATAAATATATTATACTTATAAATTTTAATTTAAATAATAAAATTATAAAAATAAAAAATTTGATACAAAATTGACTATTTTTAACAAATTGAAATGTGGAAAAAAGCCTGCTCTATATGGACAAGCAGCCACGCAAAAGAACATAATATTCTCTTTCAAAAAAAAACTTGATAACCATTTGGGCAAGACCTAATAACCATCTTCATTATCTTGATTTGGACAATTGCATTAAAAATTTGGGAATGTGATATTGGTATTGATACAATCCTCCTTAAAACGTTTGATAGCGATACAATGGCACAAGGACCCGCTGGTAGTCCTGGAGTTGGAAATAAACTTCAATAGTTTCAATCAACAGAAGGTACAAAATCCATGCAAAGGTGAACTAGTTTTTATTGATACTGGCCATAGTACTTGTCAATAGAAATCACATACTTTTCTCACTATGAAGTCTTTGGATGGGCATCCCAATCTTATAAGTTGAGGTAATTTGTGCACTTAACTCACAGCACACAATTAAAAACAGAGCAACAGTATCTACATGTTGAGCATCTCGAAGTGCTGCCAATGCTTCATGCACTACTCCATCCAAGATCAGTGCCCTGCAATGAGTGATTACAAAACCATTAATGCATATGTAGGCAGGTAGTGCGTTCACTCCTAAAGGACTAGGGAACATAAAAGACATCCAGATATTGTGCTCAATATGAAGAACATAATCAGCCCATCTCTCTAATACCCTGCACACAGTAAGTGTCCTAAGAAAGAACAACATTAATTAGAAAATAGAATGCAAGAGAACAGACAAAAAAATAACCAACGACATTAATGAGTAGAGAGAAAACTATAGATAAAGGTGATACTAGTTATTGTAAATACTATATCCTTCCCTGAATATGCATGGGTGCAGATTGTTAGTGGTTTTATATCCAGAAGTATCTGTAGATAAGGGTGATAGCATATACACGGTACTAATCTACAAAAAGGAACTGGACATATTAATAGTTTTGAGTAGCAAAAGCACCATTCAAATAAAATGATCATCAGCTTTCAAATTCTCCTCGTTCCAACCAAGAAAGCTCTTAAACTCAACAACATAAGAGCAGCCAATATGGTACTTATGGAAACCTGAATTGGAGGCATGGCTTACAGAAAAAAAGACAAGTTAATAATCATTTCATCTGATCACAAAAAAAGAAGAAGTCTTTATCCTAATTATTCTCTTAAAATTAATTCATATATCATTACCTTTTAGTTTTTAGATCTGATACCTTTACTTAGAGAGGGTATATATACATGTTTCTATTTGGATTAAAATATGTTAAAGACAAATAAATATATCAATGAAAATAAAACAAAATGAATTTAGGTGGCCTTGAACATACACTATTTCCCAGGTTCTTTGCCACTAAATAAACTGTGAGCTTGAGCAGAGGATGTGAAGGCTTGGGGTATATCCTTTGGTTTATCAAGCTCTAGTTGGGCAGCCTATCACAAGGTTTGTGCAAGAGGAACATGAACTTGGGGAGAAATATTTGGAGCTGGGAAATTTCGCTTAAAGCAATGCACTTTGTGATTAAAGTGACATGGAAAAGATTCATGACAAACCCCTTTGCCCATCCATTTCCACAAAGTAAATAAAGTCAGTTGGAAAAGATAATTGATCTGATGGTCCTTGAAACTTTAGCTGAAGAATCTCCATCACTCGTGATCTCCATAACAAGTAGATGTTTAGATCGAGAACCATCCAACTGCAGAATTTGTGGCGGCCATTCACCAGCCGACATCATCGCATCCTATTCCTATGCACTACGATTTTCATTACTTCAATCGGTGTTGGAAGTTGACGGGGAGCAACATGCCTTCTTCTCCGAATCCAACTTGTACTCTTGCCATTGCAATGGCCATTGGGGAAGAACATTGATCGTAAGTGAAGCTAACCTTTCTAGTAATCTGTGGTGATTCTTCGTATTGTTGTCGGCCATTGTAAACACCACGATAGACCATGTCGAAGGTGTCACGTGCTATCGCCCCCTGATTAAGAGCTTGGAAGGGTCAATTTCCCAGTCCTTGCACGTCCTGTTGGCATTGTCCTCCCCTTTCTTGTTCTTCTCCAGGGTTTATGACCTGCTCAGGTGCCGCTCCAGCTGCTTGTCCAAGCTTTTCAAGTTGATCTCATTTACCTTCACGAACAGATTGTCGCTACCGCAGTAGGGCTTCGCAAAGGCGACTAGGGCATTGCGGAGGCACAGGGGAGACATGGAGGTGACTAGGGCTTTGCGGAGGCACAGGGAGATGCAGAGGTGCTAGGGCTTCACAGGGGCAATTGGGGCTTCGCAGAGGCGCATGCACTGGGGCTTCGCAGAGGTGACTGGGTGGCGTGGGGAGAGAGTCTCACGGGGGGCTTCGGGGAGAGGACTTGTCGCACCGAATGAGAGTTGATCAGAATATTGATTTCAACACAGGTCTTTCCCAGTATTATTTTTGATTACTCTTTTCACTAACAATTTTAAAGTTAATATTGTTACTCAAACACTTAAACAAAATATTAATATTAGTTTTAAAACTAATACCAATATACCGAAAACAAACAGGCCGTAAGTCAGCCATATAATTGATAGATTTTGAAGAATCAGTGAATTTAATCAATGCCTACTTTACAAACTCTCCAATGAAATGAAATATGTGAAAATTTCTTATGATCACACCCATTAGTATATTTCTTATGATATTGGGCAATCAAGGATAACCATAAATGAATGAAGCTATCATTTGTACTTGACTGATTGCTTGCTATCAGATGGTTCTTTCCCAATGTCTTTCAACATCAGATCAATTGAATGTGCTGCAAAATGAACCTTGAAGTCTTTAATGTCTTCTAGCTTTCATCAATTTATTACCTACAACCTTATACGTAAGCTCGTTGTTAGTAATTAATAGCATTTTCCTCACCAAATTTCTCTACAACATTGTTTATGATATGAAAAAGATAATCTACATTTTTTTTGGACAGATGCGTATATAGACTTCAAAAATGTGATGCCCTTAAAACATTAGATGAGAAAGTTGATTGGACTTTTCTTCTTAATATATGTCCATTCATCATAGATAATGGTGCAACTCCTCTCCTTCCAAACCATAGTTTACAAAATCGGTCTATTCAGATTGAGAGTAACTGATTCCCGAGTTATATTGACACCTGTCAATTTGGGCATGATTCTTAGAGGAATTGACCCAGATTGGCAAACCAAGCCAGATCTAGAATCACCCAATCTAGTCGGTCCCGATAGGGTCCAAAAAAATTAAAATCGGGCTTGACTTCAATCTAATTACCCCCCAATAATGTGGAAATTGGGTGATTTTTTTTCAATTTCACTTCTCCCTATCTCCCGCTCTCGATTTTAGGACTCCTTTTCCTCCAGTGCTATCCTCTCCCTTGCCCTCCCTTCTCTCCATCCCCCCATTCTTCCCCATTTTTTGTCCTTCCCCTAATGGAAGAAGGGGACCCCCATTCGAAAGAAGGGACTGGTTCCCGTTGTTGTCTCCTCCCCCTCCCTATCCCCTTCTCCAACAGTAGACAACCACAATAGTAGCAGCTGCATGCTACATCAATTGGGGGTGTTCTTCTGCCACACCCCTTGCCCCCCTATTCCCCCTCCGGAGGGGACCCCCTTGGCATGGTCACCTCGAGGGGTGACTATTTTAGAGTCACCCCTTTGGGTGAATATTTCATGGGTGACTATGAAATAGTTCCTCCCCTTTGGTTTTGAGACCGATAGGTGCACCCCTAGAGCCCCCCTTATCCGGAATTCCCAAATATTTCACTCTTTTTAACATTTGTAAATATATATTTAACATGAGTACCAAATTTTTTATGTATTTTATGTGTAGGAAAAATGTCGGACAAGGGATATGGTGCCCTTGCACTTTGTGATATTAGATGATAAAACATATTTTTATTAGATGTTGGTAAGAAATGAGTCAAATATAATTGATACAGAAAATAAATGAATGGAGGTATTTATCGCCTCAAAAAACACAGGTGCAATTAGTGAGAATGTCAATAAATGTGACAGAATGTCAGTTGAGTTGTGAGAAGAAATGTGGGGTTAACTAGGAGAGCATCATAGAGTGAGATATATATTTAGCAAAGAGCTGAGTTGCATGATGAGTTGCTCAAACAAAAATACACACATCTTATGTCTGACACCCATAAAAAAAGTTAAAGGAAAGACTCAAGTTAAGATTGATGAATCAAGTTCTAATGATGAAGAGGAGGCAAAAACTATGAGAGCAATGCAGACAAGTATGATAGCGGTTCATGAAGATGAGTAGAGAAGGAGGCAAGAGAATTTACTACTAGATTGTCAAATATGGATGTCACTTACCCTACACCTTAGTTAGGCCAAGAAAATGAGTTTCACCGGTCATAGTAGATTTGACCGATGGATATTTCCATGTATAGATAGTAATTAAAAGTCAAACGACGATAAAGCTGACCTTTAAAGGAGTTAAAACAACGACGGGGCTACACAAAAGACAGTCAAACATATTTGTAAGTGATTTTTTTCATGTAGGTAGATCAAACCTTAACTTATTGTGGCAATATATTTTTTGAACTCAAGGAGACAATTCGATAGATAAATATGCATTGATACATAAGTTATGTGTGGTACATTGTCAGTAATACAACGTTTGGCTAGGACTTCACAAGAAAGAATACAAGCGGAGCTTGAAGTAAGAATAGTAGAAATACGTGTAATTGAACTGTTAAGACCAATTTGTTAAGTTGTTATTGACTTATTTCTCATTCATATGATATTTTAGATGTAATCATATAAGACCAAAATTGGAATGTATGGAGATCCAAATCTACAATATTCATATGACAAGGTTTCTTATGTGATATCACATTCCGTACATCTTAAATATTTACGTGACTAGGAAATTGGTTGGCACCTAAAAAATTACATGCAAGAATATGCGATCTTAAATGGATCCAGGTCCTAGATATTTTAGGACCTATATATTTTTAGCTTTTGGGTGTCCTATATACATAAGTGAACTACCAATGGCTATGATATATGCAATACTAACACTTAGCACAACAAAATGCTAGATTATGAAAATCTGCCAAAATCATATAGGTGCATGAATAGATTATGCAGGTGATGGGGAAGTGACCCCTTCATGGCTTTAATGGACATATGTAAGTCTGGGCGCAAGGCATCATCAACATGTTAGTGGGATTAGCAACAAGAGAATAACGTCTGTACACATTTGGATAAGCATAGCCAGTTGGCCTTGGAATTCTGAGTCCATATAGAAATTATAAGAATGAAACTGAGATGATCTAGTGACCAAGTTAACTAACGACATATCACGATCACAATTTTGAGGTAAATTTGATTCTGTCGTATTCATGTGGGGCTCAAGTGTATTCAAGACTAGGAGGGCATATCTTCTTTAGCCTTGGTATCATAGATGCTTACTATGACAATAAAAAAGCAGGCCAATGTAGAATATGCCTGCTATTGCTGAGGATGACAAGATGTATAGAAGATCCCGCTACCAAGGCCCACTCAACTAATGCCTACAGAAGCTGAAAATTAAATGATTTAAGGACTGGGGGTATTCACCAAGGCCATGAAAGCATAACAACAAGAAGATGAAAAAAATAGAGCAAATAAGACCTGATGAGGGCCGGCAGTGGGCCTAAATTTAGAGGTCCTGCTCTCAGTTTCAATTATGTAAGATGTCGAATTATGCTCCAATGCCCTATGATAGTTAAAGAAAAAGGATCAGATATTTACTTGTTATTACTGACTGATAGGCAGAGAATTGAGGCTCTAAAGATGAAGATAATAAGGTCTACAGGGGCTTGGAAGGTGCTCAGATCAGAAAGGCTACGTGTCTTCTTCAATTCAGCCTCCAAAACACTCAAACCTGTGCCAAGATAATAGAGGAACAAACCCCCAACGGGACTATTAGGGTGATCACTGTGGCTGATAAGGGAAAAGAAAGATCAAGGAAAAAAAACTGCATACTTGTGGATCCTGATGGATACTCGGCTTAGCAAGGGGGTAGCACCTTTCCAATCCAAGGACAATTGATGGTCGACTGCACACCAAATAGTTCCCGAGGGTGTTGATTTGTAACTTGATGATCTCAACACAAAGAAAGGTGAAAAACAGAAAATATGCTCATCCGATGGCTGTATGGAACCGTGGAACAGGGAATCCCTTCCAATCTAAGACTGACAAGGAGCTAATCAGACTGATGGCAGCAGAATTGGGTCCCGATGGGTCTGATACCTGATGGCAGCCACTGCGGCAGGAGGAGTGGAGGAGAAAGAGTAGCTCGATGAGGAGTCCTTGCACCAGAACCTTTAAAGGATTTCTTTATATAGGTTAATGATTAAATGATGCATCCAAAATTGACTCGGAGTCGATGGGATATCTGATCCCATGTCAAACTCAATGAGGGTTGCGCTGCCATCTTCTTGTGGGATTTTGTGTTTATTTGAATGTAAGAGGATCTAGTAATGATTGGCACATGATCCAATGGCTAGGATCTCCAATCATTTAAGTTATGGTTTCTACTCTTATTGTGTCTTTAATTAAATAAAGTAGATGATTACCCGATGATGAGAATGCAAAATCCAATGGTCAAGATATCTCCAAGACTTAAGTTATGGATCTTATTCTTAATAGGTCCTTTGATAGGTTCTGGATCCTACTTAAATCACCATCAAAATTAGAGATGTTGGGTATTGATTGGCACTTGATCTGATGGGCAATCGTATGGGATAAATCAATAATGGGTCCAATCATCAAGTGGATCCTTAAATGGTATCTGAATCTTAATTTTTATTTGGATTAGGAAATAATTAATTGCAATTGGCACATGATTCAAGGACAAATTGTCATGGATTTATAATGGATCCAATCATAAAATGGATCCTCTATAGGATCCGGATCCCATTTATACCCAAGATGGGTACTGAAGCTCCTTGTCAGTCCTGATTGGTTTAATACTTAATTTCATATATGACAAGGGCATTTAAATAATGGGTCCCATCTATTTGAGATGAATTAATTCTATCTGCACATTGTGCCATTTGGAGCATTGTCATAAAGCAAAAATAAAAATAGACCATCATGTTGAGGATCTCTCCTCCTTCCATCATTGTCAGACGAGTTGCATATTGCTTTCTTAATTGTACATTACACCCTTCATCTTTTCTCTTTAAAGAAAATTGACTGATGTTTCCATTTTGTACAGCCGTGCTGATTTTTGTGAAGGCCCGGCATTTAGTTGGATAAAGCAGCTCACTAAGGCAGTCCATTTTGCTATCAAGAAATCCAAGATCGTTTTCTGCAATGGCTATGTTTTTGATGAGCTTTCTCCTGATATAATTATTTCTGCACTTGATTGTGCCATAAATGCTGGAACTGCAGTGTTTTTTGATCCTGGACCACGAGGAAGAACTCTCTCTAAAGGAACACCTGAGGAGAAAGCAGCACTTGAATTGTACCTTAGATTAAGCGATGTTCTTCTTCTGACATCTGATGAGGTTTGTTCCACTATCTTATGTTGTAAATGTCTTTTCATGAATGCTAGTTACAAGAAATCTGCAGGTGGCCAAGGCCTTTTTTACTACTAATTCTTTATAGCTCTTTTAGGGAAACCTTTTAGAAGTTAAAATGCCTCTTCAATCTTATATATTTATCTCATGGGTTGGGTGGTTCACTAATCAGTTTGAGTTGAGTTGGACGAGAAAATTTCAACTGAAACCAGACAAAAATATCTCTTCTCAATCAGATGTGATCAAACTGAACAACTCGGATTGTTTCAGGTCTGTGGAAATTTTTTTTTCATAAATAAATAATTATTTAAAATGATATGGGCAGTAGGTAAGAACCATAAGATGAGTTCAGAAACATCATAAGTGGTAAGGCCCCATTTGTTTTGGCTTAATTGATGTCTAACCTCAGAATCCATTGGAGATTAGACATTCAAACTGTTATGTAAAACTTCTCCTTTGATTCGGTCAGAGCTGTTGGAATCTCATTTTTTATGAAAATTTTCTTTTAATTTTAAAGGAGAACTCTCTTATTTTTTTATTTGACAACTATGAAAATACTTGGTATTCTTAGAAGTATTAGCTAATTTCGTTTGTGGTATTAATGTATTGGAACACAGATAGTTTCATAAATTTCCTAAGTGTTGCCACGGGGATTGTCTATCACTTAGATAGTTTAAACCACATTTTTTTATACGTTGGGGTTATCTAAGTTCTTTGAAAATAAATTTTAATCTCTCCCCACCGAACTTACGATAATTTAGTGTTAATTATATCGAGCAACTATCCGAACACTATTGATTAACTGTCACTACAACACATTGATTGAAGTTCATTCATCCACCCTTGATTGACACGTCCATTGAGTCATTTTTTTGAGATATTTATATTATCTAAATTGTATTGAATTACTCTTCTCCAAATTAACTTCGAGCTACTACTTGTTTTTTAATTGTATTACTTTAATATATTTTTTTAACTAGTCTCCTTATGCCAACATTGAACATGTTCAAACCATCTCATTGTCTCCTCTTTTAATTTGTTTAAAATTGTCACTACTTCTACATTTTACCTAATATATTCATTCTTTATTCTATCTAATCTAATAGTAATACTTATTTTGAAAGCATGTATTTCTTTTATCGTTTGACATTCACTATTATACAAAACTGCGGAGTCTTATAGTTGTTTGGTAAAATTTTATTTTCAACTTCATCTTTTCTACTTTAATCCTATGTTAACATCTCCATCGCACTCTCCACATTTTTGAATAATTGATTTAAGATATTTAAGCTAAATACTTTGATATAATATTACTTTATTCAAACTAACTCCCTCATTTTCTTCTCTTTGATTTTTATTAAATTTATAATGTATATATTATGTTTTAGTACTTATCTTTAAATCCTTAAAAGTGTTTCTCTATGGTTCTAGTTTAATATTCACTGATCGTGTCTTATTTATAAATATGATATTGTGTACAACATCGTATACCATAGTATGCCATCTGGTATAGTCTTTGTTAGTTTATCTATAACTAATATAAATCAGTAAAAACTTATTACAATGACAATTGAATAAGAAAATCACTTGTTTCTCTTCCAATTGCGAATACACTAATGGTTATTTCATGTCTTTTATCACTTGTAACTGCCTAATGGGTATCATCTTCGTTTAAACATTCATCAGAAACATCTTTTGGAACTTTATCATAATTTTTTTCTGAGTCAATAAACACTGTATAATTTTTTCTTCATACTTTGATAAGAAAGAAATATGTTACAAATAACATTTTAGATCTTGAGATTTTCTCTCACATTTTTGTTGATTTATAAATAAATTTTTTATTTTATTTAGTTTTAAGTTTCTTATACATTTCCTTAAAAGATTAGTGGCTTGCTTGTCTAGTAATCTTTTTTATTTCACTTTTTGCTTTCTTATATTATTTATAGGTTTTGTTGTTATTACCAAAGAAAGTAATATTGGATAGGAACAACCGATATCAGTTGATTTGGATGGACTTCTTGCCATCCAATTTGATATTCAACCCAATCAGCTGATCTAGCTCGGCAGATTGATCATATATCCCAACTTGTTGTATCACTTAGTATTGTTTAATATATCCTATCCTGATCGGGCCAATTGCTTGCTTGGGGTGGTTCCCAAGCTCCCAAACGCACTTAGAGGGTTCTATATAAAGACCCCCAAGGGGGCCTTACATCCCCTATGCACTCCCCTCTTTCTCTCCATATTCTACAAGCAACAAAGATCTCACCTCAAGCTCTTAAACTTTTCTTTTTTTTTTAATTCAATTCATTGTGCTACTAAGTTGTTACTTTTAGTTTAAAATTTTAAGTATTGTATTTATTAACTCATCATAAAAATGTCATGGAACAATTGAGATGCCTTAACAATCGGCTCGTTATTTAATGAACCTGCATAGAATGGTGCAACTCAATAGACGTGGCATAAAAAAGGTTTAAATGCATTTATTATAATAGTCATATTTGGTGGAATTTCATGGTTGAAACAACATATTACGGATATGCAGTGTAGCTCCATGCAACGTGACCCCTTTGGTGGCCCCTTGTGGTACAATATATATTTTGTATTTATTTAAAAATATTAGAATAGGAAAAAGCTTTTTATTTCACACCACAAAGATATTGTATGAGAGGATTCCTAGATCTCCAATCACGGTTTCATATCTGCAATATTAGTCAAGAATGATCAGCTTATGTGTGACGACATGGTGGAGCCAAGCTAGAATGTTGTAAAAATGAGTAAACAACTAAAATTGGACCAAACTAAAAAAAATTGGACTTAAACTGGTCTACATGTGTTCAAATCAGCCTAAACCCTGCTGGGGCCGACTTGACCCACTCGAACTTAACTCCTAGGGTTTTATGGCTTCTTTTAGTGGCACTGGGGCATGGGAGGTTCATGGCAGCTAGCGGCAATGCCCACCCATGTGAAAGGTGCTGTAGGTCCCATCAAAATAGTCGAGGGGCATCCATTCTCATTGTCGTCTTTGTCATTGTCTGGGAGATAGAGGAGGGAGGAACAAGGCAGATGGAGTAGGTGGTGGCAGGAGCATCCTCGTGTGGAGTGAAGAAAGGGACAAGGGTAGAGGTGAATGATGACATGTTGTTCTGATGGTGGAAAGGCATCGATATTTTTGGTGATCTAGAATGGGAAGACATGCCAAGGAAGAAGAAGGCTCTGGGTCGTGATGGCCATGTTGGTTGGGAACCCCGATGGGTTCGAAGGTTGTTGTCTGATGGGCTGGAGAAGGCGACTGGAAGGGTATCGTGTCTGGGGATCACACAAAAGGGCCTACTGCTGGAGGAGTAGTGGTTAGGCCTATTCATGGCTGATGAGTGCTGGGAGGAAGGAACCCCACCTTGGGGCTATCAGAAGATCTTGCAGGTGTTGCGATATCAGCATCTAACTGGAAACTGAAGTGGGTACATCATCGGAGTTACGATGAAGTGGATCTCGAACCGAAGAACTAGAGAAGGGAAGGCAGTGATGAAGCTGACAACCTCTAATTGTGAATGGGAAAGGGAAAGAGGAATAACATAGAGGCTGATAGGAGGGGTGGGATAAGATGGAACGAATCTCTTGAGAGTGAGGACGATGCATCCCATCGGAATGGGTGGAGAGAAAACCTATGGGCCAAGCCCCCTACACATCATGGTTTATAGAATTGGTCGAGTTGGATTGGAATCAGTCAATTCCAAAATAGGATCAACCGATCTCGATCCAATTACTTTCTGGAGGACCGATCCAATATGGATTCCTAATGGAATCGGTCTGTATCAGTAGAATCGATAAAGAGAATCGGTCGATTCACAGAAATTGAATTGGATTTGGTAGATTCCAACGATTCTGCCGAGAGGACTTAAGTTATAGGTCTGAATCAATTTTAGGTTTGATTTGAACCCAATATCAATCTGATATTGGGCCGATAAGGGGGAAATCAGTTTGAACTTCCCACCTAGAAAGGATTAGAATTAGGTGATTCTCCAGTGATTTCATGGTGATTCATCATTGATCCAACATTCCTTGCTCTATTCTCTAGTGATTCTGGCAAAGATTCTAGAATCGAAATCGAAATCAAAATCGGAATCGATAGGGACTGATTTGATTGGACCGATTCTCAAAAAGAAAAACAATTTGGAATCGGTCCAAATCAGTTTTCATTTAAATTTCTTTTGCTTCAAAAAAAATTAAAAAAGTCAGGAAAATTTTTAAAAAATTATGAAACACTCTAAAAAATTGTTAAAAATATAAATTTAGTGTATAACATGTCATAAGAACAATAACACATGATCCTTACAAATTTAAAGTATAAATGACAAATGATTGTGATACAAATGATATACCTTTTACCAAAATTGGTGATATTGGTTGTAATCATCATTTTGGCTATACTTGTAAATATCTCATTCATTATTATTTCTCATAATCGGTGCGGGGTCTGCGGACCCATATAAAAATAGTGATTCAATCATCTGACTAAAATCATAAGCTGTATTTTGAAGAACATCCATTGAATAGAATGGCTGAAAACCAGAAAGGGAAACAACATCTAGATAATTAGTTGTTGCATGCTCCTCATAGTACCTTTGATGCCAACGCTAACTTCTCTCATTAGAATGTTGCATAGAGCCCAATCTGATGCATTTGCACCACTAATATGTGCACTAGAAGTAGAAACACCACCTTTTTTGGATCTCCCTCCTCCGGATTCTCCTTCTCCTCCTCCACCACCACCACCACCACCACCACCTCTTCTATGTGAAGGCGATGAAGGTTGGGCGGGTGGTATGCACTCTTCCTCATCATTCTCTAAGGTGGCACTATTGCTTCTAACTTTCTCTTTTTATTTTTTTCTTCTTCTAAATGGGATGAAATCTCAAGACCCAACCCACAATAATAAACCTTTTTCAATGCTACAAAAGACCTATGTAGTCTGTGTGCCATTTGTTTTGTTTTTTTGGAGTAGGTTCTGTAGTTGGGGGTGGGGCTAGGGTTAGGGGTGGGGATGAGGCTTGGGATATCTCTGCGGTTGAAGTTGCGGGTGACATAGGTTGTGTCATAAACAACCTTCTTCATAAGTTCACCCTCAACACCATCAAGCTCCCCTTTAGTCCATACATAGTCATATCGGTCAAACTCTTATATGGGTCAAACTCTGGTGGTGCTCTTCTTTCTCTCGCCTTTAACCATGCAAAAAGTGGGTGTTCCTCCTGAAAATTTTGTCTACATCCACCTCTTCGGGCATTTGGGACTATGAAGCAACTCTCTCTTCGTAAGGTCCTCCTAAAAATCTTGCAAATCTTTCCTTTGTCAACTTTTAATAGGTTTTGATGTTCTTGATCCTCAAGCACATGTTGTAGTGATAGAACACTAGCTTATCTAGCCTCTCAGACCTCAGCTTATTCCTTCTTTTTATGTGATTAAGGCTAAAGGTTCTCCAATTACTCTCGCAGTGGGAAGAACTGGTGCACTAGCTCAATATGCGCATGACAATGAAAGCTAGTGGATTCCATCTACTTCTTGTGCTCATTTATACCCACCATTCAGCAAAAAAAAAAATCATTGCAAACTATTAGTGTTGTCAAATAAGAATATTCTTAGTAATAGATTATTATAACTTAGATTTACACACCTAGAGAAACTTTGTCACAGTGGTATCTCATGTCTGGATTTGAGTACACTTCGACCCTTATCCTGAATGATTGCATCTGAAAAAAGATAAATGTTATAAAGTTAGTGTCTTTTTTTCAAAAACAAGTTCAATGTTCATTTGTCTCTTTACTTCTAACTCAACCTCTATCCTATCTTTCTGAGTCGTCAAAGGTTTTCTAATCAACGCCAATGTACCTCTCACCACCTCATTGCCATTGTACACATTCCCTCCATATTAGATCTTGTGGTTTAAGAAATATCTTGCATTCAATACGATGTAAGATAGATGCATACATTTAACAATGGAAGGAGAATATTGAAATTAAAGTTCGTGAAAAGTACTTGCTGTCTACACATGATGTAATGTCCTGTCCTATCTAACATTCATAATTTTCCACCACTTCTTGTAGCCTCTGAGATTCTTCTCTTTTACTCTCAACTTTGCCCTGTCTATTACATTATATTAATTTCCCATCTGATTTCTATCATTTGAGTTTACTAACCTCAACACATTTACCAATGGCTTAATGATGGATAAATAATATTAGATCCTGTCCCAAAAATGCTTGTCCATGATGAACCTCTCCATCTGTGCTAGGATCTCTAACCGTTCTATCCTATTATGCAAATTAGTCATGTGCTTATATATTCCTAGCATGCAATGAACTGCACTAGTGTATATCTATGCATATGTAAGTTCTCTAGGGTAATGAAATTTGCAGCAAATCTTGTGGGCCCAAGCCTTATATGATCGTGCTCCTCTGTATGTTGTTTCATAATATAGAGCAAACGTGAATGTGAATAATTAAAAGATGTGATAAGTTAATCCTGACTAAGAAGTGTAGACACTGATGGCTCCTTGGTATCCTCCAGTATAAGATCCATAGACTGTGCAGCACAAGGAACCCAAAAAAGGTGGTGTCTCTTCTCTATCAAGTTTTTACCTATTGCCTTGGAGGGCTCATTGTCTGTCACAATCTACGTATTATTGTTCTCCCCAATCTTCTTCATAATGGCATCCATCAAAGAAAATATGTAGTCAGCATTTTTAATCTGACCAGAAGCATCTACTGACTTTAAAAATGTGGCGCCCTTTGAATAGTAAATCAAAAAATTAACCATAGATCTCTTTGTAATGGCAATCCACCCATCACATATTACTATGCACACCATTCCTTCCAGACCAGCTTGAAGTCATCTATCTATGACTTCAACTCCTCTACCTCCCCCTCTAGGCCGACTCCATATATGTATCGGTTGTTGGAGACTTTTACTCTTGATCCGGCCTCAACTACAACATCTATCATAGTCTGAAAGTAGGGGCTAATGGATATATGTATAGGGATACTTGTATAAATATACTTGCATTAAGGTTAGAGAAATTTTAAAAAAAGTTGAAGAAAATAAATTAACATTGTAAATTTCATATCTAAATGTCAGAAAAACTTAACAATATGTCTTACTGCTCTCTTGGCAGCTATGTCACTTGATTTGATTCTTTTAAATGCTTGCTTTAATATCCTCTATGAAGCACTCTGCCTTCTAAAGCAATAGGGGTCATCCTTTGCCGGTGCGGTGGCCGGGTGTGTAGAATGTGAATGAGGATGCGCCCCAAGTGTCCCTTCTCCTAGTCCCACACCCTCATTAAGTAGGGGTTGGCTGGATTGTGAATAACACAATGGAACATCCCCAGCTCCCAGCTTTAGAGCTTCCTGCTCCCTTTCTTCTCTCCTCCTCCTCCCCTCTCTATGCATACTTACTTGCGTTCCTCGCCTTCCACAACTCAGAGTTTGTGGAAAACTCATCCTTCTCATCCTCAAGTATAGGCTTAGATTTCCCTTTCCCCTTACCTTTGTGTGTTGGATCGAGATTAAAAAGAGCTAAATCGAGCGTGGAAGGGGGATTCCGGCGATACTACGTTTTGAGGCTCTGACAATAGACGTTGTTCCATATTCCACACCAACTAGAAAGGATTCTCACTCTTTGAGGCCTTCCGTCATATCCCCTCCGCCCCAAACTATAACCTCCTCCTATTTCTCCGAACAGTTCCGCCGGGTGCTGCACACTAACCGAATACATCGGTTTTGATGGGCTCCCACTTGACCATCAAAATCAAGTGATTTTCGATCTTATACTCACCATTCATGAGAATATAATCATTTCTATATTATGAGATGTTTATAAATTCTTTATGTACTCCCACTATCTATGAGATATACATATATTCTTTTATATTTTCATTATCCGTGAGATGCATAAATATATTTTCTTATGCACTCTCACTTTCCATGAGATACATATATATTTCTATACAATCTCATTATTCGTGAAAATTATAAATGACTTATATATTCCTGAGTCCCATTAAGCCAACATGCTTAATGAAAATTTTCGCCAAGATACCCTTTGTAAAAGGATCGACAATTATATCACTAGTTGGGATGTAACTCACATTTATTTTCCCTTTCTACATAATATCACGTATATAATGATATTGTATTTCTGTGTTTTCTTCTAAAGCTATTTGCTCTACTGTTAATCAGGCTGATGGCAGCCTGATTGTCACAACAAATCTCAATTGGCCCATTAACCAAATTGAGACTTAAATCAATCAGAAAGCGTCTAATCCAGACGGTATGAGTAGTAGCCATGTTATAGGCAATATACTCGGCTTCTTGTGTGTATCTTGCCACACACCCTTGTTTCTTGCTACCCTAAGAAACAACAACACCACTAAAGATAAACAAGTGTCCCAAAGTGGACTTTTCGTCATCTTTGTCCCCTCCGAAATCTGCATCGGAGTAACCAAGCACTTCAAGTGTTTCCGTTTGGTATACTAATCTGTGGTGTAATGTACTCTTATGGTACTTCATAATCCTCTTAATAGCTTCCCAGTGTGCTGGTCTAGGATTACTTTGATACTTGCTCACTAAGCTTACTGTAAATGCTATATCAGGCCTGGTACAAAACATTGCATATATTAAGTTTCCAACAGTTTGAGCATAATGCATGTTAAGCGAGCCTTGACCCTCTTCAGGATATTGCTCCTTGCTTAACCTCTTTCTATAAATCAGTGATGTGTATGCCGGATTACAATTCTGCATCCCAAATCTTCTAAGTACAGACCGTATGTACTTTTCCTGGCTTATGGACAACAATCTAGACTTCATGTCTCTCTTAATCTGGACATCAAGGATATAAGACGCCTCTCTCATGTCTTTTATCTTAAATTTCTCACTGAGCTCAAACTTTATCTTATTTAACTTTTCGATGTCATTTCCGGCGAGCAATATATCATCCACATATAAGGACAATATAATCACCATGCTCTCAGTTTTCATGACATACACAACTATTCAACTGATTTGGAACAAAACTGAGTTGAATAATTACATCATGAAATTTGAGATACCATTATCTAGATGATTAGTTTAATCCATACAAGGATTTTTTTAATTTATATACCATATTCTCCTTTCTTTCCACTTGAAACCCTTCAGGTTGTCACATATATATATCTTCCTTCAACTCTCCGTTGAGGTATGCAGTTTTAACATTCAACTGGTGCAATTCTAAGTCAAGATATGCAATAATGGCTAATAGTATCTTTATAGATGCAAACTTAGTCACAAGAGAATAGGTTTCTTGAAAATTAATACTTGCTTTCTGATTGTACCCCTTGGCAACTAACCAGGCCTTATACTTATCTATAGACCTGTCAGCTTGAAGTTTTTTTTTTAAATACCCATTTACACCCAATTGTAGGAGTAACGAGAATTGTAGACAAATTGAAAGAAGGGAGATTGAGATAGTTTGAATATATTAAACGTAGACCTAAAGAGGCTCCAGTTAGAAAGATAGAAAATATTAAAATGACAGAAACAAAAAATGGGCGTGGTAGACCTAAGTTAACTTGGAGGAGGGTAATTCAATATGATTTAGATGGTTTAAATATTTCTGAAGAAATAACACAAAATCAACATGAGTGGAGAAAGAGAATTCATATGGCTGATCTTAAGTAATCTGAGATAAAGGCCTTAGTTGAATTGAGTACCCATTTACACCCGTCCTTCTATTTCTAGGCAAATCACACAATTCCCATACTCCATTAATTTTCATGGAGTTCATTTCTTCTTTCATTGCATCTAGCCATAATTTTGATTCGGGCGATTTTATGGCATCAATGTAATTTATAGAATTTGTGTGATCTTCCTCATTTATGTCCACAGTTAGACATGAAGGCTCACATGAGTATAAATAAAAGTCATCTATCCATGTAAGAGGAGTCATATTTCTTTTGTTGCCAATTGCAGGTATATCAGACAGTCCTATCATTGGATCATTTAGTTTTTCAACAATTTCTTGTTAAGTTGGTTATGCTATTCTAGGTTCTTTTTCAATTATTAGATCATTTCTAGTATTTTCATTGTAATAGTCATCATCTATCACAATTTGAGGTTCCTTCTCAATTTTATAAGGTTCCTCTTCCTCTAGATTTTCTAAGAATGTGACATCCCTATATTCAATGATCCTCTTTTCCTTATGGAAGAACCTATAGCCATTCAATTTTTCACAATATTCTATGAACTTGCATTTCAATATTCTTGGTTCTAACTTATTTCTAAGTTGTTACAAAATGAGAACATAGGCAATGGATTCCTATTTCCTGAGATGACTTAGATTTGGTTTCTTCCCATTCTACAATTTATAAGGTATGGATTCGATAGAATTTGTGGGTATTCTATTCAATATATACCTTACCGTGAGCAATGCTTCTCCCCAAAATTTCTTAGGGAGACTAGAATGAGATAGCATACATCTAACCACATTAATTAAGATTCTATTTTTTCTTCCAGTCACACCATTCTGTTGTGGCGTATACAACATTGTTACATGCCGTTTTATTCTATGCTCTTGGAAATATGACTCAAATTTTTTTGAGTTATATTTTCTATCTATATCAGCTCTTAACACCTTAATATCCCTACTCAATTGCCTTTCCACTTTTGCTCTATATTTTTTAAAATAGCTGAGTGCTTCAGATTTAGCAGAAATGAGATACACATAGACATACCTTGAGTAGTCATTTATAAATGTAATAAAATATTTCTTGTTATTAAATGTCTTTATACTTAGAGGTCCACAAATATCTGAGTGAATCAACTCTAAAAATTCTTGTGATCTATGTCCAATTGTGAACGGCTTCTTAGCTATCTTTCCGACTAAGCAATGTTCACAAGGTGACAATTCTATCTTTGACAAATGACAATGGCAACATATTCATTCTTGCCATTAATTTCATTTTAGATTTTTCAGGATAACTCAATATAAAATGCCAAAGATCACATTCTGTCTGATAACACAAGGAATACTCAGAACTATCATCTGAATTATTTTTTTAGCGTTAATTACAGGAATATAAAACAGATCATGTTCTGGGGAAAACTTTTCCGTTGCATATATATATCCACATCCTTTCCAATTTGCACTCTTTCATTCCTGAATCTAACATCGAGGCCCTTCTTCACCAATGCTGGGACATAGATGAAATTTCATCGAATTTTAGGTGTATAAAACACATCCTTAAAGATCATAATATTATCCCCAAGATCTAACTTATAAGTACCAACACCTTCCACATCAATATAAGTGTCATTTCCTATCATTAACCTTTGTTCACCAGCATTTAATTTCTTTAGGGACATAAGACCTTTCTTGGTCTTTGCAACATGTCTATTAGCTCCTGAATCGACCCACCACTCATCTGAATTTTTCAGACTTGCGCCACATTTAGTAACACCGACAAATTCTTTTTTTCTAATTCTTTTATCTTTCAGGTTTAGATTTTCACCCACATTTCTATACTTGGACAGTTGACTTTGAAATGATCGAACTTTTCACAACTATAGCAAACATATTCAGGAATCTTCATGTGAGGTCGATATTGAGCAACTACCTTCTTATTTATTGCATTGACCTCTATTAGATTCACCTCTAGTTATTTCTTTTTAGTTATACTATAAAATTTTATTACTAACCTTAAAGGTAACTTAATGACAACTAAAACTGAACTAGCAATTCTTAAAATTGTGGTAATTATGTTCAATGAGGGTCATTTTCTAATCAATGTAGTGGTGTTGAATAATTTCTTTGTAATCTTACTTTTAAAAGTGGCTAAATTTTTGGCTCTATCTATCGACTCATTTTCATGCACTATCACATCTTCTTCCTCTTGCATTCTACAGGCATCATACCTGTGTAGCAATAACTGAGTTTTAATTTTCGTGATAATAATATATCTTTTTATGATAGTATGCCATAATTTATGAAGTATCTCACAAGTTTCAAAAAACTTAATAGGATCAACCTCCATAAATACTATTTTATATTTCCTATTTCTTTTTATCACCCATTATCCATTGCTCAATTCTTTTTTTTTCCACCTCAATGAGTTTCATTATGTTCTAAAGCAATACTCTCAATAAGATTTTTTATATTGTCACAAAGTAGACAATATTTAAATTTTCTATGTCATATATCATAATTTATTCTATTCAGTTTGTCCAATTTTGCCAATTCCGTATCAACTAACATGCTGACTATTAGGACTAGAGAATTTTCAAGATAAATGTAACATTGATAAGTAATAAAATAATTTTGCATGATGAGTAAAATAATTAAACTAATCATTATGCTAAACAAGTTCATGCCGTTATATCTCTTAGAATTATGTAGACAATACTTGTTTAATCACATGAATATATAAATAAATAAGTTTAATTTTTTGTCAAATGACATAAGAGTGTACATGTAATTCTACGATCAATTGAACGTTTAAATCATAAATTTCAAAAAATATAGATATAGTTAATCATATGAATAAACATGCATACGTAATCATCAAGTTTGTAATATAATTAACTATGCAACGTATTATATTAATGTAAAATATTGAAAATCACCTGACTCGAGAGCTCCTTGAAAATGAAGTTGAGCAATAAATGCAAAGCTGTGCACAAAGGTGATAACTTATTGCCACCAATAAAAAAAATTCTAACCTTGAACAATGTAAGGCGTGCGCCAGCAGAGGGTAAAGGGAAGGCCGTTGCGTGGCCGACGGTGAATGGGCGACTGATGGAGTGCTTCAATGGTGCAGTGCCCAAATCGGAGTGCTTGGAGACTAGGGCGAGGTGTTGCCAACAGTCGCGAGCGTACGGGTGCACAAGGTTGAAGCGGCGGCAGCACGCGACGGCTGGGAACGATGCTTGGTGCTCTGTGCAAGGTGACATTTGGCAGGGCAGCAGCGAGAAGCAAGGCAACGGCAAGGCAGCGGCACAGGGATCACGGAGGCAACATCAAACTGGGGTTGGCGGCGTGCTCAGCGCAGCGGCGTCCAGGAACGATGGTGATGACAAGGCTCTGATGTCAATGTTGAATCGAGATCAGAGAGAGCTAGATCGAGCATGGAAGGGTGATTCCGGCGATACTACGTTTTGGGGCTCCAACGATAGACATTTTTCTATGTTCCACACTAACTAGAGAGGATTCCACTATAACCGCCTCCTATTTCTCTAGACAGTTCCACCGGGTGTCGCACACTAACTGAATACACCGGTTTTGATGGGCACGTTCCAACATTGTGGTCGGGTAGTCTTCTCTTCTCCCCATGAGCTCGTCATACAACTCATCCCTCTGTTCTATCCAGATCTCCCTCTGTGATGCTCTTCCTAACATGTAAAGTCTCATAGTTTCACTGCTCTCTTTAGACACCTTGTCATAGTTTTTTATGTTGCCACCGAGGCTAGTTATATGTTGTTTTAATCAAAACACTCCTCCATTCATTTGCTTCCCATATCATTTGCATTGTACCATTTTATTCTCCATATCCATTATGTTACTCATCTAATGTCACGAGAAACCAGTACATCAGAGGCTCCTTGTTTTGCCATTTATGCTCAAATGTTAACAACTTAAAAATATTAAATGAAGTACTAAATACATCAATTAAAGGTAACTGGGATGGGAGGAAGACCGAACAACTCCCTTAGGAGGTTGTTCAATGTGGACAGCCCCCATAAGGGGGCTATTTGGCCATGAGAGTCGCCTTACGGGGGATTGTCTGGGCAAGGGGGACTAGAATGATCCTTTACGGGACAATTCCGATCAATTTCGAATGTTAACATCTTACAAAACAGCGAAAATTAGCTATGTGGGAGTCAACCAAGGCTTAGGTTTTATTCATACCAAGTTTCAGAGAAGGGAGATTCACTAATGGGGGGAAAACTAGAATCAGATGGGGAATCGTTGTAACACTTAGAGGGAATCACCAATTGGTCCTAGAATTGCTAGAATCACTACCGAATCACTTGGATCAGTGTTGAATCGTAAGGATCGATGCTAAAATCGCATGTAGATTGCAAGAATCGTAAAGATGTCTCTAGAATCACTTGCAGATCATCAGAATCACTGAGCCCTAGGGTAGAATTAGTATTTCGAGGCCAATATTTGCCTTAAATGTTAAGAAGCAACATAAGTGTTGTGGGGGGGGAATGTTAAGAAATGTAACAAGGTGTCTAAAGAAAGTAGTGAAACTATGAGGGCATCCCTAACTAGAAGAGTCTCACAAAGGGAGATTTGTGTTGAATAAAAAGAGGACTTGCATGAAGAACTCTTGAGAATAAGAGATGACATAGGGACCCTAAAAGGCAAAGATAGGGAAGAGTTGAACTTGAACCTGAATCATCCACAGATTCTGAGGAACTAGGTGAACCCTTCATCAAAGCAAGGCATGCTAGCAAGCAATCACAAAGAAAAGATGAAGAAAGAATGATGGGAGCACAAGGCTTTAGAGTTTGGGAGCTAGCATATTGTCGCTCACAATCCATCTGATCGCTTACAATCTATCCGACTCACATCCACTAAGGATGTGAGGGCTAGAGAGGGGCATGATCTATTTTGTCGATCTACTTCGATGTAACTCACTATCATTGAGGATCCTCACATGTTCAAGCGACAAAACTTGTAGATAATAATGACAAACATTTAAACGGGTTAAGGCAACCACTTCTGTTTCAAAGCAAGCAGCCAAGCATATTAGTAAGTGATTGCTATGTGTAGGTAATAATTTTAAATTGATTAGCTCATATATGTGTATTTTATATATTTCTTTTTTGGGCTTGTAACAATTTTTTTGTCTTAACTTAATGTAGGCATTCCGACACATGTTGGTCCCTATTTCCAAACCATGGTTGATACAATTATGGAAGCCGGACCAAGATCAAAGGTCCCATCTAGTTGGTATATTTACGCTGCTGGCCTAAATGACAAAGTCAAAGAGCTTAAGACCTGAATAGATGACTATAAGTTGGTTTGGAAGGAGAGAAGGTGCACAATTATGTGTGATGGGTGGATTGGCATAACAAAGGGATCTATGATTAATTTTCTTGTTTATTATTTAGATGGCACATCATTTTCAAAATCTATTTATGTTTTAGGTCATATCAAGAACATTGTTCAATTCATGACAAACAACAAACGATCTTACAATGCAACAAGGAGGAAGTTGATGGATAAGATGCCACACCACTTCTCAGTTCTATGTGCAACATGCTCCATCAATCTAATTTTAGAGGATATAGGTAAGGAGCTTTTAGTTTCCACACTTATCAGCCAGACACAACTAATCATATCTTTCATCTCTTCGCTCCCTTGTTTATTGCACATCATGAGTCAACATACATAAATGTACGATCTGATCTGGCCTAGGACAATTAAAGTTGCCACACACTTCATTGCCTTAAAGTGCTTGCACTGACAGACTTGCACTGGTCTAGTTCATAGCATCGCCTGAGTGCATCTACTTTATGGTTAATCTATGTAATATGATAGATTAATTAGAAATTCTTGCACCAATAGAGCATTTAATAATAGACAAGCATTTTTGGATAGAATTTATTAATTATTCATCATTGAGCCACTTGTACACATGTTAAGATTAGTGGATTCAGATGAGATGAATCAGATAGACCATAAATGTTATAAGAAGTGGTGGAAGATAATATATGTCAGATGGGACATGGCACTATACCACAATGTGCATACAACATGTAAATTTTGTTATCTATAATTTAATTATTGCTTGATGCATAAATATATGTTCTTATGGCATATGTAATGAATGTAGGATATTTTATGAACCCTTGGTTGCAATATGGAGGACAAATATGCAATGATCAAGAAATCTCGAGGAATTCTTTTTTAGTAATACAATAGCTTTCAAGAACTTAGCATGACAAATGTGAAGAAATTTTAGAAGTTAAGTGAGAAATTTATGTTTCTCAATGTTTTTACATTGTAGCACCAATAATTTGATGTCTTTTAATTTCTAGATGCAATATTATATAATGAGAATTGAAATATACTCAGATCCAAATACGAGGTATTTATTTGACAAGATTTCTCCTGGTATGTTAAAATTGATGCAAACCTCATTTTATTTTCTGATATACAAACAATTATTGTGACAGTAACATCATCTTCTATTATTATTTTTTTGTACAGTGGGTACAAGTTAATATAAGAAGTTAATGAAATCCACTTGATGTAATTACCTTTTTGATTTTGAGTTAGAGCATAAGTTTCTTTTAATGAGAGAGGAACCAGAGTACTTTTTAGTCTAATCATACCAAGAGATGAAATATACTATCTTATAAGTTGAAGAAATTTGTGTTTTGCCACTACAACATGCAAATACGGATAAAGAATATTGAAAATCACCAAAAAATTGTAGAACAGAGATTTGCTAAATTTACAGAAAGATTATATAAACAAAGAGTTAAGACAAAAGTATATGAACCACCTTATGAAGATATAAATGTGGATTATCTCCTTCAAGAGGAGCACCCACTTGTTGTGTGGGTGAAATAGAAGGTGGGTAGAGCATCACTAGAGTTCGATCATGAGAATTATGCATAGGCTAAGGGAGAACTTGATGTTCAGGTTGAAGATGAACATATACAAGAGCAAATCGCTGCTACTCCAATGTCAACTCTAATTCCAACACATCCCCAGTCCCAACCCAAGCCTCAGCCCCAACTCTCACAAGGATAAAAGACTATGGCAAAGATACAAGGTTGTTTTTCACAGTTGAAAAAACTATATCAACGTGGAATGGGGCTTGGAAGTTTTCATCTTAGGCAAAATAAGATGCAAAGAAAAGAGGTGGAAATCATGCAAAGACCTGTTAGTCCAACAAAAAGTTCATCGACACTCTCCTCAAATGATGATGAGGAAGAATTCATTCCACATACCCAACAGCATAAGGCCGGAGGTTCTATTGGAGATGGAGCAAGAGGAGGAGGATCTTCCATTAATGTACATATTAGTGGGGCAGGGGTCGATGATTTGAGACAGTGATAGTATTCCAATTGGAGAAGTCATCAATGAAATCAAGAGTTTTTTAATCTTTACGTGGTAGAAAATTATTCATAACTCTCTCAAGACTTCCGGTTATATATTCTATCTACATATCCAGCACACAACATTATATGAATTTTCACAGATGGCTGATCTATTATTCTCATATGGATATGGACCAATCATCATAGATAACTATCAATGCAGGATCTAGGAGGATTCAAAGAATGACGATGAAGGTTAATTCCATGACTATTGGTGAAAGAAAAATATAACATTTTGTTGTATGTCAATATTGTATTTGTATCGTGTTACCTATGTTTAATAGAAGAATCATTATTTTAAAGTATGTTCACTTGTTTTAAACTCTTTTAATGACATAAAACTATGTTAGATATGTGATTTTTATTTTTAACATTTTTTTGGAGTATTTCTATTTTTTTAGGATTTTTTGAATATTCTAAAACAAAAAAAATAAAAAAATTGTTTGATTTGGATCAGTTATCTTCTTAGAAAATAGGCTTTTGCAGACCGATTCAATCTAATTAACTCACTGATGCCCATTTTGATTTCGATTTGGCCACCCATGCTACGCACAACCAAATGGCCGAAGCCTTCTTCCCATAATTTTCTCTACATGTGTATTACATTGTAAGTATGAAGTCCCTTATATAAAGAACCACCTTTGCAAAAAGGGACCTACAAGGCAAATATTTGCAAATGAAAATGACTTAAAATGAACTCAAGATTATTTAGAAACAAGTCCAAAACGGCTGAGTTGCAAAAAGACCCCTAAGACCTACTGAAATGGATCCCCATCATGGGCCCAAAGTTGAGGGTTTCGATGAAGAAATGTTTTGAACATTTATAAATTTAATGCATCATTAGTTGGTATAATGGTTAGCATATAGATGAAATGGTCCCTATAATGAAGTCTAGTTGTATCTTAAATCGAATACAACAATCTGACATTTTTACTTTGATTGTTACAAGCATTGAAATCTGTGGGGGTAATCCTAAATGGACATTGAAAGAAATATATAGTACTGTCAATGGAAGTAGAAGTTATCCAGAAATATTCAATTACATTTGCAACATATATGAGATGGAGGAGGATATACTGTGATGATAGGTGGCTAAACAAGTATGTATAAGACTAATTATATATATTTTTTCTTATAAATTGAAGTTCTTCCTTTCTTATTATTTTGTTTAGTTTTTGTTAATAGGTATTCATATTACTTTGAGGATTATAATTAACTTTATTGTTTAACGTCCAGTCGGAACGTTGGTTTGGATGTCAATTGTCTCTGGTAAGATAAAAAATGACAACTATTTATTTCAACTTATTGATGGAATCACTGACAAGATGGGTAAAAAATTGTGTTGTCTAAGTTGTGATGAATAATGGTGTTTTAGGTGAGATAGTTGGACAAGTGTTGATTTAGTGGTTAGGAGGTTACATCTCTATTGGCTATATTACTTTCTTATTTACTTCATACATTATTGGAGGGCATGTGCAAGGATCTAACAATAAATAGGGTTGTAAATATCGCATAATTTATTTCTTCTTCTATTTATAAACACAACTATCAATCAACTTGACAAGAGAACATACGAAGGGGGAGAGTGTTCTTTCGTCAAAGTGCAACTAGAATTTGCATTTCATTGTATCACTTCATAATATAATGCAACAAAGCTTCTTAAAATGATCTCATTACTGGGATAAATAAATTGGGTTAGTCAAGTTAATCCTCTTAACAAGAGGAAAGGAAAAAAAAGTGTAAGCATTAGAATATGGAGACTTCTAGAAGATGGTAAATATGACTTAGCTATTGTCTAGCCTACGGTGAAAGTATTACACATTGTAGATAGAGATAAAAGGCAAACATAGGTGTTGGCATCAAATTTTTTCGTTCATCTTGCTCGACTAAGATTTGAGCAATGCGAAGTCGGTTTGGAAATCCAACTCATATTCGGTAAAGTTAAGTTAGTCCAAACGGGCTATGGGAATGTCTCGGCATGGCTTAATGGACCCCGAATGACTAAGACAACAAGTCTGATGTTTGACCCCAGTCACATGCTTCGCAATGGTGCCCAAACACTAAAAATGGACACTAAAAGGTCAAAATGACCGTTTTGCCCCCAATACATCGGGAAAAATCAGGAGTCTATTGGAAATGTCTAATTTCACCACATTGTCGATCTAAGAGATCTGGACAACGTTCGAGATGGATCAAAAATCTGACCACCGATCATAGAATTATTAAGGAAAGATCGAATTTGGATAGAAGTTTGTACTCCATCACCTCAGGGACATAATGGTCTGATCACCTTTCAGACTGACCCATAGGCTGAAAATTACAATTTTCTAGTTCAAGACTTTTGTCTCGAGAATATTGATGCATCAAAAATAAAATTCGGCCAACAGGACGATTTATTTGCGTGTAATTGTAATTTTCAAAATTATCGACGATCGAGATCGCACCGATTGGAGAGATCAATAAAATCAGAGATTTGATAGAATTCAGGAGATTTTGGCCACACATCATGACGAAACTTAAGATCAACAACCATCATGGCACATTCCGGATTTTTTCAGACAAATTCAGGGTTTATTTAATTAATTCCGACTTGAATTAATGATAGTTGTCGGATCGGGAGCATTTTTTATCAAACCTGGTTTAAGATTAACTCACATTAAACCAACCTCGTTCCTCTCTCTTAGCTGGTGCACCAGCATCTCAGCCTTGGGCACATACACTCCCTGCTCGGGAGACTTATTTCCCCAGTTAGAACTCCTCTGAGATAAGAATTCCAAGTGAGCTGCAATTCCTTGCTTTATCCCATCTCTATTTTATCATTCAAACTCTCCGGTCAACGGGAGACTGGGAGAGCAATCCTGATGCGCCAATTCCAGGAATCGGCCGGAATCGGCCGATTCCTGGGAAGGGAATCGATTCCGGATTGGTCGGAATCGGTTTTTTTTTTTTAAAAAAAATTTGTCAAAAAAATTCAGAAAAATTCTAAAAAATAGGAAATGAGTTAGAAAAATTTTTAAAAATAAGATTAGCATTCATCTACAGGACCACATCGAATAAATACTAATGAACTCCACTTGAAGTTAAGTACATATTCCATTGATTCAAAAATCAAAGAGTCGATACATCATGAAAAAAAATATATACATTTGCATCATAACAATCTACTACCAATATCTAGGATATAGATATTGGTCTTCCTCCTCTCCCTGCTGCTGTCGATGCTCCTCCCTGGTGCTCAGTCTTGTATACTGTCTGGGACCATATCCATATGAAAATAATGCCGATGCCATGCTATCAAGGTCGTACAGATCGGACTGCGGGATGACAGGGACGTAAGTAGAGGATGGTGGAGCTAGTGGTGTAATCCACTGCTGGTCAGCCTGGCCAAATGCTGGATACTGTGGCTCCTGTATATAAGAATCAGGTGTATCCGAATCCAGCATGTAATACGGCTTTGGATGCCATGAATCAGGAGACTCGGCTGCTGCTGATGGCTGCGTCGCTGGTATGCACTCCTCATTATCAACTGGCTTCCCTCTCCTCTATCTAGGAGGTAAGTGTATGCTCCTCCTGGAATATCTGATCCATGTCCACCTCCTCAGGTGGTGGTGTGGCGGAGGAATGCCTCTGCTCGTATGGACCACCTGCGAATCGTGCAAATCGCTCCTCACTGATCTTCTGTCGATCCTTGATATTCTTGATGCGCGCCTCATGTTGTAATGACAGAAGACCAGCTTCTCCAGCCGGTCTAAGGTCAACCTATTCCTCCTTTTCGTATGTATCAGGTTGAATGTACTCCAGTTCCTCTCACAATGGGAGGAACTGGTGCTCTGGCTGAGTATCCTGATACCGATGTCAGCAAATGGATTCCATCCACTCCTGGTGTTCACCTGAACCCACCACTCAGCTGCAAGAAAAAAGAAGAGAAAAGGTAAACAATTAGCCCATCATCTTCCATAACTTATATGTAAAGAAAATAAAATCTTCATCAAGCTATTACTATACCAGGTGACACTTTGTCAACTGAATATTTCATATCAGTATCTGAGCATACGCCGACCCTCATCTTATATTTCTGCATATGAAAAATTTATAAAAAAAAAAATATTAGTTGCCTGGTAAGGCTACTCCAAGGCAAGGATCGCGGGATCAGAATCCGTCCTTGGATCGGTGGGGACCGATTCGATCCGGATCGGATCGGATCGGTCCGATCCAGGCCGATTCATCGGAAGGAAAATCGATCCGGATCGACCCTTAAAAAAACCCTAAAACACCAAAAAATTAACTAAATAAGGAGGTAGATCGGATTCCGATCCGATCTACCCCATTTTGGGGCGATTTCAGGCCCAAAAGTGGGCCGAAATCGCCGCCACGGCGGCAAGCTGCCGCCGTGACATCTTCCCCGCCCTATTAGGCGGGGAAGATGACCCTACCGGGTCCATGTCACCGGATCCTCAACCGGTAGGGGTTATACCCGTACCGGTTACGTATCGGGTCCATGGGACCCGATACACTAAAATGGCCTAAGTCACCGGATCCTGGCCTTACCGGGTCCGATGGACCCGGTAAGGTCATCTTCCCTGCCCGATAGGGCGGGGAAGAGGGCTGCCGCGGCGGGATGGCCGCCGCGGCAGCCTTTGGGTCGATTCCGGCGAGGGAATCGCGGGAATCGATCCAGAATCGACTAAATCGGTCGATTCCGGCATCGATTCCACCTACAAACATCGATCCGGACCAATCTTCGGTCCGGATCGGTAGTTCCGCCGGGAATCGGATCAGAGGGTTCTGACCCGATCCAAGAATCGGTCGATCCCAATCCGGATCGGCAGATTCTGCAATCCATGCTCCAAGGTATTGAATGAACTCTAACTTGCTTCTATCTCAGCCTCTATCCTGTCCTGCTGAGATCGGCACAGACGCTGAATAACAGCAAGTGTACCCCGCATCACCTCGTTGTCGTTCACCACCTGTCCTCCATATTAGATGCGGGGGTTCAAAAAATATCCTGCAAGATTTTATTAGATAACATTATGAATAAGAATAAGACAATTATTCAGCAAAAATATTTTTTTAACCAACTAACCTACAGCATGGACATCGTGGTGCAAGGTCTTATCCCATCGGTCATCTATGATTTTCCACCACTTTTTGTAACCTCTGGGATTTTTTTCTTTTATTTTCAGCTTTGCCCGATCCATGGCATCATACAACGTGCCCATCTGGTCCCTGTCATCTGAGTCTACCAACTTCAAGATAACTACCAGTGGCTTAATGATTGCCAAGTAGTAGGCAATCCTCTCCCAAAACCTCTTGTCAGTGATCTGCTTCTCAGACCTGGCAAGAATCAACAGCTGATCTTTCTTGTCATACAGTTTGTCCACGATATAGTTATAATACTTCTCGGACTGTGTGAACCTAACTAATGCATGCCTGTGCCGGTGTAGACTCTCCAATGTAATGAAATTCATACCAAAACGAGTCGGACCAGGCCTAACAAGATCATGCCCTCCTGTGTGTGATCTCATAATATGTAGCAGACGGGGATGCGAATAAATAAATGATGTGATCGTCTGCGCCTGCTTGACAAGGGTGGATACACTCTCCTCCTTGCCTATATCCTCTAATATGAGATCAACAAAATGTGCCGCACAGGGCACCCAAAAGATGTGCTTCCTCTTCTCCATCAACTTTCTCCCAGCCGCCTTATATGAAAGTTCGTTGTCAGTGACAACCTGAACCACATTGCCCTCCCCGATCTCCTCCACCACCGCATCCATCAGAGAAAAAAGGAAGTCGGCATTTTTTATCTTCCCAGAAGCATCTACCGACTTCAAGAATGTTGTCCCCTCAGAATAATATACCAAGAAGTTTATCATACTCCTCTTGGTGATACCTGTCCACCCGTCGCACATAATTGTGCAACCCCTCTCCTTCCACACCAATTTAAAACCATCTATCCACTCTTTCAACTCCTGGACCTCCTCATCCAGGCCAGCGCCGTATATATGTCTGCTGCCCGGGGCTTGCAAACCCGGTCCAGCCTCACCCACGGCATTCACCATCGTCTGGAAGTAGAGGCTGGTGGCTGCATGTGCTGGGATGCCTACATCAAGTAAAAAAAATTGGGATCAAGCTAAAATTAAGTTTAAGTAAATAAAACATAGATAAATGTCAATTTAAAAGTGATACCTGCATGCAAAAACCACTTCACAATGTGGCGGACGGCTCTCTTTTCAGCCGTTCCTGTTGCCTTCACCCCTTTCATTGCTTGTTTAATCCCCATCTGCCCAGCATTCTGTTTCCTAAATAAATACTCATCACTCGGTGTAAATCGAGTGCTGGTAGAAGTAGAACGGCGGTATGACTCCTGTCTCCTGGGGTCAGTCTCTCGGTCCCGGGTAAGGCGAGCTGATGCTGATCGGCCCAAGACTGGGTCAACTCTGGACCCAGACTCTCCTGCTCCCCTCCTCCTGTCCTCCTCCTCAGCAAATGCACGCTTGCTAGCGTGCCTAGTACGTCTAAGCTCGGAGTCTATGGGCTTGTTCTCGCTCTCTGGCTCCGGCTCAGCTGGTGCCTTCTCCTTTCCTTTCCCTTTCGAGGTAGGCAAATCGCGGTCCCTCCTCCTCTGGAGTAGCTCGTCGTACAACTCCTCCCTCTGCTCAATCCTAACAGCCCGTTGAGAGGCTCTACCTGTCATGTAGCCTCTCATCTCCTCACTTTTTTCCCTCGGCACCTTATCACATTTCTTTACATTTCCACCTGTTCCAGCAATATGTTGTTTCAGCCTGAACACCCCCCCGTTCATCTCCTTCCCACACCATTTGCACTGTACCCTCTTCCTGACTGGGTCTACCATGTGCCCGTGTTCCCAACCCACGTCGGAAGCACGTGCTGGTGCTGCATCACCTTGATCGGTCATTGCTTATACCTGCAAAAATTGTAAACAATGCACTAAAAATGGTTAGATAACATAAAAATTGCTTTAGACGCTGTTCGGGAAGCAGACATCCCAAGTAACACACCATTCGGTATGTTTAAAGGGTTACGTATTTGTCGGAATTGGTCATAAATTAACGTACGGGGTATCTAAAATTTTTCCCGTACAAAGAACATCCAATCGATGTTCAAACAACTTGAGCGGAGTCGTTCGATTAAAAATCACCGAGTTTAACTCTGCTCGGAGTCGTCGAAAACGTGTAAAAATAGACGTACGAGATATCCGGAATTTTTCCCGTGCAAAATGGACTTAAATGGATAGTTCAGAACTTGGACGGACTTGTTCGGTCGTAAATCACAACGTTTAACGATGCTCGGACTCGTCAGAAACGCATAAGAATGGACATACGAAGTTTTCGACGAAGAAATCTTACCAAAAACCTTATAAAGATCGAAGAAGACGTTGATTCAGAGCCGATCGGAGCTTGGATCGGCGGAATCCCTTGAAGATGTAGCTTGGAATCGCCGGAATCGCCGCCGGAATTGCCGGAATCGGTGGAATTGGTGCTGGAATCGCTGGAATCCTTGTGGAATCGGTGCTAGGAGCTGGGATCGATGCCGGAATCACCGGAATCGACGATGGAATCGCCTGGAAATCGCCGGAATCGAAGCCTTCCGCCGCAGGATTGACGGAATCAACCGCGGCGGTTGATTCCGGCCCTAAAAGGGGCGGAATCGGTTCGATTCCCGGTCCAGAATCGAACCGGGAATCGAACCGGTCCACTTGATCCAGTCTTCCGACGGAATCAGTCAGATCGACCGATTCCACAAGGAATCGGTGGAATCAGATCGATTCCGACCGATTCCTATCGATTCCGACCGATTCCGCGGAATTCCTACCGGAATCGGTCCTTCCGCATGGAATCCACCGATCCGATTCCGGAATCGGTCGGAATCGGACCGATTCCACCGATTCTGTAAACCATGCTCGCCTCACCTGGTGCATACATAGCCTTCCTAGAACCTGGTCCATGCACACATCCAACCCGGTGAGACTCTTGGCCAGAACTCCTTCCACAAGAGACTTCTTCAAGCTTTAGGACTCTTCACCATATCTCCCATCAGATCTGATCCCTTAGACTCCCCATAGGAAGAGAGACTTAGAAGACAAAAAGGGTGGGTCGGCCAGCTCTCTCTCCTCACCTGCATTGTGTGCACCTGCTCCCTCCCTCACCTGATCTGGCTGAAGGTCTCTTCCCCTCTCCATCCTGGTGTGACAACCTCAGCTTTCTCTTCTTTCTCTAAGGTGTGCAGCAGCATCACAAGAAGGTGCCTTTCTTCTCCAAGCAGCAGCAGCAGTAAAGCATCTCCTCCCTCCTATTCTCAGCAGCACCTAAACAAGGTATTGGCGGCATTCTTCTTCCAACAGAACAGCAGCCTACGGCCTTCATCTTCCAGCAACAGGCCTCTGCAGCCTCCTCCAACCAGCAGAGCAGCAGCTTGTGGCCTTCTTCCAGCAGCAACAACAACAGCCTGTCTCCATCTTCCTCCAGCAGCACCTGCAGCAAGGACGTAGGGAGAAGAAGTCCTCTCCTTCCCCTTCTACAGCAACATCAAACCGCAGCCACCTGCGGCCCATTGTTCTTTGACAAAATCGGTAGCCAAAGAAAGGGTAGGAAGAGCATGATGTAGTCTTTTAAATTCTTTTTCTCTTCTTCCTTTTCTTCTTCCATCTCCTCTCCATTCGATGCCCTTTGTTCAGCCCCTGGGCACCTCCTGTTCTGTCCCCTTAAGCCACCTATGACCTTTCTGACCACTTAAACAGCCCTCTGATCAGTCATTGTTTGATTACCTGAACAAGCCCTAGGCTTGCCGTCAGACAACCCTTTGTGCATCCCTTTGATGGCCATTAAAACATCTTCCTGTCCAATCCTTAGACAGCACATGAAAACTGTCCTTTCGGCCATCCTCACAAGTCCCAGATCTGTCCCATACACATCCCTTTGCGCACACCCTAAAATTGCTCCTTTGCTGGCTTCTTCAAGTCACCTGTTCGGCCCTCCCTTGCTGACCCCACAAACAGATCCCAAATAGCCTCTTCATGGCCTTTAAAACCAGGCCCCTTGCTAGTGTAAACCTGCCACTGTTCGACCCTTCTGCTGGCCACTTGAATAGGCCCCAAAAACACACCCAAAACACAGGTCCTTAAACCTGTCATCAACCAGCCCCTGTCTGATCCCCTTGTTGGCCATCCAATCAGGCTTGAAGCACACCCAAACTAGGCCCCTTTGCTGGTCCAAATTTGTTCTTGTTCAACCCCTTTGTCGGCCACCTGAACAGGTCCCAAACATCTCCCAATCAGGCCCCTACACAGTCTGCTATCAGCTCCCATGTTGGCCATTCAAACAGCAGCCAATCAGCCCCATTTCTGTCCATACACAGCTCCTTATCCATTGAGGAGGAATGAGTGATATCCTGGACATTTTTGGAATTGTACAACGGGCCAGGTCTTTCATTAGCGGGCTCTCGATACCTTGTTTTGGATGAAGGAGACGGTGATGATTTGGGCATTCTTGAATCCACAAGATGGGCCATGTCTCCCCTAGGTGGACTCTTAAATCTACCAAAACAGCCCCCTTTGTGTGGCCTTCTCTCATTCAACCCCAAAATAGCCCCTCTGAGGCCTTGAAATCCCCACCTTCCTGCTTTGTGTAGCACCTAGTAAGTTCAAATCTGTCCTAAACCACCCCTTGTGCAATCCTCCCAAATCTGTCTCAAAATTGCCCCTTGTGCAATCTCCTTACCAATCCATCCAAACAGTGCCTCCACAAGTCTATTACAGCCCCTCTGAGTCCCCATTTGCCCACTGTTGCAGCAAGAAAGCAAGTGCAAAAAATAGGTTCATGCAAGTTGCAAAAATAGGCTATGCTAGCCCTTGAAGTGCAAAATAGGCTCTTCCGGCCCATTAACTTGAAGACCTGCCCATTGTGCCGTTGAGAACTTGAAAACCAGCCCATTGTGTCGATGTAACTGAAGCTGGCCCATTGAGCCTTGGACAAAAAAATTAACTTAAACCAATCTAAATGCAAAAAGTAGAAATTAAATAAGGAGATTTGTCACCACTTTGTGGGCTCTCCACATTGGGCAACTAATCCGGTTATACTTTTGGAACGTTAACTCGGGCGTACGCATGAGACACACTTTCTATATGGATGGACCCTTTCCGTTATATGGAAAGATTGAAAAACTTAACCACGTAGGATAGGTAAATTTCTACATCGATCGAAAAATATGGTGGTGCTGCCAATTTTTTATTGATCCTATGGGACTTTACATCATGAGAAGGACATGCATACACACTTCGACAGTAGGGATATGGCATATGAATTGCCTAATTAGATGTACACCGACATGGAAATGCAATGAAGATTCAAGTGCCAACTCAATTACATGTGACTGGACAATCGATACTAGTCCGATGGACCGGATGTGATGCAAAACAGACATAAATAAATGAAGATAAAACAAATATGAAATCTCACTTAATCAAATCTGAAAATTACACTTAATCCGACCTGAAAATACACCTTAAAATAGGTCATTAAATCTGAAATTGAAACAAAAGTCAGAACTTAACACAATCTAAAAAGACTTTCTTAAACAATTAAGCCAATAGAATTCAACTTTCTTAAACAAGTGGAAATCAAACAATTCAAGACCAACTATATCAAACACATCAAAACACTTAAAAAGCATCTGAAATCAATCTCAATATGAAAGATCAGATCTTATAACAATTTGAAGTTGAGCTTAATCAAGTTGAACTAAAGTCCGAAAACAAGTAAAACATACCAAACACATTCAAACTGGTATCAAAATACCAACAAACATGAAAAAACAGTAAAACAACTCAATTCAAATGTCAATCAAACCAAATCTAAACAAATCAAATTGTTCAACATATTTAAAGCTCATCAAACTCAAAACGAAACAAAACACCATTCAACCAATTGAAGTAAAAAAAACCGAAATCAAACAATTCAAACCAAATCAAAACTCGACAAACTTAAAATTCAAAATCAAACTCAATTATGAAATCTACATTTTAAACCAAATAAAAAGATCAACTTTCAGCAAAACTTAACAAACTTGTTCGTATCTCATCGGATCTGAAAGGCTGGAGTCCCTTGTGTTCCTTTTGTTATATGGATGTATACGCTCTCGACGAATAGATCATTATGGTAGTTAATTAAAGGTGTTTGAGCAGTTGCTCAATGTAAATAAATGTCGGATATTCACATTATTAGACGAAGAGGGGTCAAAACAAAATTTTCACAGAACTTAAATCTCGATTCTATATATTTACAATATCACCTGACTATCTAGTACTTTTATAGATTGTCACCTATTTTACTAGAAAATTTAAGTATCGATATTTCAAACATTTAAAATAAATCTTTTCCAAAATTTTTTAAAAGATTTTAATTGAGGTTCCCACAATAGGATAATTGTATGATACTATCATCATCCCAAGATGAAAATCTTTAAGAAAGTTAATGACAACAACAAATGGTGAGATATTATTGACTATCATTAGGCTCGAACATTAAATAATTCACTTCATGTTGCAGGTAATCATTTTTTTTAATTTATTTTATTCAATTAATATTAGTATCAATTGGTTTCTAAATTTTTTTTATTATCTATAAGGTATTTCTTTAACTCAAGATATGTATTAAATCAATCACTTAACATATCAATTGACATTTGAATGGACAATGATTTACTAGATACCAACAATGATCAATAGCGTGCAACAAATTGCATAACTAGCAACTTAGGTCCATATATTTTAGGACAGAGAGCACTAAGAACTGTAATGCTGTTTATTTTCAATATATACTTTTGTCTAAATTTCTTAGGATAATCAAGTAAGATTACTTTTTGTGTCGGAGCTAACAAGCTAATTGGTGTATGGATCATGAGAATGTTTTATGCTTTGCAGATATAACTTGGGTTATTGTTGGTCTTGAGTCAAATAACAAGCATTTAGGTGTATGCATTGATCAATATTTAGTTTGATCCATACAAAGCAAAGAAATATGCTCATGCTACAAACATGAAGTTGAAGTTAAAGAGTTTGCAAAGATTGTAAGTCCTTGTTAACCCCACCAAAAAGATAGCTATGACCATGCCATACCAGGGCCTAATGGACTAACAAGAACATCAAACATAATCGAAGTACTTTTAAAAATACAAGAAAACGTAGCATGTGCTAAATGAATCAGCCCTGATCAGTACAAGTTAGCATGATAATACGAGATAGGAAGATATATAATCCATACACAACATGAGAACAAAATGGTTGACTATGACTATCATTCAAAAAAAATTCAAGACGTAGATAATCAGGTGGGTGGCTAACAATTGTTGTTGATTTATCAAACCGACCGACCATGGTTCCCTAAAAGGGGGGTCGACGGTGGATGTCGTCTTCATTTAAGTCGAACGTCAACGGTCCTCCAATGGAGGGGTCAACAACGGCCTTTACTGATTTATTAAGCCGAACAACAAGGCTTTCCCGAAAGAGTTCCCAACGGCAGATGTCATCTTCATTGAACTGAGCGGTGATGGTCCTCTAGCGGAGGGTCAATGACGGCCTTTGTCAGTTTACTAAGCTAGACACCAACCACGGTTGATATTGACATACCCCCTCATTGAGGTTCCATTAGTTGGATTCACGTAAATCCTTGAAGGTCTGCCGATTTACCTTGGATAGGGTTACCTATCAAAGAACTACCGCAGTCAATCATAGAAAGAGGGGGGCATAGCAGCACGTCATCAAGAATTCTCCGGAAGTCTTACAAAGCAAAACAATAATAAACAAACAAACATGCACCACAAACATAATAGACCGCAGAGACAATATAGTGTGCAATAGTAGGGAGAAAAGAGATAAGGGAGGAGGGTGATGACTGAACACTCACGACTCAAAGCGAGGTTGTTTGACTAATTAACCGGAAGTCAACCTCAAGAAGCCCTTGGCCAAGTGCTATTGCAACATTGGCTAACACTTTAGGCCCCCCACTTGCTTCAAAAAAAAAGGGAGCAAGATCCAGAGTTGTAACAAAAAATATATACACTGTGGCTCACCTCAAACAGATAAGGATCCCATCAAGCAAACAATTCCAAGCCCACCTCAAGCCTCCTACAATGAACGTAGGAAGCACAACAAGGAGAAGCACTCAGACATCAGACTCGTTGCTACTGGGGAGATAGAGGTCGGCGGTTGAGGCCAAAAGCGCTCTCTTCCCTGTTTAGAAGCAGGAACCTGCAGAATGAAATGGAAGAGGAATCTGGTATCAGTTAGAAGAGGCTTGCTCAAAGAAGATAGGAATGACAGAAAGAGAAGTTCGGGAGGTAGAACTCTCATGAAGCTTGACCGCGCTAAAGGGGAGCTCACCAGTGGGAGTCTGGAAGGAGAAGGGGGTTGCCAGGAAGCAGTCAACGGTTGATGGGGTTAGCAGCGCTGGGTTGGGGATGTCGAGGATACGATCCTACACAAACCAGTCAATGGAAGAGGATTTGAGGAGCGCTGAACCCAAGACATCGAAGAGCTCCCGCGCGAACCAGCCGATGGAAGGAGAAGCTCAACAAAGCCGAAAGAAGGCGGTTCCCTACCAAGGACAGATCGGCAGCTAAGAGGATGCAGGAACCACAGCCACCGCCGAGCAAAAAGGATGAAGGATGCCGCACGAGCCCCGCAGCCTGACGAGGAAGGAGGGTTGGAGCTGGAAGCACCGGTCTAGAAGGAGAAGAGGGGGGAGGTCCTGCGAGGCCGACAAAGGAGGTGGAGGCTTGGAGAAACCAGTATGTTGCAGGAGACGTGAAACTGGAGGTGTCGAAGGGGAGCCGTCGTCGTCTTTGGCTGCTGCTGTACCGGCCCGGTCGCGCCTGCACCTGCACCTACCAGCTGCCCACAGGAGGGGCGAAGCTAGTGGAGGAAAGAGCCAAAATGCCCCGCCACCTTTCGGAAGCTTCCTCGCAAAGAGAAGCCCCATCGCGTGCAACCTTGCTCTATCAGGGTTTAACCACATTAACCGGAATCAAGGTTGAAGTGGGAAACATAAAACCTCAATAAAATGAGAGTGCCACGACGGCTCTCGCCCACACGCTTAAAAAAAGGAAATGACCAAGTTAATTTTGACTTTGGTCAAAATCAAATGGGCTTGTGGGCTAAGGCATCACCACGATTCTCTTTTTAGGAAAATAGATGGAAAAAAAATGAATGAAATGAGTGAAGTAGGCGTGGCGGATGTGCCCAGGAGGGGCAGTTTTGACCTTAGTTAAATAAAAGGACATCGACCCAAATGACTCCAGAAGCTTCTAATCTGGAGGCTTCAAAGTGGAGCGGACAAATAGATATGTTTTTATGCACACACAATGAGTAATAATTAAAAGGAGAAGTGATGTTGATAAAAATACAATGAATAATGGCAATAAATAGAATAACTTTTCTAGTTGTCATTCTACTATGACGTTAAAAATAGTGGAAAGGGTAACAAAAATGAAATGATGATGAATGAAATGAAAAAAAGGAGGAAGGAAAATCAACAGAAAAAAAGAGAGAAAGAGGAAATAAAAAAATGAAAAGAGAGAAGAATAATAAAAGGGGTGAAATTTTTATCTTATTAAATTGTGATCAAACAGGTCATTCATGAATATAACTTGGCTCTCATTTGTCCAAACAAGATTTTTTTTGGTAAATCCAAATATACTTAAATTTTTAGGAGAAAATAGGACCTTGTAATGGCTCTTAAATAGCCTTAATTGGTTCATTGGACCCATTTATACACATATGGGCCTTTATTTTGGACATTTGGGCCTCACTTTTGCAAGAAAAGAAAGCCCAAACTCTGTCCCAAAGAGGGCATCCGAAATTCCTCCTACCAAGTGATTTTGAGGGGTACTTTATGTAATTGGCCAGCCCAACCCCTCATGAAGATGGCCAAGGTCTAAAATGCCCTCACCTTTTTCTCTCACACCCAACAAAAAGTAAATGTGGGGGTAAATTTATGCCAAAGTTACCTCCACTTCCTCTCACACATCCAAAAACAAGGTAAAGTTGGGACATTTTATGAACCAAAATGCCCACCTCATTTGGCATGTAAAAAGATGGAAAATCCACTCAGAGAGGAGAGAGGTAGTACTCCCTAGTTACGTAAAGCACTAGCCATGAAGTTCTCTCCCTTCACATCATCCAAGAAAGTTCCAAAGAGGGAAGAGAGGTCCAAATTCCATTCTTCATAGATTTGGCTAAGTCCCAGGTATATCAAAGGTGCAATCACACCATCTTACACCATGAGGAGCAATAAGGAACATCAAACATCCAATAGCCTATTAGGCAAAGAGAAAGATTAATTATCTTAAAGTTTAATGGGCAATGAGAATATTCGTCACATCAAGCCCATTAAGGCTCGTAAAGTCCAATTGGCCACCATCAATTGGAAATTAATAGCATGCAACCCCACTTCAAGTGAACCAAGCCCAATCAATCAAGGCCCAATTAGGCCTCAACTAAGATGAAAAAGGGACCAAACCAAGGCTCATTACCATGGGAATTAGGCTCATTAAGGCTTACAAAGCCCAATTAACCATCTTCAATGGGAGATCAAGACCATATAACTCCATTCCAAGTGCACCAAGTCCAATTAATCAAAACTCAATCCGGTCTCAACCGAGATAAGCACGGGATCGACCCAAGAGCCTTTAACATGGAAAGTAGGCCCATTAAGTCACATGATAACCAAAACCCCTATTAAATCATCATAAACTAAATCCAACTCCACTATGAGAGAGGCAACGCCCAACAGTTGGTGGGGGAGAGAGAAAACCCCCAACAGATCACCCAAGACCCATCAGATCGGTTCGCTCCCAAACATGCAATGTGGGGAGACGAATGAAAATTCTCAAGTCCCATTAATCCGGTTAATCCTTGATCCGAAAATACCAGAAAATGGACAAAAATTCCCAAGCCCCATTAATCCAATTAATTGCCAATCGGGAAATATCCGATAATGGATTAAAAATCTCAAGACCTATTAATCCAGTTAATCCCCGATCAGAAAATATCGGATAATGAATGAAAAATCTTAAGACTTTTTAATCTGGTTAATCTCCGATCAGCAAATACCGGATAATGAATGAAAAATCTGCAAGGCCCATTACTGCAGTTAATCTCTAATTGGAAAATACCAGATAATGGATGAAAAATTCTCAAGGTCCATTACTCCGGTTAATCCCTAATCAGGAAATATCGGATGATGGATGAAAATTCTCTAAGGCCCATTAATCCTGTTAATCCCTGATTTAGAAATACCGGATAATGGATGAAAATTCTCAGGTCCCATTAATATGGTTAATTTCCGATCGAGAAATATTGAATAATGTATGAAAATTCTCAAGGCCCATTAATCTGGTTAATCCCTAATCGGGTAATACTGGATAATAGATGAAAAATCTTCAACGCCTATTAATTCGGGCAATCCCTAAACGAAAATGTCGAGTCATGGGTGACAGTGTCCAAGGCCTAGCAAGTCAGTTAATCCCTGATCGGGAAAACACTGCTTGCTGGATGCGAAGCCATAAAAAATGAATCAAAAAGCCATAAGACTAGACCCAAGATAGATGCCGTCTTCTAGCACTCGGATCTGGTTCCAAAAAAAAATGTCGAAAGAAAAAGAAGAAAGAAGAAATGAAAGAGAGAGAATAGGAGGGGAGAGACATTGTTGATGCCTCCCGTTTATCTTTTCATTATTTGGATTCATAAAAAAATATTATTTCCTGTATTTGTTATGTCTTGTATGTGTGTTACCATGGTAGTTAATCAGGGGTTATCAAGGTGCCGCTCAGTGTAAATAACATCGAATCCATTCGTGGATCGGTGGAGGGAGATCAAACCATAATTTAAAGAACCCACACCATAACCTCGCTATATAATTATATAATTTATAATAATCATAATAATCATCATTCTTATAGTATTAAAAAAAGTAGAGCAGGAACACTGTCGTCACCATTGTCGATAATTTTTGCACCACGTAAAAAAAAGAGAAAAAAATATCATTGCACCCAGGTCATGTCACACCATGTTTTATTCTATCCCCTAAATAATTTTACATAAAATAAAATAAAATGAGAAGAAATTGTGAGGTTCACACAAATAGCACGTTTGGTGGGACCTCTCTCTCCATCATCTCTCTGCCATGGTAACATCACAAGAGGGACATTTAGGTCAAGTCAATCTCTAACCAGTATTTTGGTTTGTTTTGCACAAGGATCGCGGGATCGGAATCGCCCACCGGATCGGTGGGTACCGATCCGATCCGGATCGGATCGGATCGGTCCGATTCTGAGCGATCCGCCGGAAGAAACAACAATCCGGAATCGTTCCGGATCGGTCCTTCAAACAGTGGTAAAACCTAAAAAAAAATACAAAAATAACACTCTATGCAAGATTTCGATCCATCCTAGAGCATTTTGGGGGCGAAATCGGCCTGTAATCGCCCCCAAAATGGTGCCGCGGCGGCCCTGCGGCCGCTGCGGTTGTCTTCCCCGCCCGGCGGTCTGTGGGTCGATTCCGGCGAGGGAATCGCCGGAATCGATCCAGAATCGACCATTTCGGTCGATTCCGGCCCCTATTCTACCTACAAACATCGATCCGGACCGATCTTCGGTCCGGATCGATAATTCCGCCGGGAATCGGATCGGAGGGGTCCGATCCGATCCAAGAATGGGCCGATTCCGATCCGGATCGGCCGATTCTGCAATCAATGGTTTTGCAAGGTTTAATGTTGAAGGTTGAAGTTCTTCACCCACACCTACATCCACGACCAACGGGGATTTCTCGACGTCCCCTTGGTGTTTGGGTGCCTTCGCACCTATCATCCAAAGGCCTAAGTTCCTCGATACCATCCCAGCTATCCCTGCCAAGTTGGATGTTGTTCCCTCGGGGAAGATCATACTCAAAGCTCTCGACAATAGACTCACCTAGCTGTCCTAGGGAAAAAGATGAAGAAAAAAAAATGCAATGATTGAATTGGTCACTTTTACTATTAACACAGTGACGGTCGGCCCGCCTGTACCAGCAATGTATCGATCTTGCCAAAAAAGGACCCCAACGAAGCAAACCTCTCACCAAGCATTTGCTGTTGGGCATGCTCATGTGTGCTTCAATGGTAACCCAGCTCCCCACCTCGATGCTCCGCAAGAACTCAATGACACTCTCCAACCAGTTTGCTACACTTCGGAAAGCTCCACAACCAAGCATGATTACTGTGAAAAAGGATAGTGCGGAGCACTATGATACTTCTCCCAAGATGATAGCTCCACCCCAAAATCCTACCAGGTCTAGGGGCAAGCCATGCCAGCTGCCCGCCTATCAGCCCTCACAAGCCAAGAAAGTCGGGGGCATATCCGCCCCACCTTTCCCACCGCAACTTTCGAAAGCTAGTAACATTGGTTGTATACCAGCTTTTTCAAGTGTTCAATGCCTCGCACAAGCCATGAAGGCCGAGGGCACACCACCCCAAACAATCAGCCAGTTGTCCCCACACGTCATGAAGACCAGGGGCAAATCCCAATGCAAAGCACCATAAATGGCAAAAGGCACAACTGTAAGAAAACATGCATTTTTCCAAGTAACCATGGATACTACCGCAATGGTAAAAGCAAAGGGAAAGGAAATACTCCAAGAAAATGCTCAATGTCACCCCTGTAACCAATCCAGAGAACTCAAAGCCGGTCTATGTACCAAGACAAGCTAAAGAATAGGTTTAAAAGAAAAAGTGTATGCCCCAACACCCAACAAGCTCTTGGTAAGGCAGAAGCAACAAGTTTATAGCAAGCCGTCAAGACCCCGATGGCCACATGTGATAAAGGAGAGAGAAGTACCAAGACATCCCAGGTTTGGGTTGATAAATAAAGATTGCAAGATGAGAATTGGGCTCATGTTCATGCTCATTATGTTCCGACAAGAGAAAGATGTTCCAACGCCACGCTAGGTGGAAGGCAGCCGCACCCGAGGGTGTCAAATAGGCCACAACCGGCTATGCCTGTGGTGACACGTAGTATAGATGGAGTAAAACATTATGATGAAATATCACGTCAGTTAATCTTGGATCGGCTCGCTTTTTCCTCCTAGTCCAGCCCACGAAGTCAACAAGCTAGCATACATGAGGGGTGGATTCGTGTCTATACTTGTTATGCATTTAGCATGAATAATCGAGTCGAGTAGACTATAAATGCCCCCCTCCAACTCGGGCACCACATCGTGCAGGGCTAGTCACTCGATCCAAGAACAGATAGTAGCCTTACTCCATCAAGTAGTTCTCTCGCCTCCCCCACATCCGCCGGAGGTAGTACATCTCGAAGAGAATGAAAAGCCTGACTTAGGGGACCATCACGTCGATCAGGAAGCCATGCCAGCCAACATAACATTAGAAGATTTATGGAAAGAAAATCAAGAACTCAGGGCCATGTTGCACGACTTTGTGACCGCCCAAGCTTAATCCCCACGTCATGCTAGAGCCACAGAAGCTACAGAGATCTCATCGAATGTCCAAGTGGACCAACTGGTACATGTATTCCCTTGGGGCCCTACTCAACACCCAGTTGCTCCACCCCGTGTGCAAGTTGATTTCCAAGATTTTGAGCCTCCAACGGCTCACCAAACCCCCCACATCCTGCCCGAGCATGTAGTAGTTTCCCAGAGGATTATGATAGAATGCAACGTGGATGCTAAAGCTGGCGAAGCATGATGATGGCCTAACGACAGTGGATTTATACCGAATGCCGTACCCTATCCACCAACAATTTAGAAGGCTGTCACTAGAAGTCACAAAGATTCCCAAATGCCCCAGGTTCGATGAACGGGGATCTCTAAAAGAACACTTAGCAATGTATGTCAATTGTCACCCACATGGGCGAATTGGCCCTCGAAGAGTCATACCTACTTAGATACTTTGCAACTACTTTGACCAGATCTGCATTCGAGTGGTACTCAAAGCTCAAACCAAATTCTATTGCTAATTGGGAGGATTTACAGCATAAGTTCATTGAACGCTTCAAACTCACAGAGTGTGTTGTAACATTGGTGGAGCTCACTTTGTTGAGGCAAAGGAGAGATAAGTCCGCCGTCGACTATGTGTAGAGATGGCGACATTTTAGCATGAAGTGTCCGAACCCCCCGGTCAGTGAGGAGGTTGTAGGACTAGACAAAAGAGACTCATTGCGAACATTAAGTCATTTGATGAATTGAACAGGGTAGTCTCAGAACTAGAGATGTTTTATGCAGAGAACCCAGCTATGCCTGTTGCCAAGGCTATGATTACAAAAGCCAAAGGGCTCGTAGCCAGGAACGTCAATATTGTTGACTTTGTTCTAGCTCCAGCTAGCGAAGATATAGGTAAGGGGGCCCCATCTTCTTCATCCCCAACAACCAGGAGGCCACCACAACAAGGCAGAGGTCTTACGTTGGCTGACCGACTGAAGAAGCCGTATTCTTTTGCTAGAGAGAACACTAGAAGGTTGTTCGATATCTGTGTAAAGAAGAACCTGGTGAGTCTGCCGCAACTAAAAAGGCCAACCAAAGCAAGTAAGTTTGATGATCCCAACTACTGCTAGTACCATCGAATGTTAGAGGACACTATTTTAAATTGTTACTTGTTCAAGGATATGGTGGAAAAGATGATCCAAGAAGGCACCCTTTTTATGAGAAAACACATTGTTAATCCCCAAAACATTTTGAACAAGCACTAAGCAAAGTCGAAGTCGAATTAGCCCGGGATGATTTTAAAACAAACGTCACATTTTATGTGATTGAAGCTGATACAACCTATTAAGCTCTATTAGGCTGCCCTTGGCTACATGAAAATCGAGTTGTTCCATCAACTATTCATCAATGCATCAAGTTTTCTCGAGATGGGAAGCTATACAGGCTGTATGCAAATCGCTATCCATTTGAAGTATGTGAATGTCACTTAGCAGATGTTGAATTGTACTTCGAGGCTGGAGCATCCACATCATCTGTGGATAAAGGAAAGCAGAAGGTCAATGAGATTGAAGAGGAAGAAGAATTTGAAATAATGGTAGACGAAACCAAGGCTAGGATACATCGTCTCATGATCTAGCCACAACCTCCATTGCGACATGTGAAAGGGCCAGAGCGCCAAGTAGTCAAGTTCAGAGCAAATTCTATCACTAAGGCCATGAATGTGAATATATGCATGCCTCCTGAGGTCATATGGATGGTAATCAAGCTGGAGGAACACAGTGGGAAAGCTCGACACTTTTGTCATCCCTTTTCACGATGGTCACCTCCTGGTGTATTAAAAATGTGATTGGGTTCCTAAGTGTGCCCCGGAAGACGACTTCGGTCAGCCAGAACAAGATCAGCCCGTAGAAGCAATACTCCCGACATGAAAAGATGTCTCAAACCATTAAGCATATATGTCATAAACTCTAAATTCTTCATTGTTGCCACTGTGAAGAGGCATGCCAATTTGAACAAATATGATACCTAACTGGTGAAGATCCCCAGGCCCGAAGAGGGCACCCTGGCTTGGAATATGATCCTGAGGTCTCGCATGATATAGATTTTGTTGTCTAGGTAGTTCAAGTTAAAGTTGACGAGCTCCCACCTTCTGGAAATCTCGAGACGCCCCCTCTATTTGAAGACAGAAATTAATACGAGACCCAATGACTCCAGCCAAATGTCAACTTCAGTACAATTGATTTGTCTCCTGTAGTTTTGCCCACTTCATCGCGAGAGCCGAGTGAAGTCCATATTGTGGGGGATGAAGAAGAGGAGTTTGTTGATGCACAGCCTGCTACCAAGCAAATTGAAGATGGGGCAGGCCATAGTAGATAACTTGGTTGAAATAGAACCCAATACAAAATGTTATTATCTGAGTTTAGGGAATGCTTTGCATGGACATATAAGGAAATGCCAGGGTTGGAGCCTTCTATGACTGTACATAAACTTGCCATACTTTCGACAGTCAAACTTATAAAACAAGCACAAAGGAGGATGCGGCCCGACCTCGAAATATAGGTTAATGTTGAGGTAGACAAGTTGCTAGAAGTGGGCTTCATTGAGCCGTGTACGTACCTGATTTGGCTTGCCGACATAGTCCCTGTTAGGAAAAAGAATAGCCAAATTCATGTTTGTATAGACTACCGGGACCTAAACCGGGCGTGTCCCAAGGATGTTTTTCCACTTCCAATTCCAGAAACAATGATAGATGACACCATTGGGTGTGAAGCCTTCTTCTTTATGGATGGCTCGTCAGGATACAATCAAATATTGATGGCAGAAAAAGATAAAGTCAACACGGCATTTCGAACACCTAAAGGGGTATTTAACTATAAAAGAATGTTGTGCTATGACCAAGATATTTGACGAATGTTGCATGACCCAGTGGAGTGTTATGTGGATAATTTGGTCATAAAGACAGAGTACTGAAAAGAACATGTCTAAGATTTAAGGAAAGTTTTCAAGCGACTCAAACAGAGTTAACTCAAAACGAATCCCATGAAATGTGCCTTCGGCGTATCGAGTGGAAAGTTTCTCGACTTTGTGGTCAGATATTGGGGGATTAAGATAGACCCTGATAAAATTAAAGTTATTAGGGAGTTACCACCCCCAAGGAACATCAAAGAATTGAGGTCCCTTCAAGGAAGATTGGCGTATGTACGTCAGTTCATTTCAAATTTATTGGGAAGATGTCACACATTCTCTCAACTGGCTAAGAAGGGAGCCTCATTTGTCTGGGACCATGTCTGCCAAAGAGCCCTTGATGAGATCAAAAATTACCTCAGCCTGCCAGTGTTGGGGGCACGCATCGAAGGTAAGCCACTCATATTGTACATCGTTGCCTTGGACGCATCTTTGGGGGCATTGTTGACACAAGTAAGCGAAGAAGTTAAAGAACAACCTTTGTATTACTTGAGTAGACGGTTAGTAGGGCCAAAGCATCGGTACTCTCCGATGGAAAAAATGTGCTTGGCACTTGTGTTTGCGGCTAAAAAGCTAAGGCATTATATGTTGTCACACGAAGTTCAACTCATATCTAAGTTTGACCCACTCAAATACATGTTGAAGCAGCTGATCCTGGCCAGCCGACTGGGCAAATGGGCTCTCATGTTGATAGAATTTAACATCAAATACATGCCTCAAAAGGCGATCAAAGAACAAGGAATGGCAGAATTCTTGGCAGCTCACCCTATACCCGAAGACTCTTCACTCAACCTGCTATTACCAGAGGAGGAAACACTAAGAGAAGATAAGGCTTATAATGTTCAAGAAACCCAAATTAAATGTTGACAACTCTATTTTGATGGGGCGGCAAGTGCTGAAAAGTTACCTAATAAAAAATTCCAATACCGAGCAGGCGTTGGGATAGTGTTCCTCTCCCCATAAAAGGGGGTTTTACATAATTCATATACTTTGCCCAAGTCATTAACCAATAACGAAGCTGAATATGAGGTACTCATTGTTGGGTTGCAACTCGTTCCTGAAATAGGCATCAAGTGCCTAGAGGTGTTCGGTGATTCCATGCTGGTGTTCCAACAGATGTTAGGTGTGTTTGAGGTTCGGAGGGAAGAGGTTGTGACTTATCGCTTTGTGGCTTATCGCTTTGTGGCTAGAAGGCTAAGCAAGAAGTTCTACATCTTTAGTATACACCATGTCAAGCAAAGCCGGAACTTCCAAGCAAATGCGCTTGCCAAACTAGCATCAGCATAAGGTTAACCTTCGGAGGGTGTAATAGAAATCACTATCAAACAAAGGAAGCTCCTCTCCAGCTCCCATAAAGTTGATGAACAAGTGACCTAGGAAGTGATCATGGCCAACCAGATTGAAAACCCTACAAGTGATGATAATGATTGGAGGCTCCCTCTCGTATATATAAAGAATGGTATCTTGCCTGACAACCAAGCTGAACATGTCCGATTATTGCGGAGAGCCGCTTCGTATCAGTTAATAGAAGGGGAATTGTATCGCCTTGTTTCCGAAAAGAATAAAGTAGTTTTGTCAAGGTTCCTCTCATGCAAAGAAGCTTATCAAATCATAAGTGAGGTTCATAGGGATTATGCGGTGCTCACCAAGCAGGTCCCAAGATGAAGATAACCATCAAGTTGAAAGGTTTTGTTTGGCCGACTATGTTTGAGGACTGCGACAAGTTTGCCAAATAATGCCATGAATGTCAGGCATTTGGCTCTCTACCAAGACGCCCACCGATCCAGCTACACCCCACAACTCCAACCTGGCCATTTGCCGAGTGGGGCATGGATATAGTTGGTCCATTGAAGCCGTCGGCCAAAGGCTATAAATTCATACTTGTCGCAATAGACTACTTTTCCAGAATGGCAGAAGCAATACCAACGCGGGAGGTTACAGGTGAAGTTATGGCTCGGTTCATCTGAAACAATATCATCTTTCAATATGGAGTCCCTAGTTGGATCATCTCCGACAATGGCAGCTAAGTTTATCATAGATTGGAGGATGTCCACTGTGTATAACCCTCAAGCTAACGGCTTAGCAGAAGTCTTTAACAAAATCTTGTGCAAACTGTTGGTGAAGGTTGTGGGTGATGAAAGGAGAGATTGGGATCAAAAATTATTTAAAGCACTGTGGGCATACCGTACTGTCTATAAGACACCGACATGGTACTCCCCATTTTCCCTGGTATATAGAGCTAAGGCCATGGTCCCAGTGGAAATTGAGTTGGCATCATATAGGGTGACAGTCCACCATGGGGTCCCCACAGATGAGCCCGACGAAGTGGAAAGGCGGCTCATCGAACTCAGTAAACTAGAAGAATAATGGTTGAAAGTATATGAACATCTGCAGGTTTATCAAGCCAGAATGTCACATGCATATGACAAGTTGGTTCGGGAAAGAATATTCAAGAAAGGTGACTTGATGATGATCAAACAAAGAGATACCATGGCATCTCAACCTAAAAACAAATTTATTCCAAACTGGTGTGGTCCGTACATCATTGATCAGGTGTTTGAGGGAGGGGCCTACACAATGGTCAACAGCAAAGGAAATGTCCCATCCCCCTGCTCAATGGCTAACACATCAAGAAGTACTATGTCCTAGAGCATGAATTCCATATGAATCGACAGAAGGACTGAAGTTAGCTTCAGGATCAACATTGGAAAAAAAAAGAAAAAAAGAGAGAAAGAAAATCAAAAAAGAGAGAAAAGAAATAGCAAAAAAAGGAGAGAAAGAAAATAGAAAAAAGAGAGAAAAGAAATAGCAATAAAAGAGAAAGAAAATAGAAAAAAGAGAGAAGAAATAGCAAGAAAAAGAGAGAAAAGAAATAGCAAAACGAAGAAGAGAGAAATATAATAAAAAAGAGAGAAAATAAACAGAAAAAAAGAGAGAAAAAAAAAGAAAGAAAAAACAAAAAATAGTAGAAAGGAAGGAAAGGAAGGACAAATGATAAAAAACACACAAACAAGAACAAAACAAACAATAACAATCATCCGACCGGGCAAGCTCCTCTACTCGATAAGGTAGACGGATGAGCTTCCCCCTAATTTTATTAGGGAGGAGATCTGAGTTATCAGTGATGAGGACATTTCCCTTAAGACTCATTTACCTAGTAGTAGACATGCCGAGGAGACCATATCTGAGGTGACGAGGAAGACCACCTCCCGCCTATAAAACTTCTAGGAAGTTGCCTGCACTACCTCATACAGTAAGTGGACAAAATTCCTACACGTGAAAGAGAAAAAGAGGGGAAGCTTCTCCTGTTGAGAGATAAGAGTTATACAAAAAAGAAGAAGAAAAAAAATTCCAACCAATAAGAGGGACAAATTGCTCACATGGGCGGGAGTGTCACCCGCCCTCTCCAAAAAAGATGGGTAGATGTGGTGTTGCTGTCCTAGAATAAAAAGAGAAGAGAAACATTAATTTTTTTGATGAATTGTCTCGATTATGAGGAGGTACCAAAACATTCATGGTTAATAAGGACTGACTAAATCTTACTAATGTTGGTCCTATCGAGCCGAACAAGTTCGATGAACATAACTTAAACTCAAAGGGAGCTGTCCATAGCATGGTCCATTGAACTGGGGAATATTGGGCAAGCTAGATATCATCTCTGGAAGACAGTACGGGCTGACCCACATGATATAAGGCATGAATTTGATCATGCATTGGCATACATTGAAGCTGGCGACTAACAAGAGTCTTGGGAATCTCTTGAAGGCAATGTGAAAACTTTTTTCTCCTAATAGATTGCCATGTCCGCCCGTTCCATAAGTGCAATGAAGCCAACAAGGCAATTAAAATTCTAAGGGGGTTGGCATTAAGGGACGTGTCACAAAAGCTGATAATGACGCATTCATTCTGCTCACGGGATTACTTATGGTAGATAAATCTCATAGAAGAGACTTTTCAGTATATTAACGAGCATGATGTCAATAATTTGTTAAATTCTATGAAACAGGCTTTAAGGATAAAGGCAGATATTTAGGAAATGTTGTTGAAGTTGTCAAACAAGATGCCTCATCCCCTGCTTACGCCGCACTCCTGATGGCTACTGGTTTGACCAATGCATAGACAGTAACGCAAATGAGTGTTCCGCGAACAGGTGACACCATGAAGTCGCACACCTAGGTGAGCAGCAAGAGGTCATCTTATAAAGGGTGATAGCAGCATGTCACACAGACTCGGGGCATCCCAGAAAGCCAAGGCGAGAATGTCCGCACGTTAGCTTGGGACCCTACCATCCAGGTTGTTTGGGTAGATTGAAATGCCCCGGTGCTGCCAAGTTTGGCAGCCCCTCAGGTATCATAGCGTCATGCCCATATGTGTGCAACCAGCTAGAACGGACAAACCACTTTGTAAGGAAAAAGGAGAGGAGAAAGAATAAGGAAGAAAAAGTTAGAAGAAGAAAAGAAAGTACGAGTCCTGGCATGATTGTAACAAACCCATCTGAGCGGTTTAGAGGCTATAGTTTTGTGTGGTTTGAGCAAGAGGAGGCAGCCAAAGATACTATCAATAAGCCTAACATCATGTTCCTTAATGATGAACAAGTCCATATAGGGCCTTTTATACATAAACAGGAAGGGGTAGTGTCACAAACAACACAAAGTTCATTTTTTTACTATTATTATTTTATTCCTTAGGATCTACCATAGGAGGATTTTTTTTCTCAAATTGAGAATACTGGGCAAGCTATGCACTGTCTTGGGAAAGCAACAAGAGCTAACCCACATGATGTAAGGCTTCAGTTTAGCTACGCATTGACACATTGAAGTTTGCAACCAATAGGAGGTTTAGAAATCTCTTGAGGATATTGTTAAAAATAAAAAAATTTGTTGATGCTGATGCTCAGGGACAAATTGCCGTGTCTAGAAATTCTAGAAGCATTATAAAGCCAACAACGCTGTTGAAATTCTAGAGGGTTACGTTAAGGAATATGCCACAGAGGTTGATATTGACATATTCATCATGCTCATGGGATTACTTAAGAAAAAAATAAAGTCCATGGAAAAGCTCTTCAGTATATTGATGTGACAAAATCTATGTTTTTCTTTGTTGATAAGAAGTCGCCACTGGTCCTAAGTTAAAGTCTCATATTTGCCAGTTGTACCTTAAAGGAGTGGACAATGCCAAGGGCCATATTGATCAAACAAAATTAAGGCAAGGAGATACTTAGGGTGTAAATTTCAACGAAATATTGGAAGCACTAAATCATAGTTTTAAAAGAAGTCAAAGGGGCCTAAGAGAAGGGGCATTGGTGCATACCCAAATCAAGCTTGTCCTATGTATATAGACAATCAGAGCATGACAAACTGTTGAACAAGGAAAATGATAAAATATATCCGAGAATACAATCAGAATGATCTCCCAACATTGGGATGGTAGCAGTGACACCAAATCAGCCGTCTGTGGGAAGGACTGTTAGGCCTAGTGATGATGGAAGCCCGGTTGATAGGAACGACAACTTGCATACCACCAAGGATGACGATGCCTGGGACATCAGTGATGCCAATGAAGTCATTGACTTGATGGATAATGCTACAGCTACTGAAAGAGAAGGGGCCAGGTTGGAATAAGTGCAAGGGATCAATAAGCAAAAGACTTAAAGGAATTATGGATGTCTAGAATATCACTATGGATGCTAACATGAACAACAAAGGAAGAGGCCAGGTGAAATACCTTAGCATTAGACTTGTCAACGGGTTGTATTTGGATCAAATCCACAAGGATCCGGATATAAACCCAATAAATTTAACCCGACCCCAAGTCCAAAATAAATTTTGCTGAATTTTTGGATCTAGTCTTTGACCCAAATTTGAAGTGACATTTAGGTTTCAGGTCTCCTGTTAGGATCTCTGTAGCATCACCTGATTCAAGGAGAAGTAACTTTTGGGCACAGGTGGGTTTGGCAGTCTTACATAGGGGTCTTTCTTGGCTCCTGAATCGAAGTCACGGTGAAAAGGATCTCACACGAATCCAAGCAAGGCATGAAGGAGTTCATAACAAGTCTCAAGGCCTTCGATCATCTTTTTTATCGGCCACGCAGCTGGTATATATGGAGACGGCGGCTGCCCTTCTCAGGCGCCACCGCTGCTCCTTCACTGCATTCAGACCCTAATTTCTCCTAGCAGCTGGCCTACAAGCCACGCCGTCGTTCAAGCTTGCGCTGCTCGGGCACATGCTCGTGGCGCTCGATGGTGTCTCAACATCATCCGGGGATGATACAGACGTCTTCCAGAGGAAGACCATCAAGCACATGGCATACCTGGCCCTAGCGGCCGAACGGGGCAGCGGCGCTTAGTGGAGCTGCGCTCTCCTGTACAGTTCCCTCACCAAGAACAAGGCATCTCCGGCCGTAGGGGCCGACGGCACCAGTAATACCAACTTAAGGGCAGTGGCGGCTGAGAGGCCGCAACCATAGGCTCTCCTACTCTGTGCACGCGGGAGCAAGGTTCCATAGAGGAGTAGTAGAGGCGGGGGTGCCTGAAGCGCCCACTGCGCCCCCTGCCGTTGGAGTTCTCCACACTACCGACGATAGGTAATATGGCAAACTCACCTGCTGGTTATATATCTTTTCGATTTGCTATGTGCCGGTGACACAACTGATCATGATTACTCTTCTCGCGGCAGGGGTTTGGGCCTGAGGGGCAGCCAGCAGCAGGTGTTGCTGCAACAACACCGATGTTGCTGCTAGCTGCCCGAGGAAGGGGGTGGTCGACCTGAACCACCCCAGCAGTAGAGGGAGAGAACACCCGAAAGTGGCCCGCCAGTGGCACCGCCATATGCAACGGGACTGTCAGCGTCGCAGAGGTTGCCGACGAGGGGAAGCCCCTAGAGGCAAAGGCCTCGAGGAAGGAGGAGAATGAGAAGGGAAAGAAGGTTGCAGGAGGCACACAGGAGCCGTGGACACTTGCCGTTGTCGCCGCCGCCGCCTCGCCGGCCGGAGCAAGTTGCACGAGTTGTCCCACATAATGTTGATTCGATTGTAAAGACACCTGAAAATTTTGTTGCAGGCTGCTAGGTCATCCATCGGGTTTCAATATTGAACCCAACAAACGAAAATCAAGTTTCATTTAAATTGGATACATTCGAACCCAAGATTGAGATATTTCAGGGCCACCAGCTTAATATCCAAACTCTATTTTTATTTCGGATTTGGGCTGGAATGTTGGGTTGACCGAATCCATTTACAAGTCTACTTAGCGTGACCAAGATATTTGCCCATTTCTGCAAAAGAGGAGTGCCCTGCAGCACGTAAGAAATTCTAAGGGAGAGAACAACATAAAAAAAACATAGAAGAAGGAGATAGGAGATACCTAAAAAAAGGAAGCTTAGTTGGCACAGGAGGAGGTATATGTCTGTGACATAACCATCTTGCGTACAAGGACGGATGAAGAACTATCAACACGTTGGGCTGAACTTGATTGACACACTTGTATAAGAATGGCATCAATGAGATTCTCGCCGATGAGATGGGTCTGAATGTCACACTGCCTACTGCTTGTTTGTTGGATTATTTGCATAAAATCAAAGGAGTCACTAGAGCCTACATGACCCTTGCTCAAAAAATCTGCTCCTGGCAACTGGATGAAGGAGATTTGACACTTTTGCCCAGCTCTTCGTAGGGAGCTTGATGTCTATGCAGTCAGTTGTAGGATAGGCACCTACTGCACTTGGCAAGTGAATCACTAGGATGACCATCCTATAAAGTGTACGTGGTGTTTAGACTTCGCTAACAAAAGGATCTTCTCACTATAATGGGTTCAATGCTGTCAGTCCATGGCACGAGCATACACGAGAAAGGATGATTCTCCTAGAGGAATATCATTACAAGGTGATATTTACATGAACACTTTCCCATGATACATTAGATGCCTTCAAGATTGAACTACCCGAAAAAAAAGGACATGTTATGATGCCCAACAGATCATTATACGAAACAAAGGATATATAGAGAATGTGATCATGCTGTAGCGGATTGCGTTAATAGAGTAAAAAAAAAAGGTTTGGTCGTAAATGTTGACTAGCATCTGAAAGAAATTCTCTGTACGTATTGTATCCAGGGATAATGTCTTTCAAGGCTCAAGCTACTTGTTTAAAAGAAAAAAAAAGGGAGAAAGAAAAAGCCTATAGCGCAAAAAAAAAAAAAAAAACTACCTAGTTTATGACAAGGGAACAGATGACTTCGAGAGCGAATGGGCCACACCAATTGGCGACAGAAAATATGAATATTTGGAGAGATTCATCAGATGTGTTGTTGATTGTCGAAAAGAAAAAATCTCTCGCATCTGAGAATTGCAGTGTCATTGCCGCAGTATGATTGCTGGTGCTAACATGAAATAAGAAGCATTCTCGCAGCCTATGGGAGTCAAAACACAGAATAGGAAGCCATGGATGAGCCTAAAAGATAGAGAAATGGAAGTTTTGCTAAGAAATGTATCTGCTAAGGAGCTGGCCATACCTCCGCCGCCGCTCAAGATCCCCATCAAAACTCATGTGCTGAGGTATGACAAAAGTAAAAGAGATAAACACCCTCTAAGTCTCCGACATACAAAAAGAAAAACAATCTGAAAAAAAAATTTCTGAGGACAAATGAACATCTGTGAACAACACTCTTCATTGATAAGAAAACAAGGAAGAGAAAGATATTCACGAAGTCTTTAACACAATGCAAAAGGAAAATATGTTTGATAACTCTAACGGGGGACATTCAAAAAGGGAAGAGGATGTCTCCATAACTTAAGAGGAGTGATATGACAGGATTTAAGAAGAACAGGGTTTTCGTTTCTTTAAAGCTTGGATGAGTTCTTGTAGACGCCCCCCCTCGGCATGTGCTTCATCTCGATGCAGTGCGACCATCCTAGAGGCCCTATCCACTTCAAGAAAAGCACCATGAATTGTGGCCGCCTCAGCAACCAGAGTCAAATATAGCGTGTTAAGCTCGCTAAGGCACATCAAGATGGAACCTAGCTTTACATGTAGCCTAGTTGTACAATCCTTTGCCTTGCCCTCATCAACAGCTAGAGAAGCGGATTGGAAGCTCACTTGGTTCAGCCCGTGAGAAGCCCTCTTAAGTAGCGGCTACAAGACTTTCTCTTAATGTGTGCGAGCATGATGCGCCTATTGTAGCACGTAGAAAGTGCTCCAGACAGCCTCCATGGCACGGATCCATTCATCCGTGGGGAGTCCCAACGAATAGTATGAATTCATCAAAGATCGTAATTCTACCCTTAGATCTTCGGAAGATGAGGTCAAATTTGATTGCCCCAGGTCAACAACATTCTTCAACATGTACTCTCCTAGGCGCTAGCTCATGCTAGTGGCCTTTGGTGAGGTTGTCGGCCACACCACCCCAAGTGAAGGCTGCCTAAGGGCAGGTGGATTGGAGGCCCCTTTGGACAGTGCATCATCAATCTTTGCACCAAACATGACTTGATGAGAAAATGTCGTATGACTAACAAAGTTAAGATATGGACAAGTAGATTTTTACCTTTGAAAAGACAAGCTAAGTTAGTTGCGGCATTAACCGAGGGGGAGTCCGAGGCCTGAGGTGAGCCTCCCGGTGTTCCGCTAAGCTGGGAAGTAGCACCCAAAGGTGGGTCAGCCACCTGCACCCGTGTCGGCATTTGGGTCTCCTGATAGCATGCAAAAAGATAAGATGTAAGTACCATACAAAAAAGGAAAGTAAGAGGAGTGCACCATGCCTATCCTCGTGTTACCAAGTTACCTTGGGGGGAACGTTACTACCCAACTCAGCATCCCGACCCTCCGTTTGGGGTGCATCCACCCCTGTCGTGTCCACTTCAATGGGCTGAGGAGATAAGATCCCGACGCCATGTTCTTCTGAACTACCACCGCCAATGGGGGCATGCATTTCCCAATCGAAGGAAAGACCAGGACACATTTCAAAAGAAAAAGGGAGGGATCAAGTTAATATTGGCAAGCTGAAAGAGTAGGAAAGGTGATAACCATCAAGCCTCAGAGTTGCAGGAGAACATACCAGCAAGGGGCGTAATGCATTGGATATCATCGTAATCAAGCAAGTTCACCTCAACCGAAGTGAGGGAGAGGTTATGACCAGGGAGATCAATTGGGGACACAAACACCCCCTCTTTCCCTTCAAAGACATCACCTGTCATCACACCCAAAAGGGGCAAAAAGCACATCAATACTTGGCATTCGCTAAAAAGGGGGGAGGAAGAGTGGTCGCAACAAGACATGCCACTCAACATACCTTTTGTTTGTGCTAGTTCGGGGGTGCCTGATTGGGGTAATTGACCGGGGGCTCTGAACAATCAATCGGTATCTCCCTGGCCCTAACACTAGCAGCTCGGGGGGGGGGGGTGAACAAGAGGGTGATCGGAGCCCAGTGAGAGGGTCAGATCCCTTAGAATCGAGGCTCCGCATAGGTAACGGACTAGACTCCACTGCCACGACAGGGGGCGTGGGACTCCCCTCATTTACATACAATTTGAGCCCTTCGATTTCAATTATTGGTGGGGGCTAAGGAGAGGGAGCTGGAGCAGGATCTTTGTCCTCTTCTTCGCGGATGGTAGGTTCCACCCTTGCGGAAAAGTAAACAGGGTAGACGAGTATATGTAAGCACAAGATAATCCGAGAACAAAATGAAAAGGAACCAAGGAGCCAAACATTCACGATTTCTCACCCAATGTGTACACCACCATAGCATACCATGTAGGGGTACCCCAATTCTTCTTGGGAGCCAGCCCAACAGACTTGGAGGCGATGGTTGTCATACGCTTCTTGTTGTGCCAAGAGGGGGTGGCGAAAACTTGAATCTCAACCTCATAAAACCCACAAGTTGTAGAGGACTTGTGAGGAACGCTCTCATGCACTGCCAACAGGCCAAGGGCAATGATAATAATGAATGAAAGAAACAAAATATGTGAGTGCACTAAAACAAAAGTTGTATGCAAAGCTATTACCTGTCGACGGTGCGGAAGGACACAAGGGAGAAGTGATGAGATGCCCAGCATCTCGCCCCACCTTCTGAGCCGCACTAACAACAACATCCACCAATTCTCCCATGGTCATCGCCTACTCCGCATCTAGAGCCTCACTAAGTGGCCCCCAAGATGATATGAGGGTAACAAGGTGTGTGACACAGGTATCGGAAGCACCTGTTGGTGGCAATGGCGTGGAGGGAGAACAATCAACAAGTAACCCACAATCTCTTAGCAATTGTGAGTGCCAATCAATGGGGGTGGGGTCGACAATCGCTTCCTTATGCTGGTGCGCACGCAGAGGTTCGTAAAGGCTGGAAACAATGCCTACATATTGATCTCTATGAATCACTAGATCTCCTGCTACTCGGGCTATGTTGAGCCGAGCTAGGAAGTTACTCGCCTAATCAGGAAATAGTTACCAAACCAAAGGTGCAGCCACATTGGGAGGAGATCTCCTCTCGTCAGACAAGAGGTCACGTTCAGCAACAATAATGAGGCGTGGAGCTTTACGATGGTTGAAGACATGGCGCACCCACCATGTGCCATAAGAAACGTCAAAGCGACCAGAGTGGCCCAAAGCTGGGATGTCAAAACGCATCCTGTGGATCACGCGGTTGAAATAGTTCCACCATTTTGCAGCGACAATGTGACTATCTTGCGGGTCGCACACTCTTTTCAATATAGCAAAATCAACATTGGGTGAGGTGCCTTGATGATACCTAAAGTTGCGAGCAAAGCGGTGGAGATAGTATAGATCTAATATGACACTACGACCAAGCTGAAACACCAAGACACTGGGGTGAGTACATAAGAACCACTCTCACCCTACCATTTTCGTCGGCTTTCCGACGAGAGGATCCACCCATATGAAACCCCTTTTCTCTCATGTTATTGAATGAGGCGATAACTAATAGAACAATGATCAAATCTCATGTACATCAATCCATCAGCACGGATGCTTGACAAAGAGCGACGAGTTAGAGCTAATTCCATGACGGAAGGTTCAACCACAGCCCCAATGAGACGAAACATCAATGGATGGAAGTGTTCCACTCCCTCCCTGGCAGCAGGAAGCCCTCGGAATAAGGAGGTGGCCCATGCACTCACATAGTGTGTAGTCACAAGGGTCCAACATTCTCTCGGGGAAATGTGTAGCAAGAGCACCAAAAGAATGATATATGGCGGTCAACGCCGCTGGAGCAATAGCTAGTGTTGTCCCACAAGCTAGACAGCAAGCTAGGTAAATAGCACTAGCCCTCAGAATACCATCTTCTCCATATGGAACAACGAAGGTACAAGGCCAATAAGTCAAGTAAGTAGCAAGGTGAGTGATCTCCTCTAGCTCCCAAGGGTCTTCAATCTCGGAGCATGCTTCTATACACTGGCCATGTGGAGTGAAAGCCTGCTTATCAAGCTTCATGTAATGCTCCCACCCAATGCCTAGTCTTGCAAAGCAGTTTCGATAGCAATTTGGCCCCCATAAAAGTATCTAAGCCAGGCTATAGCTAAAACGCGACGAGTGGCAATAGTGCGATGATTCTACCCACTTGATGCGAGGTCCCGCCAAGCTAACGTCAAGAATCCATACCAATAAGCCAACCGATAATTGTCATTGCCATCGGTCATACATCGATGGGCATTTTCAAGCACAACCTCTTCATAAGGCGCCCCGCAAATCGGGAGACCAAAGATCATGTGGAGACCCCAAGGGTCTAAAGTTGTCTCACCATCAGCAATCGCAAGTGTTCCATCTTTTATTACATCATTCTGCCAAGCCCCAAATGAACCTCTCATGATGAGGATAAGAGTATAATGCGCTGCCATAACACTCTTTAGGCCAATTCGTTGCAATCTTTGGCTGAAATTAACCAAGATGTATTCCAACCACTCACACGCCCCCATCCGGGGCTGATGTGATTAATGGACATAGAGTTGCCCATATCAGTTGGGAACATTCTGGGATAGAACTTCATCAAGCATGCACATGCCATCATACCCCTCCTGGGCGAAAGAAGCACAACACGGGGCTAAGAATAGCCCGGTAGTGAAGTCGTCAGGAGAAGGGCGACATGGCCCCTTGAAAGTCCACTTGTCTAATGTAAAGTTCGACTCTTTAATATGCTTATTTGAGAATTGTTTAAACATCCCCAAAAGCACCGCAGAGGGTTGGAGTTGGTGTCGTGGCAGCTCCATGATAAAGAATGCGTATGAACAAGATATAGTCCCTTTCATAATATCCCTATCACGCAAGATCGCCCGCTCCAATCGGACCCTCTCCCGGGTAGTTAAGCGGTCATCCCCACTGCTTGAGGATGCCCGATGATCCTGAAGGAATAATAATAGTCTCATTTGAGGGCCAATGAACAGGATAGGATGTTGACCCCTTAAATTTGAAGCAATTCCTATAGCACACTATGAGCTGCTCATCTACAATTTCCACAGTTGGGTCTGCATTAAGAGGACCGTGCGCTAGCCATCAAAGCTCAAGATCCCCTAAAAGGGAGGTGTATGGACAACTTGGATTGGACATGGGCTCCTCGGTGTATTTACCTCGCCTACGACCTAAACCACGTGACATCCCCCTAGCCGCACCTCGAGGAGTATGAGCACCCCTCCTCATCCTTTGGCATAAAGAGTAGGTGCGAGTTAAGAATCAATAAAGAGTAAAAAGAGAAGACGCAAAAAGAGGGCAAGTTAAATAGATAAACTTGTAATATAGTTTTGAAAAGAGAGTAGGAAAGAATCCAACTCTAAGTGTGAGAATGATTCCTACATGGATGTAAGTGAAGAAAATGCCTGAAATCTGTGCACATGACATTCCCCTTCAATGTTGTCTATTGGAAATCTCCCGTGGGAGGCAATTGTTAACCCCACCCAAAAGATAGTCGTGACCATGCCATACCAAGGACCTAACGGACTAGCAAGAACATTAAACATAATCAAACTACTTTTCAAAATACAAGAAAACGCTGCATATGTTAAATCAATCAGCCCTGATCAGTACAAGTCAGCATGATAATACGAGATAGGAAGGTATGTAATCCATACACAACATGAGAACCAAATGATTGACTATAAATGATGAGACTATCATTCAAAAAATATTCAAGAAGTAGATAATTAGGTGGGTGGCTAACAATTGTTGTTGATTTATTAAACCGACCGACCATGGTGCCCTAAAAGGGGGGGTCAACGGTGGATGTTGTCTTCATTTAAGTCGAACGTCAACGATCCTCTAATGGAGGGGTCAATGACGGCCTGTGCCGATTTATTAAGCCGAACAACAAGGCTCTTCCAAAAGAGTTGCCAACGGAAGATGTCATCTTTACTGAACCGAGCAGTGACGGTCCTCCAGCATAGGGGTCAATGATGGCCTTTGTCAGTTTATTAAGCCGGACACCAACCACAGTTGATATTGACAGACCCCCCCCATTGAGGTTCGGTTAGCTGGATTATGTAAATCCTTGAAGGTCTGCCGATTTCCCTTGGACAGGGTTGCCTGTCAAAGAACTACTGCAGTCAATCATAGAAAGAAAGGGGGGGCATAGCAACATGTCTTCAAGAATTCTCTAGAAGTCTTGCAAAGGAGAAAAATAATAAAAAAACAAACATGCACCACGGACACAATAGACCGTGGCCACAATATAGTGTGCAATAGTAGGGAGAAAAGAGATAAGGGAGGAGGGTGATAACCGAACACTCACGACTCAAAGCAAAGTTGTTCGACTGATTAACCGGACGTCGAGCTCAAGAAGCCCTTGGCCGAGTGCTATCGTAGCACTGGCCAACATCATAGATGTTCTACACTTGCAAAGCATGGGTGCCAAATGAAAAACGAGATGGAAAGTAGATGCAAACAGAGTCGTAACAAAATATATATACACTGCGGCTCACCTCAAATGGATAAGGATCCCGACAAGCAAACGATTTCGAGCCCACCTCAGGCCTCCTACGATGAACTTAGGAAGCAAAACAAGGAGAAGCACTCGGATAGCAAATCCGTTGCTACCGAGGGGGGTAGAGGTTGGCGGCTGAGGCCAAAAGTGCTCCCTTCCCTATTTAGAAGTGGGACCCTGTAAAACGAAATGGAAGACGAATCCAACATCAGTTAGAAGAGGCTTACTCAAAGAAGATAGGAATGGCAGAAAGAGAGGTTCAGGAAGCAGAACTCTCACGAAGCTTGACTGCGCTAAAGGAGAGCTCGCCAGTGGGAGTTTGGAAGGAGAAGGGGGTTCTACCAGGAAGCAGTCAACGGCTGAAGGGGTTAGCAGCACCGGGCTGGGGACGTTGAGGATACGGTCTTGTGCAAACCAGTCAATGGTGGAGGACTTCTGGAGTGCCGAACCCATGACACCAAAGCATTGTTTACAGAATCGGTGGAATCGGACCGATTCTGACCGATTCCGGAATCGTGCGGACGGACCGATTCCAGCATGAATTCCGCAAAATCAGTCGGAATCGATCGGAATCGATCTGATTTCGGCAATTCCTTGTGGAATTGGTCGATCCCGACCGATTCGTCGTAAGACCGAAAGCTTTGGTCCGGTTCGATTCCCGGTTCGATTCTGGACTGGGAATCGAACCGATTTCGGCTCTTTTAGGGCCGAAATCGACCGCCGCGGTCGATTCCGGCGATCCCGCGGCGGGCTACCTTCGATTCCGGCGATTTCCAGGGCGATCCTTGCTCGGAATCGACGATCCATCGTCGATCCTAGCTGCCAGCACCGATTCCGGCGATTCTAGCGATTCCGGCGGCGATTCCGGCGATTCCAAGCTACATCTTCAAGGGATTCCGCCGATCCAAGCTCCGATCGGCCTCGATTCAACCTCTTCTTCGATCTTTAGAAGGTTATTGGTAAGATTTCTTCACCGAAAACTTCGTACGTCCATTCTTACGCGTTTCCGACGAGTCCGAGCATCGTTAAACTTTGTGATTTCCGACCGAACAAGTCCGTTTAAGTTTTGAACTATTCGATTGGATGTTGTTTGCACTGGAAAAATTCTGGATATCCTGTACGTCTATTTTTACACGTTTCCGACGACTCCGAGTATGGTTAAACTCGGTGATTTTTGATCGAACAACTCCGCTCAAGTTGTTTGAACATCGATTGGATGTTCTTTGTACGGGAAAAATTTCGGATACCCCGTACGTTGATTTACGACCATTTCCGGCAAATACGTAACCCTTTAAACATACCGAATGGTGTGTTACTTGGGCTGTCTGCTTCCCGAACAGTGCCTAAAGCAATTTTTATGTTATCTAATCATTTTTAGTGCATTGTTTACAATTTTTGCAGATATAAGCAATGGCCGATCAACGTGATGCAGCACCAGCACGTGCTTTCGACGTGGGTTGGGAACACGGGCACATGGTAGGCCCAGTCAAAAAGAGGGTACAGTGCAAATGGTGTGGGAAGGAGATGAACGGGGGGGTGTTCCGGCTGAAACAACTTATTGCCGGAACAGGTGGAAATGTAAAGAAATGTGACAAAGTGCCGAGGGAGAAGAGTGAGGAGATGAGAGGCTACATGACAGGTAGAGCCTCTCAACGGGCTGTTAGGATTGAGCAGAGGGAGGAGTTATACGATGAGCTACTCCAGAGGAGGAGGGACCGTGATTTGCCTACCTCGAAAGAGAAAGGCAAGGGGAAGGCACCAGCTGAGCCGGAGCCAGAGAGCGAGGAGGAGTCCACAGACTCCGAGCTTAGACGTGCTAGGCACGCTAGCAAGCGTGCATTTGCTGAGGAGGACAAGAGGAGGGGAGCAGGAGGGTCTGGGTCTAGAGTTGACCCAGCTTTGGGCCGATCAGCATCGACTCGCCCTACCCGAGACCGAGAGACTGACCCTAGGAGATAGGAGCCATACCGCCGTACTACTTCTACCAGTACTCGATTTAAACCGAGTGATGAGTATTTATTTAGGAAACAGAGTGCTGGTCAGATGGGGATTAAACAAGCAATGAAAGATGTGAAGGCAACAAGAACAGCTGCAAAGAGAGCCATTCGCCACATTGTGAAGTGGTTTTTGCATGCAAGTATCACTTTTAAATTGACATTTATGTGTGTTTTATTTACTTAAACTTAATTTTAACCTGATCCAAATTTTTTTTAACTTGATGTATGCATCCCAGCACATGCAGCCACCAGCCCCTACTTCCAAACGATGGTGGATGTCGTGGGTGAGGTTGGACCGGGTTTGCAAGCCCCGGGCAGCAGACATATATACTGCGCTGGCCTGGATGAGGAGGTCCAGGAGTTGAAGGAGTGGATGGATGGTTTTAAATTGGTGTGGAAGGAGAGGGGTTGCACAATTATGTGCGACGGGTGGACAGGTATCACCAAGAGGAGTATGATAAACTTTTTTGGTGTATTGTTCTGAGGGGACAACATTCTTGAAGTCGGTAGATGCTTCTGGGAAGATAAAAAATGCCGACTTCCTTTTTTCTCTGATGGATGCGGTGGTGGAGATCAGGGAGGGCAATGTGGGTCAGGTTGTCACTGACAACGAACCTTCATATAAGGCGGCTGGGAGAAAGTTGATGGAGAAGAGGAAGCACATGTTCTGGGTGCCCTGTGCGGCACATTCTGTTGATCTCATATTAGAGGATATAGGCAAGGAGGAGAGTGTATCCACCCTTGTCAAGCAGGTGCAGACGATCACATCATTTATTTATTCGCATCCCCGTCTGCTACATATTATGAGATCACACACGGGAGGGCATGATCTTGTTAGGCCTGGTCCGACTCGTTTTGGTACGAATTTCATTACATTGGAGAGTCTACACCGGCACAGGCATGCATTAGTTAGGTTCACACAGTCCGAGAAGTATTATAACTATATGGTGGACAAACTGTATGACAAGAAAGATCAGCTGTTGATTCTTGCCAGGTCTGAGAAGCAGATCACTGACAAGAGGTTTTGGGAGAGGATTGCCTACTACTTGGCAATCATTGAGCCACTGGTAGTTATCTTGAAGTTGGTAGACTCAGATGACAGGGACCAGATGGGCACGTTGTACGATGCCATGGACCGCGCAAAATTGAAAATAAAAGAAAAAAATCCCAGAGGTTACAAAAAGTGGTGGAAAATCATAGATGACCGATGGGATAAGACTTTGCACCACGATGTCCATGCTACAAGTTAGTTGGTTAAAAAAATATTTTTGCTGAATAATTGTCTTATTCATAATGTTAACTAATAAATTCCTGCAGGATATTTTTTGAACCCCCGCATCCAATATGGAGGACAGGTGGTGAACGACAACGAGGTGATGCGGTGTACACTAGCTGTTATTCAGCGTCTCTGCCGATCTCAGCAGGACAGGATAGAGGCTGAGATAGAAGTAAGTTAGAGTTTATTCAATACTTTGGATTAGCCTTACCAGGCAACTAATATTTTTTTTTAAATTTTTTCAGATGCAGAAGTATAAGATGAGGGTCGGCGTATACTCAGATGCTGATCTGAAATATTCAGTTGACAAAGTGTCACCTGGTATAGTAATAGCTTGATGAAGATTTTATTTTCTTTTCATATAAGTTATGAAAGATGATGGGCTAATTGTTTAACTTTTCTCTTTTCTTTTTTTTCTTGCAGCTGAGTGATGGGTTCAGGTGAACACCAGGAGTTGATGGAATCCACTTGTTGCCATCAGTATCATGATACTCAGCCAGAGTACCAATTCCTCCCATTGTGAGAGGAACTGTAGTACATTCAACCTGATACATACGAAAAGGAGGAACAGGTTGACCTCAGACCGGCTGAAGAAGTTAGTCTTCTGTCATTACAACATGAGGCTGCGCATCAAGAATATCAATGATCAACAGAAGATCAGTGAGGAGCGATTTGCACGATTCGCAGGTGGTCCATACGAGCAGAGGCATTCCTCCGCCACACCACCACCTGAGGAGGTGGACATGGATCGATATTCCGGGAGGAGTATGCACTTGCCTCTGGATAGAGGAGAGGGAAGTCGGGGATCGTACGCACCGAGTTTGATCCCGATGACCGTGCGTACGGGCCGAAGGAGAGTTGGATGGTGTTGAAGCCGAGGAGGATGCTCGACCCGCCTCCACCTACTTCTCGTGCTCGAGCGGGCCTTCTTCTCGCCTCAAAGAAGCATGGAGCGACCACCTCCGGCTTTAGCCACGCCTCTCGGGTCTCAGCCGCCGCTACCTAGCCCATTCGCAGTCCGGGGAAAACGAAAACAAAAGTGACTGCACGAAAAATGGGAGGATTTGCAAAGTTTAAAAAATCTTTGGATTCTGGTACTTCAGAGATGGCTGAAGAGGTAAAGAGAAGGAAGCTAGAGGTCAGGCGTCCTGTGAGCCCAGATGACAGCACGCAGGCTCCTTCTCACTCCTCAGTTGATAATGAGGAGGAGTGCATACCAGCGACACAGCCATCAGCAGCAGTCGAGTCTCCTGATTCACGGCATCCAAAGCCGTATTACATGCTGGATGAGCAGACACCGCATTCTTATATTATGGAGCCACAGTATCCGGCATTTGGTCAGGCTGACCAGCAGTGTTTTACACCACTAGCTCCACCATCCTCTGCTTATGTCCCGATCATCCCGCAGTCCGATCCATACGAGCTTGATAGCATGGCATCGGCATTATTTTCATATGGATATGGTCCCGGACAGTATACAAGACTGAGCATAAGGGAGGAGCATCGAGAGCAGCAGGGAGAGGAGGAAGACCAATATCTATATCCTAGATATTGGTAGTAGATTGATATGATGTAAATGTATATTTTTTTATTTTCATGATGTATCAACTCTTTGATTTTTGAATCAATGGAATATGTACTTAACTTCAAGTGGAGCTCATTAGTAATTATTCGTTGTGGTCCTGTGGATGAATGCTAATCTTATTTTTAATTTTTTTTCTAACTCATTTCCTATTTTTTAGAATTTTTTATGAATTTTTTGAATTTTTTTGACAAAGAAAAAAATTCAAAAAAAATCGATTCTACCGATTTTGGAATCGATTCCCTTCCCAGGAATCGGCCGATTCCTGGAATCGATTCCGATTCCGATTCCGGAATCCATGCACCAAAGAGCTCCCCCACGAACCAACCGATAGAAGGAGAAGCTCGACAAAGTCGGAAGAAGGCGGTTCCCTACCTAGGACAGATCGGCAGCAAAAGGTTGCAGGATCCGAAACCACCACCGAGCAAGAAGGATGAAAGACGCCACACGAGCCCCGTAACCTAACGTGGAAGGAGGGTTGAAGCTAGAAGTGTTGGTCCGAAAGGAGAAGAGGGGGGAAGCTCTCGCGAGGCCGATAGAAGAAGCGAAGGCTTGGACAAACCAATTTACTGCAGGAGATGTGGAACTAGAGATGCCGAAGGGGTCGTCGTCTTCAGCTGCTGCCATTGATTGCAGAATCGGCGGAATCGGTCCGATTCCGACCGATTCTGGAATCGGATCGGTGGATTCCGATCCGATTCCGGGCGGAAGGACCGATTCCGGGAAGAATCCCGCGGAATCGGTCAGAATCGCCTGGAATCGGTCGGAATCGATCCGATTCCGACCGATTCCATGTGGAATCGGTCGATCCGACCGATTCTTCGGAAGGCCGGGTTGACCCGGCCCCGGTTCGATTCCCGGTTCACTCTGGACCGGGAATCGAACCGATTCCGGCCCTAAAAGGGCCGGAATCGACCCGCAGAGCTTCAATCGGTCGATCCCGCGGCGGAAGGAGGAAGCGCAGGCGATTCCGGCACGATTCCGGCGCGATTCCGGCGTTGATTCCGTCGATTCACCGTCGATTCCGGCCGATTCCGTCGATCCAGGGTCGATTCCGGCCCGATTCCACCGATTCCGGCGATTCCAGGGGCGATTCAGGCGATTCCGGCGATTCCAAGGTCGTTCTTCAAAGGATTCCGCCGATTCAAGCTCGGATCGGCATCGAATCAACCTCAGCTTCGATCTTTGTAAGGTTTTGGTAAGATTTCTTCGCCAAAACTTCGTACATCCATTCTTACGCGTTTCCGACGATTTTGAGTGTCGTTAAACTTTACGATTTACCGTCCGAACAAGTTCGTTTAAGTTTTGAACTATCCGGATATGTCCATTTTGCACGGGAAAAATTCCGGATATCCCGTACGCCTATTTTTACACGTTTCCGACGACTCCGAGTAGAGTTAAACTCGGTGATTTGTGATCGAATAACTCCGCTCAAGTTGTTTGAACATCGATTGGATGTTTTTTGTACGGGAAAAATTTCGGATACCCCGTACATTGATTTCCGGCAAGTACGTAACCCTTTAAACATACCGAATGGTGTGTTTCTTGGGTTGTCTGCTACCCGAACAACGTCTAAAACAATTTATATGTTATCTAATCATCTTTAGTGTATTGTTTACCATTTTTGCAGATTTAAGCAATGGCCGATCAAGGTGACGCAGCACCAGCACGTGCTTCCGACGTGGGTTGGGAACACGGGCATATGGTAGACCTAGTCAGGAAGAGGGTACAGTGCAAGTGGTGCGGGAAGCAGATGGACGAGGGGGTGTTCCGGCTGAAACAACATATTGCGGAACAGGTGGGAATGTAAAGAAATGTGACAAGGTGCCGGGGAGAAGAGTGAGGAGATGAGAGGATACACGGAGGTAGAGCCTCTCAACGGGCTATTCGGATCGAGCGAGAGGGAGGAGTTGCGGGACGAGCTACTCGAGAGGAGGAGGGACCGCGATTCGCCTACCTCCAAAGGAAAGGCAAGGGGAAGGCGGCCGGCTCGGTGGAGCCGGAGAGCGAGGACGAGTCCACGGACTCCGAGCCGAGACGTGCTAGGCACGCTAGCAAGCGTGCATTGGCTGAGGAGGAGGACAGGAGGAGGGGAGCAGGAGGGTCTGGGTCCAGAGTTGACCCAACTTTGGGCCGATCAGCATCGGCTTGCCCGACCTCGGGCTGGGACCGAGAGCCTGACCCCAGGAGACAGGAGCCATACCGCCGTTCCACTTCTACCAGCACTCGATTTACACCGAGTGACGAGTTTTTATTTAGGAAACAAAGTGCTGGGCAGATGGGGATAAAGCAGGCAATGAAAGGGGTGAAGGCTACGAACGGCCGCAAAGAGAGCCGTTCGCCACATTGTCAAATGGTTTTTACGTACGCAGTATCACTTTTTAAATTAAAATTGACATTATGCCTCGTTTTATTTACTAAAACTTAATTTTACCCCGATCCCATTTTTTTTAACTTCGACGTAGGCATCCCAAGACACGTACCACCACCACCTACTTCCAGACGATGGTGGATGCCGTGGGTGAGGCTGGACCGGGTTTGCAAGCCCCGGGCAGCAGACACATATACGGCGCTGGCCTGGATGAGGAGGTCCAGGAGTTGAGGGAGTGGATGGACGGGTTCAAGTTGGTGTGGAAGGAGAGGGGTTGCACAATCATGTGCGATGGGTGGACAGGTATCACCAAGAGGAGTATAATAAACTTCTTGGTGTACTGTTCTGAGGGGACTACATTCTTGAAGTCGGTAGATGCTTCTGGGAAGATAAAAAATGCCGACTTCATCTTTTCTCTGATGGATGGGGTGGTGGAGGAGATCGGGGATGGAAATGTGGTTCAGGTTGTCACTGACAACGAACCATCATATAAGGCGGCTGGTAGGAAGTTGATGGAGAAGAGGAAGCACATCTTCTGGGTGCCCTGTGCAGCACATTCCATAGATCTCATTTTAGAGGATATAGGCAAGGAGGAGGGTGTATCTACACTTGTCAGGCAGGCGCAGACGATCACATCTTTTATTTATTCGCATCCCCGCCTCTTACATATCATGAGATCTCACACAGGAGGGCACGATCTTGTCAGGCCCGGTCCGACACGATTTGCCACGAACTTCATTGCGCTGGAGAGTTTACACCGGCACAGGCATGCATTGGTTAGGTTCACGCAGTCCGAGGAGTATTACAACTATATGCTGGACAACCCGTACGATAAAAAGAGCGATTGGAGATTCTTGTCGTCCGAGAAGCGAGATCACCGACAAGAGGTTTTGGGAGAGGATTGCCTACTACTTGGCAATCATTAAGCCTTGGTAGTTGTCTTGAGGTTGGTAGACTCGGATGACGGGGACCGGATGGGCACACCGTATGATGCTATGGACCGGGCAAAGCTGAAAATTAAAGAAAAAAATCCCGCAGGTTACAAAAGTGGTGGAAGATCATTGATGACCGATGGGACAAGACCTCGCACCACGATGTCCACGCCGGCAGGTAACTTACTTGGTTAAAAAAGTTATTCTTGCTGTATAATTGTTTTATATGCACAATGTTAACTAATAAAATCTTGCAGGATATTTTTTGAACCCCCGCATCCAATATGGAGGACAGGTGGTGAACGACAACGAGGTAATGCGGGGTACACTTGCAGTTATCCAGCGGCTGTGCCGATCTCAGCAGGACAGGATAGAGGCTGAGATAGAAGTAAGTTAGAGTTCATTAAATACCTTGGACTAGCATTACCAGGCAACTAATTTTTTTATTTAAATGTTTCAGATGCAGAAGTACAAGATGAGGGTCGGTGTATACTCAGATGCTGACCTGAATTATTCAGTTGACAAAGTGTCACCTGGTATAGTAATAGTTTGATGAGCAATTTCTTTTCTTTTCATACAAGTTATTCTTGATGATGGGCTAATTGTTTTCCTTTTCTCTTCTTGTGTTTTTCTTGCAGCTGAGTGGTGGGTTCAGGTGAACACCAGGAGTGGATGGAATCCACTTGCGGCCATTGGTATCAGGATACTGAGCCAGAGCACCAGTTCCTCCCACTGTGAGAGGAATTGGAGTACATTCAACCTGATACATACCAAAAGGAGGAACAAGTTGACCTCAGACCGGCTGGAGAAGCTGGTCTTCTGTCAATATAACATGAGGCTGCGCATAAAGAACATCAAGGATCGGCAGAAGACCAGCGAGGAGCGATGTGCACGTTTCGCAGGTGGCCCCTACGTGCAGCGGCATTCCTCTGCCACACCACCTCCCGAGGAGGTGGACATGGTCCCGAGTTTCCAGGGGGAGCTTGCACTTGCCTGCTGTATAGAGGAGAGGGAAGCCAGGGATCATGCAACTGAGTTTGATCCCGATGACCGTGCATGGGCAGAAGGAGAGTTGGATAGTGTTGAAGCCGAGGAGGATGCTCCAGCTCCACCTCCATCTACTTCACAGGCTCAGGCAGGGCCTTCTTCTGCCCCAGCAGCTATGGAGCAGCCACTTGCAGCTTTAGCTCCAGCTCCAGCTCCAGTCCATTCGCAGTCCGGGGAGAACGAAAACAAAGGTGACTGCACGGAGAATGGGAGGATTTGCAAAGTTGAAAAAAACTTTAGGTTCCGGACTTTCTGGTAGTTCAGAGATGGCTGAAGAGGTAAAGAGAAGGAAGTTAGAGGTCAGGCGTCCTGTCAGCCCAGATGACAGCACGCAGGCTCCTTCTCACTCCTCAGGTGATGATGACGAGGAGTGTATACCAGCGACGCAGCCATCAGCAGTAGCTGAGTCACCTGATTCACGGTTTCCAAAGCCGTATTACACGCTGGATGAGCAGACACCGCATTCTTATATTATGGAGCCACAGTATCCAGCATTTGGCCAGGTTGACCAGCAGTGGATTACACCACCAGCTCCACCATCCTCTGCTTACGTCCCGGTCGTCCCGCAGTCCGATCCATACGACCTTGATGGCATGGCATCGGCATTATTTTCATATGGATATGGTCCCGGACAGTATACAAGACTGAGCACGAGGGAGGAGCGTCACGAGCAGCAGGGAGAGGAGGACGACCCACATCTTTATCCTAGATATTGGTAGTAGATTGATATGATGTAATTTTTTTTTTGATGATGTATCAACTCTTTGATATTTGAATCAATGGAATTGGAATATGTACTTAACTTCAAGTCTTCAAGTCTTCAAAGTTCAATTGGTGTTCATTAGTATTTGTATGATGTGGTCTTGTGGATATCATGCATTGGTTATTTTTTAAAATGTTTCTAACTCATTTCCTATTTTTTTAGAATTTTTTCTGAATTTTTTGAATTTTTTTGACGAAAAAAAAATCATAAAAAAAAAAACGATTCCGGACCGATCCGGAATCAATTCCCTTCCCAGGAATCGGCCGATTCCGATTCCGGAATCCTTGGCTGCTGCTGTACCGGCCCGGTCGTGCTTGCACCTGCGCCTACCAACCACCTGCAGGAGGGGCGAAGCCAGCGGAGGAAAGGGCCGAAATGCCCCCCTTCTGGAAGCTTCCTTGCGAAGAGATGCCCCATCGTGCGTGACCTCACTTTGTCGAGGTTTAGCCACATTGACCGGGATCAAGGTTGAAGCGGGATACATAAAACCTCAATAAAATGAGAGCGCCACAGTGGCTCTAGCCCGCACACTTAAAAAAAAATTGCCAAATTAATTTTGACTTTGGTCAAAATCAAATGGGCTTGCAGGCTAAGGCATCACCACGATTCTCTTTTTTTGAAAATAGATGGACCAAAAAAATGAATGAATTGAGTGAAGTAGGCACAACAGATGTGCACCCAAGAGGGGCAATTTTGACCTTAGTTAAAATTAAAAGGACATCGACCCCAGTGACTCCAAAAGCTTCTAATCTGGAGGCTTCAAACTGGAGCGAACAAGTAGATATGATTTTATTCACACACAATTAGTAATTATTAAAAGCGGCAGTGATGTTGATAAAAATACAATGAATAATGGCAATAAATAGAGTAACTTTTCTGGTTGTCATTCTGCTATGACATTAAAAATGGTGGAAATGGTATGAAATGAAAAAAGGGTGAAAGAAAATTAGCAGAAAAAAGAGAGAAAGAGGGAATAAAAAAAGAAAAGAGAGAAGAATAAAAAAAAGGGTGAGAAATTTATCTTATTAAATTGTGATCAAACAGGTCATTCATGAATATAACTTGGCTCTCATTTATCCAAACAAGGTTTTTTTTGGTAAATCCAAATCTACTTAAATTTTTAGGAGGAAATAGGACCTCTTAATGGCCCTTAAATGGGCTCAAATAGCCTTAATTGGTTCATTGGACCCATATATACACATATGGGCCTTTATTTTGGACATTTGGGCCTCAGTTTTGTAAGAAAAAAAGGCCAAAAATCTATCCCAATGGGGACATCCGAAATTCCTCTTACCAAGTGATTTTGAGGGGTACTTTATGTAATTGGCCAGTCCAACCTCCCATAAAGGTGGCCAAGGTCTAAAATGCCCTCACATTTTTCTCTCACACCTACCAAAAAGTAAAAGTGGGGGTAAATTTATGCCAAAGTTGCCCTTACTCTCTCTCACATATCCAAAGACAAGGAGAAGTTAGGACATTTTATGGACTAAAATGTCCACCTCATTTGGCATATAAAAGGTGGAAAATTCTCTTGGAGAGGAGAGAGGCAACATTCCCTAGGCCCTCTCTACATAAAGCACCAGCCATCGAGTTCTCCCCCTTCACATCGTCCAAGAAAGTGCCAAGAAGGGAAGAGAGGTCCAAATTCTATTCTTCATGGATTTGGCTAAGTTCCAAGGTATCAAAGGTGCAATCACACCATCTTACACCATGATAAGCAAGAAGGAACATCAAATATCCAATAGCCTATTAGGCAAGGAGGAAGATCAATTATCTTAAAGTCTAATGGGCAATGAGAATATTCATCACATCAAGCCCATTAATGTTTATAAAGTCTAATTGGTCACCATCAATGAGAAATTAAGATCATGCAACCCCACTTCAAGTGAACCAAGCCCAATCAATCAATGCCCAATTTGGCCTCAACCAAGATGAACAAGGGACCAACCCAAGGCCCATTACCATGGGAATTAGGCTCATTAAGGCTTACAAAGCCCAATTAACATTCTTCAGTGGGAGATCAAGACAATGTAATCCTATTCCAAGTGCACCAAGTCTAATTAATCAAAGCCCAATCCAGTCTCAACCGAGATAAGCACGGGATCGACCCAAGGCCCATTAACATGGAAAGTAGGCTCATTAAGTCACATGATAACCAAAACCTCAATTAAGTCATCATAAACTAAATCCAACTCCACCATGAGAGAGACAACTCTCAACGGTTGGTGGGGGAGAGAGAAAATCCCCAACGGATCACCCAAGACCCATCAACTCAATTCGCTCCCAAACAAGCAATGATGGGGGACCAACTAAAATTCTCAAGTCCCATTAATCCGGTTAATCCCCGATCTGGAAATACTGGATAATGGACGAAAATTTTCAAGTCTCATTAATCCAGTTAATCCCCGATCGAGAAATACCAGATAATTGATGAAAAATCTCTAAACCCATTAATCTGGTTAATCCCTGATCGGAAAATACTGGATAATGAATGAAAAATCTCCAAGGCCCATTACTCCAATTAATCTCCGATCGAGAAATACCAGATAATGGATGAAAAATTCTCAAGCTCCATTACTCTGGTTAATCCCCGATCGAGAAATATCGGATGATGGATAAAAATTCTCCAAGACCCATTAATCTGGTTAATCCTCGATTGAGAAATATCGGATAGTGGATGGAAATTCTCAAGTCCCATTACTCTGGTTAATCCCCGATCAGTAAATACCAGATAATAGATGAAAATTCTCAAGGCCCATTAATCCGGTTAATTCCCGATCAGGAAATACCGGATAATATATGAAAAATCTCCAATGCCCATTAATCCGGCCAATCCCTAAAGGAAATGTAAGGTTATGGGTGACAATGTCCAAGGCCTAGCAAGTCGATTAATCCCCGATCGGGAAAACACCGCTTGTTGGATGTGAAGTCACAAAATAAATCAAAAAGTCGTAAGGCTAAACCCAAGGTAGATGTCGTCTTCTAGCACCCGGATCGGGTTCTAAAAAAATGTCGAAATAAAAAGAAGAAAGAAGAAATGAAAGAGAGAATATGAGGGGAGAGACAGTGTTGATATCTCCTGTTTATCCTTTCATTATTTGGATTCAAAAAAATATTATTCCTTGTATTTATTCCGTCTTGTAAATGCGTTACCATGGCAGTTAATCAGGGGTTATCGAGCTGCCGCTTGGTGTAATTAACGTTGAATCCATTCGTGGTTCGGTGGAGAGAGGTCAAACCATAATTCAAAGAACCCACACCATAATCTTGCCATATAATTATATAATTATATAATTTATAATAACCATTATAATCATCATTTCTTTATAATATCAAAAGAGGAAGAGCAGGAACATTGTCGTCACCGTTGTCGAGAATTTTCACGCTGCGTAAAGAAAAAGAGAGAGAGAAAAATGTCATCGCACCTATGTCATGTCACGCCATATTTTATTCTATCCCCAAATAATTTTATATAAAATAAAATAAAATGAGAAGAAATTCTAAGGTTCACATAGACCTACAACGGGAGAAACAATGTTGGAGAGATGAAGTGAGTGGCAGACCATAACAAATAGTAATCATTGCCAAAGACAATGATTCAGATTCAGATGATATTTTTTAATAAATAAAATACATTATAAGTTTGGGTAGACAAAGATCAATCTAAATGACCATCTCTAAGGGAGAATTGGATAATCTACCACTATTTGTGGAAGTCCAAATTTCTTCTTCGCCAGTGAAAAGACAAAAAAACTAGTCTATTAATAATCATAGTTGTCAAGGCGCCCGCTTAGGCGGCAAGGCGCTTTTCCAGTAGCGCCATGCTAGGACGCCTTGCCTGGGGCCAAAAAGGCACCCAAGGCGCCCGCTTAGGCGCCCTGGGTATTTTTATTTTTACATGATAAAAATAATAATTTTGAGGAGTTTTTCCCTCTTGATACCCCTCACAAGGAACACCTATTTAATGATAATTTGAACATATTACTATATTTTACTATCACTTATAATATCATATATATTTAAGATTTATGATTATAAACATATATTATATACTTAATTAAGTTCTCTTTCAGCTCTTTCTTCTTCCTCTCTCTGTCTCTCTTAAGTGTTTATTTATCAAGATTAATTCCTTATCCAAAAAAAGTACCCACACTTTCATAATTATAACAATATTTCACTACTCTGCGATTACTCTACGCCCCCTATTTAATAATATTATAACAATATTTCACTATCACTTATACTTTCGCACTTATATATAAATTTTATAATCATAAATGTGTTATATACTTAAATTTTATAAAAATCTATTTAACTCCTTTCTTTTTCACATACACATCATATTTACTTATATACATAGATAAAACACTCATATTCAATTGTAACGTAAAAATATAATTATATTTATATATATTTTTATGTATCACAACCTTCGGCCCAGCCTTCCTTGAATACCGCCTAGGCGACGCTTAAGCGGCCGCCTTGTCGCTTAAGAGGAATCGGTACCCTTCAACGCCTTGGGCGCCTTGTCGTCTGGACAACTATGTTAATAACGAAAGATAAGAGTAATGGTAAGGGTGAACAAATACTAACTAGTCTTTTGGACATTGTAGATTTTGATACAATTCAAAACTCATGTTATAACACTTGAGCAAGTGTAGATGTTCATTACTAGCTGTTAAAAGATTCATGTTTGAATTGTAGTAATGATGATTTGAATGATGACTAAGAAACTTCATCATCACAATCATTGACGATAGAAAAGCATTTCTCTGAGTCTTTGCCTATGCTCATTGACGAAGAAGACTACATATGAATGTAAGATAGTGATCACAGTACCCAGAACCAGCATATGGAGGACACTCATGGAAAATTTTCTATATTTATTTATAACTAGTTATATTTTTTAAGTAATTTTTTTGAATCTAGCCTAAATGAACTGATCCTAGCCGATCCATAAATTGTTGAATCGGCTGATTCGAATCAAGATTGACTGATTCTTGGTTTGGATCAGCCATTGTCGATTCGATTATTGATCAGAGGATCAATCCATAAAAAAATCCTAGTGGAATCGGCTATGATGGGTCGGGATCCAATTGGGATTGTTTTTTTTTTGCAAGTCCTGCCGGATTGGCCATGATCGGTCAAGATTGGAATCAAAATCGTTTTGTTTTAATTTATTAATTCTGAATTGGTTTTTTTTCTTGTGGATCAATCAGGATCGGACCAATCCGATCCAAATCGGATTGGTACCCACCAATCCTAACTCTGATTTCAATCATGTGATTCTTGGGCCAATCCAATCTCAATAATTGATGCTTCCTTGTTTGAAATCTTTGTGGATTTTCTCATATCCATGGCATTCATTTCTAACTCAACCAGTGAGACTCTGCAATTAATGTATTCTATGCATTTAGTATATATTTTACTATAAGATCATCCACATCTTCTAAAATTTATCTTTGATCATACTTTCTAATCTACTTTGTGGAGTATAAGCACTTACAATATTTGTATAATCATTTTTACAAGAATAATCTTATCATCTACTCTTTTAATATTATTGTATCATTTAATGTTTTGTCAACAATTACCCCGATCTAATTATCTCTCCTTTGCTAGATACCATACTTTATTATTTATATTTCATCTTTACATTTCTCTCTTATCTATTTAGTTTCTTGAATGCAAGTTTTTCATCTCTTTGTACTATCAACAAGTCTCATAATTTTTTCAATAAGAGACGTGAAACCTCAAAATCTTATAAAAGTATAAATATTTATTTGCATGGCATAGTTTGAAAATTGATTTTATTCCTATTTATGTTGAAAAAAACTTTTATTATTTTTAGCTAACATATTCTACGATGAAAACATATGATATATTATAGGAGTATTAACCAAAATACATGATATGCATAAAAATATAAACATATTGAGGTTTTGGGTTCTTTAAAAAAAGAGTTTTCGAACTTCTCTCCATCGGAAGTTGCGAATTTTTGATGTTAATTACATCAAGACACTCCAATGCCCTTGATTAACCACCACAACAACTCATGAGATAGAAAAATATACATCTAAAAACTATAAACAAGATGTGAGAGTTGTAACCCCAAAAACTCAATGGAATGCAAACTTAGTATGTTAAATTTGATTCGAGGTTCATTTTGTTTCATGATGGTGCATTTTAAGATTTCAACATCCTAAAGATATGTTCCTTGGTATATTTTTAAACATTTTGACATGTTTGATATGGATTTGACTCTTTTGATTCAAGATCTTAACATTAAGATATATTTTGAATTATTGTAGTTAATTTGGATCTGAGGTTAACATGTCAAGGTCAGACCTTGTGAGAATCGGACTACATTCCCTTCATCCAGTCATGATTGAAATTTAGGACCTAAGCATTTTAAGTTTTCATTCGGGCTATCTTTTACAATGAGATCGTTGGGACAAATTCTCAAGTTCTCTAAGATCATTTCAGTCAATTTCGCATCATTTTAGAACACCAGATCCCCTCCCAGCATATCAAGTTTAAAGTGTTCATGGCATTTTTGGATCCAAAACTCATTGCATAGGGATCGGGCATCTTCTATTCTGAACGTCAAGTTCATATCCTTTTTACTTGTACCATGAACCATTAGATACCTTTAACCATAAGATACACTAGGCATATCTAGGAGACTAGGACATCAAGCCTTAAAAAATCGCACCTCATTTCTATTTCTCAGCCACTCAAATTCCATTTTCTTCAACCATCTGAACTGAACATCACACTTCCTACTTCAAGAATTGACTGAATTTCGCATCAATTTTACCTAAGTCACTATAACACCTTTGGATTATGCTCCTTGATAGAATATCAGTTTCAGATTTAATCATCCATGATCAAATATGAGATTTAGCCTTTGTACAATCCTATCAGACTTAGAAGATAGGCACTTTTCCATTCAATCATGATCTGATCTCATGCATGTGTATAGGTTCAGTCCACATATGATCTGATTTATGCATTTTCATACTCTAAACCTGTGGAATTGACTCTAAGCCTTTTCCATTCAGGCCATTTCAAGGTGGTCCTAGGCTGGTTCAGTGAATCAGTGCCCCTTCAGACAGTTCAGCTTGGTCAGGTCTGGTTCGCCCTAATTCAGTCTGATCATAGTTATGGCAGTGGCTTGGTGACACTTGTGGACCTATTTACATGCATAAAGATGGTGATTTCACCTTAGGCAATGAATAAATCTTAAGTATGTCAGAAAAGAAAGTAATAAACTTTGAAATGATGAAGAAAAGAAAACCTTTAACTAAAATAAATTAAAATTAAGCAATGAACTAAGTTAATACATGACAGATAAAAGAGATAATTAAAGTGAAATAGCATAAAAATGATGATAAATGAACAGAAAATAGTAAAAAGTGAAAACAATGGTAAAAAACAACAGATAAAATATAAAAACTACCAAAAATTAAAAGTCAAGAATCAAATCAGATAATTACAAAAAAATTGAAGAATAATTTTATAAAAACTCCAAAATAAGGATCATTAGAAGATTAAAAATTGTTATATTCAATCATTGTGTTAAATACAAATTTCAAATATCACTTTATATCATGTTTTGCAATGACATTTAATTAACATTGGATTCATTTGAGAACCAATGGAGGGATGTTTGACTCTAATTTTACTATCTTACACTATAACCTCATATATTTCCATAAACAAATGAAGTTTCCTACTTTTTAAAATATGGAGCACATATATTTTTACATTCTAAAAATTTTGAGATTTTTAAAAATGACACAACTAGTGAGACTCCCTCTTCTCCCTCTCCCTTAACCACAACAATACACAACAACAAAAATATCTGCCGACATTTAACACTTTATTTTGGTGAAGACGGATGGCATCCAAGAAAGCACATGAGGTCTTCCATGAGATATGTATCTGTAAGAGGTAGAGGAATCTCACAATTCCCCTACACAGTAAGGTGTTTCTGGAAGCGATTCAGTGACTGAAATTCCTGGGCATGGAACCACGTACCTTGATCATTACAGACCCAAAGGTCAGATCAAGCAAACCATCTTTGGAGCCCTCAAGATGGGTTTTATCTTGCCAATTACTACCCTCATCTAGGCCCAATTAGTCAGACCTTGTGGGGATTTTGTTGAATCAAGCATCAATTTCTCAGCAATTGCTAATACTCAAGGGTTTCAGAAAGGAAATATTGCCACTGTACCAATTCTATCGGAGAATGTTGCAATTTCTACCGTGGATGCGAAGTTTGTGAAACATGACTGACGATTTGACAATAGTGGACCTATATCTAGTTCTATACCCTATCCATAACCAAATCAAGAGGTTGTTGTCTGAGGTTACAAAAGTCTTCAAATACCCTAGGTTTGATAGGTGATGATTATGAAAGAACTACCTGGCAATATACGTTACATGGACGAGCAGGGTGCTATCTTTGAGTGGTATTCAAAACTCAAATTCAATTCAATCATTGGATGAGAAGGCATGCCACTCAAGTTTTTAGAGCTGGAATTGATTTTCCAACAACATGAAACTAGTTAACGAATCAAGGTCATAGGTCAACAGAATTCACAAGAAGAATTTTCACAGGATTTCCAGCGATTGACTGACAGGGTCAACTGAAATTCTAGGAAGAGTGCTGTTTCCACAAGGCTCTGCTGACACCATTGACCATTGGGGCAGTTGACTGATTGCAGCAAGGTACTTGAAAATATTGGGCAAATAAACAGTTTTACAATGGAATATCTCTTGCATCTCTTTGACACCGTTTGGGATTAAGTTGATTGATCTTGTAACATATTTCAAGCAGAAGTATAAAAGGCATTGAAAAAATGTAAAACCTGAGGAAAATTTTGTGTAGAAATCATCAAATGTGTCTCTCCAAGTCTCTTAGATGCAATAACAAGGTGAAAGGAAACAAGGACTTCACAGCGGTTGTGGTTGATATATCAAGGCTCTTTTAGAACTCAAGATTACATGAAGGATGATTACAAGATAAGATACATATAGACTTTTCAACTCCTATCTAAATTTTAAATGTTGTCTTTCTTGATTGATTAGGTTGGGGAAGAAAGTATGTGGTAAATTACACTGATGTGTGATCATTTGTGGTGAGTTTGTTTGCTTGCTTAGATGCTGAGTTTCTTCTTGTGACATTTGGGTTCTTTTTATTTAAATGATCTCTAATTAGTTTTTTTTTCGACTTTCCTTGGTGTTTCTTGGTAGGGGCCAGTTGATAGAAGCCTTCTGTTTTTTCTTTTCCTTGTTATTTTTTGTTATTTATTTTCAGTTTTAAATGAATTGTTCCACTCCTAAAAAGCAGAACTTTATCTAAGCACAAACATAGGTAGTGGTAAACCCTCATCTTTGCCAGCTTTCAAGTAGTTTCAGACTTTCTGTTATTTGATGACAAATATGCTGAATTCCTGTTCTATTGTCTCAAAATAGCAGTTTTTATATTCACCATATCAGCATCCAGTTTGAGGATCTGGCAAAAGAGATTGGCGAAAGTATTCACATTATTCTTTGGTCAAAATGCTACATCTCTACCTTTCTTCCTGACAAACTAACAGACTGCGGGCATAAAATAGTCTGATACTTGTGTTGTTACATCCTTTGCTTTCTGACGCCATCAATTTCCAACCATTCCATAAAACCAAATCACGTTTCAACCCTCAAGGGTCAGTACTACACTGTGAAACCTTAACCTTTTGTTGTTAACTAATGATTGGCTGCAAATCCAGAAGTTTTGTTTTTACAGTTCTTGCTGTTAACCTTTTTTGCATGTATTGATTTTTGAATTCTGTGCTCAGGCTGAGTCATTAACTGGCATACAGAGCCCAGTTCTAGCAGGAAAGGAGTTGATAAGGCTAGGAACTAGAACGAAATGGGTTGTTGTCAAAATGGGTTCCAGGGGATCTATTTTGATTACCAAATCCAGCATATGCTGTGCACCTGCGTTTGAGGTACTTAATTTCCTTCCATGATGAATAGATATCTTTTGTGATTCATTGGTGTTGATTTTGTTATGTGGTTGTCTCATTTTCTGCTGCTTTAGATTATTTTGTAGTAGTGTTGGAAAAAAGTGACCAAGAGTGAATTGTATGCTGTGGACATGTCAGGTCAGCGTTGTTGACACTGTTGGATGTGGAGACAGTTTCACCTCAGCTATTGTGTTTGGCTATCTGCAGAGTATGCCTACAGCGAACACACTTGCACTTGCAAATGCAGTCGGTGCTGCGACTGCCACTGGCTGTGGGGCTGGTAGAAACGTTGCTAACCTGGACAAAGTTTTAGAGATACTTAGGGTTTCTAATTTCAACGACGACTATCCATTTTGGAATCAACTCCTAGAGGAAGTTGTTGATGCGGATGAGATAAATCTTTTGTCCAAGTCTTACACGAATGCAGTGGATGGTCGTTTCTCCCATGTTTCCATGCAGAGGGTGGTATCTGAACTTCTCCCCAAGTTCAAGAAAGAGGAATACTTGTTGTTGGAGGGTTCGGCTAAAGCACATCTCTAGAGAAGATTTTAACAGCTGAGTTGCTGTTGCTGGAGCATTTTCTGTTCCGTCTGTTGGTAAACCCAATTCATGTCAGGAGGTCAGAAGCCGGATGACTTTCATCCCACTCAACTGTTAAGCTGTATCTGGTGGTCTAGTTTCACAGGAGTTGTGGGAATCTGGATCATGGTAGCCTTGGACGTGATTCAAGCAATGGCAATAAATGAAACTTGCTGCTGACTTCTCTTGCACAATCGTGTTTGAAGCAAGGTTCTGCAGCTGAACTTCTGTCGCATTGATCAATTATGTGGTCTTCATCTGCAGTGTGTTTGGTTCACAGTCGACGCATCGAATTGCTTGCTAAAAAAGTCACGTGGGTGCTGCTTGATAATCAACAAAACTTTTCCCTCTTGATGTCTGCTATGTTATTACGAAGCTCAGTGTATCTCTAGTTTGGTAACAGTCTCTCTCTCTCTCTCTCTCTCTCTCTCTCTCTCTAGAAAATAGAACTGACCTTGTCCACTTGGGATTCTTTGTAAAAGCATGTTCCCAATGAGCGTAGAGTTTGACCGTATCTAACCTCAGTCCAGTTGTTACTTGTTAACATCAAATTTTCTGATATGCTTAAAAACTACTTTGTTGTTGTCCACGTATGTTGGTGAAATCCTTAAGACATGCTTTTGCCAGAATGTAGTGGAGACGGTACGAAATCGTTCAGAACATGATCAAGATTTTTGATGGTTTCGTGACAATCGCCTTCTGCAATCATCAAATCTAGGTGATTTGAGTTAGGGTCAAATTACCCTAAAAGAAAACATGCTTTGCCCAGTTGCAAATAAAGAAAAAGGAGAGAGCATGTAGAGGGGTCTCTACAACTAAAATGAAAGTTTATTTAAGATAAAAGAAGGGACTGGAACGCTCTTAGTTACAATGATCAAAAAATCCAATAAATTAAAAAAATTGAACTACTGAAACAGAGTTATTACTTATACGTATTGTTGTTTATATATGCAACACTAAATACATATAATACTAATTTACCGTATATGTATTTATGGTAATACCTCGCTACGTACAACACTAACTCACTATATATAATATTAATTTTATACTTATACTATTAAATCGTTACATATATTACTTGCTAACCCCAGGTTACTTATCAACCCCATTACTTACTTTCTTTCTACGTATATTTCTTAAATATTTGTATGTTTTACTAATTTGACACAATATGGTCAGTCTTTAATTTATTAACGCAATCCATGTAACTATAGGTGTACCAAAGATAGTGAACAGAGCGAAAGTTCAATAGAAAATGATGTCAATGCACTTTGTTATAACATAATAGACACGTGACTTCAATCTTATAATTATTGAAAATGCTTCTCTAGCGAACCTTTAATATTCTAAATAGGGTTGTAAACGGGTCAGATTTGGTAGCAAAATCACTAGAATTCAATTCTGATTCCGATAAGGTATAAGGGATTCTGATTCTGATTCCAATAATTTTGAAATCACTATGTTCCGATTTTGATCCGATTTCGATTCCGTTATCGGAATCAGAATCGAATTCGATAAATTTTGAAATATTCATTAAATATTAATTTTTATTTAAAAATAAGTCAATAATTTACATATAATTACTAAAATTTGATATAATCTTCTTAAAATGATATTTTTATTATTTTATCAATTTATATATTATATTTTTATAATTTATTTAATTTAATTTAATTTATGTATAATTATTTTTTATCAAAATTGGATTAACGGAAATGGAATCAACCGATTCCGATTTTTATTTCGATAACTTATAGGATAAAAAACAAGTTTCAAATCCGTTAATTTATATCGAAATCAAATCGGAATATTGCAATATCGGTATATCAGATTTTGTTTACACCGCTAATTCTAAGGGTACTAGATTTAATGTTAGGAAAGAATCTTTAATAAATGATAAGCAATTTATTATTAGAATGAGGAGATTTGTATGTTGTAAACAAAGTTAGAGAAATAAAGATGTGAGGTATTCTAATATAATTGTTCATAGGGCTGCAACTAGACTGGATTGTCTTTTATCTGGCAGGGATTTCTAATGTCCTCGGCATAAATGGGATGTACAAAATTAGTCACCCGTATGTAGAATCTAATCATGAACAATAAATCCAGTCTAAATTCTATATGATCAAATCATGTAGAAAATCTACAGATATTTATGTTGCTATTGGTGTTGGGGGAATAGCTGGATAAGATTCAAGTAACAATTTCATCTTACATCCAACCAAATAGTTGTTTTAAAATAGCATGAGGAATTATGTACAAATTACTGTTGGAGTTTGATGGAGTAATTTTACCGTAACTAAAACCATTCATTTACTTATGTCTAACAAGTTGGTCAGGATGACCTTATCATTAACATATTTTGGATAGATTTTATTATGCATTTGGTTTACGAAAAGTTTGAAGATGTCATATTTTGACACAATGTAAAAAATCAACAATATAGATTGTTGTTGCTCTTTTTATTTGGGCTAAACCTTTATAAATAAATTATTATCTTATGTCCTCGTGTACTATATATAAAACAATTGACATATTTAGATGATTTTTTTACACTTTCTCAAGTGTGATACATGATAAGAAGTCCTGTCGTCGCTACAAGTCTATAATAGATATTTCTATAAATTGATATAAAATTAATATTTAATAGGATTTTTAATAATCTCTATATACACTTAGATTTGGCTACTATATATAATAAAATAAAACAATTCAAATGACTACTGTAAGTGATAAATTAGTGACAATTAGATTGACTATTAAAAATAGATATAATATCAATTCCATTTTCTATTAATTATACATGTTTGGTTGTGTGCTATAATAGCAAATGAAAAGATTACTAAATCACCAAGTATACTGTTAGTGACAAATACAAAGGCTGCTATCATTAGTAATGATAGCAATGAAAGATCTATTTTCTTATTAATTCAAATATGTTAGAATTCAGACATAAATTGGTACATTACTTCATACAATCACAATATCATATATGTATTCATACCTATACGATCAAAGATGTTAATTTACACAAAATACAAGTTACCTTGATGATGGCTATTTATGTATTATATACCCTATCTTATAATTTATTACCCCTGTCCGCTTAACTTTAAGAGAAGTTTAAGGTCATTGTAAATAACATCTAATAGAATGGCTATCAAAGATTAAGAGGTCCAAATTCATCCTAACACATCTAGAAAAGAAAACTACATGTAGCATAACGTGAACTTTTAATAACTTGGCCAATATCATTTGCATAGACCCTCAAGTTTAGTTTTCCATTCTTTTACTCTTCTTACCAGCAATAAAAGGATAATCTTTTGAGAAATTTGCTACACTTAATCATAAGAATAAAAACTTATTTGAATATACATATAAGAATAAATGGTCACATAATAGTTGCTCCAATTACATTTTCAATTGTAAAAGGATAATATACCCATAGTGTATTGTAAACGGTTTATCAAAGACTGATGCAACATATATGACTACTTCCAAAAGTTAATCACATTCGTAAATTCCAACCTTTTTTGAAAGGATCTCTACTTTCAATTGATTCAAGAGCGATACCATTCTTTTTAACATCAAGCAAATTATTCTTCTCACCTGAAAATAACTTTTTTTATCAATTTTAAATATACATAATAACATAATAAGACATCAAATTAAAAAACTTTTAACTTACCTGGGCATTATAGAAATTTCCCACTCTTTTATCTCTCTTTGACATTTGAGGCCCCTGCCAAGTTGTTAACATGGCAATAACGTATTATTACAAAATTTAAAATCAATAAAGGTTAATAAATCAAAAAGTATACTTTAAATTTTGTTTTGTCTTTTCTTGGCCATGAGAGAATCATGAATTAGAATTAGTAGGAACTAAGCAATTGTCAATTGTCACAATAGATCAACTCATTGAACCTTAAATTTGGGATATTCATCATTGGGACTAGACACCATCGAAAGGGGACTTATGAGCCGTTTGGCAAAGAAGACATGTTTATTGAATATTAGTTGATGGTGTTTGGCAAGTTATGTTTTGGTAATGGCCAGGCCACATTTCCTTGCATATTGTGTGCTGTGACCGCTTTAAAAAAAAAACAAGTCAATAGTTGTTTTTGTTTTGAAAGAGGTTAGCAAAAGAAAAAGTATCTCTTTTGAGATTTAGATACACACGGCAAACGACTTTTTGGGTTTCTTTCACCCTTGATTTCTATTTTGAAAGAGAAAAGAGATGTAAAAGTGTATCCAAACACCCTTTTAGAATAATTCTCTCAATCTATAGTTTTTTTAAATTCTCTACTTAGTTAGTTAGACAATAAAATAGCAACGGAATGAACCTACATAGGATTACTTAGACACCGGTCACAGTTTATGGCATCTCACAGCAACCATGATTAATCTAAAATGCAGGCATGTAAAACCTTTTGATAAAGCTGTGTTTTTTGTCTCTTTGCACATACAAATGGAAATATAAAAAGCATGGGCAGAGATTCTAAATTAATAGAAAAATATATAAATGATATAGAAAATAACAAGAAATGTGGGGTTGGTCTCACACCAAAACATCCTCAAATGCAAGGCTAGAGAGAGAGAGCGAGAGAGAGAGAGTACTACAATGAAGTTGACTTAGGTCCAAGAACACTTTTACAAGCTTAACGGTAGTTTTTTTTAAGTGTATTTCTACAGGTAGATGATTTTTTTTTGTATGTTCATGCAGAAGTGATCGGACAGACAAAAGTATATCTCAAATAATGCCTAGAAAATTTTATTCTGTGCATCCCATGTATTCAGCTAGGGGATCATTCAATTTGACCAACAACATATGATGCAATTCTAGAATCATTTGTCTGTAGAATTGAAACAAGAAATTACAGAAGTACCAAGATAAAAGAAACAAAATTAGTAAGATTACTTACCACTGAAACTAAACCGATCCATCTTTCCATGGTCCAAGCCTTCAAAAATTTTCAGAGTTAAGATATGGGGGTAAAGTGAACCTGTATGCAACATGCAATTAGAATTTTTGCAAGAAGAGATTATAAGAAAAAAAAGGAATGTTATATGAAATAACCTTATGGTCAATTATAAGAAAACTCTAACTTCAGATTCAAGAAAGATTTTTAAGTGTAAATACGGGTATGAAGAAAAAGAATCACTTTTCCTAGCATGGGAGAAGATGTCAAAATATCAACCAAAAAATAAATGGATTAAAGGTATGTTTTAGAAGAGAAAAAGGGTGAGCCTTGTGTATGGAAGATGTATATTTACTAGCGTTGTCAGTGTTACTCATACATACGAAAGTATTAATAAAATCTTTAGTATTAAGATATAATACAAACAATGTGTTTATTTTTTTTTGAAAATACGAAAAGTGATGAGATGACAAACAAAAGATAGTTAACCAAAAAATGAGATATAACTTTAAAAGATGCATTGTCCAATCATTGATATGGGAATTTGCAATTTGACTGCACACACTAAAGGTTTATGATCTATTAGAGCAGTAGTAATTGAATGGTATAGACCTAGTACTAGAGCCTTGTGATGTAAATAAGTTTGCATTTACGACAATGAGAAACATTGGCATTGAGTACACATTGTTATACATGAAGATGTTGAAGTGAAGTGTTCATGAAAAAAGTTGAGTTTAGTGACATCTTATGTAGGAAAGTTATGTGCATCTTCTAATATGACAAAGAAATATATCTTGTGTGGACTAGGGATGCATGCCACCCTTAATAATATCATGCTAGATGGTTCCACAGTTGGTGATGGGAAAAGAATAATGTCAATGAGATGTATGCATATGGTGAAAAATGTTGCAAAAAGTATGTTCAACTATAGTGATGGAAAGACCACTATGCACTATGGACATGCTAATAATAATTTGTAGACAAGTACAAGATGAGTTCACACATTTACTGCCTACAAACACCTCTCATGTCATGAAAGAAATAAACATTTTAGGGTAGTAGTCAAATCCAACACAAACAAAGGTTTGTTATCTTGTTTTTATAGTTGTATTTGTTGTCATTTTTTCACTCTAGCCATTTAATATAACATAAAATTATGCAACATGAAACTAGATAATCAGAATGCACTTTTTTGCTAAAAGGTAGAACTTAGAAAGACTGAAGGCACATGATCAAGTCCGCTCTTGAAAAAGGAAAAATAAAAAGCATTCAAAATGAAGTAGCTTTGTATACACAACTAAAAGTATTAGTCATTAACATGAACTAGATTTTAACTCCTAAGAGCACACACTTATGCAACAATCATTTTTGTTGTCATAGAAATCACTTTTCATAACCTATAATTTAACCTATATGGATATGCTAATATTTGTAAATAGATAGAATAGAGTAGATAGGCAGTAGAATTGCGCGTGTTAAACTATAAACGTGTACATGTATACAATGAAGTGTACTTATTTGACTAGAGAAATCAGTGTTGCAAGTGCTTACATGCATATAGAGAAGTGTGCTTCTTTGATAAGTACATATATGTATGCAAAGAGTTCTACTTCTTTGACTACAAATTCATGTTTTGTACATGTTTACATGTATATAAAGAAGTGTGCTTTTTCACTATACAAATTAGTGTTGTAAATGTGTTCATATATATATATGTGTACATATATGCAGAGAAGTGTGCTTCTTTGATTGTAAAAATTATGCATAGATAATATAAGGAATCGCTTTGGATGAAATGAAAGCATCAACTCCTCATATTTCATTGTCATTTTCTTGATCTGAATTGAACAACGAAATTGAAAAATATATTCAAACCAAATCAAAAATATCTTCATGTGATTCAACCATTCCCTCAAGACCAAGGAGGAATGAGCATATTCAAACTCTCTAAGTTGTCCAAGTGTATAATCTCAAGTGGTATTCATACAAACTATCTTTGTACGTAGACAGTTCTCTTACACATCAAACTTTTCGACTCATCCAAGACGAAGCTTCATCATGAACCAACAACCTCCAAAGTGAGATATATATATATATATAGAGGGGGAGAGAGAGATAGAGAGAGAGAGAGAGAGAGAGAGCTAGAAAAGGCTAGCAATGAAATTGAGATCTTTGACTCGATAGCATTTGGCTTGAATTGCTACTATTTAATAAAATCAGAATTTTTAATAAAACTACAATTTCTATAAATGATGTCTATGCCATTTTACTAATAGAACAATTTTATTATATGTGACCCACTAGACCTAAAAGCCCATTTGGTTGAGATCTAATTAAAATAACCACTTCTTTTAAATTAAATCTATTATTTGAAAATATATTTAATGGCCTTCTGACCATATAGGGTAAAAGTCATGTCTCATTATCTCAAATGACTTTGGGGATACTCTTATCTTTATTGGGTATATCTATCATTGGTTACTAAATAGATATAAACACTTGTTCATCTAATGCCTCAGTCAGATAGGAGTATGTCATTGACTATCAATCACTTAGTATATCAACATTTTGAAATCTTGTATTTGAAATTAGATCAATTGAAAATTTTCTTTTTCTATTATTCTTACTACCCTAGTTAGGATGTTCTTTCTCACTTATCAAGAGTGAACAATCTCTTATTATCTACTCAATTATCTTCACCAGATTTAAATTGTACCATATCCATTAATTGTACTGTACAATCAAATTAATGATCCATAATTCAAAAGCCAAAGCATAAGATACACTCAGTAAAACATATTTGGTGACTTAAGTCCAATGTCCAACAATGCAATTGTGATGATAAATAACCCTAGTTAATATTTAGGTAAGATACTATTTAAGGTTTCTATGTCAGATATGTTAAGTAAACATATTTATTTCACTAATAAGCACACCTACACATGTATTTTAGTGTCTCCACACTAATGATGAATGAGATTAGTCACCCTCATCTTATAAGAAAACATCATATACAATAGTCTATTTGGATCCTTAAAGTCTCATCTCAAGGATCCTACAAACGGGAACATTTAGATCTCATGCATTTAGATGATTGATTTCATTATAATGATCTCATTATGATTGAATCATCTTTATATGTTATCAAGGTCTTCATTACAATATGTAAGTAATCGTCTCATGGTAGTGGAATTGTTCTATTCCTTAGATTTCATGGTCATTGTCTTAGTCAAAACCAAATGGCATAACCAAGAACTAAATTTGAAGAAAATCAAAAATACCCTTTTAGAATTTGAAAAATCTCTCAAGACAGATGAAGATGGAAAGTTTTCTTTATTTTCAAACAGTCTAAGTATTTGGTCTTTAATGGTAACCACACGAAGTTCTACCAAAGACAAGTTCTTCCTTACACCAAACTCAAGAACTCTTTCTGAACAGTGTTTCACCATGCTAGGATATGCTCTAGAGGGGAGAGAAAGAAAGGAGGAGGTTGAAGATGAAATTCTAACCCTTGGCTTGTTATGGTTTGGCTCAATCCTCCACTATTTTTAAAAGAAATTTAAATTTTTCTTAAAAATCCAAAATTTTAATAAATCAAGTCCAAGCTCATGTACTTATAGATAAGTTATATTGTGTGTGACCCACTATGCCTAAGAGTATTTTGGGTTGAAGCCTAATTTGAATAATAACTTATTTCAACTTTAATAATTTATCTAATAATAGATTTATGAATTTTTTGATCATGGAGGGTAAAAGTCACATTCCATAATCTCAAGTGACTTTGAAGAGGATCTCATCTTTAATGAGCTTTTCCATTATCAATTACTGTATGGATATAAATTCTTATCCATCCAATGTTTTGGTCAGATAGGGATACGACATCAATTGTCAACCCCTTAGTGCATCAACACTTTGGGATCAAGTACTTCCAATCGGATCAATTTGAAAAAAAAATTTCTAATTATCCTTCCTACTCTAGATAGGAATTTAAAGTAATATTCTAAAAGCATTCACTCTCACTTATCAAAAGTGGATGATCATTTGTTGCCCACTCAATTGTCTCTACTGAGTTTCTCTTGTATTTGATTCATTAACTACATTGGACTATTAGTGATCCATAAGTCAACAGTCAAAATACAAGATATGCCTAAAAATATATCTTTGGCAATTTACGTCAAATTTCTAACTATGCAACTATGATGATAGAAAACTCTAATAGATAGTTAGGTAAGATACTATTCCGAGTTATAAATTGGTCAATTTAGTGAAATTATTTCACTAATAAGCATCCATATGCATATCTCAATGTATCCCCATTAATGACCAATGAGATCCGTCATTCTCATCTTATGAAAGACATCACATATACTAGTCTATCTAGATCCTCAATATTCCATCTCAAGGATCCTATGACTAAGAATATTTAGATCATGTAATTCTAGATGATTGATCTCATTATCATGATATCATTATGATCCAATCATTATTACATGTGATCAAGAACTTCATTACAATATATGTATCTAATAAGAGCAAGTAACAAATATATACCAATTATATTGAATGATATATTTCAAGAAATGTCAAATCTTATCAAATATGATTAACTTGTAGGGCATACATTTCTATCAAACACACACTTGCACTAAGCCAATCACCCATCTATTTGATCTCCATCAGTACAAGGTGATGCTCAAACACACTTTGAATTAGCACCTTAGTTAGTGGATCTGCCATGTTATTTAACATAATATCATCTATCTTCTCTCTTATTAAATTGGTATTGCCTCAGGAGTGATTAAACTTTTGATGAGATATAAGTTCTATTACATGTGCAATAACACATTATTTTCATAAAACAATGAGACATTGTAAGAGGTAGTAGGGATAATCCCATATTTAAGATGAATTTCTTCATCCAAACTGCTTCTTAAGCAATTTTCAGTAACTATGTAGTGTGTTTCTATTGTAGAATTTGCAATGCTCTCCTACTTGGAACTCTTCTAGTTTACTGCACCATTATTCATGGTAAACACTTACCCTTATGTTGTGTTTCCATCATATTTATCTAGATAAAAGCTTGAGTCTGTAAACCTACAAGGTGTCAAGTCATATCCTCCATAGACTAGAATACATCCTTAGTATTTCTCAAGTTCTTAAAAAAATATTTCTTAATTATCTAGTGACTCACTTATTTCTTCCTAATGATTTCTTATAACACTTAGAGCTTGTGCCAATTTAGGCTATGTACATAACATATCATGCATGACAGACCCTATATCTAATGCATAAGGGACTCACCCATATTCTCCTTCTCTCTTCAAGAGAGATAAACTATATATCTAATAGGTAAAAAATCTATCTTGGAGTTTTTTTATGTCAAACCCTATGACTATGGTGTCTACATACATTGATTGGATCAAGTAAAGCATAATTTTAAATTTATGTGTATTAAAAAAATAAAATGAACTAATTTCGATTCCGATAGTTTACAAGATACAAAAAAATTTCAAAACCATTATTTTTTATCAGAATCAAATTGAAATTTTGAAATATCGGATTTCTCTTACACCCCTACACACAAGTCACTATGCCAAAGTAGACTTTTAACACCAATTTTATTTTCTAGTAAAAGTGTTGCATTTGCTACTAAAAGTAATTAGTAGCCATACACATTTTGGCTACTATAGATGCCGTCACTAAAAGTCTATAGTAGCGATTATTTTAAATGGCTAGTAAATTAACATTTAGTAGTAATTGTAATTGTCTCTATATACATTTACAAATGTCACTTTTTCTAATCTTATTAGTCACAAAATGAATTAATGACAATAGATTTGACTGTTATAGAAAATATATAAAAGTAATTTAAATAGCTACTATAACTACTATATTAAAATGACAACTAAATTGGCTATTAAAGATAGCGACAAATAGGTTGCTATAGTGTTAATATTGGCATCTATTTTCTTCATAATGAATTTAAACCTATTTCATTTCCATTGTTAATGTACATTACTTGGCATAATCATAATGTCATGTACTCATTCGAACACATGGAGGCAAACAAAATAATTTCCATTGTTACCCAATGTACAAATTTAGTGAAAGTAAATTTCACTAACTTCACCCATTCATACACATTTAATAAAAGATGCTCATTCTCTTCAACCCATTACAATCAAGTACATTAAGCCATTAAAAGACACTATGTTCATATCTCCCACACTCCAAAATGTGAAATGATTCTTGCTTCCAAACAATATCCTTCTACGTATTTTTTGTCCTCCCCTAGAAACGTCTCCCAATGCCAGTGAACACATCAGATTTGGAACCTTTCGATTTACCATTACAAAGCCTCTTGAGCTTGAAGGTTCATCATCATTGATCTCTTGTTGCACCTAATTTCTTGTGAGAGATTCAACACAAAGAAAATTGTAATAATGTCCACTGTGAGAGTCGTGTAGTACATGCAAATGATGAGATGATGAAAAAGAAAAATAAATAATTAACAACAAAAACAGATATGGAAAAAGAAAGTTTCATCTACATGGCTCTTGGTCTATCGGGCATATCCTCTGGCCTTTTCCTATTTTCTGCAGCAACAAGCACAGTTATCCTTCTTCCACCGAAAAGTTGTCCATTCATGCGGTATTGGGCCTCAGAAGCAACATAAGGATCAATGAACTCCACACATGCAAACCCTCTAAGTTCTCTATATGTATGGAAAATAAAAATTTTGATATTTTTATAGCAGAAATGGCTAGCATTTTCATTAGGAAATAACCATTTGGAAAAGAATTAATCAACCACAGAACTAAACGCGTTGTAACGTTGCATCACATTTTAATCTTCTTTAGGAATTTTTATCACTAAGTATTAACTTAAAGCCACTTTATTAACATGTTGCTAAAGCAACATAAAATACGGTTTAAAAGAAAATAAATGATGTAAGGAGAGCAGCATCTCCAACTCAAAATCTCTAAAAGCAACATTAATCTAAACATGTATAAATTTACTTGTCATGTATACTACATTCAAAGTAGCTTCTAGCAAAGCATGATTCGTGCTACACAAACATGGGATGAAACATGCCTACATGAACCGAAAGTCAAAAGACTCCTTGAGTGTCAACTCAAAAAGTTTTTTTCCAACATATAGCAGAACAAAAAATGCAATTAAAAGAAAAATGAAATATTCAAGGCAACCAACTTGGTACGTTTGACATAAAAAAAACTACAAAGTATTTTGCCTCCATCTTCTGACGGCAGGCAAAATCTCATAATTTTCTCAAAGTGACCATTCTTCAGAAGAGTAGGATCTAATATGTCCAATCGCATGCTTCGATTAAAATCTAAACTACAGTAAAAAACAATTACAATTTATGATGTAGAAAAGATTCATAGATAGTAAAAATATTAAAATGAAGAATCATCTGATGCAGAACCACTCATAGTTGCATATTTTAGTAGTAAAAAAATAGTTCTTGATGCAATTATATTTACTACTATGCAAATTATTTTTAATGATACAGAACATATTTGATATTTTTAGTAGGATCCAAACAATAATCAGCAAAAAATAATTTCATTTTGTCAAGAAGCAAGCTGATCTATGAACTAGAGGACTCAAATTTTAAAGAGAACACAAAAATGTTTTCATACGTTCAGAAGAAAAAAAATCTTAGTCTAAAATATGTTCTATATTAATTTCTCAAACAAATCCAAGTTTCTAGAAAATGTATAAATCCTTGAACGAACAAATATGCAATAGACTAAGATAGTCTAAAATATGTTCTTTCCATTGGTTGTGATCTACATGTGCATCACTTATAGTTGGTGTACCATGATGAATATTATTGATATCATCCTCAAACTTTTTCTTTAGTTTGCACTTGAAGTTTTTCCACTTTGAACCAAGACTTATCATCACCCATGGGTATAAGGCATCATCAACATCAAACTTGTCCTATATACAAGACATAATTTTTAGAACTAATTACTATTTAAAATAACATAAAAAAATTCCCGTTTATACCTTTATGAGTTCCCACATGTTACTTTTATTTTCTTGTGACACCTTTCTCCAATCTTCCCATGTTAATGGAGCCTTTTGTGGTTTTCGAGCAATGACACCAAGATAACTTGCCAACTTTCTTGCATTTGGTCCAATTGGTTGACCAAAATCATTTATATCCACATGTAAAGCTTGTCTCTTGTCCACGTTCAATAAATCAATGCATCTAGTAACTCCACGTCTTCTTTTGCACATTTGTAATGTTTAACAACACATGACATAAAACAAGTATAGATCTGTTAGCAAAAATCAAGATGTGTACATTACAAAACTAAATACCTGTAGTCATTTATTCAACATCATTTTGAGAGTTTATTCTATCGACATCATTATCACTAAAGTTGACTTCTCTTGAAGGTGGATCACTACAGTTAAACGAATCATTATTTTTTGTAGATCTTTTATCTTGCTATTTACCCTGGATGACATGTGTACTCTGGTATAAAAGAAGTTTGAGTTCATTCCAAATTCACATTAACATTAAGAAATAAAGAATAATATGAATAAGTGATACATTTAAAAGTATAAATAAGTAAATTTATATGTATTTCAAGTTTTTTTTACTCTATGCTCATTGTTTTGATAAACTTGCACCTTCACTGAAGATGTATTCGTTGTCTTTGTTCTAAGTTGAGCTTGCACTTGACGAATATGTTCTGTACTCTAATGCAATCAAAAATTTATTATAATCACATGTAACACAATGAGCAAGCAATAACAGAACTAGACATTTTCAAAAGTAAAAAAGATTATAGGTATCTCACTTTATTGCCATTCTTCTGATGAATATGCACTTTGGCCGATGATGGATCAATGAGATTAAAAAATTCATTAGCTTCTACAGATGTTTTGTCTTTCTCTTTTCGTTGAATGTGATGCCTGGATAGAAACTTTGACTTCAATCTATGATGAATTTGTATTTGAGGAACATGTTGTGTGCTCTAATACAATAAACACATACATCAATGCAAACATCAAATTATCGTGAGTGCTGATATTAAATTATGATCAAGCGTAAAAACAAGTAAATGTGTACATACAAAGTCAAACATGTGTATAATAAATGCTAAATAGTAGGATTAAAATCATGTCATGTAAAAAAACATATATGAAGCATATCTATGAATCATTGTTTTCATATGTTCCTTCAATGTCTATTCTAAGCCAACTTATGTCTTCATCTTCAATATTTTTGACATCTGCAAGTAAAACTTGAAATAAATGTCGATCAAAGCCGAAACTTCTTTGATCCTCTCCTATTGCAATGTGTTGTTCGGAATCTATCAAGTCCCTATGTGGAGCTTTCAACACAACATGACAGTCGTTGTCTATAGGATCTATAGAATATAACACTTGCTCCGCTTGTGATGTTAAAATAAAAAGTTCATCTGAAATTTTATCACTACTTAATAACTTTGAAATTTTAACAAGTGTTAAGTTGAAGTCATCTACTTTAACTTCTCTTCCATGAGATAAAACATCAACCCAATCGCATTTAAATAATGTAATCTTCATGTCATGATCATATTCCATTTCTACTATATCTCGAAGTACACCATAGTATGAAACTTCTCCAACAATTGCATTTTTATCTTTAACACTTGAAAAGCTTGATGTTTTAGCCTTCACCACAATTCCACTATTTTGTGTCTTTCTCTCCTCTTCAAGTTCTTTGGTGTGAAATCTATAACCATTAATGACAAACCTTTTATAGGTCCTAGCTAAGATATATGGACCATGTGCTAACCGTTGAAGTTTAATACATTCAAGTTCACCTCTGCCTTGTATGAGTTCCTTCACCTACAACTAATGAAAAACGAACACAAAATATATGATGTCGTCTTTAATTTGTATAGACAGAGTGACAATAAAATAATCTCTTACATTTTCTCTGAACCATATATGAAACTATTCATTGTGTTTTTTCTCTATATATCTACCACGTGCATTATGATATTGTTTAGCCAAAGTGTTAAGGTGAAGCCTGCATACAAAATTAAAAGTTAAGTTAGAATAATTTGTAGAATATTAATGTAAAATATTCACTACTTACTCAATAAAAAGGCTAACTACATCACAATTGAATAACACATATCGGTGGGCTTGGACTAAAGTTATATGATTCAATAATTGAGATGAAGATCCACCTATTCCACATTCAGGAGAAAATAGAAAACTCCTTTAACTCAATTGTGTCCATATTTTCATCAAAATTTCGCATTGGACGATTTACCCTACTTTCCATATTATGAAGATATCTAGAACAAAATGTTAGACATTCTTCTGCAAGATATCCTTGTGCAATAGAGCCTTATGGATGAATCTGTTGCATATATAAGACTTTAATGTCATGAGATATCTACAAGAATGAAAAAATTGTTATTGTATTTTGATGTGCCATGAACGTCTAAATGAATTAGTAAACATTTATATACCTCTCAATAGGATACATCCTTCCATTGATAATACACTGGTCCAACAAGTCTTGCCTCCTTAGCTAAATGAATAAGTAGGTGCACCATGATATCAGAAAATAATGGGGGGCGGGGATTCTCTTCATTTGACACAGAACTATAGCAATGCCTGACTCCAAAATGTGTAGGTTGGAAATTGAGATGATATTCGAACAAATTGCATTAAAGAACTTACACGACTCAACTAGAATCAAGTTGACTTTTTTAGGCAGAGCTTTTCGTAGAGCTAGGGGAAGTAGTTGTTGCATTAAAAAATGACAATCATGACTCTTCGAACCTTGAAGTTTTGTTTCTTTCACACATTGAGAAATGTTCGACGCAAACCCATCTGGAAGCTTAATATCCTTCAAAACTTTACAATTTTTTTTCTTTTGTATCCATATGAAAGCATGTTGGGGGGAAATAGACCCTTGATCCTAGTTGTTGTGGATGCAACTCTTTTCTTATACTCATTTCCTTCAAGTCATATCTTGAGCTACTATTATCTTTATTCTTTCCTTCAAGGTCCAATAAAGTCCCAATAATATTATCACACACATTCTTCTCAATATGCATAACATCCAAATTGTAACGAAGAAGATTATCCTTCCAATATGATAATTCAAAGAAAATACTTTTTCCTCAAGTTATATGGTGGCTTAGTATAGGTAATGTGTGTTCTCTTTCTTTTAGATTCTCGGACACTCTTCTTTCCAAATTTAACATTAAGGTCTTATTTGTGTCAACACATTATCACCTATCAAAAGCATTGGTGTAGAACGATGCTCTTCATTACCATCAAATGACATCTTGTCTCTTCGAAAATTATGATCACCTTGGAGAAATCGCTGATGTCCTAAGTCGCATAATTTTCTTCCATGCACAAGTTATCTTGAACATGTTTCCTTGTTACATATAGGACATGCTAAGTATCCTTTAGTGCTCCATCTTGACAAATTTGCATAACTAGAAAAATCACTAATTATCCACATTAATGTTGCATGAATCTTATACATTTCTTTTTTTTTTGAGATATCATATGTGTTTATACCAACATACCATAATTCTTTCAATTCCTCAATTAAAGGCTGCAAATATACATCTAGATCATTGCCTAGACTTTGGGGCCCTTCAATAAGAAGTGACATAATAATAGATGGTTGTTTCATACATATCCATGGAGGCTTGTTGTATATCACTAATAAAACTGGCCATATACTGTGTGTAGTATTCAAACTTTTGAAAGAATTGAAACCATATGTAGCCAATCCAAGCCTTATATTTTTAGAATCTATAAAAAAAGAAGGATGATGATAGTCAAAACTTTTCCAAGATGGTGAATCTGCAGGATGACATAGCAAACCATCTTTAATCCGTTCTTCATTATGCCATCTCATATAAGATGTCTTTAGGACATAAACAATCTTTGAAGTTTTGGAATTAGAGGAATGATGAAGGACCTTTGCTGGCACTTTACTTGTATTCTTTGAAGCTTTCTTTTCTTCTTTACCATTGTCTTTTGACACTTTTTCGTTGGTCTTCCAACGTGAAGTTTTACATGTCTAGCATGATACCTCATTAGTATGTTCTTTCCAATATAACTGACAATCATTAGGACAAGCATGTATCTTTTTATAGTCAAGTCCCAATTGTACAATCAATTTTTTCATGTCATAATAGGAACTTGGTAATGTATGTCCAGTTGGAAGTGCTTTGCCTAATAGCTCAAGTAACATGGTTACTGATTTATCACTCCACCCATTAAGACAATTCAAGTGAAATAATTCAACTTGAAACGATAACTTAGTATAACTATCACAACTGGGATATAACTATACATCAGCATCATTCAATAGCTTAAAAAAGTTCTCTGGTTCTAATTTACTATAAGATGCCTAATCAATGCCTACTTGACTTTCATCTTCATCATGCATTGGATTTCCACAAAATTCTTCTAACATTTTCTACATGCCATCTCGTTGATTTAAGTCTATATGACAACCTAGAATTTGACCCTCTATTTGAATACTTGTTTCTCCATGAAAGTACCAACACGTATAATCTCTAGCAAAACCTTCACATACAAGATGATCAAAAACATCATCTCTATCCATTAAAAGACAATTATTGCAATTTTTACAAGGACATAAGATTCGATTCCCAGAACATGACACCTCAAATGCATAATCTAGAAATTTATTGACTCCAAGTATGTACTCTATTACTTGCCCTATTTACATAAAGAAGCATTTGTTAGGCCTATATCATGAATATGACAAATATTATTTCTCTTGGTTATATCATACAACTTTAAACTATGGTACCTTGGTTGTTGCATCTAACTCTTGTCAAACTTGTTGTTAACTATATTAGTATTTACTTCCTACATATTTCATATAAGAATATAAGTGAAATATAAACATGGTTCACAAAATAACTTAAATACATCAATTTACTCAGTGGGATGAATTGAAGTCAGACGGGTTCCATTTGAACTAATGTTTTGTCAACAAAATCCATGGCTCTATCTCTTTCTTTTAGATTGTTGTCTTGTCTCTTCATACCTTTGCAAAAGCAAGATGCAAGAAACGATGTAATAGTCAGCATGGGAAATCAAATAGAAAAAAATTACAAGAATGTACTCGGAAAAGGTTAGGGCTTATCATTGATATGAAATCTTCTGGTTTCCCTCAAATAGTGGAAACAATAGAGCTATTTGATTGTGTCTTAGCACCTATATGTGACTAACAAGCATCATTTCTCTTCCAATAAATGAAGTCCCTTATTGATAGTAACTAACTTTTAATGGGTGACTATAAAAATGTGGTTTCATGGATATTCTAAAGTAGACTGATTAAGGATCTAATTTTAGGTTATGAAATAGACTGATTGAGGACTGTTTGAAGACCAATTAAAGGGTCCCCGAAGGGACATGTGAAATGCCTATTCTGGTGTTTGAACATGGGTAGAGGTAGGGCTACAAAGGGTACTACAAATGGGTCTACAGTAAGTGACTGTGTTGGAATGTCGACCGGGCAGGTTTAAGGGGTTTGCAGTAGGTCGGAAAGGGATCAACAAAAGGGGACAACAGTGGGTTGAACATGGAGTTTGCATGTGGGTAGAAAGTGGAATGTAGATCGGGCAGGTTTAGCATTCAAATTGTCTCATGCAACAAAGAAATAAAATGGTTCACTTTTAATTTAGAAAAATAAAGACATAAACCTACGATTAGCCTAAAGTTGTAAGAAATAAGTCCATTTACCGATTTGATATCACCAAATTAGAAGAACATTAACCTACATGAAGAGTATGAGCCATCATGGAAGATGGAAATGCCATAGAGAATCCTAAAGACCATTAATTCTGGCCCTTACACAAAGGGGATTTTAAGAGAAATGTACTCCATATAAGGCTTCACAGGCTTTACTGATTCTAGCTCATCTTTAATGCCCCCCCCCATCACATGACTCCAATACTTTGGAAACTTTCATCATGGATTATTCATGTAATGGATGTGATTAATGACCATAATCATCTGGATTAATTTGGTGCTTTTCTAAAATTTTGATAGTTTCTAAATAATGCAAAAAAGACACACTCATATATCTCAATTATTTTATGAACATGATACATCCTCTGTTTGAAAAAACTTTAGTGAAAAAGGATTTCGAATTTCAAAAGCAAAAGAATATTCAGTTAACAGAAAATAGTAACCTCAAGTTGTGCCCTGATTTAAGACATTCCCTAGTGTCATAGATGTCTGCATTATTTGCCTTAGTTTTTTGAACTTCTCACCTGCAGAAAAGGATAAAGATTAGAAGCAATCAGAATTATAAAAGATTGTATCTAAGACAAAACAATCAAAATGGTTATCTCAATAATGCACCATTGATTATATTCAAATTAGATCTTAGTCTTTTCACCCACATAAATAATACAAACCAAGTAGTTGTCATTTTTTTAAGAAATCACAAAAACAAAGAAGACATTCAGAAGAGGAGGAGACAAGGTGAAATATCACTCTATGATGGTGCATTTTCTATTCCCAACTCCTTCTCTCATCTAAATATCCTCTTTCCCATCCAAAGATCTCATCAAAACACGCCCCTCGGCCAGTCACTTGAGCATGTTCTCTATGAATGATCCTCCAACCTAAATACACCTAGTCATTTAGCCATTAACTAGGCCAAAAATTTTATCCAAACCCTGCCCAAAATTGACCCCTACGCACACCATAGATCCACCAAGGATGAATCTTGGTCTAGAAATCCCATGGAACATCAACAACCTGTTTAGATATTCAAGTACCCAGTACATATTTCTATCAGGCTTGCAAGTCCTGAACCTAAACACCTTATTACAAAAAAAAATGTGTTTGGATGTTTGTTCACCCCCACATTCAAGTTTGAGATCTCAGCTAGCATCCCAAGCCGAACATACCCTCCTCGGACCTATTGGACTTAATAAATGCCTCTACAAATTGCTAATAAGCCTCACTTGGATGCTCCTATGAGCCAACCAAGGTTTGATCCTATGCAGCCAGTGAAGGATGCGGTGATGGAGGCGATTTGGGCGGAGGGTGCGATGGCATGGGTGATGACAGAGGCATGAGATGGTGGAAGTGCGTGTTCCTATGGTGTTGCATCTCTGTGTTCGCAAACTAGAGGAGTGCCGCCACCGTAGATCAAAGTGTGAGGAGGTAGATGAGATGCACCGCTATGCCTTGTAGCATCGGAATCTTCAAAGCACAACCCGATGTGAACAAAGGCGACACTCAGTTGAACAAACACCTCTGATCAAAGGCAACACAGCTAGCTCTAAGAATCTTGATCATTGTAGAAAGAGATATAGATGGGGATCATAGAGAGAGAGAGAGACCTGGGTAGCAAAACTAGTGGATGTCTCTTTGAGCCAACACGATGCCATTGATGGAAGAGCTCAAAGGTGTCAATAATGATAACGAGCTTGCGGTTTTGTCAGGTACTGCTCCGTCGGAGGCATGTGAAAGACCTGTTTTGGTGTTTGCACAAGGGCAGAGGGAGCGCCGTAAAGGGTACCAGTCCGTCGATTACTTCTCCACAGTGCAACAAACTTCGCACAGTAGAGCTCCCAAACACCTCAGACTCCGCAATGCGCAAGATCTCTGCCACTTCCTGCCGCAAGCCTTTGTGTGAGGAATCGGTCGCTGCCACTTCCAAAGAAGCCGCCCGCCGCAAGCCTTTGTGTGAGGAATCAGTCACTGCTGACGGCACCGGTTTCTTTTTTTTCTGAATATTCTCCGGTGGCGAAGGATTTGTGCGTGCGGGTGGGGGGGCGACAAGATTTTTTTCCCTAAAAAGGGAGAAACTACCACGTCGTGAACGTGGAGATACGGAAGGATCTTATTAGTTGCAATTTTTATATTTGCTACTAATATAAATTATTTGATAGCAATTAAAATTGCTATTAAAAAGATTTATTTTAATGATACTCTTTTAATAGCTTTTATCCTTAAATTGCTATTAATAGACCCTGACAGATCCGCATGCACCAGTACGTCCTGCCCTTTTGCATGTGTTCTGATCAAAATTACCGAGGCATGCAACTTTCGCTTCGTCTTTATTTTTGGTCAACACAAACAAAATACTAAATAAAAATACAAAGCATACAAAAAAACCGAACTTTCGCTTCGTCACAGCGTGCAATTTCGCTTCGCCTGTGACGAAGCAGAAACAAAGAAGCATTGTGGTGAGTTTTCTAAGTATTAATTTTACAAATAATATTATTCTTATAAAGGTGTTACAACATAAATATCCATCGAATAGTATACACTAGAGTTTAAGAGTTATTATAGAATCAATGGAGTGTTTGGTTGGACGACAAGTTGAGTTTTATTATAAAAATAATTTTTAAAATTTAACATTATTACAAATTTATGTTTTTAAATAAAATTTATTTTTTTTTGAAAAAAGAGATGGGATCATCTTGTTTATTTTATGGTTCTCACTTTTTTTGTCATACATGATTTTTACTTTTTTTATCAAATCTCTCCAAATATAAATAATTTTATGTTATTGAATAATTTAAATTGTATATAAATATAACTTTTTTATTAAAGTGCATATTAATTTACTGCCTAACCAAACACCATATAAATATATAAAATCTAATGTCTCAGAAATATTTTAACAACTTTTAGCTTAATAAGTTGAAATGTGATGGTGCAGTAATTGTTGTAGTCTGTGGTGTTCTCAGCTAACAACGTCACTTTACAAAAAAATTATTTTTTAACCTAATACATGATTAGGAGTGTGAATAAAATTTGATATTTTTATATTCTGATTCGATTTTAATAAAATATAATAAATTTAAAATTTATTTTATATTTTATAAATTATTATAATAAAAAAATAAAAAAATATTCTAATAATTTATCAAAATTAAAATTAGTTAATTTTATTTGTGTTAATTTAATTTTAATAATAAATAAATATTTTTCATAATTAAATTTAAATTATAAATATTTTAATATTTTGATAATCAAAATCGAATTCCAGCGATGTGACCCTTTTACATCTGCTTCTCGCCGTTATTTACGAGACCTGACTTCTGGGTGGTTACTTGTATTCAGCTTCTTCTTTTTTGTTTTGGTAATCGTTACTTGTATTCAGCTGGCCGTGGCAATGGCAATGCCGCAATGGCAATGGCAACCGTGCAAGGGCGCGAGATAGCCTATGGACCGCTGGACAGGTATGCTGAGGGTGGTGACGAGAACCGGCGGATCCGAACTCAAAACAGCAGCCTCCCTTTGCATCTCACGCTTCTCCGGCTTCCTCTCTGTTCCATCCACAAACGTCCTCTTCTTCACCGGCGACCGAGTCGAGGGCTCAGGCGACCCGCTCATCGAGGAGCTCTCGGACTCTGCCAACATTGCCCACTTGCTTGTGTCGAAGCTGAGTGGTGGACGCAGCGTTTCTGCTGTTGATGCCGCCTATAACGTGTGGGTGGTGGACGCCTCCACCTTCCATGGGCCTTTCGCCGTCTACAAGGAGTTTGTTCCCTCAGTTGACTCCTGGGGAAATCCCACGCGCTATGACCCGGAAGGCTTCCCGGCTTCCATTTCTGTGACGGAGCTCTTGTCCAGGTGTGTCCAACAGGTAGCGGTGTCCGTCCATTCCCTTCTGTCCTTGGGTTAGTATTCCGTATGTACTTCATTTATCTTCAAATTGGTGTGGGGATTTTTTTATCTGGGGGCAGTGATCCTGAGAGATATTCCCCGATCACAAGTTGCGTTCCTTGTTGGTCTAAATCGGAAGAGGTGAAGCAAAATTGAGCAGAGCAGAAGCAGAGGAAGGGTAAGGAAATGAGAACGGCTTTGGAGGGTGAGGAGAACCGGAGACAACTGAGAAAAGTGCATCAGCCAGAATTCACTTTTCCATTTATTACTCATTATTTGTACCATCCCTAAATAACGAGGGTGAGACTTATCTAATAACTGTTGGTAGCTATGTTCCGGCGATCATCTTTCTCAACAAACATTAGGATCTCATTTAGATACAAATCTTGATTTGTAAAAAAATATTCATATCAAAATTAAGTATAAAATATAGTATCATATGATATGCCTATTTTCTCACTCATTTAAAAAGAGGGATATAAAAATACATATCTAAATCCTAATGTCAAAACCGGTATCCTCATTAAGACAAGTCCCTACAATTGGATCCTCGTAATTTCAATTGTCATTATCCTTTTTGTCTTTATGCTCTTCAATATTATCCTTGTGAAAGTCATTCAAAGTCAACTAATTTTGTTCTTCAATCTCTTCTTCATCTCTCATTTCCAAATTATCTAGTTGCATTGTGAAACTTCGGAAAGTAGCATTATTTGTTTCACTTTGACAGACTTTGAGCCTTATACCTTGATATAGACATGTAATAGCATCTGGCGCACCTAATTCGATGTCCACATCAGCATATGTACCACTGGACCAATCTAAGTCATCAAAGCATATAGTATCATATTTTTTAGGCCTTATTTTTTTTCTACAAAACTATCCTTCTAGTGATGATTATATTGAATATACACAAGATCATTTAGTCACTTTTGCTTGAGTCAATTCCTATTCCTTGTGTGAATGTAAAAATATATTAAATTAAATAAAAAATTACACTTTATAAAATAAGATTAGATTGTATACAAACTTTTATCAATGCCATAGTTGTCTACGCAACAAGATGCCAGAAGGATTTTCCATTTATGTGACAAGGTGTCCACCTAGATGATAAAGCGGCAAGCAGTGATAAACCTAAACAAGATTTCTATGTCATAAACATTTATATAACAAGAGCTAATAGAATTGACACATAATAAGAAAAAAATTTGAAACAGATTACATGTACAAAATTGTAAAGAGAAGGTAACATTAATTATATTGACTTGTCAAATGATATGTACTTTTTGAACTTTCTTCTCTATAAATCTATAAAATATTGTTCTTAGTACATATAAATACAAAATGCAATAGCAATCCACGTTATCACAACTAATAAGAAGATAAAAAATACAAAGGTACAACTAACATCAAGTTTATAAGAAATCAACCAAAATACTTAAAATACAAAAGAGAACACAACAATTGTTTAATCCAACAAGAAAATCCCAATATATTTAAATTTTGAGGCCAAACATAGATTTCTCTAAACTCTTATCTTGTGGATTAGACTCATTTGCATCACCCTCATCATTTGTCTCCTTCCATGATGCATATATCATCATCCTCTTAAAGTTGTTCATCATTATCTTCTTTCCTCTGTCTCATTATCTCATAGAATGTGATGTACTTTCTTCACTTTGACTATCTAATGACCCTTTGTGCCATTTCTTCAAAAGCTTTCATAGCTATCCATATCTCCCATGTAAGGTCTCGACTTTCATGAACTAAATCTTTATTTATATATAAATAAATCATTGTATGGGATATGGATTAAATCATTCAATCTCTTATACTCTAACCAATTTCTTTTCTTATTACAAAACTCAACTGAACTCAACACAACTTGAAGTTTAGTCTCAAATTACTTGGGGTCGACCATGTGGATTTTCTCTCCACTCATGTCAATTTTGAGTTACTTCTTCAGAGATATTTAAATTATCTAAATCATATTGAAATATCCTCCTTCAAGTTAACCTAGGTCTACCACATTATTTTTTGTTTTTGTTATTTTAATGCTTTTTTCTTTTCTTACTAGAGCCTTCTTATGTCTATGTTTAATGTGTCCAAATCATCTAAATCTCCCTTCTTGTAATTTATCTATAATTATCGCTACTCTTATATTTTCTCTAATATAATATATTCATTTCTTATTTTATTTAATCTACTATGATCACTTGTCCATCTTAACATTCTCATTTCAACAACACTTATCTTAAAAGTATGTTTTTCTTTTATTGTCTAACATTTTTTTACCACACACCAATATAAGTCTTATACTTGTATGATAAAATTTTTTCTGTCAACTTTAGTGGAATCTTACGATCACATATAACATCTACAGCCAATTTCTAGTCCCCACTTTATCCAATATGTTTTAATCATATGATTAACATTTTCATTACTTTTTTTATTTTTTTTTGAAATATTGATTTAAGTTACTTAAATTGGATTTTTTGAAATAATATTACCTCATTCAAACCAACACTATCATCTATTTTTATTTGGTTTTTATTAAATTTGTAATGTATATATTCTGTTTTAGTTTTACTTATCTTGAAACCCTTAGTCTTTAATGTATTTTTTCATAGTTTTAACTTTATATTCACTCATTCTTGTGTCTCATCTATCAATGTGATATCATTTACAAATATCATATATCAAGGTATATCATGTTGTATAGTCTTCATTAATTCATCCATGACTGATGCAAAAAGATAGACTTAAACCATTGATTTAAGTTAATTGAAATAGGAAAAATCTCTTGTTTCATCTTTAATTACACATACACTAGTGGTTGCTTTATCTTACGTCATTTATCATCTGTATATACTTAAAATGCATCATCTTTCATTCTAACACTCAGCATAAAATCTCTCTTAGAACTTTATCATAGAATTTTTCCAAATTAATAAAATCTATACATAAATCTTTCTTCATATCTCAATATTTCTCAATCAAATTTCTAATAAGAAAAACAGTTTCAATTGTAGATCAACCAATCATAAATCCAAGTTATTTTGCTGAAATATTTATACATTTCCATACTCATCGCTCGATAACTTTCTCTTAATTTCAAATTATGACTCATGTGTTTGAACCTTCTATAATTTATATAATCTTGTAATTTTTTTCTTAAAAATAAGTATAACTTTATTCATTTGGTATTTTTTTGATATTAAAATTTTATTTAAATGTTAAGTTACCTTTCCACCACTAAATCTTCTAAATATTTTCACACTTCAATAGGAACGTCATCGAGACCGTATGTCTTACTTGTTTTCAACATCTTCGATACTTTTTTATCTTCTGAAAATTGAATTATCTTATTATCATTGAAAGTAAACTCCGTCACATTCTCTATGCCATCTATGTTTTTAGAAAAGTTGTCATTAAAAAGTGTAGCAAAATAAATTTTTCATGTTTCTTTGATATCATTATCTTTGATCAAAATTTTTCCTTATTTATCTTTGATGCATCTAATTGTGTTAAGATCTTGAGATCTTCTCTCTCATCCTTGCTAATTTGTAAATACATTTTTTTGCTTTCTTTAGTTCCAAGTTTCTTATACATATGTTTAAAAGTATCATCTCTTGTTCATGCAATTGTTCTTTTTGCTTCATTTTTCATTAACTCGTATTGTTCATAAACTTTGTTGTTATTACACTTCTTTATTGCCTTTTTATATCAATATTTTTTATTATTTATTGTTTTTGCAGTTCTTCATTTCACCACTAAGACTTCTGTTTTTTGGTGGACCATGTCCTTTGCACTCTTCAAGTTTTTTTATCAATCTCTCTAATCTTTATGATGTTCATCCACATAGCATTAATGTTTATGACTTACTTCTAATAATTTATCTTAAGAAGTTTATTCTTAAATGGTTGTTGTTTCGTCCTTTTTAACTCTCACCATTTTATTTTAGGAGAAATCTTTTTTTTTAAATGTGTTTGTTTGTGTAATCTTAGCATCTAAAACTATTAAACTATGTTGGTTTGTTAAAGTTTCACCCGGAATAATTTACAATATTTTCAAATAGCACAATTAGATTTTCTTGTGAGAATGAAGTTAATTTGACTTTTATTTTGTCTATTTTAAATGCTATTAAATGAGTGTTGGCACAAAAAAATGTGCTTCAAAAGACTAGGACCTTTTCAGGATTCATTAGACCGAGGGTGATCTTATTTGCCATAGAGGGGTAGTCATTTAATTTGGTGTTTGGTTAAATCTACCCCTCACTCGGCTTGACTGATTCTATGCAGGAGATACACATGTAGCAGAAAAGGTGTTATTGCAGATTGGGGGCTGAGGAGAGAAACAAGTAGGAGAATGGGCAAATTTCTAAAACTCACAATAGCTATTCATTGCATGGTCCAATTAGAGTCAAATGGCGTCAAGAAGGCATGTGCAGACAGGAAAAAGCCATCTTTGCTCGTCATGTATGTCCAGAATACATAAAATACACAATTAGGTGCGTACCTAGTACTTCCGGGTAGACAATTGCAAAATAAGGAGAACCTTTCCTCGCCGGCTAGCACCAAAGGACAGAACACCAAGGGCCCAAGCCCTCCTCAAGTGCAATGGCAGCCAAGTAATGGATCAGCAGCAGGAGGATCTGCACACAGAACAACAAAACAGACCTGTCAGGAGGGTAATTAGCAACCGGGATGCTCCGAACAGGTCCTAGAAAGCCTGTCCTAGCTTGAACAGATGAAGAAAAGGTTCCCCTCTAATGATCAAAGGAAAAGTGTAGCTGAACCTGGTTCCCGACCAGAGAACAGGGAGAAGAAAAGGTGGGAGAGGCTGACTGGTGCAGACTGCAGAGGATTGAAAGGTACAGTGCAATTGGTCTTATAAGATGGCTTGGTGTGGGGTTTGGACCAAACTCAGATCTCAATCTCACTCAAACCCAAACTGGTTTGTGTCATCCCTCCTAATCCTAATTGGATTATGATTGGGTTACATGAATAAAATAAGACTGCGGTATTCAGTCCCATAGTGAACAAAATCTTATGATGGCCATCATGAGCCTAGTTTTAACTCCAGTTATGTCCCACATGTTTTACCGTTGATGGGCCAAGGATAGCCCATGAAGAGGAGTCCATTAAGGTGCCCATTAGTTATAAACATGGCCTGTTTAGCATCTCCTCATGTGAGAGCAGTCCCGTTCTCAACATCGTCGGAGTACCCCACCACTCTAGCGGGCTTCCTAGCTAAGTTTAAAAAAACTAGATTCTCTAGGGTCCTAGAAGGCGGTGGAGGGAGTCTGAGCCACCAGGCTTGCTAGATTGGCCTTGAAGAAGGCGCAAGGCCGATGGGCTTTTCTAGTAAGCTATCAGCTTATCCCTAAGGCATAGGAAAGCTAGGAGCGATTGGCCTTCCACAAAGCCACACCAGGATCACTTGGAAAATCTTAGCTCTCAGTAAGGAATCAATGCCACCCCTAGAGCTGGTTGGAGTTGAGACCAGAAGATGGCTCTGAAACAGGGGACTTTTCCCTAGAAGTGGGTCGCCGTTCGAACCTCTTAGCTACCCTCTGAACATTGGATGATTTTCAAATCGGCCACGGAAGGCTACACGGTAACCGCATGAAGTAGTAGAAGGCCCTACGAGTCTCCCCTGGCCCTGATAGCACCGAGATTTGCCATGTCAGAGTCTGATCTCTGTCGAGGTTTACCTTGGTGGTGGAAACTTTTCCTGATGTCAAACCATCTTCCACAAACACCAGAGGAGAGGCTTGAGCCTTCCTAAAACCTCCCCGCTGAAGATGTGCATACCCATCACTGATCGGAGATGAAGCCGAAGGGATCAAGCAAAATAGAGGACTTGCCCCGATTGAGACGGATGCCAACGTGAACTTTCTTTCGATGGAGATGGAGGCCCAATCGGATTTCCCTCTTGGTTGGAGTTATTGCTGCAACTTCCCAGCAACTAGAGAGCCACCAAGGAATTGACCAGTTAGGGAAAAAAAGGTCCCGATACCCTTAAAGTAGCTAGCAAGATCTGTTGGGAGGGGTAAGGATTCTGCCACCCTTAAAAACTAGAGGAGACGATTGCAAAAGGAGCCTGATCAGCAGAGGGATCCTTCTTGATGCCAAATAGGCTCCCAACCTATAAAAACTACCCCACGGCAACGAGATGGAGGTTGGCAAGCAAAGAGAGATAGAGAGGGGGGACCTAGGAGTAGAAGGAGAGGTTGTCGACCCTGTCTATCTCCTTCTCCATCATAGCTGACATCACCTGTCTCCTTTGCATAGTTGTCAAGGCGCCCGCCTAGGCGGCAAGGCGCTTTTCCAACAGTGCCTTGTCAGGGTGCCTTGCCTGGGGCCAAAAAGGCGCCCAAGGCGTACAAGGCGCCCGCCTAGGCGCCCAAGCAAGGCGCCCTGGGTATTTTTACATGATTAAAAAAAATAATTTTGAAGAGTTTTACCCCCTTGATACCCCTCACAAGGGACACCTATTTAATTATAGTTTGAACATATTAATATATTTCACTATCACTTATAATATCATACATATTTAAGATTTATGACTATAAACATATATTATATACTTAATTAAGTTCTCTTTCAGCTCTTTCTTCTCCCTCTCTCTGTCTCTCTTAAGTCTTAATTTATCAAGATTAACTCCTTATTCAAAAATAAATACTCACACTTTCATAATTACATATATAAGATCACTTATACTATTACATACTTTTTTGAGTTCGGGGGGCTTCGCACCCTGCCCCATTGACGCCCGCGACCTAACCGCGCAAGTCGATCCGCGACTACCCTACGTCCCCCATTTAATAATATTATAACAATATTTCACTATCACTTATACTATCGCACATATATAAATTTTATAATCATAAATGTGTCATATATTTAAATTTATAAAAATCTATTTAACTCTTTTCTCTTTCATATACACATCATAATTACTTATATACATAGATAAAACACTCATTCAATTATAACATAAAAATATAATTATATTTATGCATATTTTTATGTATCACAACCTCCGACCCAGTCTTCCTTGAATACCACATTGACCGCCTAGGCGACGCCTAAGTGGCCGCCTTGTCACCTAAGCGGAATCAGTACCCTTCAACGCCTTGGGCGCCTTGTCGCCTTGTCACTTTCATCACTGCCTGCTCTGTTTACGTTTGTTGTCGGGGCGGTCAAGGTCACCAGCCCCCTCCCGTTGCAATCTTCAACTCTCTTTGCCTTGTCTGCAACCGTCATCGGTGTCGACTCCCACCCTTGCTGCCATCACTATCTCCTTCATCCACCGTGGCCGACGAAGACATCCTCTATTTCTCTTGTTTTTGTGGCATCTAATCGCACCACTTTCCTTTGCCATCAAAGCCGGCTCCTATGATTGCCATAGCCGCCATCAAAGTCATCTCCATCAGCCCTCACTATCGAAACCATCTTTTGCTGCCATTGCCGTTGATCTAGTCTACTTCCTCTACCGTTGTCGCCATTAAAGCCATCACTTCCCTCTGCTTCTATCATGGAAGCCAGCTGCCATGTTTGCTACCGTTGTTTCCGTCATCGATGCCTTTCTGCACCTCTTGCTACCGCTGTCTGAGTCCTTTATATTCGCTGTTGCCATCATTGTGGTTGCTAGCACCTCCTAGTAGCATCGTCGACAGCATATCTTGTTTTTGCTTCAAATGTCGAGGCTAGGACCTCATTGCGAGGGCCCCCGTGTCGCCATCCTACAAGGAAGACTGGTAGAGCTTGCAAAGGGGAAGACATCTCTTTATCTAGATAAGAGAAGAGGTTGATCCAAGGTGGGCCACTAGGCTCGTGACCCATCAACAAGCCCACTAGGCCTGGACAATATTTAACAATAGGCTCGAGAGACCATTGAAAATCTTAAAATAAACAATCGACATGTTGAGAATGATGCTAAAGTTTAGGAACATAGCTTAGGACTCAACCGAACTTAAATAAAAATCTACAAATGAGCTCAACAATGAAAACTTTGGGGGGGCTGGCCTCATGCACGTCTCTATGTCTTGACTTAACTTAAAAGAAATATAACATATGGATTAGTTTGGGGGGGGGTTGCATTGTGCAAGTTCCTACGTCTTTAAGGTTGGCATAGAACGGTCATCTAAGACTCTAATGTCACACCGTTCTCCCGGTAGGGAGCTATATACCTATTAAGCTATGAAAATATTGGACGTATTTAACATGCTGACATGCCGAATCACACTAATGTGGTTCATAAACTCTGGGATTATCCGGGTGCACTTGATCTAAGCTGGGTGCACTTGATCTTAAATCATTGGGAAGGATCCCCACATACCTATCAAAGGCCGGGTGCATCTTGTCTTAAACCAATCGGAATGAATTTCATAATACTTATAAAAGACTAAATGGATTTAATTCTAGATTATTCTAAGTTTTGCGAATTATGGCTGTAACGCCTCCCTCCAGCAATGAAAAAATGTCATGTCTGGTGTACATTCAATGCTGTGAGGAGTACGAATAGCCTCATGAAATTGGAGGAATGCAAAAATCTAAAGATATGAAATCTACAACATTAAAATTCAGTAAATCAGAATGACAAAGTCAGAGCCTGAAATGGAGTGAAATTTTAATAGAAGATGAATGGATATCTTGGATTTTGACAGACCTGAAATGGAATAAAAATCTGAAAATCTGCATTCTGGATGTAATGAAATGCTGAAATAATTTAGTAAAGCCATCACACAGGAAGATTGTGGGTTGTCTACAAACGAAAAGTCCAGAAGAACTATAACTGGAATCTAGTACACTTCTTAAAGTAAAAGAAAAGAAGATGATGGGGGACAAGGTCGTTTAGTAGTTGAGTTAGGGACTGGCTTTAATATGCAGTATAAGTAGAAACAAATTTTTATTAGACAAATCTAGAATTTATCAAAGTTTGGAAATCATGTTATCGCTAGAAATTAGACCGAGTTGCCTTTTCTTCAGAATGAGTTAAACAATTTGGGTCAATGAATTATTTTATAAAAGTATTCTGAATTTAGAAAGACTTCAAATAATAGTTTTCTGATTTTTGAGTTCGGAAAATTGGTTCCCTCTAATGGATTCACGTAATTAAGCCGACAACATTTGAAATATTTCGATCTAGGACCTCATCTCTTGGCATTCATGAAAACATAATAAAAAAGTAAACATATCATTTAGCACGCTGGGGTTTTCATATTTTTACCTCCACGCCTAGACGTGGGGAATACCGCTCTGCTGGAATTTCATCTGACCTTTAACTACAATTGATTTTTTTAACAGATTTACAAAACTGATTTTCGATTCATGCCTTGCAGGGCGGTAAAGATCACAACAAGAATTTAGGTTGGATGAAAACCGAGGTTGAAGAGCCTATGCTGATTTGTGTTGCTGTTTTCACCATTTCAGTTGTTTGCTCAACAGACCCCTTTCTGCATAGTTTCTACCATTGACCGGTAGTTCAAACTTCAAAGAAAACATCAGTAATCAGGTTAAATCAGCTTGAAAATTTCTCTAGCAATTTTAAGTTCTATTATGACCACAGGTCTATGAAAATGAAGGTTGGTGAAAAGAACAGTAGCTGGTTTTGATTTTTATGAACAATGGCAGGTGTCGTGGAATTTCAGGTTTACTGAGCTGACTAAGTGTTTCAATTCTGAATAACCGAACAGTCATGAAGTATACTTGATATGAACGAACAAATTCTTTATGGAGTATTTTTTTTTTCTTGTGATGCTTCAAGGAAAATTTTACTGAACGAAGAGCATGGTTCAACATTGTAACACAGAAGTGACATTCGATTACTCAGATGCAATTCTATGAAACTGACATACTGAGAAATGGTTTCAGTATTTGAGGTATGGGGATCTGGCAGTCATAATGTGTAAGAGGAAAATTTCCGATCAAGATCTTCCTATTACCAACTATTCTTAAAGCCGAATCCATCGGTCTCAAGAAGTTTGGATATCACCTTAACCTGTGTTCAAGAGGACAGTAAATCCTTGATTCGTCAAAGAAACTTGACTGCAAAACTGATGATGAAATCTCCAGCAGCACCATCATGATCTAGACCGATTTCACTAGAAATCCAGTTTGTTGACCTTCCTCTAGGTGCAAATCGGATTGAAACAGACCAATCTATTCTTGGAATCAGCCAATCTTGATCCAGTTCGGCTGATTTTGCAATCAATGCTCCTTGGTGCCCCCTCTATGCCAATCCGTCACCTATGTTGTAGCATGTTATGAATCTAGCAATCGAGAAGCCCACAATTGAAAAAGCTAGGAAGTCTAGTCATGATAGCTACTCTGGCAGTGGAGAAGCTTTCCAAACTGCTGAAGTCAAAGATCAGCTAATCTGCCAATGCGGGAATCAAGCCAGTCGGCAATGGGTTTTAGCATATCAATTGATCCCTGGTGGTAAGCAGCAGGGTTCTGGCAGACTCCATCATAATGATGATGAAAGGTTTGTCGGCCCACCTATTAGATCCCACGTATCCAATAAGACATGTTAAGTTGTTGATTTGTAACTTACAAAGGGGGATCCACCTAAATTGTAAACCTTCGTTTATTGGTTAAGTAGGACTCTACTAGGGACCCGCCAGCTTCTTGCAGCTATGTTGGGGTTGAGAAGATCAACCTATCTAGCATGATCTCTATGTAGAATTGGTTGATTGTAGTGGAAGATCAGAATTAGATCATTCTTTTCATAGGAATTAGTTTGCGGTGCCCAAGGAAGCAAGGATCGCGGGATCGGAATCGGTCCCTGGATTGGTGGGGACCGACGGATCGGTCCGATCTAGGCCGATTCGTCAGAAGAAAAATCGATCCGGATCGACCCTTAAAAAAACTCTAAAACACAAAAAAATAACTAAATAAGGATCCAATCTACCTCATTTTGAGGTGATTTCGGGCTCAAAAGTGGCCCGGAATCGCTGCCACGGAGGCAGCTTGCCGCCATGACGTCTTCCCCGCCCTATTGGGTGGGGAAGACGGCCTTACCGGGTCCATTGGACCCGGTAAGGCCAGGAAGTCACCGGATTATCAACAGTTAGGGTTTATACCCTACCGGTTTGCATATCGGGTCCATGGGACCCAATACGCTTAAAATGGCCGGATCTGGTGACTTAAGTCATCGGATCCGTCGCTATTGGGTCCCGATGGATCCGGTAGCTTCATCTTCCCTGCCTGATAGGGTGGGGAAGAGGGCCGCCGCGGCGGGATGGCCGTCGCAACGGTCTGTGGGCTGGTTCGGCAAGGAAATTGCCGGAATCAATCCAGAATCAACCGAATCGGTTGATTTCGGCACCGATTCCACCTACAAACACCGATCCGGACCGATCTTCTATCCGGATCGGTAGTTTCGCCGGGAATCGGATCGGAGGGGTCCTATCCGATCCAAGAATCGGTTGATCCCGTTCCCGATCCAGATCGACCGATTCTGCAATCCATGTAAGGAAGGTTGAGTCTCAGGTCCCGATTGGGTCAATCTAGCCCAAATAGGACCAAGTTGGGTTGTGACGTAGTCCGATCAAGTTGAATTTTTTTTAATTATAAAAAATGTAGAAAATACAAAAAATTAGAAAATTAGAAAATATGACTAGAAAAATTTTGTTTATTTCTATTCAAATCTTACATTTTGTTATTCTTCTATATAAATTTATATACTCTTCCCATGACACTTGGGAAAAATACAAAATGATAAAAATATATACATGATCATTGTACTCGTCACTAATTCATACAATCTTCATAGGATGAGATTTCAATGATCCACCATAACTATCATACGTGGAGTGCATGAAAGTGTTCAATAAGAATCCATTGTAGGTTGAGTCATCCCATAAATTTTTTGTTAATATGTAAGAAACTATTGTCTTAAGATGAATCAACTCTGTAAGATTGTCTATAGTACTGACTGTTGCCTCGTATAAGGATTAATATTGGTTTCTTTCGCTTCCAACGCTCCATCGCTACTGCTCTTTGAAGTTGAATCATCTGATGTCTAGTATTAAACTCGGATGCTCAACTTTGGTGTGTCTTCTCATCTCTCATTTCTTCATTTCTAATATCCAAAGGATCAATTATAACATGTTTATCTCTACTCTTAGATTTTTTACCTTAGCAAGAATATTTTTTAGTTTTCTATCCTTTTGCCATCAAATAAGGAATCAGGAGTTTCTCAGTTAGAGGTACGTTGTCGAGTTTTCCTTGTGCCCATGCTCGATCTTCTAGGTTGAACTCAAGTTTGCTTAATCTTTCTTGATTGTTTGTCCAAATTTGAAATGGATTTTGTTTGTCAAAAATTGGCTTCAAATTGATGTCATCATCCTGTATGGTCGCTATCTCACTTCGCCATTCAATTGCTTCATTTATCTACCTTTTTTCCTACTTCTGATTTTCCTTCATCTTCTTTAAATACTTTAGTTTCAACATCATGTTTAATGACAATATACCAACTGCTCTAGTTTTCTTGACGTCCGTCTATTTCTCTGCTTTGTATGATTTAAGTTGAACGTTGACTAATTCCTTTCACATCTTGAAGTTGATGTCATTTGGCTAAGGTCTCTTATTGCAATGTATGTCAAGTCCTCATATTCTGGTGCCTTGCCATGATCCATTTTACAGTCAGCTATATGATAGCATTACATGTTAAAAGATAATTGAAATAAGTTAATCATCTAAATTTAAAAAAAGATCAGATGATATATAATAAGATTTAGGAGCATAACTACTCATTGTACCCTTGATGACTCAAAATGGAATACTCTCATTTTATAGTTATGCATATTGTTGCATGTTATAATTGATCAACTGTCATCCCTGAACATTCTACAGATAACCACTTTTACATTGTCTAAAACCTCATTAATTGACTTGAATATTAGGCTATAACAATATCTAAAATTAAAAAAAATGACATAACAAGAGGCAACAATATCCATATTTGTAGAGAGCATAACATTATAAATATGATGCATGATATGACTTAATTACGAAGAAAGAACTTGTGTGTATCAAATGGTAAAATGATTGCTCTCACCAACAATCGATAATATCCCAGCAACTGTTGAAGTTTGACACTGTCTTTGCAGTTTCATCTTTCGTTTGTTCAGTGCATCATAAAGATAACACATGTTTATCTTTCTATTTTCATCTACTGAACTTTGACTAACAGTTGCACTATATGATACGTCTTCTTTACCACTCGTTGGAAGTTTCCCCTCCTAAGGTCTCTTCAGCAATTTTCTTTCTCCTTTTATCGAAAGGAGAAGTCCTAGCAATCTAATTAGCTCATTTCAGTGAAAGTATTATTTGGGTAAGAGATGTCTTTGTTGCATTAAAACTCTCTAAATAAATGTAACGAGAAGTGAATCAGGTTGACCCGGGCCATAGGAGCCCTTTGTATCTTCGTATGCTTCCTCATTAGGTTAAGATGAAATTATTGTTGTATATGAATGATGATATGAATTGAGCCATTTTAACTACTTGGTCAATTTGAGGATCCTTCTATATATCCTTTAGCATCAAATATGATGAATGGGTGGAGTATGGTTTCCAATATAAATGTGATATCCTGACTATCAATATGTGTCCAACGCTTTATATGCAACTGTGTTGTCCGTTACTACTTAGACATCTCAACCCTCTTCTATGTCTTCAACAATATCGTTGATTGATTTAAAGTAGTTTGCATTCTTATTTGTTCAAAGGCATCATTGAACTTCTAAAAGATGGTCTCAGCTTGACAATACTAAGAAGTTTATCGTTATCTTTGTAGTTGTACCCATGGTTCGTCGGGTCGCGACCCGGGTCGTGACCCGGTCGCTTTTGGGGCCGACCGACCCGGTCCCGACCCCAAGACCCCGACCCCAAAATTAATTTTTTATTATTATGTTTGGCGACCCCGGCCCGACCTGGGTCGCGACCCCGACCGACCCGGGTCGGTTTTGGGCCCAAACGACCCGGTCCCGACTCCCGACCCCACCTTCCTTGGTTGTACCAAGTAAGGACATACATAAGTTCTAAATTTAAAAGTTTAAAAAGATAAGTAGGTAATAAATTTGAAAATTAAATGATACTAACATGTCTAATCATCTGTCATCAATGTGTCTTTCTTGCTTAATACGTTCAAATAACTTGACATATTGTTTGATATCTTCCACCTCTATTGAAAGATAAATGTTGTATGTTTCTTTCAAAGTTAGTTCGGGCACTCCCCCACCGACATCAATAATGGTGTCAACTGTCAATCATTGACTCATAATATGACCCTTTTGCAGCATTTGTTGGTATGCTATTATAGAATAACCATCTTGTTGTTGACTGCCAATCTTCTCCTTATATATCCGCAAGTTCTTCATTGTTATTATGATTGTAGTTTGTCTTTGTTGTGGACATGTGATGATATGATCTACAAGACCTACTGTTGGGTCATTATCTTATATGAGATCGTGGATTTACTTCTCTTTCCTGTTGTTCGATATCCTCTCACTTCTACACCTGCTCCCACTTTCTGAATCTTAGGCTATTAATAGGTTGGTATGCCAATAAATGCCTTCATTCACAAATGACCTGCGGCTTGTCTCCCTCATCTGTATCAATTCCCTCATCTGTATCAATTCATCTGTTTATAATAATAATGATTAAATATTAACTTGTAAAGACATTGATGACAACATTAATGACAACATACTTTTATTGAAACCTTGATCTCGAGGAATTTATGGACGCTTCTATCACGTCTCATAAATGTGGACCAAACATTTTATGAGTTTGGAAATTTCTTCCCGGGCGGTCTCGTTATGTTGCTTTAAAATTTTCTTTGCTTATTTCTATGCATGTAAATGCCTATGAAATTGAGTTATTATCTTCAATGGAGTCTATGTACATTACAACATTATCTTTCATCCTGACGAGATGATACTTCAATCGGAAAATCTTTTCTACATTATCTTTTCACAATATTTACATTGAATTTTTCTTTCTATTATGTATATAAGATTACAATATAACGAAGCCAGATTGTTCCGAGTTATATTAGAAATTTTGCTCTCACGTTTTGGAGAAAACATATTATAGAATATAGAAAGTTAAAAAAATAAAGAACACACTTAAAAGAATAGGTTAGGAGCACAATTAAACAAAAAATTTATTTTTAAAAAGCTTTGAAATGAACATAAAATTGATCTATCTATAATTGCTTTAGAGAGAGTACATTATTTCAAGTTTTGAACACTTGAGAGAGAGTGATCTTATAGTAAGAAGAGAGTTGAGAGAGAGTTAAGGAGAGGTGGGGGTAAGAGAGGAGGCCCACTTGGGGGGTTTGGAAAGTTCCAAATCCTCCGATGGCAGCTGCTGTTGACCAACTTGGTTGGACGTGGTCTTGACCAGGTCTCCAGGTCGCGCAACCTAGTCCTGGGTCCAACACAGGGTTGGGGTCCCGACTGGTGTGGTCGGGTGAAGAACCAACCACGTTGGCCCAGGTCGCATGACCCGGTGCTGACTTGACATTCCATGGGGGTGCCATTCCTTGTTCTAAGTGGTCGATCCTACAAATCAGGTTAATGGGTTAGTAACAACAAACAAAGAACTACTTGCAATTCACATCAGAGGCACACGTTTTTATGAGATCTTTCATATGTTATCCTAAATGATCACAACTGTGCCTTCTAGATCTAGATTGTCTTGATACAACCGGGGATGTCTACGACATTGCCGGGGATTTGTCCTCACTATTGTGTTGCACCTCTGCACCTCATGCAAATGTTTTGGTTGTATATCGACCAACTTATGCATTGGGTGGTGTCCGTAAAGGAAACTGAGCAATTTGTGTATCGGAAGTGTCTATGTGACCACTTTTAGGTGGAAATTAAATTTTTTGAGGTTTTCCAGGTCAGTGCAGCGAAATAAATCGTTTAATTTTGTCCTTTTATATTGTACTCAATAAAATTCTTTCTTTGCCACACTGCGAAGCCATGTGCACTAACTGCCTATTTGGGGACTCCCATTTGCTGTTGGATCAGTGGAATTCTTTGATCACAGTTTAAATTCTTTCATCATGTTTTCTGACTAGATATCTCTTGGATTATTTTGTAAGTTATTTGAATTTGGTTCCCTGCAATTTCTAGGTAACTAGTTGTATAGCCTGTAGCAAACTCTCTTTTGAAATACATGTGCATTTTGAGTTTGTTTTGGTTTCCCTTGTCAGCATGTCTGATGCCATGCGTGCATTGTCTATTCACTTCTAGGCAAGAGATATGATTGCAAGCAGACAAACATCAGCATTCCCTAATACCTTCCTTCCTTCGTCCGTTCCTCCTCCTTGTCCAAGAACTATAATCTTGGGGTTCAGCAAGGGAGGGATTATACTTAACCAGATTCTCACAGAAATTGCCGGCTTAGAAGACAATGCAATTCCTCTTCCGCATAAAGAGAGTTCATCAGTTGCAGATCCTACAAAAGAGCAGATTGTTCCCTTATCACATGTTGATTTCCTGAAGAGTATTTCTGAGATCCATTACGTGGATGTTGGCTTGAACTGCGCTGGTGCATACCTAAATAATCGCACTACTATCAAGAAAGTTACGAGTCGTATGCATCGTCATGCTGAGTGTATTCGCTTTGTATTTCATGGTACTCCTCGGCAATGGTCTGATAAATGCCGTCCGTGGATCCGCAAGGAGAAGGAGATATTGGTGGATTTGCTCAAAGAAGAAGCTCGTAGATACAATTCTGAAGTTGCCGTTGAGGAGAGGTTCTATCTCCAGGACCAGCCTCTTAGTTTGAAGATGCACTTCGAAATCATAAAAGAGATCGACTTAAGGTAAGATCCATGTCTGTTCGTGTATCTCTGTAGCCCCAACTCTGTTTCACCTCTTGTAAAGCTTCTTAGCTACAACAGGACTTTCCTCAAATCATTATAATTAGCATATATTTTCATCACATCAATGGAATACTAATGCATTGACTCAGTTAAATAGCATTAATTTTAATTAAATTATAATTAAATGTTAAATTAAAAATATTTGTTTGATTTGCTAAAGTGATCAATTTGATCCGTGTAAATGACGTATAAAGTGGCATGTTATTCCGTGTAACAGGTTTTTGCGTCACTTCGATGATAGATCAGGGTTAAATTCTCAATTCCTTTGTTTGATTGTAAAATTCTGCAAAAAAGTGAGCTTGTTTCAGTTTTCATAATTTTCAATTGTTTTGGCTAACGACAGTCATTTTATTTTGAGAAAAAAAGCTCCTGTCTCAAGTTACGTGAGGAAAGGGGGTCCTTACTAAAACAAGGACATTATATTTATAAAATCATTTTAATCATGCGGTCCTCAATTTTATTTTTGTCTTTTATAATTTAATCAGATAAAAGTTTTATTTTAAAGTCTAAAATGAATCTAGTTTTTAAATAGTGATTTTGAAACAATTATATGCCCTTAGTTGATTTGAATTAGAATGAGATCAGTGTAACTAGAGATGTAAGCGAATCAATATACTCAACAAGCAGTTTGAAGAGAAAAATTCAACTCGATTTGTTTGCACCCTCGTGTGTAACCGATCAGCTTAGGTGATATAGGGTATTGCTTATATTTGCTCGGTCCGGATCTGATGATCTAGTTTGTCAGAACGGGATCCAACAATGATTGGGTTCTGATTCAGGTCAAGTATTGTTTTAAATGTTGGCAGAAGTCCCTTTTTGGCGATTCATACTCTGTACGAGAAGGTAATATTGTCAAGTTTATGGTTTGCATAAAGGAATGCAAAAACTTTTTGGGAAGAACATTTCAACGAGCACGTGAAAGATGGACCTGGGTTCAAGTTGTAGCTTCCTCGAAGCCTTGAACGGCTCTCAGAGGACAAAAGGTCGGGTCCTGCCAATGATTGCAGAATCGTCTAAATTGGATTGAAATTGGTTGATTCTAGAATCGGATCGGTTGATTCTGATCCAATTATTAGTTGAATGACCGATTCTCTCAAGAATTTTGAAAGAATCGGTCGATCCGACCGATTCTGTTAGAAGCATAGGGCTTCTGGTAATGGTTCGATATTGAGTCCAATTCGGACTCGGCATTGATCCGATTCTGGTTCTAAAAGGTCGGAATCGGCCCCTTCACATTAGAACCCGCATGGGCTCTTGGCAATCTGGTGATTCCAGTGAAAATCTCTCAATCCAGCCCCTTGCAACAACGATCCAAGCGTAATCGGTCGATTTCATCATCAATTCCAGTGATTTTGGCGATCCTTCGGTGATTTTGGAAATTCCTTCAACCGATTCCAGTGATCCAAGCTTGATTTCAGCTCGTTCAAGCTATTCTTTATCATTTGAAAGTTGTTGGTAAGATTTTTTCGCCGAAATCCCCATATGCTCATTTCTATGTATTTTCGACAACTCCATAATCAGTTAAACGAGCTTTTCTCTTTTCGAACAGTTTCGTTCATGTTGTTCCCTCATCGTTTGAATCTTCTTAGTAAAATATATTTGCCGGAATCCCCATACACTGATTTCTACACGTTTTTGGCAACTTTGTAACCTGATAAACATACCGAACAACCCGTTAGACGGGCTGTTCTCTTCCCGAATTGCTCCGATCAAGCCGTTTCTTCAACAATAACATCTTATTGATAATATTTCAGCGTCAGATTGCCTATACATTAATGTTTATGGTTTCCGATGACTCCTTAGTGGTTTTAACATATTGAAAATCTCATCTAACGGGTTGTTCTCTTCCCGAATAGCTCCTAAATTAATTGTATAGATGTCTAACAGCCAGTATAAATTGTTTACATAAGTTGCAGGCAAGGATTGTCGTTTCTCGGAAGCGTGAAAGATAAGAGATCTCGTGAGATTCTCGAAAAAATCTCTGGAGATCGGATCTCGGATTTCATTTATGCAAGGTATACTTTACCCAATGATTGGCATCTCACATCTATATTTTATCTCACAGAGATTAAAAATAAAAGATCTCGAAAAAATCTCAAGGGATTAGATCTTGAAAATACCAATCAATGTACATGTTTAAATATAGAATGTCATATAATCTCTTTAAAAAGGACAAAGGAACTCATATTAAATATTAAAATAAACTGTGAGAGAATTAAAAGCATAATACAGAGATGATGAACTATTGTTAGCATGAACCAAAGTTTCATCTTGAACAATATGGATAGGAGATTGATAACATTTTGGGTCAATTGTACATATATAGTCATTAAAATATTAAGCTATGAATTTTTATCGAACAATAATGTTTAGATGAATATTTGGATAGATTCCATAACAAAATTGGCAATATAAGAAGAAAACTTAACAAGATCATCTAACAAATTGGGGATAATAATAGGCGGAGAAGATCAAGGTATCATATGTACTACATAGATATTCTCGTTTCAGCGATCTCGTTTCTCGGATGCACGGAAGAAAAGAGATTCTCGGGAGATCTCGAGAGATTCTCGAGAGATCGCATTCCATGGTTGCAGGTATAAGCAATAGCCGATCATGATGATGATATAGTGCTGGCATGTCCTTCTGACGTTGGTTGGGAACACGGGCACATGATGGACAAATTAAAAAAGATGGTCAAATACAAGTGGTGTGGAAAGGAGATAAGCGGAGGTGTGTTTTGGTTGAAACAACACATTGTCGAAGTAGGTGACAACGTCAAGAAATGTGATAAAGTGCCTAAAGAGAAGAGCGAAGAGATGAGAGGCTATCTTATAGGAAGAGTCTCTGAACGAGAGATTAGGATTGAACAGAGAGAGGAATTGCATGATAAGCTCCTTGAGAGGAGGAGGGAGGTGCCAACCTACAAAGGAAAAGACAAGGGTAAGGCAAGAGTCGAGCCAGAGTCAGAGAGTGAGGACTCATCCACAGACTCTAAGCTAGGAGAGCTAGGCATGCTAGCAAGGCTGCAGTAGCAATGAAGGAGGAGAGGAGGAGGGGAGTAGGAGGGTCTAGAGTTGACCCTGTTTTTGGCCGATTCATTGGCTCAACCTACTTGGGAGATTGAGGGAGGGAAACAGGAGCCAGCTCGTCGGTCTATTAGTACGAGATTTACATCGATGATGAATATCTTTTTAGGAAGCAAGTGCCTCATAGATGAATATTAAACAAGTTATGAAATGGGTGAAGACAACAGGAATAGTTGCAAAAAGAGTAGTGAAGCACATTGTAAAATAAATTTTACATGCACTTATAACTGTTAAATTGTCATGTATGCATGTTTTATTTAATTAACATTGTTTATGGCTGATATATATTTTTTACCATAATGTAGGCATCCTAGCACATACCGTCACCAACTCTTACTTCTAGACCATTGTTGATGTCGTTGCTGAGGTTGGACCAGGAATGCAAGTCCTAACCATCATGCATATATATGCTAATAGGCTAGATGAGGAGGTGCGGGAGTTAAGGAAGTAGATAGATGATTTTAAATTATTATGGAAGGAGAGGGGTTGCAAAGTTATGTATGATAGGTAGATAGGTATCACTAAGAGGAGCATGATAAACTTCTTGGTATATTATTCTGATGGCACGACATTTTTGAAGTCGGTGATGCTTCAGGCCAGATAAAGCACGCTGACTACATTTTTTCCTTGATGGATGCCATAGTGGAGAAGATTGGGGAGGAGAATGTGGTTCAGTTTGTTACTGATAATGAACCATCCTACAAGATAACAGGAAAGAAATTGATGAAAAAGAGACATCTCTTCTAGGTACCTTGTGTAGCGTACTCCATTGAACTCATTTTTGAGGATATAGGCAAGGAGGAGACAATTTCTATACTTGTTAGGAAGGTGTAGATTATCGCTTTCTTTATTTATTTATATCCCCATTTATTTCACATAATGAGGTCATACACTGGAGGGCAAAATCTTGTCAGGCTAGGCCCCACTCGCTTTGCCACAAACTTTACAGCACTAGAGAGTTTGTATCGACACAGGAATGCACTGGTCAGGTTCACCCAATATGAGGAGTACTATCAATATATGGTAGATAACTTGCATAACAAGGAGGACCAGTTAGAGATTCTTGTCAAGGCTGAGAGGCAGATCACGGACAAGAGATTTTGGGAGAGGATTGCCTACTATTTGGCAATCATAGAGCCGCTGGTAGCTGTGCTAAGGTTGGTAGACTTAGATGACAGGAACCAGATGGACACCTTGTATGATGCAATGGACCTAGCCAAATTGAAAATAAAAGAGAAGAATTTCAAAGGTTACAAAAAATGTTGGAAGATCATAGATGACCGATGAGATAGGACTTTGCATCATGATATACATACTGTAGATTGGTTAGTGAATAAATTCTTTATGGTTATTTATTTCTACTTAGTCAATATTTGGTTTGTTCATAATGTAATATGCTTAAATGACTGCATGATATTTTTTGAACATCCGCATCCAATATGAAGGATATGTATTGAACAATAATGAAGTGATGCAGGGTACACTCTTAGTTATTCAATGCCTGTGCCGATCTCAGCAAGATAGGATAGAAGCTGAGTTAGAAGTAAGTTGAAGTTGCTTTAATAATTTGGAGTCAATAATTAATTGAGAATAAATAATCATTTTTTGTTTATCATTTTTCAGATGGAAGATATAAGATGAGAGTTGGGGTGCACTCAGATGTTGATCTAAGATATTACTGTGACCAATCTCTTTTGATATATTTATTTAAGATTGTGTTTTTATTTCCTTATTTTATAAGCTATAAGTCCATTAATTCAAGTGAAAGAGGGTTGATTGTTTGCTTCTATTTTTTTGCAGTTGAGTGGTGGGTTCATGTCAACACTAGGAGTAGTTGAAATCCACTTGTTGCAATTGGTATCAACATTTTGAGACGGAGCACTAGTTTCTCCCATTATGAGAGGAACTGGAGTACATTCAACCTGATACATACAAAGAGGAGAAACAGATTAACCTCCGACAGATTGGTGAAGCTGGTAATCTGTCATTACAACATGAGGTTGCACATCAAAAACATAAAATACTGACAAAAGATCTCAGAGGAGCGATTTGCATGATTTATAGGTGGTCCATATGAGCAGAGACAATGTTTACAAACACCACCACCTTAGGAGGTTGATATGGACCAAGTATTTCGAGAGGAGTATGCACTTGCTTTTTGGATAGAGAAGATGGCAGCCAGGGATCATCCAGCTGAGTTTGATCTCGCTGACTGTGCATGGCCAGAAGGAGAGTTAGATGGTGTAGAGGCTGAGGATGTTCCACCTACTCCTCAGGCTCAGGAAGGCTCATCTTCTACCTTAGCAGATGTACAACAGCCGCCTCCAACTTTAACCTTAGCTCTAGCCCCAGCCCCTACTATATCTACCCAGCCCATTCACAGTCCAGGTAGGACTAAAACAAAAGTGACAACATGAAAACAGGCCGATTTTCATAGTTGAAAAAAATATTTAGGTTGGGGTGAGACATTAGACATAGCAGAACAAGTGAAGAGAAGGAAGCTAAACATCAGGCGATGTCCTGCGAGCCCAGATGACAGTACAGAGGCTCCTTCTCACTCCTCAATTGATGATGATGATGAGTGCATACCGGCCATGCAGCCAACAAGAGGGGGAGAGGTGTATGGACTAGAAGAAGGTGCAGCAACTCTAGTCTCACCTAGTTCACGGTAGTCAAAGCCATATTTCAGCCTAGAACAACAGCCACTGCAGTATCATTATATGAAGCTAGTTTATCCATAATTTTATGATTTTCAATGACCATGGAATCCTCCATTTGAGCCTACCTACATGCCACAGTTTGATCCCTACGATTTGGTTGACATGATGAATGCATTATTTTCATATGGGGACAACTCAGTTGTGGCAACAACAACAGGAGAAAGGAGGATGAAGGCCAATATCATAGATATTGGTGATTGTGTAATGAAATATATACTTTTACTTTCAAAATTTTATGTGATCATGTTACATCTTATTATACTTTTTGCATCTTATCATGTTATTAGCATCTTCTCAACTTTATTATCTCAAAAGAAAAGAAAAGAAGAAATGACAATGAAAATAGGATGACCAACGTACCTTTGGAAGCAAGGAAATTGTAGGTTCTGACTTCTCTCTCAGCTAGCTAAAAGAAGAGAGCTTAGTGAGCTCCTCTGTTATTGATCTGGTTTATGGAGTGTAGATCCTCACCTTTATCGAATTAACCTAAAGTTTTCACAAGAAAGCATGGAAACAAGTGAAGAAATCATTAGAACCGAAGATAGTGTAGTAGTATACTTAAAATCAAACATAAACACATAAAATGTGAGAAATTGATTATATTAAGACTAGATCCAAACCTCAATTTGAAAGGTTTAAAGATGCATGAAGATGCAAATGTATAGCCTAATATATGCTAAACAACATGTAGATGAAAGGATCTAACAAAGGTGTGAAAAACCCCAAAAATACATAAAACAATGTCTGGCACTGTAGGTGCCCCCTTGATGGGGGACTAGCCTTAGCATCCCATTGATGGGGCACTACCCCTAGTGCCCTAGGCACTAGGTTTAGTTTTGACAGATTTTTGGCCCTTATTCTCGACTTCACCCCGGAGCATCAATTGATCTCCAAAATGTCTAGAAGGCTATGGAGGTAGCCAATACAATATGAAAGCTCTTGGAAGGGAGATTTGGCAAAGGAAAAATGGGATGGATTTATGAGGGTCTCCTGAAGTCAGAGAAAATTTGTTTCTGAAGAAGAAAATTTTGGGTTTTTGGGCTATTGAGAGGTGGTTTTCAAATGGTTTGAAGACTTAGGAGTGTGCATGGGAGTATTGGATATGTAGTGGTGACTAATCAAGAACTGTTGTCCCTCCAATGTTTGATTTTGACTTATCTATGAGTATGAAGAATGACCAAGCTGTCGTAAATTTTGTTGAAAGGGATCTTGAGCCTAGTCCTTTTCACACTCAAGGTCCTCAACATCAATGCTTGAATAAATATTAATGCCTAATATAACTAAAAAGTACAAATGAAGTGATAAAAATGTGCGCCATGCTAGATATGTCAATAGTGATATCACATGCGCATAAAAGATTGATGATGATATTCTGCATTGAAATGTGCAGCCTAAGTGGAATCTCCTGATGGTGTTCCCGAAGTAATCTATTAACTGACATTGACCGCCTGATTCATCAACATCTTATCTTTTGACAAAATCCAACATGTGATTTCACCTACTAATCCCAAAATGTTTCCTGTACAATTCTTGTTAGTGACCAAAAATGGATTTATCAAATGAGGCCTACTTTTTTATAAACAGGCATTTGATATTTCCACTGTTGGATCTATCATTTGGAGGACAAAACAATATTTTTCAAGGGTGACTCCTTTAGTGAAAATGTCATTTTCAACATTTTACACATTTTCTCATTTTTTCTAATTTTTTTGAATTTTTGCTCATGTGCCCTCGATTGGGGCACATGGCTATGTGCCCAGATGATGGGGCACATTGCCACATGCCCTCCAGGGACGGCACATGAGCCCTACCCTAGGGTGCATGGGCAAATTTTTTTTGGTAAAATGACATAAAAAGTACTTGATGACCTCTTTTTTTCAAAAGAAATGAAAGTACAAGTGTTCAAAACTTGTTTTTGGAAATGGATGTTTTTCCACAATCAGAACCACCATTTGGAGGACAAAATGATGTTTTTCAAGGGTGGTTCCTTTAGTAAAAATATCATTTTCATCATTTTCTACACTTTTATAATTTTTTGAATTTATTTTAATTTTTTAAAATTTTGTTCCATTCGATCAGGGGCATGTGGTTGTGCACCCCCGGGGTGGGGCACATGGTCATGCACCCCACCATAGGGCACATGGTCTATTTTTTTTCAAAAAAAATGTGCCTAATGGCCCTTCTTTTTTTGCCTCTTCAGCTTCTTAAAACACTTAGGAAAGGTAGTTAAAATTTCACCATGACTCGTCCCTTTGTTTGTTACTATCGGCCTTGACTTAGGTCAAAGGTTTAACTAGGTGTGATAAAATAAATGACTAAAAATAAAATAGAGGTAAGAGTTGAGAAAACTTACTCGTCACTGTGAGCATCTTCCTCTCTTACTTTAAAGTCCCTGAAACACTTGATAAAGGGGATCAAATCTCCACCGTGACTTATCCCTTTACCTATTACTGTCAGCTTTGACTTAGGTCAAAGGGGGAACCTTATTAACAAGGTAATAATAAAAAGTAAATATGCAATGCAGAAATAGAAACATGTAAGATAGGAAAATAAAACATGGATGCAATCAAGGAAAGAGCCAAGGTTAAGCCATATTAAATGATGCTCTTCTTTTGGATTTTTTAAAGCATGTAAATGTTTTAGTTTTTGAAAATATTCAATTTCTTTATATATGAAAACATTTGATTTTTAAAAAATTTTAAAAATTTTTAATCTTTGATATAAAAAACACTAGTATTTGGACAATTCATCAATCTTTGGGTGTTAATCAAGATTCAAGTGGTAAACACTATGTACGAAATAGGGTTCCCTTACCTAGAATCCTTCTAATCTTTTTTCTTTGATTGGTTTGGGTTTTCACCTGGATTTGGTCGATTCACCCTACCCCAGGGGTTTTAGAAGGAAGAGTTAAGGTTTGGAGATGTTGAGAGGGATTTCTCTATTCAGGCCCAAGTTACCTGTTGGGGTTTGGCCTCTTCGGGTCTTTTCCTATTTTTTGTTCTTTATGTGACACACATTCGGATAGGTCTTTGACCCATGGGGACATTGACCATTTTTTAGCACCTTCTTGCATTGACTACATTTTGGGTACTAATTCAGATAGGTTGATCATTATTTTTTGTTTTAACCTAAGGGGTTCACTGCCATCTTTTGACACCCTTTTACACCCTCCGAGATGGCCTCCTACTAGGGTGGCGGGCACTTTCAATACTACTCCTCTCTAATCTCCTCCACCTATCTTGGATAGAATAGGAGAGAATAGGGTAAGGGTGTCCCTTTCGCCTCTAGGTTTCTACCTTACCTCTCACAAGTGTCAAGCTATCTAAATTCCAATATCAGGAGGTGTTGTGTGTAGGGTGGTACCTACCATTGACTTCTAGCAAACATCCTTGGATCGATAACTTGAGATCATACCAGTGATTCTCCAATTTTTGGTAGAAAATATTTTTTGAGGTAAACTTCATTCCAAACATGATTCAAATTTTTTTCCATCTGCTTTAGTTAATTCATTTGTATTGTTTGGATATTTTTCAGTGATTATAAAAGGCCCTTCCTAGTTTGGTTGAAGTTTGGAGTGGGGGACCACCCGATTTAACAAATATTCTTTTGACTACCTTCTCACCGATTTCAAATTTTCTCTCGACCACCCTCTTTTGATAAATCTTTTTATGTCTTTTCTAATAAGTTCGAGCATACTCGACAGTGGCTAGCCTTCTCTTATCCAAGAGTTCAAGTTATGTAAGGATAGATTCTTATCTCTCATCAATAGGAGTTTCCTTATCAAGCTAAACTCAGAGAGATGGAAGTAATACCTCGTACGATATCATTGCTTCCATCCCATATGCCAAGGCATATGGAGTTTGTCCAATGGGAGTTCACATAGAAGTACAATAAGTCCATAGAGCATCAACGAGCTTATCAGGCTAGTCCGTAAAATTGCTAGACATATAAGTTTTCTTGATGATTTTGATTAAGATTTTATTGGTGGTTTCTACTTGACCATTGCCTTGAGGATAATATGTTGATGAATGATGCAATGAAATGTAATATTTGTTACAAAGATCGTGCAAATCTTGAGAGAGGAACTAACACCCATTATCAGTGATAATGATGCTGGGAGTCCTGAACCTTACAATGATGTTGTGCTTGATGAAGAGAAAACTATTGACACTTTAATCTCAATGAACGCTTTCGCTTTAGCCCATTTTGTGAAGTACTCCATTGTTGTCAAAATGAATAGTTTAGTGAGTGCTTCGGAGTTGAGGTCGCTCAGGGGGCCAATAATATCAAATGCCCACATGGCAAAAGGCCATGGGGTATGGATTGGATGAAGGGAAGATGCGGGAGAATGAATCTTGTCGGCATGAAGTTGAAATGAGTGATAGTGCCAGACAAAGATGGAACAATCTTCTTTTAGAGTCGGAAAATAGTACTCCTACCGGATGTTTTTTTTGGCAAAGGCTTGAGCATTCACTTAGCCTCCATATATTCCAGAATGTGCTTTTCTTAGAACCAACTTTGCCTCTTCTTCATTAAGACATGGATTAAGATATTACTAAGGCTCCTCTTATAGAGCACTCCTCCTAGAATTGTGTACCTCTGAGATACTTTCCTGATTGCCTTCTTTTCTTTAGTAGTAGATTTAGGTGGATTGGTTTGATCTTGACAATACCTCGCAATCTCGTTATACCAAGGCTTCTCAACTTCTTTTAATTCTTCCAACTCAATTAAGGAGATTTCTTTCTTATGTTTTGGTAATTCTTTTCTATCAAATCTCTTTTTAAGCTTTAAAAAATGTCCATCCTCAATCGCTAGAATTGACCTCTTACGGACATGGATGGTCTGTATTTGCCTGCCTAGCGTGACAAATAAAGATGAAGCTAATGAGGTTAAGGCATCGTCAAGGACATTCTGTGCATGAGGGACATGGACAACGGTGAGTTTGAAGAATAACTTGATATAACAAGAGTTGAGTTCTTGGTAGGGTTTCAAGTTTGGATGCGAAGTTCAATAATTAGATTGGACCTGACATATGATTAACTGTCTATCATCTACCACACTTAGTTTGGTGGCACCATGGAAGTGAGTGGCCTCCAGCCCAACCAATAAGGTTTCATACTCATTTATGTTTTTAGTTGCTGAAAAGTTGAGTTGAAATGTTTGTGGAATTTTGACACCTTTGGGTGATAGAAGAATGATTCCTATCCCTCAATCATGTGAATTTAGAGCCTTGTCAAAATATAATGTCCAAAGATTGAAAGATCAGACTAACATTAGTTTGTCATCCAGAAACTCTAACCAGGCTAGGTCAAAGATTGGTATAGGGTGAGGGATAAGGTGTTCAACATAAGAATAGTTCTTAATCACCTTCTATGGGATATAGGAGATATCAACTTGAGATAAGAAACTCTGGCATCACTTTAATCAATCAGTCAAGATAATCGTTTCAAAGATAAGCTTGATGGGGTTTATACAAGCAATGAGTTTGACTTCATGAGCAAGAAAGTAGTGTTTGAGTTTCTGAACTACCAAAACTAGAGCAACACAAGTCTTCTCTGCCACATTGTATCTTAGCTCACATGAGTCAAAGATCTTAAACAAGTAACAAGTAGCTCACTCTTTCTCTTCCTCATCAACTTGTGCACAGACTACCCCAAGAGAGTTCTTGAGAACTGAAATGTATAGGACCAAAGGTTTGTCGGGAACTGGTGGTTTCAGTATAAGGGGACTTGCCAGGTATGTTTTTAATCCTTCAAATACCTCTTGACATTTCGAATCCCATTTAAAATCAGCCCCTACCTTGGTTAACTCATAGAAAGGTTTACACCTTTGGCAGTGTTATGAGATAAACTGGTAGACAAATTATAGTCTCCAGATTAATCCTTGAAGTTCTTTCATATTCTTTGGAGGAGGCATTCCAATGATTGCCTTGGCCTTGTTTGGGTCGATCTCTATGCCACTTTTGCTTACAATGAACCCTTCTTGATGAGACACCAAATATGCATTTCTTAAGGTTTATTTTTAGCTTGTACTCTCTAGTCCTTTATAGGACTTTCCTTAACACTTCAGGATGATCCTCCTGACTCTTTGACTTAATAAACAAATCATCCACGTACACCTCTACAAATGTGTGAATCACGTCATGGGAAATAGCCATCATAGCCCTTTGGTATGTAGCGTCGACATTCTTCAAACCATTGGGCATGATGACACAGAAATAGATTTCCCAAGATGTAGTGAATGAGGTTTTCTTTTTGCCCTCTTTGATTAACTTGATCTGATTATATTTGGAATAATCATCTATGAATGAGAGCATTTCATATCCAGCTGTATTATCAACCAAAACATCGATATGAGGTAAAGGGAAATCATCTTTAGGACATACTTGATTTAAGTCCCTGAAGTCTATGAAAATTCAAACTTGTCTATCCTTCTTCATAATAGGGACAATGTTAGCCACCCATTGTGGATAAAGGACGACCCTAATAAATTTTTCCTGGTGTAATTTTTCTACCTCTTCTTTCATTTTTGGTACAATATTAGGGTGGAATCTCTAGAACTTTTGTTTAACTAAGGTAGCTCTAGGTTTCAAAGTCAATCTATATTCAACCAATAAGTTGTCTAAACTTGGCATGTCTTCCTATGTTCATGCAAACACGTCCTTATATTTTTTAAAAAACATTGATTAAACATTGTTCCTTAGTGTGAGTGAGGTTTTCACTAATGAGGACAGTTTTAGGTTCTTTGTGATAGAAATGATGCCCTACAAGCCAATCATATATGATATGATTCGACATTTCTATAAATATCTCATTTAATTAACTAGGTAAATCTGCATTACTAGCTCTTATTAAATGTGAATATCATAATAAAGTCCTTGATCACATGCAATGATGATTAAATCATGATGAGATCATGATAATGAGATTGATCATCTAGAGATATGTGAACTAAATGTTCATAGTCATAGGATTCTTGAGAAGGGACATCAAGGATCTAGATAGACTAGTGTATGTGATGTCTTCTCATGTGATGAAGTTAACCGATCTCATTGGTCATTGGTGTGGAGACACTGAGATACACATACAGGTGCTCATTAGTCAAATGAGTTCATTGAACTGACTGAATTAAAAATCTTGAATGATATCTTATAGAACTATCAATCAGTATTTATATCAACATCGTTGTATGGTTGGACATTTGACCTAATTCTTCAAAGATGTCTTATTGGGTGGAACTTGTGCTTTGACCATTGACTTATGGATTACCATTTAAATGATCCAGTATAGTGATGGATCAGGTACAAGAAAAACCTGATGGAGACAATTGAGCAGATAACAAAGAATCGTCCACTCTTGGTAAGTGAGAGTGAATGTTTTTTGGGATAGTACTCTAAATCCCTACCTATGATAGAGAGAATAATCAGAAAATTGAGTTTTCTAATTGATTTGATTTTGAGTACATTATCCTATAAAATTGGTGTATTAAGGAGTTCACAGTCGATGCCATGCTCTTTTCTGACTGGGACATTAGATGGATAATAGTTTATATCCATGCAGTAACTGATGATGGAAAGACTCAAAGGAGATAATATTATCTCCATAGCTATTTGAGATCATGGGATGTGACTTATACTCTTCATGATCGATAGGCCAATTAATTTGATACTAGATAATGAATTTAATTAAATTAAATATAATTGTTTTATTTTAATTAAGTCTTAACCAAATAGACTATCGGGCCTAGTGGCCTAGTGGGTCACACTCAAAAGGATTTATCCATGAGTATAGGGGCAAGGGTGTAATTTATAGATATTTTAGGTTTTTATGAAAAATTTCAAAATTCTCTTTAAATACTAATGGTTTCAGCCAAAACCTATCAAATCAAGGGTGAAAACCACATCTTACGCCTCTTCCCTACCTTTTTCTCTCTCTAGAAGGCATCCATGGGTGATGGAGCACTGTTCGAGAAAAGTCCTCGAGGCCAACACGAAGTAAGAATCTACTGTTGATGAAGTTCGTGTGGATACCATTGGAGACCAGACACTTCAATGGTTTTTAGAGCTGTAGAAGTTTATCTTCTTGCTCTTTATGTGATTAGATGAATCCTTATTAGGTAGGACTGTAAACGAGTCGGATTCGGTAGCAGATTCACCAGAATCCGATTCCGATTCCGATAAGGGTTAAGGGGTTCCGATTTCGATTCCGATAATTTCGGAATCACTATGTTCCGATTTCGATCCGATTCCGATTCCATTATCGAAATCGGAACCGAATCTGATAAAATCCGAAATGTATATTAAATATTAATTTTTATTCAAAAGTGAGTCAATAATTTACATATAATTATTAAAATTTGATATAATCTTCTTAAAATTTTATTTTTTTATTTTATTAATTTATATATTATATTTTATAATTTATTTAACTTCATTTTATTTAATTTTATCTATATATAATTATTTTTTATCGAAATCGGATTAACGGAAACAGAACCAACTTATTCCGATTCCGATTCCGATAAGCTATCGGAATATCCGATTCCGATTCCGATAGCTTATAGGATACAAAAACAAGTTCCAAACTCGTTAATTTTTATCGAAATCGAATCGAAATATCGGAATATCGGATTCCGTTTATATTCAAACTCGTTTTGATCAGTTTTTGGTTTTTATAGTTCAGTTCCGATTGACACAGGTTCTACATTAGCCCATAGAAATCGTTGTTTTCACTGCACCAAAATTTATAAGACAATTCCCTATAGTGGTATCAAAGCTAGTTTAAGTCTTGATCAAAACCAACATCGAATCGATGTTATTTCATGTAATTTATTTGTTCCCGAATCTGTGCAAACGTCTGTTTTGTCACAAACTCCATAATCTATATGTGATTCAGATAAGGGATTGGTTGGCATTAGTAAAATCTCATGATATAAGGCTTTCCAACGCCATAAACCGTTTGAGTTTTGGAGCTATGTAGTGTCTGGGAGATGTCATAAAAAGTTGGTATTTTTGTCATGCCTAAATCGTCACCCGAATTTGGAGATTTTGTGAAATCTTCGTCCATGGAGAAAATTGAAGCTTGAAAAAGGCTTTATAATATGGGTAATGAGCTTACCAAACCTTTTCTCATGATCTCTTGATTTGAACGATAGCAGAGGAGGAGAATTTGAGATTTTTCTGGCAAAATAAGGATCTGCTGGGTCTGGTGGCGCAACCCTATTTATCCCTGATTTCCCATCAACAAAGAATTTTCCGTTGAAGTGATTCATACATATTTAAAAATTTCATTTTATTAGGATTCCATATTATATTTTTGGTAAAGTTTTAGTCTTTGGGTTAAGGAATTATCTTTGTTGCAAGACGGTGATTTTTATTACGTAGTTCGATCGACCGCCACCTCTTCTTTCTCTTTTTTCGGTGTATTGAGATTTTTACTTGAGATAAGTCTTATTTTGTAAGAATCCTTACCTGATAAGTATTCTAATGCATAATTTGTGAAATTTTCAAAGCTCGGGATAAAAAGATAAGTCCGATTTAAGGGGGAGCTAATCCTCTCGATGAACAGTGCATTAGGGAGGAAGGCGTGTGGTGCACGGGTGGTGTAGACGCCGCAACCGTAGCACAACACGCCAACGTGGTGGCACATGGGCGGCGCAGTGAGCGTGCCATCCAAGTAGTGCAAAGTGCCAGGCTTATTTAAATAGTTTAAATATCTATAAAAATTTTAAAAATTGTAAGAAATTTCATAAAAATTATGAAAAAGTTTAGAATATTATTTTACAAGTTTTAAAATGTTTAATGACTTTTTAGATGATATTAAGTTCTATTTACGTAGATTCACTCATAATTAAACTTTAAATTTATTTTAAAACTTTATTTTAATTAATTAGTGTCTTAATAAATTCTATAAAATGATATTTTGCATAATCTAAATTAAGATATTAATTTATGACTTTGCATAGTATTTAAATTGCATAAATATTCTAAATGATTTATATATGCATGTTTATTTTATATAAATTATTTATATATTTTTTCATATTATTTATTATATGAAAATTAGACAGGCTTGAAAATGGGAATTTTAAAATTATAGTATATAATTTTATGTTGATAATATGATATATCTTATATAACTATCATGTTTGCATTCTATGTTCATATGATGAATATTAGTGTTTGTATGGAGGTGATCATAGACTTATTTGTGCTTGGTTTGTGTTGCTTATGTAGTTACATGGGGGCCTACGTGTGCTTCCTCTCTCTCTATACAATTTGATTGTACATTCTACATCCCTCCATTAATATACTCCCGTTGGTTAAAACTATTGATTCTTATAAAGTTATGTACATTTGCGGGTTTTCATACCCTTAAACCGCTTGTAATAGTTAAAAGCCAATTCGTGGAAGGTTGAAGAGAGGGACCACTTGGAGAAGCACCCTTCTAAAGTGGGAAGCATGCCAACTTAAGCTTTTGAAGCAAGAATTTGCACCTATAGGGGTACCCTAGGTGTATACTTAGGGTTAAGTCCATGATCACCTGTTTTTATGCATATTTGATATGTGGATGTGTGCTACAAGTTATACTTTAGATATATGATATTCCAAAGGTATTACATATACTTAGCACATATGATTGATAAGACTAAAATAAAATTCCTCCTTATTTTAATTAGGTCGATAAACGTGAGACATTAAAAATGACTCACATAACCTTCCATTGTTATGGTCTTCATGAGCCAATCTTAGATTGGATGGGTTTGTTGTGCTACCACTAGGCCCATTTAGCAAGGGATTGGTATCATGGCTAAAGCATTTGCTGAACTTTGGAGTGGACCATTTACATGACTTTGTTGTGCTACCACAAGGGTTGTGTGAAGAATCCATTCTCAAAATATAACAAGTGGGTTTGACCTAACTAAAGCATATGACTTGTTGTGTGTTACCACAAGGTCATAACTCTAGAAGCTAAATAACTAAGAGTTGCAAGAGTTACAAGTAGCAATAGTTGCATACCTATTAAGTATGGGGTGATTTATTGTGTTACCACGAGGTTATCACCATAAAGTTAATAGGGTCTTAGTCCCCATTAGGATTTCATCGTGATATCCCGTCTTTGCATAATGAGGATTATGTAAATTCAACGAAAATTAGTGGGAGCATAAATTTGGATAAAAGACCATAACTTAATTTAAATGAATGTTTGTAATGTTATAATAAATTATATCTCAATTATAAAATGTGATGATAAACAACCAACAGTAAGGCATACTAGATGCCAAGTACCTTAATGGCTCATGCTTCTTAGACCAATTTAGAACTAAGAGAATTGTTCTTATAGTTGACTAATCAACTATCCTACTTGAGAAGCAGGTGCCACCTAGACTATCTAATGATGTGAAAGAAAGATAAGATCTTATCTCATAAACAAGATGCAATGTTTGCCTTATAGTAGATGTTAGCCTTTATGAGATAAAAATTGTGGAGGCAACATTGATAGATGGATATACGATCAATCATGGCTCAAAGTGATGAGCTAATTAAGGGTAAGTTAAAACAACAATACATCTTAAATACTTCTTATTAGTGAGACCAATAGAAAAAAGTAAGATCATTAGATAAAAATAAAAGAGATAGTTAAAAGTCAAAGAAGGTGGTCAAGATAATAAAAGTCCAAATAAGACAAAATTTTTGCACTATCATGATGATGGTAGGTGGAAGAGAAAGTGTAAAGTGTATTGTACATAATGCAAATGTAGAGCTTGAGAAGCTTCATGCATCCAAGTCATTGACATTTACTTGTCTTAAATATACACTTCATAGTATTAGATACTATATGTGTATAACATAGTATTAGATACTAGGGATGCATCTAATGGTATGAGATACCATATATGCATCTCTTATCTACATGGAGTTGCAGATGATGACAAGTAAATGAAGACTTAATAAAGAAGATGTTGACCTACATATGAAATGGTGAAAAAGTTGCATCATTACTACTGGAGACACAATATTTTAATAGCCTTGTACAGATGTCATAATATTTAAGATTGCTATTATATTCTTCAATAAGAACATTATCTGATTTCCTGCATGAATAAATATTGATTTATTTTGAGCTATGAAAATGATAGATGTTCTAAAACATCTAAATAGAGTGTGTATAAGGTCTATTTATGGACTAAAATAAAACTTACCATAGTTGGCATATAATATTTAATGAGATTAAATCTTATGACTTCATTAAGAATGAAGAGGTGCCGTGTCTATTCAAAAAGATAAGTGAGAGTGCTATTACTTTCTTGACATTTTATTTATAAACATAGTACTAATTAAGTATGAAGGTCATCTAGTTGATTTTTGTTTAGTCTTATGGTCTTGTATGCATTAGTCTAGAATTGATTGGTTTTGGCATAACCTTTTCTTTGAAGATAACTATGTCTGGATATGGGTTGTGAGATTAATATAGAAGACACTCTATACTTTTGTATTACATCTCAAATTAGATATGTTACATACCACTGCTTGTTTATATGTTAATTACCCGATTGATGGGTGAAGGGTGTAAATCCTACGGAGTCTCCGGACTCACCCCGTTGTGGGTCAATATTTTTTAGCAGGTTTTGAAGATCAGGAGATTGGCTTGGAGGCTCAAGCAGAGGCCGTGGAAGAACCAGAATCTCCTGGAGTTGGAGCGGAGTGATATATTTCATTTGCATCAGGTTGCTTGTTTTGGACTTTTAGGTTGATGTGTACTTAAACAATCTAGTGGTTTTGATTTAAAGATGGAACATATGAACGGACTTGGTTTGGAATTCAGTTGTTTTAAATGTTTAAGTTTTTGGTTGGAGTTGGACTAGATGATGTTGGCTTGATTTTTAAGTTAATTACTCCAGGTTTTGGAAATCTTGTGGATTTTATAGACTTGATCGTGTGTGTTGACTTCACATGCTTGTATGGGTTATGAAATCCGAATGATGGATTTCTCCCACTGTCACGACGTTATGTTTTCCGCTGCGTAGTCGTGGTTTTATGTTGTTTATTTTCCGGGTCGTGACAGGAGTTGGTATTAGAGCATAACCCGGCCAGAAGGTCTAGTTTGTACATGCCCGGGTTGATAATGTTGGTTGAAGAGACAAGCATGATTAAGATTTATTTAATTGGAGTATATGTTTTAGATTAGAAGTTATGATTTATTTTTGGTTATGTGTATGATTGAGGGAATACTTAAGTCTTTTTATTTTCTTCAGGATGGCATCTCGTGGAAATCCTCGGAGAAGAGACAATGGGAATCTACAGGATGTTCCAAAGACGTGAGGGAAACCCTCAAGATGCCGGGAATCAAGCACCAGCCCGAGAATGAGAGGCAAGCACTGGCACAGAAACTTATTAGAAGCTATTCAAGGTCTATTCCGGTTGTGCAGGCTCAGGTTCAGGCTCAACAGGGCTTGAATGCTGCTATGGCTCAGGGTTTGATGCAGCAGGCTAATGCCAGGGCAGATCACCCACCTATTAGAATGGTGGAACATTTTCGGCGTCTGAGCCCACCCTCTTTTGCAGGGGATAGGGATCCAGCTCTGGCAGAGAACTGGATCAGAGAGATTGAGAAGATTTTCAAGGTGATGCAGTGTCCTCCAGAGGATATGGTCAGGCTTGCTACCCATGTGCTCCATTTGACTGCTGGAGCTTGGTGGGAATCTGTACTTCGGACTCATTTTGCTAGAGTCCCATAGGAGGAAATCACTTGGGAGGAGTTCATCATGCTATTCAGGGAGAAGTACATTCCATTACATGTTCGTCATGCCAAGAAGCATGAGTTTTTACAACTTGAGCAGGGTACCATGTCAGTCATGGAGTATGAGAGTAAGTTCATAGAACTAGAAGCTTATGCACCACATATCTGTGAGAATGAGGCAGAAAGAGCTAGGAAATTTATTGATGGGCTCAGAGGTGGTATTCGTGGCAGACTCGTTGCTGTAGTCTGGCCCACGATGGGAGCAGCTTTTGAGGCAGCTTGCAGAGTGGAGAAGGACCTTGGACCCTTCAGAGCACCAGGTCAGAGCAGCAGGGCACCATCCAGGGACCAGCCTCAGCAGTCCCTTGACAGGAAGAGGAAGATGTCAGAGATCACCAGCTCAAGACCCCCACCCAGGCCGAGGGGATGTGAGTTCTGTGGGAAGAACCATGCTAGCAGTGAGTGTCGCCGCAGGTCAGGAGCATGCTTTGGTTGTGGGCAGTTTGGGCACCGTGTTGCTGATTGCCCTCTTTCCAGGCAGAGGCGTGAGGCTACTCCAGCTATGTCATCTCGACCATCTCAGACTCATTCTAGTGCTCCGACCCGTAGTGCAGCGACTCAGGTGTGGCAGGCACCAGCTCAGAGGCAGACTTCATCTTATAGGGCCCCACCTCAGCAGTCTCGTAGTGCCCAGGCTAGGGTTTTTGCTATGCAGCGCAGGGACATCTCCCAGGACTCTCATGCAACAGAAGGTACTCTTCGAGTCGCTGGACTTTATGCTCATATTTTGTTTGATTCAGGAGCTACCGATTCTTTCATATCATTTCATTTTTCTGCATTCTTGTTTAAGAACTGTGATTATACTGTGGAAGAGTGTGAACCTATGAGAGTTAGTGTTCCATCAGGGCAGGCTATTGAGGTATCTTATTTTATACCCCAGTGTGAGATTGAGATCAATGGGAACTTTTTGGGGGCCAGATTGTATGTGCTAGATATGAAGGACTTTGATATTATTTTGGGGATGGACTGGTTAGAGCACCACCATGCTATACTTGATTGCCATAGGAAGAAGGTTATTTTCAGATTCCTGGTAGAAATATCTTCTCCTATAGATGCCCTTCTTATAAGAAGTCCAAGATGTTGATCCCTGCCATGAAGACAGCAAGGATGATGGAAAATCAATGTGATGTCTATCTTGCATTTGTATCTATTGATGGTGATGCAGGTGTTATGAAATCTGTGGATGAGGTTGATATTGTATGTGAGTATCCAGATGTGTTCCCTGAGGACTTACCTGGGTTACCACCAGCCAGGGACATTGATTTTGCTATAGATCTTGTTCCTAGATCAGCCCCTATTTCTATTGCTCCATATAGAATGGCACCTGCAGAATTGAGAGAACTCAAGCAACAGTTAGAAGAGCTTCTGGACAAAGGGTTTATTCGCCCTACTGTGTCACCTTGAGGTGCACCTGTCTTATTTGTCAGAAAAAAGGATGGATCTTTGAGACTTTGTATTGATTATAGAAAGTTGAACCAGATCACTATAAAGAACAAGTACCCACTGCCGCGTATTGATGATTTATTTGACCAGTTGCAGAATGCCAAGGTGTTTTCCAAGATTGACTTGAGATCAGGGTACCATCAGCTGAGGATCAGGGATGAAGATATATCTAAGACAGCTTTTCGTACTCGATACGGTCACTATGAATTCTTCGTGATGCCTTTTGGTCTCACTAATGCTCCTGCAGCTTTCATGAGCTTGATGAACCAGATTTTCAGGGAGTATTTAGATTGCTTTGTAGTAGTTTTCATTGATGATATTTTGATTTACTCTTCTAGCCAGGAAGAACATTGCCAACATCTAAGGATTGTGTTGCAGACCTTGAGAGATCACTTGTTATATGCCAAATTTAGTAAGTGTGCATTACGGCCGGAGAGTGTAAATTTCTTGGGCCATGTTATATCGGAAGCAGGTGTGCAGGTGGATCCTGCTAAGGTTGAGGCTGTGCAGAATTGGGAGCAACCTACCAACCCGACAGAGGTGAGAAGTTTCCTTGGTTTGGCAGGTTATTATCGTCATTTTATTGAGGGATTTGCCTCTATATCAGCTCCTTTAACAGCTTTGACAAAGAAGGGAGGATTTAAGTGGTCAGAACAATGTGAAGAGAGTTTTCAGAAGTTAAAAGAGAAGTTGACAATCGCACTCGTGCTTGTTTTGCCAGATGGTACAGGAGGATTTGTAGTCTATACTGATGCATCCAGAGTAGGACTGGGTTGTGTTGATGCAGCATGATAAGGTTGTGGCCTATGCTTCTAGGCAGTTGAAACCTCATGAAAAGAACTACCCAGTTCATGATTTAGAGATGGCAGTTGTTGTACATGCATTGAAGGTTTAGAGACATTATTTGTATGGTGAGTCATTTGATGTATTTACTGACCATAAAAGCTTGAAGTATATTTTTACACAGAAGGATCTCAACTTGAGGCAGAGGAGATGGGTGGAATACCTAAAGGACTATGATTTTAGTCTAAACTATCACCCAGGTAAAGCAAATGTGGTGGCAGATGCACTTAGCAGAAAGAAAGTAATGGCATTGCAATTATGTCAAGAATGGAAAGGCATGGAGCTTATTACCACTTATGCACCTAAGATTTCTGTGAATCATCTAACTTCTTTCATGGCTCAGATGTCTATCAGGTCTTCTTTGGTGGAGAAAGTGAAGCTGGCTCAAGAAGGGAACCCAGAAGTGCAAGGCTTAGTAAAAAGGGCAGAAATTTCTAAGTATGAAGATGGAACCATTCGATGTCAAGGGAGATTGTGTGTAGCTGCAGATTTTGACTTGAGGCAGGAAATTTTGGCAGAGGCACATAAGTCTCAGTATTCTATTCATCCAGGGGCAACCAAGATGTATCATGACTTGAAGAGGCAATATTGGTGGGAAGGTATGAAAAGAGATGTAGCAGATTATGTATCTAAATGCCTTGTTTGCCAACAGGTGAAGGTTGAACACCAGAAACCAGGAGGACCTTTGCAACCATTTGAGATACCATCATGGAAATGGGAACACATTTCTATGGATTTTGTCACAGGATTGCCTAGAACCAAGAACAGGATTGCCTAGAACCAAGAAGCAGTTTGATGCTATTTAGGTTGTGGTTGATCGGCTTACTAAATCAGCTCATTTTATGCCGATTAAAGAAGCTCAACCTACTGATAGTCTGGTCAGGTTATATTTTGATGGTGTGGTTAAGTATCATGGTGTTCCAGTTACTATTGTTTCAGATAGAGATCCTCGGTTTACTGGAAGAGTTTGGAAGGGACTGCAAGAAGCTTTGGGATCTAAACTCAAGTTTAGTTCAGCATACCACCCTCAGACAGATGGTCAGTCAGAGAGAAAAATCCAAACCTTGGAGGATATGTTGAGGGCTAGAGCACTTGAGTGGCAGGAAAGCTGGGATCTGCAGTTACCCTTGGTTGAGTTTGCTTACAACAATAGTTATCATTCTAGCATTGGAATGTCACCATTTGAGGCTTTGTATGGCAGGCCTTGTAGATCACCTCTTTGTTGGGAAGAGGTTGTAGAGAGAAGTCTTATTGGGCCAGATTGGGTGCAGGACAGTAATGATAAGATCCAGGTCATTCGGCAGAAGTTACTTACAGCTCAGAGCCGTCAGAAAAGCTATGCAGATTTGAAACGGCGTGATATTCAATTTGAAGAAGGAGATCATGTGTTCCTAAAGGTCTCCCCCACTAAGGGAGTCATCAGATTTGGTCGCCGTGGTAAGCTGAATCCGAGGTATATTGGGCCGTTTCAGATAGAGAAGAAGATTGGAGAAGTTGCTTATAGGTTGTCTTTACCACCTGCTATGTCCAGAGTACACCCGGTTTTCCATGTATCATTGCTTAGAAAGTATGTTTCAGATCCTACTCATGTCATTGATTTCTCTGAGGTTGAGGTGCAACCCAATTTAAGTTTTGAAGAGAGGCCTATCCGGATCATAGATCGCATGGTGAAGCAGCTTAGAAAGAAGACTATTCCGATGGTCAAGGTGTTATGGAAGCATCACACATCTGAGGAGTCTACTTGGGAGATCGAGGAGGATATCAAGCGGTCTCACCCCCATCTTTTTGGTAAGTAATTTTAAATTTCGAGGACGAAATTTTTTTAAGGGGTGAAGAATGTAATACCTGGCTTAAAAAAAAAACCATTTTTAATTTTTAGTAACCCCCCCGTTTCCCTTCCCCTCCCGGTTTCCTCGCCGTCGTCCCCGCCGTAACGCCGGCCGCCCCCCGGGAGCATTGCGACTTCCTCCCCCCTCATCGGTTACGCAGCCCCCCCCGGCTGGATCTCTCTCTCTCGCTCTCGCTTGTGCCGTCTCCCCGCCGCGAATCCTCTCCCTCCTCCTCCGTTGCCGTCGCCGGTCGCGAGCGCCGTCGCCGCCGGAACCCAGCGCCGCCGGACCTCCCCCTTGCCGTCACCACCTCCGGCCCCTCCCCTCGTCGCCGTCTCCTCCCTCCAGCGCCTTCCTTGCCGGCGAGAGCGTCGCCGTCCAGCCCTTCCCGCGCCGCCCGTGGCCATCGCCGGAAGCCGCCGCCGTCACCTCCCCTGTTCCGGCCAGAACCGCCGCGGGAGAGCCTCTCGCCGCCGCCATCGCCGGCCGTCGCCTTCCTCCCGCCGTCGCTGTCGTGACCAGCCCCTCCCCCGCCCCTCCCCGTCGCCGTCGAGCGCCGCCGGCCGCCTCCGCCATCGCGAGCGCCGCCTCCGCCGTCGCGAGCACCGCCACCGCCGTCGCTGGCGCCGGTCGAGCCGGCCCAGCGCCCGGTCCAGCCACCGGTCCAGCCGCGGTCCAGCACCTCCGAACCGGCATGGTTCAGCCGGTCGAACCGCCCGGTTCGGCGCCGGTTCAGGAAATTCCGATTTTTCGGATTTATTAAATCCGGATATTAGAAAAGGCCAAGAAAATTAGCAGAAAAATCCAGAAAAATCAGGAAAATTCACAGAAGATTAAAAATAGGTTTCTCAAGCTTGTCTATGTATTTTATCCCATTTTTATTAGAAAATATGCATGATTTAACTTATGGACCTTGATTTGACTAGTTTAGACTTTTGAATCATGATTAGTGAATTTTCTCAAAAATACTTGAAACCAGAACTTTGAAAATGATATTTTGAATATTATGGGACATGTTTGGCATGATTCTGGATGGGTAGAACTATTTTCCATGATATTTGACCATTTGTTATTTATGTATATGTTTATGTGCTAGAATGGACCTAGAATTGAAATATAATTATGTGGAGTTTTGGAAAAATAAAAAGTCATCAAATTTCACTTTTTGGAACCTGTTTAGGTCAGATTATGGGTGTTGACATCAGAAGTTAGCTTGTTTTGATTATGCCAAAATTTGGTTTGATTAATTGTCTTGTGTATGTAGTTAAGCATGTCTAGACTTGGTTTATTATTGCATGTGCATAGATCATGTAAAAATTATTTGGTTTGGTTCCAGATTGTGTAATATGTCTTGCATGATATGGCTAGGTTCATGTTATCAAGTTTGATATGAGTTTTGATTAGGATATGTTAACCATGTCGGTTAGTGCAAGTCTTGTCTAGTTTATGATAAAAACAATTTGTTTTGCATGGATGACATTAGAATGAGATGTTTATGTCTTGTGTACATGGTATGCAGGTGTGTCATGATCTGAAAAATTTATTATGAATTCTTGTACCACATGTTATGAGGCTTCACCAGCCTATTCTAGTCAAATTGTCCGTGGACAGCGGGTATCTTAGATAAATCCGACCTTCCCACAGATCCCGGATTACCGCGGTTTTTCCCTTAGTGTCACCACTGCCTAGGTGCACTTTGGTCTAGCTTAGTATATGTCATTACTATATAAATTAGAGCTGATGAAAGTGATCTGGATATGTGATGTGAAAAGGCAAGACGACCAATTCCTTGCCATATGACTATGAGTTTAGAAAGAACATGAAATTATGCTCATTGCATGTTATGTTTAGATGTTAAAGCATGATAAGTTAGAAAAAAAATTCAGATATGTCTCATGCTAGATTGGTCATGTTAAGTTAAGTATGAAGGTCATCTAGTTGATTTTTGTTTAGTCTTATGGTCTTGTATGCATTGGTCTAGAATTGATTGGTTTTGGCATAACCTTTTCTTTGAAGATAACTATGTCTGGATATGGGTTGTGAGATTAATATAGAAGACACTCTATACTTTTGTATTACATCTCAAATTAGATATGTTACATACCACTGCTTGTTTATATGTTAATTACCCGATTGATGGGTGAAGGGTGTAAATCCTACGGAGTCTCCGGACTCACCCCGTTGTGGGTTAATATTTTTCAGCAGGTTTTGAAGATCAGGAGATTGGCTTGGAGGCTCAAGCAGAGGCCGTGGAAGAACCGTAATCTCCTGGAGTTGGAGCGGAGTGATATATTTCATTTGCATCAGGTTGCGTGTTTTGGACTTTTAGGTTGATGTGTACTTAAACAATCTAGTGGTTTTGATTTAAAGATGGAACATATGAACGGACTTGGTTTGGAATTCAGTTGTTTTAAATGTTTAAGTTTTTGGTTGGAGTTGGACTAGATGATGTTGGCTTGATTTTCAAGTTAATTACTCCAGGTTTTGGAAATCTTGTGGATTTTATAGACTTGATCGTGTGTGTTGACTTCACATGCTTGTGTGGGTTACGAAATCCGAATGATGGATTTCTCCCACTGTCACGACGTTATGTTTTCCGCTGCGTAGTCGTGGTTTTATGTTGTTTATTTTCTGGGTCATGACAGAAATAAACTGCAAGAAAGGAAGAAAAACCTAATTTTAAAGGCTAAGAACATATTTTGGTTCATGCAGGAACCTATTTGTAGAAGAGGGTTGGTTCGCACGAAAAATAATGTCTAAAGTGGGAAGCATGCCAACTTAAGCTTTTGAAGCAAGAATTTGCACCTATAGGGGTACCCTAGGTGTATACTTAGGGTTAAGTCCATGATCACCTGTTTTTATGCATATTTGATATGTGGATGTGTGCTACAAGTTATACTTTAGATATATGATATTCCAAAGGTATTACATATACTTAGCACATATGATTGATGAGACTAAAATAAAATTCCTCCTTGTTTTAATTAGGTCGATAAACGTGAGACATTAAAAATGACTCACATAACCTTCCATTGTTATGGTCTTCATGAGCCAATCTTAGATTGGATGGGTTTGTTGTGCTACCACTAGGCCCATTTAGCAAGGGATTGGTATCATGGCTAAAGCATTTGCTGAACTTTGGAGTGGACCATTTACATGACTTTGTTGTGCTACCACAAGGGTTGTGTGAAGAATCCATTCTCAAAATATAACAAGTGGGTTTGACCTAACTAAAGCATATGACTTGTTGTGTGTTACCACAAGGTCATAACTCTAGAAGCTAAATAACTAAGAGTTGCAAGAGTTACAAGTAGCAATAGTTGCATACCTATTAAGTATGGGGTGATTTATTGTGTTACCACGGGGTTATCACCATAAAGTTAATAGGGTCTTAGTCCCCATTAGGATTTCATCGTGATATCCCGTCTTTGCATAATGAGGATTATGTAAATTCAACGAAAATTAGTGGGAGCATAAATTTGGATAAAAGACCATAACTTAATTTAAATGAATGTTTGTAATGTTATAATAAATTATATCTCAATTATAAAATGTGATGATAAACAACCAACAGGAAGGCATACTAGATGCCAAGTACCTTAATGGCTCATGCTTCTTAGACCAATTTAGAACTAAGAGAATTGTTCTTATAGTTGACTAATCAACTATCCTACTTGAGAAGCAGGTGCCACCTAGACTATCTAATGATGTGAAAGAAAGATAAGATCTTATCTCATAAACAAGATGCAATGTTTGCCTTATAGTAGATGTTAGTCTTTATGAGATAAAAATTGTGGAGGCAACATTGATAGATGGATATATGATCAATCATGGCTCAAAGTGATGAGCTAATTAAGGGTAAGTTAAAACAACAATACATCTTTAATACTTCTTATTAGTGATACCAATAGAAAAAAGTAAGATCATTAAATAAAAATAAAAGAGATAGTTAAAAGTCAAAGAAGGTGGTCAAGATAATAAAAGTCCAAATAAGACAAAATTTTTGCACTATCATGATGATGGTAGGTGGAAGAGAAAGTGTAAAGTGTATTGTACATAATGCAAATGTAGAGCTTGAGAAGCTTCATGCATCCAAGTCATTGACATTTACTTGTCTTAAATATACACTTCATAGTATTAGATACTATATGTGTATAACATAGTATTAGATACTAGGGATGCATCTAATGGTATGAGATACCATATATGCATCTCTTATCTACATGGAGTTGCAGATGATGACAAGTAAATGAAGACTTAATAAAGAAGATGTTGACCTACATATGAAATGGTGAAAAAGTTGCATCATTACTACTGGGAGATACAATTTTTTAATAGCCTTGTACAGATGTCATAATATTTAAGATTGCTATTATATTCTTCAATAAGAACATTATCTGATTTCCTGCATGAATAAATATTGATTTATTTTGAGCTATGAAAATGATAGATGTTCTAAAACATCTAAATAGAGTGTGTATAAGGTCTATTTATGGACTAAAATAAAACTTACCATAGTTGGCATATAATATTTAATGAGATTAAATCTTATGACTTCATTAAGAATGAAGAGGTGCCGTGTCTATTCAAAAAGATAAGTGAGAGTGCTATTACTTTCTTGACATTTTATTTATAAACATAGTACTAATTAAGTATGAAGGTCATCTAGTTGATTTTTGTTTAGTCTTATGGTCTTGTATGCATTAGTCTAGAATTGATTGGTTTTGGCATAACCTTTTCTTTGAAGATAACTATGTCTGGATATGGGTTGTGAGATTAATATAGAAGACACTCTATACTTTTGTATTACATCTCAAATTAGATATGTTACATACCACTGCTTGTTTATATGTTAATTACCCGATTGATGGGTGAAGGGTGTAAATCCTACGGTGTCTCCGGACTCACCCCGTTGTGGGTTAATATTTTTCCAGGTTTTGAAGATCGGGAGATTGGCTTGGAGGCTCAAGCGAGAGGCCGTGGAAGAACCGAATCTCCTGGAGTTGGAGCGGAGTGATATATTTCATTTGCATCGGGTTGCTTGTTTTGGACTTTTAGGTTGATGTGTACTTAAACAATCTAGTGGTTTTGATTTAAAGATGGAACATATGAACGGACTTGGTTTGGAATTCAGTTGTTTTAAATGTTTAAGTTTTTGGTTGGAGTTGGACTAGATGATGTTGGCTTGATTTTTAAGTTATTTACCCCAGGTTTTGGAAATCTTGTGGAATTTATAGACATGATCGTGTGTGTTGACTTCACATGCTTGTATGGGTTATGAAATCCGAATGATGGATTTCTCCCACTGTCACGACGTTATGTTTTCCGCTGCGTAGTCGTGGTTTTATGTTGTTTATTTTCTGGGTCATGACAGAAATAAACTGCAAGAAAGGAAGAAAAACCTAATTTTAAAGGCTAAGAACATATTTTGGTTGATGCAGGAACCTATTTGTAGAAGAGGGTTGGTTCGCACGAAAAATAATTTTAAAAGCAATGGCGGGTTCATGTGGGAACTGGCTAAAATAAATGACAAAAATTAAATAAAAGGCTTGGCACTTCATATCTGATAAAAGGTGGTGAAATCAGCAAGTTTAAGATGAAATTGGATAGAAAGAAGTGGAAAGAAAGAAAGATTCACGCAAAAACCAGTTTAGAACTCGAACTATTTGCAAACAAACCAGGCATCCACAATTAAAGACATTTAAAGACATTGCTTGTCCCACCATGGTCACCAAAAAAGGGCTATATGTCGACTCTAGAAATGGGGTTCATGGGTCAACACCCCTTAGAGATAGAGAGAGAGAGAGGGAGGGAGTAGGAGATCCCTTTATTACCACACTTACATTGATCCCTAAATACTCGGCCTTTGACATCACTACGATGTTGAAGGAACTATCTGGGTCATGTGGGTAAGAAAGGATGAAAGAAATTAATGCATGAAATTAAATAAAGAATATGGTTTCCAGGAACCATAGGTTCTGCTTTATGCAATGGAATTAAATAAGAGATTGACCAAGCGTGTGTATCTTAGCGAGAAAGTGTGCAAGTTCTAGTTTCTCCTTCTTCGGCCAACCAATGAAGAAGAGTCAGCAACGTGTTGATGCTTGATTTTCTATGCAACTAGGCAATAAAACAAGTGAAACAACAATTAGAACTATATAGGGTGTAGTGTACATGAATAAAATAACATAAAAACAGACAATTGAAGAAGAATTGACTGAATTTGGGGTTATTCCTAACCCTTTTCTTGATTTTTTTGGTTAATAGACTAAAGCTAATGTAATAATAATTCAAGAACATAGAATATAAATGAAAAAAAACGAAATAAAATAGATAGGAAAAAGAACGGATCAAATCTTAGCCCGTTTAGAGGAGATATGAGCAAATCTAGTTCAATTGAGAAAGCCGAACATGAATTGGATCTATCTAGCACGACTTTCCTTCAGAGATAGTCATGACCAACCATGATGTTGGAATTGTGTGCCACTAGTTGCAAATGAAAGAGGACCAGGAGAGGAAGAACTTTGCTTCAGATAGCTTCGGCAACAAACATCTTCATGCTTATGTAGAGATCGAAGAAGACAACCCTGGCTGGACGTCTTGGGATGCTTGGATGGTCATGTTCCAACCTCTAGAATGTCAGAAGTTGGCTCAATTTATAGAAGAAATCAGAGTCTATCAATTCCTAAAAAAATCTGGGCCATGCACCTTGGGGTGGGGCACATGTGCTCTCCTCTTGGGGTGCATGGGCACATGCCCCACCCCTGGGGTGCATGGCCATGTGCCCTTGATCGGAGGCACATAGAAATTTAGAGTTAAATTTGAAATAATAAAAAATAATCTAAAATGGGATTTTTAGGCATATCGAGTCGAATTTAGAATCAAAGTTCAAGACTGGTGCCATGTGCCCTGGTTGAGGGCACATGGGCACGTGCCCTCAATTGGAGGCACATGGAAATTCAAAGATAAATTCTAAAAAAATCAAAACTAATCCAAAATGGGACTTCCAAACTTATCCGGTCGAAATTAGAATCAAAGTTGAATACTGGTGCCATGTGCCCTGGTTTGGGGGCACATGGTCACATGCCCCACCCCGATAATGCATAGCCATGTGCCCTCAATTGAGGACACATGGAAATTCGGACGATAATTTCATGAGCTTTCGAACTGAAGATCGGAATTATAATCAAAATCGAAGTTTGATACCATGTGCCCCCGGTCGGGGACGCATGGCTTTGTGCCCCCTAGGAGGGCATATGGCACTATGCCCCATAGGGAGAGTGCATGGGCCCTAGCCCTACGGTGCATGGCACTGCATCTGCGCACTTGCATTTTGGAAGCCACTACGAGCACTCGCGAACTCAGAATTCAATGCCCTTTATTGCATTGGAAAGATAACAGGCCGAGGAAGCATTTTAGCACATACTCCAAGAGTTCAAAATTTTATTGTGAAGTCTGGGTAATGAATGGTAAGTCCAATAATGGTTGAAAAGAGCCCAACGGCAATCGAAAAGATACGTCACGAACCAAAACACATCTAGAATGGGAATTTAAACATAGCCTTCAATGTTTGATCATTAGGCTTTGTTCATCAAGCCGATTTCTATGCTTCTGTAGTCAATGCGCAGCTTTTGCTTGGAAAATACTACTTCATTTGGAAACCTCTAAAAAACGTCCGATTCCACTTGGCAAAGCTTTGAACCAACAATAAAAGACTTGGCATCATTCAGAGGAACGTTATTTTATATAACATGAGTTTTATGCTCTGAAATAGGGGAATCTTGCGTGTCTATAGTGTTGAGGTCGGATTCTACCCACAAGAATGAAGGACATATTCTTCTTGAGGTGGGGATGATGTGGGAGTGATGTCTCCTATTCACCTTTGACATCAGGGTATTCTATCATCACAGTTGCACAGTTGGACCTTTGACCTAAGTCACCAAAGATATTTTACCAGAAGTATCTTATGCTTTGACTATTGACATATTGATCACTAAGACGATGGTCTTGTATAGTTAATGAATTAGGTATAAGGAAAAATTGGTGGAGGTAATTGAGTGAACAACAACTGATCATTCACTCTTACTAAGTGAGAGAGAGATTGTCCTACGAGATAATATTCTACATTCCTAGTCAAGATAGAAATGATGATTAGAAAAAGAGCATTTCAATTGATCCAATACCAAATACATGATACTAATGTGTTGATTTATTAGGCATTGATAGTCAATGTTGTACCACTATCTGATGAAGGCATTAGATGGTTGAGGGTTTATATCCATGCGGTAATTGATGATGGAAAGGTTCAGTAGAGATAAAATCATCTCCAAAGTCATTTGGGATCTTGAGATATAACTTGTACCCTTCATAATTGAAAAGTCATTAAATCTATTATTAGATAATAAATTTAATTTAAAATAGATTTTTATTTTAATTATGCTTCAAGAAAATAAACTATTGAGCCTGATGTGTCACGCACATAAGAAATGATCTGTAGGTACTGGCAAAGAAGTAATTTATAAAATTGAGAAGTTTTTGTAAAAAAATTTAAATTTTTAAGATATAAGAGAATTTGTCCAAACTCTATTAAGCCAATAGTGCCAATTTTGTGGCCAACCTCTTTCTGCTCTCTCTCTCTCTCTCTCTCTCTCTCTCTCTCTCAAGCATGTTTTTCCATGGTAGAGCTCTTTCTAGGTTGAGTTGGATGGTCTAGCATGTAGGAGAACCTGACTATGGAAGAAGTTCATAGAATATAGCTAGAGGCCATGTGCTTGGGCATCTTGGAGAGCATAGAGTGTTCAATGCTTATTCTTCTTTGGTATTGAGGATTGGTAAAATCTTGCAAATGTATTTTCAAATATAGTACTTCTTTTTCATTGTTTGGTTTCGATCGAGACAAACACCGTGGTTGTCTATAAGAATCATTGCTTCCTCTACACCCAAATTTCTAAGACAATTCCTTACAATGGTATTAGAGCCATGTTGAAGTTTCAGTTGAAAACGGTGATGATTTTCCCAAGCATGAAATTGAGAATTTTAAATGGTATAAATTATAAATTTATAGTATAAATGTTATATAATATAATTATCACATATTCACATAATATACATGTAATGTTTGATGGTGTGAATGCATGGAGATCATGGACTTAGGTGTAATTATCATATGATAGTCATTATTATGTTGTGGATGTGTTTATTGGTGCTTGTGTGCCTCTCCTTCTTTCTACTCAATCTTATTGTAATTATACCTCCTTCTATTTATGTAATCCCTTTAGTTAAAGTCAAAGTTTCTTATTGAGATATGTACATTTGTGGGTCTACGTACCCTTAAATCACTTGTACTGACAAGAAGCAGGTCCATGGAGAAGGAGAGAGTGAGACCACTTGTAGAAGCATTCCTTGGGAAGTGGAGAGACATCTACGTCAGCATCAAATTGTATCTTTCTTAAACGCACATCATTCTAGCTTTGATGTTGCATAAATTAGGGTTAAAGTCTATGACCATCCATTTTAATTTCTTGCATGTCATATGTGGATGTGTGCTACAGGTTGTACCTTTAATATATGACTCCAAAGGTTTGTATATAATTGGCATATGTTATGATTAGACTAAAATCCAATCTCTTCTCATTTAAATTAGGTTAATAAATGTAAAACATTAAAAATGACTCATGTAAGCCTCCTATTGTTTTGGTCTTGAGGAGCTAATCTTAGATCAGATAAGTTTTGCTACCACAAGGCTCATACAACAAGGGATTGGTGATCATGGTTAAGGCATTTGTCAAACTTTTGGATGGACCATTTGCATAGTTTTGTTGTGCTACCACAAGGGCTTGGTAAAAAAATATATTCTCATAATGTAAAAAGCAAGTTTAACCTAACTAAAGTATTTGATGTGTTGTGCAACCATAAGCTAATAACTCTAAAGGTTAAATATGACTAAAAGTTGTGATGGTTGCAATTGGTAAAAGTTCCTACCTAACAAGTATGGGGTGATTTGTTGTGCTACCACAAGGTCATCACCATAAGATTAATATGATCTTAATCTCCACTAGGATGTTATCATGATATCTCATCTTTGCTTAATAAGATATTATTGTCATATAATTAGATCATACACTACTAGTTGTGTGATATACTCATGCCAACAAGTTGACTAGATCAGACTTCTTTAATCTAAAGCCATGACAATTGTTCTCATAATTGAGCAAGTAACTAACCTAATTAAGAAGTCGGTGCCTCTTAAAGCATCTAATGAACTAAGAGAAGATGAGATCTTTTTGGTGCACGAAAGAGATGCATTGTATGTCCTTTATTATATGTTAGTCTCAATTAGCAAATGAGTTGCAAGTGCAACATGTATGGATGAATGTTAGATCTATCATGACTCATATTGATGAACTAATTGATAAGGAGATTGACAACAATAAATCTCTAATACTTATTGTCAACGAGACCAATGAAAGAAGAAAAATTATTAGATGGAAGAGAAAGTCAAAGTTAAAAATCAAAAAGGCAGTCAAGAAATTAGAGATCTAATAAGACAAAAGATAATACTTACAATACCATGATGATGGTGAATGGAAGATGTACTGCAAAGTGTCTTATGGTTAAAAATTGTTGCTTAAGAAGCTTCAAGGATTATTGTCATTGATATCTACTTATAAATATACATCATAGTAATAAGAACTAAATGTGTATGTCATGGTAATAGATACCAATTGTGCATCTCATGGTATGAGATATTGGATATGCATATTATATATGCAAGGAGTTATAGATGATGATAAGTAAATGAAAGCTTAACAAAAAAAGAGGGTGACCTACATACAGTAGATGGTGAAAAAGTTGTATCATTATCAGTGAGAGAAACAAACCTCTAGTAGCCTTTAAGAGATGTCCCAATCTTAAAGATTGCTATATTATTCTTTTACAGTCAGGAACATTGTCTATATTTTATGCTTAAATAAATATCAAATTTTTAGAAGCTATAAAAATGATAATTGTTCTATGACTTCGTATGGCAAAGTGTTTGCCAGTGAAAGTTTGATAAATACTTTATTTATATTAGATATGAAAGCTTGCATGATATGTGTGAATATTCCTTCAAAAGATAATGGGTTGATGATGATCAATCCATTCCTTGACATTATAGACTTGGTCATACTAATGATAAAATACTTAAGTAGTTCCATAAGGATGGATAGACTAGAGCAAATGATTTTGAATCATTACTCACTTGTAAGTCTTGCCTCATTAAAATATGACCAACTCTCCATTTGGTTTACATGAGAGAGGGCCAATGTATTATTAGAACTCATATATTTAGATGTACATTGTCTCATGTTTATTAACACTTAAGTTAGTTTGTATACTTTTATTATTTTTTATTAATGATTTCTCTATGTATGGATATGTCTGCTTAATGAAGTACAAATTTAAGACCTTTGAGATGTTATTAAAGTTTATAAATAAAGTAAAAAAAATGAAAATAGTATTGAGTATTATAAGTCTTTAATTAGATTGAGGAGGGAAATGCTCAAGTACATAAATCAAACATTATTAGAAAGATAATAGAATCTTACCTTAATAGATATCTTGTTAAACTTCTTAGCTTAATAAAATAGCTTAAAAGAGAAATTGTATTTTGCATGACATGGTGTGGGCAATAACATCTGCTAAATTATCTTTATCTCCTTAGGGCTATGCACTCAATGTTATCACTTATTTATAACTAAAGTGCCTTTTAAGTCTATTCCAACTACTCCATACGAGATGTGAAAGGATGGGTTAATGCTTGACCTTAAGCTTATTAAAGTTCTAGAATGTACTACCCTTGTAAAAGGGCATAACCCTTATAGATTGGAATATAAAAATGTGAAGTACATGGAATATCCTAAGGAAACTTTAGATAATAATTCTATCACTCTTATAAACAAGGATTTATGTTTCTAAATATGTTGAATTCCTAGTGGAAGGGTTTCTTCCTAAGGAAGATAGTGAAAGCAAGGTAGTATTAGAAAATATTCTAGCCTCACAACCTAAGAATATTTCTATCAAGGTACTAGTTGAGAGTTACATATAGACAATTCATAGATCTTCACTTATGCCTATTCAAGCTAATAGAATGTTGGACAAGTCTTTGATGAAAGAAGTAAGGCACAATATAGTGAGGATGATGATACAAAGACCTAAGAAAATGCAAGATAAGATATTGTATTTAAAAATGAGAAGAAGCAATAAATCCAAAATAGACTCCATCTATTCTACCCATTATGGAACTTGGTAGATCCTCCAGAGGGTAGAGTACCCATAGGTGAAAATAGATTTATGATAAGATAAATTGGAGTGGATTGGAAGGTAGAGATCTTCAAGGCAAGGATGATTTAAAAGGATATCGTCTAAATCAAGTAGTTGACAATGAAGAAATTTTTTACTTGTTGCATAGTTTAATCTATTTAGATTTTGATTGTTACACACTATGACTATGAGATATGTCAATTGGATGTTATTATGATAATTCTCAATGATGATCTTGAGGAAAAGGTTATTTGATATAACCTAAGAGATTTTGATTCCCAATAGTGTATAGATTGTTAAAGTCCATTCATGGACCGAAACAAACTTCCCATAATTGGATTATAAGATTTGATGATATTAAATCTTATAACTTTATTAAGAATGAAGAGGGACCCTATGTGTATAGGAAGAAAGGGGCCCTATGTGTATAGGAAGAAATTTGGGTGTTGTAACTTTATTGATCTTTTATGTGAATGACATACTACTCATTGGTAATAATGTAGCTATGTTATCATTAGTAAAGCCTAGCAATCAAGTTATTCCTCCTTATTGATATAAGTGAAGCTTCTTAAAATTTAAAGATTAAGATCTATAGAGATAGATCTAAATAGGATGTTTGACTTGATCTGAATGACGTACATAGACACCATAGTCAAAGAGTTTGATATTGAAAAATCCAAGATATGTTTCTTACCTACGAGACATGGAGCTTATCTCTCATGAAGAGAGAAGGGGCATATGAATAGACTCCCTTATACTTTAGTCATAAGGTCTATCAATGATATGCTATGTACATAGCCTGATGTGTCACATGCTCTAAGAGTTATAAGTAGTTATTAGGTGGCTAATATGAGAGTCATTAGATAGTTTAGAAATATATTCTTAAGTACTTAAGAAGTATTAAAGATATATTTCTAGTATATATAGGATAGGACTTAAAACTTTATGGTTTTATATACTCAAGCTTCTAGTTAGATAAGTCTGATAGCAAGTTAATATTAGGTTATACATACTCTAAATGGTGGTGTAGTGAGTTGGAAGTGTTCCACAAAAGAGAACATTACAAATTCTGTAACTAATGTGAAGTACATATCTATTTCAAAACTACTTAGAAAAAGGTGTAGATGAAGAAGTTCATCTCAATTATAGGATTGTCCCTTTTGTCTCTTATTATGTACAATTGTTTTATGAAAACAATACGATGTAATATGAGTAATGGAGTCGATGTCTCATCCGTAGTCTACATACTTCTACGACAATAACATTTGATCAGAGAAGTTGCAGCTTAAAATGATATAATGAAAGATAAATGAATTTTGTTAATAACATTGGAGATTAACAAAATGAAGCATTCACTCAAAAAGTGTTTGAGAGTCATCTTGTGTTGATAGAGATCTAATAGATGTGTGATTGACTTTAATGCAAATAAAAGTTTGATAGAAATGTATGATCTACAGGTCAATCATATTTGGCATCATTTGACATTTTTTGTAATATCTCATTCAATTAAACTGACATATATTTGTTACTTGCTCTTATTAAATCATAATGAAGTATTTGATCACATTCAATGATGATTGAATCTTGATGAGATAATGATGAGGAGATCAAGTATCCCTATCACCGTCATTATCTTTGTGTAGTAACTAATTATAGAAATGCTCACTAAAGATAAGATCATAGTTGATGTGCTTTGGGATTATAAAATGTGACTTATACTTTTCATAATTAGAAAGTCATTAAATATAATTTTATATGATATATTTAATTCAAAATAAGTTGTTAACTTAATTAAATTTTAGCCAAATGGACTAATAGGCCTAATTTTGTCATATGCATAAGGATTAATTCCAAAGTATGGGGACATATAAGTGATTTATAGAAATTGAGATTTTTTTGTAAAAAAATTAATTTTTATAAATATAAGTGAATTTGACCAAACCCTATCAAGTCAAAAAATTTAATTTTGTAGCCACCCTTCTCCTACCCTTTCTCTTTCTTTGGAGCACATTTTTTTCAGTGGAGCTCCTTTTGGGACGAGTCATAAGATCCAGTGTGTAGAAGAATCCATCTGCAGAGAAAGTTCATGTAAATATCACTAGAAACTGTACACTTTGGCTACTTCAAGAGCATAAAGTGTCATGTGCTCATTCTTATCTAGTCTTAGGGATTGGTAGAATCCTATAAAGGTATTTTTTAATCTAGTTCTCAATTTTCGTCATTCAATTCCAATAGAGACAAAAATCGTGATTTTTCGTAAGAATTGTCAATTTTGCTGCACCAAATTTTTTAAGACGATTCTTTACAAAATCTATGATTTTGGTTCTTACATCAGATGGTGGAATAACAGAATGCAACATATATACACCTTATGAGATGAAGATGTTGATGAAGAGGAGCAAACACAATATTACATAAAGTGGTATAAGGAATGTACTAGCTCTTATCTTGTAGAAATATTTGTGAGCTACAAAGTAATATTATGTGTGAGAACTAGTGGAGTGATACTTTCCTTTTAAAGTTCTATTACAAAAAGCGGTATATGGAACACATTGCTTCTAATTTTTTTAACTTCTTATATAAACAACTGGATGAATACCATCACATCACAAATTTGAATGTTAGGAGGAACAATTACCACCTACCACAAACAAAAATGGATATTCCAAACTTGCAATAAAAAACTACATGAAGAACACAATGTCTACATTCGAGTCTAATCCTAATCCAAAGCAATCTTCAAGTGAAACATAACTTCAACTTTTATTTTGTTTGAGTGGACCAGGTAGATTTTTATAAATGACAGCAGAGCAAAGTACGCAATGACATTAACCCTCTACGAATACACCTATAGACATACAATTGTTAGTCAACAATCCAATGTTGTTAACTCCACGCCCCAATCTTAAACCCCCCCCCCAATCATGATCAATAGGATAAGAATGTTAGAAGAAAGAATCCAACTAGGAGGGGAGGAAGATATATTTTATTTCTTATTTGTATGTATCAAGAGACTTTGGTAATTTTGTTGTATGATTTTTTTTAAAGAAGTAAAATTTGTGGTAAGATTTTTATGTTGAAAAAAGTAAGACTTGTTCCGGTATGACTTTTTGTTTTTGATAAATGTTTAAACAATATTTGGTCTAATTTTCAAAATATCGCGAAGTAAGATTTGATACATTTTATGATATATATAAGATATATATTATTTTATTAGGATTAAATGAGATAATTTAAAAAAAAATTGTAAATAAACTTTAAAGTGAGAATTTAACACTTCGACTTTAGCCAAAGCATAAAATAGTCTGTCCACACGTTTGAGTACTTTACTCTGACTTTAAAATTGGATTTTAATAATATGACGACAAAATAGTTGGAGTACCTTACTTCAACTTTAAAGTCAGTCTAACTTAAATACAAGTAAACTCTTTTACACTCATTCAAAGAATTTCTAAAAGTTTCCTAAATTAAAGTTGGAAAATTAATGGGGTGTTCGGTTGCATGATAATGAAGATTTTTGTGTTAATTTTTAAAAATTGTAAGAAAACTTGTTAAATGAGGTGTTTGGTAACCATGACAATTTTATATTTTAAAAGTGATTTTCTTCTTAAACAAAAAAAGAGGGTCTCACCTCTTTCTTTTTTCTTGTGGTCCCCCACTTTGTTTGGTCATGTGCGGTGGTTACTCTTTTTTGCAATCACATCTCTCCAAACATGATAATTTTATGTCATGAGTTGGTTCATTTTTTATTTTAATACAATTTTTTATCATGAAAGTGTACAAAAAAATATCACGCAACCAAACACCCCGTGAGCTAACTTGTGTGATAACTGCGAAAAAATAGGAATTAAGAAGTGTAGAAATCAGATTAATTTTATCCGACGTATCTGTTAAATCCTATTTAACATTTCGAGCGAAGCGTATCAGTGTGGTAAAAATTATTTTTATTGTGTTAATTTTGTAAAAAAAAAAAAACAATGTGTTATATACTGAAAGAATACAGCAGCAAATTGCGGTAGCAGGTAATCTACTTCCGGACCTGAATCGGCCACGCAAGACTGACCATATACAGCGCGCTTGCCCGTGATTCAGACGACAAGACGAATCGCTCGCTCTTTCTTTGCTCCACCTCTACCCACCAAGCTGTCTGCTTCCGAATTCTGCCGGCCTTTGTTCCTTGGTCCGTGGAAAACCAGGGGTGGATAGCAGAGCACTACAATACACACGGCAGCGCGGATGCTGCTGCAATCTACGACTGCGAGAAGGGGCAGTCAGTTTTTCAAAACGAGGGGGAGACAATAGGAGCGACTGAGCGTGCGAAATCTCTTGCCTGACGAGGTCTCGGATGCAACAGTACAGGCCGCGGAGAGAAAGCAAGAAAGAAAGGTCAGATAGCAGATGAGGTAAGAGGGCGTTACAGGTGCAAGGATAAATCCAGGTCGACGGCGTCGTCGACGGTGGAAAATGAGGAGGCGCCGGGCCGGCCGGCTGCGTCGGAATCTCCAGCACTGGGGCGAGCGGACTCGCAAGCCTTCGTGCGCGGGCTAATGTTTCCCGGAGAAGCCAGAAGATGCGGGAGGAGAAGGGAAGCCTGATTCCAGTTCAGTAGATCCAACGTTCTTGTGCAGAACTCAGCGCCTGGGGAAGGAACCTCCGTCGTCGCCGCGGCCGCCGCGGCGGAGACGACCGAGGGAATGGTCCCAAACCGGGCCGAGCCGGAGCCACCGCAAGCGTCAAAACCCTGGCGAATATCGTCGTTGTACCAGTTGGCGTGGGCAGAAACGGGTAGAGGCAAGGGAGCCGCGCAAGTGTTTCTGGCTGTCACTGCGGGTGGTGCAGCAGAGAGATAAGCGCCTTGCGGAACGCTGCGCTGCTTCTTGTGCGCGTTCTGGTGGCCGCCAAGTGCTTGGGACTTGAGGAACTTCTTGTCGCAGAAGAGACAGGAGAAGAGCTTGGCTTCCCGGTCGTCTCCGTCTACGCTGGGCGAAGAACTCAGGGAGAGCGAGAGGTCGATAGGCACGGCCGCCCGAGGAGACGACGGCGGCATATGGGAGGTAGACGTGGGGGATGATTCCATCTATCTAGCACCTGCCGCCTGCCGGAATGAGTAGCTTTTGGAAAGTATCCCAAAGCGGAGATAAGCGGACGGGTGGACGGCGACCTCGGGGTCGGGGATGGACGGAGGCCGTCGGTTTGTCCTACAGTGAAGTGTACGAATGGACCACCATTACACAGCAGGGCTGAGGCGTCTTGGTCTCTGGCATTTGTCCAGACTCGAGAGATGAGGACAGCGCCACCGACGGCCACTGGCTAACATTCAGGAGCAGGTCTGATAGGAATTGTACCATATAAGGAAAGTTTATTTCCGAATAGGTGCGTTGGTTTTGAGTTATAGTAAAATTTAAACTCTTCATTTCATGTCTAATTTTAATTTGTAACAAGATACTTTAGGATATTTTGTAATCCCTCTTAACATGTCTCCGTTGGAAGGTTTCTCAAGAAAACTCTTGAAGTTTTAGTCTCATTCAAAAGTGTAGTTTCTTGAGAATTAGTAATTATTTTAAGTTGATAAATAATTGTTGATAGATCGAGATATGTCAGAGGGAAATTCCTACGAGAATCCCTCTAAGAGGTCCTAGAGACCCCATTGCTTCCCTATCTCTCTCTAGCTTATCCCACAACCTTTGGAGGCTCCTCATTCTATTTCATTCTAATTCATGTCTCTCATGACTCTATAGTTCTTTCTCAACTCCTACGCATTCTAAGGTGTTGAGAGAGCACCATGTAGCTTCACTAATGCACCAGAGGTCATGGAGAAGCCCGAAGAGCAAGAAGAAACCAGCTTTCTTTGGCACCTAGTCTCGAGCCATGGTGCTCCAACAATAGGGCACTAAGAAAATTAGAATTGGAACATTTCCCCGCATAGGCCTTTCTCTTGGATTTTTGGATTTCTATTGTTTTCTTTGTCTTCCACTTTCATTTTAACATTACCATACATGCATCCAAGCATTTATTTCTCATTTCATACATCTTCAAATACAAAAAATAGGGGTTGGAAATATAGTCCCAATTTGGTCCATTCTTTCCATTTTGTCATTTTATGTTCATTTTGATTAAGTTACTACACACCTTCTAGTTCTAATCTTTCTTCACTTGTTTCTTGTTTTTTCAAACATTTCAAAAGAAGACAAATAGAGTGAGCTATGTAAGCACCAACCAAATCAAAGTAAAGGAGAACTTCTCAAGCTCCTTCTTGGTAGGTTGAAGAGATGGATGTTGGAAGCCATGACACATATCCCCACCGAGGTACATAGGTCAAGCTTCTAATTTTTAATTTACATTCAGAACCTATAGTTCTTTTCGACCACTCATCACCCACACAATTGGTTTTATATCAAGGTGTGTGTGTGGGAATCTCGAAATCTTTATGATGTTTTAAGTTCAAAAAAAGATTTATTTTTGTATTTTAAATATCAACATTTTAATTTTCTAGAAAAATAGATAATAGCCTATAAAGGTATCAGATAATCGGGTGATATTATAAAAATATAAAATCGAGGTACTAGTTATGTGAAAATTTTGTTTTGACCCATTTCTATCAAATTGTGTGAATATTCAATGTTCATTTACATCGAGCAATCGCTCGAATACCTTTGATTAACTGTCATAGTGACCCGTTTGTTAAGAGCATGCACATCCACATCTTGTAAAGAACAAAGGGCGTTGGCCTTTCAGGCCCGATGAGATGTGAACAAGTTTGATTAAGTTTTGTTTACAGTTGTTTTTTGTTTTGATTTGAGATGTTGATTTTGATGTGGTTTAAAATGTTGATTTCAAATTTGAATATTGTTTGTTTTGAGTTAGTTTGAATTATTTGATTTTGGTTGTTTTTACTTCATTTGGTTGAAGTTCGTTTTATTTTGTTTTGAGTTTGTAATTTTAGATGTGTTAAAACAATTTGACTTCTCCATGTTTAGTTGACATAGGTTAAGTTATTTCTATGTTGTTTTCTTACCAATTCGAATGTGTTCGTTATGTTTTGAATAATTCCAAACTTTGATTGAACTTGATTAAGCTCAACTTTATATAGTTAAATGATTATGTTTCTCATATTTTAAGATAGATTTTAGATGCTTTAATGTGTTTTCAATGTGTTCTTATTGATTACTTTTGATTCATTTTGTTTTCACTTACTTAGGCAATTGAATTCTATTGATTTAAGTGCATTGGATTTGAATTTTTTTAGATTGCTTTAAATCTAATTTTTATTAAGGATTGAGGTGTTAATGATGTATTCTTAATATGTTTTGAGCTTGGTTTGAGTTTATTTTTAGATTTGATTAGGTTAATGTTCAGATTTGATTATCCTTTATTTAGTTCGCATCACATCTGATCCGTCAGGTTAGTGTCGATGTCCGATCACATGCAATCAACTTAACACTTGAAATGTGCATGTTCAATGTATTTCCATATCAGTGTACATCTATTTTGGTAGTTCATATGCCATATGCCCTACTGTCCAAGAAGCTGAATGCGTGCATGTCTATGTCCTTCCAATGGTGTAAAGTCCCACAAGATTGAAAAAAATTTAGTAACATGCCATTTTATTTTTCGATCGGTGTGAAATTTACCCAACCTACATGGTTAAATTTTTTTTTATTTTTCTACATAGTGAGGAGTGTCAATCTATAGTGGGAAGCGTGTCCCATGTCTATGCTCAAGTCAACATACCGGAAGCATGTTCGGACTAGCTGTCCAATGAAGCGTCCAGTTGTGGACTAACTCCTTATTTAATATTACATTTCGCATTCAAATTTAAGGTTAAGTGTGATTTTAATTGTCCAAGGCCCAATAGGCCAGCTTCATATGTCATCAACACAGCGGGCTAATCTTCATGTTATGTTTGCCCTGTTGGCCCAGTCAAGCTTCTTGGGCCCTAGCAGCCTATTTTGATCTTCCATGGCTAGCAAGGCCTAATGTGCACTTTCATGGCCAACAAGGCCTGACTTGCACCTTGTTTGGACTAGAAGTGAGAGCCACCTTCTTAGCCCTTGACCCATCACGTGAGTCAAAAGAGATTAGGCCGTCACCCCCAACCCAGTCCTCCTAAGGACTTGTCTTGTAGCCCATTAGATCAACACCTGTTTTGAGCATCAATGACTAGCATGGCCTATTTTGAACTTCAATGGCCAACAATGCTAGTTTTTGCAACCTGTTCAGAACTATTTTTGCACTTGCTTCCTTGCTATAGAAGTGGGCAAAATAGAGCCTTAGAGGGGTTGGAATGGACCTATGGAGGTGCTATTTGGAAGGGTTGGAAAGGGTACTGCACAAGGGGCATATTTAGGACAAGTTTTAGGTGGACTGCTTAGGTGTTGCACAAAGGGTATGTAGATGGGAATTTCAATACCTCAAAGGGTCTGTTTGATATTAAAATGGGAAAGGCCACAAAGGGCCTGTTTAGGTGGATTTGGGAGTTCGCCTGGGGAAGACTTGGCCCATCTTGTGGATCCAAGAATTTCCAAAATAAGAGCCCGTCCAGGAGAGACTTAGCCCATCTTGTGGATCCAAGAATATGTCCGAGATATCACTTTTTCTTCTTCACTGGACAAGGGAACTATGTATGGAATAAAATGGGATGATTGGGACCTATTTAGGTGTGTTGCACAAAGGGCTAACAAATGACCAACAAAGGGGGCCAAGACATGGGCACACAAAAGGTTGTTTGGGTGCCCTAATGATGACCAAATTAGGGATTGTCTATGGACAGTTTTCATGGCCTGATTGGATGGCCAAAACAAACAATTTTTAGGTGCTTTTTAGGGTGCTAACAAAGGAGCTATAGAGAGGCAAATTCAGGACTTGCAAGGGGGTTTGATTTGGGTGCCATTTCAGGCTTGAACAAGGGATGACTATGGGTTGTCATCTCCGGCCTGATTAGTGGAGGCTAAAAGGGCATTTTAGGTGACCATCACGGGGTTGGACATGGGCTGTTGGTGGAAGGTTTGAAGGCCTAATTAGATGGCTAAAAGGGAGGTGAAAGAGGCTATTTTAGATGACCAAACATGGGGGTTTTCAGGTAGCCAGCAAAGGGGTTGAATAGGGGAATGCATATGGGGCTATATGGATGGCCAGATGGAGAGCTCATGGGGCTATGTCTTCAGACATTATGAATGGCAAAGAGAACGCCAAGGGGAAGAGAAAAAAGAGGGGAGAAAGAGAAATGAAGCACACTTTTTTTCTTTCTCTACTCACCTTGTTTTCTTTTTCTCATGTGCAAAGGAATATTGGAGGCTGATCCTTCTTCTCCTTGGTGTGCAGGTCCTGCTAGAGGATGGAGATGTTGCTGTTAATGGTGTTGAAGGCTGCACAGGGGTAGGATGTTGGCATTGGAAGAAAGAAGCTAGTCTTTCTCTTCCTCTTCTGCTTGGCATGCAAATGTTGCAACAGATGTTGTTGTTGCTGTTGGAGAAGGAGGGCATCACCTTCTTCTTCTCCCCCTTCTTATTCTTCTTCTGTAGGTGGTGCTAGAGAGAGGAGAAAGTTGCTACTGCTGCTAGAGTTGACATGCAGATTAGATGGAGGAAGGGAGAGCTAAAGCTGGCGCATAAGTCAAGTGTTTAAAGGTGATGGTTTAACCAGGCCAATGGGTTTAAATAGAAGGCTCATATGCCATCTCCAGATAAAAATAAGGCTGAGATGGGTGAGAGTCCTAATGTTTGGATAAGTCTTCTTTAGTGGGACTCCTAATTGAAGAAAGAAGTCTCCCCTGTTGATGTGGTGTGGCCAGATCAAGTGAAGGGTGCCACTAGCCCCCTTCTTTTTCGATGATGTGCACACAAGGCAACTGGAAGAGAGCTAATGTTAGCTAGACTAGGGAAAGAATGGATAAGACTGAGGAATAAGAATAAGCTGGAGATGGGTGAGAGTCTTAATGCAAGAAGAGGTCTTCTATGAAAGGAGTTCTTTGCAAGAAGGAGTTTTACCCATCAAATGTGTGCATGGATAAAGGATTGTGCGCACAAAGACCTAATTTTAAGGTGATGTACGCACAAGGCCAGCTGGAAGGGAGTTGTTTGGCTGCACCTGATCATCTCACTCTGTCTCTTGCTAATCATGGAGTCTAGATGATAAGCCAAATAAAAGATAATATGATGGGAAGATAAGGATAAACTGGAGATAGGATGAGAAGGTGAGAGTCCTATCTTACAAAGAAGTCTTACATCTGAAGGAATTCCAACTAGGAATGGAGTGTGGGCAAGGTGTGTGCACACAAGGCTATGAGGAGAGAAGATGATTTGGCCAAGCCAGGTGCTATGTGCACAAGGATATGGAGATCCAATCTGATCCATCTATCTAAATGCTCTCGATCCTACAATTATCATTAATTCTAGCCAAAAATTATTTAAACACACCCTGAATTGATCTAAAAATTTTGGAATAAACTCTAATGGTCATTGATCTTGTACTCCATCCAGATGTGTGGCCATGATGTCCTAAATTGCATCAGATCTTCTGATTTTATCGATTTCGTCGATCAGTGTAGTCTCAATCATTGATAATATCAAAAATTGCAATTAAGTGCAATACTCCCGTTGACCAAATTTCAATTCTAATGCATTAATATTCCTAAGACAAAATTCATGAACTAGGAAATTAAAATTTTCAGCGCATAGGCAGACTTGGAAATTATTTGGACCACCATGCCCCTAAAGTGATTTGACATGAACTTTGCCCAGATTCAATATTTTCTGAATAACTTTCCAACCGATGGTTAGATTTATGATTCATATTGAGCATTGTCTTACTCTATCTTGTCTTGATTATGTGGTGAAGTTAGATCTTTTTTATAAGAGTCCCAACTTGTCTTGAAGTGTCGGGGACAAAATGGTCATTTTAGCCTTTCGGTGTCCATTTTCTATGTTTTAGGCATGTTGCGAAGCTCTCGACTGGGACTATACAATGAGCTTGTTGTCTTGGATATTTGGAGCCTATCAAGCCATGTCAAGGCATTTTCAAAGCTTGTTTGCATCATCTGGTCCTTGTTTACCAAATCTGGGTCAGATTCTTGGACCGACTTTGGCATTACTCAAATCTATATTGAGTGAGTTGAATGGAAGATTTTGATGCCAACAGTGTGGAAGTAGGAGTAAAAAAATTTCAACTTTATCTATGGTGATCACAGTGGGACCACTAGCACTTTGAGAAGTTTCTTTTATTCTCCTCCTTTTTGATAGAAATGTATGTCCTACAAGCCAATCATATATGATATGATTCGACATTTCTAAATATGTCTCATTCAATTAATTCAACAAATCTTCATTATCAGCTCTTATTAGATGTGAATATCATAATGAAGTCTTTGATCAAATGTATGATGATTAAATCATGATGAGATCATGTTAATGAGATTGATCATCTAGATGTAAATGATCTAAATATTCCTAGTCATAGGATACTTGAGACGGGACATCAAGGATCCTGATAGACTAGTATATGTGATGTCTTCTCATGTGATAAGGATGACTGATCTCATTGGTCATTAGTGTGGAGACACTAAGATACATATACAGGTACTCATTAGTTGAATGAGTTCACTGAACTGACCGAATTAGAAACCCTGAATGGTATCTTACCGAACTGTCAATTCGGGTTTTCTATCATCATGGTTGCATTGTCGGATCTTTGACCTAAGTATCCAAAGATGTCTTTTTGGGTGGAACTTATGCTTTGACCATTGTCTTATGGATCACCATTTAGATGGTCTTGTATAGCGAAGGATTGGGTACAAAGAAAACCTGATAGAGGTAATTGAGCGGACAACAAGGGATCGTCCACTCTCGGTAAGTGAGAGTGAATGTCCTATGGGATAGTACTCTAAATCTCTGGCGATGGTAGATAGGATAATTGCAAAAGAAGTTTTCTAATTGATCTAATGCCAAGTACATGATCCTATAGAGTCGGCATATTAAGGAGTTGACAGTCGATGCCGTACTCCTTTCCGACCGAGACATTAGATGGACGAGGGTTTATATCCATGCGGTAACTGATGATGGAAATGCTCAATGGAGATGATATTATCCCCATAGCCATTTGGGATCATAGGATGTAGCTTGTACCCTTCATGATCGGTAGGTCGATTAATCTATTATCAGATAATGGATTAAATTAAATTAAATTAAATTGTTCTATTTTATTTAGGCCTCAATAAAATAGACTATTAAGCCTAGTGGGTCACACACAAAAGGACTTATCCACAAGTATAGGGGCAAGGGCATAATTTATGTAGATTTTGGGTTTTTATGAAAAATTCTAAAATTCTCTATAAATACTATTGGTTTCAGCCAAACTCTTTTAAGCCAAGAGTGTTAACCATGTCCTCAGCCTCCTCCCTACCTTATTATCTCTCTAGAAGGCGTCTATGGGCGATGGAGCTCTGTTTGGGAAGAGTTCTCGAGGCCGGTGCGAAGGGAAAACCTGTTGTGGATGAAGTTCACGTGGATACTGTTGGAGACCGGGCATTTGAAAAGTTTGAAGATCTTGAGAAGCTCATCTTCTTTCTCTCCATGGGATTATATGAATTCATATCAGGTATATTCGAACCCGATTGGATCAATTTTTCAGTTTTTGTCGTTTGGTTTTAATTGAGACAGATTCTAAAAGAACCCATAGAAATCGTCGATTCCGCTGCACCAATATTTTATAGATGATTCTTTACAGTGGTATCAGAGCCCAGTTCAAGTCTCGATTGAAACCAACGTTGAATCGACGTTATTTCAAGTAATTCATGTGTTCCCAATTCTGTGCAAACATCTATTTTGATGAGGCTACCATAATCTGGGTATGAGTCAGATAAAAGATTGGTTGGCTTTGATAGAATCTCGTGATATAGGGATTTCCAACATCACAAACCTTTTGAAGTTTTGATCTATGTAAAGTTCGGGAAAAGCCCCAAAAGTTGGTGTTTCTATCAAGCTCGAACTATCACCCGAATTTGGGGATTTTGTGAAATTTCCGTCCACATATAAAATTGAGGTTTGGGAAAAGTTTTAGGAGATGGGTAATGTGATTACATAACCTTTAATCATGATATCTAGCTTTGCACGGCGGCGGAGGAAGAGAATTTAAGAATTTTTCGGTGAACTAGGGTTCTGCAGAGTCTAGCGGCATCGACCTGTTTCTCCCTGTTTCTCCATTGTTAGAGAATTTTTCTCTGAACAAGTATATGCATATTTAGAAACTGCATTTGATGAGGATTCTAAATTTATTTTTGGTGAATTTTTGGCTTTCGGTATAAGAAGTTATCTTCGTTGCAAAATAGTGATTTCTGCTATAGAATCACGATGACCGTTGTCTCTTCTTCCTCATTTTACGGTTGGTTGATATTTTTGCTGGTTATGAGGCCGACTATTTTGGATTCCTTATTCAATAAGTATTCCAACACATTTTTTCAAAATTTTCAAAGTTTGGAATCATGAGGTAAGGACCTGATTTTATGAAAATCTTCCTCCCGAGTGAGCAATGCTCTGACCATGCCCTTATCAGGCGGAGAAGGAGACGAACCGGGTCTAATTCGAACTCGGTCAATACAGTAACCGTTGGCCAGCGCACCAGGCAGGCACACGAAGGCGGCGCAGCGCCAATAGAAGGCCGGCTCACTTGGCGACGTACGTAGGAGCATGCCGAACGCATGCGCCTACGACGCGGTTCAATGCACCGGTTTCTTTTTCTTATTAATTTTAAAGTGTGTAAAATCATAGAAAATTTTAAAAATTGCCAAAAAATTCTATAAAATTTTTGGAAAAATTTATAATATTATTTAACACGTTTTAAAGTGTTTAATTACATGTTAGATGTTGTTAAACTCTATTTACATAGATTTACTCATGGTTGAATTTTAAAATTGTTTTAAAGGTTTAACTTAAATAATTAGTGTCTTAATTAATTCTGTATAATGAGATTTTACATAATATAAATTGGGACATTAATTTATGACTTTGCACAATATTGAAAATGCATGAATGTTTTAAATAGTTTAGATGTGTATGCTTATTTTATATAAATTTTTTATATGTTGTTGTCATGTTATTTTCATGTTATTTATTTCATGAAAATTTGACATGCATGAAATTGAGAATTTCAAAATATAGTATGTAATTTTATGCTGATATATATGATATATCTTATATGATTATCACGTATGCGCTCTATATTCATGTGATGAATGCCAGTGTGTGTATGGAGGTGATCATGTACTTAATTATGCTTGGCTTGTGATATGTGTATGGAAGTTGCATCATTATTAATGGGAGGTACAAATCTTTAATAGCCTTATGGATATGTCTTAATAATTAAGATTGCTATTATATCCTTCTACAAGAATATTATATGATTTCCTACTTGAATAAATGTTGATTTATTTTAAGCTATGGAATTGATAGTTGTTCTAATAGATTGAACGGCAAAGTGTTTGCCAGTGTGAGCTTAATGAATTGCTTAATCAAATTTGATATGTTAGCTCTTATGTTATGTGTGAATACTTCTTATAAGAGAAAATGGGTTGATTTAGATCAGTAGACATGGAGAATGGGTTAATGAGTTGTTAGAACTCGTACATCTAGGTGTATGTTAGCCCATATCTAGTAAGGCTAAAGAATAATATTTTTACTTCATTATTTCAAAAATGATGTCTTTAGATATAGATATATGTACTTTATGAAGTAAAATTTAAGACCTTTGAGAAATTATCTGAGATTAAGAATGAAGTAGAGGTACTAATGAAAAGAGTATCAAAACTCTTTAATGAGATCAAAGAGGGAAATACTTAAGTACATAACTCATATATAATTGAAGGATAATATAATTTAATAGACACCTCTTTACACATTTTAGCTTAATTAAGTAGCTAAAATGAGAAGTCATATTATGTAGGACATAATATGAACAATGACAAGTTTTGCAAAATTCCTCTTTGCCTATTTTTGGCTAAGTATTCGTTATAATCACTTTTACTTAAATAGGTACTTTCTAAGTTTATTCCGATTATTCTATATAGGATATGGAAAAGGGGTTAAAACTTGACCTTAAGCAAGTTAAGTTTCAGAATGTTCGACCTGGTGAAATAGTATAACTCTAACAAGTTGGAATATAAGATTATGAAGTGTTAGCTTGTGGGATATCCTAAAGAAAACTTCTGGATATTAATATACCACTCTTATATATAAGGGTATGTGTTGCTGAGCTCACTATATTTCTAGAGGAAAAATTCCTCCTTAAGAAAGATAGTAAGAGCAAGGTATATATGGAAGATGTTCTAGTCCCACAACCCAATGACACTTCTATTAAGGTGTTAGTTAATAATTACACATTGGCAACTTATAGATCTATTCTTGTCCATTCAACCTAAGAGATATGTGGGAAATATCCCTAATGGATGAAATGAGACATAAAATAATAAGGATATTGATCTTAAGATCTATATAGAACCAATATGAGATATTGATTCATAAATGGGAATAGATAATAAAATTCGACATAAACTTTATCTATTCTAATCAAGTTTAGAACTTGATAGATCCACCTAAGGGTATAGTATCCATAAGGAATAAATGGATCACTAAAGAATAGATTAGAGTAGATTAAAAGGTAGAGACCTTCAAAGATGAGAATAGTTGAAAAGGATATCATCGAAGTCAAATAGTTGACTATGATGAGATCTTTTACCTATTCCATAGATTAATCTATTCAGATTTTGATTGTTGCACACTATGATTATAAAATAAGCTAATTAGATTTTAAGATCGTGTTCCTCTAAGGTAATTTAAGGAACATGTGTATATGATACAACTATAGGGAATCAAGTCCCAATAATATCCAAGAAGAGTGTGTATTAAATTCATTTATGGACTGAAGTAAAACTTCATATAGAACGTATATAAGGTTTAATGAGATTAAATCTTATGACTTTATTAAGAACGAAGAGGAGCCTTGTGTATTCAACAAGATAAGTGGGAGTGTTGTTACTTTCTTGACAGTTTATGTGAATGACGGACTACTTATTAAGAATGAAGTAGGTGTGTTATCATAAGTGAACCTAAATATCAAATTAGTCCTCCAAACATGATTTGAATTTTGAGATCTATGGAGATAAATCTAAAAGCAATGCCCAGTTATTGTACGTAATCACCATAGTTAAAGGATTTGATATGATAAACTCCAAGATAGGTTTCTTACCTATGTGGTGTGGAGTTAATCTCTGTAAAGTGATGTCTTTGAAGACTTCTTAAGAGATAAATGAATCACATTAATAGAGCCCTTATGCCTTTGTCATAGGTCTATCATTAATGTGATGCTACGTACATAATGTGATAAATGCTCTAAGTGTTATGAACATTTATCAGGAAGATCCAGGTGAGTCACTGGATAGTTTAGAGGTATATCATTTGTACTTGAGAAAGACTAAGAATGTATCTCTATACACTGGAGGATAAGACTTGAAGTCATGTAGTTTTACAAACACAAGCTTCTAATCGAATAAGTTTGATATTAAGTCAAAATAATGGTGATGCAGTGAACTAGAAGTGTTCTATATAATTGAACACTGTAAATTCTACAACATATGTTAACAAGTTTACATAGTGATTGCACACTACTTGAGAAGTAGTTTAGATGAAGATTTTCATCTACATCTAAGAAATGAGATTCACCTGAATTTCTATGAATGTGTACCATTGTTTTGAGAAAACAATAGGGTAGAGCTAATGTCTCATCAGAAGTTTAAAACTTCTGTGGTGATAGCATACAACAGAGAGATCGTGGCTTATAGAGATATAATTAAAGATAGAGTATCTACAGTTAATAACCTTGCAAATCTACTAACTGAAATAGTTACTCAAAAAGTGTTTGAGCTTCACCTCGAGCTGATACAGATTAGCCAGATGGGTGATTGGCTTTAGTGCAAGTAGGAGATTGATAAAAATGTATGTCTTACAAGCCAATCATATATGATACGATTCGACATTTCTAGATATGTCTCATTCAATTAATTAGGCAAATCTTCATTATGAGCTCTTATTAGATGTGAATATCATAATGAAGTCCTTAATCAAATGCAATGATGATTAAATCATGATGAAATCATGTTAATGAGATTGAGCATCTAAAGATAATTGATCTAAATATTCCTAGTCATAGGATACTTGAGACGTGACATCAAGGATCCGGATATATTAATGCATGTGATGTCTTCTCATGTGATGAGGATGACTGATCTCATTGGTCATTAGTGTGGAGACACTTAGATATTCATACAGGTACTCATTAGTTGAATGAGTTCACTGAACTAACCGAATTAGAAACCCTGAATGGTATCATACCAAACTGTTAATTAGGGTTTTCTATCATCACGGTTGCATGGTTGGACCTTTGACCTGAGTTGCCAAAGATACCTTGTTGGGTGGAACTTATGCTTTGACCATTATCTTATGGATCACCATTTAGATGGTTTAGTATAGCAATGGATTGGGTGCAAAGAAAACACGATGGAGGCAATTGAGCGGACAACAAGGGATCGTCCACTCTCGGTAAGTGAGAGTGAATGTTCTATGGGATAGTATTCTAAATCCTTGTCCATGGTAGATAGGATAATTGTAAAAGAAGTTTTCCAATTGATCAAATTTCGAGTACAGGATCCTATAGAGTCGGTATACTAAGGAGTTGACAGTCGATGCCGTACTCCTTTCCGACCTAGACATTGGATGGATGAGGGTTTATATCCATGCAGTAATTGATGATGAAAAGGCTAAATGGAGACGAGATTATCTCCATAGCCATTTGAGATCATGGGATATGGCTTGTACCCTTCTTGATCGATAAGCTAATTTATCTATTATCGGATAAAAAATTTAATTAAATGAAATAGAATTAATCTATTTTGTTTAGGTCTCAACGAAATAGGCTATTAGGCCTAGTGGTTCACACACAAAAAGACTTATCCACAAATATAGGGGCAAGGGCATAATTTATGGAGATTTTAGGTTTTTGTGAAAAATTTTAAAATTCTCTATAAATACTAATGGTTTCAGCCAAACCCTATCAAGTCAAAAGTGTTAACCACGTCCTCAACCTTCTTCTTACCTCCTTATCTTTCTAGAAGGCATCCATGGGCGATGGAGCTCCGTTTGGGAAGAGTTCTCGAGGCTGGCGCTAAGGGAGAACCTGTTGTGGATGAAGTTCGTGTGGATACTACCTTTGAATGATTTGAAGAGGTTGAGAAGCTTATCTTCTTCCTCTCCATGGGATTATATGAATCCCTATCAGGTATATTCGAACCTGATTTGATCGTTTTCAGTTTTCGTTGTTCAATTCTAATTAAGACAAATTCTAAAAGAACTCATAGGAATCGTCGATTCCACTGCACCAATATTTTATAGACAATTCCTTACACTTTGTTTGATTGAAGAACTTCTTTGTCTACTTTCTCTACTTGTATTTCATTTTATTTACCATCATTGCACTTTCTATTTGCTACTATTGCACCAACATTTACATTTTATTTAAGTACATTTAATCGATTGGGCTACTTTTAGACTCCCAGGCACCCTAAAGATAAGACGCATGTTGCCCCGATAATAGGGTGCTCAGTCTCACAATACCAGGGCACTTTGGTCTTCAAGGTAGAAAACTATAGTGGATATGTCTAATCCTGACATTAATTCGCAATCTCATAATACCATGGTTTCTCACCTTCTTCTAATTTCTCTAGCTCAACCAAAGAAACTTCCTCCTTCTGCTCAACATACTCCTTCCTTTCAAACATCTTTAATTATCTAGAATTGTGCATCTTCTATTGTTGGGACAGTATGTCGGCAAACATAGATCATCCTAACCTACCTACTTAGTGAGACGGATAGTGAAGATGCTAAAGAAGTGAGAGCATCAACAAGGATGTTTTGAGCATGAGGAACATGAATGAATTCAAGCTTAAATAATAGCTTGATGTAACAAGTAGTGAGTTCTTCATAGGGTCTGAGCCCAGGATGATATGTGCGGTACTTGGCAACCACTTGGCAGAGAATTAATTAACTATCACTAATCACCCTTAGTTTGGTGGCACCATAGAAGTGAGCGGCCTCCAGTCTGGCCAACAAGGCTTCATACTCAGCTATATTATTTGTTGTTGAAAAGTGAAGCTAAAAATCCTATGGAATAGTGACACCTTCAAGTGATAGAAGAACATTTCTCATCCTTCTACCTTGAGAGTTCAAAGCCCCATCAAAATATAATGTCCATAGACTATAAGATCGAATGGGCATCAATCCCTCATCAAGGAATTTCAACTGAACAGGGTCAATGATTGGAATAGGATGATGGGCAAGGTGTTTGGCAATTGCATTGCCCTTGATCGCCTTCTATTGAATGTAGGTGATATCAAATTGGAAAAGAAAACTTTGCCAACATGCTAAGCGGTTTGTTAGGATAGATTTTTCAAAAAGGAACTTGATAGGATTCATGCAAGTGATGAGGTTAACCTCATGAGATAGAAAGTAATGCTTACGCTTCTAAACAACCCAAACTAGGGTGGCACAGGTCTTTTCCATGGTTGTGTACTTCAGCTCATAAGGATCAAATATGTTTGACAAATAATATGTAGCTCGCTCCTTCCCTTCTTCATTTGATTGCGCTAGCATTGCTCCAAGAGAACCTTCCAAAATTGAGATGTATAAAATCAAAGGTTTACCTGGATTAGGAGGTTTGAGCATAGGTGGGCTTGATAAATATTTCTTTAAGTCATTAAATGCCTCCTGACACCTCACATCAAAGGCCTACACCATTTGAGAATGCTGTGAGATAAACATGTGAACAAACTGTAGCCTCCCAATCAATCCTCTCAACTCCTTTATATTCCATGGTGGGGGCATATCAACAATTGATTTGGCCTTGTTGGGATCAATCTCAATGCCTTTCTTACTAACAATGAACCCGAGTAGTTTGCCTGATGATACGTCAGACACACACTTCTTGGGGTTCATCTTATGCTTGTATTCACTGGCTTGCTGTCACACCTTTTTCAACACCTCAACATTTCATCTCGGGTTCGAGATTGGACCACCAGATCATCCACATACGCCTCTACAAATTTATGCATCATATTATGAAAGATCATCATTATGGACCTTTGATAAATTGCTCCAGCATTCTTCAATCCGAAGGGCATGATAACGTAGCAATAAGTTTATCAAGATGTAGTGAATGAAATTTTTATCTCGGTCTTCTTTCGCTAACTAAAACTGGTTATACCCTGAGTATCCATCCATGAACGACAAAGTTTCATATCTAGTTGTATTATTAACAAGAACATTAATATGAGGAAGGGGAAATCATCTTTTCAGTTCAAGTCCTTGAATTTGATAAAATTTGGACTTTTCTATCTTTCTTCATGACTAGGATTATATTCGCCACCCATTGTTGATAAAGGAAGACTCTAATGAATTTTTCTTGGTGCAACATATCAACCTCTTCTTTCATTTTCAGTGCTATATCTGGGTGGAAATTTTGCTTGTCTAGGGCGGGTTCAAGTTTTAGAGTTAGTCTATGCTCTACCAATGAGTTATCCAAGCCTAGCAAATCTTCATACGTCTATGCGAATGTGTCCATGTATTTCTGCAACACTCCCATCAGATTCTTCTCTTTTTTAGGGGTGAGATTGGCACTAATGAGAATGTTATTGGGATCTTTCAGTGTTCCAAGATTAAGTTTTTTGGTTGGCTCATTCACCGTGGCTGATGGCCCTTCGAATCTCTTCAATCTAGATGTATAAGCATCAACCAAATTCTCTTCTTCATCCTCAATGTCAAGATCTTTTTCCAACACGATCTCATAAATTATCAAAGTTTGATTAATGTTATCCTTCTCCTCATATGGGATTTCATCTAACTGATTACATTTTCTAAATATTCCCGTTGCCTGGCAAATTCTATGCATTTCTAAGCTAACTGATGTAGGTATCATTCTGGAACTCTCCTACCTCTAATTTTTGTTCTATTTTTATTAGAAACTAAACATAAAGAATAAGAAGGTAAATAAGGGGAGGAAGAGGAGGTGGAGGGAGTAAAATTTATTAGAGATGATGGAGAGAAAAGGGGGTCAATCAATGATCCGGTGGTTCCTTGGGTTGAATGGCCTTCTAGGGCAAGTTGAGAGATTTCCTTGATCAAAATTTGAGTTTTAAGGAGGACATTTTCTTGGAAGCGCTAAACATAAAGATAAAATGGGCTTCAGGTGCCTAATTTAGGGTGAGATCGGTTGCGGGGGCCAGAGTAGGCAGAGATATCGATAAAGAATGGAAGACCTCAAGCAATGTCTGATAGAGGGGGGCTCTAAGGCCCAATGTTGACGGAAAGAAGTGATGGGATGATAGACCGGATGATCATGGAAGAAGATGGGCTCATGGGCCCGATAAGAGAAGGATGTGGGCTCGAGGGCCTAGATTTAGTAGGAGGAAATGGGCTTATGGACCTATAAGAGGAATGGGCTTGAGGGCCCAAACGTTGGAGAAAATGGGCGCAGAGGCCCAAATTTAGTAGAGGGGCTTGATGGCCTAGGAGCAACAAATGGGCACATGGACATATAGTAGAGGTTGGGCTTGGGGGCCCAGAAATAGGGATCGGGCCAAGAAGCTTGAGGAGAACAAAAAGTAAATTGGGGCATCGCCCCAAAAGATGAAACAATGAGGGAAGGCCCATTGTGGAGTTGGTTGGACTTCTTCTTAAGTTGGTTTGGTAATATGACCCTCAGATGGGTCAACAGGTGGTTCAGCCTAGAGCAATTCCTTACTCAACCTTTCTTCATCGATAGAAAATAAAAGAGATATTTCAGGATATATCTCATCTTAAGGGTCGTCAATTCTTCTTCTTTTCTATTGCTCCAACTCTTGTTCTTCCTTGTTATCAACCATTTGAATGGTTTCTTTCTTGATGAAAAACTTTTATAAGCATCCAGAAAAGTATTTGCTTTTGAGATTTTAACCATTGGCAATCGTTCCATCATACCCAACCTCACTCTTTAGTTGTAACTTTACTGGATTGATTGGCTCAACTATGCCTTGCTGTTATTTACCTAATCATTGGCCCTCCTAGTATCCCAAACTCTTTATTATATGCCATCCAACAATTTCATTTTTCTCTCTTTTCCTTCTCGACACTTGCCTGGGCTGCCTACTTATTTCTAGAAGATCCAAGATTGTCAAAATCGGCTCATTTGGCAACCTGAGGGGTGGTGGTGGAGAAGATGGATGGTCTAGGGCATACTAGTCACCTTAATCACTTGTCCCTTGTAAGGGAATTTGAGACACTAGTGATTGATGAAGGTTACTACCTCTAGTGCTTCCAGATAAGGCCGTTCTAGAATTGCCCTGTAAGTTGGATCCATCTCTAATATGTGAAAGTCGACAGTGACTATCTAGGGCCCGAGCTTGATATCCAATGTAATCATGCCATCGAAGGGCTTCTTTGAATTGTTGTATGCGGTCACTGTTATTTGAGATGGCTGGATGTCCTCCTTGGAGATTTCACAAAAATGTAATGTTTCTGGTGGCAGAACATTAATGGACGCCCTGGTATCAACCAAATATGATTTGATGCCTATTCCATTGATGTGAAATGTGATGCATAAGGCACACTTTCTTATTTATGGGTCTTCTAACTCTTCTTTTGTGAATGTAAGGGCCAAGTACTCGCTTCTTAGGGTCAAAATTAATGAGATTTTTTTAGAGGGAGGATCTTGTTCACCATTGTAAGTACTGCTGGAGAACCTCTTAATGAACTTTGTATCTTTTGATTAACTCTAAGATAGAGATCCGCGCTGGGGTTTTACCAAGATGCTTCAACAAGTCGTAAGATGTTCTGGGCAGTGGCTCTTCTATGTGTTCTTCTACTACTTCTGGTGCCAACCCTAATTGACCGACATGGGGAAAGATCCTTTGGAACATGTGCTCACTCCTAAGTACTATGGCAAGTTGAGGAGCTATAGTTGGGGTGGTAGTGACAGGTGGTGGGTTAGGTCGAAGGATGGGAGCTCTTGGGATGGGTGTAATGATGGTGATTTGAGGTATGGTAGAGTTGGTAGGTTGCGGAGGTATGGTTGCACGAGGTGGGATGATGATGGATCCTAGTGGTGGTGATGTTTGTAGTTGTTTCATTGGGTGGATTATGGTTCATCTTGGTTAGAGTTGCATGGCTGGTGGTGTTATGATGGGTTATAATGGTGCTCAGATGATGGATGGCTGGTTAAGAGTAATGGGGTTGGGTGATGTAGCTCATGGTATAGAGTGGACGGTCTGATTAGGAGGAGGTAGGTTGCAATGCATGGTGAAGGTGGCTCTCTCGATTTGCCAATTCTATTCCTGATCATGATACTCCTTAGAAAATATTAAGTTGGGGTTAACGTGTTGATTCCCATGTGTGGGTGCATGTGGAGATAAAAGATTTTGGATAATCCCAAGGTTGGGGTTCTGTTGTTATTGTTGTTGAGCTGGTGTGTGCTTTCATTGAGGTTGATTTTTCACTGTTCTGATGTATTTTCCCATCTGGTCTTAGTTAATATTGTCTTGCTCATCAAGGTCATGGATGTAGTCTTTGAACTAAAAATTGAAAACATTTTCCCATGGTGTGCCCGAGATATCTGTGAAATAGACAGTATCATTTTGTGTTGGCATTTTGTAGCCACTCTGACTTCTCTCTTGGCAATGCAATTGGCCATGCCCCCGTAAGTGCATTAAAGATATCTATAAAAGAGTACGGCAACAGCGGATAATGGTTTCTCCTAGGTCCTACTTTTTAGGGTTCGTAGGCCATGGGGGGAGGTGCTTGGTTGTAATTGGCTGGCCATTGTTGTGGCGGTTGGGGAACTAGGGCTTGTATGGCCGGATGTCACAGTCATTGAGGAACTAGAGCTTGTTGTTGTTGGGGTTGGAACTGAGATTTAGGATGAGGCTGAGGTTGAGGTTGACGAGGGTTTCTAGATGGTTGTTTTTTTTTAGGGTTCCTGAACTAGTGTTGGTAATTTTTTGGTGGTTTTCCTACAACATTAATGTTTTCATTGGTCACTACGCCCTCAATCACTGTGTCGGTTGTGGTAAAAGTGGTTTTATTGACAGCTCGGGGTTTGAGACCAAATAGGTTCATGATGAGTGAGTCTCTAAGTTGTGTTGGATATACTGTGCCCTCTTATAGAGTTCACTCATGAAGGTGAAGTGATACAAAGACAGCATGTTCTTTAAGGCCGAAGTGGCATTGGTGATGACCATCTTCACTTGCTCTAGTTCTGAAATAAAATCAGTGAGCCTCTTTGCCATTGACCTCCACCTATCAGCATATCTAATAAAGTCATCATTCATCATTCTTTTAGCCATGAGGTCGATGATGAAATATGTTGGTCTGACCCTGTCTTGATATCTCTGCAAGAATTTAGCTTTAACAGTTTCAAAATTACTTGCCTGAACCCTCTAATGATCTTCTAAAAAAAACAAGGGCCCTTGGGTCATTTTGCCACATTACTAACTCGTAAAGAAAGTCCTTGATATGAATGAAGGGATTACTTGTCCTGTTGTAATAGAGGTATACTGGCATCTCAGAGGGAGATAGATGGAAAGTAGGGAGGGAAGGAAGAAAAATTTTAGGGACTACCTTTGTGTCAATCAGATGTCAAAGCTCTATACTGTTCATCTATCCGATTGATTTTGTTAATCACAGCCTAATCGATGGAGGGATACCAAATATAAGGAGGAGTGGGTGCCTAGTGCACCGAAATTGGAATTGGGTGGGCAGAAGCGGCCAAATAAGAAGGGTGCATCGAGGGATGCACCAAAGGGTGAGTAGGGTTGAGATAATTAGAAGAATAAATTGGTGGCCTAGAGGAAACAATGGCATTCAGATTGGGATGATCTAGATTGGTCATTAGATGAGGAGAAATTGGGGCTATGAGCCCAGTATAAGAATGGCCATGAGTGGACACATCATGTTGACATGCCACAGATGAGGGATAAAGATGTGAAGACCACCTTCAGGAGGAATGTGGTCGGCGAGTGACTTGCCCTTGAGAATGGCTTCGATAGCCTAAAGTTGGGTGGTTCTACAAGAGAGAATGCCTCCCAAAGTGAATTTGGATTGAGTTGAGTAGAAATTTGACTAGGTTCGGAGAGAATTTTGGGTTCATCGACAACATATATAGCATCAGGGTAGAAATAAGAGTGGTCATACTCCAACTGCAGACACTTGTATCTTTGATCCGCCATTTCGATAACTCGTCCTGACCTTAAATTCATAAACACAACAAGAAAAGAAGGGTGACAAATAAAAGCTCAAAGATTCTTTTTGTTTTGATTTTTGACCCCTTTTTGTTTTGATTTTTTGTTGGACAAGCAAGTTATCAAGCAAATTAACCCCAAGCAAATTTGTGTTTTGATTTTTTGGGTGATTTTGATATTTGCTTTTAGTTTCCTATTTTTGTTTGCAAACAAGTAGTAGCAAAGACTTGAAATAATTAACATAATTTTTTTGTTTTCAACCTCAAATTAATGGCTTGTTAAGAGAAATATTGTCTACTCAAATAAATAGGTAGAACCCTATACTATCATAGCGCCGAGCAATCTGAAGTTATCACTCTTTTCACAACGATAGGTAATAGGTGTGTCAGGTTTGAGGTAAAAATGGTACAACCTACTCGATTAGTAAAGAGGGAATCCTTCACATATGGGGACTTACGGAGGTCTTGGTGGAAGCTACTCAGTCCTTCCAAGAGAGAATCCCCATAGGAGGAGTTGGCAACCACCAAGAGGGGTTTGGATATGTAGGACTTTGGGAGGAGAGCCCCCATTCTCAGATGACCTAAGGAGCCGAAACGCTAATACAAACCAAATGCAAGTGAAATGTCAAGGAATGAGGAGCAAACAATAAGAAAATAAAAGCATACAGTGGTTAATAAGATAACGCAAAAGTCAAGTAAGTCAAATCAACAAAGCATAACATGAAAAGATGTCAAATAATATGAAAGAAAGTGAACAAGATACTAAGATGAGATTATATTAAAGATGTGAAACCAAACTTAGGTGAAGGTGAACACTTAAACTTAACTAAACATTCTTTGGAAACTTGCTAGAAAAACTGGACTTGAAAAGAGATGACTAAAGCAAGCAAGTATGCTCAACAGGGCATTGTAAGATGATGTTTAAGATGATAAGGTGGACTAAGATGATGAACAAAGCTAAAAATCAGATTGCCATGCTTTAGACCAACAGAAAGCAAGTAAACTAAGAAAACGATAGATGGTCTTTCAAGAAAACAAGTCAGCATGCAAGTGAAAAAAATAACAATGCAAGGGATTTAAAAATAACTCATATGGAAACCGGAATAAAAATAGCCATGCTTTTAAGTGGACATTTCTAGAGAAGAGAAAAGGAACTCACTCAAACTAAAGTCGGTCCCACTGTGGTAGTCAAAAGGTGTAGCACCCGAAAAGAGAGATCGGAAGAACCTTTGGAGACTTGGTGGATGGGATCTTAGTGATTGCTAGGAGCCAAAGACTCCAAAATAAAGTAGAATGAAAAGAAATGAATTAGAGAATAAAAGTGACCGATGTACCTTAGGAAGCAGGGAGATTGTTGGGTTCCAATTTCTCCTCTCTTAGCCGGCCGAAAGAAGAGAGCTTTAGTGAGTTCCTTTTCTTCAATCCGATTGAAGCTCTACTTTGGCCGAATTTACCTAAAAATGTTCATAAGAAAACATAGAAATGAGTGAAAGCGTCATTAGTTCTAGTGAAAGCATAGTATCATGCTCACATTTGAATTCAAACATGCAAAGGAAAGAAACTAACCGGATTGAGACTAAATCACATCCTCTATTTTTGATTGGTTTTAAAGGTGTATGAAGATGCAAATGTATAGCCTAATGCATGCTAAATGTCATGACAATGGAAGCTAGAATGAAAGAGAAAAGTAAAGGATTGATCGGAGGGGTGAAAAAAAAAACCGTGAAAAATGGGGTCTGCCCCTTCTAGTGCCCCATTGATGGGGAGTAGATGTAAGTGCCCCGTTAGTGGGGTGTGTTGACCAAGGTCAAAGCACCCCCTGATGGGGCACTAGGGATTAACTCTGGCATATTTTATTCCCTTCTTTGTGGCGTCGCCTAAGAATGTAGGATGACCTCCAAGACAAAAAGAGAGCTTCTTTGAATAGTCAATACACAAGAGAAACTAGTGAAAGGGTGATTTGTCACTAGTTGTAAAGGAAATAGCTTGTAGAGGCTCTAAAAGTTGAATAAAAATCATATTTCTGAAGAAGAAAATTGTGGGTTTTCAAGTTTTTGGAGAAGGGTTTTGGGGTGATTTAAGGGCTTGGAGAGGTGTTGTGAGGCCTTAAATGCGTAGTGGTGGATGAGAGAGAGTAGGGGATGGGCTTGGATCCTCCTAAACTCTCCAAATGGAGATCCTTTTATAGCCAAAAGAAGGGCACTTTGGGAAGATTCAAAATGCTGCTACACGCGGCAAAGAGGGGTTATATCGACCATCGAGTCAATTTAACCAAAAGGCAGGTGCCCTACCAATAGGGCGCCTGGTGCCCTATAACCAAGGTGTCTGGCACTGTCTGTGGTTATGGGGCGCTTTTACTCTAGTCAAAGTGCCCCCCTTGTCTAGCCCAAAATGCATCGAAAGCTTCAATTTTGATTCCACCAAAAGTATAATCAAGTGTTCTTCATGAAAACAAGAATTTCAGCCCTCCAACCATGCCGAATTTGCATGTTTACAATTCTCTTATAGATATATTCAACTCTCTTATGGCAATTGGGCAAATTGTATTGCATAGAGAAAAGCTCGAGTGGCTGCACAATGCTAGAACATATTGGGATTGCCTCTATCACAGATATCCAAGAAACATCATGAAGAATTGTCTCCATTTTAAAGATTACATCTTTAAAATTTATAAAAAAGACAATATTGATTGGAATTAGTTGGTTGAATACATAAAGTCTATGAAGAACTAGCCTCAACTATAGTAGTGAGCACCAGTCTAACAGTAGTAGTTGAACCCTGGCCTAGAGATTGCTCAAAATTTGTTTCCTTCACATGCACCCTCACCTGCACCAGGAACCAACAACTTAACCCACTGTGGCCTCCTCCAAGAAGTCACATGGTTGAGGTCAAAATTAGCAAGTTGAAAGATCTACTTCCACCATGCGTGTCAACCAACCTCTTCCAACCAACCAACCCTTCCTATCCATGCCATGAGTAAGCCCACCTACCCCCATCATTTTAAACCAACCACCCATTATTGCACTCCTTTGTGGCCTATTATTACACCTCCAACCATGCAACTCCACCTAAGTCGGACCATGATCTACCTAGCTGAGCCACTACCAACACCCCAACCATCAGGGCCCATCATCATTCCACCACACATGGCCACTTCTTCACAACCTGTTTACCCTACCATATCTCAAACACACATCCCTAGAGGAGCTATCATGATCCAACTTAACCCATCACCAACAACAACCACCTTGCCTATCACTCCTAGACTTGCCATGATGCTTTGAAGTGGGCACATGTTTCAACGTATCTTCCCCTAGGTTGGTACATCAGGAGCAAGACCTCTGCCAGCACAGGACTTGGAGGAAGAACACATCAAAGAACCATTACCTAGAACTTCTTATGATTTGTTGAAGCATCTTAATAAAAATCTGACGCAGATTTCTATCTTGGAATTGATCAAATGATCTAAGGTCTATCAAGAGGTTCTCCAACAATACCTACAATAAGTGATGGTTAGCAAGAGCCTCTCTCCAAATAAGACCACATCAGTCCTGACCCCCATAAGCGAACATCTGGCCATCATTTTCACCAAGCAAGAGTTGGTCATCCCTGAAGTAAGAAAGTGCACCTTGTGCATCACTGTTAACTTCAAAGGCATAGGCATTGAATCTTGTTTGGTTGATACCGGGGTGTCCATTAATGTCATGCCACTAGAAACACTATATTTGTATGATATTTTTGAAGAGGACGTCCAAGCATCTTAGATAATGGTAATTGCATATGACAATTAAAAAAAGCCCACTCATAGGATGATCACACCTGATGTTGAGTTTGGGCCATGTATGGTCACCATGGATTTTCATGTATTGAAGATTGATCCAACCTACAAGGCCATTCTGGGATAGCCTTATCTGTAGGCATTAGAAGTAGTAGCATCAAGTAACTACTAATTCATTAAATTTCTCTACAAGGGTCAGGCGGTTAAGGTGACCTTCATGCCTCTAATTGGCAACATGGATTGCTTATTCTCTTCACCATCCCTCTAGCTTCTTAACCAACCTATCTTGGCAATATTGGATCTACTAGGGATGAGTAGTCAACCTAGATAGTTTTGTAGAAGAAAGAGTGACACAATTGAAGCCATCAAGTGACATATTATGAAATGTCTAGGGTATTAAAAAGGTCGAGGACTAGGCAAAGAGCCACAAGGCTTCACTCAACCAATTGAACCCATGAACCTACATCTAAGAAGCAGAGTTGGGTATGATGGAATGACAACCAATGGTTAGAGAATGAAGAACACATATTTTACTAGCTAACTCTATCAGCACTTCATCGAGCGTAAGACAAATCAAATGGTTGACAGGGCTATGAAGAGCTAGAATAAGAAAAAAAATATGGATTGTTGACCCCAAAGAAAATATGTCTTAAAATATTTCAATTATTTTTCAATGATAAGAGGGTTAAGAAAAGAACTACTCAAGGCTAAATCTTCTAATCTATCCTATGGTTGTTTTACTAGCTAGGCTCGCGAGTTAGTCCAACTCACTCCATGAGGGCCTTTTCTTGTTATCTCTTCTTTTGGGGCCTCTACCCCAATTTAACATGATGTCTTTATTAGGCATATGAGCTCATTTTTCTCTTCTATTGTCAGACTCATGAGCCCAATTTTATCTACCCTAACTAGGCCATTGAGCTTGTCTTATATTTCAATCAGCATTGGGCCCGAAGCCCACTTTATCAAATATTGCTTTAGGCCTTCACCTCCTTATCCCTCTCCACATTTACCCATCCTAATCTCTCTATTTGGCTGGCAAGCCCATTTATTTATATTATTTTTAAGCCCACAAGCCCAATATCCTATTTTATTGTGGCTTAATTAAAATAGAACAATTAGATTAAATTAAATTAAATATATTATCTGATAACAAATTAATCAGGCTACCGATCATGAAGGATACAAGTTATATGCTATGATTCCAAATAACTATGGAGAGAATCTTAAATCTATTGAGCATTTCCATCATCAATTATTGTATGTACATAAACCATCAATCATTCAATATCTAAGTTGGAAAGGAGTATGGCATCGACTATCAACTCTTTAATATACCAACTCTATAGGATCTTATACTCGGAATTAGATCAAATGAAAAATTCATTTTTCAATTACCCTTTCTATTCTGACTAGAGATTTAGAGTACTATTCCATATGATACTCACTATCACTTATCGAGAGTGGACAATTCTTCGTTGTCCACTCAATTGCCTTCATCAGGTTTCCTTTGTACCCAATCCATCATTGTACTAGACCATCTATATGATGATCTATAAGTCAATAGTTAAAGCACAAGTTTTACCTAACAAAGCATCTTTGATGACTTAGGTCAAAAGTTGAACCATGAAACTATGATGATAGAAAACCCTGATTAATGTTCAGTAAGATACCTTTTAGAATTTATAATTCGGTTAGTTTAGTGAACGTATTCAACTAATGAGCACAAGTATATATGTATCTTACTGTCTCGACACTAATAACCAATAAGATCGATCATTCTCCTTACATGAGAAGACATCGCATATCTTAGTCTATCTGGATCCTTGATGTCACTGTAGACATGCCAAATTGGCCCGATTCGTAGCCCCATACTCTTATTCCATGGGCAATATCCTTTATTTGACCATTATCTAATCGGGATTACCTCGTGGAGATGAGCTAAGGATGCTGGTGTAGCCCTTGTGAGTTGGGAATGGACCGATGATTTCCAGAATAATGTCGTAACCTTCAAGAGAGAGCCACGCGTGAACTATGAAAACACGGAGCTTGCTCGATGACCAAACTTAAATAGTCTTTAATTGAAGGTCTCGGGAGTCCCACATGTGTTCCGTAACATTCAGGGTTTCTGGGAAGTTATTTTGGTAGTCATTGGTCAATGACAGTTTTCGTTATGGCTTTTTCGATCTATACTGACATGGCTATCCTGGACAACGCGTCAGGCCTTTCCGGTCATCACCAGGTCTTTTCAAGTCATCCAGGTTGATCCTAGCCATATATTTCATCAACTGGGACCATACGGCCATTTCGGTCGATTTTAGGGTCTTACGGCTTTTCCGAGTTTTGGCTTACGTTTACCGGGTTAATCTCATATTTTTCGATGACTTCGGATTTTATGATCGTACCAGACCTATCGGTCATCATTTTAAGTTATCTCGAGCTGACCCGAGATTCCTCGACTGGAACCGTGCTCTTTCGGATCTTCGCCACAGTTTATGGCTTTTCACGAGAGGGTAAATCGGTAGAAAGCCAAATGTCTCGGGAGTCATGCTGGCTGGTTTACTGACTTGAAGAGGTGCGGTTGAAGGCCCTCTTTCCAACGCAACAAACGGGAGATGAATCGGACATCTCATTTGCAAGTTACGGTCCGCAGAATGCACGTGTAGGAGAGAGAGTGTACTGTGCCCCCGCCCCCTTTGAAATGGGAGGGCACGGTCATCGCGCCCTCAACCTGGGGAAGTGCCCTGCGAGCCCCCGCTTCCTTTGAAATGCGGGGGTGTGGTCAATTTTTTAAAATCAAAAATTGCCCCGATTTACCTCGTGGAGATGAGCTAAGGATGCTGGTGGAGCCCCTTGTGAGTTGGGAATGGACCGATGATTTCCTGAATAATGTCATAACCTTCAAGCGAGAGCCGTGCGTGAACCATAAAAACACGGAGCATGCTCGATGACCGACCTTGAATAGTCCTTAATTGAAGGTCTCGAAAGTCCCGCATGTGTTTCGTAACATTCAGGGTTTCAAGGAAGTCATTTCGGCAGTCGTCGGTCAATGACTGCTTTCGTTATGGCTTTTTCGATCTATACTGACATGGCTATCCTGGACAACGCGTCAGACCTTTCCGGTCATCACCAGGTCTTTTCAAGTCATCCAGGTTGATCCTAGCCATATATTTCATCAACTGGGACCATACGGCCATTTCGGTCGATTTTAGGGTCTTACGGCTTTTCCGAGTTTTGGCTTACGTTTACCGGGTTAATCTCATATTTTTCGATGACTTCGGATTTTATGATCGTACCAGACCTATCGGTCATCATTTTAAGTCATCCCGAGTTGACCCGAGATTCCTCGACCGGAACCGTGCTCTTTCGGATCTTCGCCACGGTTTATGGCTTTTCACGAGTGGGTAAACCGGTATAAAGCCCCGTGTGAACATCTCGGGAGTCATGCTGGCTGGTTTACCGACTTGAGGAGGTGCATTTGAAGGCCCTCTTTCCAATGCAACAAACGGGAGCCGAATCGGACATCCCATTTGTAAGTTACTGCCCGCGGAACGCACGTACAGGAGAGAGAGTGTACCGCGCCCCCGCCCCCTTTGAAATGGGAGGGCGCGATCACCGCGCCCTCAACCTGGGGGTGCGACCTACGCACCCTCAACTTAAGGGCGCGCCCCCGCTTCCTTTCAAACAGAGGGGCGCGAACAATTTCTGAAAATCAAAAATTGCCCTGATTTACACCTTCTAACCCGGATTTTTGGAAGGTTACCATCGTTAATTTTTGATTATTTGTACCGTGCCCCCGTCTCGGGGACGCGTTACGTTTGTTAAGTCAATTTTTAGCAATTTCCGGAAGATTTCAGTGAATTTTAGCAATAAGACGCGTAGCGCGCCCACGGTTTCTATGAAACGGGGGGGGGGGGGCAGACCGCGCCCCCAAGGTGAGGGCGCGCATTGCGCGCCCTAGCCTCCTTTGAAAAGTGGGGGTGCGGTCGGTCCAGTTTCCATGTTTTGCACCAGTTTCTCTCTTCTATAAATTGAGGGCCATTCTCAACGACCCAACGTTGATCCCCCATGCCAAGCTTGTCCTGAGGTCGTCCAAGTTCTCTCCCAAAGCCGTCCTGACATCCAAAGCCGATCCGACGTCGAGAGATCAACTCCGAGGCGAAGGAGAAGCCCGATCTGTGCGTTCTGCATCAACCGACTTCATCGGCTTCTGTAGAAAATCCGGGGCTCCTGCTGCAAAAGTCTTCAACATAGGAGTTGTTTCTCTTTTCGTCCTCTTTGCAACTGGCAGCACTCGATTCTGACTTGTCGTCTGTCCGTGGAGATTGCTGCACTGAGGGCGTGCATCCAGGTTTTGTTTTTCCACATCCATCCACTTTCAAAATTTGTACAGACTTCTATAGGCGGATTATAGAGAAGTCATCAACAGAATATGTCTTACTGTCCGAGTTCTCTATCCATAGAAACAAACAACACTCGATTCTGACATCGGGGTCGTCCGTAGCATTCTTTTCACCAAAGTCGCGCTAGAAAGGTGCAAAGCTACCCGAACCGGCTTGTTTCACTCATCTCGGCTTCAACTCAAGCCGTTTCATTCTATAAGTTTCACTTAATTCAGTTCATTTAATTGTTAGAGCATATTTTACTTAGTTTGCATCATTTTTACATAACCAAAAACAAAAAAAAAAGGGTTAGGGCTCGCCCCAATCTGGTGAGTTCTATTCCAATTGCTTCTTTGTTTCATCTCCTCTTCTATAGTTTCTACACTTCCCATAGTTCTAATCGACTTCTTTCACTTGGTTTATTGTTCTAGTTGCATAGGTTGATCAAGCTAGCATCGGTTGGACTCTTCTTTATCGACTGGCCGACGAGGAAGAATGTTTAACCCACATATCATCTCCCGTGCTAAGGTACACGCGGTCAACTTCTTTATATTTTCATTACATAAAGCGGAGCCCGCGGCTCCTGGTGACCACCTTTTTATTCATGTTCTAAGTTCATCTCCTCCTCACTCTCCTCCCACATGACCCAAACCATCTCCGACGCTCGAGCGACGCCGTGAGATGAAAGTTCGGGGATCAATGTGAGTGTGGGACCAAGGTGAAGACTCTTTACCGCTTTCCGAGTGTTTTCTGATTCACTCCCTTCCCCTATTCCATCATCACCTTCTCTTGAGGTGCTGATTCGAAACCTGTTTTCGGAGTCGACAGTCACGTCTCAAGGATTCTATAACTTGGAACATTAGATCACATATCTTTGGATGATTAATCTCATTATTATGATCTCTTAATGATTCAATCATAATTACATATGATCAAGGACTTCATTATGATGTACGCATCTAATAAGAGCTAGTAATGAAGGTTTGCATATTTAATTGAATGAGATATTTCTACAAATGTTGAATCTTATCATATATGATTGATTTGTAGGTCATACATTTCTACTACTAAGAACTATTAGAAGAAGAATATTGGCCAAGGTGTGCTTGTTGTCATGTTGAAGTAACTTGTCAAAAGCTTCTATGTTCGTAGTGGCCCTGAAATCCATGATCTAATTGCCTGCAGAAACAATTAGAGTAGAAACAATGTTAATAAAATTTGTTTGATGCAAGTTCAGAATCCTTATAAGCTAAGCACACTATTCTTCACTGAGATTGCTAGATTTGGCTGATTTTAGGGCAATAACGGTTTTCTCTAGTTACATTGGTCTCTATTCCTATTGTCATAGCTCGATTTTAAATTGTCTTATGCAATCCCTTTGGAGAACATAGCAGAGGCTTCCACAAATGTAGAAATATGAAGACGTTTGAGGGATTCTTCTTATTTGATTAAAGAAAAGGTTCTTGATACTAAAGGTATAGGGTTCATTAGCAAGATCTAACTATGCATATGATAATATGAGTCATTATGACCCATGAGAAATTGCATTAGTTGATGCCAAGTGTCTTCGACCAATTGTAGATCAATCTAGGCAAGCTTGTCTCAGTAGCCCTTCAAGGTGTTGAAGTATTTAAAAATAAAGTTATTATTCTAATGATGGTTGGCTATTTCCCTCCTAAATAAAGTCATATATTAGGAGGCCATCAACTAGGAAGAATCAGTGTTTGATATCATTCCAAAAAGCAAGTGCCAAATTTGTATAACATACTGAAGAAACAAGATCCCTATGAATGGAATTGAGTAGCCATGACAATACCATGTTGTGTATTGCACTCCTAGGCATTGTAATAAGAATTGTTGTTAGGTGGTGGGATGATGAATTCATTTACGAACCCAAGCTTATTTTTCACTGATAGTATGCCATTTATGACTCGTTGCCATGATATGTAGCTGTCTATGGTGAGTAATGCAGAGACCAATATAGTCCCTAGAGTATCAAAGGATTATAGAGTGAAAGGATTTTCCATGATATATTCGAACATAGCAAGGGGCAGAGTCAAATGCCTACTTAGTGACATTGGTGATCTCCGACAACATTACTTCAATGTTGTTAGCCATGGGGGATGCTGATCATTATTGTTCTGATACTAAGTAGAACATTATAGTGAAGGCAACAATATATACACAAGGTGTGATGCTAGTGCACACAATTACAGGCTTTCTGTTACTGGGTGAGATAGAAGAATAATTTTTTTAAATGTACAGGTGTCAAGTATGACAAGGGGATGCCGAGACAAGCCCATATTTTAGGTGGATGCAATTCATTTTCATATGGCTAATACATATCCATGGATTTAAGCATCTTATATAAGATGCTTTCTTGAAGGACATCTATAAAATGTTGGCATGAAAATTGTAAATTCGGTAGACTCATTATTAATTATGTCTCATAAAATATTCTAAAAGATTACAATTGATAAAAGTTAATTTAGGAATAAAACTAGTTTATTATATAAATTTTAGAGATAAATTAGATTTATTTTCTAAATAATCTGGTACCAAATGGAGTTCACAAAGTTGAAGAGAATTGAAGAGCTCTTATTATTTGTTGTAGCCTTCTAGAGAGATGATTTTAAGAGTAGTAAGATGAGATCTACTTTATTTTAAGAGCCCAAACCACTTTGAATAGAGCAATAGGTGGATATGTTTGGTGGGCGGTCCCCTCACTTTAAGACCCCTCGCCTAGCAACACCCTCACAATGACCCCCCTCTGGCAGAAACCTCGCCCGACAACACCATCATCGCAACCCCCCTACAGTCAGCGGCCCCTTACCCGACAGTACCCTCGCTTGATGGCCCCTCACCAGGCGGCACCCTTGCGGCGATGCCCCTTTGGTGGAAACCTCGCCTGGTAGCACCCTCACAATGACCCCCCCTTGCTCGACAAAAACCTCACTCGGCAGTCCCTCAAGCCCCTTGCTCGATGAGCCCTCACCTAGTGACACCCTCACCCATTCAAGGCGACACTCTCACTAGCGGTCCCCTCACTCGGTGACCCTTTACTTGGCGGCATCCTCGCCCTTTTAAGTTATCACCCTCACCTGTCAACACCCTCGTGGCAACCCCCTCTAGCAAAAACCTCATGGTGGTAACTCTCGCCAACATTGCTGAGTGCACCATGCGGCAGCCCCCTCCAGTGGAATCTTGCAACGGAAACCTTCACCCAATTGTCCACTCCACTTGATCTCCAACCATTACACCTACCTCACAGCTCTTCTTTGACTCGTTGTGAAACTCTTTTTTGCTATTTTGAAGTTGTTTTTATTTTGGGAGGAAGGAATTTCCTTCCACACTCCCTTTCCAACGCTATGTTTAAACATAATTTTAAGTCTTTTGTCTCCTTTTGTTGTATCGAATATGTAGAGTCCTACTTATTTATGTAAGTTTATTTTATTAGTTTCCACATTATTATTTAATATTGTGTGGTCAAGTTCTTTCATGTTATCTTTTCTAATTATCTACATAGTCACTCATTTTTGTTTATGAGACCGATAATTTGGTCGATATTCACACCAAAATTTTTGGTAGAGAATCACGTGAGTAGGTGACTTTTCTAAGAAATATTCTAGTGAAAGCTATCGAAACTTTCGTAACTTGACTAGGACATTCCAAGAGATGTAATCCAACCCCTTTGAAATATGTTTTGACGGTGCTATAAATTTTTGTAACTTTTTGAATTTTCTGTACTCACTATTTTATAATTAAATAAGTTTTGAACACAACTTTTGGGAGAAACTTTCAAATCACTAATTAAATTTATTATCAAAGATAATGGACAGTCAACCAGTCTAACTTGTGAAAAATATACAAGGTAATTTTAAATTTTGACCCATAACATAAAAAATAATATTTTTATTCACTAGATACTTGTATTTCTCGTATGTCTTTAATAGAAATTTAAAATCTTATTATTAATATTTTTAAGCATTATCTTGTTTATAATTTAAAATAAGTAATCTCTATATACCCTGGGGCTCGTTGTCCGCTGCTTTGACTCTTGAGCAAGAATGTCCCCGCTCTTTCTCCTCACCCGCCGCCCTGGCTACGGCGCTCCCCGTGCTCACCTCCGGTCACCTTCTGCTTGCTCCCACGGCGTTCGCGTCGCCACCTTCGTGGACGCCAAGGTGAAGTGGGTTCGCGACCGGGGCCTCGACCACGCCGTCGAGAAGGAGAAGCATCTCCGCCCGCTGCACGCCCTCAAAAACCTCCTCCTCCGCCGTCCCCTTGACGGTCCTTCCTCCCCGACGCCGGTTCCACTTTCCGCCGTTGCCGAGCGCCGTGATGAGCTCGGTCTCCCGTTTCGCGCCATCCGCTTCGTCCGCAAGTATCCCTCTGCCTTCGTCGAGGAGGATGTCTCGTCCAACGATCATCGTATCCTCCGCATCAGCGCCACACCGGAGCTTATCCGCCTTCACGAGGAAGAGCAGCTCCTCTACCAGTCCTGCAGGGCCGAGACGGCCGATCGTCTCCTCCGCCTCCTCATGCTTACCCCGCGCAAACGCATTCCGCTTAGTGTTGTCGACCGTCTACGCTGGGTCATCGGTCTTCCCGACGACTATGCCCGCTCTCTTCTTCCCGAGTACCCCGATTATTTCCAGATAGTTTCCTCCGATAAAACCAGTGTTGTCGGCGGGCTGCGGGGCAGCAGCAGCGGCAACGGTAGCTACTGTAGCCGCGTGGGACGCCTTGACCTGGAGCTCGTCTGCTGGAATGAGGAACTGGCCGTGTCTGCCATGGAAAGATGGGCGATGAAGGCGGGAGGCTACAGAAAGGGGGCACCTCTCGCCTTCCCCTTGCATTTTTCCCGAGGGTTCGACCTGGAGAAGAAGGTGCGGCGGTGGATTGAGGAGTGGCAGCTCCTGCCGTATCTCTCCCCCTACGAGGATGCCGGAAGGCATCTTGATCCCAGCAGTGATTTGGCTGAGAAGTGGATGGTAGGCATGCTTCACGAGATCCTCCACCTTCTCGTCAACAAGAAGACGGAGCGTGACGACCTGATCCTTCTGGGAGAGTGCGTTGGTCTGCGGCCTGGCTTTAAGAAGGTTCTCGTTCATCACCCAGGCATCTTCTACATATCCAACAAGATAAGGGCGCATACTGTTGTCCTTAGAGAGGCGTATAAGCGGGATCTCTTGGTGGAAAAGCATCCGCTAACAGGCATAAGGTACCAATTTATTCATCTAATGCGGCAGAGTGCTGCGATGGACTCAAAAATGGCCCCTAGGCATGATGTAGAAGGGGGGAAGAAGACAGGAAGCAGCCAGGCGAAGAGTTCTTTGGAGGGAAGTTTAGTTGACAACATGGATGCTGAAAGCGGAAATGAGGATGATGAGAGTGATATTCATGTTAAGGAACTTCTAGGGGATAGTGAGGTGGAAGATGAGGCTGAAGACGAAGAGACTTCTGACGACGAAGAGGACGATGATCATGTGCAAGTCGACTCCAAAGGTTGCATCCACTCTTTTGATCCCAGAAGGTCTATTGACAGTCAGAGATCTCAGATTAGGAAACAACCATTTGGTGCAGAAAGAAATGCAACCTCTAGTTCTACTCAAGTCAATTCCGTTGCTCAACAGCTTCTTACAAGGAAGGTTTCTTGGCCATTTGTTCAGTGAGCATGAAGCAGATAGATTGATCTTTCTTGAGATTCATAATCTCTGTTCCTTGGCATTTTGACGTTGATCTTACTTGAGATTCCTACTTGTTGTTCCTTGGCATTTTGATGACTGTTTATCAGAGTGCTGAATGCTGATGTTGAGTGCCTCTGTAGGAAAGAAATGCTCTTCTAGTGACAATCGCAGTTTTGGCCAATCCAGGCTGTGAGAGCTTATCAAGCAGTTTTCCCGACCATCAACTAGCTTTTACTGTTTGCACCTTTGCAGGTTGATCTGTCTGCAAATAATCCACTTCTTTGTTCAGCAAATTGAAGCTCCATGTGATATGCACTTTACCCTTCTGATGCTTAGAGAAACACATTGTTAACCAAGCTTTCATTGGTGTTGTTTCAAACTACCTTTGGTTTTTGCTTTGTGGAATTTGTTAGCCTAATGATCTATTTAGGTGTTTTGTTTCTTTCTGTGATTGTCTGATTAGGATTATATTTTTGGAGAAAGAAAATACCCCATGAAATCAGGTATCTTTATCGAATGTCTGCAGTTCTCTCATTTTGTAGACATTCTTTTCAACAAGAACTTCATGAAGTAGATATGATTTACCTTATTTATCTGTATAATGATCTCTTATTTTATTTAAATATTTCTTTATAACTATTCTTTTTTTACTTGGAAAAATAATTGCCAAGTTCATGCACAAGGAAGAAAAAAACATATTTAATTTCAAACAGAATTGTAGTTTGTGGTTCAAGACGATAGTAGATACTAAGGATTGTCGTCTCGGATCTCGACTTTGTCTTGGGGGGGGGGTGAAAGAGAAGAGATCTCAAAGAGATCTAGGAAAAATCTCGAGAGATCGGATCTTGGATTCTCGGATCAAAATGTATATATGTATGAAACATAACATAATATCTTATAAAGATAAGAGTACATCAATGAATTTATATGAAAATATATAGCACATTTATATATCAATTGTGTGAATGAATAATTACAAAGTACTCTCAATCAAGGATTGTCGTCTCGGATCTCGGCTTCATCTCGGAAGCATGAAAGAGAAGAGATCTCGTGAGATTCTCGGAAAAATCTCGGGAGATCGGATCTCGGATTTCATTTATGCAGGGTATACTTTACCCAATGATTGCCATCTCACATCTATATTTTATCTCACGCAGATTGAAGATAAAAGATCTCAAAAAAAATTCAAGGGATTAGATCTTGGAAATACCAATCAATGTGCATGTTTAGATGTAGAATGTCATATAATCTCTTTAAAAAGGACAAGATAACTCATATTAAATATTAAAATAGGCATGAGAGAATTAAAAACGTAATACAGAGATGGTGAACTATTGTTAGCATGAGAGACATACAAAGGATTTTATGTCAGATCAAAATTTTATCTTGAACAATATAGATAGGTGATTGATAACATTTTGGGTCAATTGTACATATATAGTTATTAAAATATTAAGCTATGAAATTTTATCAAACAATAATGTTTAGATGAATATTTGAAATGATTCCATAATAAAATTAGCAATATAAGAAGGAAACTTAACAAGATCATCTAACAAGTTGGAGATAATAATAGGCGGAGAAGATCAAGGTATCACAGGTACTACATAGATATTCTCGTTTCGGCGATCTCGTTTCTCGGACGCACGGAAGAAAAGAGATTCTCGGGAGATCTCGAGAGATTCTCGGGAGATCGCATTCCATGCTCTCAATACCAAAAAGATGATATTTGTGTTTCTTAAAGATTAAAACTTGTATACAATTTTTTAAAATACTAATATGTTATTAAACTTGTAGCACATTTTTTATGTGATAGTATAAGTGATAGTGAGATATATTAATATGTTTACATTATCATAAACGGGGGGGTACAGAGTATTCGCGGATCGACCTGCGCAGTTAGGTCGCAGGGGTCAAGGGGGCAACTCCCCTTGTGGGGGGGGGTATTAGGGGGGCAAAGCCCCCCAAATTTTTTTTTCGGACCAGGCTACATGGGGTGAGATCTCGGCGATCTTGTTTCTCGAACCCATTGGTGAGACCAAGATCTCACGAGATCTCGCCGAGATCTCGGCGTGATGGCATTCCATAGTAGATACAGGGAAAGATGATGAAAGGGGAAGTATGTTTAGGAAATGGAAACAGAGCATTTCAGAAGCTTTGTGCAAGCGTACCTAAAACACATGTGAGAAATACTTTTTTACAAATATTTTACACAAATTTTATTTTTTCTACTTATTTTTTAAAATATATTCTTAAATGCACTTTAGTTATCCTAACAAGTATTTTGGTTTGGTCTAAATAACAAAAACATTTTGTAGTTGATAATTTGAAACAACATAATATATCTTACTATTATATTTGATTTGAAATAAAAATAAAATATAAATATACACATGAAATAAACCATAGTTTTGACAAACTCGATTAATTAAATCATTGGAAATGACATGATCCTCATACTTAGAGGTATCAAATTGTTACTACATTCAATTTGTATCGGTAAAGTTTATAAAGAGTATTTGATTAATCATTGGCTTACTTGTATTACATTTGTCTTGGAAACATCTCCAAGATGTTCATAATTCCTCATCAAATTTGTTTTGTTTTTTCAGTGTTTTCTATTCTTTTCTCAATGATTCCTTAGGGTCTCATATGTTTCACAAACATATCTCGCTTCTACCTTCTTATTGACTTTTAGAACCTTGTTCCTCACTTTTGCTTAACACTTCATTTGTTGCATTCTCATCCCATCTTTGTATCCATGCAAAAGATTCTGGATGTCCATGGTTCATGTTAATGGAAATAAGTCTATTTTTAGTCATCTTTAGTAAAGATAATTGGATAATTGTATGACTATAATGAAAAGGGGATGTTGCTTAATTTTGTCAATTAATTACCATTTATCTTTATCTCTTCAAAATATTTTAGTTCTGCTGCATGTAATTGATGTTATGTTAAAAGGATCTTTATGGAGAATCTTCATTGATGATAATCACTGACAAATTGCAAGTAATCTCTTTTTCTTGATCAAAGGTGGCAAAGCCACAATTCATTTGATTACTAAAGAAGTAAAAATATCGTAATGAGAATGAGGCGACTACAAACAAGGTGGTGGCAGTCAATATAAAGCTAAAGAAAAAGTTTCTTCCATTTGAGGAAATTGTCCCCAAAATAAGTCCAAACTGTATTGAAGCTGGAATGGGCTCACTACCAGTTTTTTACTTAAAGGCTCATCTGTTGAAGGATCATAGAAGGATTCTAAAAAATAGTTTTCGAAAATTCTTCTGTTTATAGCACTTCAAATAGACTAGAGCATTGCTGAGAGGGTAAGGATCCATAGCTTAGGTTCCTCCCTCCAAGGGTTATTTTTTTTTCCACTGAAGGAACAACAAAGTAACATCCTCTGGTTTTGACCATAATAGATTCCAGCTTCTGAAAAGAGCATGCCACAACGAGCCTATAACTCCACACCTCAATAAGATGATTTAAATCTTCTAGATAAGGCCATGAAAGATACATTTCATTGATTGAATGGGTAAGATGGTCTCTAAGAAAGTCTTGGTTGGTAATCTGTCTCCCCACATTTTTCACATAAATTGGCTGATTCTGAAAGGTAATACTGGATTCTATACTTCTTTCCACCAGTTGACCTCAATGTTTCCCAAATTTAGCTAGTGACAAGTTGATTTGACTCTGAAAAACTGATTTTTACTTGTGCAAGTAATCTCTTACAAAATTAAAAAAGGTATGTTTAGTCATCCATTGAGCCTATACAAATGCTGTCACTGGCCTAGGATTCATCTTTTTTGTTCCTTCATGGCCAGTTATTCTCTTTACAATCAATTAATTTTTTTTTTGAAAGGTCAAAAGACTGATTTTTATTAAAACAATAAAAGTTCACAAAACAGAAAATAAAGAGATAAACGAAAAGGAAAGAGGCTTTCTACCAAGGCGGTAGGAGTCAGGACTACATATCCAAAAAGTTCACAAAATTGAAGTGGTGGTTGAAATTCTCCTGGATCGTCGAATTTTGAGCACTAAAACCCATCACCGATGTCCAATCCCTAACCATATTGGACATAAACAGCAGGATACCCGTGGGTTATCAAACCTGTTCTCAAACACCCTTGAATTCCTTGTGTGCCATATAGACCAGAGCATGGCTGGGAGGACACAATTCCAAAGTTTATCACTGTGGGGCCAAGGCCTGAGCCTCAACCAATCATTCAGAAGCTCCATAGTATCATGGTAATCCTTCTGTAATAAATGCCACTTCTTGAAAAGTACATGCCACAAATAATTGATAATACCACACCTTGTAAAATATGATTGATTTCTTCTTCTCAACCCTTCCACTCATTAAGCCTTTTCACACCAGATCTGACCATGAAGACTGACTTCGTGTCAGGCAGCCAAAGCAACCTATCCTCAATATGATGAATGCACTGTCGGCCGTCCAGCAGTCCTTGCAATTCGGCCAGATCCCTAATCTCCTCATCCTCAAGGTCTCTTCTAAAAGGAAGGTTCCAATTAGAGTCAGAACCCCAGCACTCAGCAATCTTAGCATGCGGGGTAAGGCTGATGCTGTCAAGGGTGGGAAAGAGTATAGCAAGGGGGCCATGGCTTAGCCAACGATCATTCTAAAGTGCAGTTCTTTCCCCATTCCCCACAGAAATAGCCGATGAGGAGTAGAAGAAATCCCAATTATGAAGGATGCCTTTCCATATGTTAGAAGTTCTGGGCCCGTTTCTGAAGAAATCCAAGACCCATTGCTTCCAATGTTGTAAGATGAGAAGACAATTTTAACCCAAAGAGAATTGCTGTACTGGTTCAGTCTCCACAGCCACTTTAGTGACAGTTACTATAGACAATAAATATTAACTTTTTGTTACTTAACAATTGATTATTCTCTTTACAATCAATTATAAACAGGCTTTCTATAGTGACAGTTACTGTCAGACAATAAAGATTAACTTTTTGTTACTTTACTGTGTTATTATTATGAACTAATACATGTGGTCAGAAGGTAAAATATGTGGTCATTGAAGCAATACAAAAATGCTGGGGAAAGTAAAAAGGTAGACTTGTATCAAATATCATGATCTAGGCTGATGTTACATGGTGCCATGCATGTATCCTTGGATCTTGAACTTATTATGATTGGTCCAGGATAGACTGGTCGTGTCCAATAATTTGTCTTTAACGTGCACTGGGTGTCAAGCAAGGAGGGGGTTTACTGGGGAGCACAGCTGAAGGAAAGGAATGTCAGGGGTTAAGAAGGAGGCGAAGGCAGATTCTACAGCTGTGGGCTAGGGAGGTGGTATGTGGCCCTGATGAAGCCATTAGTGGCAGAAGCAGAAGAGACACATGGTTGCTACACAAATAAAAGGAGGTGGAATAGGAGGTATCGGGTCACAAATGTTTGGGTGTGACTGTTGCAGCAGGTGAGTTAGCATCTTGGCAGAAGGATGGTCCGCACTCACTCATTAATATGACACAAGGGAAATGACTGGAGCAAGACCGGAATTGCTATTTGAAGAGTGATTCCAACTGTCACATGCACAAAGACAAAAACATTACTATGTACATATGTTATCATATAGTACCAGAATGTACACTGCAAGGATTGTGGAATTGGAACCGCATTCTGTATTGGCTATAGCCAATTTTGATTATGATCCGATCAGATTGGCTAAATTGGTCAATTCTCCTGATGCAAAACTGATCCGAAATTGGCCTGCATCAATTTATTTATTTATTTTTTGAAAAAATTTGCTGATCCAATTTTGGCCAATTCCAAACGATTTGGCCTAGATTCAGGGGAGGAATCAGATTATTCTCCTATGTTGGGTCGACCTATGCCAACTTCGATTTGGAGTTGGCTGATTCTGTTCCGGATAAGCTTACTCTGCGAACCATGGCATAATGAGAATAATGTCATTCATGTTACAAATTAAGGCTATATCATTTAGTAACAGGATGTTGTTAATGCGATTTCTTTTGTAGTGTGCTTATATTATCAGCTGTCCCACTCTCTCTTTGGCTGCAACTGACGACAGCAATTCTGTTTCTCTTCTCTGATTTTCACAGGAGCTTTCGCCAGACATTTCGATCTACAAATGTATACTGTTGAAACTCCCTTCCATTCTCTTTTAGCAGCTTCATGCCTCCCCCCTGTGTGTGTGTGTTAAGATTAAGGGCGACTAAAGAAATAGCAGGCTTGCCGTGCATTGCAGCGTGGACAACTGTTAGGCACCTAAGGTAGTTTCTCTTGATTTATTTTATTTTTTGAATGGGGGGTGGGGGGTTACTGCCACATTTTGGGTGGAGAAGATACAACAATTGGGTTAAACAGACCTATTATTGGGGAGGGGTAATGGGTGGTCCATCTTATGTTTCAAATCTAATCACAAGGCTATCCGACTCGTATCTTCCCCATCCAAATAGGGTGAGAAAGGTGCTAATAATTTTACAATGACTGATGCGGGACAAACCGGCTAATCCGGCGAAACCGAACGAAAAAACGAAATAAACCGGCGCTAATCGCCGCTAAACGGACCTAAACGGACCCAAAATAGGCCCAAATCGGCCCGAACCGGTCCAAACAGGTCCAAACCGGGCCCAAGATGGACTGAATCGGCCTGAACCAACCCAAAACACCTTGAACCGGCCTGAACTGGGCGGTTCAGGTGCTGAACCGGCCTGAACCGGGGCCGAACCGGATCAGAAACCGGTCGAACCGACCAACCGGCCGGTCTGGGCCGCGAACCGGCGCCGGCCGCTCGGTCGACCGCGCTCGCGGGCGCGAGGGGCGGGGAGTCGTGGCCGCGCGGTGGATCGCCACGCACCCCGACCGGGGTGATCTCCTCGTCATTGCCGCAGGGGGTTGTGGCGTTCGTGCGCGGAGCCGCGGAGGGTCGCGAGGACCGTCGCCGTTTGCTGCCGTGGAGGCATCGCGGCCCTTCCTCGCGGAGGCGCACGGTGACAAAACGTGGGCGAGCGCGCCTCGCCCTTCCGCTCGCGTCGCCTTCGCCGCCCGGATTCGCCGCGCTCGCGACATCGTCGTCGCCGCCGACCGGACGGAGCCATAGCAGGCGACGGTGCAGAGGAGACAGGGGAAGGAGCTCGCGGCGCCTTCGCCGTCGTCGACGTCCCGTCCGGACGGAGCCGAGGTCTCGCGGGGAGGAGAAGGAAGAGGTCCGGCGTTGTCCGGCCGGCGGAGGAGGCGCAGGTGGAGGTTGCCATCGCCATGGAACACCGCCGGAGGGGGATCCGCGTCGTCGAGGCAGGAGGAGGAGATCCGGGGATCGCCGGATCTCCCCTCCCACGTCTGTCTCTTCTTCTCCCGCTTCTTCTTCTCCTCTCATCGATCTCGCGCCACAGAACCGGTAGAAACCGGCTCCAGTCCGCCATGGCTGGGAAGAAGGTACCGAAAGGGATGCGGAAGCAGAGTGCTAGGGAGAAGAAGCCGCGCGGGAGAGCCGATGCTCTGGGTGTTAATGTCGGACGAAGGTGCTCCCGCCTACGCCTCGCGAGAGAGCTCCGAGGAGGAAGGGGATGGCGCTAGTCGCCAGAGGAAGAAGGCGGCCGAAGCCCTACACTACCATTACCACTAGGATAGGCTACGCTACGCTAACCTAAACTACACTACGAGACTACGCGGGAGAACACCCGAAGGCTCCAAAAATTCTGTATATTGCTTGTTCTTGTGCGCACAGGCATCCTCTCCTTATGTAGGGAGAAGAGTCCATACGTAATTACAAAAAGGTCCTCAATAAAAGGAATATTTACAAACTTGGACCAAATTTTAAAAGACTAATAAAATTGTCCCCATCATTCTCTCTGACCGGGAGAAAACTCGACCTCGAGTTTTAAAACCGGTTCGGACGTACCCAAGACTCGACTCGTGGGAACGAGTCGATTCCGGGCTCTGATACCAAGTTGATGCGGGACGGGACCATGATTTCAAATATAAACCAGGAAATATAACACGGCAGATAACAGAATGCCAAACAGATAATAACCAGCAGACTTGCTTGATTTTCCAGCAATGATATCGATTTCCAGCAATAGGGACAGCAACCAGAATTTTAGACTCAGAGAATTTATCTCCTCATAGTCTTGGAAATCAGGAGACCAGTGTTAAAGGAGAATTCCCTTCCAGTGGAGAACTAGCTCACAGCCGGCAACTTCAAGAAGCTACCAAGGCGATAGGGAATTTACTGGTCCTCATCATTTTCCATTTAAAATAACTGTAGGCGGATCCTGTATTCTATCCGCCAATTTCTATGGCTAAATGTTGTCAACGACTGAACTGAGGTGAAAACAAATCACTGTATATGACTTAAAAGGAGTCAATCGCTCGGATCATAAAACTTCAAGGAAGCAATAATCAACTAGAACATGACTGGAAGTGGACCAGTCTCAATAGTCATCGTATGACGAAGAATCAACAGCAACAGTGTCTATCCGTATGTCCCAAAAATATCAGCAGAGATAAAGAAATGCTGGATTCAGACTGGAACCAGGACCAGTCTCGCTTCCCATAAACTGACAAAATGTAATGCAGCAGCAAACAATGCTCAGATCCGGAAGAACTCAATCCTTGGACTGGAAGGGGACCAGTACCCCGAACCGGAACGAATCAGCAAGTTAAGACTGAAGTTAAACAGTTCGGAGAGAAGTATTCGAGAACTAGAAGTGAGGATCTGTTCTCACTGGATCTAAGTTCCACAGCAGTTCCAATAATCGAACAGAAACGTCCTCGATCTTCAACACTTGATAGAAACCAGAACTCAACTCATTCGGAAACGTTGAATCACTCCAAATACGAAATCAATCCCGGAATGGAAAATGTCGATGGTCCTTTGTTCAGCTTTTGACAACAATGAGCCAAGGAAAATGAAATACCGGAAACAGTATTTGCGAGACTAATTCCAGAACCGGAAATCAACCAATATCCTCCAGCCAGACTCAAAGAACAAGATGATATCTGCTCGAACTTAGCTGTTCTATCACAGAACAGAACCATATGTTTGGAACAACAGTGAGTGGGAGGACGGACTCACATAAAATGGCAACATATTTTCCTTGGTTCGATCAGGATTAAGACATTGGATCAACCTCGATCCCTTCGTCATCGGTCAGTAACCTCAGAATAATAATCTTCAGCAATATCCGCAAGCGGACTTAGCATAAGCTCAACCGACGACAACGATAACAACGAGGACTCAGCTTCCAGCCAGGCTGAAAACGATATCGGCTACCAGGAACGTCGTCGTTGAAGAAAATATTCACGGTAGGACCAGAAGGTATAAACGTGAACGAGTGCGCTTGCGCGTCAACCAAGAGAAATAGGTTCAGACCAGCCGACCTTCATCGCTGTTTACGGAAGAAGGAGAACTGATGAAGAGGAACTCCGAGCTAGAGCTCCGTTGGAGGAAACAGATCCGCCTCCGAAGAAGAGGATCCGCCGAAGAGAACTGGAGAAGAACGAACCCCGAGCTAGGGTTTCCGCTGGAGGAAGACGAATCCGCCACCGGGAGGAAGAAGAGGATCTGCTGCCGGGAGGAAGACGAAGTTCCGCCGTCGGGAGGGAAGACGCCAGCCAGCCGCCGGAGAGGAATCGCGAGCCAGCCGTTCGCGAGAGAAAGAAAAACCCTTACGGGGTTTAAAACCTACGCTCGAGAGAGAAGGGGCAAAACCGGGAGAAGAAATCCAACGGGAGTCAATTTTCATTCAATGCATCATATCATTTACAATGGGGTCCGGTCCTATTTATAGGGCCGAACAGCATACCTCTAATAAAATGTGAAAGAAATTCATTTTAAAACTAGAAATTTGAAACTAATGACTCTAAAATGTCTAAAATAATGGAAAAAGACTAGACATCTTAGAAAAAAATTCTAAAACTTAGAAAATTATTCAAATGGACCTAAAATCAATCTAAAAATCAAAATTTACATGAAATTGAATTCTAATAATCGGTTCTTGCATCCCGATTCAATTATTAACATGAATCGGTTCTTGTCCCTCAATTTGATTCCCATCAATTGGTATCGTCTAAAAAATTGAAAAGATTTTGATATAATTGAACAACTTTAGCATTAACGAGCAAATGAGTTAAGAAAAAGTATGAATAATTTTTGGATTTGATTTACTATCAGGCATGTCTTCCTCTTTGTGATTGTCTATTTTTTACTAAAATATTAGCCACATAGTCACTTAAGTCATGCATAAACCATTGATCATTTTGTCTTGATGACACTTTTATAATTGAATCAATTGTTTCATCAATACTTGATTATATTTGACATGATTCTGAAATATCTGTATTTGGATGTTCGTAATATGCAAATAGTTGGTCAATAACTTTTTCTCTTCTCGAATAATTATGCATTGCACAACAAGTAATAACAATCTCTTTGGGTTTCCAAAGAATATGGCAACATTTACGTAAGGATACGGTAATGTGCCTTTAAATCACCAAAAGTTTGTTGTGTAACATTTCTAAATTTTACATAAGCTTGATTAAATATCTCTTCCTTTTCTTGGGCATGGTCTTCACTCCTAAAATCATTAATCCAATGTCTTACATTTCTATAAAGGATCATAAAATATCTTCTATGACTATAGGCATCATCACTCAACTTAACTCGAGTTTTAGTCCCAAATTACTTGGGATCGGCCATATAGATTTTCCTTCTCCACTCATGTCAATTTTAAGTTACATCTTCAGAGATATTTGAATCATTTAAATTTTATTGAATTATCCTCCTTCAAGTTAATCCCATGTCCTTTTTTATTTATGTTATTTTAATAATTTTTATTTTTTTATTGAAGTCTCCTTAGGTTTATATTAATATGTCTAAACCATCGTAATCTTCCTTCTTTCAATTTATCTACAATTGTTACTACTCTTACATTTTCTCTAATATATTTATTCCTGATTTTAATTAATTTAGTATGACCACTCATCCATCTTAACATTCTCATTTTAACAACACTTATTTTAGAATTATTTTTTTTTATTGCTCAACATTCACTACCATACAATATTATAATTCTTATAATTGTACGATAGCATTTTTTTTCAATTTTAGCGGAGTCTTATGATTGCATAAAACATAGTCAATCTTCATTTCATCCAACTTGTTTTTACTCTATGATTAGCATCTTCGTTATGATCTTCATCTTTTTGAATAATTGATTCAATATACTTGAATTGGAATCTTTGAGATAATATTACTCTAATTAAATTTACAACGCATATATTTAGTTTTAGTTCTACTTATATTGAAACTTTTAGTCTCTAAAGTATTTTTCCATAATTCTAAATTTTTATATATTCTTTCTTATGCCTTATCTTTCAATACAATATTATCTGTAATTATTATACACTAAGATATATCATTTTGTGTAGTCATCTTTAATTCATTCATTACTAATGCAAAACGATAAGGATTTTTTGTCGACTCTTGACGTAAGTCAATTGAAATAAGAATTTTTTTTTCTCCTCCAATTTTACATACGCTAGTGGTTGTTTTATCATACATATTTTATATCATTTGTATACAACTAATAGACACCATCTTTTATTCCAACACCCACTACAAAACTTTTATGATACAACAACTCTATCATAGGTCTTTTCCAAGTCAATAAAGATCATATTAAATCTTTTTTTATATATCAACATTTCTCTCTCAAACTTCTAAAAAGAAAGATTGTTTTAATTGTAGATCAACCAGTCATAAATCTAAATTGATTAGTGAAATATTTCTACAATTTTTTAATCGCCACTCAATAATTCTTTCCCGTAATTTCATAGTATGACTCATGAGTTCGATCCTTCTATAATTTGTACAATCTTGTATATCTTCATTTTTTTACAAATAAGTATAATAATACCTTTCTACATTTATTTGACATTCTTTTTGATATTATAATTTTGTTAAAAAGTCAAATTAACCATTCTACCCCTAAATCTTCCAAACATTTTCACAGTTCAATAGGAATGTTATTTGTATCACGTGCCTTGTTTTCATCATCTTCAATGCTTCTTTAACTTTTGAAGAATGAATTCTTCTAATATAATTTAAATTAAACATTGCAATATTCTCAATGTTGCCTATGTTTTTAGTAAAGGTGTCATTAACAAGAGTATCAAAGTAATTTTTTCATCTTTCTTTGATATCATCATCTTTAATAAAAAATTTTCCTTCTGTATTTTTGATACATCTGATTTGGTTAAGATCTTGAGACATTTTCTCTTTCATCCTTGCCAATTTATAAATATCTTTTTTATCTTCTTTAGTTCTAAGTTTCTTATACATATGTTTAAAAGTATCATCTCTTTTCGTCTAATACTCCTTTTTGCTTTCCTTTTCGCTATCTTGTACTATTCATAAGTTTGATTGTTATTACTCTTGGGTAATTTTTTATATTAATATATTTTATTTTTATTATTTTTACATTTCTTCATTCCACCACCAAGTCTTGTTTAGGTGAATCATATCCTTTAGACTCTCTAATTACTTTTTTAGCAATCTCTCTAATAATTATAGTCATGTTCATCCACAGCATTGACATATACGTCTATTTCAATCATTTATCTTAAAATGTTCATTATTAATTTTTTTGTTTTATCCATTTTATCTCCCTAGATTCTATTTTAGGAGAAACATTTCTTTTAAATGTGTTTGTTTGTGTTTTAATCTTAACATTTAAAACTATTAACCATTGTTGACTTGTTAAGGTTTTACTTGAAATAATTTTGCTATTCTTACAAATAGCATGATTAAACTTTTTTTGAAAATGAAGTCAATTTAAATTTTATTTATGTTCACTTTTAAATATTATTTAATGAGATTCTCTTTTAATAAAAAATGTATTGATTAGAGTAAGGTCATAAGCCATAACAAAGTGTAAAATATTTTTCTCTTCATTTAGAATTTCTTTCCAAAAACCTATATGAGCTTTTTCACATTCATGTCATTGGTTTCCAACATGTTATTAAGATCTCTTCCGATAAATATGTTTTCTTCTTTTAGTATACTTTAAATAAGGTCATTCATATCCTCTCAAAAGTTCTCTTTAATCTTGCTGCTTAATCCAATTTGTGGAGTATACACATTAATTATATTAATTATCTCTCTTTCTATAGTCAATTTTAATATAATAATTCAATCTCCTATTCTTATTATTGAAACAATTACATCTTTTAATATTTATCAAAAATGGTACCCACCCCATTTTTATATCTTTTTTTATACACCGTAGTTTATAATTTGTATTTCCTATTTTTTTACATTTCTCTCCTATCCACCATAGTTTACGCCCTGTTTGGTAACACTATTAAGTACCTCTATCACTATCAATTTTAAAATTGATATTGATAGGAATGATTAAGAGGTGTTTGGTTAATTGTATCAATTTTAAAATTTGTAGTACAAACAAAGCATATCATGTAATACAAGTGTCAACTTGTATTAATTTTGATATTGATACTCCAACATTTGAAAATATTAATATCAATATTGATATAGTACCAAAAATGAAACTCTAACCAAACAGGGCATTAAGAAGCAAACAAATCTGAACATAATGGATAGATATCTCATCTAATGTCAGCATGCTTGTGAATGATGATCTTAAGTGTTTTAAGGATTACGCCCATGCTAAAGTCTCCTGTGCTAAGAACATATTTGCAGAATTGAATATGATAATCCCTGGATCAGTCATGTCTAGATCCCAGGAATCGATTGATGAAATTTGATTGCTGACAAAATGACATGATATCTGACCCTAATGTCCCGTGCCTGCCTAATTAACCTTAAGATCAGAGTGCTTAAGTGGCTCATAGCCTACATGAAAGCAATCCAAATCTTATCGCAAAATAACAATTTCAGATTTAGAAATGCCATCAAATAAAGGTCTACTGCTTAAGCTCGATATGTTCAAAATAAACTTGATGCTAACAATAATGTCAATATGCTAAAAAAAAATCTTCCAAAGTCCCCATTCCCGAAACCTAAATGGTTGTCCGGTGAAAAAATGAATCTAAATGACCCGCATTTTCACTTGAACATTGTAATTGGATTCAAAATGAAATATGGATGAAATGAATAAAATATGACCAAATTGTCATAATGTTGATCCCAGATCTTAAACATTTTAAACTCCTAAGCCTAATGCTTAATGTCAAAAGCTCAGAATATGGAATCTGATTTTAAATGATGATCTTAATTGATCTTAAGGTTAATATGCTAAGAATTAGAATAAAATGCAATGAACATGCCCATGATTTGATATCATAAAACAATCAGATCTAAAAATATTTCTAAGTCTTTATTAAGGCTTAAGACATGAAATCATATAACAATAAATACACTTCAATCAGATACTATGAAAATTTGATTTTCATCAAGGCTAAGATGCTAGACTTTAAGCAAAGAAAAGATGATTTTAAGTGTTCAATGTTGAGACTCAGAATAAAGCAATAATCATGAGATAATCATGAATATGCTTTAAATACGATATCATAAAAATTAGATTTAAGCAAAAGGTTCTTGAGTCTAAAACATCAAGACTTAAATAAAAAAATGGGATAAGCAGATATCATAAAAAACTGATTTCACTGAGTCTATAATGTTAAGACTTATATTAAATAAAAATAAGGAATTGAAAGAAGATCACATGACTAAAACATATGATCATCAATGAAAACTTGATCCAAATTTTGTCTTTGCAAGACTTCAGATCCTAACCAACTCTAATAATTCAAAACATGTCTTGATGTTATGACCTCAAATTAAAAGAGTTAAATTCATAATATGTTAAATATGTTAAGAGTCTACTCAAGAACATATCCTTAAGATGGAATCTTAATATACACTTCATAAAATATACATCAAATCCAAATCAAACTTAACATACTAAGTTTGCATGCCATTGAGTTTATGGAATTATAACTCCCACATGTGTTTTTGTTTTATGGATGTATATTTTTCGTTTTATGAGTTGCTTATGACAGTTAATCTAGAGTATTGGAGTGTCTCGATGTAATTAACATCGAAAATTTGCACGTTTATATCATATATTCTGGCTATTACCGCTATGAAATATCATGTGTTTTCATAGTAATATATGTTAGCTAAAGATAATGGATTGCTTATGTCAGCTGATCCTTGCTTGGAATTGGCCAATTCTGGCCTAACTTATTGAGTTAGCCCATGTTGGCTAGAATCAACCAACTCTGGGCCAATCTTGGGCTTCCGACGGACGTCTGGTGGTCTATCTAGGGTCTAATCCAATCTAAAATATGACAGGGAACTGATTCAAAATTTTTGTGTCAATTTTCATTTCCACCTTAGAAGGGCTGTTTGTAAAATTTTAATTTCTTTTAGTTTTTTCTTTACATTTCTATCCATAGAAAGACATAGTTGTAGATATTTCATTTTGAGATCCCTTTGTAAGTTGGCTCCTTTATTTAAGGAGACCCATACGTTGGAATTCGATGGAATAGGAGAGAAATTTTTGGAGTTGCCATGCTGCTTGGTGTCCTATGGAGAGAGGTGTTGCCCTGTGGGTCCTCATCCCCTTCGAGATGGAGGCTTCCAGCTCCACCTCCGACATTGACCTATTCCCATTCCTCCTCCTCCTCTTCCTTGGCCTTTGTGCCATTCTTTCTTCTTTCCCCTTCACCTTGGTTTGACATCACATCCATCATAGACGTTACCTCCGCTGTCCTAGCACTTGCTCACTGGTACCATCTACTTCGGTCTCCTAGATCCTCTCTTGTAATCCCCAGAAAGGCTTGAAAGTCACCCCCAGAGTCTCTATCACCTCCCATAGCCGCTGTAACCTCATCCTTTGGCATCTATGACAGTTGACGTTCAACAACAATGGCGATCTTGCAATAGACAGAACACCCTTGGCCTCTTCTTTGACAAGTTCTCAAAGCTTCTCCTAAAAACTTCTCAACAATGTGGAAGGAGGAGGAGCAAAAGCGTTGTTGAAGACGAAGGAGACAAAGGAGGTGGAGCGCGGAGACAATGGCGAAGAAAGAAGATGACCTTGGCAATCCTTGAGCCTTCTCCTCCCCCTCTCAACCACGTTGCCACCAACTACGCTACGCTATTTGCTAGTTTGCGCCCTACTGCACGTCTACGACCAGATGAGACGGAGAATGCCACGACGAGAAGACAAAGAAGGCCCGCTGGATGCCCTTTCACGCGTGTCGAGCATGGCTAGGGCACACCACGACACCTGCAACCCCATAAGCATGTGAGGATGCCATGAATCCTGGATGTCTTGCCACCTTATGTGGCCCGCATATCCACAGAGCCACCCCTGCTCTGCTCTACGACCTCTACTCCGGAATGACATGGAGACAATCGTGATCCCACCCATTAGGATTCCCTCGCCTTGCCATGACCCAGCCCCCCATTTACACCATCGTGCTGAATTATGTTAGCAAAGTCGTCACCACTTAGATGTAGCAGCCTCTAGCATGCCATGGCACCCCCACGGCCTGCTCACAATGCCGCCACGACCCTCAAGATGAAACAACCTCGAACCAGTGGCGATCAAACCAATCTGGGTGTATAGGAGCTGGTTTGCACTAGTTTCGAGAATAACAGGGTTGGTTCAATCGGTTTGAGGCTGGTTCCTATTGGTTCAAGCCGGTTTGGACCCATTGTGACCAGTTTAAATCAGGTTTGCTTTCATTTCATTCTTTTAGTTTGTTTTTAGTGTTATAACACTTTTTTTAATGTCTGACTGATTTATATGTGGCCGTATTGTTCGTGACTACTTAGACAACTCAGTCCTTCTTTATCTCTTGGATAGCTCTATCTATCAAATTGATAGGGTACTTGACATTTTTTACTTGTCTTGGTGCATCAACCGGCTTTTAAAACACGATGTCAGCTTAACAGTAGATTAGGAAATTAATCATCATCTTCCTAATTATATATTAAGAAGTAGATATTAATAAAAGCATACAAATAAAGGTGTTAAGTCAAGTATATTTGCCGGTTCATTCATTTGTCATTAACATATAACCTCTTTTGTCCTAAATTCTTTCAAATGACATCACGTATTTTTTTATATCTTCTATCTTCATGGAAAGATATATGTTGTATATCTCTCTTGGGTTAGGTTCGGCACTCCTCTCATGACGTCGATAATTGTGTCAATCATATTGTCATAGTATGGTCTCTTGATGGCATTAGTCGGTATGTTATGGTGGAAGAACCATCTTGACATTACTCGTCTGATCCTTTTCTTACATAGCTTTAGGTTCTTGATTGCCGTTGTGATCGTCATTGACATTGCTATGGTCTTGTGATTACTAAATTCATGGGAGTCATTGCTCTCGATCGTCATCTTGAGTTAGATCTTGGATCTCATCCTCCTCCGGTTGATTGTTCAATCATCTTCCAGTTCCTCGTCCACTCTCACTTTCCAACTCTTTACCCATCATTTAGTTAGGCGAAGGATTCTCGACTTGCCTCTATTGATTGAAAGAAGCCATCTGTTTAAAAAAAGTTGAGTAATAATGATAATTGAAGAAGGTAATTAACTACTTTTTTGGGTAATACAAACGTACCATCGTCGAAGTTTTTTGTTTCAAGAAATATCCTGACAGTTTTGTCCGGTCTTGTAAATACGTACATAACACTTTGTAGGTTGGAAAATTTCTTCTTGGACGGTGTCCTTGTGCTACTTGCAAGCTCCATTTGCTTGTTCCATGACTTGTAAGTGACTATGAAATTAAGCTCTTATCTCTGGTAGAGTCTGTGTGCAATGTGCAACATCGACTTTCATTATTGTAAGATGAAATTTTAATCGATAAATACTTCCGAATATAATTTTGTCACAATATTTATATTGCACTTTTCTCTGTACTATGAAGAACAAATTGCAATGTGTTCAAGCCAGATCATTCCAAGTCACATCGGAAGTTTGGGTTGTGTGACTTAGAGAAGTCATCTTTAATTAAAGTGATTAAGTATGTATTTAAGACTTAATAAATATTAGACTAACTAAACACAAACTTAACTAACTAATTACAACAAGAAAAGGGCAAATAAATTTAATGAAGTTTAAGTAATTAAGTGTTAGAAAAGTAAAACTAGGTGTTAGATTAGGAACTTAGATCATTAAATAACTAATGAACTAATTAAATAACTAATCTAAAATGTTTAAAAACTAAAAGAGCAGTTAAGGGCCCTAAGGGGCAGGTAGGGGCTTCAAAGCCCCCCTAGCAGTCCATTGCCTGCTGCTTGCAAGGTCACATGACCGTTTCAGGTGGAGTCGTGCGACCTAGTAGCTGGGTCGCCCATGATGTGGCTAACAAGTCGGCCCGATCTAGTCACGGTCGGGCTGGTCGGCTGGAAAACTGACCGGGTTGGGCCCAGGTCACAACCTAGGTCCTAACCCAGTATTCCTTGTCATACAGCATGTTGCACAAGAATTTTGGATGGGCTAAATATTTAATCTAGGTTGGTATATGATATCCTACCTGCCATGAATCCAACACCATATGTAGGTCTCAGAGAGATCCAAACGCTTGCTGTATCATCTTACTTGTCTTCTTGCATGTGTTTGTCACATAAATCAGCATGCTCATGATTCATATGATCTTGTTTTCTTATGGCTAATTTACATTCCTTCATTTAATGCTTCTTATCTGTAAATATAATTTATTTATTTGTGAAATTTTGATTTCCGGGTGCTGGGAAAAAAGTAGGTTTAGATGTAGGCTATGCAGTCTTCTTTTATGGTTCTGAAATCTTCAATGGTTGTCATTGGATCCTACTAGTTTTGTTTTCTGGTGGTTGCTTTTTTTGGTTTCTTATTAGATTGAACTGAAATTTTAATTTTGAGTGTAATATATTTGTTTTTTCTATGGCGCTTCCTGTTTGTGATGCAATAAAATGTGAATTATGACCATAAAATCTCACAGTATTTTTTTTATACTGTGTCAGATTCTTCCGCAGGCTGTTTATGTTTGATCTATTTCCTACTTGCATTATGTGGTTGGGATAAGTATTGTATGTTTTTCTTCCCTGGGAATGAGAATTTTCTAGTCACAAAAGAAATCATTTTTTAGTTTGCCATTGAAATCATCTTATTCTTCACTGAAATTTAGATCTTAGATTCACCTTTTACTAATAAGGATCTCTTAGTGTTTTCATTCATGTGAAGTGGCCCAATTAAACTGAATAGCTGCCCTTTTATTGATATGAAATTGAACAACTCTATGACAGATAGTTGGTGCATTTTGGTATTTTCTGGCTGTTGAGCGTGAAGATGCTTGCTGGCATGAGGCTTGTATAGCCCCTGAATGTGTTTCGGATTATCTATACTGTGGCAAGCTTCATTCAGAAGGTTATGGGAACTGGCATATAAATGGCACAAGAGTTTTTGATATTGAGTGTACAGCCAGTGATGGAGGCAATGCTGAGTTTGATTTTGTAATCTATACACATGCTTTAACATCTGGGGTTGTGGCATCTAGAAAGTTCATCTCCAAGTATTGCTATTGCTTGTGGTGGGGTCTGCAAAACTTGAGGTAAGGATCATTATACAGATTAAATTACCTTTCGTTAGTGTAGTTTTTGTGTTCATAAATAACCACAAAAACCTTATGGTTGCTTCTTATTTCTAAGGAGACTTGTTTTTTGAATAAGAGAACAATGAGCAATTTGTTAATGGGCCTTGTTAAGAGTCAAAAGGGAAACAATTTAGGACCACTGAGCCTATTATGATGAAAGGAAAGTTGGACAGAATGAAAGAAGACATTATTGAACTCTTGAATTTCACAAGTAACACTCCCCTGTTTGGTTGGTCAAGTCAGCTCTATACCTGTAGCTGGTTTGGTCTTTGGTCTAGGAACTCGTGTAATCTTTTGTTGCTTTTAACTTTCGTTTTAACAGTTACTGGCTCTGTTGAAGTCCCTGCTCCGGTCTAAATGAGAATGGGATGCTAAGAGGTTGATTAAATGATAAGCTCAGAAATGTAAGGATTCACTGCATCCCTCATTCTCTTAATATACACATGGCTGTCACATGAAGGTAGTATGTGAGTGGTGGAGCACAAGCTGAAAAGCATGGGGTTTTCATCGAGTATCCTTAGGTTATCCACTATCAGTTACAGACTTGTTACGTTGAGTGTTATTAACCCCAAAATTTTATATTTCAAAGAGGTGCAAAAATATTTCAAGAACATGAAACTTGGGGAAATCATGTTCTTTAAGGGCTATCATAAACCATGTCCCAAGTAGTGGCAGGCCAATTGGGAAGTCATTTTCCACCCAATTGAGGATCACTTTAATGGAAAATTTTGAGTCTATTTGAAGGGGCTGTTGACATCCCAGTTCCCAGGGGCTCACCCTGGCTCAATTCAAAGCTCTTTTGGGGCCCAATTTTTAGGTCCATTAGCAGCCTGTTTGAGGCTTGGTCAAAGGCCAATTTTTAGCTCATTAAGGGCAAATTCATGGCCTCTTTTGAGAACTTGCTAGAACCCTATTCAGGGCCTAACTGGAGGGACGTTCCACATCTATATTGAAGCCCAATTTGATGCCCATTTGGGGAACCTATCTGCAGCACAATCAGTGGGCTTCCATGGGCCCACTTTCATCTCAAGATAGAGCTTTTTCCAGGCCCATTCCTGACCACCTTCAGGGCTATGTGTAGCCCAATCAGGTCCACATTCAGCCCATGTATTGGGCAGATGTAGGGCTGTTCTCAATCCATCGTCACAGCCCACTTAAGGGCAGCTTGACAGCCTCTTAGGAGGGCCTGGTCTTTAGGCCATTTTAGGGCAATGTGAGAACCTGTTGGAGTTGGAGGCCTCACCGATATGTCAGACACATTTTCAGCTCATCCTTGGGCCTTAAATGGCACATTCAGGAGGCCTGTTCGGCCAATTTCTAGCCCAATTTGGACCTGTTTGCAGCTCACTCAAGGAGCACCAAATGGCCATTCACAGCCCATATTTTAAAGGAGCAGATATATAACCTGCAATTGTTCCCCCTCTATCTTCTTTAAAAGAGAGTAGAGAGAAGACAAAACCCACTACCTACTAACCACTTTAGAGGAGGGTTTGAAGGCTTGAAAATTATGAATCAACGCGGGACTTGTTTGCATATTGATCCAGCAACACCACCATAATAGACATGCCTAAGAAGAAAAAAAATCAAAGAAAAGGAAATTGAAGGTCGGGAGAGGATCTGTTATGCCAAATGATAGTACTCAAATACTTTCTTCACCAGGTAGCAAGGATTGCTATCTCGGATTTTGGCCTCGTCTTGGGAGGTGAAAGAGAAAAGATCTCGGAGAAATCTCGGGAGATCGGATCTCGGATTCTCGGATCAAAATATATAGTGTAAATGCACACTAGGTCCATTTTAGAACATATGCTTTACTCATAGGTCCATTTTTAAAAGTACTTCATCACTAGGTCCATCTTTTCAAAATATCATCACACCCTCTACATTTTGAGTTGAAAATGTCTTTTTTACCCTTCTATGTTAAAGAAGATGCCTACCAACATTTTATGTTGATATTAAAAATGAAAAAGTCTAATAAACATTATTTTAACTAAAAGAGGTTAAAGTAAACATTATTTTAATTATAAGTAGTTAAAATAGTAAACATTATTTCCAGTAGAAGAGGTTAAAATAACGTTAATTATAAGGAGTTAAAATAAGAGTTATCATAATATTTTGGAAGAGTCGCGCGCTGCCTTTTGGGTTCCTCCGACTGGATGCGAAGATGCTTGTCAGACACCGCCGGAAGGGGGGTTGCACCGTTTGCGGGTGGCACGAGGGTTGTCACATACACATATAATTACTTAAAATGTTTTAAGTAAAATAACGTTAAATACTTAAAATGTTTTAATTAAAGTAACATTAATTAACTAAATCTCTTAATATAGATCGTAATTAAAAAAAGTGACATTAAACTAACATTAAACATATGGGTGGAGATATTATTGTCTTAATCTATCATGTAAGTTTAAATAAATATTATTTTAATACTTAAAAGAATACGTAAACAACGTTAAAATAACATCATTTTAATATTTAAGAACAAGTTGAAATAATGTCCTTATTAAATTTGAAAAAAAGACAGTTGAAGTAACCTACAGAGATTAATATCTATGTATGCTGACAGCTCATGAAACTATGTCTGTGTATAACGTTTCACAATTAGAATAAAATAAAAACACCGATTCATAACCATCTATTTAATTTTGGAAGAATAATTTAGAAAGGTTTAGATCGACAAAACTAATATGATTCCATACGTCCATTGTCACATACACGTCTCGTACATATAGAGTACGAAAAGTTCCCAAAATGTAGCACACAAAATGTAGCACACAAAACATCACATATCCCTAGGACTGCAAAGACATCCCAATCATCCCAATGAGGTGCTCATTACTTCATTAGAAGCACCATCACTCCGCTCTCCATCATCTTCGGATGAAGTGGCCGTGTCCATTATGCTTATCGCAAGCATCTTGACTTTACGTCTACGTTTTTTTCTCTTTTGCCAATGCTCTCTCTAAGAAGGTTATACGTCCCTCTAGCTGTTGAATTTGTCCTGTCCTCTGACAACAAGTAGAATCTGATTCCACCAACTTAAGCAGTTCATCACACCAAAAAAATTAATTGCAACCTTCTACCTACAAAACCAAAACGAAGATATGACATATACACGAGCAGACATAATTTAAAACTTGCTAGTACATGGCACATACAAATTTAGAACATTCACAAAAGCAAGACGTTCCTCAAAGCAATCTGCTAGAACACTGATTAAGATGTTAATAGATCAAGACGTTCAAGCAAGCGAACTCTAAACCACCTCCGCCTTCACCCAGCACCTGCTGGCAGTGATCCCAGCTGCCACTCACCTTTGATCAATCAGGACCAATTTTTTATTTTTATTTTTTCACTTTTGAAGGAACCAATCCATGCTTATCTTGGATCGGTTCTTGTCAGATCCTGGAACTGGCCAAGCCATTCTTGATATGGATAGGGATCAGGCCAGGCTGATCCAGGGGTCTATACCTGACCTGACAATCCTTGGCCCTGATAAGGACGAATCAGGTTGGAGTCGATCAATTCTGGCCAACTCCCACTGGGATTGTATAGTCTAGACTCTGGATTGGCGAGTCCTGACCCCAACAGTGCTGGCTTCAGCTGGATCACCAATCTAGATTGGCAACATGTTTATAAGGCTGCCAGAGAAGAAAAAACCAAGTCTAGCTGCCAGCCATGGCCTGTTACCTATACAAACCACCTACCAGGACTCCTATACAAGGTTTGCCATCTCGGATCTCGGCTTCGTCTCGGGAGGGTGAAAGAGAAGAGATCTCGGAAAAATCTCGGGAGATCAGATCTCGGATTCTCGTATCAAAATGTATATTGTATGAAACATAACATAATATCTTATAAAGATAGGAGTACATCAATGAATTTACATGAATATATATAACACATTCATACATCAATTGTGTGAATGAACAATTACAAAATACTCTCAATACCAAAAAAATGATCTTTGTGTTTCTAAAAGATTTAATCTTGTTTACAATCTTATTTAAATACTAATATGTTATTAAACTTGTAGCACATTTTTATCCGTGATAGTATAAGTGATAGTGAGATATATTAATATGTTTACACCATCATAAATGGTATATTATGTATAAATTTTGGGGGACTTCCCAAAAGGCGCTGGTCAAGTAATGCCTTGTCGCCTAGGCGTCTGCCTTGACAACTATGGTATCAGGGGGGCAAAGCCCCCCGGAGAAATTTTTTTTCGGACTAGACTACTTGGGGCGAGATCTCGGCAATCTCGTTTCTCGGCCCCCTTGGTGAGACCGAGATCTCGCGAGACCTCGTGAGATGGCATTCCATGCTCCTATATCCAACAAGATACAGTCATGCTGGTGGTATATGTTCAGTGATGCACGTATGTGTGAACCTCTTTTTTTGCGTCTTTTCTTTTGAAAGAAAGACATCCCCGGACTTATCTAGGAAAATAGATGATACCTAAAATATTAGGTAGTCCGGTGATAGTTTAAAAAAATATTAGAACCGAGGTTCGGGTTATTTAAAATTTTTTATTTTTGACCCTTCACCGTCAGATGGTGCGAGTATCCGGTGTTAACTTACATCGAGCAACGGCTCGAACGCCTTTGATTAACCGTCGCGGCAACCTGTTTTCGGAGACATGCACATCCACAGAAAATGAGGAACTCAAAAGGGCAGCGGCCTTTTGGGTCCGATGAGATGTAAACCGATTTGTTCGGGTTTGTTTTATTTGCTTGTTGGTTGATTTTTGTATCAATTTGTTTGATTGGTTTGTTTTGTTTGGATTTGGCTTTTGATTTTGATTTGAGTTTGATCGACTCAAGTTGTTTTGGTTTTTATTTTGATGTGCTTAAAGTATATTAAGCATGTTTGGATTTTTTTATTTGGTCGGTTTTCTGAATTTTTCAGATTCTGGATTTTCTAGTTTTGAGTTGATTTTGATCCATTTTGGGTGTTCAAAGTTGGTTAGAATGTGCTGTTCACAGATTGTTTGAAATCTGAGATTTTTTGTGTGTTTACGGATAGTTCTTTGAGCATTTTCTCTTTGTTGTGGTTTTTTTTATTGAATTGGAGTTGTCTTAAATTAGGTTCTAGATTTGCTTTAAATCTGATCCTCTCTTAAGGACTGATTTGGGATTTCGCCGAGCCACAAAGGGGCTGGAGTGTGATTGCCAAAAAGGGCAAGGAAGCTGGTCACAAAGGGGCTTGTTTGAGGGAGTTTGGATGGGATGAAAATAGACCTAACTGGGGTATTCACTCGGGACCCAAGAGGGAATCCCATCTTGGGCTGAAATGGGCCGGCTCAGGCCCGCACGAGGAGCATTTCAACCAAGACAGATTTCAGTTTTTTTTTGAGGCCAGCAGAGGGCAGCCTAGGTGGGCTCAAATGGGCCGAGATGGACCTGAATATAGGCTGGATGGGGAGTCTGTTTGGGGACCTGTTCTAGGATACCTGCAAATGGCCTGCAAGTGGCTGAAAAATGGGCTGCCTAGAGACCTGTTTTGGGCCGACTTTGGGCTTGTTTTGGGAAGTGTTTAGTTAAGCCACAAGGGGGCCGCTGGGTTGGCCTGAATAGGGGCCGGTTATGGGCCTGTACAGAGACCAGCAAAGGTGCCTGCGGGTGTGCTGGAACCTGGTTACAAGGGGACCGGTTATGGGATCTGGATATAGGCTAAACAATAGCAGCTTCGGACCTGGGTAGAGGCTCCATCCAGGTGGCTGCAAGTGGGCCGAGATGTAGCTGCTCAGGGAGGAACGTGACCTGTGTAAGGGTCTGAATGCATGGCGGAGCAGTCCCATTCCAGAACCTGATTTGTTTTTTTATTTCCAGATTACCTGAAACTGGTTTTGTTTGTTTTAGGTTTATTTCAATTCTGATTTTCTGTTTTGACTTTACGATTTTGATTTTTTTTGTTTTGGTATGGGACTTTCAGATTTGGTTTAAAGTGGTTTTATATTGGTTTGGCGGTTTGCATCGCATCCGACCCATCGGGCCACTATTGGGTGCCCGGTTTCATGCACTAATGTAGACATCAGATTTTCATTTCATTGAAGAAAGGGGTACATCGGTGTACAATATGGTCAATCATTCCCCCAATATAGGTTTTCCACTACTTTGAAAATTTTTGGCATTATGATGGCATGCTAGCCATTTTCCAACTTAGTGAAATTTATCCATCCAAAATGGCCAGCTTTTAGTTAGCCAAATTAGGGGAAGGATCGACGGCTACGAGAGCTTACCCGCGCCCCCGTCCGGATCGACGGCTACGGGAACATGCCCGCCCCCCCGTTCAAGGTGGAGTTCCCTGCTAGGGGTGAAGCTCCTTAATTTAGATGTTGCTTTCGCTTTCTGATTTTTATTTGTTTTTTTTAGGCCATCTAGGCTGGTTCAAGTTCCATCGGCGTTCTTAGCCGGCCGTCAGTCTTCATAGGCTCAACGGGCCTGTTTTGAATTGCTTCGGGCCGGAAGGGCCTGCTGGAAAGTCTGCTGCCTTGCTGGAGTTTCTTGATGGAACCGGCTTGGAAGGCCACCCGGCTATGCCCTTGGCCCGTCGTGCGGTTTCCAAGGGGTGCCAGGCCGTCACCTTCAAGCCGGTCTGCCTTCAAACTGGTGTCCTCTGCTTTTGACTTGTTTCTGCAGCACTTGTTTTGGGGCACCTCTTCTTTGTTGTGTCGGCATGAGATGTGGGCCAAAATAGGGCTGAAAATGACCTGTTTAAGTGCCTTCAGATGGGCTGGATTGGGTACCGGATTTGGGCTGAATATGGACCTGGATTATTATCTATTTAAGGCTCCTGCAGGTGGGGGTTTTGGCTGAGCCAAATGGGCCTGCAGGTGGGCTGTTTTGATGGCTGACAAATGGGCCAAACGTGGACTAGGCATGGGCTGTCCAGTGGCCTGTTTTTGGGCTGTTTGGGACTGTGCAAAGGTTAGTCAGGTGGCCTATTTTGGGCTGTACAAAAGGGGCTGTTTTGGGACCTGTTTAGGGGCTGCTCAAAGGGCATGAAAACAGGGGGGGCTTGAGGATTCGCCCGGAGTAGACTTGGCCCGTCGTGCGGTCTCCAAGAATCTCTGGGTCATCCACCCTCACCTAGGGCTCTAATGGATGCCACGAAGGGGCTGGAAGGGGAATCAAGGATGACCACAAAGGGGCTGAATAGGTCCTGTTCGGAGCATCTTTTTATGGGCTGAACAGAGGTTGTATATGGGGGTCGAACTGGGCATTGTTTTGAGCCTGAATGGCTGGCCGAGGGGGCTTCCAACGAAAGGGACTAAGACCCTGTCCTGTGTGGGTCGGGTTGGACCATAAAGAGGGCTGAGCCGCAGAAGAGAAAGACCAAAGGGGTGTCCTTAGAGGGCTACATATTTATAGAATATTGACCCACCTATTCTTCTCCTTCTCCTTCTCTTCTTCTTCTTCTCTTCTTCTCCTGGATGCAAACAGGCTTCTGCAGCAGGCGCACAAAGGATGCAGCAAAGGGAAGCAGCAACAGCAGGGGCAGGGCGCACGCGGCAGGAGCAGGGCGCAGTCCGACAGCCTCCCGGCGTCTGAAGCAGCTCTCTCTCCTCCCTGGCGCGCCCCCTCCTCTTATAGAGAATGGAGGGGAGGTGAAGAGGCAGCAGGTAAGGTTGTGCATGTACGCAGGCCTCTAGGCCTCCCCTGGGAGGTTACTCCATTGAATTTCCTTAAACCTGGTGTTGACACCAAAATTTTCACAATAATTGAAGCCCACCTCAGTCTATATTCAATCAAAATACCCCAAGTTGATATCCTTGTGCAGTCAATGGGCTAAGTTTCATTCAAAAAAAAGGGAGGTGTCATAGAGATGCTAATCCTGTCGTAGAAGAATGGGGTTCGCGCTTGAACCTGTCCTGTTCCAATGCTCACCCAGAATGGGAGAAGTAAGGTGTGCGGGAAAGGGAACGGGGCCGTGAACAGCAAAAGATGGAAGGCTTTGGTGACGTAATTGATCCTTAGTCGGATCCCGCGCAAGGTGGGAGTCTTCCGACGTCAGAAATCATACAAAGAGGGAAAGATTTCTCCAACAAACAGATTCCGGTATTTTCGAAATTCTCCGAGTCCGTCTCGGAGTTGGACTCCTTGTTTCGGGAGGTTTCCTGGTGAAGGAAGGGGGCCATCGAAGCCTATATAAGCCTGACCAAGGCTGGTCGACAGGGGGGCCCCGAGGGCAAGAGAGATAGAGAAAGGCGGATCGACAAGAGAAAGAGAGGAGAGGAGGGTCGGGAAGATTTACCGGAGTCTCTGGGTGCTTGTGCCCTGTCGCTCGTCTTCGTCGAGCCCTTTTTCCCCCTTCGAGCAACACCACCGAGCCCTTTTGCTCCTTCCTACAGCACCTGATGATGCCGCCATAGCCGTTTCTTCCTCCCCGTGCTGCCGTCCGCACCGTCAAGCTTATGTGCTTCTCCGGGTGTGGCTGTCGGGGCCTCATCCTCTCTCGCGCAGTGCTGTAAAGGTCTCCTCCTTCTCCTCCTCCTTTCTTCGGGGCTGCCTTTCCTTCCAGTTGGGACCACTGGCGTCGTCGCTTTCTTGCTGCCGAAGTTGTGAGGTTCTCCTTCCCTCCTCTGTCGCGGCCGAGCGCTGGGGAGGGGGGAGATTATTTTTGCCGACTTATGTCCATGGTGGACATATGAACAGTGCCCGCCAATAAAAAAAAAAGAAAGGAAAAGGGAGCCAGGCGGCCGCGATTGGGCAGCTACACGTAAGAAGCCGACCACGGGAGGCGCCGCGAGGAGGAGCCGCGCGTGAGGGTTATTGACCCGCGGGTCAACCTTGTGGGGCCCGCAAGAGAAAGAATCGCAAAAAAAAGGGGCCGCCCCTTCCACTAGGCTGAGGCCCAGCGAGAGGGTGGTGATCATGGGCTACGGACAGCCCACTGGACTTCCAGTTGCATAACCTTTAGATATTAATATTTTAAAAACAAACAATTGAGTAAAAGTAAATAACAAATCACTAATTAAGTAAACAAATCGAGGCGAGCATCTGACTGGCTAAAAACCCGTCACATGGTCTCGGCATAATTTAAAAGAATCAAAATAAATGAGAAAGCAATAGGCCGGCTTCAAGTACGCTTCTTGACCCATAATTCAAAAAAGGAAATAAAACAAATAATAAACAGAAATTAAATGAAAATTCACTAAATTAATCCACAAACCAAGATGAGCATTTGGCCGGTTAAAAACCCGCCACATGGTCTTGGCATAATCTAAAAGAATTCAAATAAATAGGAAAAGCAATGGACCGGCTTTAAGCACGCCCCTTGACCCTTTAAGGTAGGCATACAAAGGTCTATAAAAGACCCCAATGTCTTAACATACCCGAAGAGAGAGTCATTTAGCCATGGAAAGGCTGTGCATGATCAGCATGTTGACAAGCCAAGCCATGAATTGATGCCATTCTCCAACCATGAGAAGAGTCCCTATGCTTATCAAAATCCGGGTGTGCTCAATCTCAAATCAGTGAGTCGATTGCCCATAAGCTTGTCAAAAGCCGGGTATATTCAGTCTCAAAACAGTGGGAGATGCCCATATGTCTATCAAGACCGGGTACATGCCGCCCATGAAATGACAAGTTCATCAAGGACTCAAGGGATTGGATTTCCGGTCAAGTTGTAAACTGTCTCATGTTGAGAGATCAAATAAATGAAAATTCATGTTCGGTGCACAGATTCATGTTACGAGGGGAGAACAGCTGCATGAAATCAATTGGAAGGCAAGACAACAAAAAAAATGACATAAACAAAGTCCAAAAATCTGAAGTTTGTAAAAATTTAAAAATCTGGAATTCAAGCCGAACCTGTGAATCTGAAATAATAAAAAAACTGTGAATCTGAAGAAACCGAATCTGAAGAAGCCAGCGATTCATAGAAGTTTGAACCTGCAGCTGAAAATGTGCAAATCTGAAGATCCGAAGTTGTAAGAAAATTCTGCAGGAGGGCCAAATCTGAAAACTCCAAATCTGGAAAATCGGAATCTGAGCCCAGGAGGTTTGAAATCTGAAACATGTAACTTTGGAAATTAAGAAACTTTAAGAACTAAAGGTTTTTACAATCTGAACTTCATAACAGATAAAAAAAACTGAAACTGGAGAACCGTAAAACCCAATCTGTACAGCCCCCAACTTGTCCCAAATATAGTGACAAGCCATAATCTGTCAATCAAACCTTAAAACCGGAATCATAGATCAAATTCAGTGTTCTCACCAAAAATTCCAAGATGAGTTCAAATTCAAGCTAAATCAAATCAAATTTCTCTAAATAATCCAAACCCAAGCAAATCTGAAACTGTAAAATCCGAAATCCGAAAAATCTGAGATCTGTACAAAATCATTTGGAAATTAAATCTGTTTTGATATTTGACTGATTGTTTTATCTTTGGATTTGATGAGTTGATTACAATTTGTTATTAACTTACATATTTCAGATTTTTCGGATTGTATGAACTGATTTAGGTTTGATTGATTTGAAGAAGATTTGATTTGGATGTTTGTTGTCAGAAGCAGCTTGGATTTGATCTTTTATGTGTTCATTGTGATTTAAATGTGTGTTCTTTTAAATTGATTTGATTTATTAACAAACTTCAGGTTCAGTTAAATCTGCAACAGAAGCCCAAGTTGGTTTAAATAAAATGAAACATGATCCTAAAGAGAGACTTCCAAATAAATCAAATCAATTTAAAAGAACACACATTTAAATCACAATGAACACATAAAAGATCAAATCCAAGCTGCTTCTGACAACAAACATCCAAATCAAATCTTCTTCAAATCAATCAAACCTAAATCAGTTCATACAATCCGAAAAATCTGAAATATGTAAGTTAATAACAAATTGTAATCAACTCATCAAATCCAAAGATAAAACAATCAGTCAAATATCAAAACATAATCTGAAATATGTAAGTTAATAACAAATTGTAATCAACTCATCAAATCCAAAGATAAAACAATCAGTCAAATATCAAAACAGATTTAATTTCCCCAAATCAAATTCAATCCATTCTCAATCAAACAAACCCAACTCAAACTAGGTTGAACCAATCAGAAACCAGTAAGTAAGTCCAATTCTCCAAACCAGTAAACTAAAAAAACTCAAAATTAATTTTAATTAAACAAATCAATTTGCTAAATCAAACTCAAACCAAGTTTAAATCAACAAATAAATTCAAATTGAATCAAACTTAAATCAATAAGAAACTCAAACAAATTGATTCAATTAAGATGAACAGATCTAACTTCAACCCAAACCAAAAGCAATTAAATTCAACCAATCAAGTTCAACTCAAACTAAATTCAAACCAATTCAAATTAATCAAACTAATTCAACTCAAATCTATTTTAATCAATCCAATTCAAATTAAATTCAAAACACATTTAAGTGCTTGCATTCTATCAATTTCATGGAGTTGTTTTCTCCTGTGTGTTTGTATGAATGTTTATTGTGGATGCATTGTTTTCTACTTCAATGAATTGCTATGACGATAATCAAGGGTTTTCGAGCATTCTCGATATAATTAACGTCGGATCTTTGCACCATCCGACGGGGAGAGGTCAAAATCAATTTCAAAGAACGTAACAACCTCAATGTATAATTTTATACATATCATTGACCCTAGTTAGTACTTTTATGAAATATCATTTATTTTCTTACAAAGTCAATACTAAGGTCAAATCAAATCTAATTCAAAATTCAAATGGAAAACGAATTTCCAAAATCAAAATCTTTAGAAGAGAGATTTTTTAGGTTACATCACCTGGTTAATTGGCTGGCTGCCTCTTGGCCTTCCCTCTCCTTGACCTGACCGCTGGGCTGAGGTGGTAGCATGGTGCGGCTGGACATGCTGAGGTGGCAGGTGGCCTGTTCACACTAGGTCGCAGGTAGGGGTGTCAATGGGCCGGGCTTGGGCTGGCCCGGCCCAAGCCCACTTAAGCCCATATACATAGAGCCCAAGCCCAAGCCCACGTAGAAAGCCCAACGGGCTTAGATTGTGTAAATGGGCTTTAGCCCGCCAAAGCCCGTTAGCCCAACGGGCTTCAGTTTTGTAAAACAGTCATAAATAAAAAATTCTACAAATATCAGAAAATTAATAAAAATGTGAAAAATTTTAAAAATCACAAAGAGATTATAAAATCATCCGTAAATTTCATAACTCAACTAAATATAAAATAAAAAAATAGAACACCTATCAATTTGTGAATTGCCATAATTTAAGAAATAAAAACAATACAATAGACATCATTAATCCCTTCCCTGAAGAACATACAAAAATCAGAAACATAAAAAATCTGAAGTCAAAATCTGAAGAACCCCTAAATCTGGAAACCGACTTATTCTGTAAAATCTGCAAGAAATCAGAAATCTGGGAATTTAAAACTTGAAGCCTAACCTGTAAAATCCGAAATCTGAAAAATCTGAAATCACATCTGAAATTCAAGGCCTAAAATCTGGAGTCTGGAAACTGAAATTTTGAAACATAAAATCTGCATCTGGAAAGTCAGAAATCTGAATACACCATAAAATCTGAAATCTGAATTTGTGTAGAATTATGCTATTGTCACTCTTTTGATCAAAACACGATTTACGAATTATGAACATCACAGATAAAAGCAATACATGTTGGAATTATCAATATCAAAATGTCAACCTAGACAGATAAATAGATTGAAAAACACCAAAGCCAGCATTCCATTTCGAGAGATGGATACAACTCCATCTAACGAGGTTTTAGGGGAGCAATCTGGTCGGAGAGTTCAGCAATAGCTCAGGGACATAGCAAAGATAGAGTCCCTTGTACAGACACACATTTATACGTAGAAGGATCAGAAAGTGAACGCGAGGACGACTACGAGCTCGTTCGTAGAATTGATATGAGAAAAGCACGCAAAGGTGTACCGTATTACCACCAGTTCTTGTTCCACCACCCATTCCAACCTAAGCATAAAATTTAATTCATAAAATTAGCATATAAAATATCTGGATTTCCACCGGCACCAAGACCTCTTGTTAGCTCAAGTTCTTACTGTTTACAGCCTTGAAATGTGTCATTGCAGAAAAGAAAAGAAGAAGAGGTAATACCAAATATTTCCCCATGACCCCACAAGTGGGTGATCACATAAGAGCTCTTGGTGAAGATATCTATGACATCACAGCAGGGAGATGCTCCTTGACATGCATGTGGCTGCCAATGACCTGCCACCCAACCCCATCTGCCAACAAAAAAAAGAGAAGGGGCATCTCAAGTTAATGGAGTAGCTTCCTTCAATACAGAAAAATGGTGTTCATGGGTACCATTAGGACTAAACACTGTCCTTTTCTCTATCAAGTTTTATGTTTTTTTTTCTCACCCACCCCTCTTTCAATCATGGTCTTCCACGATGTGAATAGCATTAACTGCAACAGCTGTAATATTTTGACTTCAAAAATGTGAAGTGTATAGTTATGTGGAAGTTCCATCTACTTTTTTTTTAGATTGGGCTAAGATCATAAAAAGTTCACTTGAATGTATAATAGCTATTATTTCCTATAGGTTAAGGCGAACATGAAACTTGTTCTTTTTTTTTCACTTCCAATAGAATTCCTCTATACAAACATAGACAACCTACTGAAGGCAAACATATTACGATACCTAAATATATTTGCTCTAATTTTGAGTCAAAATTCATGGTTAAAAACCCTGTTGGTTATAATTAGAATTGGCCTATCTTGTAAGGTCACAATCAAAATCAGTGAAGCTATGTATATTTATTTATTTTTGTTGTCAATTGATCTTCATTATAACCCTGTTGGTTATAATTAGAATTGGCCTATCTTCCTTATTTCCAATAAATAGTAGGATGTTGGGCCCTCTAACAAACCAAGAAAAACAAGCTACTTTGACCTATGTCAGACACAACATCTTTTATTTTTTTTACCCACAGTTAAAATAGGCTTTTTAACATAACAGTATATCTACACTCTCGCCAAAAAAAAATAGGCTTTTTAGTTACCGAGGGCCTTTCACTTGATAGGGTAACTGAATACAAAGGTGATACAGCAACATAGGAACATCAACCCACCCAGTTCTTGACTTATCCAGAGAGCCTTTCACTTGATAGGGTAACTGAATACAAAGGTGATACAGCAACATAGGAACATCAACCCACCCAGTTCTTGACTTATCCAGAGAGCGAATGAGAGAAGTGGCTAGAAAGAAATCTTTTGAGAAACTTAGAAGATTAGGATAACCCTGGGGCATTTCTACAAATACATTGTTATAAAAAATATAATACCTCAAAACATAAAAACTAACCAAAAAAAATTTAAAGATTGATACGATAGTGGAGCTACTCAATAGAGTTCCAAGTGTAACAAAGATATCTACCCAGCTTTAAATTGGCTCTCTTAAGTTATATCTTTGATGTCAAACTCATCTTGGCGACTCACAGCATGGTTGTAACCGTGTACCACCGAACTGTGGAATGCAGAGGGATGCTTGAAGGTTAAACCCATGTTGATCCCACCACAATGAAGGGGTGCTTGAAAGTTTAACCCACTTTCATCCCGCCACAATGAGCCATAGGCTTGGAGTTGCCAGGTTCACCAAGTGAAGCTACGAAAGTCTGGTAGATGTTAAAAACACTGACAAGATATGCTGCAAAAGCACCTTTCTTTGAAACCTTGACTGGTGAATGGGTCATCAGAATATTTTATATACAAGATAGCTCTGATATGTTATCAGATATGTTAACAAATTTGATACAAAGAAAGATAGTCTCTTTCTGTGATTTCCTATTTCATATCTAGACAGGGGTTTTTCATATTTGATGCCTGTTCAAAGAGCCAGGAGGTTGCTTTTGGAGGTCAACCCGAATGATGGGCGTGTGGGACCCTTGGTTGCAGCTGCACTTTCATTTGAGTCTTCTGTGACTGCGAAATGGCAAATCTCTCCTATATTTAATTTTTAGGTTGAATTTTTTCATTGACTGAGCAGTATATGACATGCTTTAAATTATTTATTGGAGTCCTTACATTGTTCAATACTTCTATCTTATGGCCTTATGGGTAAGATACAACCCCAACACCCTTTACTTTAATTTTTTTGTGAACAAGGATACACGATTGGGTCAGGTGGGTTGGCCGAGTCCAATACGATTATCAAAAGAAAATTCCGGTTGATTCTTGGGAAGTCATGAATCGGCTTGAGCTGGTGAGTATCGACCGACTTTGTTGTAACTTGGCTGGAATCGGCTGATCTGGCTGGTTTCTCGTCCGGCATTGGGCGGCCCGAAGTTGGGATCGGCAAATTGTGGCAACCTATTCCGATCCCAAATGGACCAACTGGTTCAGCCAAATTGTTTATAGTTATTAAAGAGTTTAGTAATATTATTTTAGAGTAGTTCAGTAACTTGAAAATATCAAGTTCAGTATATGACTTTGTTGGTGATCGAAGAATTTCTCGGCGTCGGAGATGATCGACACTCTCTACGAATGAGGGCCGGCCAGTAAAGTGGACTTACCGGCGCCAGCGAACAAGTGCGGCCCGGGAAAGAGCTTGCCGGTGCGGAACTAGGTGTTGAGAGCACCGCCGACGGACTCGAACACGCCGAAGCCCAGCAGTATCGACCCAGCGTTGAAATGGCGTTCCCTGAACGATCCCTTCAGCAGCTCCTTCCTCTCCTGCCGGGGATGCTGCCGCCGGAGGATGCTGCCGCTGTGCCGCCGGAGGATGCTGCCGCTGTGCTCGCTCTAGGGCTCCAGCCTCCGTCACGGGCTGACGGGCTTTTGGCGGGCCAAATCGACGGGCCGTCGATTGAGCAAAGACGGGGGGCCAAGCTTATTCGAGTAGCCAGTTTAATTTCGTTGAAGGGCTTGAGCCCGGGCCGTGTCCGAACATTTGACAGGCCGATGGGTTGAGCCCGCCCATTTGACAGGGCTAGTCGCAGGTGGCCTTGAAGATGGGCCGTGGTTTGGCCACAAAATGGGCCTGAATTGGGCCAGCAGGAGGCTGCGGCCCAGTCTTTGCTGTGGGCTGGTGCGCAGGCTTTTGCATGGGCCAAATTTTCTAATTTATGGGTTGGCTGGTCAGGGCTAGAAATGGGCAGCCAATTGGGCCCGAAAATTGACTGAATTGTGGGCCTTCCGGCCTGCTCTTACTGGTCCATTCATTTCTCTCTTTTTTTCTTGAAAAAAATGTACGCCAACAACGTACTAAGTTTTTTGTGACCAGCTGCAGTCTTTGTTTTCAAACACTATCCTGCCGATAGTGGTCCACTTTGTATGCCATTGGCTTGTGCATAGACCAGTTCCTAATTTTTACCTTTCATATGTCCTGCAGAAACCAATCTTAAACCAATCTTAAACCTGCAGAAACACCGTCCAAGTAACCAGCACCCACCAGTTATAACAAAACCAATCTTAAAACTTAGAACCAAGTGTTTAAAAGTTTTAAACATTCATACTAGAACAGTTTTTTAAAGATTCATAATAAAACCAAAAATCAAATATAAATATCGTACCTTGCATTTAACGACTTCTTCCAATGTCATATTTTCTTTGTACTGTATAATATACCCTTCACCATTGTACTTCACTATAATTGAAATACTATCCATATCAAAATAAGAAGAATGAGTGTTACAAAACTCAATTCAATGGGCCTGTTCTATGCAAGATTAGACCGAGGATGATGAAATCAATATGGACTGATTGACCAACATATGCATGCCTAAATACATGTTTTGAAATTGAAAATTAGTAGAATAATGAGCACAAAAATAGTACATGTACATAACTTGGTGCCCACTGCATTTATTAAGCAAAATCGGTTCTAAAAGGAGCAGCCCTGTTTGGGCAAAATCGGTTCTAAAAGACCAAGTTCGGTTCTAAACAGTCCAAGTAATTGGTTCTCAAATGGCAGCCCCTGTTTAGGCAAAATCGGTTCTAAAAGGGCAAACCCAGCCATAGCAAAATCGGTTCTAAAAGGGCACAATCAGAGCAGCCCCTGTTTGGGCAAAATCTGTTCTAAAAGGGCAAAATCGGTTCTAAACAGTCCAAGGAATCGGTTCTAAAAGGGCAGCCCCTGTTTAGGCAAAATCGGTTTCTTTTTAGTTGGTGGTTTGAAATCGTTGTTGGAATAAAAATTTGCAGGAACGAATTGGCAGACGACAATGTCTTGGATATAATCTCTATTGTGTTGCCTACAAGGGATTACGGGTACCTTTTTATGCTCCAGGTCTGGTGGAGTTGGCACCTAGAAGGGTCACGCGCTGCCTTTTGACTCCTCCGACTGGACGCGAATATGCTTGTCAGACACCTCCGGAAGGGGGCTTGCACCGTTTGTGGCTGGCACTGTTTGCGGCTGGACGGGAAGCTGGTCGCGATGGCACAGGCAGCGCTGGACAGGAAGCTGGTCGCGATGGCTGCCGACGGCACCGGCAGCGGCTGGGCTTCCCTGTGAATCCGGGTCACGATGGCACCGAGAATGCTCAGCAGTGAACCCTAGGGCATGCGCTGCGGCGGAAAGTTGGAAACGGAAGAATAGGGATGGAGCGATTGAACGGGGGGTAAAAGTGGGATTTGAAAATGGAGTATAGGAAAATCGGACTGGGTGATAATAAAATTTAGTGTCAACGGACTAAACAAGATCGAAATGTGGTCAACGGATTTTTCACTAAAGTCATTTTCTTAAACGGACCTAATAGTAATTTTTCCAAATATATATATATGTATGAAACATAACATAATATCTTATAAAGATATGAGTACATCAATGAATTTACATGAAAATATATAACACATTTGCACGTCAATTGTGTGAATAAATAATTACAAAGTACTCTTAATACAAAAAATAGTTTTTGTGCTTCCAAAAGATTCAAACTTTTATATAATATTATTTAAATACTAATGTGGTGTTAAGAGTATTTTTTATGTTGTTCTTGATTGTTTATTAAAAATTGATGATAAATATTTGTTAAATTGAATTGATATAATCAGTTTATCACATAAGATATAATCTTTGTACGATAAATTGATGATTAATATCTAAATCTAAATTTGAGGAGCATTATTTTGACTTAGGTTATAATTGAATGTATATGTTTATGTATTCATACATTTAAATGTGATATCATTTATGTATTTATGTATGGATAGGTATATATTTATTTTGGAAAATAATTAATCTTTACCAACTTGATGTGTGTGAAAGAGAAGAGAGTTAAAATAAATCTTTATAAAACTTAAGTATGTAACATATTTTATGATTATGAATTATATATATTTGTGATAGTGCAAATGATAGCGAAATATTGTTATACTATTATTAAATGGGAGGCGCTGAGTGCGCTGAGTAGTTGTGGATCAACTTGCAAGGTTAGATTGCAGGGGTCAAGGGGGTAGTGCCCTTGTGGGGGGTATCGGGGGGCGAAGGCCCCCGAAGAATTTTCTTTTTATTGACTAGTTTAAGTGGGGTGAGATCTCGGCGATCTCATTTCTCGGGGCTTTGGTGAGGCTGAGAATCTCGCGAGATCTCACAAAATCTTGGCGAGATGGCATTCCATACCAGGTAGTAGATAAAATGCAGTTGCTTACACAACATGACGTGGAGGTACAAATTAGACAAGTGTAGCTCATGTACACTTGCTAGGAGAAGCTTTATATTTAGAATGTCAACATGAAGAACATGATTTTCAAAGGGGCCAACATTATGGTGGTTATCAGCATGGAATGCCGGGTCGCGACCCGGCCCCGACCCGGTCGAGTTTAGGCCCGACCGGCCCGGTCGCGACCCGGTCGGGGCGACTCCCCCGGCCGGGTCGCGGAGTCGTGGCCGGGTCGCGCGAGTCGCGCGACCCGGCCGACCGGGTCGCGCGACCCGGCCGGGTCGCGCGACCCGGTCCGGCAACGGTCACTTGACCGTTGCCGGACCGTCGGCACGGTCTCAAGACCGTTGGGCAACGGTCTCAAGCACCGTGCCAACGGTCTGGGGGCGCGACCCCCCCATTCAGCCCCCCTCGGGGGCTATTTAAAGCCCCGAGGGGCTCTCCTTACTCCCACGCCCCCACTCTCACTCTCGACCTCTCATTTGTGCTCTCATTGCTCTCGTTGCTCAAATTTTTTTCTCATTTACTTAATTATTTCATCAAGCATTTCATTAGTTCATTTAGTATATTTATTTAATATTAGTTCCATTGATTAGTGGGTTAAGTAGTTTATTCTTTTTAATACTTATTTGCTTACTTGCATAGTTAGTTAGATATTTAGTTTAGTAGTTACTTAACACATCATTAGTTTGAAGGAATATTAATTACTTACTTAATCATATATTTAGTTAATCATTCAATTTATATAAATAAAAATATACTTACATTAGAAGTCACTAATTAAGGTTATTAACTATTTAAATAATTAATTACTTACTTGAGTAATTATTTACTTAAAAAAATGTCTTCTCCAAGCCAAACAACCCAAACTACCCGCGCGACCCGGAGTGATCCGGCTTGGTTGCATTGCAATTTGATCTCCGTGGCGGAGAGAAAAGTGCAATGTAAATATTGCGACAAAGTAATATTCGGTGGTATTTATCGTTTAAAATTTCATCTTGCGAGCGTGAAGGGAAATGTTCTTCCTTGCACGCGGACTCCGCCGGAGGTCAGAGCTCAATTTCGTAGGCACCTACAAGCGATGGAGCAAACGAAGGGAACTAGCAAAATACATAAAGAGACCGTCCGAGAAGAATTGCAACAACCGGGGAGACGATCCGTACACATTTACGGAACCGGACAAGAGAGGCCGAATATTTTTGGAGACGAAGAGTACGAAGGTATGGGAGGTGTTACTCATAAACGTTGTTCATTATTCTATTTTAAAGGATAATTAAGTAGCCTTGATACTTAAATGTTTTTTAAAAAGATGAACTCTCACGAGGGATGGAAGCGAGTCGAAGATCATTCGCCGAGGAAGAGTTCTATAGACATACCGGCCGAATGATGGGTCGAGTGGTCCGGAAGTGGGAGTGGTCGAGGTAGCGGAAGAGGATCCAACAACCAACCGCAAGATCGGGTTCGTGATCTCACACAAGACGACGACCGGCGGTAGGTCCCGTGGATCCCGTAATCACCGGACCACGACAACGTCAAACAACAATCACGACGGCGATGAAGAACCTCAAATTATGTAAGGAGAGGATTGGCGGGCAACGTCGAGGTGGTTCTTTCACCACGGCATTCGGAGAATGCCGCGAAGGGACCATACTATGAGAACACGATCGACACGATCGCGGACGTCGGGAGGGGAGTGCCTGGTCCAAACCCAAAGGAGATATACAATGTATATCTTCCTATGGAGGTGCAAGAAACAAAGAAGTACGTGCAGTCATTTGAACGCATCTGGGAGGAACGAGGTTGCACGTTAATGACCGACGGATGGACCGGTAATTAAATTTTCTTTTACTCATTCATATTATATGTATTAACATTCTTTTTTGGTATAACTTAGTTAACATCTTATACTTAACAGTATTACTAGGAAGACTATGATCAATTTCCTAGTGTACAGTCAAGCCGGCACGGTCTTTTGGAAGTCGGTCGACGCATCAGGACAGGTAAATAATGCGGAGTATCTTTACCAATTGATAGATGGAGTGATAGAAGAAATAGGAGAGAGCCGGGTAGTTCAAGTAGTCACAGACAATGCGGCGGCATACAAAGCGGCCGGTCAGATGCTTATGGTCAAAAGACCAAAGTTGTATTGGACACCCTGTTCCGCCCACTCTTTAGATTTGATGTTGGAGGATATATGCAAGGATCCTCAAATAGACATGGTAGTTAAGCTAGCCCAGTTTATTTCTTCATTTATTTATAACCACACCTTTGTCCTTGCACTTATGAGGGAACACACCAAGGGGCGAGAGTTGTTACGGCCCGGTGCAACCCGGTTCGCCTCCCACTATATTTCCTTAGAAAGTTTATTGAGTCAAAGGAGAGCTCTAACTCAAATGGTCATTTCACCGGGTTGGGGTAGTTGGATGGCTAGATATAACCCATCGGATAAGAGAAAGGGGAGAAAAGTAGAAGAGACAATAGAGAGTGGAGATTTTTGGAAAGTTGTAAAGAAGACGTTAGACATCGTCCAACCCATAGTGAAGGTACTAAGGATAGTTGACGGAGATAGAAAAGCGACATGGGGTATTTATATGATGCGATTGAGAGAGCCAAAGAAGAAATCTCCAAGACCGTGTCCGACTTCGCCAAGTGGTGGGATATTATAGATCGTCGCCGGGAGCGTACATTACATCAACCCATACGTACGGCGGTATATTTTCTTAAACATTTACTAATCTTTTTATTAATCAAAGTTGTGCGTAACTTGTTTACTAATACTATTTGTTTCGTAGGTTACTTTTTCAACCCAAGACATCGCTATAGTCCACATTTCAAGGCGACGAACGAGCTATTAGATGACGTGAAGAGCGTCATCCGACGGTTGCTTGGTGACGATGACCGGGCTATTATCGCTTGCAACAAGATGTATGATTACAGAATGCGGACTTTTCACTTTGGAACGAGCAGAGTTGAACAAGCTGTGATGATACTAAGTCCGGGTACGTAGAAATATTTTTCATCACTTAATTAATCAAAGCTTACTTAGATAATAATGTACGACATTCAATTTATGCAGCTGATTGGTGGATGGACCATGGTAAAGTACCTGGGTACGAGGACTTGGCGGACGTAGCCATCGTGGTCCTAAGTCAAACCACGTCGGCTTCGGCCGCGAACGAAATTGGTCTACATTCGGCTTGATTCACACAAAGCGAGAGAAATAGGTTGACATCGAGGAGGCTTGAAGACCTCGTGTATTGTCGCTACAAATACGAGGTTAAAGTTGAGAAATTTGGATAGAATGAAGCGAACCGGATGGAACAAAAGAGTTGGATAGCACGAGCGGCGGGACGTTCGGTCGACGAGCCGCCAATTGAAGAGGAGGATATCGATTTGGATCAAATATTTTACGAGAAGAACTCCTTAGAAGCTTGGGTAAACGGCGAGAAGGGTTGGGAGAACCGGAGTTCAACCCCCAAGACCGACAATGGGCCGAAGGAGTGCTCGACGATGTCCCTTTAGCCGAAGAATTCCAGATCCCTCCCTCACTAGCAAAGCGCCAGAGGACCGGAGAAGGAACTAGCCAAGGTACGCAAAGTAGGCGAAAAGGTAAACAAGTTATGACTGATCCTTTTGATATTGCAGATGCTGATACGGTCGAAGACGATCGAGAAGATACACCGGAGCCGAACATCCGAGTGCAGTACCAGACATCCGAGTGCAGTACCAGACGTCCGAGGATTCGTCATCAAAGAGTAGCAGCGATGATGGTGCTCGATACGGGGGCACGGACACTTTACAAGTATAAGGGACCTCAGATCCTCCCATATCTCCTACCACGTCGCTACATTTTACCGGCGAGGAGCAATATACTCATGCGACCCAAGATACCGATCATGGTAGAAGGCCGCCACAAGGTAGAGGAGGTCATCGTAGCCATGGAGTTGGAGCAGAATACCACGATGCCTCCGACTATGTGTATGATTCATCCCAAGGCTCTTGGTTCCCTACATACGATCAAGAGTACTGTGGAATGAATTATGTGGAGTCATCGGATATTTCGATCTAATCGACCTATAGTTATGGTGACTCGTTTGGATCAAGTCTTAGGATAGTTTCCCGAGGGACAGACGAATATGATCGTCATGTGTACATGTATCAAGCTTTGTACTCAACCCAAATGACATGGGGAGAGTACATCAACTACCTACAAAGTGTACAACACATCATGTTGGAATAAAATTGATGCATTATTTATTTAAATCATGTCATTTAATTTATCCAATTTTTCTGTATTTTTTCAGATTTTTTTTCGCATTTTTCTTATTTTTTTGAATTTTTCAAAAAAATAATAATTAAAAATTAGGGTCGCGACCGGGTTGGCCTGGGGGTCCCGCGACCCGGTCGCGACCCCCGACCCAACCCTCATTGGTTATCAGCATCATCTTGCATAATGTGATTGTGCAGAGTAAGGGTATTATCATGACAATTCAGGATATTTTTAAAATAAATCATTCTTGATTGAGCAACATGTTGCATCTACATATTATGTATAAACAGAGTTTATAGAATCATTAGTAGTTTAAAATTTAAGAAATTATATATTATATATTATATTGTTTTTGTAATTCATACCATTCTAATTGATGTGTATGTGTTTGGATGTTTGATGCAGGATAGAAATAGAGATGCCGCCATCTAGATGCACCGGTGGGCCTGAATAGATCAAAAGTGTTGAGATAACTCTAATCCCCCAAAGTGGACCGTTCAGGTGTGAACCACTGTGATAACTGATTGAACTGAGCTGAAATTCCACTGAACCGAGCTGGAAGGTGCTGAACTGGCTCATAAATGCTCCAAAATGGGCTGAAGCAAGGTTTGCCATCTCGAATATCGGCTTCGTCTTGGGAGGGTGAAAGAGAAGAGATCTCGGAAAAATCTCGGGAGATCAGATCTTGGATTCTCGGATCAAAATGTATATTGTATTAAACATAACATAATATCTTATAAAAATAGGAGTACATCAGTGAATTTACATGAATATATATAACACATTTATACATCAATTGTGTGAATGAACAATTACAAAATACTCTCGATACCAAAAAAATGATCTTTGTGTTTCTAAAAGATTTAATCTTGTATACAATCTTATTTAAATACTAATATGTTATTAAACTTGTAGCACATTTTTATCCATGATAGTATAAGTGATAGTGAGATTTATTAATATGTTTACACTATCATAAATGGGGGGCGCAGAGTAGTCGCGGATCGGCAATCTCGTTTCTCGGCCCCCTTGGCGTGACCGAGATCTCGCGAGATCTCGGCGAGATCTCGCAAGATGGCATTCCATGGGCTGATGTAGTCGAAAGGGCACTGTACCGGCCAGTCCGGCCTGAACCAAGCTGAACCAAGCTTACATGGGTGGACCGTACTAAATTGGCCGGTCTGGCCACTAGGTCCAGTTGGACCTGATGTACTAGGTCAGTTAGGCTGTCTGAGCTGGACCAGCGTTGGTCGGTTTCCTTTTAACTCCAGCTGGGGTGTCAGCTGGGGTGTCGTGGCATACTTGCGAGCACCCTAGGTCACACGAGGACAGATCCTGGTGGGATCGTGGCTGTTGCAGCAGTGCCTGCAAGGGCGTAAGGAAGACTTCTCCTTGGTGGGATCGTAGAGCCTTCACAAAGGCTGCAGGCATGTGAAGAAGACCCCTGATGGGGAGTCTTGGAGAATGATCGTGGTACCAAAGGTGAGGGATTGTGGCTGAATCTGAGTATGTATTAGGGGCAGATGAAAGGACACCTGGCATCCATGGCTGGTTCCTGCAGGCACATTAAGTGATAGAGGCAACCCGACAAGGTTGGGCGGGCCTCGCATCGTCCTCATCCATGATAGCCTTTGTGCGTTGTCATCATCTAGTCATCGGGATAGAGATAAAGCAGTAAGAGAAGAGGAGGGACAGCAGGGGTGCTTGGCCTCCTCTTGCGGGCAAGCCTGACAAAGCATAGGGGGGCATCAAACTTCTTTGTCACCTTCTCCTTCATCATCTTCTTAGTCTCCTTCTTCGTCACCTATGGCATTGTTCGGCGGTCGGGAGCAAAGGAAGGGAAGTGATGGGGGCTGAGGTGAGGGAGTCCTCGAGTAGCTAGAGGTTGTCAGGGAAGAAAAGGAAGTTTTAGTGGAGCCGGCAGGGATGTTGCTGCGTTCCGGAGGGATAAATAGGGGAACTGAGGGAGACAACAAAGATGAAGAGGTTGGGAAGGCCCAATGGGCTTTTGAAAGTGGAGAGGACTAGGGAATAGAGAGAGACAATGAGGAAGAATATGATGGTGTCGAGGGAGGACATGATTGACGTGGACGGCTATGACGAAGGAAGAGGCGAATGAGGAGGGATGAATGGTAACGAGAGGTGTTGGAGCTTGTGGTGGGTGAGCTTCTGCAGGTGTCAGGAATGGGGTTGGGCATCAAGATTTCCACAAGGTGCTCAGATGGGATTGTAGTAGGGAGACAAAGATGAAGAAGCTGGGGGAGAAGAAGAGTTGGATGGCTTTGCAACACTGGAGTTCCAAAGTGACCGCAAGCTTGTCGGATGCTGGAGGAGGGGTCATTGAGTGCTTTAACAAAACATAAGAGGGGAGAAGAGAAGACAAGCCAGAGCAGGGCCTTACGAGGGTGAAAAGGACGTTGGACAGTCCCGGAGGTGGATTGGGCAGCTAGCCTAGTGTCGGAGGTGGTGTATACGGTGGAGTCTACCTACTAAAAGAAGGTGGTGGAGCGCATGATGCCGAGGTCACCAGATTCATCACTAGCATTGGAGAAGAGTAGTGGTACAACCGGGGGATAGGGGGAAAGAACATAACCAAAAACATCATATTTTTTATTTCATTCCATCATACCTTGTTGGGTTACGATGCAAGAAGCCTTTGGGGAAATTACAAAAAGGACTATCTATGTCTTCAAAGGTCTAAAATGTAAAGAAATTGACTAAAAAAACTCCAAATGCTAAAAATAAAATACAAGAAATTAATTCTAATGCTATTAAATAAGAAAATAAATGTGACCTCTCTTGTAAACTCGAGCAGCAGCATACTGTACCTACTCATTGATGGGCCCAAATAAATTGAAATATATCTGATTGGGCCCAAAATGGGTGGTCCAAGCGTAAACCAAACTAAATTTCATTTGAATCGAGCCGAAAGCCATTAAACCTGATTGAAATATGTCGAACTGGGCTTAAAAGGTGCCAAACTGGGCCCAAAGCCTATTGAACCGGGTTTGGATGATTTGAATCATGATGAATTGGCCCCAGACCTGCCTAAATTGGACTTGGGAGCACTGAACTGCCCTGTATTGCTTGAACTATTCTAAAATGTTGTAAACCAAACTGAATCGGTTGAGACCTAGCCTAAACATGGTTGGGGAGCATTAAACAAGCCCTCAACTAGGTGTAAACCACCAGTTCTCCAACACAGTGCAGTCAAGGCGTGCATAAGATGATCTGTCTCCCTTGCAAGGATCGCAGGTATTGGAGTTGGGATGGGTGGGTACTGACCTAATCCGAATCGGATTGAATTAGTCCAATCCTGACCGATCCACCAGAACAAAGACCAATCTGGGTTCGGTCTGGGTTGGTCCTTCTGTTACTTTTTTGGTTTCAAAGAAATTCGTAACAATTAGAAAAAAGTCCTAAAAATCTAAAAAATAAGGTAAAAAAATCTAAAAAGTTATTAACAAAAAAATTGTGTCTTCTATAACATTTTCATGTAACTATGAGAGATTTTAACACAGATAGATACAAAATAAGACCAATATTTATTCTATTAAATAAAAAGTTGGTACAAGTCATATGTATTAGAGAATATATCTTCTAATCACCACCAATTACGAAACTGTCCCTCATAATTTGTCTTGCTCTTCCTTTACTTGGGTTCTCCACTAACATTAATCACTAATTATTGTCTCGTAACCATTTGAAAATAACGATTCGGCCATCTGACTAAAATCATAAACTCCACCATCGGTCAGAGTTAAAGGAGATGGTGGATAATGAGCCTTGAAGTCTAAAGCATGATCTAGATATGATACATTGTCCTTATCAAAGATATTCATCTTATTCCAATGTCCATTATTACTTTCACTTGAATGTCTATTGTCAGTCAAATCATCTGGACTTGCTTTAGCTTCACTCATGCGTACACTATTAGTAGAACCACCCTCACCTCTACCTTCACCTTTACCTCCACTTGAATCTCCCACACCTTGTTTTGTGGATGGAATAAATTCACCATCATCTGATGAAGGTGCCTAAGTAGTATTTATAACAATGAGATGTCAGTGTTTGGTACTTAGTTTCCTCTTTTATAAACTTTACAAACTTTCTTCTTCTTGAGTATTTTGACACGTTGGTTGGCAAGCTTTCGGCCTTGAACAAGACACCATTATTCTTAGTGATAGAAAGTCATGTACTTGGTACTTGAGCTAGAGCTATGGCTAGAGTTAGATCTAGCTCTGGACTAGTTGTACTCTGAGGTGGATCAGGAATTAGAGTTGTGTATGTAACCTAAGTTTCTTGTCTTTCTTGTATTTCTTTGTGCTCGCTAAGGACGCTATCAAAATCACTTTTGACTCATGATCTGTCATTTGGATTAAACTCTGGCTTTCTCTCAACATCCTTGTCTGTCATCAATGTTGTAAATGGATGTTCTTCTTTGAATAGATATTCTAAATTGACATCATTTTGTGACAAGACCTACCTTTGACTGACTTGAGTTTGATCTCTCTTGGTACAATCCACTTGTAAATTTTACAAATCTTTTCTCAGATGTCTTCTATCTATATTTAGTATTTTTTATCCTCAATCTATTGTTGTTAACTTGTAATGGTAGAAGACTAGTTTCTCCAATCTTTTACTCTTTAGCTTGTTCCTTATCTTTGTGCATGAGTCTGAAGATGCTCCAACTCCTCTCACATTCATATGAACTGGTGCTTTGACTTAGCACCTGAACTACAACAACTGCTAGTGGATTCTATCCACTCTTATTGCTAACTTGAATCTACCACTCAGTTGTAAAAATGACAAATAATGTAGAAATTATTAAGTGTATAACATTTTTATAACAATGTTTACCATATACTAAATGTGTAAAAGCTTACCAAGAAATTTTTTATCATGTGAACATAAAAGATCTGGACCCACAAACTTCAATTCTGTTAATACGAAGTCATTTTGAAATATAACAATAAATACATTTTAAGTTTATTGCTTACTAAATAAGTAAGAATTACTCACTTCAATTTTAGCTTTTGTTCTACCTTGTGGAGTCCTATAAAAATGCCTTATCACTGATAATGTGCCTGGGAGTATTTTAGCATCATTGCACACTTGCGCACCATACTACATCCTTAGGTTCAAGAAAAATGCTGTCGAAATATAACACAATCTAATGCTTAAGGCATTAACACATTACTATGAGAATAAATAAGACATAACAAATAAAATTAGACATGCTACATGAATATCGTGATGAAGTTTTTTGTCTCATCTATTGTCTATTATCTTCCACCACTTCTTATAACCCCTATACTTCTATTAAATTTTTATCTTTGCTTTGTCCATAGTATCATATAGGTACCCCATTTGATTTTTATCATTTGAATTTGTCTATCTAAGCATATATACCAAGGGTTCTATCACAGACAGATAGTACTGCACCTTTTTCTGTCACCTATTATCATCAATCAGTTGCTCCATTTTCAATAGAATATCATGTTGCTCCATTGAGTTTCTATAGGCATCTAGGACTCTTGATATGGAATGAATAGTAGGCTCTCTAATGCAACGAAATGCATAACAACTTTGGTGAGACCCGGTCTTACTAGATCACGACAATTGGTGTGGTCTCTTGTGATATGTAGTAGTTTGGGGTGTCTATAAATGAAGGATGTGATAAATTGTCCTTAACTCATCAAAGACCTCAAACTTAGATCTCTCCCAGTGTTCTTCGACATCAAATCAGTATAATGTGCAACAAAGGACATCCAAAATAAGTGTGATTTAATCTCTATTAGCTTCTTTTTTACAGCCTTATTCGATGTTTTCTTGTCATTGACAAACTGTACAATATTTTCTTCTTCAATCTCATTCACCATACTGTTCATTGAACTAAACAGATAAATTTATGTTCTACACATGGCCTGATACATTAATGGACTTCAAGTATATGGTGCCTTCAAAACAACACAAAGGATGTTGACAAGTGACCTTGTGATTCATGTCCACCTATCACACATTATAGTGCACCCTCTCTCCTTCCAGATAGATTTGAATCCATCTATCAAAGACCTCAACTCATTGACCTCTTCATCCAACCCACCCTCGTATATACTTGAAGTTGGAGATCTTTTAATTATGGCCTAATCTCACCAATGACTTTTACCATTGTTTGGAAATAATGATTGGTGGGTGCATATGCTAAGATACCTACATGAACCAAAAATAAAGACATCATTCTTAAGAATTTTTTCAAAGACATTTAGAACATTTAGTTAATAAAACTTAACATCTTCGTATACCTGCATGTAAAATGAATTTGGCCATGCGTTTGATTGCTTTCTTTGTAGCCCCCGTAGGATTACTTTATCGACCTTTGACCTCTATCACTTTGCTTATACATGATAGTGTTCGTCATTGGCTAAACTAAATGTGACCAATGGAACTCATATCTCGAACAAGGCAAGTGTCTTCTCCCACATCAGAACGCATGGCAGTGACACCTAAAATTTTTGCTCCCTTTCTTCTTTCCTCATCTTCACGGGCCTAAGTCCTACTAGCATCCATGGTTCTCCTCACCTGAGCCTCTTTTTCATCATCCGAAGATGATGAATCAACCTAGATATCTTGTCTTTTTTCCTTCTTACCCTTTCTGAATATAAGATTGATGTATCTCCGTCCAAGCAACTCATCATGTAGATCTATCCTTTGTCCAATTCTAACCTCCATTTGAGATGATCTCCTAGTTAAATAACTTCTCATTTTTTTCTCTCAACTCAGTCGATACTTTGTCATGCTTCTTGACATTCTCACTAACACTAGCTATATCTTTCTAGTATCATCTACATTTCATCATCTTCTCAACATCCAATGAATATCCATATTACCATTCAAAGTTACAATATGCAGTGGCATTTTGCTTCTTTTTGACATTTTAGTTAAACATACAATCACAATAATTTAAAAATTTTAACAAATTAAAAAAAGCTAACAGTCACTTCTGAAGGGGTAATCAAGGGTGAGAAAAATCACTCCCAAAGGGGTGACTATGATTAGACAACCCTCGGGGGGTGAGAAAAAGTAACCCTTGAAGGTGGAATAGGGGAAGGGGTGGATCGAGGGTAGGAGGCCAATTTTACTTCTTTCGGTGGGGGGGATTGAGAGATAAGGTGGAATTGGAGGGTGGGGGAATCGGTCTAATCCTCCCTTATGGGGCGATTGGTCTGAAATTGAGTCTTAGATCAACCCGATTTCGAAACTTGCCAGATTCTGTTGGATCGATCAATTCCCAATTTGATCCAGGAGATTGGTAGAATTTTTATCAATTCACCCGGGACTTCCTGCTAGAATGGTTGCCCCAGGCAGAATCGGATCGGTCATGAATGATCCAATCCAAGAATTAGCTAATCCCAAGGACCGTGGGATCGAAATCAGGATCAGGATCGTTGGGTACCGATCTGATCTGGATCGGATCGGATCGGATCGATTCCAGTCGATCCAATGGAAGAAAACCAATCCAGAATTGGTAAGTAAACAATAAAAGATTCCGATTCTGATTTTGATCTGATTCCGGACAGATCCTGGCCAATTTTAGCCGACCTAGTCGATCCGACTAAAATAGCAAGAAAATCACGATCCGATTCTGATTCTGACCAATCTGGCCGATCCGTACCAATTCTGCTAGAACTTTTTTTCTGGATTAGTTCTTCGGCCGAGAATCGGATCGACAATGGTTGATCCAATCTAGGAATTGCCCGATTCTGATCTGGATCGGCCGATTCCACGATCCATGGCTAATCCCAATTTGGGATTTGACGATTCTGCAATCCATGGTCCTGTGGGGGGTTTTGGTGAATGCACAAGCGCAAGAACATACCCCCTGACAAGGGTGTCGTGGTGTCACATGGTGGCATCCCCGAGTGATACAAATGAAACCTCTAGTGGGGGTCATGGAGATCCCTAGAGCATTGTGGGCAAATGAGCTTTGTGGCTATTGATCGGGTGGAGCCTTGATAGTGGAACTCGTGTGACTGGGTGGTCGTGGGTCTATCTACGTGATGTGGTTCATAGTTGGGCTAGTTGAGACTCGCGTGAGTGTAAGAGCACTTAAGGAATGGGACCGATTAGGTTGTGGCCGCTTATGAGTGCAACCGAGTGTATGAGGTGGGGAAGAAGGCCCAACAAGGGCCTGGTTGAGGCCTTTTCGTCCTGCAGTTTCATTGTCGTGCTTGTCTAGATGAGCAAGTTGGTGCTGGCGACGATGGCTGAAGCCTTGTGCGGGTGGTAGAGTGGCTGAATCCTTGTGCGAAGGCTTCTTTGACCTCATCTCCTTCACATCACCTACTGGACGACAAGGAGGAGCAAGGGGAGTAGAGGGCCTCGCGCATAGTTGTCAAGGCACCCGCCTAGGCGGAGGCGCCGCCTAGGCGGCAAGGCGCCCAAGCAAGGCGCCTTGGGTATTTTTACATCATTAAAAAAAGTTTTTGAGGGATTTTTCTCCCTTGATACCCCTCACAAGGGACACTTATTTAATGATAGTTTCAATATATTAATATATTGTATTATCACTTATACTATCATACATATTTAAGATTTATGATTATAAACATATATTATATACTTAATTAAGTTTTTTTTTCACTCTTTCCTCTCTCTCTCTCTTTGTCTCACTTATACTATTACATACTTTTTTTGATTCATATTATAACAATAATAATATAATAACATTTTATAACAATAATATTATAAAATTATAAAAATATTTTAACAATATTTAACTGAGTTATAATATTATAACAATATTTTACCATCACTTATACTATTGCACATATATAAATTTTATAATCATAAATGAGTTATATACTTAAAATTTATAAATATTATTTAATTTTCTTCTCTTTCACACACACACATCATATTTACTTGTGTACAATGATAAAACACTCATATTCAATTATAACATAACAAATATAATTATATTTATGTTTTTTTTATATATAACAACCTCCCGACTCAACCTTCCTTGAATACCGCCTTGACCGCCTAGGCGACGCCTAAGCGGCCGCCTCGTCGCCTAAGCGGAATCGGTACCCTTCAACGCCTTGGGCGCCTTGTCGCCTTGACAACTATGGCCTCGCGGCAGCAACAAGCTACTCTGTGGATATAGGGGACAACAACCCATGGGTGCAGGATGAAATGGAGGCTGGCTGGTGGGGTGGATGTGGGACCTTTGTTAGGAGGAAGAAGTTGAGGGTTGGACCGAACTCCAGATGTGGGGACAAGGTCATTGACCTTTGTTGCGGTGAAGGAATGATAGATTGGTGTGGAACTGGATCTGCCGGAATAGGGGATGGCATCAGCCTGATGCGGGGAAAGAGAGGATGGTCATGGTGGGCTGTTTGGTGTCATGAAGGGGATCCAGGATTGATGCGAGAGGCGTCCAAGCTAGATGTTGGAGGGAGGTGGGGCTAAGGTGAGAGACGATGATGTTGGGGTGATCGGAGAAGATGAAAAGGGCATAGGCAAATTAAGAGGTGGGGCTTTGACAGATCGGCGGGCGAAGGATTTGGAGGTTGTCAATGGGACATGGGTGATTGTTAGGGGCTATTAGCAAGGCCGATAGTGGCTTGAATGAGGATTTTTGGCGGTGAAAAAGAGAGAAGCTAGCTGACTTTTAGAGGTGAGGGAAGGAGGACCAAGCATCTCCTAAAGGTAAAGGTGAAGATTGGAGGGGTTCGATAGTGAAGGTAACCTATGAACGAGGAAGGTGGGGTGCCATACTGTTGGTCTTCCTTTGGGGATCATCCAAGATGTCTATCATCAGCATTGGCATCAACATCAGGAAAGGAAGAACCACAACGCAAGAGAGAGTACCGGGAGTATCGGAGGATTTGAGAGTCATTCTTTTGATTTCATTCCATCATACCTCGTTGGACTAGAATGTATGACTTATATAGAAGCCTTCGGGGAAAATTACAGAAAGGACCCTCTATGTCTTCTAAGGTTTAAAATGTAAAGAATTTCACTAAAAAAATCTCAATTCTAAAATAAAATGTAAGAAATTAATTATAATGCTACTAAATAAGAAAATAAGTGTGACGTCTCCTAGAAACTTGAACAGTGACGTCTTGAACTTTCTCATCCGTCGGATTTAACTCGGTCTTCATCATTCTCCCGTGGTTGAAAAAAATTCGTCCTTGAGTTTGCAATGCTGTACAATCAATACAACCATTGTCAAAAAAGATGATGACAATAATGTAACTTGAGAAATGATGATGCATAGCTTGCAAGTTCCAAAGTAATTAAAGAAGGTGATCCAAACAGTGTCGTCACAACTGTTAATATCCAAGCCTAGGTACTCTTTGAGGATAACTGTGTGCGTATTCTCTAGAAAAGTATCTTGGGTACAACCTTGGTCCTCATCAATGTTCCTAAATTATTTTTATTTCTTTTAATTTTGTTTAAAATAATTAAAACTAATTCGGGCTGATTTTGGATTTGCTTTTAATGTTCGATGGATCAATCGATTTGGTTGTTGGGAGCTCTCGATGAACCTCTTGGGTAGCTTGGGAGTCCAAGGACACTTCTGACCTTGGTTTTAGTGGGGATTTCTAAGCATGTATTGTCTCCACCTTAGTCTGATCAACTAATATGCCATCTAAGTTCATTACGTGACTAATAAATTATACTCGTGCCAAAATTTACACTTGTCGACATTTCCATACAATTTATGTGCCCTAAATTGTTGCAAAGCTTTAGCGAAGTTCCAACAGGTCAAATATTGACTAAATATGCCATTCATCAACCACATGAATAGTGTTGCAAGTCCATTGGTTAAGCCTAAATGATTACATATCTATAGTGCCCATATCGAGTCCTAGAAGTTGTCTTTGGGATGTCCTCATCCCTGATGCTCGACTGGTAACAATTTGATCTAACCAATCCTCAAAATGATTTTTACATCCTTTACCATATCAAATAAATCATCTATTAGATTGGGGAAGTGGATACTTGTTCATTGTTACCATATTGTTTAATTGCCTGTAATCAAGGCATAAGTGCTTGCTCTCAAGGTAGGTGAGGTTGGGGGTCGGTCGGCCGAGGTCGAGACCCGGGTCAGGTCAGGGTCGGCTGGGGTCATAATAAAAAATAATAAAATATTAATTTTAAAACATCATCGGGTTGGGGTCGCGGGGTCGGGCCTAGGTTGTGACCCGGGTTGCGACCCCGCATTCCATGCTTAGTTTCATTCTTGTGCAAAAAAGGACGTCCTATGGTTAAGTACTTGGTCCGTTGAAACCCTCCTCAAGAGGCATTAATAATGTGTAAAGCAGATATCAATTAGTATATTGGGGAGTTTATTTGTAGTTTGTTATCCATAATTCTTATAAGGTGTTTGGTTGCATTTTTAGTTTTGATACCACTTATTTTTGAAATCAAGATTACCCGTCACCTCAGTTTCAATTTTAAAATTACAGAAACATAAGTTTGTTGTGTTTGGCAAAACCATCATATGTTTTAAATTTTATAGAGTGATGTTTGGCCGTCGTCTTTCATATTATGAACAAGTGCCCTTTTTTGTATGGCCGGCAATGCGGAGGCTTCTTTACTCGTTGTAGACAATGCAGGATTGGGTGGGAGTTCTGTTATGATCTCACCTCAGCTTTGTCTACTCTCTTCAAAGAGTTATCTCGAGATAGATGTATAGACGAAGAAGATGACCAAAAGATCTGCAGTCTAATGGTGACGCCATTCTGCTTGACTTTTAGCCCTTGATGGTCGATCCTTATGACCCAAACATCTGTTCGAGCGGGAGGACGATGGCCATGGCGATTATGGCATCAAAGCCAGTCTCCACCAAGAGGCGGAACACATCGGCACCGATGCCGACGCCGCCAGCAGTTTCCTTCCATTGGACCTCCATCAGCCTCCACTGTTTCTTATCGTAGATGGCATAGGACCGATTCGAGTAGGAGCCCTCAACCTCGTAGGTGGCAAGTTGCTTCCCACTGGGACTGCACACGGCAACGTGTGCCAGCGCCGCTGCATGTTAGAGGCCAACACGTTGGAGAGGGAAGGAGAGAGGATGAGAGCATGCGCATGGCCCCCACACCCGCCTCCCGCATCTATCTCAAAAATAAAACAGGTTTTTTCCTATTTTGAGTTCAAAAGAGCTATAAGAACAAAGATGCAGTATTTTTAAAAAAGAACTTACAAACCATAACCAAACACCTTATCTTTTCCATTTTTAAAATTTAGGTTAAAAAGAGAGTAAAAAACATAACCAAACACCCTATTAGCTTTTCTTACTGAAATTTGTCTTGATTTTCTGAAGTAAAGCATTTCAATTTTCACACATTTCTGTTCCTTTTAATCATTTTCGCTTTGCTACAGCACCCTTGGACAAGGGCTCCAGACAAGCATATATCCTGGAGAAGTGATTTTTTCAATTGCACTAGCCATTCTTGGGCTCATTTTATTTGCTCTCCTTATTGGCAATATGCAGGTAAACTTTGTTGATGGCTCTTTTATTCGGCTTTCTTTGCAGATTGTTTTATCACACTGTTCTGATTTTGCTCAGAATATGTTAAACAAGTATATTCTCAAATCTCAAGTACAACACTTACAGTCTTGATGAATTAAATCCAAATGATCATGACATAATCTGGGTGAAGTTTATCTTCTACCATGGATTGTGCTTCTCAAAACGTATCTACTTTCTTTATTACTTGTTCTTAGTTCCTACTGTTTATGCTTGATTTTCTTCTTTTCCAGACATATCTGCAGTCACTTGCGATACGGCTTGAAGAGATGAGGGTGAAACGACGAGATTCTGAGCAGTGGATGCATCATCGCTTGCTGCCCCAGGATCTTAGGGAACGTGTGAGGCGTTATGACCAGTACAGGTGGCTGGAGACACGAGGAGTGGATGAGGAAAGTTTGGTACAGAGTCTACCCAAGGACCTTAGAAGGGACATAAAGCGACATCTCTGTTTGGCTTTGGTGAGGAGGGTAAGTAAATGACTTTCCACTGTAATTTGTTTCTTTTGTTCGGGAATCTAAAGTCTTGTTACTGCCTCGTCAGGTCCCTCTTTTTGAGAATATGGATGAACGGTTATTGGATGCTATTTGTGAGCGCCTGAAGCCTAGTCTCTATACTGAGAGTACATATATTGTGAGGGAGGGGGACCCTGTAGATGAAATGCTTTTCATTATCCGTGGCCGACTGGAGAGTGTGACGACTGATGGTGGGAGGAGTGGTTTCTTCAACCGAAGCTTGCTCAAGGAAGGAGATTTTTGTGGTGAGGAGTTGTTAACGTGGGCCCTGGATCCAAAATCTGGATCAAACCTCCCATCTTCTACCAGAATGGTGAAGGCTCTAACAGAAGTTGAAGCTTTTGCCTTGATTGCCGAAAAATTAAAGTTTGTGGCCGGCCAATTCAGACGACTGCACAGCAGACAAGTTCAACACACGTTCCGGTTTTATTCCCAGCAGTGGAGAACCTGGGCTGCCTGTTTCATCCAAGTGGCGTGGCGTCGTTACACACAGAGGAAGATAGCAGAGATCCGCCGTAAGGAAGGACTCGGCCTCGGGGACAGTGTTGCCACTGGTTCTCCTAGTCTGGGGCGACCATCTATGCTTCTCGTTTTGCAGTGAATGCTCTTTGTGGGGTTCACCGGCTCCGTAACACAGAGTGCAAGGGAGCTTGTCAAACTGCAGAAGCCACCAGAGCCTGATTTTACAGTGGATGAGGTCGATTAATTTGGATGTATGCTGTAATGCTGAATTTGGGGATCAAGCATGTACTGAGATTAGTTAGTTTTATTTCTGATCCGAATTCTTCATTCTAACCAGGATCATTGACTCTAAACCATGGTAGAACCAACCACTTTGTTTGCCCTTTTATGTATCGCTGCAGCTTTGGATGAGCTCTTGCAAGAGTGTTTTTCGCCATCTTGATGTTTCTCATCGCCCAAGACCTGTTGATAGTCTAGTCAAGAGATGATCCCCATGTAACAGCACCGTTCAGATGCTAAGGATTGTCTCTGTCCATGTGGCTGCGACATGTGGATGCGCTTTGACACCGTTGACTATGAATCGTTACTCAAAATGTTGTCTTATATGTTTTTCAAGTTCTGATGTTTCTTGTCTGCACTCTGAAGCACAATTGCACCTGAGCTGTGGGTCACGAGATGATGCTAAAAGAAAAGGTTTCTAATTGTCTCATGCTCACGGTAGGATGCTCTTGGGGAAGTCTTTAGTGGTCAGTTTATTTACTATAGCACAGCATTGTCACATCCCAGATTGAATGTACGTCGCTCAATGTGTCCAGTGACGTAATTAGAGAAAAGTAATTCCTCAGAATATATTAGTTTGGAAATATATAATATAACATTGAGTTAATAATCAAATATTACAGTGATCTCAAGAATTACTCAGATGCATGTTATTGATCCACCACATTTCTGTTTTGTTAAATTTGATTATATGAAATCTGTTAGAATAATTGGGGTGTCATATGGGTTTCTCTTGTCAATCAAATATATATAAGTATGCATGGATATTATATGAACAAGATTTTTTTTCATATTATATACAATTAGGGCAAAACTAAGTTATATTACATGTCAAATTCTTTTTCATCAAGCATATATCAAAATAAAGTCATCAAGTAGTTATCCACGTATGTAACGAACACATTAAGCATGTATCAAGTTAGCTAGGAGCATGTGTAATCATGTCTCGGGTGAACATCAAGTTCAGTCGTGAGCATAGGCGATTATGTTTTGGACATGCATCAACTCATAGCACGAGCATGGATTGTCATGACCCGGAATTTTAACATGTAGAACAGAAGATAATCCGGTGAAGTAATGAGAAAAAATATCGGTTTGGAACCACATAAGATTAAATCACAATACAAAGTCACAATTGATAGAAATGTATATCTTACAAGTCAATCATATGTGATATGATTTTACATTTCTTGGAATATCTTATTCAGTATAAATGGTATAATCTTCATTACTTGCACTATCTAAATGCATCTATCGTAATGAAATCATAAGTTACATACAATGATGATTGAATCATGATGAGATCATAATAATGAGATCAATCATCTAGAAGCATGTACTCTAATTGTTCCTAGTCGTAGGATCCTCGAGATGGGACATCAAGGATCCGGTAAGACTAGTGTATATGATATCTTCTCAGATGATGAGAATGATCGATCTCATTGGTCATTAGTGTGGGGACACTTAGATACATGTACAGGTGCTCATTAGATGAATGAGTTCACTAAACTGACTAGTATAGAATGAATGAATGGTATCTTACCGAATTGTCGATCAGGATATTCTATCATCACGGTTGCACAGTTGGATCTTTGACTTGAGTCGTCAAAGATGTCTTACTGGGCGTATCATATACTTTGACTATTTACTTATGTATCACTTAGTATTGTGGTATTGTATAGTTAATAGATTGGGTATATGAGAAACCCAATGGAAGTAATTGAGCAGATAATAGGGAATCGTCCACTCTCGGTAGGAGATAGAGAATGTCCTATGGATAGTACTCTAAATCCTTGGTCAAGGTAGATATGATAATTAGAAAAGGGTTTTCTAATTGATCTAATTACGAGTACAAAATTTCGTAGTGTCGGTATTTAGGAGTTGACAGTCAATGCCTTACTCCTATCTGATTGGGACATTGGATGAATGAAGTTTTATAGCCGTGTGGTAACTGATGATGGAAAGCCTCTTTCGAGAGGAGTTCATCCCCGAAGCCGTTTGGGATCATAGGATGTGGCTTGCACCCTTTATGATCGGTAGGTCGTTAAGTTCATTATGAGATAATAGATTTAATTTTAAAAAAGTTGTTGTTTTTAATTAGGTCTCAACCAAATGAGCTATTGGGCCTAGTATGTCACATACATAAGGGCTAATCCATAAGTTTGGGGACAATAGTGTAAATATAGAGAAATGAGGGGGTTTTGTGAAAAACTCTAAATTCTCTATATAATAGCAAATTGAGCATGAGCCCCACAACCCAAGGCTGCAAAATTTGTCCTTACCTCTATACTTCACATTTTCCCATGTTGTAGGCCGTCGAGAGTCGATGAGACTTCATCTAGGGCAACTCGGAAGGTCTGACGCGAAGGAAAACCCGACTATGGAGACAGCTCATGTGGATATGACTAGAGGCCACACACTTGAGTGGTTGAACGAGCGTGAGAACGCTCGATCTTCTCCGATTTTTAAGGATTATTTGAATCCTGCAAGGTACATTTTCAAAACTGTTTCAAATACCGATTTTGGCAACGTCGTTCGGTTTCGATCGAGACCAAGACAATGAGATACAAGGAATCGATAATTTTCCACTATGCCAATCTAATTGGACCGATTCCTTACAACAATAACATCTACCTAAGAGTATAAAAACATCTATCTAAATAAATTAAATACCAACATTAAATAAGTAATTCACTAGCTTCTCGGATTCCAAAACACCACTACGCTTCTATTGTGCTAAACCTGTAAACCTGAAAGTATTAACAATAGAAGGGGTGAGTCACACTTGACTCAGTAGGACTTACATCTGGACTACCCTATTATATTAATTAAAACCTATTGATTTTAATTTTAATAAACCTAAAAATTTATATTATAATACATAGAGTTTAACTAATTATATATCTTCAATTAAGGTGATTACAATGCCTTTCTATTACCCCATAGGTTAACATGATTCGATGTGCAGTAAAATCGATATAACCTACACATTTAACTAAACTAGGTATGCATACACCACAAAAACCTATCATAATATAAATGACTCGATTAGACCACTAATAACTATGCCAAAATGCACAACTAAACACTTTGTCTAAGTAATTAACATGTTCCATTTGAAAATTGTAGTCATGTCACAAAATTAACACCAGATTTATCATATAGTAGAATGTAACATATAATAACTAAATCCCATAGTAAACCTAGGCAGGGACGTACTTAGGATAAACTGCAGTATCTAGAATCAAAGGATGCACCGGATTCAACTAATCTCCACCGTTCACTGGCCACTAACATAGTCTGGTGAAGTAAACTTTCATCACAATGCAGCTCATTACATTAACTACATCTCACAAAATGAAATCATATACATAACTTAGACAACCAACCATTTAATCAGCATGCCAAATGATGGTCTAACCATGGGTTACATCTATGGACAACCATAGATCAATGCAGCACATACATGCACTCCACATCACTGTTTAATACAATTAGAACTAGTTAACAACATTATGCATCTAAGTGACAACCAAGATATGGAGTACATAGAAGAACAACCATGGCTCTATGTACCACATATATGCATGCCAAACCACAATCTAGCACAAACTAGAACTAGATATCAACACGATGCACTTAATGCATTCTAACAAAATAAACATGTACATGCATACTAAGTCATGATTAACCAATCTAGTAACAATTAACAAAGTGACACAACTATTTTAAAATCATGCAACTCTACACAATAACTCAAGTAAATGTTATGCCTCTTAACATACATGCTAAACTACACATGACCACATTAATAACCTAAATGCATATACCCTAAGATCATGCAATAATTGAACCTAACATGCTGTGCAAGTTACAAACCAAACATACTAAATGCATGTCTTGACAGTCTCTACTTTCCACAGTCTATATGAAACAAAACCAAATGATATCATCACAATGCTTATCTCCTCACATCAACTTTTTAAAGAAACAAAAAATATATATTAAAGATCACCGCAATGCAAACATTCTAAACTAACCAGGTTTAATCATAGAAAAGAAGTACCTAATATGTTGATTAACATACATGGATAATTGGTCTATATGAAACAAAACCAAATGATATCATCACAATGCTTATCTCCTCACATCAACTTTTTAAAGAAACAAAAAATATATATTAAAGATCACCGCAATGCAAACATTCTAAACTAACCAGGTTTAATCATAGAAAAGAAGTACCTAATATGTTGATTAACATACATGGATAATTGAATCAATCTAAACATGTATGGTTAAACAAGCTAATCTAAGCTAATCTTACTCTATCTAATTATGCAATTAAATCAAGAGCAACCCACTAATTATGTTCTATTAATCCTTGTGATCTAGCATGTTTTTACAGTTTAATTAATCATATAGGAGTGCTAAGAATAACTGAGACGTCTATCTTAATGATGATGACGAATAGCACACAGAATTCCAAAGAAGATTAATCTGGATGACGAGCACGGAATTCCAATAGAATCAATCCGGATGATGAGTACATCGTAATCATGACGGGGACGAAAAAGTGAGTTAGATGACATCTTGACAATCTACTGGAATGAGAAGAATATTGATTAAAAGAGAAGAATAGAGAGAATACGAGAGGCGACAGGGGAGAGAGAGAGAGAGGGGGGTACCAGCGTGGGGTCAAAGGGGTGGATGGGGACCAGGTTAGCAGGCTAGGTGCGGCCGCGTGCTCACACGGACATGTGGGTGAGGGCACGCGACTGATAGCAGTCAACGGTGTGGGCGGGTGGCGCGCGGGCACAGTGCGCAGGCGGTCGTGCGGCCTGGCATGGGAAAAAGGTGAAGGCGACTACGCATGGTACAGTGGGCACGGAGAGCGAGGTGGCAGGACAGTGTGCATATTTGTTTTTAAGTAGAACATATCATGCTAATAATAGAATATTGATAAACAAAATATGATAGCATCTGCTAAACAAGAATTACTAAACTTCTAGCATATCTCCGGAGCATAATTAACACAATTTCTTGCATAAGAAGGGACAAAAAAGTAGGGGTGCAAATGAACCAATACACTCGACAAGTAGCTTGAAGCTCAGCTCGATAAAAGCTCAACTCGGCTCGTCTATTATGTTAAATGAACAAGCTTGAACAAAAAATAAAGCTTGACTCATTAAATGAGTCAAGCTTGAATAGACTTTGCTCGGCTCGATAAGCTCGCGAGTAGCTCGATTAAATATTATATTGTATATTTATTTTAAAAATTAAATTATGAGTATTAATAATTATATATTTTTATTTAAATATATTAAATAATTCAAAAAATGAGTTTAAACTTAGATTGAGTTTCATAAATGAGCTAAATCTAGAGTTTTACAAATGAGTTTTCATTGATTTTGAGTTTTAAAAATGAGTTTGTATATAACTTAAGCTTAAATGTGAATTGAATTTTAGTCTAGCTACTACTCGAGTTTGAGCTCGACTTGGCTCGATTAATAAACGAACCAAGCTTGAACACAGGTTTAACATACTTGTTAAAACTCAAGCTCGAACTTGAACTCGTGTAAAATAAACGAACCGAGCTTGAATACCATACTACTCGGCTCGGCTCGGCTCGTTTGAAACCATACAAATAAGTAGATGAGATCAAGATTAACACCTACTTGAAATAGTCTGAATTTTCTTAAATTTTTTTCTTCTATTGTTATTTTTGTGGTTTTTCTTTTTCCAACACTATAGCAAATGGGTTGGATGGGCCTGTGCTTGGCCATAAACAGATGGGCTGGCTAGCCAAAATGGAGGCGGCTTGGCCTGAAGGATCACTCGGGGTGGTGCATCTAGGTGAAAGTAGTCGACAACACTAGGTTGGTTGTGGTTGCGGCTGAGAGTCTTTGGCAAGATACAATTGTGTGGACGCCGTTGCTATAAGCAAGTGTGACATCAGTGGGCTGCATGCTAGGTAGCCCTGGATGTGGCAAGGCCTTGAGATCGAGTAGAGTGAGATTGAAGAAGATTTGTAGAAAGTTGAACACGAGATGTAGAAGACAGATAGACATATAGCTAGAAGAATATGAAAATAAGCATGGAGAAGAAATTTACCTCCCTTCATTGTAACATTCAATGGCTTGGTAATGAAATATTTCAAAAAGTTGATCTTTGCTAGCAATGTGAGATTTCTTCATTTAAAAGTAATTTTTGAATAAAATTAAAATATACTTTTATATGCTTGGTTCTAGTCTTAAAAATTGGATTGGTGCTTAAGTAGATAGCAAAAATATTATCACACCAAAATATAGGTAAGCTTTGAACTTTCAATTTCAATTCTTAGATTAATTGAATTGTTCACAAGAGTTCAATGATTATTTTAGCCATAGAGTGAATCTCAGCTTCGATGCTTGTCCTAGCAATTGTTGTTTGTTTCTTGGTTGACCAATTACTCAGATTTGTGCCAAGATAAATCCCATAACCAGTGGTCGCTCTCCTATCATCTAGGCAATTGGCCCAATCTAAATCATAATTCACATATAAATCAAAATTTTTTATTTTATCAAAATACCATAAGTATCTATTGTCTTGAGGTATAGGATGATTCTCTTAACAAGTGTCATATGCACATAAGTTAATGAAGAAAAAAATGGCACACCTTTTTAAGTACAAATGCAACATCAAGTCTAGTGATTGAAACATATTGTAATGAGCCTAGTAGACTTCTATATAAAGTGTGATCTAATAGTGTGTTACCATCATGAGCTCAAACACTAGTCCTCGCTACAAGTGGTGCGTTGAAAGGTTTTGAATCTTGGAGTTGAGAGGATTGTAAAATCTTCATAATATATCTTTCTTGATTGAGATGTAATCTACTAGATGATCTTTTAACCTCTATTTTGAGAAAGTAATGGTGATCTCCAAGATTATTTAAAAAGAAGGTATTAGTTAAAATTTTCATCAAAGCAAGCTCGACTGTCATTTTCAATGACTATATATACTATCATCAACATATATAAGTAGATAAATAGTAATATCATTTTGTATGAAAATAAATAGAGAAGGATCACATGTTGATGCCTTAAAACCAATAGCCATAAGATGTGAATTTAACAAAGAAAAGCATGCTCTAGGTGCCTTCTTAAGACCATATAATGCCTTGTTTAGTTTGCATACATGATGAAGAGTATTCTTTTCGATAAAACCCGAAGGTTGAAGCATATATATCTCCTCTTTTAAATTTCCATGTAAAAATATATTACTGACATCAAGTTATTTTAGTTCTCACTAATAAGTGACTGTTGTAGACATGCCAAATTTGCCTATTTCAGAGCATAAAACTCATGTTTTATAGAGTAACATGTGTAATTGATCTAAAGATGATACCGGGTCTTTTGTTGGTGATTTGGAGCTTTGTCGAACGAAATCGGATATTTTTTGGAGTTTTTCCAACAAAGCCATAATTTCTGAGTGAAAATCAAGCTTAAATCGTGTAAACACAAAAATTGGCTAGATGACCAAAGCCTAATGATTATGCATTGAAGGTTATGGTCAGATTCTTATTCCAGACATGTATTGTTGCATATCGTGTCTTTCTAGTTGGCTGTCAGAATCATTTCTACCAATGTTAGATCCTCCATTCACTATCCTAACTTACAGATAAAATTCGGATGTTTTAGAGTGTGTAGTGGCCTATGCGTCACTATAAAAAGCTTCCTCGGCATGTTATCTTTCCAACGCAGCATATAACATTAAATTCCAAGCTCGAGAGTGTCCGCAATGACTTTCGAAACATATGTGCGCAGAAAAAGTACAATGTGCCCCTATTTGGGGACACATTCTGATGTGTCCCCATTCAGGGGCACGTTGCCATGAGCCCCCAATTGAGGGCACATAGGAATCAATTTTCAATTGGAATTCTACCTCCAACTGGATCAGATCAAATTTTTGATTGGATTAAACTGGATTCTTCGGCTGAATGGAATGCGCCTCTAGAGGGGGTGCATGCACCTTAGACCAGGGTGCATGTGCCCAGGACCAGGGCATATTAACCGTGTTTTTAGGCCAGATCGCACCAATCTTTCTCCTATAAATTCAGCCAACCTTTGGTCATTCCAGGGAGTTTTTCACAATCCCTGAGGCTGCTCAAGACATTCAAGCTCCCCTCCTTCATCGTTCTAGTAATATTTAGAGAGAAAATTTTGAGTTTTTAGAGAGAGGAAAGTTGGTTCTGGAGAGAGAAAAGTTGGTTCGCACGTGTTCAACCAGGTCTCTCTTCTTCAGCTTCTATAGAAGCGTGTGGACGTCTGCTGCTTGAGTTGTCATAAGCAAAGTTCTTCCTCTCCAAGCTTTCTTTCATTTGCAATTGACAACATGCAATTCTGAAGTCGGTTCTGGTCATGGCGGGCTCTGAAGCAAAGTCATATCTAAAAGATCCTGGATGTTGTTCAACATTTTCGACAACCCAGATTTGGCCATATCTTCCTCAATTGGGCTCAAAATTTATCTGTTCTTCTTCCTATTGCTACATTTTTTTTCATTAGCTTTAGTCTGTTAATTTGAAAATAAAAAAGGAGGTTAGACATAACCCAAATCTGGTCAGTTTTCTTTTAATTGTCTGTTTCATGCTATTTTCTTTACATATACTTCACTTTGTTTAGTTCTAATTGTTTTTTCATTTGAAAACCAAGCACCCACAAGTTGAAGACTCTTCTTCATCGGCCGACCCAAGAAGGAGAAGCTTTAACCCACACTCTTCCCGCTAAGGTACACACATGGTCCTTTTCTTATTTCCATTGCGTAAAGCAGAACCCGCGGTTCCTGTCGACCACATCATGTCTTAAGTTCTTCTTTTTCTCATCCTCCTCCCACATGACCCGAACCATATCTTTGGTGATCATGCGACGTTGAGAGATGAAATTTTGGGGATCAATGTGAGTGTGGGACTAAGATGAGAGTTTTTTCGTGTTTCCCTTCCTATCTTTCTCATTCACTCTTGAGGTGGCGATCTGAATTACGACAAAACCCATTTTCGTAGTTGACAGCTACCATTGAAATCTAATTGTAACCAGTTTAACCACAAGGCTAAAAGTTTCATTATAATATAGACCATGCTCTTGAGTAAACCCTTTAGCAACCAACCTTACTTTATATCTTGCAATACATCCATGTGAATTTTTCTTTACTTTACAAACCCATTTGAAGCCAATTATGTTTGCATTATAAGGTAGACCTAAAGTCCATGTTCCATTATGTCATATAGTAGAGTAGAGAATTCCTCCGATATTGCTCTTCTCCAACATGGTTGTTGATTTTCATCTTTGAAGTTAGATAGTTATTGTGAAACTTGTTTTTCTACTAACATGGCATATCTACTACTTCTATGTGACTATGAATCATTTGTTTGTTGTATAATCTTCTCCAATTAACAAAACTTTGCTAGAAGAATATTATTAGAATATGAATTGGAAGTAATATGAGTAGGAGAAGTATATATTGATTATATAGAAGAAGTGGGACCAATTGATTTCCATGACCATAATTAACTGAAACAGACTATGTTTTGTTTTCGCTATTCGGACAAGTAGAAGTATCTACTAAAATAGCAAGATTAACAATTAGAATAGGAAATGATACTACATGTGAAGAACTATCTTGTGTGCCAATAAGAAAAGAGTCTTACAAGGAAAACAAGATTCATCAAAGATCACATTTCGAGCCATGTATGTGCGTCCAATTTTAGGCAAAAAACACCTATACCATTTATGATCATGACTAGAAATCTAGAACCAATAAGAACACAACACTTAGAACATAACATAAATTTGTGCTAATTATATGGTCTCAAATGAGAATAGAAAGCACATCTAAATGTGTGTTGAAATTTCTAATTTGGTTGCATACCTAATAACTTCTCAAATGTGTGATAAATTGTTCAAAATAGGAGTAGGAAATCTATTTATCAAATGAACAGCACAAGAAGCGGTATCATCCTGAAAGGTATATGGTAATCCAACCTAATTAGCAAAGCAAGACATGTCTTAGCCATAGAATTTACAGAAGATAGGTAGACACAGAGTTGGAAGAATTTAAAAATAAGCATGGAGAAGAAAATTACCTCATGCCACTGTAACATTCAAATGTATATATACTCATGTTACATTACATAATACAAATGTGGCACATTGCTAGCTCTAAGTGGAATCGTGGAATTGAAAATACAATAACCCCACATCAACTTGTATTATGTACAAAATTCTTCCCTGTATCAAGTGATAGAAATGTATGCACTACAAGCTAATCATATATGATATTATTTGATTTTTTCTAAAAATATCTTATTCAAATAAATATGCAAATCTTCATTATTAACTCTTAATAGACACGTACAACATAATGAAGTCCATGATCAAATGTAATAATGATTAGATCATGATGAGATCATGATAAGAAGATCAATCATCTAGTGACATGATCCAAATGTTCTTAGTCTTAAGATCCTTAAGACTAGACATTAAGTATTTGGATATACTAATGTATGTAATGTCTTCTCATGTTATGAGGATGATTGATCTCATTGGTCATTAGTGTGAAAAACTAAGATACACATCTTAGTGCTTATTAGTCGAATGAGTTTACCGAACTAACCGAATTAAAAATATTAATTAGTATCTTACTAAACTATCAATCCGAATATTTTATCATTACAGTTGTATGGTTGGACCTTTGACTTGAGTCACCAAAGATGTCATGTTGAACGCACCTTGTGCTTTGACCATTGACCTATGAATCACTGATTCAACTATATATCGATGGATTGAGTACAATAGAAACCCAATAGAGATAATTAAGTAGATAATAAGAGATTGCTCACTCTCTATAAGTGAGAGTGAGTGTCCTATTAGATAATACTCTCAATTCCTAGCCATGAAACAAAAGATAATTAGAAATAAAGTTTTATAGGATCTCATAGTGTAGGTATATTAAGGAGTTGATAGTTGTTGTCGTAGTCCTATCTGACTGGAATATGTAATGAACAAAGGTTTATATCTATGCGGTAACAAATGATTGAAAGGCTTGATGAAGATAAGATTATCCCCATAGTTGTTTGAGATCATGGGTTGTGGCTTGTACCCTTCATGATCGATAGACTAATTAATTGGTGTTAAATAACATATTTAATTAAATAAATATTATTTTTTATATTTTAATTAGACCTCAACTAAATAGGTTATTGGGCCTATTGGGTCACACACATAAGAACTAATATTTTAGGTTTTTATGAAAAAAATTTAATCTCTATAAATATAAGTAAATTTGGCCATACCACATCAAGCTAAGAGAGCCAAATTCATATACAGCTTCAATGGTGGAGCAATGTCTGGGGTGAGTCGTAAGGTCTGATATGCAGGAGAACCTGTCTATGGAGGAAGTTCATGTAGATACCACTAGAGACCGTGCACTAGGATGGTTTGAAAAGTCTAGAAAGTTTTTCCTTCTCTTCTCCATGAGATTAGATGAATTCATAGTAAGTATATTCGAACCCATTTTAATCAGTACTCAATTTTCATCATTCAGTTTCGATTGATACAATATCAACATGAATCCATAGTAATCTTCACTTCCACTGTAGCAAATTTTATAAGGTGATTTCTTATATTTTTTCCAAAGCTAGTTTCAAGTCTTGGTTGAAACTAAAGTTGAATTGATAATATTTTATGTATTTTACATTTTCCCAAATTTGTGAAAATGTCTACTTTGACAAGGTTGTCATAATTCTTGTGATACGAATTTGAGATTGGTTAGCTTTGATGGAATCTCATGACATAAGGCTTTCCAATGCCATAAAACTATTCAAGTTTTGGATCACTATAGTGTCCGATAAAAAGTCTAAAAGATGATGATTTGATTTTGCGGAAATCACTATCCAACTTTGGGGATTTCATGAAATCTCCATCCATTGATAGGATTGAATCCATGTGAAGGCTTTGCGAGGTGAGTAATATGATTACCTAAGGTTTCCTAAGTTTTTTTGATTCAAATGGTGGCGAAGGAAGAGAATTTAGTGTTTTTTGATGAGAGGAACCCTAGAGGTGGTGGCATGTTCCCCTTGCATTTTCCATCTTTAAACAATGATTAAAAGAATAATATTACCATATTTGGAATCCTCATTCAATTTATATTTGGAATCCTATTTTTATAGAATTTTACACATTTAAAAAGCCTGGTTTTGGATTGCTTTAGTACCCCCCTATGACTTATATAGTTTTTGCTATTATCAAGTGGAGAACAAAGCATGACCGGGTTCATTGGGACCTGGTAACAGCCCCAGTTAGATCCACTTCAAGTGATAACTTGGTTTGACCAAGATTTGACCTCTAGGTCGTACAGAGGCAGATGCACCCCTGGATAGCGAGCACTAGCAGGTTGCGGTGCATAGCGGCATTGCAATCGGCCCCAGTTGGCACATCTGGGTAGGAAGCACAATGTGCCACAATCTTTTTCTAATTAATTTTTAAAATGTTTAAAAACTAAATAAAAATTACTATAATTTTTTTTGAAAATTTTGGAAATTATTTAATGAGATATTGAAGTGTTTAATGACATGTTAGATGATATGTAGCCATTTTGCCATAGGATCTTGCATATTTTTATTTTAAAATTGTTTAAAGATAAAAATTGTTGAAATTAATGTACTTTAACATAATGATGTTTAGTTCATTATTTATATGGTTTGCACAAGTTTGGAAATGCATGAATGTTCTAAATAGTTTAGATTTGTTTGTTAGCTTCATATAAATTGTTTACATGTTTTCATGTTATTTATTTTAGGAAAAATTCGACAAGCATAAAATTGAGAATTTCAAAAATTATGAATTATATTTTTATGGTATAAATGTTACATCATATTAACATCATGCATTCACACTATGAACATGAGATGTTTAATGGTGTGGATGTTTGGAGTGCATGAACATACATTTAATTAACATGTGATAATGTTTAATTTATATGAATGTGTTTGATGGAGGACTCATGCCTCCTCCCCTCTCTATTTAATTTTGATTGTACATTCTACATTTTTTTATTAATATACTCCCTTTGATTAAAACTAATTTCGATGGCTCCAATGTTGCATAATTGGGGTTAAATCCATGATCATCTATTTAATTACTTGCATATATGACATGGATGTGTGCTACATGTTTCACCTTAGATATAAGATATTCTAAAGGTATATATATTATAATTAACACATATTATTCATGAGACTAAAATAAAATCGCTTTTCATTTAATCAGGATGATAGACATGAGACATTAAAAGTGACTTACAAAGCTATTCATTGTTGTGGTCTTGATGAACCAATCGTAGATTGGATAAGTTTGTTGTGCTACAAAAAGATCTATTTAACAAGAGATTAATGATCATAGTCAAGACATTTGTCAAACTTTGGGGTGAACCATTTGCATAACTTTGTTGTGCTACCACAAAGGTTATGTGAAGATTCATTCCAATGACGTAAAAGACGGATTTGACCTAATTAGAGTATATGATTTGTTGTGCTACCATAAATTTATAACTCTAGAGGCTAAAGATGAGTAAGAGTTGTAATTGGAAAAAGTTGCCTATAGAGTATGGGGTGATTTGTTGTGCTAGCCTAAGGTCATCACCATAAGGTTAATAAAGACTTAATCCTCACTAGGATCTCATTGCGATGTCCCATTTTTGCATATTGATGGATATGTAAATTTGTTAAAAAATAGTGGGAGCATAAATTATGATAAAAAATTGTATGTTATTTTAAATGAATGTCTAAAATATTATATTAATAAAATTATATCTTTGTTGTAGAATGAGATGATAAACCACCAATAGTAAGGCATATTAAATATCAAGTAGCTTAATGACTCACACTTCTTAGACTGATTTATAACGAAAAAAAATGTTCTCATAGTTGATCAAATAATCAACCTACTTTAGAAGTGAGTGCCTCCTAGACTATCTAAAAGTATAAGAGAAGATGTGATCTTTATCTCATAATATCATATAGATAAGATGCATTGTTTTGCCCTATACTAGATGTGAACCTCTATAAGATATATTTTGTAAAGGCAACATGAATAGATGGATATGACATCTATCATGGCTCATGGTGATGAGTTAATTATGGGAAACTTAAAAAAAATAGCTTCATTTCTTTTCTTTTTTTGGTGAAACCAATGAAAAGAAGTAAGGTCATCATATGAAAATAGAAGGACAATTAAAAGTCATAGAAGGTGATCAATATAATAAAACCTAAATAAGACATAAAACTCTTCCACTATCATGATGATGGTAGGTGAAAGTGGAAGCACAATGTGTGTTGCAAATAAAGCAATAGTAGAACTTAAGAAGCTTCATGCAACTAAGTTAGTGCTTTCTTATATATACACATAATAGTATTAGATACCATATGTGTGTATAATAGCATTAGATACCAAACATATATCTTGTAGTATTAGATACTAGATGTACATGTCATTTATAAGATACTATAAATGCATCTTATATCTACAAAGTGTTGTAGATAATGATGAGTAAATGAAAACATAATGAAGAAGATGTTGACTTACATATGAAATGGTGCAAAAGTTGTATTATTACTGATGAGAGATACAAATCTTTAATAGTATTATAGGGATATCTAAATCATTAATATTGTTATAATATCATTATACAAGAACATTATCTATATTTATTGTTTGAATAAATGATGATTTATTATAAGCTATGAAAATGCTAATTGTTCTATGACTCTAAATAGTAAAGTGTTTACTTGTATGAACTTAATAAATTGTTTAATCATATTAGATATGTTAGCTCACATAATATATGTGAATACTCCTCTTAAGAAAAAATATATTGATATAAATCAATATATTCTTTAGCATATTACAAACATGGTCATATTAATGAGAAAAAAATTAATGAGTTCCATAAAATTGAAAATATAGGTAAATGTATTTGAATCATTAACCAAATATGAGTCTTATCCCATTGAACAAAGTGATCAATTCTTCATTTGTTAGATAGAAAGAAAAGGCTAATGAGTTTTTTGTTTTTAGAACTCATATATATATATATATATCTAGATATGGATATATATACTTTAAGAAGTACAAATCTGAGTCCTTAGAAAGATCATTGGAAATTAATAATGAAGTAAAGATAATAATGAAAAGAGTATTAAAACTCTTTGATAAGATCAATGAAGGGAATACTAAAGTACATCATTCGCACATAATTTGGAAGTTAATAGAATCTAATTTTAATAGATATCGCTTTACACATCTTAACTTAATTGAGTAACTAAAATGAGAAGTTGCATTGTGTTGGATATAACCACTTTATCTTAAACTAGTTTTCTATAAGTCTATTTCGATTATTCCATATGAGATATAGAAAGGGGGTTAATGCTTGATCTTAAGTAAGTTAAGGTTTCAGAATGTCCAACCATGGTGAAGTTTATAACCTTAACTACATGGAATATAAGACTATGAAGTGTTGGCTTGTGAGATATCCTAAGAAAACTTATGAATATTAGTTCTACCACCCTTATAGATAAGGGTACTTAACTTACTATATTTGTAAAGGAAGAGTTCCACCTTGAAAAAGATATGAGAGTAGGGTAGATTTGGAAGATATTTCAGTCTCACAACCCTGAGGACACTTCTATAAAGATGCTAGCTGAGTGTTACACACGGGGAATTCATAGGTCTTCACTTGTGCCTATTCAATCTAAGAGATATGTGAGACATATTTTTGATGGAAGAAGTGAGGCACAACATTATGAGGATGTTGATCCAAAATCTTATAAGGAAGCAATATGAGATATTGATTTTAATATGGGAAATGATGATAAAATCTAAAATAAACTCTATCTATTCTAATCAAGTTTATAATTTGATATATCCACCTCAGGGTATATGAGATATTGATTTTCATCTAGGAAATGATAATAAAATCCAAAATAAACTCTATCTATTCTAATCAAGTTTAGAACTTGATACATCCACCTGAGGGTATAGCATTCATAAATAATAAATAAATTACTAAAGGATAGAATGGAGTGGATTGAAAGATAGAGACCTTCAACGCAAAGATGGTTAAAAATAATATTATATAAATCAAATATTAGACTATGAAGAGATATTTTTACCTATATCATAGTTTAATCCATTCATATTTTCATTGTTACTCACTATGACTATAAGATAAGTCAATTTGATGTTAAGATAGTATTCCTCATTAGTTATTTTAAAGAATAGGTGTATATGATACAACCCCAGGAAATCAAGTTCCAATAACATCCAAATATGTATGTGTAAGGAATACATGACAGCGAAAAAATATTTGATTCCTTGAAACCATGATCTTTGCCTTGGTCGATGTCGAACGAGTAAAATCGAGAACCGAATATGAAGTAGAACGAGAGTACCTCGTGGAATTTCTAAAATCTCTCACCATGGATGAAGAGAGGACATTTCTCCTTGCTGAAAACTGTTCAAGTGTTCGATCTCTAGTGGTATCCACACGATCTGCTTCAATAGACGAGTTCTCCCTTCCTTCGGGCCTCTAGAAACCTTCCAGATCCAAGCTTGACCATGGGAGATCACCTTCTTAAAGAGAGGGGAGGAAGAGAGGATGCTTGGGACGTGCTCCAGCCCTATGGCTTGTTAGAGTTTGGCTTTATAAGCCATTTATATATAGAAGATAGAATTTTTCATAAAAACCTAAAATTTATATAAAATTATGTTCATGACCTCATCTTATTAACCAGATCTAATGTGCGTGACCCACTAGGCCCAATAGTCAATTTGGTTGAAGCCTGAATTAATTTAAAAGAACAATTCCTTTAAATTAAGTCAAAACCGCTATCTGATAATAGTTTTTACAGCTTTCTGATCATAAAGGGTACAAGTCACATCCTATGATCCCAATTGACTTTGGGGAGTTAAATAACATCCATTGAGCCTTTCCATCATCAATTACCACACGGATATAATCTTCGTTCATACAATGTCCCGGTCGGTCATGGGTTCAGCATTGACTGTCAACCCCTAAATATTCCAACTCTATGGGATCCTATACTCAGGTTTGGATCAATTGGAAAACTCCTTTTCCAATTATCCTAATTACCTTGGACAAATATTTAGAGTACTATCCCATAGGACATTCTCTCTCTCCTACCGAGACTGAATGATCCTTTGTCGTCCGCTCAATTGCCTCCACCAGGTTTCTCTTGCACCTAATACATCAACTATACTAGACCATCAAGATGGTGATCCATAAGTCAAAAATAAAAGCACAAAATATTTTTGGTAAGACACCTTTGGCGACTCAAGTCAAAGATTCAATTGTGTTATTGAGATGTAAGAATAACCTGATAGACAGTTCGATAAAATACAGATCAGGTTTTTCTAAATTGGTCAATTCAATGAACTCATTCCACTAATGAGCACCTATGTGTGTATTTCAATGTCTCCACACTGATGACCTATGAGATTGGTCATCCTCATCATATGAGAAGACATCACATACACTAGTCTATCTGAATTTTTGATGTTCCGTCTTAAGGATCCTATGACTAGGAACATTTAGATCACATACCTCTAGATGATCAATCTCATTATCATGATCTCATCATGATTCAATCATCATTGCATGTGATCAAGAACTTCATTATGATATACGCTTCTAATAAAAGCTAGTAACGAAGTTTTGCCTATTTAATTGAATGAGATGTTTCTAGAAATATTGAATCATATCATATATGATTGGCTTGTAGGACATACATTTCTATCAGTATGTTGTTAAGGTCTATTAATAGACTGAAATAAACTTCTCATAGTTGATATAAAATGTTTAATGATATTAAATCTTATAACTTCGTTAAGAATGAAGTGGAGCCCTATGTGTACAAGAAGACAAGTGGGAGCGCGATAATTTTCTTGACAAGTTTATTTAGATGACATACTGGTCATTAAGAATAAAATAATTATGTTATCATCAGTGAACCTAGCTATCAAATTAATCCTCCAAACATAATTTGGATATTAGGATCTATCTAGATAGATATAATAGGATGTTTGGTTTTAACCAAACTATGTATATAGACATCAAAGTCAAAGGGTTTGACATAGAAAACTTCAAGATAAGTATCTTACCTATGAGATATGGAGTTTTATCTCTTTTAAAAATAGAATGAGCACATAAGTAGAGCCCTTATGCTTTCAACATGGGGTCTACCATGCATATGATACTATATACATGGATTAATGTGATTAATGTTCTAAGAGTTTAAGCATTTATTAGGTAAATCTAGAAGAGTTACTAGATAGTTAAGAGATATATCCTTAAGTACTTAAGAAACACTAAGGATGTTTCTCTATAGAATGGAGGATAAGACTTGAAACTTTGTGATTCTACATATACAAGCTTCTAGTTAGACACATTTGATAGAAAGTCAATATAATGGTGGTATAGTGAGATTGAAGAGTTCTATGTGAGAGAACACTGCAAAATCTACAACTAATGTGTAGTAGAATACATAATGGTTGTAAATTGTTTAAGAAGTAGTTTAGATGAAAATGTTCATTTAAGATATAAGATTGTCCCAATTTTCACTGAAAGTGTACATTGTTTTACGAAAACAATAAAAACTATCGTTGTCTCATCAAAAGTTTAAAACTTATGCAGTGATACAATAAAATCATAAAGATTGTAGCTTGAAAAGATATAATAATTAAAGATAGAGTATCTTCCATTAATAACATTGTAGATCCACTAACTGAAGTTTTAACTTAAAGACTATTTGAGCATCACATTGAGTTGATGAAGATTAGCTAGATGGGTGATTGTCTTTAATATAAGTGGATAGAAATATATGTAAGGATTCAATAAATGACAGTGAAAAAATTTGATTTCTTAAAACTATGATCTTTGCCTTGATCGATGTCAAATGAGTAAAATCGGGAGCTGAATATGAAGTAGAACGAGAGTACCACATAAGATTTCCAAAATTCCTCACCATGAATAAAGAGAGAACATTTCTCCTTGCTGAAAACTGTTCGAATGTACGGTCTCTAGTAGTATCCACATGATCTGTTTCAATAGACGACTTCTCCCTTCCTTCGGGCCTCCAAAAACCTTCCAGATCCATGCTTAACTATGGAAGATCACCTTCTAGAGAAGAGAGAAGGGAGAGAGGCTGCTTGGGATGTGCTCCAGCCCTATGGCTTGTTAGGGTTTGGCTTCATAAGCCATTTATATATAGAAGATGGAATTTTTCACAAAAATTCAAAACTTCTATAAAATTACATTTATGCTCTCATTTTATTAATGTTAACCCCGCCAAGAAAAAAAAACAACAAGACACAGGACGGTGGTCATGCCATGTCATAAACCCAACAAATCAATGGGAGCACCAAAGATGATTGAAATAATCTTGCAAAATACAGAAAAAATACAACATGCATTGAATTAATCGGGTTTGATCAGCTTGAATTAGCATGATGCTATGAGGCGGAAAAATAAGAAGTCTATGCTCAACATAAGAACGAAAAAGAAGCGACTACAAGCGAGGCAATTGTCATCAAAAAAAAGAGAAAAAAAATGTTCATCAAGCACACAACCAGACGGGGCAGCTCATGTTTATGGTTTATTCATTAAGCCAATCGACCATGATCCTCTGAAGAGGGGGGGGGGCAATGGCACATGTCATCTTCTAATAAGCCGAACGCCAACGATCCTCCAATGGAGGGGTCGACGACTGCCTTTTCCGAGGATTATTATTATCATTTTTTTTAGGTCAGCCGGCCATGACTCCCCGGAAGGGTGGTCGGAGACAAAGGTCATCTTCGTTAGGTCGAACGCCAACGATCCCCCAACGGAGGGGTCGATGACGACCTTATCCGTTCATTGAGCCCTGTCCTGAGTCATTTAATCCAGTTTATCAAAAAAAAATAGACCATTCCGCTGGTTTCAGCCCCACGCTAGACACACCAATGCCATACCACATCTCAATAAAATGAGAACGAGTTAAAGCGCTACGAAGCCGCACAGCAATCTGACACCAAAAAAAATGGAAGGAAACGAAGCATGAGCGTAAGAGGCTACAATCAGGATCCGAGACAAAAAATGAATGAATGATGGCAGGAGGGCAAGAGTTCTGCCAAACATCCAAACCTGCGTCCGCGGATCTTCGTGCCTCTGGTTAACTAGGGAAATCCAGGCTTCTCGCTTCTCCTCCCGGTGCGGCTTGAAGTAGCGGGAAGACGTCGGGGAAGAGGTTCACCGAGAAGCAGCGTGCGCCGCCGGTGGCCCTGAAGCCAGGACCGACGGGGAGCAAGGGAGAACCTTCCTCGCATGTCAAAGAAAAATGAGGAAGAAGAAGAGGCCAAGGTTAGCCCAGGTCCGGCAGTAAAAAGCGGGGAGAGTGAGATGAAGGAGGGCGTAGGCCCAAGGAGAATGGCCCTCACCTCAACCCTACAATGCGAAAGACGCCTGGAAGGAAGTGGAGACCACGCCGTTGCCGCGCCGTCCGGAGCTGATGAGATGAAGGACACGGATCTGTTGCCGTCAGGCCCGGTCGCGGGCGCGGGCGCCGCACTCGCCGCCGTAGACGTTGCCGGCCTCTTCGGGAAGGGGCGCTACAAGTTCTGGGCGCTCGCCGCCATCCTCCTCCTTCCCTTATGGTCCATGTTCACCGGCTCCGTCACCCTGAAAGGGTCCGCCAGTAACCTCGCCCGCGCCTCCGACGACATCGATGCCCCCATCCACGACGAGCTCGACATTCTGGAAATGGAGGAGAGAGAGAAAGTGGTGAGGCATATGTGGGATGTGTACACCCATAGCCAGCGGATCCAACTCCCGCGGTTCTGGTAGGAAGCTTTCGAGGCTGCGTATGAGGAGCGGGCGAGTGAGGATCCCGCTGTGACGGATCCTGCCGTAACCGAGATAGCGAAGATGTCGATGCGAATCGCGGAAGCTCGGAGACGATGGAACCGGATGGAGAGCCCCCGTCGCCCTCCCCCGCCAGCGCACCGCACTCGCCGGCCCTGCTGCTGGCTGCCCTTGCGCCTACCAACCTACCGCCGGAGGAGATGCCCTCTCCCCGAGCTCCAGACGCCGCCGAGGCCTGCGGAGCCACCAATAGGGGGGTAACAGGAGGCCCTCGCGCCGGTCACTGGAAGACTTGCAGAGATTCTGGTCTGGAGGGAGGAGGAGAGGAAGCTACCGCGAGGCCGTGTGAGAGAGAGAGCTCCCTTCGCCGCCGGAGCCGCGCGAGGAAGAAGATCCCCCCGAGCGCCGGATGCCGACGAGGCCACCGCCGTCCTGCGCACCCGCACTCTGCCGCGCCTGCCAGCCCGCGCAGGGACGGGGTCGAAGGCCAGGGGGCGGAATGACCAAGCTGCCCCCCCTCCAGGAGCTTCCTCTTGTCGCATGCGTGCGCGGCTTGGAGTTGTCGAAGACACGATTTTGACCTGGTCAAAATCGGGGTGGAGAGAAGAAGAATGGAGACGCCTAGCTCGCCACGACCCCCACCCCATACATCAACAAAATATTTTATATACATGTACCCATGGACCTGATTCGCCGCGAGGCCATGCATACATTAAAGTAGATGGGCAATTTTGACCGCGGTCAAAATAGAGGATGGAGGAGCATCTGTGGGCTAATGCCATGCCACGACCCCCCCAAGGTAATAAAAAAATGATGGATCGAATGTCATGTCCAGCAAAAAGGATAGAGGGAGGATGATAATTACAATACGAGGGGAAGAAGATAAAAAAAATAAAAAATAAAAAAGAAAAAAAAGAAGGGGATGGTTTCCGTTAGCAAAAAAAAAATAAAAAAAAGAATGAGATGATGTTCGTTGACAAAAAAATTGTATAAAAACAAAAAAAAAGAAAAGAAGGAAGAGAAAAAGAAGAGAGAAAAAAAACACAACAGCAAGAGAAAAAGAGGAAGAGGAGAAGAAAGTCAGAGGCGAGAGAAGGAAAAGAAAAAAAGAAAAAAATGAATGATGATGTCCGTTAGAGAAAAAAAGAGTGTATATCTCCTAGAAAGAAAAAAAGAAGAGGATGGTCTCTGTAAAAAAAAGAGAGAGAGAAAAAGAAGAAGAAAAAAGGAGTGTATATAAAAAAAGAGAAAAAAAAGAAGAAGGGGGGAGAAAGGGGGATAATCAGTACGTAAAAAAAATCAGTAGAAAAAAATCAGTAGAAAAAAATCAGGAGGAGGAAGAGAAAATGAGAAATATATATGAAGGCTGCACATGTGTATCATTTAAATTTTTAAGAGGGAATAAAACCCCCCTAATAGCTTTCAAATGGGCTCAAATAGCCCCAATTGGTTCATTGGACCCATGCACATACATGTGGGCCTCTATTTTGGCCATTTGGGCCTCAAATTCTCAAAAGGAGAAGGCCCAAAATCTGTCCCAAATGGGACATCCGAAAATCCCCTTGTAAAATGATTTGAGGGATATTTTGTGTAATTAGCCACCCCAACCCCCCATAAAGGTGACCAAAGCCCAAAATGCCCCCACCTTTTTCCCTCACACCTACCATAAAGCAAAAGGCATAATCAAATATTTCCAAAGTTACCCTCCCCTCTCCTCACACCCTCAAAAACAAGGAGAAGTTGGGGCATTTTGTGGACCAAAATACCCCCCTCTTTTGGCATATAAAAACTCATGAATTCCTCTTGGAGAGGAGAGAGGCAACATTCCCCAAGGCATTCCTACGCAAAGCACAAGCTCCCCCCTTTTGTCCCATCGCCCAAGAGAGTGTGAGGAGGAAGAGAGGCCAAGGTTCCATTTTTTCATGGAATTGGCTAAGTCCCAAGGTACACCATGGGGTCAATCATATCATCTCACATCATGATAGCATGTGAAGATCACATCATCTCACACCATGATAGCATGTGAAACATCAAGCAATCAATGGCCTATTAGGCAAGGAGGAATATCATTCATTTCATCAAGGCCCATTAAGGCTCTCAAAGCCCAATTGGCCATCATCCATGTGGATCAAGATCATGTGACCTCATTTCAAATAAATCAAGTTCAATTAACTAAGGCCCTAAGGAGAGAAATCACTCATCAAAGCCCATTATGGCTTTCAAGGCCCAATTGATCATCTTCAAATGAAGTGCAAGACCATATGCTCCCATCTCAAATGAACCAAGTCCAATCAACTAAGGCCCAATTAGGCCTTGACCAACATGAACAAGAGACCGGTCCAAGGCCCATTAAGGTGGGACTTAGGCCCATTAAGGTCTACAAGGCCCAATTCACCCTTCTTAAAGGAAGCTCAATGGCATGTGACTCCATTCCAAGTGCATCAAACTCGGTCCATTCAAGCCCAATCCGGTTTCAACCGAGATGAGCATGAGATCGACCCAAGGCCCATTAACATGGAAAGTGGGCCCATTAAGTCCATGATGATCAAAACTCCAATTGAACCAACATGAACAAAAGTCTAACTCCACTATGAAAGAGAAAACCCCCAACAGTTGGAAAAAGAACACCCCCAACGGTTGGTGGAGGAAAGAGAAAACCCCCAACGGTTGGAAAGAGAAAACCCCCAACGGTTGGTGGAGGAAAGAGAAAACCCCCAACGGACCATCAAGGCCCGTCAGCTCGGTTAATCCTTGATCGGGAGATACCGATTGGCGGATGAGAGAGAAACCCCCAACGGACCATGAAGACCCACCGATTCGGTCAATCCCCGATCGGGAGGTGCCAGTCAGTGGATGAGAGAGAAAGCCCCAACGGCTCACCAAAAAAAAAAGAAAATCTCAAAATTCATCAACTCGGCTCGCTCCCAAACGAGCAATGCCGACGAACAAAAGTCCAAGACCCATTAATCCGGTTAATCCCCGATCGGAAAAATACCGGGTAATGGAAGAAAACCCCAAATTCATCAACTCGGCTCGCTCCCAAACGGGCAATGCCGACAAAAAGTCCAAGCCCCATTAATCCGGTTCATCCTCGATCGGGAAATACCGGGTAATGGATAAAAAAACCCCAAATCCATCAACTCGGCTCGCTCCCAAAACGGGCAATGCCGACAAAAAGTACAAGACCCATTAATCCGGTTAATCCCCGATCGGGAAAATACCGGGTAATGGATGAAAACCCAAATTCCATCAACTCGGCTCGCTCCCAAACGAGCAATGCCGACAAACAAATGTCTAAGACCCATTATTCCGGTTAATCCCCGATCGGGAAAATACCGGGTAATGGATGAAAAAACTTCAAAATCCATCAACTCGGCTCGCTCCCAAACGAGCAATGCCGACAAAAAGTCCAAGACCCATTAATCCCGTTAATCCCCGATCGGGAAAATACCGGGTAATGGATGAAAACCCAAATTCATCAACTCGGCTCGCTCCCAAACGAGCAATGCCGACAAAAAGTCCATGACCCATTAATCCGGTTAATCCCCGATCGGGAAAATACCGGGTAATGGAAGAAAACCCCAAATTCATCAACTCGGCTCGCTCCCAAACGGGCAATGCCGACAAAAAGTCCAATCCCCATTAATCCGGTTCATTCTCGATCGGGAAATACCGGGTAATGGATGAAAAAACCCCAAATCCATCAACTCGGCTCGCTCCCAAAACGGGCAATGCCGACAAAAATTCCAAGACCCATTAATCCGGTTAATCCCCGATCGGGAAAATACCGGGTAATGGATGAAAACCCAAATTCCATCAACTCGGCTCGCTCCCAAACGAGCAATGTCGACAAACAAAAGTCTAAGACCCATTATTCCGGTTAATCCCCGATCGGGAAAATACCGGGTAATGGATGAAAAAACATCAAATTCCATCAACTCGGCTCGCTCCCAAATGAGCAATGCCGACAAAAAGTCCAAGACCCATTAATCCAGTTAATCCCCGATCGGGAAAATACCGGGTAATGGATGAAAACCCAAATTCATTAACTCGGCTCGCTCCCAAACGAGCAATGCCGAAAAAAAGTCCAAGACCCATTAATCCGGTTAATCCCCGATCGTGAAAATACCGGGTAATGGATGAAAACCCAAATTCCATCAACTCGGCTCGCTCCCAAACGAGCAATGCCGACAAAGAAAAGTCTAAGACCCATTATTCCGGTTAATCCCCGATCGGGAAAATACCGGGTAATGGATGAAAAAATATCAAATTACATCAACTCGGCTCGCTCCCAAACGAGCAATGCCGACAAAAAGTCCAAGACCCATTAATCCGGTTAATCCCCGATCGGGAAAATACCGGGTAATGGATGAAAACCCAAATTCATCAACTCGGCTCGCTCCCAAACGAGCAATGCCGACAAAAAGTCCAAGACCCATTAATCCGGTTAATCCCCGATCGGGAAAATACCGGGTAATGGATGAAAACCCAAATTCCATCAACTCGGCTCGCTCTCAAACGAGCAATGCCGACAAACAAAAGTCTAAGACCCATTATTCCGGTTAATCCCCGATCGGGAAAATACCGGGTAATGGATGAAAAAACATCAAATTCCATCAACTCGGCTCGCTCCCAAACGAGCAATGCCGACAAAAAGTCCAAGACCCATTAATCCGGTTAATCCCCGATCGGGAAAATACCGGGTAATGGATGAAAACCCAAATTCATCAACTCGGCTCGCTCCCAAACGAGCAATGCCGACAAAAAGTCCAAGACCCATTAATCCGGTTAATCCCCGATCGGGAAAATACCGGGTAATGGATGAAAAAACCCCAAATTTCATCAACTCGGCTCGCTCCCAAAACGAGTAATGCCGACGAACAAAGTCCAAGGCCCATTAATCCGGTTAATCCCCGATCGGGAAAATACCGGGTAATGGATGAAAAACCCCAAATTCACCAACTCGGCTCGCTCCCAAACGAGCAATGCCGACGAACAAATTTCAAGGCCCATTAGTCCGGTTAATCCCCGATCGGGAAATACCGGGTAATGGATGAAAACTCCAAGCCCCATTAATCCGGTTAATCCCCGATCGGGAAATACCGGGTAATGGATGAAAATCTCCAACGCCCATCGGTCCGGCCAGTCCCTAAAAGGAAATGCCGGGTCGTGGGTATCATGTCCAAGACCTAGCAAGTCGGTTAATCCCCGATCGGGAAAATACCGCTTGTTGGATGTGGAATCACAAAGCATTGGATCAAAAAAAAGGAGAAGACCGTGAGGCTAGATTCAAGGCAGATGCCGCCTTCTAGCCCCGGACCTAATCCCAAAAAAGAAGGAGAGGGAAGCAGAAAGAAGACATGAAAAAAAGGAAATAATGGGAGAGGGGAGGCAGTGCCGATACTCCTGCTTGTTGTTTCATTATTTACATTCAAAAAAAAAGCAAACACATATTTTCTTCCTTGCATTTGTCCCGTCTTGAATGTGTTACCATGGCGGTTAATCGGGGTTACTGAGCCGCCGCTCAGTGTAATTAACATCGAATCCATTCGTGGATTGATGGAGAGAGGTCAAACCATAATTTAAAGAACCCACACCATAACCTCGCTATGTTATTTATAATAACTCTAATAATCATCAAATTAAATTTTTTATATATATACCGAAAGAGGTAGAGCGAGAATCTTGTCATCATCGTTGTTGAGGATTTTCGCGCCAAAACGATAAGTGATGAAAAAAGTTGTCGCATCCGCGCAATATAATATTTTATTTTATCCCTCAAATAATTTTTTACCAAAGACTAACCACAATTTCTGCCACAAAAAAGAGTTTTAAAAAATAAATAAAAAAGATGGAGCGGTGTAAGATAACAATAAAATAATAACAACAATAATCGCGAGGTTCGTACAACTAGATGTAATGTGTGTGACCCACTAGGCCTAATAGTCAATTTAGTTGAAGCCTTAATTAATTTAAAAGAACAATTCCTTTAAATTAAATCAAAACAGTTATCCGATAATAGTTTTATGGCTTTCCGATCATAAAGGGTACAAGTCATATCCTATGATCCCATGACTTTGGAGAGTTAAATAATATCTATTGTGCCTTTCCATCATCAACTACCACATGGATTTAAATCTTCGTTCATACAATGTCCTGGTCGATCAGGGGTTCAGCATCAACTATCAACCCCTAAATATTCCGATTCTATGAGATCCTGCACTCGGGTTCAAATCAATTGAAAAACTCTTTTTCCAATTATCTTAAGTACATTGGCCAAAGATTTAAAGTACTATCTATAGGACATTCTCTCTCCTACTGAGAGTGAATGATCCCTTGTTGTCGCTCAATTGCCTCCACCGGATTTTTCTTGCACCCAATACATGAACTATACTAAACCATCAAGATGGTGATCCATAAGTCAATAATAAAAGTACAAGATATATCCTATAAACATCTTTGGAGACTCATGTTAAAGATCTAATTGTGCTATTAAGATGTAAAAATAACTTGATAGATAGTTCGATAAGATACTAATTAAGTTTTTCTAAATTGATCATTTCAGTGAACTCATTCCACTAATGAGCACCTATGTGTGTATTTCAATGTCTCCACATTGATGAACAATGAGATCGGTCATCCTCATCATATGAGAAGACATCACACACACTAGTCTATCTGGATTTTTGATATTCCGTCTTAAGGATCCTATGACTAGGAACATTTATATCACATATCTTTTGATGATCAATCTTATTATCATGATCTCATCATGATTCAATCATCATTGCATGTGATTAAGGACTTTATTACGATATATGCTTCTAATAAAAGCTAGTAATGAAATCTTGTCTATTTAATTGAATGAGATATTCCTAGAAATGTCAAATCATATCATATATGATTGGCTTGTAAGGTATACATTTCTATCAATGTATACCTTACATGCCAATTGTATATGATATGATTTGACATTTTTAGAAATCTCCTTTAATCAAATAAACAACTCTATATTACTAATTCTTAATAGATATGTACATCATAATGAAGTACTTGAATACATGTAATATTGATTAAATCATAATGAGATAATAATAATGAGATCAATCATTTAGATGTGATCTAAATATTCCTAATCATAAGATCTTTATGACAAGACATCAAGGATCTAGGTAGAATAGTGTGTGTGATGTATTCTCATGTTATGAGGATGACTGATCTCATTGGTCATTAGTGTGAAGTCACTGAAATACATATACAAGTACTTATTAGTTAAATGAGTTCATTGAACTGACCGAATTATAAATCTTGAATGATACCTTACTGAATAGTCAATTAGGATTTTCCATCATCACGGTTGCATAGTTGGATCTTTGACCTAAGTCGTCAATGATGCCTTGTTGGGTGGATCTTGTGCTTTGATCATTGACTTATGGATCATCAATTCAATGGTCCTATACAATGATGAATTGGGTATAATGAAAACCAAATAGAGACAACTGAGCGGATAATAATAGATCGTCCACTTTCTGTAAGTGACAGTGAATGTTCTATGAGATAATACTCTAAATCACTAGCCTCTTCCCCTCTCTATTCATTTCTGATTGTACATTCTACCTCTCTCCATTAATGTACTCCTCTTGGTTAAAACCAAAGTTTCTTATTAAGTCATATACATTTGTGGGTCTGTGTACCCTTTAAATGCTTGTAATGACAAGAAGTCAATTCGTGGAGGAGGTGAGAGTGGGACCACTTAAAGAAGAGTTCTTCAGAAAGTGGAGGCATGTATACACCAACATCTAATACTAGATCTCCATTTCATGCACATTGTTCTGGTTTCAATGTGGCATTCTATTAGGGTTAAAGTCCATGATCATTTATTTTAATTTCCTACATATGTGATATGGGATTATGTGCTATTTGGAATATATTGGATACATTATATACCAAATATATATATTATGTTTAGCACATATTATTGATATGACTAAAATAAAATCTCGCCTTATTTTAAATTAAGTTGATAAATGTGAGACATTAAGAATGATTTATGTAAGCCACATATTGTTGTGGTCTTAATGGGACAATCTTATATTGGATGGGTGGATGGGTTTGTTGTGCTACAACAAGACTCATTCAACAAGAGAACGATGATTATGGCTAAGGCATTTTTCAAATTTTGGGATGGGCTATTTGCATGACTTTGTTGTGATATCTCAAGGTCTATATAAAGAATATATTCTCATAACATAATAAAAAAATTTGACCAAACTAATGTATATAATTTGTTGTGCTACCACAAAATTATAACTTTAGAAGAAAAATATGACTAAGAGTTGTAATGGTTGCAATTGGCAAAAGTTGCATACCTATTAAGTATGGGGTGATTTGTTGTGCTACCACAATGTCATCACTATAATCTGGTCTTAGTCCCTATTAAAATTGTCATGACTTGGAAAAAAATAACACCTAATTTGTGCTGCAGAAAATAAAATTTTCCCAACATTGTGACAGCAAGATAAAAACTCATGATAAGAGTGGTTTGATTAACAAGCACACCTCAACAAGATAAGTCCCAAATAACCTATAACAAGGTCCAAAACATAACAAAGCCCAAACAACTAGATAGTGTAAAACATGCTACTCTCTTGGCGATACAAGCCAAGGTATTTAATTCACACCAAAATAACCAACATATCTAAGCATCTAGTTCTTCATCCTCAAACCCATCAACTTGACCTTCTAACACACTTCCTTCCTCAAAGCTAGGTTCCAATAAATTTGCAAATGGTACATTAACAAAGGAATGAGGTGAACATATTGACTTCGTAGGCGTTAGTCCCTTCACTCTACAATTAACAATAATAGAATATACCTTGCAAACATTCACATACAAATATCTTTCATTCTAAGTCAATGGATACTAGATATCACATGTTAGCTTTTGAACATAGCAAACTTCATACAATATTTCTATATATGCATATCATGGTATAAAAATTAAAGTTCTAATAGCATGTTGAAAGTCCTATCATAAATCCACATGGATAACAATTATCTAATCTTGATCTAGTGAATAGAAAATAAACTTATCATTTCACGTATCATCAATGTAATTTAACTAAATTTCAAGTCATACATACAATCATTTTATTGGTACTGAGAAAAGTAAATTTAGTTCATAGATTATTGGACCGAATAAATCAGTTATTACTGAGGTGCAACATATGGATAGGTGTTCTCTGAGTATATATCCGAAACAAAGACATACACTAGGCATGCAACAGAGCAGAGGCATACACCTGGTGTGCAGCAATGGAGGTACACATGTCTATGTGACAAAGTAGAGGCATACACACGTATGTGTAGCAAAATAGAGGCTAACACCTGGAGTGCAGCAATAGAGGCACACACGTCTGTGTGGCAAAATAGAGCAGACATTAAAACTAAAACAACATCAAGCATGAACACATTGCTTCATCATCTGACTTGTCATATCATATCTTGCTCATATAACCTATCATGACATCATATCATGTTCATATCATCATCTCAATGTCATTCATATCATTTCATACCATAATTTCATGTGCACATTATCATTTCATATGCAAGCTATCATTCACACATACACCTCATCATTTCATGTACATTTCATCATTTCATATATACACATTATCATTTTATGCATTATAACACCATTCTATCATGCACCGAATCCTCATTTTTATGTACATATAACATAGTCATATCAACACCATTTAACTAATCAAACTTACAAACATGATTACACAAAATGACAACAAGGATATAATTAAAACAAGAGCATGCTTCTAAAATACTATGCTGCCATTTTAAACACCTCCAAGCATATCTCATTAATTTTTTTAATCACATAGAACATGGAGGTTTTATATTTAAAGGTAAACATGCCACTTGTATAATATTTCATGGTTTAAAAATGTGAAATCCTATAAACAATTCATCTAAGCATATGTAGAATAATAAACATGATGTCCTAATAATAACTAACTAAGATAAAATCATGGATTCTTTATTCTTATTTCCAATATTTTCTATCAAAATACTAGCATATAGCTAGATTACATACTTTTGAACTTTTTTCATATTATCATATATTAACCTATTTAAAAATTACTATAGTAAGCTTAAGACACTCTACCTAAATTTTTGTGATTTTTTATAGAATTTTATATTTTTTGGATTTTCTAAGCCTTTGAACAAAATCTGTTGGACCAGACCAAACCGGGTGATGTTGGACCGACAACACTGGGCTGATGACTCCTAGCATCTAAGGGGCAAATGTGCATGGTCGACAGAGGCAGACACGACAACAATCGAAGGAGATGGATGCTCATTATAGACATGTTCAACGGCAGCAGACGTGTCTGGAGCAGGCAGACGCATAGGAGGTTGTCGACAACGAGGCAGTGGCGATAGTGGTTGACTGTTGGTGGCAGGTCATGGTGGCAATTGAGATTGCATGACTGGGCAAGGGGGAGAATGAGGGCAGTGTCTGATGACAGCAATGGTGGCTGTCCTTGATGTTGATGGCGATGTCGAGAATAAGAGAGAGAGAGGAAGAGAGAGAGAAGGAGCAAACGAGAGAGAGAGAGAGACATGGTGAGGAGAGAGAGCATGAGAGGGAGCAGCGGAATGATGTACAGATCGTGAGGGAGAGAGGCAAGGAGAGAGAGAGACTATGAGGGACAGAGCAAATTGGTGAGTGAGAGAGGGGGGACATCTTTTGCAAGGAGAGAAGGAGAGATAGAGAAATCCAAGGAAGGGGGGTCTATCTACCAAAGGAGGAAAAGAGGAAAGATGGAGGGAAAGGGAGAAACAGTATGGTTACCAAAAATAATTTTTGTTTATTAAAAAGAAACAACTATTATATGGATGTCATCATGATATTTCATCTTTGTATGACGAGAGTTATGTAAATTCATCAAAAATTTGTAGGATGTTTCTCCTGCCATCCAAATCATCTAATAGACATATGCAAAATTGGCCTCCACTCCACCTTGACTTCTTAGAAACTTAAGGACTCATTTGGCCTAAGTTTAATTTGAAGAAAAACCTAGTTTATCCCCAAATTATTAAGAATAAATCAGGTTTATCTTCTAATTATTCTTATATCAAATATGCCCTAAGAGGATGAAAAAAAAAGTAGACTTGACCTTGTCCTTAGGTAATGTAACTTAGAATTGCGTTTATTGAAGGCATACTAACTTATTTAGTTAGAGGTTAGGCATTTGGCCTTGTTTGATAAAATGTATAAATGGATGCCTAACTGAATTTTTGATTTCTTAAAAGCTTCTTATTGAATCAAATCCACACACTAGCTTTTTTTTTCCAGACGTGGCTGCCTCCCTCTTTGCCCGAGTGCATCATGAGCCTACTCTCTCTTCACTTATGCAGTCGCCACTCCAGACAACCATCATGAGACAAATCACTAGTTGATCCTACAAAGGGCATCTTCCAAGAATGTGTTGCATTCTCTTTCTTCATCGACATACTCTCCTCCCACACCCTCTACCAAAGTGCATTGCTGGCTTCTTCTCCCTCTTCGCACGTGCCCATGACAACCAGAGGAAGCCCCTTACTCTGTCATGCCTCAACATCATCCTCGTAAGTGCTTGCCTATTTTAGCTACTCTATTTTCTTTGACATTTGCCCATTCACTCCCTCATCTCACTTGTTGTTTTAGTGCTCCCTAGTGGTCATCATCATCATCCTAGAGCAGCTCAAGAGGATGCTCGGACTTCACCATTTCATGACAAATATGGACATGATCTCCATCTTCACTATTGATGATAGTTACTAGCCCAAACCATGTTGTTCACCTATTGCCATTTGGATACCTTGCCATATTTTCTATTTGGAGATAAAATTAAATAACTACCTATTCATTTTCTTCTATGAAATGATCTACGAGGTAGAAAAGAAAAATATAGACAACTATGTTATTTTCAAAGCTAGATCTAAAGTTTTCTATAAGATTCTCTTCTTCGTGTTTGGTGTTGTATTATGATGTTCATCTATACATCTGTTGATCCAACAACCACAACTTAGGAGTTGATAGCAAATCCAACCCCATAAGATTATGGGAACATAAACACATTATTTAGTTAAGAACATATTTGTCGTCGTCGTCATCATCATCCAATGTACTTGCATTTTCATTCTAAAGGAATTAAAGTTGTTTATTATCATCTACATAATTGTATGTTTTTTTAAATGTTTTCACAATTATTCTATACTTTCTCAAACAGTGGTGCTGGGAGAGTTTGGTACTTGGAATATACTTTCTCAATTTCCTACTTGCTACTAGGCATCCGGTGAGTGCAATAGATATACATCCCCTTCTCATGCCATGCATTATTCTTCACAATTAAAATATATATATATATATCTGAATATTTCTCTTTGCAATTTTTATTTCTTTCTTATATATGGTGATATTGTGATAATACATGGCACATAAAGTCAAGAAGCCAAACCTCTTTTGGGTTTATGTAATTTATCTACTTTTATAGAGTGTTTGGTTGCATGATAAATTGAGTTTTTGTTACATTTTATCCATTTGTAATAAAACTTGTTAAAAGAGGTGTTTGTCAACCATTGCAAATTTATATTTAAAAAAATCTTCTTAGCTGTAAAAGAGAAGAGACCCTTTTTATCTAGTACTCCCCTCACATCTTTTGGTCATACATTGCTCCCACTCTTTTTTTATCATGTCTTTCCAAACATGATAATTTTTTATCATTGGTAAGCTGGTATTTTATTTTTAATACAATTTTTTGTTATAAAGTTTATAAAAATTTATTGTGCAACCAACCACCTGGTTTGTGGTGATAGTGTGAGGCATCTTTGCATATGCAATCAATGGGGAGACTTACAAGATCCCAACGGTGAGTGTCTTTTGCTTTAATGAACAAAATCATATATACAGTATCATAAAAAAAGATTTTTCTTTATGAAGTCGGGATTGAATTCTCTGATTATATGTTTACATATGTTGGTTATCTAAAGAGGGGGCTCAACCCAACCATCTGCACTTTTATTTGCCTGATATGATGATAACTTTGAAGACAAGGATAATTACTTCAGAACTGGTTATAAGATTAATGTCTTAGATTTTTCTTCATTTGGGTATGTCTTCAATGTCCTTAATTATTTCTACATGAACACACAGGAAGGGATAGTTGTTGGCAGGAGTTTTGCTATGATAAGGAATGATCAGATAGATGGGAACAAGAAGATGATAACCTTCGACCTGACAAACATAGCTAAGTCAATGACCACATGCTCTAACAAGAGGTAATTAACTATATATATACACACATACATCCAAAGCATAATGGGGTGTTTGGTTGTATGATAATTTTGTGTATACTTTCATGCTAAAAAAATATATTAAAATAAAAAGTGAACCAACTCATGACATAAAATTGTCATGTTTGGAGGGATGTGATAACAAAAAGGAGTAACTATCATTCATGACCAAACAAAGTGGGGGACCACAAGAAAAAGGAAAGAGGTGAGACCCTCATTTTATGTTTAAGAAGAAAATCACTTTCAAAACATAAAATTGTCATGGTTGCCAAACACCTCCTGTAACAAATTTTCTTACAATTTTTAAAAATTAAAATAAAAGTCTCCATTGGAACCAAGCACCCCATAAGCAATGTCATCACACTTGACCAGTTCTATGAAATAATGTTCTCTTTTTTGCTTGTTGATGCTTAACTGACTGGTGAGTCCTGGCTTAACTCCCCAGCCACTCCCTCATCTCACTTCTTCAAGATGGAGATCAGGTCCGTATTCATCTTGAAATGTCTCACTTCAGCTTTGGGAGTTTGATTTATTTCTTTATCTCTATCTTTTATCTAGGAGTTCTCTGATTGTTTAACATATGGAATGATGTGAAATAGTTGTAATTAAGTGAGAAGGGTTCCTTAGCTTGTTTTCTGATGTTGTAATGTGTCCCTTGCTTGTTTTCCGAATGTCAAAATCCCTTTCTTTCGTCTCTCTCTTTCAAGTCTCAATTCGGATCAATCATTTATTTAACTTCTAAATTCACCCAGAAGTGATTATCGATTTTTATCCAGGACTACAAGAGTATAGCTGAATATAGTACATAGATATGATAAAGTTTTGTATATAGTCAGTAGTAGTTTTGTTCTATTTTCATGATTTTGGTCATAACAAGAAGTATTTTATCATCAGTTGTTGGTCTTATTTTTGTGTACACCCGCTACAGCCATTTCGCGACGTTCAGATACTTGGTGACTTGAGTATGGCATTTTATATAATGAAGATGGAAAAGCAAGCATGTCAATATGCCTCGAGTGACTTGTAAAGTCAGGTCCCTGGCATAATGATGGGTAGACCTTTATTATTCCCCTCATGAACTCGCTAAAATCCTCTTTTTCAAAAATATCAAAGAAACAGTAATATTTTTGTTGGTGGAATATGATATAATGGTATGCATAATTGCATATCAAGAGTCTATATTTTGTCAGATGTTAAGTTCTTTTTTTCCAGATTCTTATATTGAAGTTCTCATATTAAAAAAATTCAGCTTGGAAGGATCGTAGGAATGGCTACACCAAAGAGAATGATAACATCTAAGCAAGCAAGGGATACTTGTGTTTTGTTGAAGACAAGTGGTCAACGTTGGAGACGAGAGGACGTACTGGTCATATAATAAGTTGGGAACATGTGGTCGTTTATTTTTATTGTAAAATTGTGTACTAGCTTATTCAATTTTATTGTATTTTCAACTGCTACGGTTAATATAAAGCACTATATTTTGAAATGAGGATTCTTTGTTTTAAATTATGTGAGGAGAGATGAACACCCAAAACAAGAACATCTATTAACTTTGTTTATAATTTGAAGAAATATATCATCTTAAAATTTGAGTGAATGATTCGAAAATAACAAAATTCACTTATGTCTTAATCAAATTAAACATTTTCTTACCACTCATTAAGAGGATAAACGTAAAATTAAGAATAAAAAATTTCATATTAAGCCTAATCAAACGCCACTTTAGTCCCTTGGGTGCAAAGATGCCAGGGGGTTTTTCCACTATATTTAGGTTGCTGATTTTCCGCTTCATCGTTGTTAGCCTCCATTAGACCCTGATTTGCTGTTAGCATCAACACAAGTCCTTGACACCAGGCAAGAATTTCCAGATGGACATCACATCAGTCGACATAACCAATTAAAACAAAAGAAAAAAAAAACTATCTTAGATCGACCTGGAATGGTACTTCCAAATTCAAAAATTCAACAAAAAGATCAAAAAAATATGAAAAGACAGTAAAAATAATCCACGCTCATAATCTTGCCCTCCCCATGCAATTTTCACACCATAAAGTAGGGTGCTCGTGGTTCAGTTTGATTGGCTTGTGAGGGTTTTTCATCTCAATATATATAATTCCATTGATTCTTTTAAACCATATTCAATTAAAATTTGGTGTATATTTTTATACGTTTCACAAATTTTATCTTAAAAATTCTTAAAATATATTTATTTTTATAAGAAAAGATATATAAATATTGTTGATATGTGTAATCTAAAATAAATACTTACTCTAATTTGAGTTACATGGCTTATCGATGTGAGTGAAGAAAGAAATTATATATAGTCGACCTCAAATGGTTTGAGAAGAAGAATCAAGTTGAATTTAATTGGGTTATTCAATTTATTGATTTGGTTTGTTTTGAAGATCTTAGAAACCGAAACAAACTAATTGATAGTTCAAATGATTTTTTGGGTTGAAATGAATAGTGAACATCCCTACGCCCAAATAAATGGGGAAGATGAGACATATGAGCTCTTACATACTCATTAACAAGGGGTCCAATGTCTTAACTTGCAGTCTCCTTCCTTATCACCTAGAAAAATAAATTAACAAAAATTAAATCAAAATCTACATAAAAATTAATATATTATGATATTAAATTTTAACAATAACTAATTAAATAAAAAATACTTTATTAAATAAAAAATTAATAATTATGAAAAAATAAATAATATTTACATATAAATGTTTTAATTAATATTAATAAAAATTATAAATAATAATTTATATAAATAGAATCTAAAATAAATAAAATTTGATTATTAAAATATTAATAATATTTTAATTACTTTAAGATTTTAAATAACATTATATAATTTTTTTTACAATATTAAAAATTAATTTTCGTATAATATTATATAAAAATAAATTAAATGAAATAAATAAATAAATGTATTTCCCAGCAAATAGGGAACTGCATCTCGCAACCCATTTAGGCCGAGGAAGACATAAGGTGTTGTTGCCGCTGTCCCATCTGCAATACCCGGCAGAGATCTGCCCCGATATGGCCTGGGATCAGCCAGAACACGTCGATCTAACAGGTGAAGTTCCAACTCCTGACAAATTCACAATGCAACCCAACTGCTGCAGCTTACATTTCTACTCCAAAAAATAGGTTGTCCTTTTAACTGGTAGAAAGTTCTTGAATGGCATGAGATAACCTTGAGCATCTGGTTTTTAACCATGATGTATTCCACAAGGAAAAGAACAAAACTTATACTTTTAGGCAACTAAGCCAACATAGAGAGATGTTTACAGGACACTTTGGTTTATAGAGACTCCAAAGCATACCGAAACACATCATCAAACCAAACCGAACTGAACTAACTCAATCGATTTGGTTTGGGCCAAACCAAATGTGTGATACATTTAAAATTTTATTTATTTATTGTTAATCAAACATAGATTATGTGACAATAACGTAAACATTAATTACATGAGTTTATATTAAGAAGCCAAACAAGGTCGGCCCATTAACTGTACCCCAAAAGGCCTACACTGTGGCAATCGTTATCTCTTTATAGGAGCGGATCATGGCAAGTCTAGTTGACACCCCTGATGAGGAACTATTTCTAGTGTTTTCTGCACAGATTCTTTAGTTGGGAAAGTTGTTCCAAACTATCGTTTTGATTGTTTCTGATCATGATGCGACACCTAGATCTCTCAGTCAAAAGTTGATCGAGGGAGGTACAAAGATCCAGTGGGATGCAACAATATGGAACTCCTTACCTTATTAAAATAAGATGGGAAAATTAATTACAGACCCAATTATAAATATGAGTTTAATCAAAAACCCATTGACCCAATATCCTTTGTGATAAACCCAGTCAACAAAAAATTTATAATGTAAAGCCCTGTCCGTCGAGTCCGCCGTTAAGTGACCGTCTTCTCCATTTTTTTTCCCCTTCTACCCCTCACCCGACGGAGGATCCGCCCGAGCCTTCTCGCGGCGGCTTCCTCGCGGTCCCCCCCCGCCGGAGTCCCCCGTCGCCGCTGCGGAGAGAACCCCCCCCCCCGCCGGAGACCCCGTCGCCCCCGCCGCAGAGAGAACCCCCCGCCGGAGACCCCGTCGCCCCCCGCTGCGGAGAGCCCCGTCGCCCCCCCCCCCGCTGCGGAGAGCCCCGTCGCCCCCCCACCCCGCCGGAGACCCCGTCGCCCCCGAGAACCCCCCCCCCCGCCGGAGACCGCGTCGCCCCCGCCGCGGAGAGCCCCGTCGCCCCCCCGCTGCGGAGAGACCCCCCCCCCCCCACCGGAGACCCCGTCGCCCCCGAGAACCCCCCCCCCCGCCGGAGACCGCGTCGCCCCCGCTGCGGAGAGCCCCGTCGCCCCCCGCTGCGGAGAGACCCCCCCCCCCCCCGCCGGAGACCCCGTCGCCCCCGAGAACCCCCCCGCCGGAGACCGCGTCGCCCCCGCTGCGGAGAGCCCCGTCGCCCCCCGCTGCGGAGAGACCCCCCCTCCCGCTGCGGAGAGGACCGCCCCCCCCCCCCCCCCCCCCGCCGGAGACCCCGTCGCTCCCCCGCTGCGGAGAGAACCCCCCGCCGGAGACCCCGTCGCCCCCCCGCTGCGGAGAGCCCCGTCGCCCCCCCCCGCCGGAGACCCCGACGCCCCCGAGAACCCCCCGCCGGAGACCGCGTCGCCCCCGCTGCGGAGAACCCGTCGCCCCCCGCTGCGGAGAGACCCCCCCCCCCACAGAGCCGGAGTCCCCTTCCAAGGGTATAAGCGACTTTTTCATCCTCTATCTAACACTTGTCATCCAAGTTGGGGCGGAAGTTATAAAAATTTCATACATTGGGTTTTTTATTAGAACATTTCAGTCTCTGGACTTATCACTAAACTGATATTTGTAAACTGGGTCTCCAGTTAAATTCGCCAAATAAGATTCTTGTGAAAAATTTGTAGGGGGAGACTCCCAACTCAATCATATCTGCAAAAGTTCTCAACCTTCCAATTCAGTCCGGGGCAAGTGTTTTCTATGCTAATAGGCTTGAAGACGTTGGTCGCTTATTCCTTTGTTGTGGGATCATTAATTTTGTCTGTTACATCGTTTATAGGAGTTAAAACTTTACAACGGAAAGGATCAGATGATACTATGTCCCTTTTCTGAGGGTAGAATGACAGGAATCCCTCGAGAGCTAATAGTACTATTTGGAATGTCTACCAGCAGTGCTTTGGTCTACATGGCGAGTAAAGAATAGCATAAACTTTTATGATCACTCTGACAGTCCTGTGCGATACTCCAGGCGAATGGCCTTTTCAATCAAGGAGTGGGTTTTTCCTGTTCTGCTGACAGGTGGTGAAGGAAAAACGGGGAGTTAGAGAAAATTAAGCCTTTAGTTTGACCCGGAGGTCTACCACCTTGGTAGTGGTTCGGGTATCTCCTTTTGTCCTTGTATTTTTTTTCTCTGTTATTTTGTACATACTTCTTCCTTTCATAATTATAACGAATTGTGGCATTGCCATCTTCCCAAAAGAAATGTACATGCATTGTCAGATGTATTTATTTTCTCACTGTTATTTTGTACACACTTCTTCCTTTCATAATTATAATGAATTGTGGCATTGCCATTTTCCCAAAAAATATATATACATGCATTGTCAAAATGTATTTCATTACTATTTATGTTTTTCTTTTTTAGTATGTGAGGGACCAGTTTGTGGGTTTACCACCACTATCCAACACGAGTGGACAGTTGCCAGCAACTAACTTGTTCCTCTTTTTGTTTTCTACGTTTTCTATTATGCTTCCTTGGTATCAGCCCAGACTGGCCAGTTCAACTTGATCAGCATATCCGACCTGGATGACCAACCCTGGATCCAACTATGATCAGCTAATTCCATTCATGAATTTCAGCCAATCTAGACCAAATATGGTTGATCTGGCAGGGTCCAAGCCAAACAAGGCTGAACATCATAATGGGATCAGCTTACGCCTTGGGATCAGATTGGCTGGTGGCAATCCTCGATCTGGGATTGGCCAATCTTCCAAACCACAATAAGACAGGTTAGTCAGGTCGCTATATCCTGATAGAGATTTGCCCATCTAGGATAGGAAATGGCAGATTCTGCTGAACTCAGCGGATGACTGGTTCATATCTTGCAGCATTTTGCCAGCAACCGACAATCCAAATCCCAATAATCAAATTCCGCGTACATGTCTAGACGTCTAAAAAAGTTATATATATGAAGGTATAGAAAATACATATATTTGACATCACAAGTGCTTAAGATTAAAGGAAATATAAGTTGGCTCCAGATCACTAAGGTGCTCAAATATTCCAAATACGACAGACAACAATGCCCTAATGAGCACCTGGACGTGTATGTGACCCATATAGAAGAGTTTGCACCCAAAGAGACATATCTTCTCAAATATTTCCCTACCACTCATAGGATTAGTCTTTGAGTGATACTCCAAACTGAAGCCCAATTTTGTACCAGATAGGAGGATATGTAGTAGACCTTTATCAAGCGATTCAAAATAACTGAGATGCATGTCATGCTCGTTGAATTAACTTTAAATATTTCCCTACAACTCTTATAGGATTAGCCTTTGAGTGATACTGCAAGTTTAAGCCCAATTCTATGACCAGATTAGAGGATATGTAGTTGACATTTATCAAGCGATTCAAAATAACTGAGATGCATGCCACGCTCGTTGAATTAACTTTGCTTTGCCAATGGAGGAATAAGTTTGCCGTTGACTTTATCAAGCATTGGCGGAATTTCAATCAGTCTACGAGATTCCCCAATCTACTGGTCAATGAAGAAGCAGTTGGGTTATGCAGGAGGGGCTTGCAAGCAAAGATCCTCTAGAAATTGTTGATGACCAATATCCAGATATTTGATGAGTTGAACCGGATTGGGGTTGAGATGGAAATATTCTATTCTAAGAACCTAGCTATGCCAACCCTTAGACCTAAGATGGTCAAGGATAAATAGGTGGCCTTTAAAGATGTTCACACCGTAGGCTTTGCCCCCACACAATGATAACAATGGGGGCAGGAAAGATGTTCCTACCTTATCCTTGAGAGTTAAGAAGTCCACTCCACTAGTTACCAAAAAATACTTTGGAGGAATGCATAAGCAAACCATATTCTTTTAGCTTGGACCATATGCAAAGGCTGCTCAATATACGCATCAAGAGGAATTTGATTAACCTCCCCCAACCAAAATGTCCCAAGGATGCTGATAAGGTGGATGATCCCAACTTTTGTCCTTGTCACCAAGTGTAGGGTCATGCCATATAAGGATGTTATCCATTCAAAGACATGGCAGAAAATTTAATCCAAGAAAGCATGATTAATATGGGCAAACATCAAATGAGCCCTCCTCAGCCACATGTGAAGCCAAAGTAGTAGTAGAACTTGACGGCCAATGTTATAGAATAAAGATCATCTTTAACAGTTGATGGAACTCATCGGGCACCTAAGCTACAACGTGATGATGAATGATATTCACCCTATTATTTATGAGCTATCATTAAGAATGCTTCCCTTTCTTGAGCAATTCCTCTAGAGATGTGAGATCCTCAAAGACAAGTTGAGGTTCACCATGGTTAATCTGCACCCAATATAGGTGGGACAACTCAATGCAAAAGAACCATTGGCTAACATTGGGGAGTTTGACCTACCTAATGACAGTCACCTTCACCTCCTAGGGGGTCACCTAATGTAGCTAGTTGATCAAGTGCTCAGTCCACTGTAGATGAAGAATGTCAAATATCAGATGCTCATGAATCAGTCTTGTAAGAGAGCCTATGATGTGGAAGGCAGTATCTCAAATCAAAATACAGCGTTTGAAGGTATTCATTTCCTCGGGGGATGATACAGAATCTTTGAATATTGAGCTCATCAGGGCCTCATAAGACCACTCCATCTGAAGCAACGACATCTTTTGATTTCACGTTTTTCCCCAGACAGGGTGCACATATCACAAAACATCAAGGCATGTCTTTGAAGATTGTAGAGGGTGAAAAATGAGATTGAGAGTTTTATTAGGGGCCAAGTCTTTGCATAGGGTGACATTAGATAGATTCCCCCAGGCCACATGGCATAGGAGGACCGTGGCATAATTATGTCAACATAATTCATACCACCTTAAAGGCTAATGTATAGTAGAAGTAAACTAGAGACTCTTTGAATTTTGTGTTTTACCCATATACAAGGTATTCATTTCCTTGTGCAATGACATAAACTCTTTGAATTCTACATTCAACAGGGTATCATAAGACCATTCCATCTGTAGCAGCGACATCTTCGGCCTCACATCCTTTCCACAAACAAGGTGCACATATCACCAGACATCAATACTTGTTTGGAAAATCGTATGGAAGTAAAGAATCAGATTGAGCATCTCATTAGGTAGGTCCTTTGCATAGGGTGGCATAAGATAAATCCCTTAGGCTGCATGTTAGATTGGGGCAACGATAACATTTTGTTTACATGATCCATGCCACCCCAGATGCCAACGTACAGTGGGGGCAACAAGTAGGGCAACAAGTAGGGGGCAATTCGCATAGGTGGGCTCACCCCAAAGTGTTTTCGGCTTATCACTCTCCCACAAGATGTCATGAGGAGGAATATTAAGGTCACTACAGAGTTCCAATGAGATAAGGTGAAAGAGGTTGTCTAGATAGAACTAGAGCAGTAGTGAAGAAGGATTTGCACTCAACTAGAGAAAATCGAGGCCATAGTTGAAGCAACAAGGAGGAGAGCTGAGATATGGGCCATTGAAGCCGCAAAAGTCGTACATGCCAATGATGAGCAACAAATGGTTTCCCCATTGGGGATCGATCAATTTGGTCCATCATAGCAAATAGATCAAGAATGGGAAGAAGGCAACCACCAAGAGGAAGGCTAAACGTCAAGAGGAGTGACTCCGTGTAATAGAGGCTCATTGACAGGCACCTACACCACTCCCAAAGTTGTAGGCATTAAATGACCAGCTAGAGAGAGAAATATAAGCCAAAAGAACAAGTTCAACTCCTCTTGTTGCCTCTATTCCTTGAGACGATTGTTAGAATAAAGCCAAATACAATGAGTGGTATGTAGAGTTCAAAGGGGGTACCTAAATCTAATGAACCTTCCCTATTTGAATAGTGCAATTTCTAGTTAGATGACAATGATGATGAGCTAGATATCTAGAGAATTATAGCCCATATATGTGGCTTTACCTGCAATGTTGTGCGTATGGACCCATCGATTGGCTTATACACTAGGGGTCGTAAGGAATAGGGGTAATCCTCTCACCCAATAGCAACATATCAACGGTGAAATAATATCAATGCTCGTGGGAGAGGCAGGGGTCGGGGGCAAAACTCAACAAAAGATCAAATTATCTACTTTTGTGATGAACAACATAGGCCAGTACCCCCGCCTAGTAGTTCACTTTCGAACCTCCTCTGACGATGAGGAGAACAATAAAAATGCATCCAGTATGCTAGTCAGAGAAGCCAAAGGATCCAACAAGTTTATAGTGACAACCCAGGGAGATAAGGCGGCACCATCTAATCCAGCATAGTTGTTCCTACATGAGAATGCAAAAATGATGTCAACTAGCTAGAGGCTACCCTCGAGCACATGGAATAACAGATAGTTGTCCCTAGGCCAGATACTCTTCCTCCCATAAGAGTGGTTAAAAAGAACATCGATGAGAGGGTTCTACTCTAGATGAGGAGACCCCTAGTTTCCCTGAGTATGTGGGGAATCATATTCTTAAGCAAAGAGTTGAGGATAGCCCTTGTTGCAGTGTTGCAAGAGCCCAATATTTATGAAGCTCACATCGTTGAACTTCTCAACTATGAAGCTTATCAAAGGTGAAATAATACCATGCTTGCAGAGAAGGTAAGAGTCGGGGGCAGAACCAAGAAAATGATCACATTATCTACTTCCAAGGTAAACAACATAGGCCACTACCTCCTCCTTTGATAAAGCAACCTCCTTGAGGTGTAGTTCACATCCAGCCTCCTTCAATGATGAGGGGAACAATGATGTAGCTAGTTTGCTAGGCATAGAGGCTGGAGGATCCAACAAGACTATAGAGACAACCGAGGGAGATGAAGTGGCTCCGTTTGATCCAGCACAACCGGCCCCACATAATGATGCAACAAATGATGTCTACCAAACCGAGGTTATCCCCAAGCATGTGGAACAACAGATAGTTGTTCCTATGTCAGATACTCTTCCTTCCATAAGAATGGTTAAGAAGGTTGATGAGACGCTTTTGCTTTAGATTCCTAAGTTCCCGAAGTATGTGGCATGTCACATCTTTAAGCAAGGAGTTGAGGAAAACTCTTAATGCAGTGTTGCAAGATCACGAAGCTTATAAAGCTCATATGGCCGAACTTCTCAACTAAGCTTATGTAGCATCTTAGTCATTTACTAAGGAAGATATGTAGCTTGCCAACTCTTCCACAACCGGCTGCTATGTATGAAAGGTATGATCAATGGACATGAGGTCGGACATGAGGTCGGTCGAATACTGATTGATGCCGGAGCCATGGCGAACATCCTTCCTATGAAGACATTCAAGACTCTATATCTCATGCCTCAAATGTAGAAAGTGTCAGGAGTCCTCATCTTGGTTTTCAATCATAACTCTTAAAGGGCATTGAGCAAGGTTGAGGTGGTACTAGTCCTCAATAAGTTTAGGACCTATGTTACATTTTATATCATAGATACAAACACCATCTATAGAGATCTATTGGATAGACCCTAGTTATATGGAAATTGGATTGTGCCCTTTACTATGCACCACTGCATCAAATATAACAAAAGAGAGAGATAGTACAAGGACATTGCCGATCAGGCCCCTTTCGAAGTGGTTAAGTGCTAGATAGTCGATGCCCAATTATATTTCAAGGTTGATACCTCTATGTCCAAGGCCAACCACGGAAAGTAAAAAAAGATGGTCGTCGACCCAGATGATGATTATATCGCCATTTGTGAGGCTTAAATGAAAGTGCATTAGAGAATGATGAACCGCAGGGTGGCTTCCTAGTTATATAAATCAGCAAGAGTGGCACCTTGTCAAGTTTGAGGGAAACTCAATCACGAAGATTTTTTTAAGATGGCATATGCATGCCCCCATACTTGTTTACAGATATTGGGGAGCAAGATGTTCATATTGAGGAAATGATGGAAACTTTCATGGTCCCATTCTCGAAAGGGCGATGTTGCGTCTACCAAGGAAGGTCAAGTCACTCGGGGGTCGCTTGACCCGTCCAGTTTCCAGGCCGACCGGCCCGACCTTGACTTTGCTGGGGCAACTCCGCGGTGGCCCAGTGTGGGGTCACATGGCTCGACTGGGGGTCGGATGACCCGGACGACTAGGTAGCCCAACCTAGTTCAACGAGGTCACTATGTCTTTCTTAACATAGACTTTTTATATTTTTTTTCTTTAGGGAGGTGTTGCCATTGATTACAGAATCGCTGGAATTAGATCGGAATTGGCCGATTCCGGAATCGGATTAGATTCCATGCGAAAGAGCCGATTCCAGCAGGAATTCCGTGGAATCGGTTGAAATCGGTAGGAATCGGTCAGAATCGATCCGATTTCGGCGATTCTGTCTGGAACCGGTTGATCTCGACCGATTCCACAGTAGACCGCTCTGGTCAGTTTGGTTTGATTCCCGGTTCGATTCCAGACCGGGAATCGAATCGATTCTAGCCCTAAAAGGGCAGGAATCGACCGCTGCAGTCGATTCCGACGATCTAGCAGCGCGGCGAGGCTCCTTTCGGCGATTCTGGGCGATTTCAACACTCAGAATCGAGGATTCCGGCAATTCCGAGGTCGATCCCAGCTCCCTGTGCCGATTCCAGTGCGATTCCAGCGATTCCAACAGCAATTCCAGCGACGATTCCAACGATTTCGGCGATTCCAACTGATTTCATCAAGGGATTCCGCCGATCCAAGCTCCGATCGACTTCGATTCAACCTCATCTTTGATCCTTAGAAAATTATTGGTAAGATTTCTTTGTCGAAAACTCCGTACGCTCATTCTTATGCATTTTCGACGACTCCGAACGTGGTTAAACTCGGTGATTTCCGACCGAACAACTCCGGTTAAGTTCTAAACTAATCGATTGGATGTTCTTTGCACGGAAAAAATTCCCAATATCCCGTACGCATATTTTTACACATTTTCGACGACTTCGAGCATGGTTAAACTCGGTGATTTTTGATCGAACAGCTCCGTTCAAGTTGTAAGAATATCGATTGGATGTTCTTTGTACGGGAAAAATTACGGATACCCCGTACATTGATTTACGACCATTTCTGGCAAATACTAGTGTGTTTGATAGACTGTTTGCTTCCCTAACAATGCCTAAAGAAATTTTTATGTTTCCAAATAATTTTTAATGCATTGTTTACAATTTTTGCAGGTCTAAGTAATGGCCGATCAATGTGATGCAGCACCAACACGTCTTTCTGACATGAGTTTGGAACACGGGCATATGGTAGACCCGGTTAGAAAGAGAGAGCAATACAAATGGTGTGGGAAGGAGATGAATGGGAGGGTGTTCTGGATGAAACAACATATTGCCGGAATAGGTGGAAATGTAAAAAAATATTATAAAATGTCGAGGGAGAAGAGTGAGGAGATGAGACTTGAGAGGCTACACGACAGGTAGAGCCTCTCAACCGGCTGTTAGAATTGAGCAGAGGGAGGAGTTGCACGATGAGCTACTCTAGAGGAGGAGGGACCGAGATTTGCCAACCTAGAAAGGAAAAGGCAAGGGGAAGGCACCAGCCGAGCCGGAGCCAAAGAGCGAGGAGGAATCCACGGACTCCGAGCTTAGACATGTTACGCATGCTAGCAAGCGTGCATTTGCTGAGGACGAGGACAGGAGGAGAAGAGCAAGAGGGTCAAGGTCCAAAGCTGACCCAACTCTTGGCCGATCAACATCGGCTCGCCCTACCTGAGACCAGGAGACGGAGGGATGGAGACAAAAGCCACAACGCCATTCTACCAGTACTCGGTTTACGCCGAGTGATGAGTACTTATTTAGGAAACAGAGTGCTGGGCAGATGGGGATTAAACAAGCTATGAAAGGGGTGAAGGCAATAGGAACGGTTACAAAGAGAGCCGTTCGCCACATTGTGAAGTGGTTTTTGCATGAAGGTATCACTTTTAAATTGGCATTTATGTGTGTTTTATTTCCTTAAGCTTAATTTTTGCCTGATCCAAATTTCTTTTAACTTGATGTAGGCATCCCAGCATATGCAGCCACCAACCACTACTTCCAGACGACGGTGGATGCCATGGGTGAGGCTGGACCGGGTCTGCAAGCCCCGAGCAGCAGGTGTAAATACAGCGCTGGGCTAGATGAGGAGGTGTAGGAGTTGAGGGAGTGGATGGATGGATTCAAATTGGTGTGGAAGGAGCGGGGTTGCACAATTATATGTGACGGGTGGATAGGTATTACCAAGAGGAGTATAATAAACTTCTTGGTGTATTGTTCTGAGGGGACCACATTCTTGAAGTCAGTAGATGCTTCTGGGAAGATTAGAAATGCCGACTTCATTTTTTATTTGATGGATGCAGTGGTGGAGGAGATCGGGGAGGATAATGTGGTTCACGTTGTCACTGACAACGAACTTTCATATAAGGCGGCTGAGAAAAAGCTGATGGAGAAGAGGAAGCACATGTTCTGGGTGCCCTGTGCGGCACATTCTATTGATCTCATATTAGAGGATATAGGCAAGGTGGAGAATGTATCAACCCTTGTCAGGCAAGTGTAGACGATCACGCCATTTATTTATTCGCATCCTCATCTGCTACATATTATGAGATTACACACAGGAGGGCATGATCTTGTTAGGCCTGGTTTGACTCATTTTGCCACGAATTTCATTGCATTGGAGAGTTTACACCGGCATAGGTATGCTTTGGTTAGGTTCACGCAGTCCGAAGAATATTATAATTATATGGTGGATCATCTGCACAACAAGCAAGATCAGCTGAAAATTTTTGTCAGGTCTGAGAAACAGATCGCTGACAAGAGATTTTAGGAGAGGATTGTCTACTACTTGGCAATCATTGAGCCACTGGTAGTTGTCTTGAGGTTGGTAGACTCAGATGACAGGAACCATATGGGCACGCTGTATGATGCCATGGACCGGGCAAAATTGAAAATAAAAGAGAAGAATCCCAGAGGTTACAAAAAGTGGTGAAAGATCATAGATGACCGATGAGACAAGACTTTGCACCATGATGTCCGTGCTTTAGGTTAGTAGGTTCAAAAAATATTTGTGCTTACCTATTTTAAGTTTATTTAATAATTGTCTTATTCATAATGTTAACTATTAAATTATTACAGGATATTTTTTGAACCCTTGCATATAATATGGAGGACTGATTCCCATTACAGGACTATTAAATTATTAGTAGTGAATAATTACTAATAAACATGAAATAAAGTGAAGTTCATATTCAATTGATTCAAAAACCAATTAATTGATACAACATGAAAATATAAAAAATAGGAATTTACAAGATATCATTTTAATACCAATATCTAGGATATGGATATTGGCCTTCCTCTTCTTCTTGCTGCTATCAATGCTCCTGAGTTGTGTCCAGTCTTGTATATTGTCTGGGACCATATCCATATGAAAATAATGCCGATGCCATGCTATCAAGGTCGTAGGTATCAGAATGCGGGACAACCGGGACATAGGCAGACTCTGGTGGAGCTAGTGGGGGTGGTGGAGGAATCCATTACTATTGAGTCTCGCCAAATGCTGGATACTGTGGCTCTATAAAACGATGATGTGATGTTTGCTCATCCAGCGTGGAATACAGCTTTGGCCGTCGTAAATTAGGTGACTGGGTTGCTGTTGATGGCTACGTCACTGGTATGCACTCCTCGCCATCATCAACTGAGGAGTGAGAATGAGCCTGTGTGCTGTCATCTGGGCTCACAGGACGCCTGATCTCCAGCTTCATTCTCTTCACCTCTTCAACCATCTCTGAAGTACCAGAATCCAAAGATTTTTTCAGCTTTGCAAATCTGCCCATTTTTCGTACAGTCATTTTTGTTTTCATTTTCCCTGGACTACGAATGGGCTGGGTAGCAGCGGCTGAGACTGGAGCTGGGGCTAAAGCTGGAGGTGGCTGCCCCATAGCTGCTGGGGCAGAAGAAGGCCCTGCATGAGCCTGAGAAGTAGGTGGAGCTAGAGTTGGAGCATCCTCCTCTGTTTCAACACCATCCAACTCTCCTTCAACCCATGCACGGTCATCGAGAACAAACTCAGCTGGATGATCCCTGGCTGCCCTTTCCTCTATCTAGGAGGTAAGTGCATGCTCCTCCTAGAATATCTGATCCATGTCCACCTCCTCAGGTGGTGGTGTGGCGGAGGTATGCCTCTGCTCGTATGGATCACCTGCGAACCGTGTAAATCGTTCCTCACTGATCTTCTGTCGATCCTTGATATTTTTGATGCACAGCCTCATATTGTAATGACAAAAGACCAACTTCTCCAGCCGGAATGAAGTCAACTTGTTCCTCATTTTTGTATGTATTAGGTTAAATGTACTACAGTTCCTCTCACAATGAGAGGAACTGGTGCTCTGGCTGAGTATCTTGATACCGATGGCAGCAAGTGGATTCCATCCACTCTTGGTGTTCACCTGAACCCATCACTCAACTGCAAAAAGAAAGAAAGAAAAGGTAAACAATTAGCCCATCATCTTCAATAACTTATATGAAAAAAATATTCATCATAAATTAGTATACCAGGTGACACTTTATCGCACGAATATCTCAGATCAGCATCTGAGTATACGCCGACCCTCATCTTATACTTTTCATCTGAAAAAATTTTAAAAAAATTTCATTAGTTGTCTAATAATTAACTACTTCAAAGTATTGAATAAACTCTAACTTACTTCTATCTCAGCCTCTATCATGTCCTGCTGAGATCGGCAGAGACGTTGAATAATAGTTAATGTACCCTGCATCACCTCATTGTCGTTCACCACCTATCCTCCATATTATATGCAAGGGTTCAAAAAATATCCTATAATAATTTAATAGTTAACATTATGAATAGGACAATTATTGAATAAATTTAAAGTAGGTAAGCACAAATATTTTTTGAACCTACTAACCTACAGCACGGACATCATGGTGCAAAGTCTTGTCTCATCGGTCATCTATGATCTTTCACCACTTTTTGTAACCTCTGGGATTCTTCTCTTTTATTTTCAATTTTTCTTGTCCATGGCATCATACAGCATGCCCATCTGGTTCCTGTCATCTGAGTCTACCAACCTCAAGACAACTACCAGTGACTCAATGATTGCCAAGTAGTAGACAATCCTCTCCTAAAATCTCTTGTCAGTGATCTGTTTCTCAGACCTGACAAAAATTTTCAGCTGATCTTGCTTGTTGTGCAGATGATCCACTATATAATTATAATATTTTTCGAACTGCGTGAACCTAACCAAAGCATACCTGTGCCGGTGTAAACTCTCCAATGCAATGAAATTCGTGGCAAAATGAGTCAAACCAGGCCTAACAAGATCATGCCCTCCTGTGTGTAATCTCATAATATGTAGCAGATGAGGATGCGAATAAATAAATGGCGTGATCGTCTACACTTTCCTGACAAGGGTTGATACATTCTCCACCTTGCCTATATCCTCTAATATGAGATCAATAGAATGTGCCGCACAGGGCACCCAGAACATGTGCTTCCTCTTCTCCATCAGCTTTTTCTCAGCCGCCTTATATGAAAGTTCGTTGTCAGTGACAACGTGAACCACATTATCCTCTCCGATCTCCTCCACCACTGCATCCATCAAATAAAAAATGAAGTCGGCATTTCTAATCTTCCCAGAAGCATCTACTGACTTCAAGAATGTGGTCCCCTCAGAACAATACATCAAGAAGTTTATTATACTCCTCTTAGTAATACCTATCCACCCGTCACATATAATTGTGCAACCCCGCTCCTTCCACACCAATTTGAATCCATCCATCCACTCCCTCAACTCCTACACCTCCTCATCTAGCCCAGCGCTGTATTTACACCTGCTGCTCGGGGCTTGCAGACCCGGTCCAGCCTCACCCATGGCATCCACCGTCGTCTGGAAGTAGTGGTTGGCGGCTGCATATGCTGGGATGCCTACATCAAGTTAAAATAAATTTGGATCAGGCAAAAATTAAGCTTAAGGAAATAAAACACACATAAATGTCAATTTAAAAGTGATACCTTCATGCAAAAACCACTTCACAATGTGGCGAACGGCTCTCTTTGTAACCGTTCCTGTTACCTTCACCCCATTCATAGCTTGTTTAATCCCCATCTTCCCAGCACTCTGTTTCCTAAATAAGTACTCATCACTCGGCGTATACCGAGTACTGGCAGAATGGCGGTGTGGCTTTTGTCTCCATCCCTCCGTCTCCTGGTTCCAAGTAGGGCGAGCCGATGTTGATCGGCCAAGAGTTGGGTCAGCTCTGGACCTTGACCCTGTTGCTCCTCTCCTCCTGTCCTCGTCCTCAGCAAATGCATGCTTGCTAGCATTATTAACATGTCTAAGCTCGGAGTCCGTGGAGTCCTCCTCGCTCTTTGGCTCCGGCTTGGCTGGTGCCTTCTCCTTGCCTTTTCCTTTCTAGGTTGGCAAATCTCGGTCCCTCCTCCTCTGGAGTAGCTCATCGTGCAACTCCTCTCTCTGCTCAATTCTAACAGCCCGTTAAGAGGCTCTACCTGTCGTGTAGCCTCTCAAGTCTCATCTCCTCACTCTTCTCCCTCGGCACCTTATCACATTTTTTTACATTTCCACCTATTCCGGCAATATGTTGTTTCAGCCAGAACACCCTCCCGTCCATCTCCTTCCCACACCATTTGTATTGCTCTCTCTTTCTGACCGGGTCTACCATATGCCCGTGTTCCTAACTCACGTCAGAGAGACGTGTTGGTGCTACATCACATTGATCGGCCATTACATAGACCTGCAAAAATTGTAAACAATGTATTAAAAATTATTAAGAAACATAAAAATTGCTTTAGGCGCTGTTCGGGAAGCAAATAGTCCATCATACACACTAGTATTTGCCAGAAATGGTCGTAAATCAAAGTACGGGGTATCCAAAAATTTTCCCGTACAAAGAACATCCAATCGATGTTCTTACAACTTGAACGGAGCTATTCGATAAAAAATCACCGAGTTTAACCATGCTCGGAGTCATCGAAAACGTGTAAAAATAGGCTCACGGGATATTAGGAATTTTTCCCGTGCAAAGAACATCCAATCGATTAGTTTAGAACTTAACCGGAGTTGTTCGGTCAAAATTAACCGAGTTTAACCACGTTCGGAGTCGTCGGAAACGCGTAAGATTGAGCGTACGGAGTTGTCGACAAAGAAATCTTACCAATAATTTTCTAAGGATCGAAGAAGAGGTTGAATCGAGGCCGATCGGAGCTTGGATCGGCAGAATCCCTTGAAGAAATCGGTTGGAATCACCGAAATCGCTGGAATCGTCGCCGGAATTGCTGTTGGAATCGCTGGAATCGCACTGGAATCGACACAGGGAGCTGGGATCTACCTCGGAATCGCCGAAATCCTCGATTCTGAGGGTTGAAATCGCCCAAAATCGCCGGAAGGAGCCTCGCCGCGCTGCTAGATCGTCGGAATCGACCGCAGCAGTCGATTCCTTCCCTTTTAGGGCCAGAATCGGTTCGATTTCCGGTCTGAAATTGAACCGGGAATCAAATAGATGTATAGATGAACATTTAAGTTGTGGTCTGGAATTCAAACCCGGAATCACCCTTTTAAGTTGTGGTTGTACATTGGATCAACAGATGTATAGATGAACATCATAATACAACACCAAACACGAAGAAGAGAATCTTATAGAAAACTTTAGATCTAGCATTGAAAATAACATAGTTGTCTATATTTTTCTTTTCTACCTCGTAAATCATTTCATAGAAGAAAGTGAATAGGTAGTTATTTAATTTTATCTTCAAATAGAAAATATGGCAAGGTATCCAAATGGCAATAGGTGAACCACATGGTTTTGGCTAGTAACCATCTTCAACAGTGAAGATGGAGATCATGTCCATATTTGTCATGAAATGGTGAAGTCCGAGCATCCTCTTGAGATGCTCTAGGATGATGATGATGACCACTAGGGAGCACTAAAACTAGAAGTGAGATGAGGGAGTGAATGGGCAAATGTCAAAGAAAATAGAGTAGCTGAAATAGGCAAGCACTTATGAGGATGATGTCGAGGCATGACAAAGTAAGGGGCTTCCTCTGGTTGTCATAGGCATGTGCGAAGAGGGAGAAGAAGCCAGCAATGCACTTTGGTAGAGGGTGTGGGAGGAGAATATGTCAATGAAGAAAGAGAATGCAGCACATTCTTGGAAGATGCCCTTGGTAGGATCAACTAGTGATTTGTCTCCTGATGGTTGTCTGGAGTGGCGACTGCATAAGTGAAGAGAGAGTAGGCTCATGATGCACTCGGGAAAAGAGGGAGGCAGCCACGTCTGGAAAAAAAAGCTAGTGTGTGGATTTGATTCAATAAGAAGCTTTTAAGAAATCAAAAATTCATTTAGGCATCCATTTATACATTTTATCAAACAAGGCCAAATGCCTAACCTCTGACTAAATAAGTTAGTATGCCTTCAATAAACGCAATCAAATAAGGCCTAAGTTACATTACCTAAGGACAAGGTCAAGTCTACTTTTTTTTTCATCCTCTTAGGGCATATTTGATATAAGAATAATTAGAAGATAAACCTGATTTATTCTTAAGAAGACAAGGTGGAGTGGAGGCCAACTTTGCATATGGCTATTAGATGATTTAGATGGTAGGAGAAACATCCTACAAATTTTTGATGATTTACATAACTCTCATCGTACAAAGATGAAATATCATGATGACATTCACATAATAGTTGTTTCTTTTTAATAAACAAAAAATATTTTTGGTAACCATATTGTTTCTCCCTTTCCCTCCATCTTTCCTCTTTTCCTCCTTTGGTAGATAGACCCCCCTTCCTTGGATTTCTCTATCTCTCCTTCTCTCCTTGCAAAAGATGCCCCCCCTCTCTCTCTCTCTCTCCAATTTGCTCTGTCCCTCATAGTCTCTCTCTCTCCTTGCCTCTCTCCCTCACGATCTGTACATCATTCCGCTGCTCCCTCTCGTGCTCTCTCTCTCTCTCTCTCTCTCTCTCTCTCTCTCTCGTTTGCTCCTTCTCTCTCTCTCTCTTCCTCTCTCTCATATTCACGACATCGCCATCAACGTCAAGGACAGCCACCATTGCTGTCATCAGACACTGCCCTCATTCTCCCCCTTGCCCAATCATGCAATCTCAATTGCTACCATGACCTGCCACCAACAGTCAACCACTATCGCCACTGCCTCGTTGTCGACAACCTCCTATGCGTCTGCCTGCTCCAGACACGTCTACTGCCGTTGAACATGTCTATCATGAGCATCCATCTCCTTCGATTGTTGTCGTGTCTGCCTCTGTCAACCATGCACATTTGCCCCTCAGATGCTAGGAGTCATCAGCCCAGTGTTGTCGGTCCAACATCACCCGGTTTGGTCTGGTCCAACAGATTTTGTTCAAAGGCTTAGAAAATCCAAAAAAACATAAAATTCTAAAAAAAAATCACAAAAATTCAGGTAGAGTGTCTTAAGCTCACTATAGTAATTTTTAAATAGGTTAAGATATGATAATATAAAAAAATTGAAAAGTATGTAATCTAGCTTTATGCTACTATTTTGATAGGAAATATTGAAAATAAGAATAAAGAATCCATGATTTTATCTTAGTTAGTTATTATTAGGACATCATGTTTATTATTCTACATATGCTTAGATGAATTGTTTATAGGATTTCACATTTTTAAACCATGAAATATTATACAAGTGGCTTGTTTACCTTTAAATATAAAACCTCCATGTTCTATGTGATTAAAAAAATTAATGAGATATGCTTGGAGGTGTTTAAAATGGCAGCATAGTATTTTAGAAGCATGCTCTTGTTTTAATTATATCCTTGTTGTCATTTTGTGTAATCATGTTTGTAAGTTTGATTAGTTAAATGGTGTTGATATGACTATGTTATATGTACATAAAAATGAGGATTCGGTGCATGATAGAATGGTGTTATAATGCATAAAATGATAATGTGTATATATGAAATGATGAAATGTACATGAAATGATGAGGTGTATGTGTGAATGATAGCTTGCATATGAAATGATAATGTGCACATGAAATTATGGTATGAAATGATATGAATGACATTGAGATGATGATATGAACATGATATGATGTCATGATAGGTTATATGAGCAAGATATGATATGACAAGTCAGATGATGAAGCAATGTGTTCATGCTTGATGTTGTTTTAGTTTTAATGTCTGCTCTATTTTGCCACACAGACGTGTGTGCCTCTATTGCTGCACTCCAGGTGTTATCCTCTATTTTGCTACACATACGTGTGTATGCCTCTACTTTGTCACATAGACATGTGTACCTTCATTGCTGCACACCAGGTGTATGCCTCTGCTCTGTTGCATGCCTAGTGTATGTCTTTGTTTCGGATATATACTCAGAGAACACCTATCCCTATGTTGCACCTCAGTAATAACTGATTTATTCGGTCCAATAATCTATGAACTAAATTTAATTTTCTCAGTACCAATAAAATGATTGTATGTATGACTTGAAATTTAGTTAAATTACATTGAAGATACGTGAAATGATAAGTTTATTTTCTATTCACTAGATCAAGATTAGATAATTGTTATCCATGTGGATATATGATAGGACTTTCAACATGCTATTAGAACTTTAATTTTTATACCATGATATGCATATATAGAAATATTGTATGAAGTTTGCTATGTTCAAAAGCTAACATGTGATATCTAGTATCCATTGACTTAGAATGAAAGATATTTGTATGTGAATGTTTGCAAGGTATATTCTATTATTGTTAATTGTAGAGTGAAGGGACTAACACCTACGAAGTCAACATGTTCACCTCATTCCTTTGTTAATGTACCATTTTCAAATTTATTGGAACCTAGCTTTGAGGAAGGAAGTGTGTTAGAAGGTCAAGTTGATGGGTTTGAGGATGAAGAACTAGATGCTTAGATATGTTGGTTATTTTGGTGTGAATTAAATACCTTGGCTTGTATCGCCAAGAGAGTAGCATGTTTTACACTATCTAGTTGTTTGGTCTTTGTTATGTTTTGGACCTTGTTATAGGTTATTTGGGACTTATCTTGTTGAGGTGTGCTTGTTAATCAAACCACTTTTATCATGAGTTTTTATCTTGCTGTCACAATGTTGGAAAAATTTTATTTTCTGCAGCACAAATTAGGTGTTATTTTTTTCCAAGTCATGACAATCTTAATGGGGACTAAGACCAGATTATAGTGATGACATTGTGGTAGCACAACAAATCACCCCATACTTAATAGGTATGCAACTTTTGCCAATTGCAACCATTACAACTCTTAGTCATATTTTTCTTCTAGAGTTATAATTTTGTGGTAGCACAACAAATTATATACATTAGTTTGGTCAAATTTGTTTATTATGTTATGAGAATATATTCTTTATATAGAACTTGCGATATCACAACAAAGTCATGCAAATAGACCATCCCAAAATTTGAAAATTGCCTTAGCCATAATCATCGTTCTCTTGTTGAATGAGTCTTGTTGTAGCACAACAAACCCATCCACCCATCCAATATAAGATTGTCCCATTAAGACCACAACAATATGGGGCTTACATAAATCATTCTTGATGTCTCACATTTATCAACTTAATTTAAAATAAGGAGATATTTTATTTTAGTCATATCAATAATATGTGCTAAATATAATATATATATTTGGAATATAATGTATCCAAGATATTCCAAATAGCACATAATCCCATATCACATATGTAGGAAATTAAAATAAATGATCATGGACTTTAACCTTAATAAAATGCCACATTGAAACCAGAACAATGTGCATCAAATGGAGATCTAGTATTAGATGTTGGTGTATACATGCCTCCACTTTCTGAAGAACTCTTCTTTAAGTGGTCCCACTCTCACCTCCTGCACGAATTGACTTTTTGTCATTACAAGCATTTAAAGGGTACACAGACCCACAAATGTATATGACTTAATAAGAAACTTTGGTTTTAACCAAGAGGAGTACATTAATGGAGAGAGGTAGAATGTACAATCAGAAATGAATAGAGAGGGGAAGAGACTAGTGATTTAGAGTATTATCTCATAGAATATTCACTGTCACTTACAGAAAGTGGACGATCTATTATTATCCGCTCAGTTGTCTCTATTGGGTTTTCATTATACCCAATTCATCATTGTACAGGACCATTGAATTGATGATTTATAAGTCAATGATCAAAGCACAAGATCCACCCAACAAGGCATCATTGACGACTTAGGTCAAAGATCCAACTATGCAACCGTGATGATGAAAAATCTTGATTGACTATTCAGTAAGGTACCATTCAAGATTTATAATTCGGTCAGTTCAATGAACTCATTTAACTAATAAGTACTTGTATATGTATTTCAGTGACTTCACACTAATGACCAATGAGATCAGTCATCCTCATAACATGATAATACATCACACACACTATTCTACCTAGGTCCTTGATGTCTTGTCATAAAGATCTTATGATTAAGAATATTTAGATCACATCTAAATGATTGATCTCATTATTATTATCTCATTATGATTTAATCAGTATTACATGTATTCAAGTACTTCATTATGATGTACATATCTATTAAGAGTTAGTAATATAGAGTTCTTTATTTGATTAAATGAGATTTCTAAAAATGTCAAATCATATCATATACAATTGGCATGTAAGGTATACATTGATAGAAATGTATACCTTACAAGTCAATCATATATGATATGACTCGACATTTCTAGGAATATCTCATTCAATTAAATAGACAAGATTTCATTTCTAGCTTTTATTAAAAGCATATATCGTAATAAAGTCTTTGATCACATGCAATGATGATTGAATCATGATGAGATCATGATAATAAGATTAATCATCAAAAGATATGTGATATAAATGTTCCTAGTCATAGGATCCTTAAGACGGAATATCAAAAATCCAGATAGACTAGTGTGTGTGATGTCTTCTCATATGATGAGGATGACTGATCTCATTGGTCATCAATGTGGAGACATTGAAATACACACATAGGTGCTCATTAGTGGAATGAGTTCACTGAAATGATCAATTTAGGAAAACTTAATTAGTATCTTACCGAACTATCTATCAAGTTATTTTTACATCTTAATAGCACAATTGGATCTTTGATCTGAGTCTCCAAAGATGTTTATAGGATATATCTTGTACTTTTATTATTGACTTATGGATCACCATCTTGATGGTCCAGTATAGTTGATGTATTGGGTGCAAGAAAAATCCGGTGGAGGCAATTGAGCGACAACAAGGGATCATTCACTCTCGATAGGAGAGAGAGAATGTCCTATAGATAGTACTTTAAATCTTTGTCCAATGTACTTAAGATAATTGGAAAAAGAGTTTTTCAATTGATCTGAACCTGAGTGCAGGATCTCAAAGAATCGGAATATTTAGGGGTTGACAGTTGATGCCGAACCCCTGATTGACCAGGACATTGTATGAACGAAGATTTAAATCCATGTGGTAGTTGATGATGGAAAGGCTCAATAGATATTATTTAACTCTCCAAAGTCATGGGATCATAGGATATGACTTGTACCCTTTATGATCGGAAAGCCATAAAACTGTTATCGGATAACTATTTTGATTTAATTTAAAGGAATTGTTCTTTTAAAGTAATTAAGGCTTCAACTAAATTGACTATTAGGCCTAGTGGGTCACACACATTACATCTAGTTAATAAAATGAGAGCATGAATGTAATTTTATAGAAGTTTTGAATTTTTGTGAAAAAATCCATCTTCTATATATAAATGGCTTATGAAGCCAAACCCTAACAAGCCATAGGGCTGGAGCACATCCCAAGCAGCCTCTCTCCCTTCTCTCTTCTCTAGAAGGTGATCTCCCATGGTTAAGCATGGATCTGGAAGGTTTTTGGAGGCCCGAAGGAAGGGAGAAGTCTTCTATTGAAACAAATCATGTGGATACTGCTAGAGATCGTACAATTGAACAGTTTTCAGCAAGGAGAAATGTTCTCTCTTTATTCATGGTGAGGAATTTTGGAAATCTTATGAGGTACTCTCGTTGTACTTCATATTCAGCTCCCTATTTTACTCATTCGACATCGATCAAGGCAAAGATCATAATTTTAAGGAATCAAAATTTTTTCACTGTCATTTATTGATTCCTTACATATATTTATATCCACTTATATTAAAGACAATCACCCATCTAGCTAATCTTCATCAACTCAATGTGATGCTCAAATAGTCTTTAAGTTACCACTTCAGTTAGTGGATGTACAATGTTATTAATGAAAGATACCCTATCTTTACTTATTATATCTTTTCAAGCTACAATCTTTATGATTTTATTGTATCACTGCATAAGTTTTAAACTTCTGATGAGACATCGATAGTCTTCATTGTTTTCGTAAAACAATGTACACTTTTAGTGAAAATTGGGACAATCTTATATCTTAAATGAACATTTTCATCTAAACTACTTCTTAAACAATTTGCAACCATTATGTATTATACTTCACATTAGTTGTAGATTTTGCAGTGTTCTCTCACATAGAACTCTTCAATCTCACTATACCACCATTATATTGACTTTCTATCAAATGTATCTAACTAGAAGCTTGTGTATGTAAAATCACAAATTTTCAAGTCTTATCCTCCATTCTATAGAGAAACATCCTTAGTGTTTCTTAAGTACTTAAGGATATATCTCTTAACTATCTAGTAACTCTTCTAGATTTACCTAATAAATGCTTAAACTTTTAGAACATTAATCACATTAAGCCATGTATATAGTATCATATGCATGGTAGACCCTATGTTGAAAGCATAAGGGCTCTACTTATGTGCTCATTCTCTTTTTTAAAAGAGATAAAACTCCATATCTCATAGGTAAGATACCTATCTTGGAGTTTTCTATCTCAAACCCTTTGACTTTGATGTCTATATACATAGTTTGGTTAAAACCAAACATCCTATTATATCTATCTAGATAGATCCTAATATCCAAATTATGTTTGGAAGATTAATTTGATAGCTAGGTTCACTGATGATAACATACTTATTTTATTCTTAATGACCAGTATGTCATCTAAATAAACTTGTCAATAAAATTATCGCGCTCCCACTTGTCTTCTTATACACATAGGGCTCCACTTCATTCATAACGAAGTTATAAGATTTAATATCATTAAACATTTTATATCAACTATGAGAAGTTTATTTCAGTCTATTAATAGACCTTAACAACATACTGATAGAAATGTATGTCTTACAAGCCAATCATATATGATATGATTCAATATTTTTAGAAACATCTCATTCAATTAAATAGGTAAAACTTCGTTACTATCTTTTATTAGAAGTGTATATCATAATGAAGTCCTTTATCACATTTAATGATGATTGAATCATGATGAGATCATGATAATAAGATTGATCATCTAGAGGTATGTGATCTAAATGTTCCTAGTCATAGGATCCATGAGACGGAACATCAAAAATTCAAATAGACTAGTGTATGTGATGTCTTCTCATATGATGAGGATGACCGATCTCATAGGTCATCAGTGTGGAGACATTGAAATACTCACATAGGTGCTCATTAGTGGAATGAGTTCATTGAATTGACCAATTTAGGAAAACTTGATCTGTATTTTATCGAACTATCTATCAGGTTATTCTTACATCTAAATAACATGATTGAATCTTTGACTTGAGTCGCCAAAGGTGTCTTACCAAAAATATTTTGTGCTTTATTTTTGACTTATGGATCACCATCTTGATGGTCCAGTATAGTTGATGTATTAGGTGCAAGAGAAACTTGGTGGAGGCAATTGAGCAGACAACAACGGATCGTTCACTCTCTGTAGGAGAGAGAGAATGTCCTATGGGATAGTACTCTAAATCCTTGGCCAAGGTAGTTAGGATAATTTGAAAAGGAGTTTTCCAATTGATCCAAACCTGAGTATAGGATTTCATAGAGTTGGAATATTTAGGGGTTGACAGTCAGTGCTGAACCCATGACCGACCGGGACATTGTATGAACAAAGATTATATCCGTATGGTAATTGATGATGGAAAGGCTCAATGGATGTTATTTAACTCGCCAAAGTCAATTGGGATCATAGGATGTGACTTGTACCCTTTATGATCAGAAAGCTGTAAAAACTATTATCAGATAACGGTTTTGACTTAATTTAAAGAAATTGTTCTTTTAAATTAATTAAGGCTTCAACCAATTTGACTATTAGTCCTAGTGGGTCACACACATTAGATCTGGTTAATAAGATGAGGACATGAACATAATTTTATAGAAATTTTAGGTTTTTATGAAAAATTCTATATTCTATATATAAATGGCTTATAAAGCCAAACTCTAACAAGCCATAGGGCTGGAGCACGTCCCAAGCATCCTCTCTTCCTCCTCTCTCTTTAATAAGTTGATCTCCCATGGTCAAGTTTGGATCTGGAAGGTTTCTAGAGGCCCGAAGGAAGGGAGAACTCGTCTATTGAAGCAGATTGTGTGGATACCACTAGAGATCGAACACTTGAACAGTTTTCAGCAAGGAGAAATGTCCTCTCTTCATCCATGGTGAGGGATTTTAGAAATTCCATGAGGTACTCTCGTTCTACTTCATATTCGGTTCTCGATTTTACTCGTTCGACATCAACCAAGACAAAGATCATGGTTTCAAGGAATCAAATATTTTTTCATTGTCATGTATTAATTCCTTACACATACATATTTGGATGTTATTGGAACTTGATTTCCTGGGGTTGTATCATATACACCTATTCTTTAAAATAACTAATGAGGAATACTATCTTAACATCCAATTGACTTATCTTATAGTCATAGTGAGTAACAATGAAAATATGAATGGATTAAACTATGATATAGGTAAAAATATCTCTTCATAGTCTAATATTTGATTTATATAATATTGTTTTTAACCATCTTTGCTTTGAAGGTCTCTATCTTTCAATCTACTCCATTCTATCCTTTAGTAATTTATTTATTATTTATGAATGCTATACCCTCAGGTGGATGTATCAAGTTCTAAACTTGATTAGAATAGATAGAGTTTATTTTGGATTTTATTATCATTTCCTAGATGAAAATCAATATCTCATATACCCTGAGGTGGATATATCAAATTATAAACTTGATTAGAATAGATAGAGTTTATTTTAGATTTTATCATCATTTCCCATATTAAAATCAATATCTCATATTGCTTCCTTATAAGATTTTGGATCAACATCCTCATAATGTTGTGCCTCACTTCTTCCATCAAAAATATGTCACACATATCTCTTAGATTGAATAGGCACAAGTGAAGACCTATGAATTCCCCGTGTGTAACACTCAGCTAGCATCTTTATAGAAGTGTCCTCAGGGTTGTGAGGCTGGAATATCTTCCAAATCTACCCTATTCTCATATCTTTTTTAAGGTGGAACTCTTCCTCTACAAATATAGTAAGTTAAGTACCCTTATCTATAAGGGTGGTAGAACTAATATTCATAAGTTTTCTTAGGATATCTCACAAGCCAACACTTCATAGTCTTATATTCCAAGTAGTTAAGGTTTTAAACTTCACCATGGTCGGACATTCTGAAACATTAACTTACTTAAGATCAAGCATTAACCCCCTTTCTATATCTCATATGGAATAATCAAAATAGACTTATAGAAAACTAGTTTAAGATAAAGTGGTTATACCCTACACAATGCAACTTCTTATTTTAGTTACTCAATTAAGTTAAGATGTGTAAAGCGATATCTATTAAAATTAGATTCTATTAACTTCCAAATTATGTGCGAATGATGTACTTTAGTATTCCCTTCATTGATCTTATCAAAGAGTTTTAATACTCTTTCCATTATTATCTTTAATTCATTATTAATCTCCAATGATCTTTCTAAGGACTCGGATTTATACTTCTTAAAGTATATATATCCATATATAGAGACATCATCCTTCAAAATTATGAAGTAGAAAATTTTCTTTAGCCGTAATAGACAAAGTTCAACATACACACACATATATATATATGAGTTCTAAAAACAAAAAACTCATTAGCCTTTTTTTTCTATCTAACAAATGAAGAATTGGTCACTTTGTTCAATGGGATAAGACTCATATTTGGTTAATGATTCAAATACATTTACCTATATTTTCAATTTTATGGAACTCATTAATTTTTTTCTTATTAATACGACCATGTTTTTAATATGCTAAAGAATATTTTGATTTATATCAATATATTTTTTCTTAAGAGAAGTATTCACATATATTATGTTAGCTAACATATATAATATGATTAAACAATTTATTAAGTTCATACTAGTAAACACTTTACTATTTAGAGTCATAGAACAATTAGCATTTTCATAGCTTATAATAAATCATCATTTATTCAAACAATAAATATAGATAATGTTCTTGTATAATGATATTATAACAATATTAATGATTTAGATATCCCTATAATCCTATTAAAGATTTGTATCTCTCATCAGTAATAATACAACTTTTGCACTATTTCATATGTAAGTCAACATCTTCTTCATTATGTTTTCATTTACTTATCATTAACTACAACACTTTGTAGATATAAGATGCATATCTAGTATCCCATACTAAGAGATGCATTTATCGTATCTTATAAATGACATGTACATCTAGTATCTAATACTACAAGATATATGTTTGGTATCTAATGCTATTATACACACATATGGTATCTAATACTATTATGTGTGTATATAAGAAAGCACTAACTTAGATGCATGAAGCTTCTTAAGTTCTACTATTGCTTTATTTGCAACACACATTGTGCTTCCACTTTCACCTACCATCATCATGATAGTGGAAGAGTTTTATGTCTTATTTAGGTTTTATTATATTGATCGCCTTCTATGACTTTTAATTGTCCTTCTATTTTCATATGATGACCTTACTTCTTTTCATTGGTTTCACCAAAAAAAGATAAGAAATGAAGCTATATTTTTGTTTTAAGTTGCCCATAATTAACTCATCACCATGAGCCATGATAGATGTCATATCCATTTATTCATGTTGCTTTCACAAAATATATCTTATAGAGGTTCACATCTAGTATAGGGCAAAACAATGCATCTTATCTATATGATATTATGAGATAAAGATCACATCTTCTCTTATACTATTAGATAGTCTAGGAGGCACTCACTTCTAAAGTAGGTTGATTATTTGATCAACTATGAGAACAATTTTTTTCGTTATAAATCAGTCTAAGAAGTGTGAGCCATTAAGCTACTTGATATTTAATATGCCTTACTATTGGTGATTTATCATCTCATTCTACAACAAAGATATAATTTTATTAATATAATATTTTAGACATTAATTTAAAATAACATACGATTTTTTATAGTAATTTATGCTCCCACTATTTTTTAACGAATTTACATATCCATCAATATGCAAAAATGGGACATCACAATGAGATCCTAGTGAGGATTAAGTTTTTATTAACCTTATGGTGATGACCTTAGGCTAGCACAACAAATCACCCCATACTCTATAGGCAACTTTTTCCAATTACAACTCTTACTCATCTTTAGCCTCTAGAGTTATAAATTTATGGTAGCACAACAAATCATATACTCTAATTAGGTCAAATCTGTCTTTTACGTCATTGGAATGAATCTTCACATAACCTTTGTGGTAGCACAACAAAGTTATGCAAATGGTTCACCCCAAAGTTTGACAAATGTCTTGACTATGATCATTAATCTCTTGTTAAATAGATCTCTTTGTAGCACAATAAACTCATCCAATCTAAGATTGGCTCATCAAGACCACAACAATGAATAGCTTTTTGTAAGTCACTTTTAATGTCTCATGTCAATCATCCTGATTAAATGAGAAGCGATTTTATTTTAGTCTCATAAATAATATGTGTTAATTATAATATATATACCTTTAGAATATCTTATATCTAAGGTGAAACATGTAGCACACATCCATGTCATATATGCAAGTAATTAAATAGATGATCATGGATTTAACCCCAATTATGCAACATTGGAGCCATCAAAATTATTTTTAATCAAAGGGAGTATATTAATAAAAAATGTAGAATGTACAATCAAAATTAAATAGAGAGGTGAGGAGGCATGAGTGCCTCCATCAAACACATTCATATAAATTAAACATTATCACATGTTAATTAAATGTAAGTTCATGCCCTCCAAACATCCACACCATTAAACATCTCATGTTCATAGTGTGAATACATGATGTTAATATGATGTAACATTTATACCATAAAAATATAATTCATAATTTTTTAAATTTTCAATTTTATGCTTGTCGAATTTTTCCTAAAATAAATAACATGAAAACATGTAAACAATTTATATGAAGCTAACAAACAAATCTAAACTATTTAGAACATTCGTGAATTCCCAAACTTGTGCAAACCATATAAATAATAAACTAAACATCATTATGTTAAAGTACATTAATTTTAACAATTTTTATTTTAAAACAATTTTAAAATAAAAATATGCAAGATCCTATGGCAAAATGGCCACATATCATCTAACATGTCATTAAACACTTCAATATCTCATTAAATAATTTCCAAAATTTTTCAAAAAAAATTATAGTAATTTTTATTTTATTTTTATTTTATTTTTAAACATTTTAAAAATTAATTAGAAAAAGATTTTGGCACATTGTGCTTTCCACCCAGATGTGCCAACTGTGGCCAATTGCAATGCCGCTTTGCACCGCAACCTACTAGTGCTCGCTATCCACGGGTGCATCAGCCTCTGCACGACCTAGAGGTCAAATCTTGGTCAAACCAAGTTATCACTTAAAGTGGATCTGACTGGGGCTCTTACCAGGTCCCAATGGACCCGGTCATGCTTTGTTCTCCACTTGATAATAGCAAAAACTATATAAGGCATAGGGAGGTACTAAAGCAATCCAAAACCAGGCTTTTTAAATGTGTAAAATTCTATAAAAATAGGATTCCAAATATAAATTGAATGAGGATTCCAAATATGGTAATATTATTCTTTTAATCATTGTTTAAAGATGGAAAATGCAAGGGGAACATGCCACCACCTCTAGGGTTCCTCTCATCAAAAAACACTAAATTCTCTTCCTTCGCCACCATTTGAATCAAAAAAACTTAGGAAACCTTAGGTAATCATATTACTCACCTCGCAAAGCCTTCACATGGATTCAATCCTATCAATGGATGGAGATTTCATGAAATCCCCAAATTTGGATAGTGATTTCCGCAAAATCAAATCATCATTTTTTAGACTTTCCACAGGACACTATAGTGATCCAAAATTTGAATAGTTTTATGGCATTGGAAAGCCTTATGTCATGAGATTCCATCAAAGCTAACCAATCTCAAATTTGTATCACAAGAATTATGACAACCTTGTCAAAGTAGACATTTGCACGAATTTGGGAAAATGTAAAATACATAAAATTTTATCAATTCAACTTTAGTTTCAACCAAGACTTGAAACTAGCTTTGGCAAAAATATAAGAAATCACCTTATAAAATTTGCTATAGTGGAAGTGAAGATTACTATGGATTCATGTTGATATTGACTCAATCGAAACTGAATGATAAAAATTGAGTACTGATTAAAATGGGTTCGAATATACTTACTATGAATTCATCTAATCTCATGGAGAAGAGAAGGAAAAACTTTATAGGCTTTTCAAACCATCCAAGTGCACGGTCTCTAGTGGTATCTACATGAACTTCCTCCATAGACAGGTTCTCCTGCATATTAGACCTTTCGACTCACCCCAGACGTTACTCCACCATTGAAGCTGTATACGAATTTGGCTCTCTTAGCTTGATGTGGTATGGCCAAATTTACTTATATTTATAGAGATTAATTTTTTTTCATAAAAACCTAAAATATTAGTTTTTATGTGTGTGACCCAATAGGCCCAATAACCTATTTAGTTGAGGTCTAATTAAAATATAATAATCAATATTTATTTAATTAAATATGTTATTTAACACCAATTAATTAGTCTATCGATCATGAAGGGTACAAGCTACAACCCATGATCTCAAACAACTATGGGGATAATCTTATCTTCATCAAACCTTTCAATCATTTGTTACTGCATAGATATAAACCTTTGTTCATTACATATTCCAGTCAGATAGGACTACGACAACAACTATCAACTCCTTAATATACCTACACTATGAGATCCTATAAAACTTTATTTCTAATTATCTTTTGTTTCATGGCTAGGAATTGAGAGTATTATCTAATAGGACACTCACTCTCACTTATAGAGAGTGAGCAATCTCTTGTTATCTACTTAATTATCTCTATTGGGTTTCTATTGCACTCAATCCATCGATATATAGTTGAATCAGTGATTCATAGGTCAATGGTCAAAGCACAAGGTGTGTTCAACATGACATCTTTGGTGACTCAAGTCAAAGGTCCAACCATGCAACTGTAATGATAAAATATTCTAATTGATAGTTTGGTAAGATACTATTTAATATTTCTAATTCGGTTAGTTCGGTAAACTCATTCGACTAATAAGCACTAAGATGTGTATCTTAATTTTTCACACTAATGACCAATGAGATCAATCATCCTCATAACATGAGAAAACATTACATACATTAGTATATCCAAATACTTAATGTCTAGTCTTAAGGATCTTAAGACTAAGAACATTTGGATCATGTCACTAGATGATTGATCTTCTTATCATGATCTCATCATGATCTAATCATTATTACATTTGATCAAGGACTTCATTATGTTGTACGTGTCTATTAAGAGTTAATAATGAAGATTTGCATATTTATTTGAATAAGATATTTTTAGAAAAAAATCAAATCATATCATATATGATTAGCTTGTAGAGCATACATTTCTATCACTTGATACAGAGAAGAATTTTGTACATAATACAAGTTGATGTGGGGTTATTGTATTTGCAATTCCACGATTCCACTTAGAGCTAGCAATGTGCCACATTTGTCTTATGTAATGTAACATGAGTATATATACATTTGAATGTTATAGTGGCATGAGGTAATTTTCTTCTCCATGCTTATTTCTAAATTCTTCCAACTCTGTGTCTACTTATCTTCTGCATCTTGTGTTTAACTTTATGCAAATCTTCTTCAATCTCACTTGCTATCAGAGCTTCTATGATGTCGATGGAGAATTCTTCAAGTATTTCTGCTCATATTATTTAGTTCTCTTCCAAGGTACATTTCACGACACTATCTCTCTTTACCTCACTTGCAAATATTTCTCATTACATCTTTTTAAAACTAAATGAGGATAATTATATGTTGTGGAGAGCTAAATTTATACCTTTCTACAATGCTTACAAGTTAATGGGACTTGTTTATGGTAGTATCTCGTGTCCTCCTCTATTTTTGGATCTATCTTATCCAACCAAAGGAATTGTAAATCCATATTTCGAAACATGGAAGTAGTATGACTATCTAGTAATGTTTGTCTTTATTTTTTGTCTCTGAGCCTATTTTGGCATTGGTAATTGGACATGATAAACCAATGGAAATATGAAAAGCTATTTCTACAACTTATGGTTCATCTTCGAAGGCCAGGGTTCTTTAATTGAAACTACAATTTCAACAAGTGAAGAAAATATCACCAAGGATCACTGAATATCTGCATAAAGTGAAGTACATTACTAGTTCATAGCCATGGTAGTTGATATGCTTGCTCTAAGTGACCTACTCTTATATATCCTAGCTGGTTTAGGCCCAAAATATAAATCATTTGTGACTACAATACTAAAAGATTTGATGCTTCATTACTGTCCATAAAAATATCTACAAGATGCACTTACACCATGAAATGTTCCTTCAAAAGAATCATCAAGAAGTTACATATATTAGTGTTGACATGGCTAGAACTAATTGAACTCAAGTCAACAACAATCAAATAATATTTACATAGCTAAATCAAACAAATTCTATGGCTACAAAAGAAACGGTGGTGGAAATGGATGTTATAACAATTTTGACAAAGCTCAATCTCAACAAAATTTTTAGAACAATGCTCAATCAAATGACCACACTATAAATAATGTTTAATAAGACAATTTTGATAGAAATCAAAATGATAGTTGAAATGTTTCGAATGTGTGTCAGTTATATGATAGAAGAGGGCATGTTGCCTTACACAATCAAAAAATATATGACATAACTTAAAAAAATGAGCAATTCAAAAAATAGTTAGCGCAACTTTACATGCAATTTCTAGCCATGCAATTCTCATCTTGCTTCTACTAGTTCTGTTAACTTAGTGGCTCCCAGACTTTGGTGCAACTAATCACATGACACTTGATTTAGGTATTTTAAATAATCTAATTCCTTACAATGGTCATGATAAAGTTAAAATTAAAAAATAACGATGAAGGCATGAATATATCACATATTGGACAATAAGGTTTCAAGTATTTTAACTTTTTAAATACCATATATATTCTCTCTTTAGCAAAGAATTTATCATCAATTTCTTAATTTACAAGAGATAATGGTGTGCTTTTCAAGTTTTATTCTAACCATTGCTTGATAAAGGACATCAAGAGTATGACAATTTTGTCATAAGGAGTCAATTATAATAGACTATACTACCTTTCTACTCTCATTGTTCTAGAGCAAAAAGTCATGTTAAACATTTTCCATCTTCCACTTATGTGTCAAAATATCCATTAAATATTGTTGACTCTGATGTCCTCATACTAGTAACAATGAACGTAAGTATTATGTTACATTCATAGATCATTTTAGTAGTTAATTTTGATTTACCCAATTATGTCCAAAAGTTATAAGTTTACTATTTTTATACATTTTAAACAAAAAGCTAGAAATTCTTCTCAAGAAAGATCAAATATTGCCAAAGTGATTGGGATGGGTCTACCTTATGACATAATGGAACATGGACTTTAGGTCTACCTTATAATGCAAACATAATTGGCTTCAAATGGGTTTGTAAAGTAAAGAAAAATTCACATGGATGTATTGCAAGATATAAAGTAAGGTTGGTTGCTAAAGGGTTTACTCAAGAGCATGGTCTATATTATAATGAAACTTTTAGCCTTGTGGTTAAACTGGTTACAATTAGATTTCAATGGTAGCTGTCAACTACGAAAATGGGTTTTGTCGTAATTCAGATTGCCACCTCAAGAGTGAATGAGAAAGATAGGAAGGGAAACACGAAAAAACTCTCACCTTAGTCCCACACTCACATTGATCCCCAAAATTTCATCTCTCAGCGTCGCTTGATCACCAAAGAGATGGTTCGGGTCATGTGGGAGGAGGATGAGAAAAAGAAGAACTTAAGACATGATGTGGTCGGCAGGAACCGCGGGTTTTGCTTTATGCAATGGAAATAAGAAAAGGACCATGTGTGTACCTTAGCGGGAAGAGTGTGGGTTAAAGCTTCTCCTTCTTGGGTCGGCCGATGAAGAAGAGTCTTCAACTTGTGGGTGCTTGGTTTTCAAATGAAAAAACAATTAGAACTAAACAAAGTGAAGTATATGCAAAGAAAATAGAATGAAACAGACAATTAAAAGAAAACTGACCAGATTTGGGTTACGTCTAACCTCCTCTTTTATTTTCAAATTTACAGACTAAAGCTAATGAAAAAAAATGTAGCGATAGGAAGAAGAACAGATAAATTTTGAGCCCAATTGAGGAAGATATGGCCAAATCTGGGTTGTCGAAAATGTTGAACAGCATCCAGGATCTTTCAGATGCGACTTTGCTTCAGAACCCGCCACGACCAGAACTGACTTCAGAATTGCATGTTGTCAATTGGAAATGAAAGAAAGCTTGGAGAGGAAGAACTTTTCTTTTGACAACTCAAGCAGCAGATGTCCACACGCTTCTATAGAAGCTGAAGAAGAGAGACCTGGCTGAACACGTGCGAACCGACTTTCCTCTCTCCAGAACCAACTTCCTCTCTCTAAAAACTCAAAATTTTCTCTCTAAAAATTACTAGAACGATGCAGGGGGGGAGCTTGAATGTCTTGAGCAGCCTTAGGGATTGTGAAAAACTCCCTGGAATGACCAAAGGTTGGCTGAATTTATAGGAGAAAGATTGGCGCGATCCGGCCTAAAAAATAGGGTTAATATGCCCTGGTCCTGAGCGCATGCACCCTGGTCTAGGGTGCATGCACCCCCTCTAGCGGCGCATTCCATTCAGCCAAAGAATCCAGTCTAAAACAATCAAAAATTTGATCTGATCCAGTTGGAGGTAGAATTCCAATTGAAAATTTATTCCTATGTGCCCTCAATTGGGGGCTCATGGGAACGTGCCCCTGAATGGGGACACATCAGAATGTGTCCCCAAATAGGGGCACATTGTACTTTTTCTGCGCACCTATGTTTTGAAAGTCATTGCGGACACTCTCGAACTTGGAATTTAATGCTATATGTTGCATTGGAAAGATAACATGTTGAGGAAGCTTTTTATAGTGACGCATAGGCCACTACACACTCTAAAACATCAGATTTTTATCTGTATGTTAGGATAGTGAATGGAGGATCTAACATTGGTCGAAATGATTCTGACAGCCAATTGGAAAGACAGAACTGTAGACCGCAATTTTGGCCCAGCTGGAGAGTCTAAATTCTTGTTTTCATGGAAGATATTCAAAGCGGATCGTGTTTTCCGGACGGATCAAGTTTCTGGCACGTTCCGAAGGGAGGTCAATGGAGCGATCAGCCGCGCCAAACACCCCGTGTATAGGGTACCTGGCGCCCTGTTTATAGGGCACCAGGCGCCCTATATGTAGGGCGCCAGGCGCCCTATAAACAGGGCGCCAGGCGCCCTATATACAGGGCGCCTGGCACCGTATCAAATCGATTTGACAGGCTGATTTGACCCCCGCAGTGACTCGTCTTGTCGATCTGACAGACCTCATGATGCTAGCGCCCCATATACAGGGCGCTATGCCACATGGCACTGTTTTTCGAAAATGGCCAAAGTGCCCTCTTTTGGGCTATAAATAGCCCCCCATTTGGAGCTTGGAGGGGGTTCCAACTTCGTGCCACCCTAGAGCTCATCCAACACTACGATTCTAAGCCATATACACCCTCCAAAAGTCTCCAAATCGATCCAAATTCGTTCACCAAAAACCCAAAAAAACCCTTCTGTTTCTGTCACCCAGAAAAAATGATTTTCCTCCAACTTTGAGAGCCTCTACCCGTCTCTCCTCTTATATCCAGCACCCAAACCCTCTTCCATTGGCTTCATTTGAGTATTGTCTACAAGGAGGATCCCCTACCTCGTCCCGGAAGCCACCCAACACTCTGGAGCGGCGTTGCAAAGAGGAGAAGAAAATCTGTTCGGGCCAGACTTAGTGCCCCGTATACAGGGCGCTTTGACTTGGTCAACGCGCCCCATAAAGGGGGCACCTGCTCCTGGCGCCCTATATATAGGGCACCAGGAAGGGCAGAAGCTTGTTTTGTTATTTTCGAAATCCGATCGCTCGTTTAATCGAGTTTTTATCTCTCTCTTTCATCTTAGCACTATTCGTCATGTTATTTAGCATGTCTTATGTTATTTTTTCGCATCATATATATATATATATGTTTAAAAACCTACCAAAAATAGGGGTTGGGATTCCGTCCCAATCCGGTTAGTTCATCCCCTTTTGCATGATTCAAAGCCCTTCTCAAGCATGATGCTATACTCGCGCCAGAGCTATTGTTCTTCATTTATTTTTCTTCTTATTTTGTGCAGGACATTCTTATAAAAATTGATCGGAGTGGAGCTTCAATCCGATCGTAGGTGAAAGAATTCCTAAAGCTCTCCCTTCTCGGCCGGCCGAGAGAGGAGAAGTTAGAACCTAACGATCTCCCCATCCACATCCCCAAGGTACGACGGTCAAATTCTCTTTTCATCTAAGATCACTTGCTTGATACTCAAGCACACTTTGGAGCCCTCGGCTCCTGGCGACCACACACACTCACACACGCTTGTTCTCACCTTCGCACGAGCCTCACCGACACGATCCGGGTGCCTACACCTTTTGGCGACCACGGTGGGACCACTCTTGCTTAAGTGAGTTCTTTTCATCTTTTAAAAGAATGTCCGACGTTTTCATCCTTGCTTTGGCTCTTGCTTGAGTTCTTACATTTTCCTAGCATTCTCATTCACTTGCTTGCTTATCTACTTGCTTCAGTTTAGCATCACTTAGTTTTCTCCGATTTACTTGCTTCCCGTGGATTCTCTTTTTTTTTTTAAAAAAAAAGGACACCATCTAATTTTAGACTTGCTTTGATCGGTTTACTTTGACCTTGCACTTTGCATTACCTTGCTAAGCATCTTTGCATATTTTATTTTAAAAAAAAAATCTATGTTCTCCTTTAAAACATCTTTAGTGAATTAGTACTTGCTCTCACCTTACATCATTGTCTTGCTTACGTGTCTTCCAATATTTTCTTGATCGTTGCATGCTTTTATTTTCTTCTCGTTTACTTCTCATTCCTTGATATCTCTCTTGCATTTAGTTTGCATTGGAGTTTGTTCGGCTCCTCTTGGTCATCCGAGAAGGGGGGCTCTCTCCTCCCAAAGCCTCACACATCCAAACACCCCTCTTGGTGGTTGCCAACTCCTCCTCCGGGGATTCCCTCTCGGAAGGACTGGGTAGCTTCCATCAAGGCCTCCGTAAGTCCCCAGACGTGAAGGATTCCCTCTTCACTGATCGGGCAGGTTGTACCATTTCATCCCAAAACCCGGAGTACCTACTACCTATCGCTGTGAAAAGAGTGACAACCTTAGAGTGCTCGGCGTTGTGAGAGCATAGGATCCTACCCATTTATTTGAGTGGACATTATCTCTCTTAACAAGCCACTAATTTAAGGTTGAAACAAAAAAACTTTTCGGTAATCATTCTAAGTCTGTGCCATCACTTGTTCGCAAATCAAAATTGAAAACCAAAAACCAAAAATTTGAAAACACTTAACAAAAACCCAAAAGAAATCTTTGTTTGAGGTTAATTTGCTTGATAACCTGTTTGTTCAAACGAAAACCAAAAATCAAAAAAAAGGAAGAAGCTTTTAAAACTAAAAAAAAAGTTTCCCGTTTTTTTTTATCACCTTGCCTTTCCATTTATGAACTTGAGATCAGGGCGACTCGTCGGAATGACGGACCAAGAGTACGAGCCATTGCAGTTGGAGTATGACCAATCCTACCTCCAGCCGGATGCCGTATGTGCCGTTAATGAGCCCGAGATGCTCCCTGAAACCAGTTCACCCCGACCCCGCCTGCATGCTCTGTGGGAGGCATTCGCTCATGCCGACCCAATTCAATTACAAGCCATTGAGGCCATCCTGAAAGGAAAATCTCATGTTAGTCACACCCATGCCGAGGGTGGTCACCATACTTCTACCCCCCGGTTAGCAACTGACCAACCCGGCGCACCAGTACCGGGCCATTCTCACAACGGCCCCTTGATTCCAAACTCACCCCATCCGGTGGCCATCTTGAACCACCCGGACCCAAACAACACCACGCCACTTAGGCCACCGGTCTATCCTTCCGCATACTTCAATCAAGCACGTCCTCAAGTGCACCACCCAATATACCCTCCTTGCCCGGCCGCTTCAGCCTACCCGACGGCCATGCCGGCAAATCAAGCATCTGTCCTCCCCCCTCCTCTTGTCCGAGAATCCTCCGTTGATCAAGCTGTGCTCAACAAAATCAATAGGATGGATGAACAATATCGGGAGCTCAAACGATTGATCGACACACGAGCTCTCCCCGAAATATCCCTTCCCTCTCTCCCCATGTTCCATCTTCCTCCTACTGAAATGCCCATTTACCACCCATATAATGAAAATGAGATCCCTTTCTTCCACATCACAGAATTTCTCTATGTGTCTGTCATGTGGCGTAACGATCCGAGGGCCCTTGCATACCTATTTAGGAGATCACTAGAGCGCTCCCCGTTGGAATGGTTTTATTCACTTGACCCCTTGGAAGCTAGCAATTTTGACACCGTCAAAGCAAAATTTCTGCAAAGATATCAAGATCGAGTCGGTCCTACCTATTCAATCACAGATCTTATGGCTGAAAAAATGAGGAACGATGAGGACTTTAAAAGATATGCCGATAGATGGAGGGCAATGGCAGAGAGGTTGACAAATGCACTGTCAGAATCAGAACAAGTAAAAATGATCATCACCAACGCCACTCCGGCCCTGAAGAATGTATTGGCATTACATCACCCTGCCACGATGAGCGAACTCTATGAGAGAGCACGGTACATCCAAACCCAACTCCGAGATTCTCCCATCATGAACCTCTTCGACCCTAGGCCCCGAACCACCAAAAAGACAACCACCACCACCGCTGGGCGCGTAACCAAAGGCGTGGTAACTAATGAACATGTCAATATCATAGGGAACCCGCCCAACAATCACCAACAGCAGTACAGAAACCCTCGCACAGAAATCCCCGCCAAACCCGGCCCGGCACCTCGCCCTCGCATTCAGCCCCAACCTTTTCGCCACCAAACACCAAACCAAGATCCCCAACGACCGGTGCAAACACCCGCCCCCAAAGAACCCCGCAATCGGCCATACAAAACTTTGCACCTCAACCACCACGCCAACCAACCACCTATAACCAGGCACCTCCCCCCGCCGCCTACGTGCCACGAAGACCAGGGCCTAGAAGAAACCACTATCCGCCTTTACCGTACTCTCTCACGGACATTTTTAATGCTCTTATGGCGGCAGGGCAAATTTCATTGCCAAGAGAAAAGCTGGAGTGGCCGCAAAATGCCAACATGGACAAGTATTGTTTATACCACAGATACCCGGGGCATACAGTGGAGAATTGCTTTCAGGTTAAAGATTATATCCATGATCTCCACGAACAGGGAAGCATTGACTGGGGTCAAATGGGCGAGTACATCAAGGCGGTAAAGAACCAGCCTCAGCAGCAGCAGCAGGCACCAGCCCGACAACAACAACAAGAATCCGGTCTAGGGATTATTCAGAACCCATTACCCGCGCACGCACCCGCAACAGCACCAGAAAACCAGAGGGTTAACCCTATTCTAACCTCCACCGATGAACCTCGCAATAGAGGCCAGAATTGGAAAATTAAGGGACCGGCTTCCTTCATGAACACTAACCCTCCAAACCACAACAACCGAACCATTCACTCCATACCACGAGTTATCCCCGCCAGAAGAAGCCAACCACCGATTATCCGCACCCTATCACAGCCAACCATAACACCACCAGCCGTACAACTCCAACCGGGTAGGACCTTGATCCGCCCGGTCGAACCTCCACAAATGCCATCATCATTAGGACCCATCATCGTACCACCTCGTACAACCGTATCACCACAACCTACCCGCATCCCTACAACCCGAACTATCATCACCACACCCCTACCTAGGCCTCCCATCATCCGACCTAACCCTCCGTCTACCCCCACTACACCAACCACAGCCCCTCACCTTGCCACGGTGCTTAGAAGCGGGCGCATGTTTCAAAGGATTTTCCCTGCACCGGTCAACTCCGGACGGTCACAAGAAGAAGAAGAAGAGCACCTAGAAGAGCCGGCCGGGGACATCATATGATTTGTTGAAACACCTTGACAAAACCCCGCGCGGATTTCCATCCCGGAGCTGATCAAAAGGTCCAAAGCCCATCAAGAAGTTCTTCAAAGAATACTTACAAAGAGTGATGGTCAATGAAACCCTTCCCCCCGAAAAAATTGCGTCGGTCTTGACCCCGAAAAGCGAACACCCTGCTCTCACTTTCACCAAAGAAGAATTGGCTGAACCAGATGCAAGAAAATATGCACTATGTATCACTGTCAGTATTAACGAAACAAATGTTGAATCTTGTCTAGTTGACACCGGTGCATCTATCAATGTCTTGCCACCAGAAACGCTACAGTTGTTTGGAATCCCAGAAGAAGATATTCGGCCATCACAAATCACTGTAACAGCATACGACAATTCCAAGAGGCCCGCCCATGGCATGGTCACACTTGAAGTCAAACTTGGACCCCGGGTTGTTACTGTCGACTTCCATGTTTTGGATATGGATCCAACTTACAAAGCCATCCTGGGAAGGCCTTACCTGGAGTCATTGGAGGCCGTAGCTTCAACCAATCACCAATGCATCAAATTTCCCTTCAAGGGACAAGTCGTCAAGGTGGTAAGTATGCCCGTGGATTGCTTGGTTACTCTCCCCCTGGCTTGCCGAATCAACCGGTATTTACAATCCTCGATCTGCCGAGGGATAAAAGACAGTCCAGGCAAGTTTGGAGAAAGAAGAAAGATGACGCCAAAACCCTTGGGTGGCGTATGATGGAGAATCTGGGATATTAAGAAGGCCGAGGACTGGGGAAAGAACTGCAGGGCATCACAGAACCCATCCAGCTAGTGAAGACAACATCAAGGAATGGGATAGGGTATGATGGGACACGTGATAATGGCCAAAAGACCGGCCAAAAATACTTCCAAGGATGTCTGCGCAAGTTCTTTGATAAGAGAGAAACAATACAGATGATTGAAGAGCAAGAACCACAAGAACAAGTGAAGAGGAAGAAGGTGGGCAACCTAGAGGATGAGACATATATTGACGTATCATGGTTATTTTCTGAAGAAGGGTCAAGTGATGAATCGTTCTGCAACGAGCCTTCTAGCAGTCAAAATCCAGGGCATTAACCAAGTGTCATCTCCTCGGATCTAGCAGACTCATTCCCGACAAATCCATTGTCAGTTCCACCAGATAGCAAAGATGGATGCCCTCTTTACCCGGGTTGGAAACAACAACCAACCAAACCCCCTCTGTGTTTATGTTTAGTACTTCTCAAAAAGATCAAAAAAAACGTCCTTTTCTCAACCCAAATTTCGCTCGAAGAAACGTCCCAACTCGCTCCGAAGGATGACCCGAATCAGGAGGCCACTCGATCTCTGATCGATCTCCTTTGCCCTTCGTCCATAAATTCCACTCCATTCACCTCCTCTTCACCTCCTTATTTACCTCCTTCTTATTTAGGTTTAATTTTCAGCAAAAGCAAAACAAAAATCAGAGGTAGAAGAGTTCCAGGAAGATATCTGCATCAGTTAGCTCGGAAAAGCTTAGAATGCGCCAAGCTACCGGAATATTTAGAGAATGCAATCCAGATAGGAGAAATTCGATATGAGGAGAGAAACAATATTGATCCGACTTTAGGGGTCTACGAGGTTGTATCGGAAAAGGATCCTGACACTGAGGATGAAGAGGAGGATTTGGCTGATGCCTATGCATCCGGTTTAAGAAGATTCGAAGAACCGTCAGCCACGGTGGATGAACCGACTAAGGAGCTTAATCTCGGAACACCGGAAGATCCTAAGAATATCCTCATCAGTGCCAACCTCGCCCCTTTAGAAGAACAGAATCTAATGGGGGTGTTACAAGAATACAAAGACACGTTCGCTTGGACATACGAAGATATGCCGGGGTTAGATAAGTCATTGGTAGAGCATCGACTGACTTTAAAACCTGAGGCTACCCCGGTCAAGCAAAAGTTAAGAAGATTCCACCCAGACGTGGCATTAAATATGAAGGAAGAGGTCGATAAGTTGCACCAAGCAAATTTCATCAGAGTCGTCCTCTATCCACAATGGGTGGCAAATATAGTCCCAGTCATGAAGAAGGGTGGAAAGGTTCGAATTTGCATTGACTTCAGGGACTTAAACCAAGCGTGTCCAAAAGATGATTTCCCCCTTCCTCATATCGATGTTCTTGTTGACAACACAGCTGGATACGAAACCCTATCATTCATGGATGGATACTTAGGGTATAATCAAATCCGGTTAGCAGAAGAGGATCAAGAGAAGACCTCATTCACTACACCTTGGGGAACTTATTGTTACGTCGTCATGCCCTTCGGATTAAAGAATGCCGGAGCAACTTATCAAAGGGCCATGATAGCGATATTTCATGATATGATGCATAAATTTGTAGAGGTGTACGTGGATGATTTAGTGGTCAAATCTCGAACCCAAGAGGAGCATGCTGAGGTGTTGAAAAGGGTTTTGCAACGAGCCAGGGAATATAAGCTCAAGATGAACCCCAAGAAATGTGTGTTTGGAGTATCATCTGGAAAGTTACTTGGGTTCATTGTCAGCAAAAGAGGCATCGAAATCGATCCCAACAAGGCCAAAGCCATTATTGACATGCCTCCACCAAAGAACCTAAAAGAGCTGAGAGGGTTGATTGGTAGGTTACAGTTTGTTCGCCGGTTTATCTCACAGCACTCCCAAAGGTGCAAACCTTTCTATGAGTTAACCAAGGCGAAGGCCGAATTCAGATGGGATTCGAGATGTCAAGAGGCATTCAATGGTTTTAAGAAATATTTGTCAAGCCCACCTGTGCTCAAACCTCTGGTTCCCGGTAAACCCATGATCTTATACATCTCGGTCTTGGAAGGATCCTTGGGAGCAGTGTTGGCACAAGTAGATGATGAAGGGAAAGAACGAGCAGCATACTATCTGTCCAAAATCTTTGATCCTTGTGAACAAAAGTATACAACCATGGAGAAAACCTGTGCCGCCCTGGTTTGGGTGGTCCAGAAGCTCAAACACTACTTTGTGGCCCACGAGGTTAATGTCATTGCTCGCATGAACCCCATCAAATTTCTTCTTGAAAAATCTGTCCTAACTGATCGATTGGCACGCTGGCAAAGTTTTCTCTCCCAATTTGACATCACCTACACCCAACAGAAGGCAATCAAGGGCTATGTAATTGCCGAGCACCTTGCCCATCATCCTATCCCAACCTTTGACCCTATCCACCAGATTTTCCCGATGAAGAATTGATGTCCATTCGATCTTCTAATCTGTGGACTCTATATTTTGACGGGGCATTAAAATCCCAGGGTAGAGGGATAGGGATTGTTCTTCTGTCTCCCGAAGGTGTCACCATTCCACAGGCTTTTCAGCTTCATTTTCCAGCAACAAACAATATAGCTGAGTATGAAGCCTTGTTGGCCGGACTGGAGGCCGCTCACTTCTATGGTGTCACTAAACTAAGGGTAATTGGTGATAGTCAGTTGATACTCCGCTGTGGGGCCAAATACCGCACATCTCATCCTGTGCTCGGACCATACCAAGAACTCACCACTTGTTACATCAAGCTATTCTCCATACTCGAATTCATTCACGTTCCTCGTGCTCAAAATATTCTTGCCGATGCTCTTGCCTCTCCGGCATCTTCACTATCCGTCCCGCTAGGCGTACGGAGTTAGGACGATCTATGTCCACCGACGTACCATTCCGGCAGTAGAAGATGCCCGATTCTTGAAGGTTAAAGAAGAGTTTGAAAGGAAAGAGTACATTGAGCAAAAGGAGGAAGTATCTTTGGTCGAGTTGGAGGAACTAGAAGAGGGTGAAAAACCATGGTATCATGAGATTGAAAATTACTGTCAGGATCAGACGTACCCACCAGGATCAACTGCCGAAGAGAAGAAAGCCATAAGGAGGGTCTCCCAGAGATACACCATCTTAGGCGGGGTGCTTTACAAAAGGAGCTTGGCCGGTGTTCTGTTAAGATGCGTAGATGAAGGAGAGGCTGAATTGGTGCTCAAAGAAGCACACTCCGGAGTATGTGGAGGCCATGTAAATGCTCAAGCCCTCGCCAAGAAGATCATTAGGCAAGGGTATTATTGGCCTACTCTAGAAGAAGATTGCTCGATATTTGTCCGGCACTGTCATCAATGTCAACTCCACGCCGACAAGATTCACTCTCCCGCATCTTCCCTTCATCCGATCCACGCCCCATGGCCCTTCGCTATGTGGGCTTTTGATGTTATCGGACCCCTCGGTGACCCAAGCTCCACAAACAAAATCAAATCCTTCATTCTAACTGCAACGGAGTACTTCACCAAGTGGGCGGAAGCGGAAGCATATGTGGAGATCAAGGCATCAACAGTCTGCACCTTCATCAAGCGCAACATCATTGCCAGGTTCAGGATCCTAGGCGACATCATCACCGACAATGGACCGCAATTCATCTCTCAAGAGCTGCGTGACCTTTGCAACAGGTATTGCATCAGATTGCATCATTCATCTCCATATTATCCTCAAGGCAACGGTCAGGCAGAAGCCACCAATAAAACCCTGATAAAAATCATTAAGAAGACTTGTAAGTCTAGCAAGTTCGCAGACCGCCGGATAAGTTAGTTGATGCTCTATGGGCCTACCGCACTTCTATTCGAACCCCAACGGGCCAGACCCCCTATGCCTTGGCATTTGGGATGGAGGCGGTAGTTCCATACGAAGTAATCATTCCTTCCCTCCGAGTCCAGATCGATCGAGATATCCCAATGGATGAACGTCAGGATTCTCTTCTCGTGCAACTCGAGCTCTTGGATGAAAGGAGGCTGGCCGCTGCCGAACATGCTAGATCTTACCAAAATAGGCTTAAAATATTTTATCAGAAGAGGGTGGTGGAGAGAAAATTTGAAGTCGGTGAGGTTGTGCTTAAAAGAATATTTGTTAAGCCGGGCGGTCCCCGCTCCAAACTTCAACCAAATTGGAAGGGTCCTTATGTTATTTCGGCTGTTTATCCCGGTAATTCATATAAGCTGACTAATGCAGAAGGAGAAGAACTAGCTCATCCCTGGAATGGTGTATACCTCAAAAAATATTTCCCTTAGAACAAAAATCACAAAAAAACAAAAAAAACAAAAATCTATAAAATCCAAAGGTGTGAAGTATAATGATAGCATCTAACGCTTACTTGCCCGGTACATCAACTTGTCGCTTAGGGAAATAAGGATAGGCATCATACTGCACACACTACACACCTAGTTTTGAGATCCGATGATCGGAAGTCAGAGAGAAAGCTAGGCAACGCTTGGCAAAAGAAGGTCAACCCAATTCCGTTCTCTTCTCGTTTCGGTCCAGAATAGATGAAAGGGGTTAGAATAAGGAGTATCGAAAATGCCCATTGCCTTAGTTGGAAAATGCCTCCGAAGGTCTGACTTCTTAAAAAGAAAAAAAGGTACCAAAAGATGGGCAATGACCCCTCAGGTCAGCAAAAGAATAGGCCGGTTTGAATGTGTACCAACAAAAGCCCAAGAAAAAGGCTCCAAAAGATGGGCAATGAACCCCTCAGGTCAAAATCACGCAAAAGAAAAGAAAGACCTGTCCGAATGTGGGCCATCAAAGAAAAGGGGCTAGAAGGAAGGACCCGAGGATGTCAAATCCCAAGCAAGCAACGCGGGCACCAGTAGAAAAACTAATTCGACACCCCTGAATCTTAGTATGGACTTACCACCGAACCACTTCCCTCTTTATCCTTGCGGGTACGGTTGACCAACTAGATCCAAGAAGAACCATAACCTATCAAAGGCAAAAGGTCAGGAGATCTCAGGCTAGGCACTTTCTTACACGTGATGCCTACTCTTAGCCCTTAAGCAACAATGAGAAGCACCTATGGCAAGCAGGGCAGAGGATGAAATCATCGTGTCCCTCACACCAATAACAAAAAATCAAATACCAAACAAATCTATAAAGTTAAAAATCCTAAAAATAAAATATTCAAAACACTAAAAAAATCATAAAAGTTCCAAAACATCAAAAAAATTATAAAACCATCAAAAGCCCAAACAAATCAAAAAATCCAAAACACCCAAAAAAAAATTGCTTCCTAATTGACTAGTTGCCTTTGCATTCATATTTAATTTCAGTCTTGCATGTTTCCTTTTGTGCATACTCATTTTCTTCTGTTATTTTACCTTGATAAGGCCTATGTCCCTTGACAAAAGATCAAGGCAGCTTCGCCCTTTTCTTTCAAGGGACTAAGCCTAAATAAAGTTCTAATCGCCTTTTGAGTAAACGCAGGGAGTCAGGAAAAGAAGTCAACAACTATCACTATGAAAAGGAAAGTACATCAAAAATAGAGGGGGCCGGCACATCACAAATCACCGCCTCCCTCTGCTGGTGCCTGATCACCCGGAGGTGGCATGGAAAGTCTCTCCTCATCTCTCCTCCTACGACTACTGGACTGAGAGGAACCCGAGTGGGCAGGTCCCCTCAGTGTGGTCCCTCGAGAGTCGGAGCGGTGGGAGTGGCTCCGAGACTGAGACTGCAACGCCTGCATCATCAACTGACAATGCTCAGCCTCCACCCGGTTGAGCTCTCTGGAGTGCTCAAGGCGAAGAAGAAGAAGCTGCTCGGACTCTGGTCGTGACAACTCAGCCACGCGAGCCTCCAGTCTCCCGACCTACAAGACAACAGAGATGCATCAACCACAGAAAAAGCAGCTTAAGGAAAAGAATCAAACATGTACCTCCTGTGTCAACTCCTCTATCCTCTGAGCAGTCTGTAGAAACCGAAAGAAGCGTCAGTACAAGAATTCTTAATTCAAGATCATAATAAAGACATCGCACCTCAGAAGTAGAAGGACCAGGATCCGGAATGTCTACGAGGGGCTCGAGCCCGAGCTCCCTCTGTAGCTCCATCACCTACCGGAAAAATGTCAGGAAAGAAAGAAAATGATGACAAATAAAGCAGGAAGTTATGTACCTTGTCCTGGAAACCCGAAGGATCAGTAGCAGGAGGCGGAGCACTCCCCACAGAAAGGTCAGAGATCCTCGCCCAAAGATCCGCGTTCTACAAAAACAGAGAATGTTAGAATCAAGCAGGATAGAATAAAAGCAAGTCACAGAAATTCACTTTAGTAGTCAGGGTCTGCACCCGTTCCTTCAGCTGGGCAATCTACAAGAAAAGAAAAGAAGATTAGCAAGGCAAACAAAGGAAGAAGACAGCATAAGAGAGAGATAGTAATCACCTCAAGGAGAAGGCCCGTCTCCGAAGAACTGCTCCCGGGATCGGTAGGTATGAAGGGAGGAGGGTCGACCGGCGAATGGTGAGGAGGAAGCTCTGGACCCATAGGCTGGCCGAAGTCGAATGGCTCGAAGGAGGGCTCTGGAGGCTCATCAAAAATCATCTGCCTAGGAGCAGCTGGGTGGGAACCCAACTCCAGCTCGGCCACACGCTCTCGAAGCCGTGAAATCTAAAAAAAGGCAGGGAAAACAATCAACAACATTCATCCAAGCTATTAAAGAAAATGCAGGAAACATTACCTCCTCATCGCGCCCACGCAGCTGTCGACGGTCACCTCGGTAGCGACGTCGCTGAAGGAAAGAAAAGAGAAAGATTAGTTGACAAGCAATAGAGATGTACAAAGCAAAGAAAGTACCTGTCGCTCCAACTCGGCCTCCAAAGATGCTGTCCCCGCCCTTAAGCGAGACAGCTCCGCCTGAATGCTCTGAAAGCAACATACAGTCAGACATTAAAGCAAAGGAAGAACGGTGGTGAAAACAACAAGTACATACCTCTCCACCCTCGGTAAAAATATGGCCAAATGTCGCCATATAGCAACGCAGATAATCGTCGCTGTCAGAAGCACTGGAAGTCACCAGGGTGCCACCCCTCTTCCAGACACGAACAGCGAACCAGCCCTCCTTCTTCCAGTCGATCTCCTGGATCAGGCCGCGGGTAGAACGACCCAGGCGTGGGTAGGGTGGAAGATCCACCCACTCCTGGTGAAGCCCCAATGAGCGCATCGTGAGACGCACCCACAATGGCTCTATCTCGTTCAGGCAGATCAAGAAGGTGTCACGACCAAAAGCCGGATGACCCTCCGATACCCACGGTTGCCGATCCAGGTGAAGGTCTGAATATGGGCACCAAACCACCTGAAAAAAGCAAGGCAAGACAGTAAACAAGAAGAACCAAAAGCTAAAAAGGAGAAAAGTAATAGAATACCTCGTGGTGGGGGAAGCAGAGCAGCTGCCTCCTCAGGTTCTCCACCTGGTAAGGATGGGAAGAAGCAGACCGAGAGGCAACCCAGCTGCTGACAAGAGGGTACTCTGGGTCAGCCTTCAACAAGGCACGACCCAGGGGGATGTGATAATAGCTCCATACCTGTCAATAAAAGCTTAGTTAGTCACCAGAAAAAAGACAAAGCAGCATTAATAAACAAAGAAACAAGATATACCTGAAGGAATGGAGTGAAGCCAGCTACTGAAACAGGACCGCTGTCCATCGCCAGCGAGGAGAAAAGATGAGCCAGCATAGCGGCACCCCACGCATACTCACCGACCTTCGACAGGTTGGCAAGAAAGGGGAGGAACCGCAAGTGCACCATGTCTGTCTTCGAAGCCAGAAGAAGACGGGTGAGGAAGAAGAGAAGGAACCGGCGGAGATCCTGGTCGGCCTCGACAGTGCCCTCCTCACCGACCAAGTAGCGCTCGACGCGTTTTGTCAACACGTCGAGAACATCCGCCACTAGGTCATCCTTACCCACACTGGCATTGCCCAGACCGAGCAAGTTCCCGACGGCTGTGCGCTTCATAACGCGCAGTCCGCCGTGGCAGTGTGGGATCGAATGACCCAGAAAGTCCCGGACCATGGCCGAGTAATCGCGGTAGGTCTTACCGGTGACGGCACGACCATGGACACGAAGACCCGTGATCCGGGAAACATCCTCCAACGTAGGGACCATATGCCCCCAGGGGAAGAGGAAGGAATGGGTAGTGGAATCCCATCTCTCCCTCAAAGCCTGGATCAGGGGGAGGTCCTCCCAGAAGGCGGGGCAGCGGAGCAATGGGCCGAAACCCATCACATCAAGCCGTGCCTTCTAGAAGTCCTTCAACCCCTTGTAGGCATGGAAGACCATTTCCCAGGATATCCGGGACTTGATCTTCCCCTGCACAATTGAGCAATCATGTTAGAAACAAGCAATCACGAGTAATTCAAATAAAGGGGAAGTCAAGATTCAGTTACCGAGACGGTCGGAGGAGGATGAAGAGAAGGAATCCCCGGTGAACCAGGAGGAGAAGCACCAGCGGAGGAAGAAGCGCCGGCGGAAGAAGAGGCTCCAGCAGCACCAGAAGTACCGCCACGCTCGACGCGAGATCTCTTCGTCATCTGCAGCATTTCAAAGCGTTAGAACAAGTCAAAAACGGCAGAACGAGGAAGACGGGGGCCTGGTGACGAGGTGCCCCATTTATGGGGCGCCTGGACCAGGCGCCCCCTTGATAGGGCGCCTGGCGTCCCCTTGATGGGGCGCCAGGCAGAGCCTAGCGCCCCATCAAGGGGGCGCTAGGGGGCTTGGCCCCCTTCTCTCTTCCCGTTCCGATCCGGAACGACTCCGGATCGGTTCGGTCCCTTCTGCAAAAATAAAGATAACAAAATGAACTACAAGTTTGCAGTTGGAAGAAACTTACTGTGGAATCCACGCGACACGCTGCGCACCTCGAGAAGATCCCGCTCAATAGAAAACTAGAAAAAGATGATGGTAAAATGAGAAAAGGTGCAGGGGTGAAAATATAAAGTGCCATGGTCAAAATTTTCAAAATTTTTAGAACGTGTCTGCAAGCGATATTCTTCATGAAAAACACATATTCATCAGAAAAACATTGATATTTCTTTCCCTTTTGCATATTTTTTATGTTTTTCTAACACTGACAGGACACTGACACAACTTGAAGGGAAATTACATCAAGCAAACCCTAGACCTACACTGATCAAGTCCTAGATACAACAGAAGGAAACAAAATACAAACTGGACACAACAAAAGCAAAATACAACTGGATACAATCAAAGTCACCCACCGCACAGCTTCCTCAGCTTCGCCACGCACCGGCTCTTCCAGACCTCGTCTTCATCCATATAGGCACTCGGCGAGAAACTCTTGCAGATTCCCCAGATGGCAAGGATGCTCTGGCACTCCTCAACATCCGCCGCTGTGCCCATCTGACGATCCTTGACAGACGGGATGTGAGAGAGACGAGGGACCTTGAGCCGCGGTTGGCCCAACTGAAGAGGACATCGATGAGGGTTGTAGATAATGAAGGAGGTACCGGTAATCAACCGAAGATCCACCCCTGGGGTGGGAGAGGCACGGACATTCTGGCGCATAACCGCCTCTGTGGGACAGACAAAGCCGCCGCTACTCATAGCTGAAAAGTACAAGCGCCAGTCAGCGCGGGTCTTCACTGAAGGGCACTTGTTCATCACCTTGTATTCCATGCAGAGACGGTTGGTGAGAGGCTGGAGGGGGCTCCGAGCGAAAAGCCGGGAAGCCGTGGCCGGTCCGAAGCACACGTCAAACTTGAAGTGCCAGTCAGCCCAGCACATGAACAGGAGAATACTGCCAAACATAGGCCTACCGACGCTAGCAGAGGTCATACCATCATAGAGATAGCCCAACACCGAATGGGCTATGCACTCATTGGACCAGATGCCCTGGATGCAAGGAAGGCAGGTAGGATCAAGCCACCCATCCTCATACGGGTAAAGGAGCACTGAGGCGAGGCAAGCAGCAACGCCTTTGGCACCAGGCAGCAGTAGGTCCTCATTATCACCGGTGCCTTGAATAACGCCAATGGACCAATCCGCCAGTGCCTCGGTGTAAATGTGGCCACCTACCATAATGGATCGGGCCTCTCCGGTGGTCATAAAGCCACGGAGGAAGTCTAAACCGGTGACCGGTCCGACAGGGATAAACATGGCCTGGCCGTACCCAGGCATGGCACGAAGCCCCAGAAACAGCTCTACCTCTTCTAAGAGGACGGTACATTTAAAAGAGTCAAAATCAAAGGTGTGTGTATCGGGATGCCACATCTCGAGAAGTGCACCCGCCAAAGAAAAATCCCAGAAGTATTTGTGGAGGTGGTTGGCGTGAACGAGGATGCCGGTGAAGCCCCACCCGCTAAGAATGGTCCGCACATGAATATTAATAGCAGCCATTAAGCGGGCTATCCACAACACCTGACCGTAACGGCGAGCCCCGGGAAAATTTGGAAGGTCCTGCAAAATAACCGCGCAATCAGAAAAGGTTTTGGAAACAGAACAAAGGGGGGTGCCTAATAAAGACACTACCACTCCCATGGACACCCGGTTCCGAATATGGCACGGCACTTCGGAGAAACTTTTCATCTCATTTGAACCAGTCGGGCGGGAGGAGGAAGAGGCCATCAGAGCAAAGAAGGAAGAGTACACTGTAGCTGGTGTGGGGGAGAAGAAGGGGAGGTCCCCCCTTCTTATAGAGCTCAAGAGACCACCTCGGGAAGGAGCAAATTTAAGGCCTGCGCAGGTGCCCTGCTTATAGGGCGCCTGGCGCCCTATAAATAGGGCGCCTGGCGCCCTCTAAACAGGGCGCCTGGAGCCCGAAGCCTCGCATGTGTTATCAGATATCTTGCATATATATATCGTTGAAGACCCCGAGTCTAAAAGGGCTGAGTCAGAGAACCCCTTCAACAAAATCGATGAAGGATTCAGTCACCTTTTAGGCCCACGGATAAGCCAAAGTCAAACAGACAGGGGACGACGGTGTCTTCACGGATGTCCTGACCCGTTGCGTTTGACCTATATCTTCAACTAATTTCTTATATTTATCTGTATTTCTTTAAGCCCAGCATACATCATACATCATCATGCGTGCATCATCTTTCCGTCACCAGCTTTTCTATGGCTTTTCATTACGCTTTGCTACATTCGCCTACGCTTCATTCATATCATTCCCCTACAAAGCCGACGCCAAGGCGAGGCAAGCTGTAGAAACGCAATTTTGGCCCAGCTGGAGAGTCTAAATTCTTATTTTCATGGAAGATATTAAAAGCGGATCGTGTTTTCCGGACGGATCAAGTTTCTGACACGTTCCGAAGGGAGGTCAATGGAGCGATCAGCCGCGCCAAACACCCCGTGTATAGGGTACCTGGCGCCCTGTTTATAGGGCGCCAGGCGCCCTATATGTAGGGCGCCAGGCGCCCTATATACAGGGCGCCTGGCACCGTATCAAATCGATTTGACAGGCTGATTTGACCCCCGCAGTGACTCATCTTGTCGATCTGACAGACCTCATGATGCTAGCGCCCCATATACAGGGCGCTATGCCACATGGCACTGTTTTTCTAAAATGGCCAAAGTGCCCTCTTTTGGGCTATAAATAGCCCCCTATTTGGAGCTTGGAGGGGGTTCCAACTTCGTGCCACCCTAGAGCTCATCCAACACTACGATTCTAAGCCATCTACACCCTCCAAAAGTCTCCAAATCTATCCAAATTCGTTCACCAAAAACCCAAAAAAACCCTTCTGTTTCTGTCACCCAGAAAAAATGATTTTCCTCCAACTTTGAGAGCCTCTACCCATCTCTCCTCTTATATCCAGCACCCAAACCCTCTTCCATTGGCTTCATTTGAGTATTGTCTACAAGGAGGAGCCCCTACCTCGTCCCGGAAGCCACCCAACACTCCGGAGCGGCGTTGCAAAAAGGAGAAAAAAATCTGTTCGGGCCAGACTTAGTGCCCCGTATACAGGGCGCTTTGACTTGGTCAACGCGCCCCATAAAGGGGGCACCTTCTCCTGGCGCCCTATATATAGGGCACCGGGGAAGGCGTGCTTGTTTTGTTATTTTCGAAATCCGATCGCTCGTTTAATCGAGTTTTTATCTCTCTCTTTCATCTTAGCACTATTCGTCATGTTATTTAGCATGTCTTAGGTTATTTTTTCGCATCATATATATATATATATATGTTTAAAAACCTACCAAAAATAGGGGTTGGGATTCTGTCCCAATCCGGTTAGTTCATCCCCTTTTGCATGATTCAAAGACCTTCTCAAGCATGATGCTATACTCACGCCAGAGCTAATGTTCTTCATTTATTTTTCTTCTTATTTTGTGCAGGACATTCTTATAAAAATCGATCGGAGTGGAGCTTCAATCCGATCGTAGATGAAAGAATTCCTAAAGCTCTCCCTTCTCGGCCGGCCGAGAGAGGAGAAGTTAGAACCTAACGATCTCCCCATCCACATCCCCAAGGTACGACGGTCAAATTCTCTTTTCATCTAAGATCACTTGCTTGATACTCAAGCACACTTTGGAGCCCTCGGCTCCTAGCGACCACACACACTCACACACGCTCGTTCTCACCTTCGCACGAGCCTCACCGACACGATCCGTGTGCCTACAAGGACATGAAACAATACATGTCTGGAATAAGAATCTGACCATAACCTTCAATGCATAATCATTAGGCTTTGGTCATCTAGCCAATTTTTGTGTTTACACGATTTAAGCTTGACTTTCACTCAGAAATTATGGCTTTGTTCGAAAAACTCCAAAAAATATCCGATTTCATTCGACAAAGCTCCAAATCACCAACAAAAGACCCGGTATCATCTTTAGATCAATTACACATGTTACCCTATAAAACATGAGTTTTATGCTCTGAAATAGGTAAATTTGGCATGTCTACAGCAGTCACTTATTAGTGAGAACTAAAATAACTTGATGTCAGTAATATACTTTTACATGGAAATTTAGAAGAGGAGATATATCTGCTTCAACCTTCGGGTTTTATCGAAAAGAATACTCTTCATCATGTATGCAAACTAAACAAGGCATTATATGGTCTTAAGAAGGCACCTAGAGCATGCTTTTCTTTGTTAAATTCACATCTTATGGCTATTGGTTTTAAGGCATCAACATGTGATCCTTCTCTATTTATTTTCATACAAAATGATATTACTATTTATCTACTTATATATGTTGATGATAGTATAGTCATCGAAAATGACAATCGAGCTTGCTTTGATGAAAATTTTAACTAATACCTTCTTTTTAAAAAATCTTTGAGATCACCATTACTTTCTCAAAAAAGAGGTTAAAAGATCATCTAGTAGATTACATCTCAATCAAGAAAGATATATTATGAAGATCTTACAATCCTCTCAACTCCAAGATTCAAAACCTTTCAACACACCACTTGTAGCGAGGACTAGTGTTTGAGCTCATGATGGTAGCACACTATTAGATCACACTTTATATAGAAGTCTACTAGGCTCATTACAATATGTTTCAATCACTAGACTTGACGTTGCAATTGTACTTAAAAAGGTGTGCCATTTTTTTCTTCATTAACTTATGTGCATATGACACTTGTTAAGAGAATCATCCTATACCTCAAAATAATAGATACTTATGGTATTTTGATAAAAGCAAAAAATTTGATTTATATGTGAATTATGATTTAGATTGAGCCAATTGCCTAGATGATAGGAGAGCGACCACTGGTTATGGGATTTATCTTGGCACAAATCTGAGTAATTGGTAAACCAAGAAACAAACAACAATTTCTAGGACAAGCATCGAAGCTGAGATTCACTCTATGGCTAAAACAATCACTGAACTCTTGTGAACAATTCAATTAATCTAAGAATTGAAATTGAAAGTTCAAAGCTTACCTATATTTTGGTGTGATAATATTTTTGCTATCTACTTGAGCACCAATCCAATTTTTAAGACTAGAACAAAGCATATAAAAGTATATTTTAATTTTATTCAAAAATTACTTTTAAATGAAGAAATCTCATATTGCTGTAGACATGCCAAATTGGCCTGATTCGGAGCCCCAGACTCTTATTCCGTAGGTGATATTCTTATTTGACCGTTACCTGATTCGGATTACCTCGTGGACATGAGCTAAAGACATTGGTGGAGCCCCTTGTGAGTTAAGAATGGACCAATGATTTCCGGAATGATGCTGATACCTTCAAGCGAGAGCCGCACGTGACCTGTAAAAACACGAAGCCTGCTCGATGACCGACCTTGAATGGTCCATAATTGAAGGTCTCGGGAGTCCCACATGTGTTCCATAACATTCAGGGTTTCCGTGAAGTCATTTCGGTAGGCGTCGGTCAATGATGGCTTTCGTTACGGCTTTTTTGATCTGTACTGACACGGCTATCCCGGACCACGCGTTAGGCCTTTCCGATCATCACCGGGTATTTTCGGGTCATCCGGGTCAATTCTAGCTGAATATTTTCATCAATCATGGCCATACGTCCGGTTCGGTCAATTTTAGGGTTTTCCGGCTTTTCCGAGTTTAGGTTCACGTTTACCTGGTTAATCTCAGATTTTTAGATGACTTTGGGTTTTCCGATCGTACTGGACTTGTTACGTCATCATTTTAAGTTATCCCGAGTTGTCCCAAGATTTCTCGACCGGAACCGTGCTCTTTCGGATCTTTGCCATGGGTTTCGGCTTTTCGCGAGAGGGTAAACTGGTAGAAAGTCCCGTGCGAAGGTCTCGGGAGTCATGCCGGCTGGTTTACCCACTTGAGGAGGTGCCGCTTAAGGTCCTCTTTCCAACGCAACAAACAGGAGCCGAATCGGACATCCCGTTCGCGGAACGCGCGCGCAGGAGAGAGAGTCTACCGCACCCCCACTCCCTTTGAAAAGGGAGGGCGCGCCCTGCGCGCCCCCGGTTCCTTTGAAACGTGGGGGTGCGATTAGTTTCCAAAAATTGGAAATTGCCCTGATTAGCACCTTCTAAACCGGAATTTTGGAAGGTTTCCGGCGAAAATTTTCGATTATTTGTACCGTGCCCCTGGTTCGGGGGCACGTTACGTATGTCAAGTCGATTTTTAGCAATTTCCAGAAGATTTCGTCGATTTTTAGCAGTGAGACGCGTACCATGCCCCCGGTTTCTTTGAAACAGGGGGGCACGCAGACCGCGCCCCCGAAATGAGGGCGCGCCCTGTGCGCCCTCAGGTGGAGGGCGCGCCCTGCGCGCCCTCGTCTCCTTTGAAGAGCGGGGGCGCGGTCAGTCCAGTTTCTATTTTTTGTACCGGCTTCCTTCCCCTATAAATTTAGGACCATTATCAATGACCCAAGGTTAATCCCCCATGCCTAGCTTGTCCTGAGGTCGTCCAATCTCTCTCCCAAGGCCGTCCCAACGTCCAAAGCCGGTCCGACGTTGAGAGATCGATTCTGAAGTGAAGGAGAAGGCTCAATCCGGGCGTTCTGCATCAAACGACTTCATCGACTTATGAATAAAATCCTGGACTCCTTCTGCAAAAGTCTTCAACATATAAGTTTTTCCTCTCTTCTTCCTCTTTCATCTCCAACTGACATCACTCGATTCCAACTTGCCGTTTGTTTGTGGCGGTTGCTGTACTGAGGGCGCGCATCCAGGTTCTGTTTTCCACATCCTCCCACTTTTTTAATTTTTATAGACTTATAAAAAAGTATTTTGGAGAAATAATTAACATAATAACTCTTCCTCTCTGAGTCTTATGTCTACTCCAACAAACGGAACTCGATTCTGACATCAGGGTCGTCCTTAGCATTATCTGCACTAAAGTCGCGCCAGAAGGGTGCAAAGCTACCCGAACCGGCTTGTTTTACTCATCTCGGCTTCAACTCAAGCCGTTTCATTCTATAAGTTTCTCTTAACTCAGTTCATTTAATTGTTATAGCATATTTTAGTTCATTTTCATCATTTTACATAACCAAAAACACAAAAAAATGGGTTAGGGCTCTCCCCAATCCGGTGAGTTCTATTCCAATTGCTTCTTTGTTTCATCTCTTCTTCTATAGTTTCTACACTTCCCACAGTTCTAATCGGCTTCTTCACTTGGTTTATTGTTCTAGTTGCACAGGTATATTAAGCTAGCATCGGTTGGAGACTCTTCTTCATCGGCCGGCCAAAGAAGAAGAAGGTTTAACCCACATCCCAAACTCCCGCGCTAAGGTACACGGTCAAATTCAACTTTCTTTCTATTTTCATTCCATAAAGCGGAGCCCGCGGCTCCTGGCGACCACCTTTTATTTATGCTTTAAGTTCATCTCCTCCTCACTCTCCCCCCACATGACCCGAACCGTCTACGGTGCTCGAGCGACGCCGTGAGATGAAAGTTCGGGGATCAATGTGAGTGTGGGATCGAGGTGAGGACTTTTTACCGCTTTCTGAGTATTTTCCGATTCACTTCCCCCTTTTACCTTATTCTATTCCATCTTTCACCCTCTCTTGAGGTGCCAATCCGAAACCCATTTTCGGAGTTGACAAATGCTAGCAAAGATCAACTTTTTGAAATATTTCATTACCAAGCCATTGAATGTTACAATGAAGGGAGGTAAATTTCTTCTCCATGCTTATTTTTATATTCTTCTAGCTATATGTCTATCTGTCTTCTACATCTCGTGTTCAACTTTCTACAAATCTTCTTCAATCTCACTCTACTCGATCTCAAGGCCTTGCCACATCCAGGGCTACCTAGCATGCAGCCCACTGATGTCACACTTGCTTATAGCAACGGAGTCCACACAATTGTATCTTGCCAAAGACTCTCAGCCGCAACCACAACCAACCTAGTGTGTTCGACTACTTTCACCTAGATGCACCACCCCGAGTGATCCTTCAGGACAAGCCGCCTCCATTTTGCCTAGCCAGCCCATCTGTTTATGGCCAAGCACAGGCCCATCCAACCCATTTGCTATAGTGTTGGAAAAAGAAAAACCACAAAAAGAACAATGGAAGAAAAAAATTTAAGAAAATTCAGACTATTTCAAGTAGGTGTTAATCTTGATCTCATCTACTTATTTGTAGGGTTGCAAACGAGCCGAGCCGAGCCGAGTAGTATGGTATTCAAGCTCGGCTCGTTTATTTTACACGAGTTCAAGTTCGAGCTTGAGTTTTAACAAGTATGTTAAACCTATGTTCAAGCTTGGGTCGTTTATTAATCCAGCCAAGTCGAGCTCGAACTCGAGTAGCTAGACTAAAATTCAATTCACATTTAAGCTTAAGTTATATACAAACTCATTTTTAAAACCCAAAATCAATGAAAACTCATTTGTAAAACTCTAGATTTAGCTTATTTATGAAACTCAATCTAAGTTTAAACTCATTTTTTAAATTATTTAATATAGTTAAATAAAAAATATAATTATTAATACTCATCATTTAATTTTTAAAATAAATATACAATATAATATTTAATCGAGCTACTCGCGAGCTTATCGAGCCGAGCAGAGTCTATTCAAGCTTGACTCGTTTAATCAGTCAAGCTTTACTTTTTGTTCAAGCTTGTTCATTTAACATAATATACGAGCCGAGTCGAGCTTTTATTGAGCCGAGCTTCAAGCTACTTGTCGAGTGTATTGGTTCGTTTGCACCCCTACTTTTTTGTCCCTTCTTATGCAAGAAATTGTGTTAATTATGCTCAGGAGATATGCAAGAAGTTTAGTAATTCTTGTTTAGCAGATGCTATCATATTTTGTTTATCAATATTCTATTATTAGCATGATATGTTCTACTTAAAAACAAATATGCGCACCGTCCTGCCACCTCGCTCTCCGTGCCCACTGTACCATGCGTAGTCGCCTTCACCTTTTGCCCATGCCAGCCCTCGGCCGCACGACCGCCTGCGCATTATGCCCGCACGCCACCCACCCACACCGTTGACCGCTATCAGTCGCGTGCCCTCACCCACGTGTCCGTGTGAGCACGCGGCCGCACCCAGCCCGCTGACCTGGTCCCCATCCACCCCTTTGACCCCACGCTGGTCCCCCCCCTCTCTCTCTCTCTCTCTCCCCTGTCGCCTCTCTCGTATTCTCTCTATTCTTCTCTTTTAATCAATATTCTTCTCATTCCAGTAGATTGTCAAGATGTCATCTAACTCACTTTTTCGTCACCGTCATGATTACGATGTACTCATCATCCGGATTGATTCAATTGGATTTCCGTGCTCGTCATCCAGATTAATCTTCTTTGGAATTCTGTGTGCCATTCGTCGTCATCATTATGATAGACGTCTCAGTTATTCTTAGCACTCCTATATGATTAATTAAACTGTAAAAACATGCTAGATCACAAGGATTAATAGAACATAATTAGTGGGTTGCTCTTGATTTAATTGCATAATTAGATAGAGTAAGATTAGCTTAGATTAGCTTGTTTAACCATACATGTTTAGATTGATTCAATTATCCATGTATGTTAATCAACATATTAGGTACTTTTTGTAATAAATCATCCATAAAAGGTTGGTGCAGCGGAAGCGACGATTCCTATGGGTTCCTTTAGAATCCGTCTCAATCAGAACCGAACGATGAAAATCGAAAACCAATCAAATCGGGTTCAAATATACCTGATAGGGATTCATATAATCCCATGGAGAGGAAGGAGATGAGCTTCTTAATCTCTTCAAACCGTTCAAGCGTCCGGTCTCCAGCAGTATCCACACGAACTTCATCCATAGCAGGTTCTCTCTTCACGCCGGCCTCGAGAACTCTTCCCGAGCAGAGCTCCATCGACCATGGACACCTTATAGAGAAAGGAGGATGTAGGGAGGAGGCTAGGGACATGGTTTTCACCCTTGGCTTGATTGGGTTTGGCTGAAACCATTAGTATTTATAGAGAATTATGGAATTTTTCATAAAAACCCAAAATCTTCATAAATTACGCCCTTGCCCCTATACTTGTGGATAAGTCCTTTTGTGTGTGAACCACTAGACCCAATAGCCTATTTGGTTGAGGTTTAAATAAAATAGAACAATTCTATTTAATTTAATTAAATCTATTATCCGATAACAGATTAATCGGCCTACCGATCATGAATAGTACAAGCCACATCCCATGATCCCAAATGGCTATGGGGATAATCTCATATCCATTGAGCCTTTCCATCATCAGTTACCACATGGATATAAACCCTCATCCATCCAATGTCCCGGTCGGAAAGGAGTACGGCATCGACTGTCAACTCCTTAGTGTACCGACTCTATAGGATCATGTACTCAGAATTGGATCAATTGGAAAAATCCTTTTTCAATTATCCTATCTACCTTGGCCAGGGATTTAAAGTACTATCCCATAGGACATTCACTCTCACTTACCAAGAGTGGATGATCCCTTGTTGTCCGCTCAATTGCCTCCATCGGATTTTCCTTGTACCCGATCCATTGCTATACTGGACCATCTAAATAGTGATCCATAAGTCAATGGTCAAAGCACAAGTTCCACCCAACAAGGCATCTTTGGTGACTCAAGTCAAAGGTCCAACCATGCAACCGTGATGATAGAAAACCCTGATAGACAGTTCGATAAGATACCATTCAAGGTTTCTAATTCGGTCAGTTTAGTGAACTCATTCAACTAATGAGCACCTGTATGTTTATCTCAGTGTCTCCACACTAATGACCAATGAGATCGGTCATCCTCATCACATGAGAAGACATCACATACACTAGTCTATCCGGATCCTTGATGTCCCATCTCAAGTATCCTATGACTAGGAACATTTGGATCAAATACCTCTAGATGATCAATCTCATTATCATGATCTCATCATGATTTAATCATCATTGTATTTGATCAAGGACTTCATTATGATATTCGCATCTAATAAGAGCTTATAATGAAGATTTGCCTGATTAATTGAATGAGATATTTCTAGAAATGTCAAATCATATCATATATGATTGGCTTGTAGGGCATACATTTCTATCAATCTTCCACTTGCCCTAAAGCCAATCACCCATCTGACTGATCTGTATCAGCTCAAGGTGAAGCTCAAACACTCTGTGAGTAACTACTTCAGTTAGTGGATCTGCAATGTTATTAGCGGTAGATACTCTATCTATAATTATATCTCTATAAGTTGCAATATCTCTGATTGTATGGTATCGCCATAGAAGTTCTAAACTTCTGATGAGACATCGGCTCTATCCCATTGTTTTTTCAAAAACAATGGTACACTTTCAAAGAAAATTGGGACAATCCCATACCTTAGATGAGAATCTTCATCTAGACTACTTCTCAAGTAGTGTGCAACCACTATGTAAACTTGTTTACATATGTTGTAGAATTTACAGTGTTCTATCACATAGAACTCTTTCAGCTCACTGCACCACCATTATTCTGACTTAATATCAAACTTATTTGATTAGAATCTTGTGTTTGTAAAGCTACAAGACTTCAAGTCTTATCCTCCAGTGTATAGAGATACATTCTCAGTGCTTCTCAAGTACCAAATGATATATCTCTAAACTATCCAGTGACTCTCACCTGGATCTTCCTGATGAATGCTCATAACACTTAGAGCATTAATCATTTCATGTACGTAGTATCATAAATGTGATAGATCCTATGACAAAAGCATAAGGGCTCTACTTATGCGATCCCTTTATCTCTCAAGAAGTCTATAAAGACAACACTTTAGAGAGATCAACTCCACACCTCATAGGTAAGAAACCTATCTTGGAGTTTATCATGTAAAACCCTTTAACTATGGTGACTACGTACATTTACTGGGCATTGATTTTAGATCTATCTCCATAGATCTTAAAACCCAAATTATGTTTGGAGGATCAATTTGATAGCTAGGTTCATTTATGATAACACACCTACTTCATTCTCAATGAGTAGTATGTCATCAACATAAAATGTCAAGAAAGTAACAGCACTCCCACTTATCTTGTTGAATACACAAGACTCCTCTTCATTCTTAACGAAGTCATAAGATTTAGTCTTATTAAACCTTATATATGATCTATGGGAAGTTTTACTTCAGTCTATAAATGAACTTAATACACACTCTTCTTGGATGTTATTGGGACTTGATTCCCTATAGTTGTATCATATACACGTATTCCTCAAAATACTTTAGAGGAACACTATCTTAACATCCAATTAGCTTATCTCATAATCATAGTGTAACAATCAAAATCTAAATGGATTAATCCATGGAATAGGTAAAAGATCTCATCATAGTCAACCATTTGACTTCAATGATATCCTTTTCAACTATTCTCACCTTTGAAGGTATCTACCTTCTAATACACTCCAATCTATTCTTTAGTGATCCATTTATTCCTTATGGATACTATATCCTTAGGTGGATCTATCAATTTCTAAACTTGATTAGAATAGATATAGTTTATATCGGATTTTATTGTCTCTTCCCATTAATGAATCAATATCTAATATTGGTTTTATATAGATCTTAGGATCAATATCCTTATTATCTTATGCCTCATTTCATCTATCAGAGATATGTCTCACATATCTCTTAGGTTGAATGGACATAAGAATAGATCTATAAGTTGCCAATGTGTAATTATTAATTAGTACCTTAATAGAAGTGTTATTGGGTTGTGGGACTGGAACATCTTCCATATATATCTTTCTCCCACTATCTTTCTTAAGAATGAACTTTTCCTTTAGAAATATAGTGAGCTGAGTAACACATACCCTTGACATAAAAGTCGTATATTTAATATCCAAAAGTTTCCTTAGGATATTCCACAAGCCAACACTTCATAGTCATATATGCTAACTTGTTAGAGTTATACTTCTTCACCAGGTCGGACATTCCAAAACCTTAACTTGCTTAAGGTCAAGCTTTAACCCATTTTCCATATCCTATATGGAATAGTCAGAACAGATTTAGAAGGTACCTTGTAAAATCAAGTGGTTATAATGAGCACTTAACCAAAAATAGACAAAGAGGAAATTTGCAAAGCTTGTCATTGTTCATATTATGTCCTACCTAATATGGCTTTTCATTTTAGCTACTCAATTAAGCTAAAATGTGTAAAGAGGTGTCCTTTAAAATTAGATTCTATTATCCTTCAAATATATGTGAATTATGTACTTAAGTATTTCCCTCCTTGATCTCATCAAAGAGTTCTAATACTTGTTCCATTAGTATCTCTACTTCATTCTTAATCTCAAATAATTTCTCAAAGGTCTTAGATTTGTACTTCATAAAGTACATGTATCTATACCTAGAGACATCATCTTTAAAATAATGAAGTAGAAATATTCTTCTTTAGCCTTACTAGATATGGGCTAACATACATCTAGATGTACGAGTTATAATAACTCATTAACCCATTCTCCATGTCTATATAAAGCTAAAGTGTAGATTGATCTAAATCAACCCATTTCCTCTTAAAAGGAATATTCACACATAACATGAGAGCTAACATATCAAATATGATTAAACAATTCATTTAGCTCCCACTGGCAAACACTTTGCCATTCAATCTATTAGAACATCTATCAATTCCATAGCTTAGAATAAATCAACATTTATCCAAGTAAGAAATCATATAATGTTCTTGTAGAAGGATATAACAGCAATATTAATTATTAAGACATCTCCATAAGGCTATTAAAGAATTGCACCTCCCACTAATAATGATGCAACTTTTGCACCATTTTATATGTAGGTCAGCATCTTCTTTATTAAGCCTTCATTTACTTGTCATCATCTACAACTCCTTGTAGATATAAGATGCATATCTGGTATCTCATACCATTAGATGCATCCATAGTATCTAATATTATGATATACACATATAATATCTAATACTATTAAGTGTATATTTAAAACAAGTAAATGTCAATGACTTGGATACATGAAGCTTCTCACCTTTGCATTATGTACAATACACTTTGTACTTCCTCTTCCACTTACCATCATCATGATAGTGGAATAATTTTCTCTTATTCTGGCTTTATTATCTTGACCACCTTCTTTTATTATTAACTCTCTCCTATTTCTATCTAATGATTTTACTTCTTACTATTGGTCTCACCAACAAGAAGTAATTAAGATGTATTGTTGTTCTAAGTTGCCCTTCAGTTAGCTCATCACTATGAGCCATGATGGATCTCATATCCATCTATCCATGTTGTCTCTATAATTTATGTCTCATAGAGACTAACATTTAGTTTAAGGCAAACAATGCATCTTATCTATGAGATAAGATCTTATCTTTCTTTCATATCACTAGATAATTTAGAAGACACCTACTTCTCAAGTAGAATAGTTAATTGGTCAACTATGAGAACAATTCTCTTGGTTTTAAACCAGTCTAAGAAGTGTGAGTCATTAAGTTATTTGGCATCTAGTATGCCATACTAATGGTGGTTTATTATCGTTTTCTACAACTGAGATATAATTTCATCAAAATAACATTGCAAACATTCATTAAAATTAAGATATGGTCTTTCATCCTAATTTATGCTCCCACTAATTTTCGATGAATTTGCATAACCCCCATTATGCAAAGACAGGATATCACGATGAAATCCTAGTGGGGACTAAGACCCTATTAACCTTATGGTGATGACCTTGTGGTAGCACAACAAATCACCCTATACTTAATAAGTCGGCAACTATTGCCACTTGCAACTCTTGCAGCTCTTAGTCATTTAGCCTCTAGAGTTATGACCTTGTGGTAGCACAACAAGCCATATACTCTAGTTAGGTCAAACTCGCTTGTTATGTTATGAGAATGGATTCTTCACATAGCCCTTGTGGTAGCACAACAAAGCCATGCAAATGGTCCACCCCACGGTTCGGCAAATGCCTTAGCCATGATCACCAATCCCTTGCTGAATGAGTCTTGTGGTAGCATAACAAATCCATCCAATCTAAGATTGGCTCATCAAGACCATAACAACGGAAGGCTACGTGAGTCATTCTTAATGTCACACGTTTATCAACCTAATTATGACAAGGTGGGATTTTATTTTAGTCTCATCAATAATATGTGCTAAGTATATATAATACCTTTGGAATATCATATATCTAATCTAAGGTATAACATGTAGCACACATCCACATATCAAATATGCACAAAATCAGGTGATCATGGACTTAACCCTAAGCATGCACCTAAGGCACCCCTATAGGTGCAAATCCTTGCTTCAGATGCTTGAGTTGGCATGCTCCCACTTCAGAAGAGTGCTTCTTCAAGTGGTCCCACTCTCCAACCTTCCACGAACCGGCTTCTAACTCTTACAAGCGGCTTAAGGGTACGCAGACCCACAAATGTACATAACTTAATAAGAAACCTTGGTTTTAACCAAGGGGAGTACATTAATGGAGGGAGGTAGATTGTACAATCAGATTGTATAGAGAGAGGAGGCACACACATGCCTCATTTAATAACATAACCAACATAATTAAAAACAATCACAAGCCAAGCACAATTAAGTCCATGATCACCTCCATACAAACTAACATTCATCACATGAACATAGAGCGCATACATGATAATTATAGGAGATATAACATATATATCAGCATAAAATTATATATAATTTATTTTGAAATTCTCAATTTCATGCATGTCGAATTTTCAAGAAATAAATAACATGAAAATAACATGACAACAACATATAAACAATTTATATGAAATAAACATACAAAACTAAACTATTTAGAACATTCATGCATACCCAATACTGTGCAAAGTCAAAAATTAATGTCCCAATTTATATTCTATAAAATCTCATTTTACATAATTAATTAAGATGCTAATTATTTAAGTTAAAACTTTAAAATAATTTTAAAGTTTAACCATGAGTAAATCTATGTAAATAGGACTCAAAATTATATAACATGCCATTAAACACTTTAAAACATGTTAAATAATATTATAGATTTTTTAAGAATTTTTCTGGAATTTTCTGGCAATTTTTTGAAATTTTCTATGATTTTAAACACTTTAAAATCACAAAAAATGGTGTCTGGCGCAATGCGCCGCGCCGTTCAGCGCATTGTGCCCCACTCGCGTGCGGCCACGTGCGCCAAAGGGTGCACCAGCATCTAAAGTCGCGTGCGCCAATCGCCATGCGCCGGCGCGTGCGCCGATCGTCTTCCCTGAACAGGCGCGTAAAGCACTGTTCATCCGGAGAAAGTTAATCCCATTAACTCGGACATATCTCCTTATTCAGGAGTCAAAAAAAATATGCGTTGGAATCCTTATCAAATAGGGAATCCAAAACAGTCAGCCTTATATCCAGGAAAAATCCAAATCGACCGTAAAATGAGTAAGAAGAGGCAGCGGTCGCTGAGATTCTGTAGCAGAAATCTCTATTTTGCAACGAGGATAACTCCCTATCCCGGAAGAAAAATATTCTCCAAAAATATAATTTAGAATCCTCATCAAATTAATTTTATAAACATGTATATATCCTTTAAGATAAATATTCTCTATCAACGGAAAATCAGGAAGAAACAGGTCAGCGCCGTCAAACTCTGCAGAACCCTAGTTCGCCGGAAAACTCAAAAAATCTCTTCCTCCGCCGTCGTTAAAAGTTAGAGATAAAAGGGAAAGATTATGTAATCATATTACCCATATCCTAAACCTTTTCCAAGTCTCAATTTCTTCTGTGGACGGAGATTTCACAAAATTCCCAAATCCGGGTGTCAGTTCGGGCATGACAGAAACACCAACTTTTGAGGCTTCTCCCGAACACAACAGAGATCCAAACCTCAAACGGTTTATGGCTTTGGAAAGACCTATATCACTAGATTCTACCAGATCCAACCAATATTTTATATGAGTCATACACAGAATATGGTGGCCTCATCAAAACAGATGTTTGCACAGATTCGGGAACACATAAATAACAAGAAATAATATCGATTCGAAATCGGTTTCGACGGAGACTTGAACCGGGCTCTGATACCACTGTAAGAAATTGTCCACAAAAGTTTGGTGCAGCGGAAGCAACGATTCCTATGTGTTCCTTCAGAATCCGTCTCAATCAAAACCGAACGACGAAAATCGAAAACCGATCAAATCGGGTTCGAATATACCTGATAGGGATTCATATAATCCCATGGAGAGGAAGGAGATGAGCTTCTTAAGCTCTTCAAACCATTCAAGTGTCCAGTCTCCAACAGTATCCACACGAACTTCATCCACAGCAGGTTCTCCCTTCGCGCCGGCCTCGAGAACTCTTCTCGAACGGAGCTCCATCGACCATGGACACCTTCTAGAAAGAGGAGGAGGTAGGGAGGAGGATAGCGACGTGGTTTTCACCCTTGGCTTGATTGGGTTTGGCTGAAACCATTAGTATTTATAGAGAATTATGGAATTTTTCATAAAAACTCAAAATCTCCATAAATTACGCCTTTGCCCCTGTACTTGTGGATAAGTCCTTTTGTGTGTGAACCACTAGGCCCAATAGCCTATTTGGTTGAGGCATAAATAAAATAGAATAATTCTATTTAATTTAATTAAATCCATTATCCGATAACAAATTAATCGGCCTACCGATCATGAAGGGTACAAGCCACATCCCATGATCCCAAATGGCTATGGGGATAATCTCATCTCCATTGAGCCTTTCCATCATCAGTTACCACATGGATATAAAACCTCATCCATCCAATGTCCCGGTCGGAAAGGAGTACGGCATCGACTGTCAACTCCTTAGTGTACCGACTCTATAGGATCATGTACTCAGAATTGGATCAATTGGAAAACTCCTTTTTCAATTATCCTATCTACCCTGGCCAGAGATTTAAAGTACTATCCCATAAGACATTCACTCTCACTTACCAAGAGTGGATGATCTCTTGTTGTCCGCTCAATTGCCTCCATCGGATTTTCCTTGTACCCAATCCATTGCTATACTGAACCATCTAAATAGTGATCCATAAGTCAATGGTCAAAGCACAAGTTCCACCCAACAAGGCATCTTTGGAGACTCAAGTCAAAAGTCCAACCATGCAACCGTGATGATAGAAAACCCTGATAGACAGTTCGGTAAGATACCATTCAGGGTTTCTAATTCGGTCAGTTTAGTGAACTCATTCAACTAATGAGCACCTGTATGTTTATCTCAGTGTATTCACACTAATGACCAATGAGATCGGTCGTCCTCATCACATGAGAAGACATCACATACACTAGTCTATCTGGATCCTTGATGTCCCGTCTCAAGTATCCTATGACTAGGAACATTTGGATCAAATACCTCTAGATGATCAATCTCATTATCATGATCTCATCATCATTTAATCATCATTTTATTTGATCAAGGACTTCATTATGATATTCGCATCTAATAAGAGCTTATAATGAAGATTTGCCTGATTAATTGAATGAGATATTTCTAGAAATGTCAAATCATATCATATATGATTGGCTTGTAGGGCATACATTTTATCACTTTTTTTATGATTAAACCTGGTTAGTTTAGAATGTTTGCAATGCGGTGATCTTTAATATATATTTTTTGATTCTTTAAAAAGTTGATGTGAGGAGATAAGCATTGTGATGATATCATTTGGTTTTGTTTCATATAGACTGTGGAAAGTAGAGACTGTCAAGACATGCATTTAGTATGTTTGGTTTGTAACTTGCACAGCATGTTAGGTTCAATTATTGCATGATCTTAGGGTATATGCATTTAGGTTATTAATGTGGTCATGTGTAGTTTAGCATGTATGTTAAGAGGCATAACATTTACTTGAGTTATTGTGTAGAGTTGCATGATTTTAAAATAGTTGTGTCACTTTGTTAATTGTTACTAGATTGGTTAATCATGACTTAGTATGCATGTACATGTTTATTTTGTTAGATTGCATTAAGTGCATCATGTTGATATCTAGTTCTAGTTTGTGCTAGATTGTGGTTTGGCATGCATATATGTGGTACATAGATCCATGGTTGTTCTTCTATGTACTCCATATCTTCATTGTCACTTAGATGCATAATGTTGTTAACTGGTTCTAATTGCATTAAACAGTGATGTGGAGTGCATGTATGCACTGCATTGATCTATGGTTGTCCATAGATGTAACCCATGGTTAGACCATCATTTGGCATGCTGATTAAATGGTTGGTTGTCTAAGTTATGTATATGATTTCATTTTGTGCGATGTAGTTAATGCAATGAGCTGCATTGTGATGAAAGTTTACTTCACCATACTATGTTAGTGGCCAGTGGACAGTGGAGATTAGTTGAATCCGGTGCATCCTTTGATTCCAGATACTGCAGTTTATCCTAAGTACGTCCCTGCCTAGGTGTACTATGGTATTTAGTTACTATATATTACATTCTACTATATGATAAATCTGGTGTTAATTTTGTGACATGACTACAATTTTCAAATCGAACATGTTAATTACTCAGACAAAGTGTTTAGTTGTGCATTTTGGCATAGTTATTAGTGGTCTAATCGAGTCATTTATATTGTGATAGGTTTTTGTGGTGTATGCATACCTAGTTTAGTTAAATGTGTAGGTTATATCGATTTTACCGCACATTGAATCATGTTAACCTATGGGGTAGTAAAAAGGCATTGTAATCACCTTAATTGAAGATATATAATTAGTTAAACTCTATGTATTATAATATAAATTTTTAGGTTTATTAAAATTAAAATCAATAGGTTTTAATTAATATAATAGGGTAGTCCAGATGTAAGTCCTACTGAGTCAAGTGTGACTCACCTCTTCTATTGTTAATACTTTCAGGTTTACAGGTTTAGCACAACAGAAGCGTAGTGGTGTTTTGGAATCTGAGAAGCTAGTGAATTACTTATTTAATGTTTGTATACATGCCAAATTCGCCTAATTCAGAGCATAAAACTCATGTTTTATAGGGTAACATGTATGATTGACCTTAGAATGATGCCGGGTCCTTTTAAAGTTGATTTGGAGCTTCACCGAACAAAATCGGATGCTTTCCGAAGTTTTCCGCAAAAAGCCGTAATTTCCGAGCGAACGCCACACGTTAATCGTGTAAACACGGAAATTGGCTAAATGACCAATGCCTAATGATCATGCATTGAAGCATATGGTCAGATTCACACTCCGGACAAGTTTTGTTGCATACCGTGCCTTTCCGGTTTGCCGTCGGAGTCATTTTGACCTGTATTGGATCTTTTGTTCACTGCCCTAACTTTCGGAAAAAATTCTGAATTTTTGGAGGGTGTGATGTCTGATCCGATTCTATAAAAAGCTTCTTCGGCCTGTTATCTTTCCAACGCAACAAACGGCATCGAATTTCGAGTTTGGGAGTGTTTGCAATGGCATCCGGAAGAAGGACGCGCAAAAAAGTCCCATGCGCCCGGATCCCTGGTCACTTGCGCCCGGGTACCAGGACACGTGCTCATGCGCCCTACCAGTGAGGCACATGACCTTGTGCCCTCACTTGAGGGCACATGCACCCTACCCTTGAGGCACGAGGGAACCAATTTTTCACCGGGACTCTACCACTGAACCGATCTACCGGATAAGGTCGAATTTTTCGGGAACAGTGCCATGAGCCCCCAATGGGAGGCACATGCGCCCCTCAGTGGGGCGCATGCGCCCTGCACCAGGGCGCATGCGCCCAGGGGTAGGGCGCAAGGAGCCCTATTTTTTAGTCTTGATCGCGCCGTTCGTTCTCCTATAAATTGACTCAGATTCTGGTTGTTCCAAGGGCATGAGCACGACCCCCCAGGCATATCAAGACGTCCAACCTCCCTCCTACATTGATTTTGTGATTTTTAGAGAGATAATTTCGAGTTTTTAGAGAGAGAGAAGTCGGTTCAAGAGAGAGGAAGGCTGTTCTGCAGGTGATCAGCTAGGTCCCTCTTTTTCGGCCTATACAGAAGTTTGTAGACGTCTTATGCCAAATATCTCTTCATCAAAGTTCTTCCTCTCCAAGTCTTCTTGAGTTTTCAATCAACGGCACTTGATTCCAAGGTCGGGGCTGGTCGTGAAGAGCGCAAAAGCAAAGTCGCGCCTGGCAGATCCTGGACTGCTGCTCGGCTTTTTCGACAACCCAGATTTGGCCATATCTCTCTCTATTCAACTCAGAATCTTCCTGTTCTTTTTCCTATCTCTTTGTTTCGTGATTCTCCATACTCCCATAATTGTTTTATATTTTTTTCATTATTTTGAGTCTGTTAATACTAAAATAGAAAAAGAGGGGTTAGAGATAACCCGAATCCGGTCAGTTTCTAGTTAGTTGTGTGTTTTATGTCATTTTCCTTACATATACTCCACTTTGTTTAGTTCTAATAGTCTCTGTCACTTGTTTTCTTGTCTAGTTGCATAGAAAATCAAGCACCCACGTGTTGAGGACTCTTCTTCATCGGCTGGCCGAAGAAGGAGAAGCTTTAACCCGCACTCTTCACGCTAAGGTACACACGGCCATCTTTCATCTTTAATTCTATAAATCGGAACCCACGGTTCCTGGCGACCACATGTCTTAATTTTATACTTCTCACCCTCCTCCCACATGACCCGAACCGTCTCTTTGGTGATCGAGCGACGCCAAGGGATGAAAGTTCGGGGATCAATGTGAGTGTGGGACCGAGGTTAGATTTGCTTTCCGAGTTTTATTCCTTTCTTTTCTCACCCCCTCTTGAGGTGACGATCTGGATTCACGAACTTCCCTAAAAAGGAGAGGACCCCGTCGAATTTTCAGAGTCGACAGCTTTGTGGCGACCACAGTGGGACAAGCAATGTCTTCAACCGTGGGTGCTTAGTGTTTTGTTTGCAACTAGTTCTAGTTCTAGACCAGTTCCCACGTGAGCCTTTCCTTCTTTCTACCTCTCTTAACTTCATGCCATCTCAAAATTTATGATTTCATTCATATTTTATAAGATCTGAAGTTCCAAGTATGCCATTTAATTTCTGTCATTTTATTTAAACCGGTTCCCACGTGAACCACCCTTTTCCTTTTAAACCGGTTCCCACGTGAACCAATCTCTTTCTTTACTTCGGTTCCCACGTGAACCAAACCCCTTTTTTTTCAGATCTATCCCAACTTGGATCAGATCTTTGTTCACCTTTAATTAGCCCCACGTGGCCCTCTTTTGACCATTCAAACCGGTTCCCACGTGAACCACCCTTTTTTACCCAAAACCGGTTCCCACGTGAACCACCTTTACTTTTACCCCGGTTCCCACGTGAACCAACTTATTCTTACATCAGTCCCCACGTGGACCACCCTTTTGCTCGGCTATCAGATCTGAACCCTCTTCTTTCCATCACCTTTTCACTATCTCCATTTGGCTCACATAAGAAACAAGGTCTGGATTCTAGTTTCTAGTTGCTTGTCTAATTTCTAATTGCTTGTCTGGTGTTGATTGCTTGTTTATTTAAGTTTATGTTTTGCTCATTACTTGCTTTATTACTTGATTGCATTCTCTGCTCCTTCTCTCTATCTCCTTCTTTTACACTTTTTTTGAGGTGGGAGCTCACTCTCCCATTTACCCCTCCCATCTAAAACACCCTCTTGGTGGATTCTGACCTCTCTTCTGGGATATTCCTTCCTAGTTGACTTGGTTGGCTTTCATCAAGGCCTCCGTAATTCCTCATACGTGGAGTATTCCTCTTCACGATCGGGTTGGTTTTACCACTCCCCAAAACCCGAAGCATCCTACGTTACCTACACGTGGTGAGAATGTGTGAAACCTAGGTCACTGGAGATTGGAGTTAGGATCCTAACCCATTTGTTGAGATAACAATTCTTAAAAAATTCATAAACCTGAGGTTTAATCAAAATCATTGCATAATCTTGCTTTCAAGTCTTCGCATCACTTGTTTGTCAAACAAAAATTCAAACCTCTAACAAATTTTTTTTGCAAGATACTAAAAAAACCAAAAAAAAAAGTTCTTTGTTTACTTTGTCAACTTGTTTGAAGTTCAATGCAACTAAGGTCTGGAAGGCACGTTGGAATGGCGGAACAAGCTGAACATCGAGAGCGCGAGATGGGTCACCAACCAATTCCATCAGACGGTCTTGTTAATCCATTGTTTGAGTCAGAAGCGCAAGAGGTCCCTCAACCATTGGCTCCCCGTGATGTTGAACAACTCTTTAGGGAGTTGTCTCTCTATACCAACCCAGAAACCTATGCCCGCATACAATCCATGGTGAAGGGCAAAATGGCCTCAGATCAGGCCGAAGCCAACCAAGTTTCCTCATCTCCTTGTCCTCTGGTTCGACCACCACTCATTCAATCACCCTTTGTTCAACCACCTGTTGTTCAACAATCTATGATTCAACCATCGTTGGCACTAGCACAACCATCTGTAGTTCAACCATCTATAGCTCAACCATCTATGGTTCAACCCTCATTTGTTCAGTCACCCTATTTTAACCATGTTGCTCCCTTGGCCCATCAAGTCATGGGACAATCTTCAGTAAATTTGCCAAGTCATGCTCCTCAATTCCAAAACCATGCCTCTAACCATATACTCCCACCAGTAAACCAAGAACCTGCTCTCACCTAGGCAATCATGGATCAGCTCACCAAGATGAATGAACGTTATGAAGAGCTGAGAAGTCGCCTGGACTCCAAGTCAGTTCCTGAGATCTTTATTCCTTCTTTGCCAGTTCTCTCCACCTGCCACCTTCTGAGCTACCAGTTTATCGCTGCTACAATGGTACTGGTAATCCTTTTCTCCACTTAAAAGATTTTATCTACGAGTCCTCATTCTGGAAAAATGATCATAGGGTTCTTTCCTTCTTATTCCACCGATCACTAGAAGGGTCTGCATTGGAATGGTTCTACTCGCTCGACTCCTTTGAGGCAGGAGACTTCGATATTGTCAAGACCAAATTTTTGCAAAGATACAAAGATCGGGTGGCACCAGCATGCTCCATTACAGACTTGAATGCTGAAAAGATGAACCCCGAAGAGGACTTCATAAAGTTTGCTGATCGCTGGAGGGGAATGACAAAGAAACTAAAAGATGTGATTTATGAAGGGGAACAAGTAAAGATGCTTATCGGCAACACTACACCTTCCTTGAGGAATGTATTGATCATGCACTGTCCTACCACAATGAATGAACTCTATGACAATGCCTGATACTTGCAAGCCCACTTCAAAGATGCCACAATGATAAACCCTTTTGATCCTAAACCTAGAAACTTCAGGAAAACCCCCTCTGCACCAGTTGGGCCTACAACCGAAGGAGTGGTCAACAATGAAGCTATAAACACTGTAGGGAACCAGGGAGGGAACCGTCAAAACCAGTTCAGAAACCCACCACAAAACCATTCTTATTACCCCCCTCAACAACAGGTTAGGCCACAACAACCACGACAACCACAACAACCACCTCAGCCAGTAGCACAACCCCAGCAACCTCGTCAACCTACCTACAATAGGGCACCGCCACCACCTAATCAGGCACCACGAAGGGGAGGTCCTAGGAGAGAGAACTACCAACAACTCCCTTACTCCTTGACCAACATCTTCAATGTACTCATGGCAGAGAAACAGTTGGAATTGCACAAGGAAAGAGAGGTTTGGCCAACAAATGTAGATATGTCCCGGTACTATGCTTACCACCGGTGTCCTGGTCACACTGTTGAAGTGTGTTTCAATTCAAGGATTACATCCACGATTTAAATGACTAAGGCAGCATTGATTGGGCTCAAATGGGGGAATGCATACAAGCTATGAAGGCTAGGCAGCGGCAGTGGCAGCACGCACCAGCTCAACCTCAATAACAACCTGGCTTGGCGATTGTCCATAATCCGCTCCCATTACATGCTCTCACTCCAGCACCGGCACCAGCACATCCAAACCCAGGAATTGGTCTAGTACACTCCATTGTCCAGGGAGATGCTAGCCGTGCTCAAGGTTGGCAACTAGAAAACCAAAATCCAACCATGTCGATCAACCCAGCTAGGCCTCCTACTAGGAACCCTCCTAGACAAATAATCCGTGCACCTGCTACTCCACAACCACCACCTAGTTAGATATCCCAACCACTGGTTTCCACTTCTTCTCGCCGACCCATCATTAGGCTAGCCCCCGCCTTGACTACACCTCCTTCAATCCTTACTACACACCGGCCCTTGCTCATCCGACCACCACAATCACCACCAAACCTAAACCCCCAGCCTATGAGCTCTGCCACTCCAAAACCTCAACCTATCATACAACCAACCACACAACCTATACCTTCATTAAACCCATCAACCACTCCTGCACCCCGGCCTCTTCTTATCAGGCCACCAGTATCACCATCACTACCACCTCCAAATCCTACCCCTCTACCCACTAACTCAATCATCCTAGAACCACCAATCCCATTGCCTACCATACCTGCACCTACACCACCTGTTCCACCACAGCCCACCCCACTTAACCCTTTACCTCTACCCGACCGCCAAATAGCCCCGGTGCTTCAGAGTGGGAGGATGTTCCAGCGGCTCTTTCCCCAAGTCGGTACTCAACCGTAGGATCCAGTGGAGGAGGAACAAGTGGAAGAACCCTTACCAGGCACAGCCTATGATCTGTTAAAACATTTAGATAAAACACCGGCCCGTATTTCCATACTTGAGTTGATCAAAAGATCAAAGATGCACCAGGAGATTCTATAGCACTACTTACAAAGGGTCATGGTGAGTGAAGATCTCCCACCTGAAAAGATAACTACAGTGTTAGCCCCTAGAAGTGAGCACCCAACACTCGCTTTCTCTCAGGAGGAATTAGCAGATCCAGAGGTTAGGAGATATGCTTTGCATGTGGTTGTTATCATCTGCAATGTCAAAGTAAAATCATGTTTGGTTGACACTGGAGCTTCTATCAACGTTATGCCGCCAGAAACTCTGCAGTTATGCAGTATTTCTGAGCAAGAAATCAAGCCATCTTGTGCCATGGTGACGGCCTACGACAACTCCAAGAAGTCTGCAAATGGGGTGGTCACTCTAGAAGTTAAACTTGGACCATGTACGGTCACCATGGATTTTCATGTTCTAGAATTAGATCCAACTTTTCGGGCTATACTTGGGAGGCCATACTTAGAGGCAATAGGAGCTGTGGCTTCAACAAACCACCAGTGCATAAAGTTTCCCTTTAAAGGACAAGTGGTCAAGGTTACTAGCATGCCTATAAGGGATGAGATGAATGATGCTTTTACATCACCCCTAGGTCTGTCAATACAGCCCTAGATCTCAATGGGAGATTTACCAGAAGTCAGGATCTTCAAGGCTGATACGCGAAGTATGCCAGACCCACGTGCATGCACCCTTCGAAGAAATTGTTGACATTAGTTTATACTTGATGTCCTGTGTTGTGTTCTGATCACTTGAGTTTTTCTGACGAGGAGAACGATGTCAGTCTCTGACTACTCTTAGAAGCGGTTACAATCTTAATGACGATTCAATAAATTATGATCGAAGATGATTAAATGATTAGCGTCACTAACAAGTTGTACTAAACAATAATTTACTCTTGAACATTTTAATTAGGGATCCGATTAATAAAGTCAATTTAACACATAATTTATTGACCAAATTTATATAACGTGATATCTATTTTCATCGAATTCTTTGATGACAAGCCCATTTTTCCATTTTCTGTCGATTCCAAAAATGCCCTCATTCGAAAGGGGTTCAATCGGACTCAACCCGATGGTCACCCAATGGCATCTCGCGAGGCAGACGCGACGTGGGGAAGCGATCTAGGGCAACGACTGTCTCCACCGCCGTCGGCTTCCGGTCACCTTTGCAGTGTCGGCTGGTTGCCATCACAATGCCTACCGGTTGCCATCACCAACGCCGTCGGTTTCTACATCACCTTGGGATGGTGCAGGCAGAAGGGTAAACTAGTCTTTTAACATCACCACTTAGCATCTTCCTTGGTGAAACTGTGTAAAATGAAGTGGGATGGCAGATGATGATGAAACTAGGTTATCAGCCTGGAAGAGGTTTAGGCAAGGATCTTCAAGGAATCACTCAGCCAATTCAAACTGAGAAAAGACCACATAGGCAGGGGTTGGGATACGAAGAGGATTCCATCCCAAGAAGGATCTTCCAGCCAAGATATGCCATGGGACTCCACAGCTTCTTTATCAAAGGGAAGACCATGATGATGGCTGAAGATGACAAGAGTTTCATTACAGTTGTCAAGAGAAGGAAGGCTCCAGATGAAGAAGAAGACTTGGAAGACCTATGCTTATCTTTGACTCGTCTGTTCTTAAGTGGGGAAGAGCACCAAGAACCACCCAAGGGCAGACCAATCTTGGATCATCTGGTTAAGCATGATACCCAAGTCAAAACCATTCCACGAGGCCCAAATACAACAATCCCATGTTTGAACCTCGTATCATTGTTTCTAGACCTTTTGGATGGGCTTCAGAGCCCACTTATCCACTTTGGGCCCATGCGCCCTTTCCAGCCTTCCACTCTTATTGGGCCAGCTTGCCCATTTGCTTCCCTCATCAACTTCAGAACTGAGGGCTTTTCCCAACATGGGCTCACATACCCATTTATTTCCAAGATCAGGTCCACGTACCCGATTACTTTTTTCATCAGTTTTGGACTCATGTGTCCACTTTCTGTTACCATTGGGCCCACGAGCTCCTTTTACCCTTTTATTCTTAAGTTTTTCTCTCTGGTAATTCAGTCAGTTTCTAGCAAACCTCGAGTCATGCTGACTCATTCTATCTTTTTACTTGAAATTTCCTAAAAAAAACATCTTCTCTGAAACTCACATTTCAATTGAGGAGACATCTCTACTCATCCCAGAGGGCGCTCCCAATCAGGGATCCCTCTCTCCTAAATCATTGATCGATTTACTCGATCCTCCCTCCACTGTAAATACCACCTTTCTAGCTTTATCTTTAGTAGGTCAAGTTAGGTTAGGAAATAGGAAAGTTAGGGGTAAACGAGTTCCAAATAGGTATCTGCAACAATTGGCACAGAAATGCGTAGAGTGTGCAAGGCTGCCAAACTTTTTCGAGAATACCATCCAGCTAGATGAAATCCGATATGAGGATGAGCATAACATAGATCATACTTTGGGAGTATACGAGGTTGTATCAGATAAGGATCCCGAATTCGAGGATGAAATCGAGGACTTGGCCGATGCGTATGCGTCTGGACTTAGAAGATTTGAAGAACCATCAGCCACAGGGAATGAACCAACCAAAGAACTGAATTTAGGAACCCTAGAAGATCCTAAGACTATCCTCATCAGTGCAAACCTTGCTCCCTTAGAAGAACAACGTTTGATCAAAGTTTTGGAAGAATATAAGGACACATTCGCATGGACATATGAAGACATGCCGGGATTAGATAATTCATTGGTTGAACATAGATTAACCTTGAAACCTGGAACTACCCCGGTCAAACAAAAGATCAAGAGATTCCACCCTGATATTGCACTCAAAATGAAAGAGGAGGTCGACAAATTACACCAAGCAAAATTCATTAAGGTCGTCCTATATTCGCAATGGGTGGCTAACATAGTCCCTGTTATGAAGAAGGATGGACGAATTCGGATTTGTATAGACTTCTTGGACTTGAACCGAGCGTGTCCTAAGGATGATTTTCCTTTACCTCATATCGATGTTTTGGTTGATAACACAGCTGGATTTGAAATGCTTTCATTCATGGATGGCTATTCTGGATACAATCAGATCCGGTTAGCTGAGGAGGACCAAGAGAAGACTTCATTCACTACACCTTGGGGAACATATTGCTATGTTGTCATACCCTTTGGGTTAAAGAATGCCGGTGCTACATATCAAAGGGCTATGATGGCTATCTTTCACAACATGATGCACACCCTTGTAGAGGTGTATGTGGATGATTTGGTTATCAAGTCCAAGAGTCGGGAAGATCATTCTGAAGTGCTAAGGAAAGTTTTGCAACGAGCTAGAGAATATAAGCTGAAAATGAACCCTAAGAAATGTACATTTGGAGTTTCATCAGGAAAGCTACTTGGGTTCATAGTAAGCAAAAGGGGCATAGAGATCGACCCAAACAAGGCCAAAGCAATTATTGGTATGCCTCCCCTGAAGAATATGAAAGGCTTCGAGGATTGATTGGGAGGCTACAATTTTTCCGCCGATTTATCTCACAACATTCCCAAAGGTATAAACCTTTCTATGAACTAACCAAGGCGGGGGCCAAGTTTAAATGGGATTCGAAGTGCCAGGAGGCGTTTGATGGGTTGAAAACATACCTGGAAAGTCCCCCTGTACTTAGACCACTAATTCCCGACAAGCCCTTGGTCCTCTACATTTCGGTTCTTGAGAAATCTTTTGGGGCAGTTCTTGCACAAGTTGATGAAGAAGGGAAAGAACGAGCTACTTATTACTTGTCTAAGATGTTTGATGTTTGTGAGCTGAAGTACACTGTGGTAGAAAAGACATGTGCTACTCTTGTTTGGGTGGTTCAGAAACTAAAACATTATTTTCTTGCTCACCAAGTCAAGCTCATCGCTCGTATCAATCCTATCAAATTTCTGTTAGAGAAGATAGTTTTGACTGATCGGTTAGGGCGATGGCAGAGTTTCTTATCCCAATTTGATATCACTTATGTCCCACAGAAGGCAATCAAGGGCTATGCTATTGCTGAACACCTTGCCCACCATCCTATACCCGTCTTTGACCCAATCCGGTCGGAGTTCCCGGATGACGAACTAATGTCAGTCCGATCTTCCAATCTTTGGACATTATATTTTGACGGGGCTCTGAACTCTCATGGTAGAGGGATATGTATTGTTCTTCTGTCACCTGAAGGTGTCACCATTCCACAGGCTTTTCAGCTTAATTTTCCAGCAACCAACAACATAGCTGAGTATGAAGCCTTGCTGGCCAGGCTGGAGGCCGCTCATTTCCATGGTGCTACCGAACTGAGGGTGATAGGTGATAGTCAATTGATCCTACGCCAAGTCCTATCCAAGTATTGAACTTCACATCCAAACCTCAAACCCTACCAGGAGCTCACCACCTGCTACATCAAGCTATTCTTCAAACTCACCTTTGTCCATGTCCCCCGTTCTCAGAATATACTCGCCGATGCCTTAGCTTCACTAGCTTCATCTCTATCTGTCCCGCTCGGCAGGCAAGTGCGGACTATCCACATCTGTAAGAGGACAATTCCAGCAATTGAGGATGGACATTTTCTAAAGGTTAAGGAGAGGTTCAACAGAAAGGAATACTTGGAACATAAATAAGAAATCTCCTTAATTGAGTTGGAAGAATTAGAAGAAGGTGAGAGACCTTGGTATGATGAGATTGCGAGGTATTGCCAAGATCAGTCATATCCACCTGGATCAACCACCAAGGAAAAGAAGGCAATCAGAAGAGTATCCCAGAGGTATACAATCCTAGGATGAGTGCTCTATAAGAGAAGCCTAAGTGGAATCTTACTCAGATGTCTTGATGAAGAAGAAGTTGAGTTGGTGTTGAAAGAAGCACATTTTGGAGTTTGTGGTGGTCATGTGAATGCCCAAGCCCTTGCTAAGAAAATCATCCGACAAGGGTATTATTGGCCAACTCTAGAAGAAGACTGCTCCATCTTTGTCTGGCATTGTCATTCATGTCAACTTCATGCCGACAAGATTCACTCTCCCGCATCTTCCCTTCATCCAATTCATGCCCCATGGCCTTTCGCCATGTGGGCTTTTGATATCATTGGCCCCTTGAGTGACCTCAACTCCGAAATGCGCTCAAAATCATTCATTCTGACGGTAACAGAGTACTTCACAAAGTGGGCTGAAGCGGAAACATTCGTAAAGATTAAAGCATCAACAGTCTGCTCCTTCATCAAGCGCAACATCCTGGCAAGGTTCGGGATCCCCAGCGACATCATCACCGATAATGGGCCACAATTTCTTTCTCAAGATCTGCGTGATCTTTGCAACAGGTATTGCATTTCATTGCATCATTCATCACCATACTATCCTCAAGGCAATGGTCAAGCATAAGCCACCAACAAAACCTTAATCAAAATCATCAAGAAATCTTGTAAGTCTAGCAAATTTGCCGACTGGCCTGATAAGCTTGTAGATGCTCTATGGGCTTATCGTACTTCTGTAAGGACTCCCACTGGACAAACCCCATATGCTTTGGCATATGGCATGGAAGCAGTGGTCCCTTACGAAGTATTACTTCCATCTCTCCGAGTTCAGCTCGACAGGGATATTCCTGTTGATGAGAGAAGAGAATCTCTCCTTGCACAGCTTGAACTCTTGGATGAAAGAAGGCTAGCCGTCGCCGAGCATGCCCGGACTTATCAGAATAGACTCAAAAGGTTTTATCAAAAGAGGGTGGTCGAGAGAAAATTCGAGATCGGTGAGATGGTAGTCAAACGCATATTCGTTAAGCCAGGGGGTCCCCGCTCCAAGTTGCAACCTAACTGGGAAGGGCCTTTTGTAATCACTGAAAAGTATCCAGGTAATGCATATGAATTGACTAATGTAGATGGAGAAAAATTGAATCATCCTTGGAATGGAGTTTACCTCAAAAAGTACTTTCTATAAAAATGGAGAAACCACTGGTATAACCTCAAGTCATCGATCCTAGGTTGTTCGTGAGAAGTCAAGGGTAGGTACCATCCTACACACACAACACTTCCCGATCCTAGAATCCATAAAACCCGACACTTGCAAAAGGCAAGGCAGAAATCTATAAATGGAAGGAGTACCCTTACCCTATTCTCTTCTACTCGGTCCAAGATAGGGAGAGAAGATTAGAGAGGGGTAGTATCGAAAACACTCGCCACCCTAGTAGGAGGCCGTCTCAGAGAGAACAAAAGGGTGCCAAAAGATGGGCAATGAACCCCTCAGGTTAGAAAAATAAAAAAATGATCAACCTGTCTGAATGAGTACCCAGAATGATAGTCAAGGCAAAAGGCACTAAAAGATGGGCAATGTCCCCACGGGTCAAAAAAAACCTGTCTAAATATGTGCCACATAGAAAAGAGCAAAAAAAGAAAGAAAACCCAAAGAGGCCGAACCCCAATGGGTAATTTGAGTGAGAGTAGAGAAATCCCTCTCAACATCTTTAAACCCTATCAAGGACTTCCTCTATACTCTTCCTCCTTAAACCCCTTGGGTAGGGTAAACCGACCAAATCCAGGTGGAATCCAAGCCGATCAAAGGAAGAAGGTTAGAAGGATTCTAGGTAGGGAACTTTATTTTTGCACGTGGCATCAACCACTTGAGTCTTGACAAACCCCAAAGACCGATGAATTGTCTCAAATACCAGCATTTTCTCCACAAAAAAATGAATATTTCCAAAATTAAAAAAAATGAATATTTCCAGAATCCAAAAAAATGAATATTTCAAATCCAAAAAAATTAAATATTTCAAAAACCAAAAAAAAGTGAATATTCCAAAATCCAAAAGAATGATGAATATTTCAAATAAAAAATGAATATTTCAAAAACTCAAAAAAAAAGATGAATATTTCAAAAATCCAAAAAAAATTGCATATTTCAAAAATCTAAAAAAATTGAATACTTTTCAAAAAATCCAAAAAAATGAATATTTCTAAGAAAACCCAAAAAATGCTCAGTCATGATCATTGCCTTAGTTGCATGCATGTTTATTTGACTGTCATACATATTTCCATTCCTGCATTGCATATCCTTTTTGCTTTAATTATCTTGTTAAGAAGGCTCTTCCTTTGACCTAAGTCAAAGTTGACCGTAATAGGCAAAGGGATGAGTCATGGTGAAGATCTAATCCCCTTTTTATCAAGTGTTTCAGGCAGAAGAGGAGAGGATTCACACCATGGCAGGTAAGTTCTCTCAACCTTACTCCATTTCATTGTAGTCATTTGTTTTATTCTACCTTGTTAAGAAGGCTCTTCCCTTTTACTCAAAATCAAGGCGAACGATATACAGGCAAAGGGATGAGTCATGATGAAAATTTAATCATCTTTGCTAAGTGTTTTCAGGAGTTGAAGAAGCAAAAGAGAAGGGCCATCAGGCAACCTCTTAAGTCCTAACAGGTGAATTGGTGAGATCGGTGTTCCCCAAGGAACGTCATGCCAACCTTGTGGTGAAAAGAGAGGAAGCGCTACCTATCGTGGTGTTGTATTCCGTCAGAAGGCAAGACAAGGATGGACCAGAGATACTGATGAATCAGGCAGTCGATGCAAGTTGATAGACCACGCCTGAAGACTTCATTCAAATCCACATTCTCATCAATCTTACATCATCACCATCACTTCATTTTTGCACTTCACATCACTCCTACTATCTGTCACCTAGTTATGTTAGGTCCATTTGATACATATTATATGCATTAATGTACGACGGCTTGGTCCTTTCTTCACACTGAGTGTGAAAATGAGAGTGTACATAGTCATTGAGAGTGAAAATGACTGGGCCCGAGGTCCCCTTCAACAAAATCTACGACGGCTTGGTCATTTCTTCACACTCACGGATAAGCCAAAATTGAACATTGGAGGGACGATGGTTCCTAATCGGGTGTCTTGACCTCCAATAGACAATCTATATCTTCAACTATTTTCTACGTAATTTTCTATGTTTTCACATCCATCTCCTTTTCATTCTTCATCATTACCAATTTTATCCCACCATGTTTTATTCTGCTCTTTCTTTTATTCCACCATGTTTTATTCTTTCCTTTCTTTTATCCCACCGTGTCTTTTATTTTATCCCACCGTGGAAATTGTCATGCCATTGTTTCTTCTTTCCCATCATTCTATGTTAGTCCCACCATTATCTTTCAATCCCACTATGGCTTAAATCTGTCTTGTCATTTATCGAATACCGGGTTTTCTGCTAGAGCGTGATTCATGGTTTTCACGATACCCGAGCAATTTTGCTATGCTTAAACGAACCCTTTTAGAACTTGAGATTATTCCACTCAGAATTAAACTGAGTATTTTGGTGAAACTTGAATGAACTTGATATTCCAAATATGATGGATTGGTATTCTTTTCATTTTAAGATCAAATTTCTCTTTTAAAACTTTAGCCCATCACAGTACAAGAACACCGCAAAATTCGAGTTGCTAGCTGATGATGAACCTACAAATTCGAGGACTCCTCACCGCTGAGGGTTGGCTACATCCTTTTATCCTTTATCATTTACTTTTTCATCTCTCGTGCCAAGGGCATGTCTTTTACCAGTCAATTATATGAGGTTTTGATAGAACATGAAAGTGATCTAGAATACTTAGTGAGATTCATTTTGTTGGATCGGGTAGATAAGCGTGTCTATATCTACACCTTGATGCCACCTTTTCAGTCCATCACCAATCCATTCCACTACATTCATCTACACTCACTTGCATTCCATTACAGTTCACTCTGAGTCACTCCGCTTCATTACATGCCACTACCTTACAAAACTGACATCAAGGCGAGGCAAGCTGTAGACACGCCAAATTCGCCTAATTCAGAGCATAAAACTCATGTTTTATAAGGTAACATGTATGATTGACCTTAGAATTATGTTGGGTCCTTTTAAAGTTGATTTGGAGCTTCGCCAAACGAAATCGGATGCTTTACGAAGTTTTCCGCAAAAACTCATAATTTCCAAGCGAAAGCCACACATAAATCGTGTAAACACGGAAATTGGCTAAATGACCAATGCCTAATGATCATGTATTGAAGGATATGGTCATATTCACACTCCGGACAAGTTTCGTTGCATAACGTGCCTTTCTGGTTTGCCGTCGAAGTCATTTTGACCTGTATTGGATCTTCTGTTCACTTCCCTAACTTCCAGACAAAATTCTTAAGTTTTTAAGGGTGTGATGGCTGATCTGATGCTATAAAAAGCTTCTTCGGCCTTTATCTTTCCAATGCAACAAACGGTGTCGAATTCTGAGTTCGGGAGTGTTCGCAATGGCTTCCGTAAGAAGAACGCACAAAAACAGTCCCATGCGCCCGGGTCCCTGGTCACATGCGCCCGGGTACCAGGATACGTGCCCATGCGCCCTACCCTTGAGGCATGAGGGAACCAGTTTTTCACCGGGACTCTACCACTGAACCGATCGACCGGATAAGGTCGAATTTTTTGGGAACAGTGCCATGCGCCCCCACTGGGAGGCACATGCACCCCTCAGTGGGGTGCACGCGCCCTGCACCAGGGCGCATGCTCCCAGGGGTAGGGCGCAAGGAGCCCTATTTTTTAGTCTTGATCGCGCCGTTCGTTCTCCTATAAATTGACTCTGATTCTGGTCGTTCCAAGGGCATGAGCACGACCCCCCAGGCATCTCAAGACGTCCAACCTCCCTCCTACATTGATTTTGTAATTTTTAGAGAGAGAATTTCGAGTTTTTAGAGAGAGAGAAGTCGGTTCAAGAGAGAGGAAGGTTGTTCTGCAGGTGATCAGACAGGTCTCTCTTCTTTGGCCTCTACAGAAGTTTGTAGATGTCTTCTGCCAAATATCTCTTCATCAAAGTTCTTCCTATCCAAGTCTTCTTGAGTTTTCAATCGACGGCACTTGATTCCGAGGTTGGGGCTGGTCGTGAAGAGCGCAGAAGCAAAGTCGCGCCTGGCAGATCCTGGACTGCTACTCGGCTTTTTCGACAACTCAGATTTGGCCATATCTCTCTCTATTCAACTCAGAATCTTTCTGTTCTTTTTCCTATCTCTTTGTTTCGTGATTCTCCTTCCTCACATCATTTTTTTATATTTTTTTGCATTATTTTTAGTCTGTTAATACGAAAATAGAAAAAGAGGGGTTAGAGATAACCCGAATCCGGTCAGTTTCTAATCAGTTGTGTGTTTTATGTCATTTTCCTTACATATACTCCACTTTGTTTAGTTCTAATAGTCTCTGTCACTTGTTTTTTTGTCTAGTTGCATAGAAAATCAAGCACCACGTGTTGAGGACTCTTCTTCATCAGCCGGCCGAAGAAGGAGAAGCTTTAACCCGCACTCTTCACGCTATGGTACACACGGTCATCTTTCATCTTTAATTCTATAAATTGGAACCCACGGTTCCTGGTGACCACATGTCTTAATTTTCTACTTCTCACCCTCCTCCCACATGACCCGAACCGTCTCTTGGTGATCGAGTGACGCCAAGAGATGAAAGTTCGGGGATCAATGTGAGTGTGGGACCGAGGTGAGAGTTGCTTTCCGATGTTTTATTCCTTTCTTTCTCATCCCCTCTTGAGGTGACGATCTGGATTCACAGACTTCCCTGAAAAGGAGAAGGCCCCGTCGAATTTTCAGAGTCGACAATGTTGGTATTTAATTTATTTAGATAGATGTTTTTATACTCTTAGGTAGATGTTATTGTTGTAAGAAATCGGTCCAATCAGATTGGCATAGTGGAAAATTATCAATTCCTTGTATATCATTGTCTTGGTCTCAATCGAAACCGAATGACGTTGCCAAAATCGATATTTGAAATAGTTTCGAAAACGTACCTTTGTAGGATTCAAATAATTCTTAAAAACTGAAGAAGATCGAGCATTCTCACGCTCGTTCAGCCACTCAAGTGTGTGGCCTCTAGTCATATCCACATGAGCTGCCTCCATAGTCGGGTTCTCCTTCGCGTCAGACCTTCCGACTTGCCCTAGATGAAGTCTCATCGACTCTCGATGGCCTCCAACATGGGAAAATGTGAAGGATAGAGGTAAGGACAAATTTTGCAGCCTTGGGTTGTGGGGCTCATACTCAATTTGCTATTATATAGAAAATTTAGAGTTTTTCACAAAAACCCCTCATTTCTCTATATTTACACTATTGTCCCCAAACTTATGGATTAGCCCTTATGTATGTGACATACTAAGCCCAATAGCTCATTTGGTTGAGGCCAAATTAAAAAAAACAACTTTTTTTAAATTAAATCTATTATCTCATAATGAACTTAACGACCTACCGATCATAAAGGGTACAAGCCACATCCTATGATCCCAAACGGCTTCAGGGATGAACTCCTCTCGAAAGAGCCTTTCCATCATCAGTTACCACACGGCTATAAAAGTTCATTCATCCAATGTCCCAATCAGATAGGAGTAAGGCATTGACTGTCAACTCCTTAATACCGACACTACGAAATTTTGTACTCGTAATTAGATCAATTGGAAAATCATTTTCTAATTATCATATCTACCTTGGCCAAGGATTTAGAGGACTATCCATAGGACATTCTCTCTCTCCTACCGAGAGTGGACGATCCCCTATTATATGCTCAATTACTTCCACTGGGTTTCTCATATACCCATTCTATTAACTATACAAGACCACAATACTAAGTGATCCATAAGTCAATAGTCAAAGTATATGGTACGCCTAGCAAGACATCTTTAACGACTCAAGTCAAAGATCCAACCGTGCAACCGTGATGATAGAATATCCTGATCGACAATTCGGTAAGATACCATTCATTGATTCTATACTAGTCGGTTCAGTGAACTCATGCATCTAATGAGCACCTGTACATATATCTAAGTGTCCCCACACTAATGACCAATGAGATCGGCCATTCTCATCAACTGAGAAGATATCATATACACTAGTCTTACCGGATCCTTGATATCCTGTCTCGAGGATCCTACGACTAGGAACAATTATAGTACATGATTCTAGATGATTGAACTCATTATTATGATATCATCATGATTCAATCATCATTGTATGTAACTTATGATTTCATTACAATAGATGCATTTAGATAGTGCAAGTAATGAAGATTATACCAATTATACTGAATAAGATATTACAAGAAATGCAAAATCATATCACATATGATTGACTTGTAAGATATATATTTCTATCAATTGTGACTTTGTATTGTGATTTAGTCTTATGTGGTTCCAAACCAATATTTTTTTCTCATTAATTACTTCACCGGATTATCATCTTTTCTACATGTTAAAAATCCGGGTCATGACAATCCAGGTAATGGTTATGGTGTTCATTAAATTAAAATAATATTTATTATAATTAATATGAGATTAATTATAATTATGAGTGTTAATCTCTCTCTCTTCTTTCTCTCCTCTGTTTTCTATTTATCTTTCCCTTCTATTTTTTTTATCTCCCCTCCGTATCCTAACCTTCCTCCGGAGCGATCGCTTCTCCATCGTCCTCATCTCCTCCGCGATTTTCCCTCACCGTTGCCCTCTCCGATTTTTCCCTGGGCATCGCCAGTCACCCCCCTCCGATTGTTGTCCTGCGCGTGCACCCGCGGCCGCCCCTCTCTGCGCCCGCGTGTGCCCACGGCGTCGCCGCAGCGTCCCGCGCAGCCGTGCGTCGCCATGCCGCCCTTCCGCGTCAGCCCGGTCGGCCGCGAGCCCGCTGGCCGCCGAGCCCCTCCGCCGCTCGCACCGCCATAGCCGCGCGGCCCGCCGCCTCGGCTGCCCGCCCGGCAGCCGCCGCCGTGACCTGCGCACCCGTGAGGTCGCCGCCGTCGCCGCCCACCGGGCCGCACGAGCGACCGCCGCCGCCGCCATCGCCTCGGACCCCCCACCTTCCCCCCCCTCCCCGGCGTCGCCGCTCGCGTCCGCGCGAGCCTGCAACCGCCGTCACCCGCCGCCCTCAGCCACCCACCTGCACATCGCCGGCCAGCCACCCGCCCACGTCACCTGGTCGCCATCATTGCCCCCCCTTCGCGCCATCCGGGTCCCTGCGCACGCGCGCTCTCCGTTCCGCCGCTTTGCCTCCATGTGAGCGAGCACCACCCTCGGCGCCGCAGCCACCTGCACCCCCCCATCGACCAGCCGCGACATCCGTCGCCGCCCGCCTACATGCGGCCGCACCTCCCGCCCAGCCGCGGCCCTGTCCCGCGCCCTACAGCCGTCCGCCCGCTGCCTCCCTCCGTTGAGCGCCTCCTACCGCCCCGCCAGCCACGTCGAAGCCCCCCCCTCCCCCCTCGGCTGTCATGTGGCCGCGCCAGCCATGCACCGCCGGTGCCTGGCAGCCACCGTGCACCTCGGTGTGCCGCCCCCTTCACAACCCAGCCGGTATCTCTCTCTCTCATACTATCACCCTATTTTCTATTTCTCCCATTTTATTCTATTATCTCCTTTCTAGCATATTATCAATGATATCCGTTCGATTCGATTTTGCATCGCCGTTGTGATCGCGGCATATTCTTCACCTGGATCGATTTCGTGCGTCGTTCGTCGTCGCCGTTAAGGTAGGCGTCTCGGCTATTCTTAGCACTCTAATACACTTGATTAAATTGTAAAAATCATGCTTAGATCAGTAGGATTAGAAGATTGTAATTAATGGGCTATTTTGGATTTATTAACATGATTAGATAGAGTTATATTAGTCTTTTTTGAACCATGCATGTTTAGATTAATTTAGTGTTTATGTATATTAGTTGTCATGATAGATTTTGATAGGTTTAAACTTAGTTAGTATAGCATGGTTGCATCGCGATAATCTTTAATGTATATCTTGATTTGTTAAAAAGCCGATGTAAGGTTTAGGTATAGTGATATTAGAGTTTAGTTTAGTTTCATATATGCACTAGGTAATGGTGTCTGATTAAGCATGTAATTGTCATGTTTAGGTTGTAAATTGCATGATCTTATTTATATGCATCAGTTTGTGATAGACTGTGGTATGGTATGCAAATATGTGGTGCATAGAACCATGGGTGTTCATCTATGTATTTCATGTTTGAATTGCCAATTTATTGTTCATGTTTACTGTCTGAGTTAATTATATGCTTGCATGGTGTGGAATGTGGTTAGTGCAGTGAGCTGCATTGTGATGGAAATGTACTTCACCAGACTATAGTTCGGTCCTGTGGGCAGCAGATGAATTAGAACAATCTGGAGCATCCTTCGATCCCAGATACCGCGGTTTATCCTAAGTACTCCCCTGCCTATGGGGTACTATGGGATTTAGTTACTATATGTTACTTCCTACTATATGGTAAATCTGGTGCTAGTTTTGTGATGTGACTACATTTTTCAGATGGAGCATGGTATTTACTCAGACAGGTGTCTAGTTGTGTGTTTTGGCATAGATGTTAGTGTTCTAGATGTGTCATTAGTTCTATGTCAGGTTAGGCGTGTTATGAGCATATCTAGAGTAGTCTAATGTGTAGGATATGTTGGTTTTAATGCATATAGAATCTGGTTATCATATGGGGTAGTAGAATGATCTTGTAATCACTTAATTGAAGATATATAATTAGCTTAATCTTATGTATGATAATCTTATTTTTAGGCTTAATATGTATTGTATACCACTAGAATCATTATTATAGTGGGGTAGTTCGGGTGTAAGTCCTACTGAGTCTGTGGTGACTCACCCCTTCCGTTGTTAATATTTTCAGGAGTGCAGATTTAGCGCAGCAGAAGCGTAGTAGTGTTTTGGAGTCCGAGGAGCTAGTGGAGTACTCATTCAATGTTGGTATTTAATTTGTTAGATAGATGTTTGATTATTATGTTATTAAGTTGTAAAGTTTGGAATTATGAATTTGGATTATAATTTTTAGTCTTATTTGGTTCCGAACTGATATCCTTCCCCGTTATGTCGCCGGATTATCTTCCGCTGTGCATATTAAAAATCCGGGTCGTGACAATCCATGCTCGTGCTATGAGTTAATGCATGTCCAAAACATAATCGCCTATGCTCACGACTGAACTTGATGTTCACCCAAGACATGATTACACATGCTCCCAGCTAACTTGATACATGCTTAATGTGTTCGTTACATACGTGGATAACTGCTTGATGACTTTATTTTGATATATGCTTGATGAAAAAGAATTTGACATGTAATATAACTTAGTTTTGCCCTAATTGTATATAATATGAAAAATAATCTTGTTCAAGTAATATCCATGCATACTTATATATATTTGATTGACAAGAGAAACCCATATGACTCACCCCAAATATTCTAACAGATTTCATATAATCAAATTTAACAAAACAGAAATGTGGTGGATCAATAACATGCATCTGAGAAAATTCTTGAGATCACTGTAATATTTGATTATTAACTCAATGTTATATTATATATTTCCAAACTAATATATTCTGAGGAATTATTTTTCTCTAATTACGTCACTGGACACATTGAGCGACGTACATTCAATCTGGGATGTGACAATGCTGTGCTATAGTAAATAAACTGACCACTAAAGACTTCCCCAAGAGCATCCTACCGTGAGCATGAGACAATTAGGAACCTTTTCTTTTAGCATCATCTCGTGACCCACAGCTCAGGTGCAATTGTGCTTCAGAGTGCAGACAAGAAACATCAGAACTTGAAAAACATATAAGACAACATTTTGAGTAACGATTCATAGTCAACGGTGTCAAAGCGCATCCACATGTCGCAGCCACATGGCGAAAAACACTTGCAAGAGCTCATCCAAAGCTGCAGTGATACATAAAAGGGCAAATAAAGTGGTTGGTTCTACCATGGTTTAGAGTCCATGATCCTGGTAAGAATGAAGAATTCGGATCAGAAATAAAACTAACTAATCTCAGTACATGCTTGATCCCCAAATTCAGCATTACAGCATACATCCAAATTAATCGACCTCATCCACTGTAAAATCAGGCTCTGGTGGCTTCTGCAGTTTGACAAGCTCCCTTGCACTCTTTGTGTTACGGAGCCGGTGAACCCCATGAAGGGCATTCACTGCAAAACGAGAAGCATAGATGGTCGCCCCAAGACTAGGAGAACCAGTGGCAACACTGTCCCCGAGGCTGAGTCCTTCCTTACGGCGGATCTCTGCTATCTTCCTCTTTGTGTAACGACGCCACGCCGCTTGGATGAAACAGGCAGCCCAGGTTCTCCACTGCTGGGAATAAAACCGGAACGTGTGTTGAACTTGTCTGCTGTGCAGTCGTCTGAATTGGCTGGCCACAAACTTTAATTCTTCGGCAATCAAGGCAAAAGCTTCAACTTCTGTTAGAGCCTTCACCGTTCTGGTAGAAGATGGGAGGTTTGATCCAGATTTTGGATCCAGGGCCCACGTTAACAACTCCTCACCACAAAAATCTCCTTTCTTGAGCAAGCTTCGGTTGAAGAAACCACTCCTCCCACCATCAGTCGTCACACTCTCCAGTCGGCCACGGATAATGAAAAGCATTTCATCTACAGGGTCCCCCTCCCTCACAATATATGTACTCTCAGTATAGAGACTAGGCTTCAGGTGCTCACAAATAGCATCCAATAACCGTTCATCCATATTCTCAAAAAGAGGGACCTGATGAGGCAGTAACAAGACTTTAGATTCCCGAACAAAAGAAACAAATTACAGTGGAAAGTCATTTACTTACCCTCCTCACCAAAGCCAAACAGAGATGTCGCTTTATGTCCCTTCTAAGGTCCTTGGGTAGACTCTGTACCAAACTTTCCTCATCCACTCCTCGTGTCTCCAGCCACCTGTACTGGTCATAATGCCTCACACGTTCCCTAAGATCCTGGGGCAGCAAGCGATGATGCATCCACTGCTCAGAATCTCGTCGTTTCACCCTCATCTCTTCAAGCCGTATCGTAAGTGACTGCAGATATGTCTGGAAAAGAAGAAAATCAAGCATTAACAGTAGGAACTAAGAACAAGTAATAAAGAAAGTAGATACGTTTTGAGAAGCACAATCCATGGTAGAAGATAAACTTCACCCAGATTATGTAATACCTGGCATTTTCAAAAAAAAAAAATTTAATTTTCGTAACAGCTCCCCCCCCCTTTCCCTCCCCGTCCCGGATCTCTCGCCGCCGCCCCCGCGGTAACGCCGGCCACCCCCCCCCCCTTGCCGGATTCGCAGCCCCCCCCGATCGGCTCTCTCTCGCTCCCCCTCTCTCTCTCCCGCTCGTCCCGACCCCCCGCCGCGACCCCCCCTCCCCCTCCTCCTCCTCCGTCGCCGCCGCCGGACGCGATCCCCGCCCCGCCGGAAGTGAGCGCCGCCGGACCTCCCCCTTGCCGTCACCGCCTCCGGCCCCTCTCCTCGTCGCCGTCTCCTCCCTCCAGCGCCTCCCTCGCCGGCGAGAGCATCGCCGTCCAGCCCTTCCCCGCGCCGCCGTCGCCGGCCGCCGCCGGACGCTAGCGCCGCCGTCGACCTCCCCGTTCCGGCCGGAACCGCCGCGGGAGAGCCTCTCGCCGCCGCCATCGCCGGCCATCGCCCTCCTTCCGCCGTCGCCGTCGTGACCAGACCCTCCTCCCCGTCGCCGTCGCCGTCGAGCGCCGCCGGCCGCCCTCGTCGTCGCGAGCGCCGCCTCCGCCGTCGCGAGCGCCGCCGCGAGCCGCCGCCGCCTCCGCCGCCCGCGAGCCGTCGTCGCCGTGAACCGCCGGACGAGCCCGGCCCAGCCGCCGGTCCAGCCTCGGTTCAGCGCCTCCGAACCGGCCTGGTTCAGCCGGTCGAACCGGCCCGGTCCAGCCGGTCCAGGAAATTCCGAATTTTCGGATTTATTTAAATCCAGTTATTGAAGAAGGCCAAGAAAATAGCAGAAAAATCCAGAAAAATCAGGAAAATTCACAGAAGATTACAGGTAGGTTTCTCAAGCTTGTCTATGTATTTGATCCCATTTTGATTAGAAAATATGCATGATTTAACTTATGGACCTTGATTTGACTAGTTTAGACTTTTAAATCATGATTAGTGAGTTTTCTCAAAAATTCTTGAAACCAGAACTTTGAAAATGATATTTTGAATATTATGGGACATGTTTGGCATGATTCTGGACGGGTAGAACTATTTTTCATGAGACTTGACCATATGATTTTTATGTATATGTTTATGTGCTAGAATGGGCCTAGAATTGAAATATAATTATGTGGAGTTTTGGAAAAATCAAAAGTCATTATATTTCACTTTTCGGAACACTCGTTTAGTCGATTATGGGTGTTGACATCAAGTTAGCTTGTTTTGATTATGCCAAGCTTGATTTAAGTTAATTGTCTTGTATATGCGATTAAGTATGTCTAGGTCGGTTTGTCATTTCATGTATGTAAATCAAGTAAATTTTGGATAGTTTGGGTTTAGATTATGTAATATGTCATGCATGATATGATTATGTTCATATGGTTAGGTTTGGTATATGTTTGATTCAGAATATGTCAATCAAGTCGATTAGTACAAGTCTTGTCTAGTTATGGCAAAATATGTTTAATTTGATTTCGGATATGGGCTATGCTTACGCATAGTTAGTCATGTCAATTTGATCATGATTAGTATGAGTTATCATTGAGAACCGAGTTCAATTATGTCGGGTTATCATATGTCTTGTCAAGTTCATTATGAATGTTATGTCTTGTACGAAAGGCTATGAAATTAGATGTTTATGTCATGTATACGGTACGGTCGTGTATGTCATGATGTGAAATTATGTTATGAACTCTCGATATGACGTGCTATGAAGGCTTCACCACCATGCTAGTAAATTGCCTGCTGCGTCGAGTAACTTAGATGAATCCGGCCCTCCCACTGCATCCCGAATTACCGCGGTTTTTCCTTAGTGTCATCACTTTGCCTAGGTGCACTTTGGGCTAGCTTAGTATATGTTACTTCTATATATATGTTAGAGCCGGTGAATGCATTTTGTACATGTGAAGCAAAGACGACCAATTCCTTGCTCTTCGCTATGTGTTCGAAAGGATATGAAATACGTGTTACTTGTGTGTCATGTATGAATGTTAAACCATGTCATGTTAGAAAAATCGAGATTTGTCTGTTTAATTTGGTCATGTTAAGTTAAGTCCGTAGGTCATTTAGATGATATTTGTCTAGCTTGTATGGTCTTGTGTGCATCGGGTCTAGAATTAATTGGCTTTGCATAATCTTTTCTTTGAAGATAATTATGTTTCGTATATGGGTTGTGAGATTAATATAGAAGACATTCTATACTTTTACATTACATCTCAATCTAGATATGTTACGTACCATTGCTTGTTTATATGTTAATTACCCGATTGACGGGTGAAGGGTGTAAATCCTACGGAGTCCCGGACTCACCCCGTTGTGGGTTAAATTTTTTTTAGCAGGTGTTCAAGATTTAAGAGCTCGAAGATGAGGATCGTGTGGAACCAAAGGAATCGAGTCATTTGCATACGGAGATTCTTGGTATTCTCTACTTAGTAGATGATCTTGCTTCGTTTTCAACAAGAGTGTGGATAGACTTAGAGTATGATTCGTTATCTTGTTTTCGATGAATCTTAGGAGATTAATTGTTTAAGTTTGGGTTGTGGAATCCAAGTGTTGGGTTTCATCCCACTCGTCACGACATTGTGTATTTCCGCCGCGTATTTGTGATAATGTTATTTAAATTCCGGTCGCGATGGGAGTGGTATCGAGCATTAACCCTACCGGAAGGTCTATCTTGACTGCGGTGTTCGATATTGATTTGGGTGAATTAGATTCGATACTTGGATTGTCTATTCAATCAATTAGATCCGATTTTAGACTTTCAAGATTACATTATCGGATATCTAGATCGATAATGGATCAAGCTATTTACGAGGATCAATTTTCAAATTTTGGTGAATCTTGAAACTTCAATTTATGACAATATGAGCAGATTCTCAATTTGGGTCCATTTGATTTTTATATTTGACAATGATTTAATATGCAGAGATTTAAATTAGATGATCAATCAATGTATGATAATCAACTTTTAGATTTGGTTGATATTGAAGTTCAGATTGATAGAAATCAATTTATCAGTTAAGGGAAGATTTTATTGTCATTGGTGTAGAATTTTAGTGTTTAATAGTTGATGGATATCATATGGTTTAGTATCTTTATGAGATGAAGTTCAAATTTTGTGTAACCGGTGAATTGTATTGATTAAATGAATATGATTGAGCTCATGATGATATGATTTCTTATTTAAGTGAAGATAGAAAGCTAGTTACATTGGTAGATTTTCATATTGATAAGTAAGGTGGGATTTATAATGATTTTTTTTTTGGATGATCTTCATGAGAATAATTTAATTATTGGTGTAAGTTAATCGGAATATATTTATGATAAGATGATATATCATGTATTATTGGAAGGAATGAGATTAATTAATCATAAAAATTGAGGATGAGATATTTAGAAGATCATGTATATCGGATTGTTCAAGTGGGGCTTTGATTAGGTATTTATAAGATACCACAATCTATGACCATAGTATCTAGAATCTTAGTTATTATTTGTCGATCTAGAATCTAAGTAAATACTCTCCCAAACAATATCCTTGTCTAAGGACTTGAAATCTTTGATTCATGAATTTCCAAATCATAGGAAGTATATAGGCTCTAGGTGATTCAGCTTGATAATTATGAGTTAAATTTGTATCGTGGACAATTTTGTTAGATATAGATTTGTTAAGACTTTGATTTGTATTAAGAGTATTATTTAAGTTGTTTGGAGTAATTTGGGAAATTGTGATTTAACTTATCGAGAAAGTGATTAGAGATCGTGATATACTTGTTGAGGTTTAAGGAATTGGATGTCTTGGCATTAGATTATGGCTCTTTAAGTATAGGGAATAATTTGATTGTTAGTTAAGATGATCGTAATCTAGATTTCAAATTATAAGAAAGTGAATGTTGGTGATAATTTGATGATAATGGTGTTTAGGTCTATCATTTATAAAAAGAAAATGAATGATGAATTATGATCGATACTCTTGTTTTTTAAGGATAATAGAATTTCATTGTTTTAGATAACGGTCGGATATGTATGATACGAGGATGATATCATTTCGATAGATTGATGTAAGAGAGATTGTTGAATCATTATGAGGATTTACATTGGGTAATATATGTGGAATAGTATAAATTATTCAATTTTGTCTATGCGAGAATAATCGATTTATGCATATGTATTCGGAATAATACTTACATGCGGTACGAGGTTAGAATGGCATGTATTACATGGAGTATGATGTCGGTGTATCTAAAATAACGATGATGATTGGAATATTACTTGATTAAGTGGTCCTGGATGGAAGGGTTGGATATGGAAACGAGGTTATAAATCTAAACTTTCAAGAAGAATTAAATTGTTTAGTATGATTGTATCAGTAGTATTCTTGTGTTATTAAAGATAAGATATGTAGTATAAGTTTTGAGGATTGGCACTTGTTTTAGTAGGGTTCTGATCACTTGTAAGTTATCAAAAATCTAGTTGATGATATGGCATGACATCCAAGATTATAACCTTATTCTTTACGAATCATGAACTTGAGAATTATTCTATCTACCATCATCGTTGCATAACCTCTCCAATCTAGGAGTACTTGTTACCACTCATCCCTGATTTGCCAATATTAAGTGGAATTATGTTTTGAGTGAATATAGATTATGTCAGATGATTGTGAATATTTAGCTCGTACTTTGGTTTAGTTGAGATGATCTTCAAGTCAAATATAGATAGAAAAATAAGTTGGTGATATCTTACTAGTTGTTTCGAAAGTGATTTGAATTTGGTAAATTATTAAACATCCGAAGTGTTTAGAGATCGAGTTCCAACTCGGTGGAGATTAAATGAATATACGAGAATCACAATAGAATAGTTATGGTTCCTTGAGATTTGGAATGACTTGATAGTCGAGGCGGTGCGATGTACGACAAACGGATCCCAATTGTATTGGAAGGAAAAGATTAGAGATCTTTGTGAAAACTTGATAATTATTTAGAAGATATTAGGGGATTGTTATTGGAAAAAAAAATGGAAAAGAGGACTAGGTTGATAATCTTGTCTCATATGGATAATATAATCTTCATTGTTTTAGATAATTTTCAATGATAATTATGGCATGTTTGAGATATGATAACAAGGATGAGATTTAAGTGTTATAATTGATAAGAAGATTGAAGAATATTGATGTATAAGAAGGTTAGAATAATAAATGATGATCGGTGATAATATTTGAAGATCAAACTTTTCGATAAAGTTAGAGATTGCGCAGTTAATTATTATGCGAAGGAATGGTATAGACATACGATTTAACTGTAGAGAGTCGAATGTGATAATTTTTTGTGAAATCGAGATACAATAATTAGATTATCGCTGAATGGTATGATATAGAAGGAAGAGTGTATAATTAGAAATTTTGAGATGGATAATATTAAGTGGATGACGAGAAGTTCGGCACATATATCGTGTATCGTGGTTCGAGAATCTATTTACGAGTGTCCGAGAATTGAATCATCTCGACCGCCCCTTCGACTAGATAGTAAGATTTTGAAATTTCGAGGTCGAAATTTATTTTAAGCGGTGAAGAATGTAATACCCGGCATTTTCAAAAAAAAAAAATTTAATTTTCGTAACAGCCCCCCCCCCCTTTCCCTCCCCGTCCCGGATCTCTCGCCGCCGCCCCCGCGGTAACGCCGGCCACCCCCCCCCCCCCGGGACCTCGCGGCCCCCCCCCCGATTGGATCCCTCTCTCTCTCGCTCCCTCTCTCTCTCTCGCTCGTGCCGACTCCCCGCCGCGAGACCTCCTCCTCCTCCTCCTCTTCCGTCGCCGCCGCCGGACGCGATCGCCGCCCCCGCCGAAGCGAGCGCCGCCGGGACCTCCTTGCCGTCACCGCCTCCGGACCCTCTCCTCGTCGCCGTCTCCTCCCTCCGCCTCCCTCGCCGGGCGAGCATCGCCGTCCAGCCCTTCCCGCGCCGCCGTCGCCGTCGCCGCCGGACGCTAGCGCCGCCGTCGACCTCCCCCGTTCCGGCCGGAACCGCCGCGGGGAGAGCCTCTCGCCGCCGCCATCGCCGGCCATCGCCCTCCTTCCGCCGTCGCCGTCGCGACCAGACCCTCCTCCCCGTCGCCGTCCGCCGTCCGAGCGCCGCCCGGCCGCCCTCGCGTCGTCGCGAGCGCCGCCTCCGCCGTCGCGAGCGCCGCCGCGAGCCGCCGCCGCCTCCGCCGCCCGCGAGCCGTCGCCGTGAACCGCCGTGACGAGCCGGCCCGGCCCGCCGGTCCAGCCTCGGTTCAGCGCCTCCGAACCGGCCTGGTTCAGCCGGTCGAACCGGCCCGGTTCAACCGGTCCAGGAAATTCCGAATTTTCGGATTTATTTAAATCCAGTTATTGAAGAAGGCCAAGAAAAATAGCAGAAAAATCCAGAAAAATCAGGAAAATTCACAGAAGATTACAGGTAGGTTTCTCAAGCTTGTCTATGTATTTGATCCCATTTTGATTAGAAAATATGCATGATTTAACTTATGGACCTTGATTTGACTAGTTTAGACTTTTAAATCATGATTAGTGAGTTTTCTCAAAAATTCTTGAAACCAGAACTTTGAAAATGATATTTTGAATATTATGGGACATGTTTGGCATGATTCTGGACGGGTAGAACTATTTTTCATGAGACTTGACCATATAATTTTTATGTATATGTTTATGTGCTAGAATGGGCCTAGAATTGAAATATAATTATGTGGAGTTTTGGAAAAATCAAAAGTCATTATATTTCACTTTTCGGGAACTCGTTTAGGTCGATTATGGGTGTTGACATCAGAAGTTAGCTTGTTTTGATTATGCCAAGCTTGATTTAAGTTAATTGTCTTGTATATGTGATTAAGTATGTCTAGTTCGGTTTGTCATTTCATGTATGTAAATCAAGTAAATTTTGGATAGTTTGGGTTTAGATTATGTAATATGTCATGCATGATATGATTATGTTCATATATGGTTAGGTTTGGTATATGTTTGATTCGAATATGTCAATCAAGTCGATTAGTACAAGTCTTGTCTAGTTATGGCAAAATATGTTTAATTTGATTTCGTATCATGGGCTATGCTATGCATAGTTAGTCATGTCAATTTGATCAGCGATTAGTATGAGTTATCATTGAGAACCAGCTCAATTATGTCGGGTTATCATATGTCTTGGCTCAAGTTCATTATGAATGTTATGTCTTGTATGAAAGGCTATGAAATTAGATGTTTATGTCATGTATGCACGGTGGTCGTGCATGTCATGATGTGAAATTATGTTATGAACTCTTGATATGACGTGCTATGAAGGCTTCACAAATTTATGCTAGTAAATTGCCCCGTGGCGCTGGTAACTTAGATGAATCCGGCCCCTCCCACGTATCCCGGATTACCGCGGTTTTTCCCTTAGTGTCATCACCGCCTAGGTGCACTTTGGGCTAGCTTAGTATATGTTACTTCTATATATATGTTAGAGTTTGGTGAATGCATTTTGTACATGTGAAGCAAGACGACCAATTCCTTGCTCTTTGGCTATGTGTTCTGGAAAGTGATATGAAATATGTTACTTGCGTGTGTCATGTATGAATGTTAAACCATGTCATGTTAAAAATCAGATTTGTCTGTTTTAATTTGGTCATGTTAAGTTAAGTCCAGAGGTCATTTAGATGATATTTGTCTAGCTTGTATGGTCTTCACAGGTATCGTCTAGAATTAATTGGCTTTGCATAATCTTTTCTTTGAAGATAATTATGTTCATATATGGGTTGTGAGATTAATATAGAAGACATTCTATACTTTTACATTACATCTCAATCTAGATATGTTACGTACCATTGCTTGTTTATATGTTAATTACCCGATTGATGGGTGAAGGGTGTAAATCCTACGGAGTCCCCGGACTCACCCCGTTGTGGGTTAAATTTTTTTAAAGGTGTTACGAAGATTTAAGAGCTTGAAGATGAGGATCAGTGGAACCAAAGGAATCAGAGTCATTTGCACATGGAGATTCTTGGTATTCTCTACTTAGGTAGATGATCTTGCTTGTTTTTGAACAAGAGTGTGGATAGACTTAGAAGTATGATTCTGTTATCTTGTTTTGATGAATCTTAGGAGATTAATTGTTTAAGTTTGGGTTGTGGAATCCAAGTGTTGGGTTTCATCCCACTGTCACGACATTGTGTATTTCCGCTGCGTATTTGTGATAATGTTATTTAAATTCCGGGTCGTGACAGATTATGTCATGATCATTTGGATTTAATTCATCAAGACTGTAAGTGTTGTACTTGAGATTTGAGAATATACTTGTTTAACATATTCTATGAGCAAAATCAGAACAGTGTGATAAAACAATCTGCAAAGAAAGCCGAATAAAAGAGCCATCAACAAAGTTTACCTGCATATTGCCAATAAGGAGAGCAAATAAAATGAGCCCAAGAATGGCTAGTGCAATTGAAAAAATAACTTCTCCAGGATATATGCTTGTCTGGAGCCCTTGTCCAAGGGTGCTGTAGCAAAGCGAAAATGATTAAAAGGAACAGAAATGTGTGAAAATTGAAATGCTTTACTTCAGAAAATCAAGACAAATTTCAGTAAGAAAAGCTAATAGGGTGTTTGGTTATGTTTTTTACTCTCTTTTTAACCTAAATTTTAAAAATGGAAAAGATAAGGTGTTTGGTTATGGTTTGTAAGTTCTTTTTTAAAAATACTGCAACTTTGTTCTTATAGCTCTTTTGAACTCAAAATAGGGAAAAACCTGTTTTATTTTTTAGATAGATGCGGGAGGCGGGTGTGGGGGCCATGCGCATGCTCTCATCCTCTCTCCTTCCCTCTCCAACGTGTTGGCCTCTAACATGCAGCGGCGCTGGCACACGTTGCCGTGTGCGGTCCTAGTGGGAAGCAATTTGCCACCTACGAGGTTGAGGGCTCCTACTCGAATCGGTCCTATGCCATCTACGATAAGAAACAGTGGCGGCTGGTGGAGGTCCAATGGAAGGAAACTGCTGGCGGCGCGGAAGCGGAACACATCGGCGCCGCCGCCGCCGCCGCCGCCGCTTGGTGGAGACTGGCTTTGATGCCATAATCGCCATGGCCATCGTCCTCCTGCTCGAACAGATGTTTTGGTCATGAGTATCGACCATCAAGGGCTAAAAGTCAAGCAGAATGGCGTCACCATTAGACTGCAGATCTTTTGGTCATCTTCTTCGTCTATACATCTATCTCGAGATAACTCTTCAAAGAGAGTAGACAAAGCTGAGGTGAGATCATAACAGAACTCCCACCCGGTCCTGCATTGTCTACAACGAGTAAAGAAGCCTCCGCATTGCCGGCCATACAAAAAAGGGCACTTGTTCATAATATGAAAGACGACGGCCAAACATCACTCTATAAAATTTAAAACATATGATGGTTTTGCCAAACACAACAAACTTATGTTTCTGTAATTTTAAAATTGAAACTGAGGTGACAGGTAATCTTGATTTCAAAATTAAGTGTATCAAAACTAAAAATGCAACCAAACACCTTATAAGAATTATGGATAACAAACTACAAATAAACTCCCCAATATACTAATTGATATCTGCTTTACACATTATTAATGCCTCTTGAGGAGGGTTTCAACGGACCAAGTACTTAACCATAGGACGTCCTTTTTTGCACAAGAATGAAACTAAGCATGGAATGCGGGGTCGCGACCCGGGTCACAACCTAGGCCCGACCCCGCGACCCCAACCCAATGATGTTTTAAAATTAATATTTTATTATTTTTTATTATGACCCCGGCCGACCCTGACCTGACCCGGGTCTCGACCTCAGCCGACCGACCCCCAACCTCACCTACCTTGAAAGCAAGCACTTATGCCTAGGGGTACAATCGAGCCGAGCCGAGCCGAGTATGGCTCTGTTCGAGCTCTGCTCGATCGTTTATTTAGTTGTTCGAACTCGGCTCGATACTCGTCGAGCTTTAAAAAACCTTATTCGAACTTGGCTCGATTTAAGCTCGTCGAGCCGCTCGTTTATGTAAACGAGCTAACGTAGCTCGAACTCGAATAAAACTATACTCGAACTCGAATAAAAATCATTTCCAAACTCGTTTTCGAACTCGAAATCAAGCTCGTTTACATAAAACTCGAGTTTAAGCTCGAACTCGATTTCAAAAATATTTTAAAACATGCTAAAACACCTAGGAAATTTTAAAAAAATTATATGCCCTAATTTTAAAATGACAAACACAACTCGTTAAACATCATTCTCAAAATATAATACAAAATAAACATTCAAATCTGAATTTAAACATTCAGAGTCCCAAACATAAAATCCAACGTACTTAAAGCATCTAAAAATCTGAAGAACATCAATCATCAAAGATTTTAACGTATTCTTTAAAAATACATAACATCAAGCACATCAAATTAAACATGAAAAGCACTATCTTCTCCCATTTTTGAATCAGCCTTTGCCCCATCCTTAAATCAACCTACAAAATAATTTAAGATGTATAAAAACATGAAGAGTCAATTAAAAAAATATGACATAAGAAAGAAAGGATTTCTTCATCCGCTTACAACAAAGATAATGTAAAATAACACTTCATAGAAGACCAATCTCTTTAATCTCTTCTGTGGTCTGAAAAAAAAACAAATCATGAAAACTATATAAAAAGTAGTAGACTACACTCATTGTAAGTAAGAATCATTACCTTTGCCCTTCTTTTGATTCCATAAAAGTTACGGAACCATTCTTCTCCACACATTAAAACTTGAACTGTGTCTACTCCTAAAGTACAACGATACGCGTCAATCACTCTTCCACCAGCACTAAATGTGGCTTCAGATGCAACTGTTGTTATGGGGATCGCCAACACATCACATGCCATCTTTGACAAAATTCTAAACTTTAAATTGTTAGCTTTCCACCATTCTAATGCATCAAATTGCCCACTTGATCCTTCTTCACAAATGAAAACACCTTCTTGCAAATAAACTTCAAGCTCAGATTTCATGTTCTCAATTGTATCAACATTTCTTATATAATTATCGAACTTTTTTCTTCCACTTAGACACCTTCCTCTCCCAAAACTAGAAGTGCTACCAGAAGTGTTACTCACAACAATATCGAGCCACCTTCGCACCTTTATCAACATTGGCACTTGTATAAGCTTCGAGATATTCTTTATACATCATGGATAGATTCTCCTGCCCAGAAGAAATATGTCTAAAAGCTACATCCTCGGGATATATAGAGCGGAAACAAAATTCAATCAACTTCATTTTATTCCTTGGATCCAAGACAGCAACAATGGATATCAACAAGTTGCATTCACCACAATATTTGTCAAATTTTACTTTCATCCTTTGTGCCATGTCTTGTATAAAATCACTTCCATACACACTTTTTTCATCTAGCAACTCTTTGATACTCACTAACTCAGGAAGAAACAAGTTTGATGTTGGATATTCAGTACCTATTTTTAGTGTCAATAATAAGGAAGAAACAAATTAGAAAAACTACATAAAAAGATTCATAATCAATTGTGCAAAATATAAATAGGTTTACCTGAAATTATGTTAGTGACTTCATTGAACACTGCTAGAAAAGAACATACTTCCTCAACTCTATCCCAATCATCTTCAGAAGGTAAGTAAGTATAAACTTGATCTCTTTCTTGATATCGTGGAAATACATTTCTGAATTCTAAAGCACAAGATAACATTTTGTATGTTGGATTCCATCTTGCACAACAATCTAAAATTAACCTTTTTGATGGAAGGTAATTGTTTGGCAATTTCACTAAATATGGTCAAGCATTGTGTAGAAGCGAGAAATATGCTTGACACTATCTCTAACATTTCCAATCACATTTTGAATTTCAATGCAAGCCCATCTTGTACTAAAATATTTAAAATATGAGCACAACAACGTACATGAAATAAAGCTCCGTTGCAAATCAACTTTCTTTGAAATTTAATGCTATCTTTCAACATCCTTACAGCTGTATCATTATAAGATGCATTATCCACGGTGATAGTTGCCAACATCTTCTCGATACCCCATTCTTCTAAACATTTATAAAGAGCATCATGAATGGCTACACCGGAATGAGGAGGAGGTACAACAACAAAATTTATCACTCTCTTTTGTAATTTCCAATTGTTTACAAAATGACAAGTTATAACCATGTATTGCACCTTTTGACCGGATTTCCACAAATCAGTAGTGATACTAACACTATTCACAGCTCTAAGCATGAGTTGCAATCTTTTTTTCTCAATATCATAACTTGAAACACAATCATTCTTTACCATAGTTCTACTGATCTTCTCAAAAAGAGGATTTGCGTGTTTCATCAAGACATTAAATAGATCATATTCAACAAAATTAAAAGGCAACTCATGCACCATGATCATATGAGAAAGAACTTCTCTAATCTTAGCATGATCATATTTCCATGTATGGGTCCTTTGAATAGCACTTTCACTTTCAGAATTATTACGAATAGAGTGCTATGTATGGCTTCTCCAGCATCTCCATGAGTCCGTGAGAGTCTGTGAGAGAGAGAGAGAGAGAAGATGAAGACCGAGCTGGAGATGCTGGAGAAGCCGGAGGCGCCGGACAGTTGCGGCCGTCGATCGCCGGAGGGATGCGGCCGTCCAGGGCTTGTTGCGGGCCTGCGCTTCCGGATGCTGGAGAAGCTGGAGATGCTGGGGAAGCCGGAGCCTGGAGGCGCCAGGCGGCCGTCGATCGCCGGAGGGAGGATGCGGGCCTGTGCTTCCGGAGGGAGGATGCGTCTAGGGCTTGTTGCGGTTGCGGGCCTGCGCTTCCGCTCGGGATGTGCCGTGTGCGCTTCGGGAGAGAGAGAGTAAAGAGGCATGTGATGTGTTGGCCCGGACAGTATGGAACATTGAATCTACGATATAAGATTTACTCTCCGGACAGTATGAGATTTTTATCGCGAATGGGTTGGCCTTGGCCCGGACATTTATGTTCGAATAATTTTTTAAACACTCGGCTATATGGGTTGGCCCGGACATTTATGTTTGAATAAGATTTTTTTTATATACCCGGACAGTATAAGAAATATATTTTTTAAATAACATTTATGTATAACTTGATTATTTAATCAAATAATTAATGAGTACTTAAACGAATATTTAATCGAGTTATTAATCGAGCTGTTCGCGAACTTATCGAGTCGAGTAGGTCTCTGTTCATACTCGGCTCGTTTATAAGTCGAGCTTTTTTTTTTGTTCAAACTCGTTTATTTATCTTAATGAACGATCCGAGTCGAGCTTTTAACGAGTCGAGTATCGAACTACTTGTCGAGCGTATTGGTTCGCTTGCACCCCTTCTTATGCCTTGATTACAGGCAATTAAACAATATGGTAACAATGAACAAGTATCCACTTCCCCAATCCAACAGATGATTTATTTGATATGGTAAGGATGTAAAAATCATTTTGAGGATTGGTTTGAGATCAAATTGTTACCAGTCGAGCATCAGGGATGAGGACATCCCAAAGACAACTTCTAGGACTCGATATGGGCACTATAGATATGTAATCATTTAGGCTTAACCAATGGACTTGCAACACTATTCATGTGGTTGATGAATGGCATATTTAGTCAATATTTGACCCGTTGGAACTTCGCTAAAGCTTTGCAACAATTTAGGGCACATAAATTGCACGTAAATTTTGGCACGAGTATAATTTATTAGTCACGTAATGAACTTAGATGGCATATTAGTTGATCAGACTAAGGTGGAGACAATACATGCCTGGAAATCCCCACTAAAACTAAGGTAAGGAGTGTCCTTGGACTCCCAAGCTACCCAAGAGGTTCATCGAGAGGTCTATAGGTCATACCCAATTTTAATTCCAGTCCATATCAGAACAACCAAATCGATCGATCCATCGAACATTAAAAGAAAATCCAAAATCAGCCCGAATTAGTTTTAATTATTTTAAACAAAATCAAAAGAAATAAAAATAATTTAGGAACATTGATGAGGACCAAGGTTGTACCCAAGATACCTTTCTAGAGAATACGCACACAGTTATCCTCAAAGAGTACCTAGGATTGGATATTAACAGTTGTGACGACACTGTTTGGATCACCTTCTTTAATTACTTTGGAACTTGCAAGCTATGTGCCATCATTTCTCAAGTTACATTATTGTCATCATCTTTTTTGACAATGGTTGTATTGATTGTACAGCATTGCAAACTCAAGGACGAATTTTTTTCAACCACGGGAGAATGATGAAGACCGAGTCAAATCTGACGGATGAGAAAGTTCAAGACGTCACTGTTCAAGTTTCCAGGAGACGTCACACTTATTTTCTTATTTAGTAGCATTATAATTAATTTCTTACATTTTATTTTAGAATTGAGAGTTTTTTTAGTAAACTTCTTTACATTTTAAACCTTAGAAGACATAGAGGGTCCTTTTTGTAATTTTCCCCGAAGGCTTCTATATAAGTCATACATTCTAGTCCAACGAGGTATGATGGAATGAAATCAAAAGAATGACTCTCGAATCCTCCGATACTCCCGGTACTCTCTCTTGCGTTATGGGTCTTCCCTTCCTGATGTTGATGCCAATGCCAATGATAGACATCTTGGATGATCCCCAGAGGAAGACCAACAGTATGGCACCCCACCTTCCTCGTTCATAGGTTACCTTCACTATCGAACCCCTCCAATCTTCACCTTTACCTTTAGGAGATGCTTGGTCCTCCTTCCCTCACCTCTAAAAGTCAGCTAGCTTCTCTCTTTTTCGCCGCCAAAAACCCTCATTCAAGCCACTATCTGCCTTGCTAATAGCCCCTAACAATCACCCCTGTCCCATTGACAACCTCCAAATCTTTCGCCCGCCGATCTGTCAAAGCCCCACCTCTCAATTTGCCTATGCCCTTTTCATCTTCTCCGATCACCCCAACATCATCGTCTCTCACCTTAGCCCCACCTCCCTCCAACATCTAGCTTGGACACCTCTCGCGTCAATCCTGGATCCCCTTCATGACACCAAACAGCCCACCATGACCATCCTCTTTTTTCCCCGCATCAGGCTGATGCCATCCCCTATTCCGGCAGATCCAGTTCCACACCAATCTATCATTCCTTCACCTCAACAAAGGTCAACGACCTTGTCCCCACATCTGGAGTTCGGTCCAACCCTCAGCTTCTTCCTCCTAACAAAGGTCCCACATCCACCCCACCAGCCAGCCTCCATTTCATCCTGCACCCATGGGTTGTTGTCCCCTATATCCATAGAGTAGCTTGTTGCTGCCGCGAGGCCCTCTACTCCCCTTGCTCCTCCTTGTCGTCCAGTAGGTGATGTGAAGGAGACGAGGTCAAAGAAGCCTTCGCACAAGGATTCAGCCACTCTACCACCCGCACAAGGCTGCAGCCATCGTCGCCAGCACCAACTTGCTCATCTAGACAAGCACGACAATGAAACTGCAGGACGAAAAGGCCTCAACCAAGCCCTTGTTGGGCCTTCTTCCCCACCTCATACACTCGGTTGCACTCATAAGCGGCCACAACCTAATCGGTCCCATTCCTTAAGCGCTCTTACACTCACGCAAGTCTCAACTAGCCCAACTATGAACCACATCACGTAGATAGACCCACGACCACCCAGTCACACGAGTTCCACTATCAGGGCTCCACCCGATCAATAGCCACAAAGCTCATTTGCCCACAATGCTCTAGGGATCTCCATGACCCCCACTAGAGGTTTCATTTGTATCACACTCGGGGATGCCACCATGTGACGCCACGACACCCTTGTCAGGGGGTATGTTCTCGTGCTTGTGCATTCACCAAAACCCCCCACAGGACCATGGATTGCAGAATCGTCAAATCCAAATTGGGATTAGCCATGGATCGTGGAATCGGTCGATCCAGATCAGAATCGGGCAATTCCTGGATTGGATCAACCATTGTCGATCCAATTCTCGGCCGAAGAACTAATCCAGAAAAAAAGTTCTAGCAGAATTGGTACGGATCGACCAGATTGGTTAGAATCAGAATCGGATCGTGATTTCTTACTATTTTAGTCGGATCGACTAGGTCGGCTAGAATTGGCCAGGATCTGTCCGGAATCAGATCAAAATCGGAATTGGAATCTTTTTTTGTTTACTTACCGATTTTGGATTGGTTTTCTTCCATTGGATCGACCGGAATCGATCCGATCCGATCCAGATCGGATCGGTACCCACCGATCCTGATCCTGATTTCGATCCCACGGTCCTTGGGATTAGCTAATTCTTGGATTGGATCATTCATAACCAATCCGATTCTGCCTGGGGCAACCATTCTAACAGGAAGTCCCAGGTGAATTGATAAAAATTCTACCAATCTCCCGGATTAAATTGGGAATTGATCGATCCAACAGAATCCGGCAAGAGGATTAAATCGGGTTGATCTAAGACTCAATTTCAGACCAATCGCCCCATAAAGGAGGATTAGACCGATTCCCCCACCCTCCAATTCCACCTTATCTCTCAATCCCCCCCCACTGAAAGAAGTAAAATTGGCCTCCTACCCTCGATCCACCCCTTCCCCTACTCCACCTTCAAGGGTTACTTTTTCTCACCCCCCGAGGGTTGTCTAATCACAGTCACCCCTTTGGGAGTGATTTTTCTCACCCTCGATTACCCCTTCAAAGGTGACTGTTAGTTTTTTTAAATTTGTTAAAATTTTTAAATTATTGTGATTGTATGTTGATGTAACCTCAAAAATTTAAAGAGAAGATTTTCTTTTGTTTTGGGAATTCATTTTCCTTTTGAATTTGGATTAGATTTGATTAGACCTTCGTATTGACTTCTTAGGAAAATAGATGGTATTCCATAAAAATACTAACTAGGGTCAAAATTATATGTTGTGGTTGTTAGGTTCTTTGAAATTTGTTTTGACCTCTCCTCGTCGGATGGTGCGAAGATCCGACGTTAATTACATCGAGATAAGTCGAATACCCTTGATTAAACGTCATAGCAATCCATGGAAATAGAAAACATGCATCCACAATAAACATTCACACACATATGGACATAGGAGAAAACAATCCCATAAAATTGATGGAATGCAAGCACTCAATGTTAGTTTGAATTTGATTTGAACTGAATTGGTTGAATTAAATTTGTTGGTTTGAATTTTGATTGAGTTGAATTTAATTTGAATCTGTTTGAATTTAGTTTGAGTTGAATTTAATTGGTTGAATTGCTTTTAGTTTGGGTTGGAGTTTGATTTGTTCATTTTTTTGAGTCGCTTATTGGTTTTAAGTTTGGTTCAATTTGGATTTGTTTGTTGATTTAAATTTGGTTTGAATTCGAGACAGTTGGTTTATTGATTAATTTTCAGTTTGATTGGAGTTGAATTTGAATTTTGTCTTGATTAATTTGGATTTATTTTATTGAGTCTGACTTTGATTTAATTTGTATTTGAGTTGATTTGATTGAGTTTGAATTTGTTTGGATTTGTTTTGAATCTGGTGGATTTAATTTGGGCATGTGTTCGGTGGATTGTTTGATTTAATTTGAATTGAATTTTATTTTATTAGAATTCATTTGAATTTGTTTAGTTAAAATTGGTGCTTGACGGATTGCCTAAACTTGGAATTTCTGTTAACAGATTTGTTCTCAATTTTGGTTTAATGTTCTGTGTTAAGATTTAATGAGTTAAAATTTGTTGATCTTTCTGGTTTGGGAGTTTAATTGGGATCTTCAGATTTTCTTGAAACTTACAGATTTCTGATTTGCTTGAGCATCTTTTTATTAATGTTTGGATCTTACCCGGTCTGGAGAAAATTCAGTTTGGATGTATGGTACCAGGATTGGATTTGGTTCAATTATGGTTCAACCAGATTACTCTTTAAAACTGCTTGAAATTTAGCATTGTTGGCTTATGTTTTAATTAAGTTTAAAGTTAACCCATTTCATAATTCATGAATTGCTTGGAACTGACTCAAAGATGACCAGATTTGAACGAATTGGATGAGATTCAGTTTGATTGAGGCCTAGTTACAGAATTCTGATTGAGTTCAGAACTGGGTGGAGTTTGATGTTCAATCGGTTGGAAATGACATGGATTTAGTCTTGGATGTTTTGATTTCTGATTTCTGTTTCTGGGTTCTGCGGGTTGGTAGATTTCACATTTTCGTTTTCAGATTTTAGATTCAAGTTGTATTTCAGATTTTGGGTTCGGCAGGCTTCAGATTTTAAAGAGTTTCAGATTATGCAGACTTCTCTTTAATTTCTGATTTTTGGCTGCAGGAGCCTCAAACTTCCAGATTTCTTTTATTTATAAGCTGAGATTGCTGATTTCAAATTTCAGATTTCCAGATCGCAGGTTTTAGATTTTTAACGTGCAGTTCAAGCTCTTGGATCTAATGCAGATTTCGGATTTTACAGTTTTGGATTTGCTTAGGTTTCAGATTTTTTTTGACTTTCCCAAATCTCGATTTCCCTGCGAAGTTCAAATTCTGTTTCAAATTTCGGACCTCAATTCAGGTTCAGAATTTAGATTCCCTACAGATTCTATATGTTCCAAAATTTTCAGGTCTAGAATCTTGCAGAATTTTTACAACCTCAGATTTTCTGGTTCATACATTTTGGCCTCCGACCCCTGATTTTCAAACTTTATGCTCCAGACTTCAGATTTTTACACCTGTTTCAGATTTTTTAATCTTCAGATTTCTTATAGTTTCCAGTTTTTTCGGTATGTTTCAGATCTCAGAAATGTGAAGTTCAGACTTTGAAACTTCTGAAATTCAGATTTTTGAATCTCCAAGTTACATATTGCAGATTTTTTTTAGTTCGGATCCCCTGCAGATTTTAGATTTTTGTTGCAGATTCTGCACTTCCCACCTTCAGATTTCAGATTTTTAAATGGGTTAAGTTCAGATTTCAGATCTCCTGGATCTTATGCACATTTTGCAGATTCAAACCTCAGATTTTTCATATTGCAGACTTCATGTTTTAATTCAGAGTTTTTTTATTTCAGTTTCACAGTTTCAAAATTTTACAGTTTTTTCAAATTCCAGGTCCCCAGCCACGGCCTGAGTTCCAGCAATTCAAATTTTGTGTTTTCTCAGATCTCAGCATTCAACTTCAGATCCTCTACGGAATGTGATTTGTGGGGACTAAATTCTGTTTGTGAAACCGGACTGGATTGGACAGAATTTGATTCCAAATTCAATTACAAATTTGTGTTCTGTTTTCTTCTTTTCTCTTCTTTTTTTTAAGTGCTTGGCATCCCATCGGATCAATGAGATCATTGACTCCTTTCAATGATATAATCAAAAGTACAATCTCCTGAATGTCTGTCTTGGACGTTCATGGTCCAGAAAATACAACTTGTTTTGAGAATATCCTTGCTCAACTCTTGATGAGTATGGTGTCTATCAATCCTTTGAAAGGAATGCACCCGGTCTGACATAGACTTATGGGTATTTCCTTCCACTCTTTTTCATGAGATAGTTTGCAACTTGACTGGAAAATCAGTCTCTTGAGTCCTTGATGGACTTATCGATCCATGGGCGGCATGTACCCAGTCTTGATAGACTTATGGGCATTCCCCACTAATTTGATGATTTCACTAGCATATGACCAGCATGATAGCATATTGATTATGCTTGAGCCTTGCATAGCTTGGTGAACTTGGTAAGACATTGGGGTCTTTTATAGACCTTTGTATGTCTATCTTAAGGACGTAGGGGCGGATGGTTAGTCGACCCCTCAACTAGTCCAAATTTGGATTCTTTTAAGTTAAGCCGAGACGTAGGGGCGGATGGTTAGTCGACCCCCCAACTAGTCCGGTTTGTTGAATTAAATATATATATTTTTTACTTTTCACTGTTTTGTTTGTTTTTAAAATCTTTTTTTTTTGAAAAGGGCCCCTGCACTGTGCGCAGGGGATTGTTCTGGCCGCAGAGGGGGGGTCCTGGCACTGTTTGGACCGGCCGGACTGTTGTCCCGGACCGGCGGTTCAACTCCGCAGGGCGGCCGGCTTCTCCCGGTCGCCCTCCCTCTTTTTTTTTTGCGTTTTCCTCTTCCAGTGGGCCCCGCCTATTTTCCAGCGTGGCATATGGTTTGGGAGACATATTCCCCCCCCCTGCTACAGTGTCCACCCGACACTCTCCGGCATCGCGGCGTCTTTTACGGTGGCTTCCGGCGTTGTTCGGCGGCGACGGCACTGGAGGAAGAAGGAGGAGGTACCGACGGCCCTAGGGGAGAAGGAAGGAGCCCTCACTGGCGGTAGCGGGAGGCTCTTCCGGCTTTTACGGCACCCGCGGTGGCTTGCTGCGGAGGCTGCGGCGTCCGGCTGTAACAGAAGCCGGCGGAAGAAGAAGAAGAAGAAGAAGAAGAAGGGGAGCACCGTGCGGCTTCCGCAGGACTCCTAGGGGACCGGTAGACTTCTCCTCCCTCTTTCTCTCTGCTGCTCCACTCTCTACGGCTTCTCTCCTGTTTTCTCCCGCGGCGACTTGCAGCAGGCTTCTTATAAGCCTCGGGCGACCTCCGTCTCCTGCTAGGAGAGTGGTTCCGGGTCCGAGAGGGACTCGGAACCTGCCATAGACTTAGCCTTGTATCCTGGAAGGAAATCGGAATCTTTTCAAACAGGGATAGCCTCCGTCGACCGCTGCCTCAATCGTTCCCGAGTAGGACTCGGAACTGCCATGGATTTGGATATCGACCGGGACTCAGTGGCTTGTTGATATCCTGATCCGAATTTTCTTCCTTGTTCTGTCTGGTTTCCTGTTTTCATTTTTTTTTTGTCGAGCCCAGGTCTCCACGGACTGATTTATTGGTTTATTTAGGAGAAAAATCCGGGTCATTTTGAGCAGAACCGTGGACTGATTCCTTAGCCTGTTTAGAAGAATTATCCGGCCCATTTTGAGCAGGCCCGTGGGCTTTGGAGATGGCTTGCAAAGGGACTCTCCAGCCGGCTGAATTGGGGCCAATCAAGGTCTTGTTCTGGGCCTTGGAGATGGACTGAATCGGGCATGTTTGGGCTTGGGTATGGTACCTGTACATGCTGTACACAGCCCAGATCTTTAGGGAGGCCGAGCATGCCATTCCTTTTGTTTCTTTTTTTTTTTTTGAATCGGCCTTGTCAATACATTTAGTTTCTTTTTTTTTTTACAAAATTGGGTGTCAACATATGTTTAAGTAAAATGTCAAAAAGAAGCAAAATGCCACTGCATATTGTAACTTTGAATGGTAATATGGATATTCATTGGATGTTAAGAAGATGATGAAATGTAGATGATACTAGAAAGATATAGCTAGTGTTAGTGAGAATGTCAAGAGGCGTGACAAAGTATCGACTGAGTTGAGAGAAAAAATGAGAAGTTATTTAACTAGGAGATCATCTCAAATGGAGGTTAGAATTGGACAAAGGATAGATCTACATGATGAGTTGCTTAGACGGAGATACATCGATCTTATATTCAGAAAGGGTAAGAAGGAAAAAAGACAAGATATCTAGGTTGATTCATCATCTTCAGATGATGAAAAAGAGGCTTAGGTGAGGAGAACCATGGATGTTAGTAGGACTAAGGCCCGTGAAGATGAGGAAAGAAGAAATGGAGCAGAAATTTTAGGTGTCACTGCCATGCGTTCTGATGTGGGAGAAGACACTTGTCTTGTTCGAGATATGAGTTCCATTGGTCACATTTAGTTTAGCCAATGACGAACACTATCATGTATAAGCAAAGTGATAGAGGTCAAAGGTCGATAAAGTAATCCTACAGGGGCTACAAAGAAAGCAATCAAACGCATGGTCAAATTCATTTTACATGTAGGTATACGAAGATGTTAAGTTTTATTAACTAAATGTTCTAAATGTCTTTGAAAAAATTCTTAAGAATGATGTCTTTATTTTTTGTTCATGTAGGTATCCTAGTATATGCAACCACCAATCATTATTTCCAAACAATGGTAGAAGCCATTGGTGAGATTATGCCATAATTAAGACCTCCAACTTCAAGTACATACGAGGGTGGGTTGGATGAAGAGGTCAATGAGTTGAGGTCTTGGATAAATGGATTCAAATCTATCTGGAAGGAGAGGGTGCACTATAATGTGTGATAGGTGGACATGAATCACAAGGTCACTTGTTAACATCCTTTGTGTTGTTTTGAAGGCACCATATACTTGAAGTCCATTAATGTATCAGGCCATGTGTAGAACATAAATTTATCTGTTTAGTTCAATGAACAGTATGGTGAATGAGATTGAAGAAGAAAATATTGTACAGTTTTTCAATGACAAGAAAACATCAAATAAGGCTGTAAAAAAAGAAGCTAATAGAGACTAAATCACACTTATTTTGGATGTCCTTTGTTGCACATTATATTGATTTGATGTCGAAGAACACAGGGAGAGATCTAAGTTTGAGGTCTTTGATGAGTTAAGGACAATTTATCACATCCTTCATTTATAGACACCCCAAACGACTACATATCACAAGAGACCACACCAATTGTCGTGATCTAGTAAGACCAGGTCTCACCAAAGTTGTTATGCATTTCGTTGCATTAGAGAGCCTACTATTCATTCCATATCAAGAGTCCTAGATGCCTATAGAAACTCAATGGAGCAACATGATATTCTATTGAAAATGGAGCAACTGATTGATGATAATAGGTGACAGAAAAAGGTGCAATACTATCTGTCTGTGATAGATCCTTGGTATATATGCTTAGATAGACAAATTCAAATGACAAAAATCAAATGGGGTACCTATATGATACTATGGACAAAGCAAAGATAAAAATTTAATAGAAGTATAGGGGTTATAAGAAGTGGTGGAAGATAATAGACAATAGATGAGACAAAAAACTTCATCACGATATTCATACAGCATGTCTAATTTTATTTGTTATGTCTTATTTATTCTCATAGTAATGTGTTAATGCCTTAAGCGTTAGATTGTGCTATATTTCGACAGCATTTTTCTCGAACATAAGGATGTAGTATGGTGCGCAAATGTGCAATGATGCTAAAATACTCCCAGGCACATTATCAGTGATAAGGCATTTTTATAGGACTCCACAAGGTAGAACAAAAGCTAAAATTGAAGTGAGTAATTCTTACTTATTTAGTAAGCAATAAACTTAAATGTATTTATTGTTATATTTCAAAATGACTTCGTATTAACATAGAATTGAAATCCGTGGATATCCAGATCTTTTATGTTCACATGATAAAAATTTTCTTGGTAAGCTTTTACACATTTAGTATATGGTAAACATTGTTATAAAAATGTTATACACTTAATAATTTCTACATTATTTGTCATTTTTACAGCTGAGTGGTAGATTCAAGTTAGCAATAAGAGTGGATAGAATCCACTAGCAGTTGTTGTAGTTCAAGTGCTAAGTCAAAGCACCAGTTCATATGAATGTGAGAGGAGTTGCAGCATCTTCAGACTCATACACAAAGATAGGGAACAAGTTAAAGAGTGAAAGATTGGAGAAACTAGTCTTCTACCATTACAAGTTAACAACAATAGATTGAGGATAAAAAATACTAAATATAGATAGAAGACATCTGAGAAAAGATTTGTAAAATTTACAAGTGGATTGTACCAAAAGAGATCAAACTCAAGTCAGTCAAAGGTAGGTCTTGTCACAAAATGATGTCAATTTAGAATATCTATTCAAAGAAGAACATCCATTTACAACATTGATGAAAAACAAGGACGTTGAGAGAAAGCCAGAGTTTAATCCAAATGACAGATCATGAGTCGAAAGTGATTTTGATAGCGTCCTTAGTGAGCACAAAGAAATACAAGAAGGACAAGAAACTTAGGTTACATACACAACTCTAATTCCTGATCCACCTCAGAGTACAACTAGTCCAGAGCCATATATAACTCTAGCCATAGCTCTAGCTCAAGTACCAAGTGCATGACTTTCTATCACTAAGAATAATGGTGTCTTGGTCAAGGCCGAAAGCTTGCCAACCAACGTGTCAAAATACTCAAGAAGAAGAAAGTTTGTAAAGTTTGTAGAAGAGGAAACTAAGTACCAAACACTGACATCTCATTGTTATAAATACTACTTAGGCACCTTCATCAGATGATGATGATGATGATGATGATGATGAATTTATTCCATCCACAAAACAAGGTGTGGGAGATTCAAGTGGAGGTAAAGGTGAAGGTAGAGGTGAGGGTGGTTCTACTAATAGTGTACGCATGAGTGAAGTTAGAGCAAGTCCAGATGATTTGATTGACAATAGACATTCAAGTGAAAGTAATAATGGACATTGGAATAAGATGAATATCTTTGATAAGGACAATGTATCATATCTAGATCATGCTTTAGACTTCAAGGCTCATTATCCACCATCTCCTTTAACTCTGACCGATAGTGGAGTTTATGATTTTAGTCAGACGGCCCAATCGTTATTTTCAAATGGTTACGAGACAATAATTCGTGATTAGCGTTAGTGGAGAACCCAAGAAAAGGAAGAGCAAGACAAATTATGAGGGGCAGTTTCGTAATTGGTGGTGATTAGAAGATATATTTTCTAATACATATGACTTGTACCATCTTTTTATTTAATAGAATAAATATTGGTCTTATTTTGTATCTATTTGTGTTAAAATCTCTCATAGTTACATGAAAATGTCATAGAAGACACAATTTTTTTGTTAATAATTTTTAGAATTTTTTACCTTATTTTTTAGATTTTTAGAACCTTTTTCTAATTGTTACGAATTTCTTTGAAACCAAAAAAGTAAGAAAAAGACCAACCCAGACCGAACCCAGATTGGTCTTTATTCTGGTGGATCGGTCGGGATTGGACTAATTCAATCCGATTTGGATTAGGTCAGTACCCACCCATCCTAACTTCAATTCCTGCGATCCTTGCAAGGGAGACAGATCATCTTATGCACGCCTTGACTGCACTGTGTTGGAGAACTGGTGGTTTACACCTAGTTGAGGGCTTGTTTAATGCTCCCCAACCATGTTTAGGCTAGGTCTCAACCGATTCAGTTTGGTTTACAACATTTTAGAATAGTTCAAGCAATACAGGGCAGTTCAGTGCTCCCAAGTCCAATTTAGGCAGGTCTGGGGCCAATTCATCATGATCCAAATCATCCAAACCCGGTTCAATAGGCTTTGGACCCGGTTTGGCATTTTAAGCCCAGTTCAACATATTTCAATCAGGTTTAATGGCTTTCGGCTCGATTCAAAAAGAATTTAGTTTGGTTTACGCTTGGACCACCCATTTTGGGCCCAATCAGATATATTTCAATTTATTTGGGCCCATCAATGAGTAGGTATAGTATGCTGCTGCCCGAGTTTACAAGAGAGGTCACATTTATTTTCTTATTTAATAGCATTAGAATTAATTTCTTGTATTTTATTTAGCATTTGGAGATTTTTTTAGTCAATTTATTTACATTTTAGACCTTTGAAGACATAGATAGTCCTTTTTGTAATTTCCCCAAAGGCTTCTTGCGTCGTAACCCAACAAGGTATGATGGAATGAAATAAAAAATATGATGTTTTTGGTTATGTTCTTTCCCCCTATCCCTCGGTTGTACCACTACTCTTCTCCAATGCTAGTGATGAATCTGGTGACCTCGGCATCATGCGCTCCACCACCTTCTTTTAGTAGGTAGACTCCACCGTAGACACCACCTCCAACACTAGGCTAGCTGCCCAATCCACCTCCGGGACTGTCCAACGTCCTTTTCACCCTCGTAAGGCCCTGCTCTGGCTTGTCTTCTCTTCTCCCCTCTTATGTTTTGTTAAAGCACTCAATGACCCCTCCTCCAGCATCCGACAAGCTTGCGGTCACTTTTGAACTCCAGTGTTGCAAAGCCATCCAACTCTTCTTCTCCCCCAGCTTCTTCATCTTTGTCTCCCTACTACAATCCCATCTGAGCACCTTGTGGAAATCTTGATGCCCAACCCCATTCCTGACACCTGCAGAAGCTCACCCACCACAAGCTCCAACACCTCTCGTTACCATTCATCCCTCCTCATTCGCCTCTTCCTTCGTCATAGCCGTCCACGTCAATCATGTCCTCCCTCGACACCATCATATTCTTCCTCATTGTCTCTCTCTATTCCCTAGTCCTCTCCACTTGCAAAAGCCCATTGGGCATTCCCAACCTCTTCATCTTTGTTGTCTCCCTCAGTTCCCCTATTTATCCCTCCGGAACGCAGCAACACCCCTGCCGGCTCCACTGAAACTTCCTTTTCTTCCCTGACAACCTCTAGCTACTCGAGGACTCCCTCACCTCAGCCCCCATCACTTCCCTTCCTTTGCTCCCGACCACCGAACAATGCCATAGGTGACGAAGAAGGAGACTAAGAAAATGATGAAGGAGAAGGTGACAAAGAAGTTTGATGCCCCCCTATGCTTTGTCAGGCTTGCCCGCAAGAGGAGGCCAAGCGCCCCTACTGTCCCTCCTCTTCTCTTGCTGCTTTATCTCTATCCCGATGACTAGATGACGACAACGCACAAAGGCTAGCATGGATGAGAACGATGCGAGGCCCGCCCAACCTTGTCGGGTTGCCTCTATCACTTAATGTGCCTGCAGGAACCAGCCATGGATGCCACGTGTCCTTTCATCTGCCCCTAATACATACTCAGATTCAGCCACAATCCCTCACCTTTGGTACCACGATCATTCTCCAAGACTCCCCATCAGGGGTCTTCTTCACATGCCTGCAGCCTTTGTGAAGGCTCTACGATCCCACCAAGGAGAAGTCTTCCTTACGCACTTGCAAGCACTGCTGCAACAGCCACGATCCCACTAGGATCTGTCTTCGTGCGACCTGGGGTGCTCGCAAGTATGCCACAACACCCCAGCTGACACCCCAGCTGGAGTTAAAAGGAAACCGACCAACGCTGGTCCAGCTCAAACAGCCTAACTGACCTAGTACATCAGGTCCAACTGGACCTAGCGGCCAGACCGGCCAATTTAGTATGGTCCACCCATGTAAGCTTGGTTCAGCTTGGTTCAGGCCGGACTGGCCGGTACAGTGCCCTTTCGACTATATCAGCCCATGGAATGCCATCTCGCCGAGATCTCGCAAGATCTCGGTCACGCCAAGGGGGCTGAGAAACGAGATTGCCGAGATCTCGCCCTAAGTAGCTTAGTCCGAAAAAAAATTCTTTTGCACCCCCCCTTGACCCCCGCGACCTAACCGAGCAGGTCGATCCGCGACTACTCTGCACCCCCCATTTATGATAGTGTAAACATATTAATATATCTCACTATCACTTATACTAACACGGATAAAAATGTGCTACAAGTTTAATAACATATTAATATTTAAATAAGATTGTATACAAGATTAAATCTTTTAGAAACACAGATCAATTTTTTGGTATTGAGAGTATTTTGTAATTGTTCATTCACATAATTGATGTATAAATGTGTTATATATATTCATGTAAATTCATTGATGTACTCCTATTTTTATAAGATATTATGTTATGTTTCATACAATATACATTTTGATCCGAGAATCCAAGATCCGATCTCCCGAGATTTTTCCGAGATTTCTCCGAGATCTCTTCTCTTTCACCCTCCCGAGACGAAGCCGAGATCCGAGATGGCAAACCTTGCTTCAGCCCATTTTGGAGCATTTATGAACCAGTTCAGCACCTTCCAGCTCGGTTCAGTGGATTTTCAGCTCAGTTCAATCAGTTATCACAGTGGTTCACACCTGATCAGTCCATTTTGGGAATTAGAGTAATCTCAGCACTTTTGATCTATTCAGGCCCACCGGTGCATCTAGATGGCGGCATCTCTATTTCTATCCTGCATCAAACATCTAAACACATACATATCAATTAGAATGGTATGAATTACAAAAATAATAAAATATATAATATATACTTTCTTAAATTTTAAACTACTAATGATTCTCTAAACTCTGTTTATACATAATATGTAGATGCAACATGTTGCTCAATCAAGAATGATTTATTTTAAAAATATCCTGAATTGTCATGATAATACCCTTACTTTGCACAATCACATTATGCAAGATGATGCTGATAACCACCATAATGTTGGCCCCTTTGAAAATCATGTTCTTCATATTGACATTCTAAATATAAAGCTTCTCCTAGTAAGTGTACATGAGCTACACTTGTCTAATTTGTACCTCCACGTCATGTTGTGTAAGCAACTGCATTTTATCTACTACCTGGTATGGAATGCCATCTCGCCAAGATTTTATGAGATCTCGCGAGATTCTCAGCCTCGCCAAGGCCCCGAGAAATGAGATCGTCGAGATCTCACCCCACTTAAACTAGTCAATAAAAAGAAAATTCTTCGGGGGCCTTTGCCCCCCGATACCCCCCACAAGGGCACTACCCCCTTGACCCTTGCAATCTAACCTTGCAAGTCGATCCACAACTACTCAGTGCACTCAGCGCCTCCCATTTAATAATAGTATAACAATATTTCGCTATCATTTGTACTATCACAAATATATATAATTCATAATCATAAAATATGTTATATACTTAAGTTTTATAAAGATTTATTTTAACTCTCTTCTCTTTCACACACATCAACTCGGTCAAGATTAATTATTTTCCAAAATAAATATATACCTATCCATACATAAATACATAAATGATATCACATTTAAATGTATGAATACATAAACATATACATTCAATTATAACCTAAGTCAAAATAATGCTCCTCAAATTTAGATTTAGATATTAATCATCAATTTATCGTGCAAAGATTATATCTTATGTGATAAAAAGATTATATCAATTCAATTTCACAAATATTTATCATCAATTTTTAATAAATAATCAAAAAAAATATAAAAAATACTCTTAACACCACATTAGTATTTAAATAATATTATATAAATGTTTGAATCTTTTAGAAGCACAAAGACTATTTTTTGTATTGAGAGTGCTTTGTAATTGTTTATTCACACAATTGACGTGCAAATGTGTTATATATTTTCATGTAAATTCATTGATGTACTCATATCTTTATAAGATATTATGTTATGTTTCATACATATATATATTTGGAAAAATTACTATTAGGTCCGTTTAAGAAAATGACTTTAGTGAAAAATCCGTTGACCACATTTCGATCTTGTTTAGTCCGTTGACACTAAATTTTATTATCACCCAGTCCGATTTTCCTATACTCCATTTTCAAATCCCACTTTTACCCCCCGTTCAATCGCTCCATCCCTATTCTTCTGTTTCCAACTTTTCGCCGCAGCGCATGCCCTAGGGTTCACTGTTGAGCATTCTCGGTGCCATCGCGACCCGGATTCACAGGGAAACCCAGCCGCTGCCGGTGCCATCACAACCAACTTCCCGTCCAGCCGCTGCCGGTGCCGTCGGCAGTCATCGCGACCAGCTTCCTGTCCAGCGCTGCCCATGCAATCGCGACCAGCTTCCCGTCCAGCCGCAAACAGTGCCAGCCGCAAACGGTGCAAGCCCCCTTCCAGAGGTGTCGAACGAGCATATTCGCGTCCAGTCGGAGGAGTCAAAAGGCAGAGCGCGACCCTTCTAGGTGCCAACTCCACCAGACCTGGAGCATAAAAAGGTACCCGTAATCCCTTGTAGGCAACGCAATAGAGATTATATCCAAGACATTGTCGTCTGCCAATTCGTTCCTGCAAATTTTTATTCCAACAACGATTTCAAACTACCAACTAAAAAGAAACCGATTTTGCCTAAACAGGGGCTGCCCTGATTATACCCTTTTAGAACCGATTTTGCCTAAACAGAGGCTTCCCTTTTAGAACCGATTCCTTGGACTGTTTAGAACCGATTTTGTCCTTTTAGAACCGATTTTGCCCAAACAGGGGCTGCTCTGATTGTGCCCTTTTAGAACCGATTTTGCCAAGGCTGGGTTTGCCCTTTTAGAACCGATTTCGCCTAAACAGGGGCTGCCATTTTAGAACCAATTACTTGGAATGTTTAGAACCGAACTTTATCTTTTAGAACCGATTTTGCCCAAACAGGGCTGCTCCTTTTAGAACCGATTTTGCTTAATAAATGTAGTGGGCACCAAGTTATGTACATGTACTATTTTTGTGCTCATTATTCTACTAATTTGCAATTTCAAAACATGTATTTAGGCATGCATATGTTGGTCAATCAGTCCATATTGATTCCATCATCCTCTGTCTAATCTTGCAGAGAACAGGCCCATTGAATTGAGTTTTGTAACACTCATTCTTCTACTTATTTTGATATGGATAGTATTTCAATTATAGTGAAGTACAATGGTGAAGGGTATATTATACAGTACAAATAAAATATGACATTGGAAGAAGTCGTTAAATGCAAGGTACGATATTTATATCTTATTTTTGGTTTTATTATGAATCTTTAAAAAACTGTTCTAGTATGAATGTTTAAAACTTTTAAACACTTGGTTCTAAGTTTTAAGATTGGTTTTGTTATAACTGTTGGGTGCTGGTTACTTGGACGGTGTTTCTGCAGGTTTAAGATTGGTTTCAGCAGGACATATGAAAGGTAAAAATTAGTAACTGGTCTATGCACAAGCCAATGGCATACAAAGTGGACCACTATCGGCAGGATAGTGTTTGAAAACAAAGACTGCAGCTGGTCACAAAAAACTTAGTACGTTGTTGGCGTACATTTTTTTCAAGAAAAAAAGAGAGAAATGAATGGACCAGTAAGAGCAGGCCGGAAGGCCGACAATTCAGTCAATTTTCGGGCCCAATTGGCAGCCCATTTCTAGCCCTGATCAGCCAACCCATAAATTAAAAAATTTGGCCCATGCAAAAGCCTGCGCACCAACCCACAGCAAAGACTGGGCCGCAGCCTCCTGCTGGCCCAATTCAGGCCCATTTTGTGGCCAAACCGCGGCCCATCTTCAAGGCCACCTGCGACCTAGTGTGAACAGGCCACCTGCCACCTCAGCATGTCCAGCCGCACCATACTGCCACCTCAGCCCAGCAGTCAGGTCAAGGAGAGGGAAGGCCAAGAGGCAGCCAGCCAATTAACCAGGTGATGTAACCTAAAAAATCTCTCTTCTAATGATTTTGATTTTGGAAATTCGTTTTTCATTTGAATTTTGAATTAGATTTGATTTGACCTTAGTATTGACTTTGTAAGAAAATAAATGATATTTCATAAAAGTACTAACTAGGGTCAATGATATGTATAAAATTATACATTGAGGTTGTTAGGTTCTTTGAAATTGATTTTGACCTCTCCCCGTCGGATGGTGCAAAGATCTAACGTTAATTATATCGAGAATGCTCGAAAACCCTTGATTATCGTCATAGCAATTCATTGAAGTAGAAGACAATGCATCCACAATAAACATCCATACAATCCATACAAACACATAGGAGAAAACAACCCCATGAAATTGATAGAATGCAAGCACTTAAATGTGTTTTGAATTTAATTTGAATTGGATTGATTAAAATAGATTTGAGTTGAATTAGTTTGATTAATTTGAATTGGTTTGAATTTAGTTTGAGTTGAACTTGATTGGTTGAATTTAATTGCTTTTGGTTTGGGTTGAAGTTAGATCTGCTCATCTTAATTGAATCAATTTGTTTGAGTTGCTTATTGATTTAAGTTTGATTCAATTTGAATTTATTTGTTGATTTAAACTTGGTTTGAGTTTGATTTAGCAAATTGATTTGTTTAATTAAAATTAATTTTGAGTTTTTTTAGTTTACTGGTTTGGAGAATTGGACTTTCTTACTGGTTTCTGATTGGTTCAACCTAGTTTGAGTTGGGTTTGTTTGATTGAGAATGGATTGAAGTTGATTTGGGGAAATTAAATCTGTTTTGATATTTGACTGATTGTTTTATCTTTGGATTTGATGAGTTGATTACAATTTGTTATTAACTTACATATTTCAGATTTTTCGGATTGTATGAACTGATTTAGGTTTGATTGATTTGAAGAAGATTTGATTTGGATGTTGGTTGTCAGAATCAGCTTGGATTTGATCTTTTATGCGTTCATTGTGATTTAAATGTGTGTTCTTTTAAAATGATTTGATTTATTTGGAAGTCTCTCTTTAGGATCATGTTTCATTTGATTTAAACCAACTTGGGCTTCTGTTGCAGATTTAACTGAACCTGAAGTTTGTATGTATTTTCGATTCCTTCAAACCTTACAGATTTTTGAAATGTATTGATTTTGTACAGATCTCAGATTTTTCGGATTTCGAATTTTACAGTTTCAGATTTGCTTGGGTTTGGATTATTTAGAGAAATTTGATTTGATTTAGCTTGAATTTGAACTCATCTTGGAATTTTTGGTGAGAACACTGAATTTGATCTATGATTCCGGTTTTAAGGTTTGATTGACAGATTATGGCTTGTCACTATATTTGGGACAAGTTGGGGCTGTACAGATTGGGTTTTACGGTTCTCCAGTTTCAGTTTTTTTTATCTGTTATGAAGTTCAGATTGTAAAAACCTTCAGTTCTTAAAGTTTCTTAATTTCCAGAGTTACATGTTTCAGATTTCAAACCTCCTGGGCTCAGATTCTGATTTTCCAGATTTGGAGTTTTCAGATTTGGCCCTCCTGCGGAATTTTCTTACAACTTCGGATCTTCAGATTTGCACATTTTCAGCTGCAGGTTCAAACTTCTATGAATCGCTGGCTTCTTCAGATTCGGTTTCTTCAGATTCACAGTTTTTTTATTATTTCAGATTCACAGGTTCGGCTTGAATTCCAGATTTTTAGATTTTTACAACTTCAGATTTTTGGACTTTGTTTATGTCATTTTTTTTGTTGTCTTGCCTTCCAATTGATTTCATGCAGCTGTTCTCCCCTCGTAACATGAATCCGTGCACCGAACATGAATTTTCATTTATTTGATCTCTCAACATGAGACAGTTTACAACTTGACCAGAAATCCAATCCCTTGAGTACTTGATGAACTTGTCATTTCATGGGCGGCATGTACCCGGTCTTGATAGACATATGGGCATCTCCCACTGTTTTGAGACTGAATATACCCGGCTTTTGACAAGCTTATGGGTAATCGACTCACTGATTTGAGATTGAGCACACCCGGCTTTTGATAAGCTTAGGGACTCATCTCATGGTTGGAGAATGGCATCAATTCATGGCTTGGCTTGTCGACATGCTGATCATGCACAGCCTTTCCATGGCTAAATGACTCTCTTCGGGTATGGTAAGACATTGGGGTCTTTTATAGACCTTTGTATGTCTACCTTAAAGGGTCAAGGAGCGTACTTAAAGCCGGTCCATTACTTTCCCTATTTATTTGAATTCTTTTAGATTATGTCAAGACCATGTGGCGGGTTTTTAGCCGGCCAGATGCTCGTCTCGATTTGTGGATTAATTTAGTGAATTTTCATTTAATTTCTGTTTATTGTTTGTTTTATTTCTGTTTTTGAATTATGGGTCAAGAGGCGTACTTGAAGCCGGCCTATTGCTTTCTCATTTATTTTGATTCTTTTAAATTATGCCGAGACCATGTGACGGGTTTTTAGCCAGTCAGATGCTCGCCTCGATTTGTTTACTTAATTAGTGATTTGTTATTTACTTTTACTCAATTGTTTGTTTTTAAAATATTAATATCTAAAGGTTATGCAACTGGAAGTCCATTGGGCTGTCCGTAGCCCATGATCGCCACCCTCTCGCTGGGCCTCAGCCTAGTGGAAGGGGCGGCCCCTTTTTTTTGCGATTCTTTCTCTTGCGGGCCCCACAAGGTTGACCCGTGGGTCAATAACCCTCGCGCACGGCTCCTCCTCACGGCGCCTCCCGCGGTCAGCTTCTTACGTGTAGCTGCCCAATCGCGGCCGCCTGGCTCCCTTTTCCTTTCTTTTTTTTTATTGGCGGGCACAGTTCATATGTCCACCATGGACATAAGTCGGCAAAAATAATCTCCCCCCTCCCCGGCGCTCGGCCGCGACAGAGGAGGGAAGAACCTCAGCTTCGGCAGCAAGAAAGCGACGACGCCAGCGGTCCCAACTGGAAGGAAAGGCAGCCCCGAAGAAAGGAGGAGGAGAAGGAGGAGACCTTTACAGCGCCGCGCGAGAGAGGATGAGGCCTCGACGCCACACCCGGAGAAGCACAGAAGCTTGACGGCGCGGACAGCAGCGCGGGGAGGAAGAAACGGCTATGGCGGCATCATCAGGTGTTGTAGGAAGGAGCAAAAGGGCTCGGTGGTGTTGCTCGAAGGGGGAAAAAGGGCTCGACGAAGACGAGCGACAGGGCACAAGCACCTAGAGACTCCGGTAAATCTTCCCGACCCTCCTCTCCTCTCTTTCTCTTATCGATCCGCCTTTCTCTATCTCTCTTGCCCTCGGGGCCCCCCTGTCGACCAGCCTTGGCCAGGCTTATATAGGCTTCAACGGCCCCCTTCCTTCACCAGGAAACCTCCCGAAACAGGGAGTCCAGCTCCAAGACGGACTCGGAGAATTCCGAAAAACCGGAATCTGTTTGTTGGAGAAATCTTTCCCTCTTTGTATGATTTCTGACGTCGGAAGACTCCCACCTTGCGCGGGATCCGACTGAGGATCAATTACGTCACCAAAGCCTTCCGTCTTTTGCTGTTCACGGCCCCGTTCCCTTTCCCGCACACCTTACTTCTCCCATTCTGGGTGAGCATTGGAACAGGACAGGTTCAAGCGCGAACCCCATTCTTCTACGACAGGATTAGCATCTCTGTGACACCTCCCTTTTTTTTTGAATGAAACTTAGCCCATTGACTGCACAAGGATATCAACTTGGGGTATTTTGATTGAATATAGACTGAGGTGGGCTTCAATTATTGTGAAAATTTTGGTGTCAACACCAGGTTTAAGGAAATTCAATGGAGTAACCTCCCAGGGGAGGCCCAGAGGCCTGCGTACATGCACAACCTGCTGCCTCTTCACCTCCCCTCCATTCTCTATAAGAGGAGGGGGCGCGCCAGGGAGGTGAGAGAGCTGCTTCAGACGCTGGGAGGCTGTCGGATTGCGCCCTGCTCCTGCCGCCTGCGCCCTGCCCCTGCTGCTGCTGCTTCCCTTTGCATCCTTTGTGCGCCTGCTGCAGAAGCCTGTCTGCGGCCAGGAGAAGAAGAGAAGAAGAAGAAGAGAAGGAGAAGGAGAAGAATAGGTAGGTCAATATTCTATAAATATGTAGCCCTCTAAGGACACCTCTTTGGTCTTTCTCTCTTCTGCGGCTCAGCCCTCTCTATGGTCCAACCCGACCCACACAGGACAGGGTCTTAGTCCCTTTTGTTGGAAGCCCCCTTGGCCAGCCATTCAGGCTCAAAACAATGACCAGTTCGACCCCCATATACAACCTCTGTTCAGCCCATAAAAAGATGCTCCGAACAGGACCTATTCAGCCCCTTTGTGGTCATCCTTGATTCCCCTTCCAGCCCCTTCGTGGCATCCATTAGAGCCCTAAGTGAGGGTGGATGACCCAAAGATTCTTGGAGACTGCACGACGGGCGAAGTCTACTCCGGGCGGATCCTCAAGCCCCCCCTGTTTTCATGCCCTTTGAGCAGCCCCTAAACAGGTCCCAAAACAGCCCCTTTTGCACAGCCCAAAATAGGCCACCTGACTAACCTTTGCACAGTCCCAAACAGCCCAAAAACAGGCCACTGAACAGCCCATGCCTAGTCCATGCTTGGCCCATTTGTCAGCCATCAAAACAGCCCACCTGCAGGCCCATTTGGCTCAGCCGAAACCCCCACCTGCAGGAGCCTTAAACAGATCCTAATCCAGGTCCATCTTCAGCCCAAATCCGGTACCCAATCCAGCCCATCTGAAGGCACTTAAACAGGTCATTTTCAGCCCTCTTTTGGCCCACATCTCATGCCGACACAACAAAGAAGAGGTGCCCCAAAACAAGTGCAGCAGAAACAAGTCAAAGCCAGAGGACACCAGTTTGAAGGCAGACCGGCTTGAAGGTGACGGCCCGGCACCCCTTGGAAACCGCACGACGGGCCAAGGGCATAGCCGGGTGGCCTTCCAAGCCGGTTCCATCAAGAAACTCCAGCAAGGCAGCAGACTTTCCAGCAGGCCCTTCCGGCCCGAAGTAGTTCAAAACAGGCCCGTTGAGCCTATGAAGACTGACGGCCGGCTAAGAACGCCGATGGAACTTGAACCAACCTAGATGGCCTAAAAAAAACAAATAAAAATCAGAAAGCGAAAGCAACATCTAAATTAAGGAGCTTCACCCCTAGCAGGGAACTCCACCTTGGACGGGGGGGCGGGCATGTTCCCGTAGCCGTCGATCCGGACGGGGGCGCGGGCAAGCTCTCGTAGCCGTCGATCCTTCCCCCAATTTGGCTAAGTAAAAGTTGGCCATTTTGGATGAGTAAATTTCACTAAGTTGGAAAATGGCTGACATGCCGTCGTAATGCCAAAAATTTTCAAAGTAGTGGAAAACCTATATTGGGGGAAGGATTGACCATATTGTACACCGATGTACCCCTTTCTTCAATGAAATGAAAATCTGATGTCTACATTGGTGCATGAAACCGGGCACCCAATAGTGGCCCGATGGGTCGGATGCGATGCAAACTGCCAAACCAAAATAAAACCACTTTAAACCAAAGCTGAAAATCCCATACCAAAACAAAAAAAATCAAAATCTGAAAGTCAAAACAGAAAATCAGAATTGAAATAAACCTAAAACAAACAAAACCAGTTTCAGGTAATCTGGAAATAAAAAAACAAATCAGATTCTGGAATGGGACTGTTCCGCCATGACTTCAGACCCGTACACAGGTCACATTCCTCCCTGAGCAGCTACATCTGGGCCCACTTGCAGCCACCTGGATGGACGCTCTACCCAGGTCCGAAGCTGCTATTGTTTAGCCTATATCCAGATCCCATAACTGGTCCCCTTGTAACCAGGTTCCAGCACACCCGCAGGCACCTTTGCAGGTCTCTGTACAGGGCTACAGGCCCATAACCGGTGCCTATTCAGGCCAACCCAGCGGCCCCCTTGTGGCTTAACTAAACACTTCCCAAAACAAGCCCAAAGTCGGCCCAAAACAGGTCTCTAGGCAGCCATTTTTCAGCCACTTGCAGCCATTTGCAGGTATCCTAGAACAGGTCCCCAAACAGACCCCCCATCCAGCCTATATTCAGGTCCATCTCGGCCCATTTGAGCCCACCTAGGCTGCCCTCTGCTGGCCTCAAAAAAAACTGAAATCTGTCTTGGTTGAAATGCCCCTCGTGCGGGCCTGAGCCGGCCCATTTCAGCCCAAGATGGGATTCCCTCTTGGGTCCCCTACCCCAGTCAGGTCTATTTTCATCCCATCCAAACTCCCTCAAACAAGCCCCTTTGTGACCAGCTTCCTTGCCCTTTTTGGCAATCACACTCCAGACCCTTTGTGGCTCGGCGGAATCCCAAATCAGTCCTTAAGTGAGGATCAGATTTAAAGCAAATCTAGAACCTAATTTAAGACAACTCCAATTCAATAAAAAAACCACAACAAAGAGAAAATGCTCAAAGAACAATCCGTAAACACAAAAAAAAATTCAAATTTCAAACAATCTGTGAACAGCACATTCTAACCAACTTTGAACACCCAAAATGGATCAAAATCAACTCAAAACTAGAAAATCCAGAATCTGAAAAATTCAGAAAACCGACCAAATAAAAAAATCCAAACATGCTTAATATACTTTAAGCACATCAAAATAAAAACCAAAACAACTTGAGTCGATCAAACTCAAATCAAAATCAAAAGTCAAATCCAAACAAAACAAACCAATCAAACAAATTGATACAAAAATCAACCAACAAGCAAATAAAACAAACCCGAACAAATCGGTTTACATCTCATCGGACCCAAAAGGCCGCTGCCCTTTTGAGTTCCTCATTTTCTGTGGATGTGCATGTCTCCGAAAACAGGTTGCCGCGACGGTTAATCAAAGGCGTTCGAGCCGTTGCTCGATGTAAGCTAACACTAGATACTCGCACCATCTGGCGGAGAAAAGTCAAAAATCAAAATTTTTAAAGAACCCGAATCTCGGTTCTAATATTTTTTTAAACTATCACCAGACTACCTAATATTTTAGGTATCATCTATTTTCCTAGATAAGTCCGGGGATGTCTTTCTTTCAAAAGAACAGACGCGAAAAAAAGAGGTTCACACATACGTGCATCACTGAACATATACCACCAGCATGACTGTATCTTGTTGGATATAGGAGTCCTGGTAGGTGGTTTGTACAGGTAACAGCCATGGCTGGCAGCTAGACTAGGTTTTTTCTTCTCTGGCAGCCTTATAAACATGTCGTCAATCCAGATTGGTGTTCCAGCTGAAGCCAGCTCTGTTGGGGCCAGGACTCGCCAATCCAGAGTCTAGACTATACAATCCCAGTGGGAGTTGGCCAGAATTGATCGACTCCAACCTGATTCGTCCTTATCAGGGCCAAGGATTGCAAGGTCAGGTATAGACCCCTGGATCAGCCTGGCCTGATCCCTATCCATATCAAGAATGGCTTGGCCAGTTCCAGGATCTGACAAGAACCGATCAAAGATAAGCATGGATTGGTTCCTTCAAAAGTGAAAAAATAAAAATAAAGAATTGGTCCTGATTGATCAAAGGTGAGTGGCAGCTGGGGTCACTGCCAGCAGGTGCTGGGTGAAGGCGGAGGTGGTTTAGAGTTCGCTTGCTTGAACGTCTTGATCTATTAACATCTTAATAGTGTTCTAGCAGATTGCTTTGAGGAACATCTTGCTTTGGTGAATGTTCTAAATTTGTATGTGCCATGTACTAGCAAGTTTTAAATTATATATGCTCGTGTATATGTCATATCTTCGTTTTGGTTTTGTAGGTAGAGGGTTGCAATTATTTTTTTTGGTGTGATGAACTGCTTAAGTTGGTGGAATCAGATTCTACTTGTTGTCAGAGGAGAGGACGAATTCAACAACTAGAGAGACGTATAACCTTCTTAGAGAGAGCATTGGCAAAATAGAAAAAAAACGTAGACGTAAAGTCAAGATGCTTGTGATAAGCATAATGGACACAGCCACTTCATCCGAAGATGATGGAGAGCGGAGTGATGGTGCTTCTAATGAAGTAATGAGCACCTCATTGGGATGATTGGGATGTCTTTGCAGTCCTAGGGATATGTGATGTTTTGTGTGCTACGTTTTGTGTGCTACATTTTGGGAACTTTTCGTACTCTATATGGTACGAGACATGTATGTGACAATGGACGTATGGAATCATATTAGTTTTGTTGATCTAAACCTTTCTGAATTATTCTTCCAAAATTAAATAGATGGTTATGAATCGGTGTTTTTATTTTATTCTAATTGTGAAACATTATACACAGACATAGTTTCATGAGCTGTCAGCATACACAGATATTAATCTATAGGTTACTTCAACTGTCTTTTTTTCAAATTTAATAAGGACATTATTTCAACTTGTTCTTAACTATTAAAATGATGTTATTTTAACGTTGTTTACGTATTCTTTTAAGTATTAAAATAATATTTATTTAAACTTAAATGATAGATTAAGACAATAATATCTCCACCCATATGTTTAATGTTACTTTAATGTCACCATTTTTAATTACGATCTATATTAAGAGTTTTAGTTAAGTAATGTTATTTTAATTAAAACATTTTAAACATTTTAAGTATTTAACGTTATTTTACTTAAAATATTTTAAGTAATTATATGTGTATGTGACAACCCTCGTGCCAGCCGCAAACGGTGCAACCCCCCTTCCGGCGGTGTCTGACAAGCATCTTCGCGTCCAGTCGGAGGAACCCAAAAGGCAGCGCGTTCCAAAATATTATGATAACTCTTATTTTAACTCCTTATAATTAACGTTATTTTAACCTCTTCTATTGAAAATAATGTTTACTATTTTAACTCCTTATAATTAAAATAATGTGTACTTTAACCTCTTTTAGTTAAAATAATGTTTATTAGACTTTTTCATTTTTAATATCAACAGAAAATGTTGGTAGGCATCTTCTTTAACATAGAAGGGTAAAAAAGACATTTTCAACTCAAAATGGAGAGGGTGTGATGATATTTTGAAAAGATGGACCTAGTGATGAAGTACTTTTAAAAATGGACCTATGAGTAAAGCATATGTTCTAAAATGGACCTAGTGTGCATTTACACTATATATTTTGATCCGAGAATCCGAGATCCGATCTCCCGAGATTTCTCCGAGATCTTTTCTCTTTCACCTCCCAAGACGAGGCCAAAATCCGAGATGGCAATCCTTGCTACCTGGTGAAGAAAGTATTTGAGTACTATCATTTGGCATAACAGATCCTCTCCCGACCTTCAATTTCCTTTTCTTTGATTTTTTTTCTTCTTGGGCATGTCTATTATGGTGGTGTTGCTGGATCAATACGCAAACAAGTCCCGCATTGATTCATAATTTTTAAGCCTTCAAACCCTCCTCTAAAGTGGTTAGTAGGTAGTGGGTTTTGTCTTCTCTCTGCTCTCTTTTAAAGAAGATAGAGGGGGAACAATTGCAGGTTATATATCTGCTCCTCTAAAATATGGGCTGTGAATGGCCATTTGGTGCTCCTTGACTGAGCTGCAAACAGGTCCAAATTGGGCTAGAAATTGGCCGAACAGGCCTCCTGAATGTGCCATTTAAGGCCCAAGGATGAGCTGAAAATGTGTGTGACATATCGGTGAGGCCTCCAACTCCAACAGGTTCTCACATTGCCCTAAAATGGCCTAAAGACCAGGCCCTCCTAAGAGGCTGTCAAGCTGCCCTTAAGTGGGCTGTGACGATGGATTGAGAACAGCCCTACATCTGCCCAATACATGGGCTGAATGTGGACCTGATTGGGCTACACATAGCCCTGAAGGTGGTCAGGAATGGGCCTGGGAAAAGCTCTATCTTGAGATGAAAGTGGACCCATGGAAGCCCACTGATTGTGCTGCAGATAGGTTCCCCAAATGGGCATCAAATTGGGCTTCAATATAGATGTGGAACGTCCCTCCAGTTAGGCCCTGAATAGGGTTCTAGCAAGTTCTCAAAAGAGGCCATGAATCTGCCCTTAATGAGCTAAAAATTGGCCTTTGACCAAGCCTCAAACAGGCTGCTAATGGGCCTAAAAATTGGGCCCCAAAAGAGCTTTGAATTGAGCCAAGGTGAGCCCCTGGGAACTGGGATGTCAACAGCCCCTTCAAATAGACTAAAAATTTTCCTTTAAAGTGATCCTCAATTGAGTGGAAAATGACTTCCCAATTGGCCTGCCACTACTTGGGACATGGTTTATGAAAGCCCTTAAAGAATATGATTTCCCCAAGTTTCATGTTCTTGAAATTTTCTTGCACCTCTTTGAAATATAAAATTTTGGGGTTAATAACACTCAACGTAACAAGTCTGTAACTGATAGTGGATAACCTAAGGATACTCGATGAAAACCCCATGCTTTTCAGCTTGTGCACCACCACTCACATACTACCTTCATGTGACAGGCATGTGTATATTAAGAGAATGAGGGATGCAGTGAATCCTTACATTTCTGAGCTTATCATTTAATCAACCTCTTAGCATCCCATTCTCATTTAGACCGGAGCAGGGACTTCAACAGAGCCAGTAACTGTTAAAACGAAAGTTAAAAGCAACAAAAGATTACATGAGTTCCTAGACCAAAGACCAAACCAGCTACAGGTATAGAGCTGACTTGACCAACCAAACAGGGGAGTGTTGTGAAATTCAAGAGTTCAATAATGTCTTCTTTCATTCTGTCCAACTTTCCTTTCATCATAATAGGCTCAGTGGTCCTAAATTGTTTCCCTTTTGACTCTTAACAAGGCCAATTAACAAATTGCTCATTGTTCTCTTATTCAAAAAACAAGTCTCTTTAGAAATAAGAAGCAACCATAATAGGGTGTTTGGTTACGTTTTTTTTCCTCTTTTTGATCTAAATTTTAAAAATAGAAGAGATGAGGTGTTTGGTTGCAACTTTTAACTACTATCTTATTTTTAAAAGTGAGATACTCTACGTACGTGATCTCTTCTGAAATAAAAACAAGGCAGACCTTGTTTTATTTTTGAGATAGACGCGGAACGTGGGAGGCGTGGCGTTCCGCGAGACGTGGCGGTGGCTTCGGGGAGGGGGGGGGGGGTTCGCGGGCTGCCGCCGCCGCCAGGGCGGTGGGCCCGGGGAGGGGAGGCCTTCGCGGGGGGGGCAGTGCGCGGGGGGGAGGGGCTTCGCCGGGGGAGGGGAGGCCTTCGCCGGGCGGTGCGCCGGGGGAGGGAGGCCTTCGCGGACGGGGCAGTGCGCGGGGGAGGGGCTTAGCCGCCGGCGGGGCGGTGCGCCGGGGGAGGGGAGGCCTTCGCGGACGGGGCGTGCGCGGGGGGAGGGGCTTCGCGAGCCGCCGCCGCCGCCGCGGGGGGAGGGGGGGGGCTTCGCCGGCGGGGCGGTGCGCAGGGGGAGGAGGGGCTTCGAGGGCCGCCGCCGGGGGGGGGGGGGGGGGGGGGGGGGGGGGTTCGTGGGCGGGGGCGGTGCGCAGGGGGAGGGAGACGGAATGCTGCAGGGAAGTAGACAACGCGGGGAGAGGGGGGGAGGCGGAACGCCGCCGCCGCCGCCGCTGCCGGGGAGAGAGACGCAGAGTCGCAAACAAACGTTACTGTTTAATTTTTAAAAGTTACGATAATTTTGCCAAACACTAAATACTTAGACTGTTTTGATTTTAAAAATAAAATTAAGAAGTCAAATAATTTTGATTTCAAAAATAAGGTTGTCTAAAAATTAAAAACGCTACCAAACACCCTATAAGGTTTTTGTGGTTATTTATGAACACAAAAACTACACTAACGAAAGGTAATTTAATCTGTATAATGATCCTTACCTCAAGTTTTGCAGACCCCACCACAAGCAATAGCAATACTTGGAGATGAACTTTCTAGATGCCACAACCCCAGATGTTAAAGCATGTGTATAGATTCCAAAATCAAACTCAGCATTGCCTCCATCATTGGCTGTACACTCAATATCAAAAACTCTTGTGCCATTTATATGCCAGTTCCCATAACCTTCTGAATGAAGCTTGCCACAGTATAGATAATCCGAAACACATTCAGGGGCTATACAAGCCTCATGCCAGCAAGCATCTTCACGCTCAACAGCCAGAAAATACCAAAATGCACCAACTATCTGTCATAGAGTTGTTCAATTTCATATCAATAAAAGGGCAGCTATTCAGTTTAATTGGGCCACTTCACATGAATGAAAACACTAAGAGATCCTTATTAGTAAAAGGTGAATCTAAGATCTAAATTTCAGTGAAGAATAAGATGATTTCAATGGCAAACTAAAAAATGATTTCTTTTGTGAATAGAAAATTCTCATTCCCAGAGAATAAAAACATACAATACTTATCCCAACCACATAATGCAAGTAGGAAATAAATCAAACATAAACAGCCTGCGGAAGAATCTGACACAGTATAAAAAAATACTGTGAGATTTTATGGTCATAATTCACATTTTATTGCATCACAAACAGGAAGCGCCATAGAAAAAACAAATATATTACACTCAAAATTAAAATTTCAGTTCAATCTAATAAGAAACCAAAAAAAGCAACCACCAGAAAACAAAACTAGTAGGATCCAATGACAACCATTGAAGATTTGAGAACCATAAAAGAAGACTGCATAGCCTACATCTAAACCTACTTTTTTTCCCAGCACCCAGAAATCAAAACTTAACAAATAAATAAATTATATTTCCAGATAAGAAGCATTAAATGAAGGAATGTAAATTAGCCATAAGAAAACAAGATCATATGAATCATGAGCATGCTGATTTATGTGACAAACACATGCAAGAAGACAAGTAAGATGATACAGCAAGCGTTTGGATCTCTCTGAGACCTACATATGGTGTTGGATTCATGGCAGGTAGGATATCATATACCAACCTAGATTAAATATTTGGCCCATCCAAAATTCTTGTGCAACATGCTGTATGACAAGGAATACTGGGTTAGGACCTAGGTTGTGACCTGGGCCCAACCCGGTCAGTTTTCCAGCCGACCAGCCCGACCGTGACTAGATCGGGCCGACCTGTTAGCCAGATCATGGGCGACCCGGCGACTAGGTCGCTCGACTCCACCTGAAACAGTCATGTGACCTTGCAAGCAGCAGGCAATGGACTGCTAGGGGGGCTTTGAAGCCCCTACCTGCCCCTTAGGGCCCTTAACTGCTCTTTTGGTTTTTAAACATTTTAGATTAGTTATTTAATTAGTTCATTAGTTATTTAATGATCTACGTTCCTAATCTAACACCTAGTTTTACTTTTTTAACACTTAATTACTTAAACTTCATTAAATTCATTTGCCTTTTTCTTGTTGTAATTAGTTAGTTAAGTTTGTGTTTAGTTAGTCTAATATTTATTAAGTCTTAAATACATACTTAATCACTTTAATTAAAGATGTCTTCTCTAAGTCACACAACCCAAACTTCCGATGTGACTTGGAATGATATGGCTTGAACACATTGCAATTTGTTCTTCATAGTACAGAGAAAAGTGTAATATAAATATTGTGACAAAATTATATTCGGAAGTATTTATCGATTAAAATTTCATCTTACAATAATGAAAGTCAATGTTGCACATTGCACACAGACTCTACCAGAGATAAGAGCTTAATTTCATAGTCACTTACAAGTCATAGAACAAGCAAATGGAGCTTGCAAGTAGCACAAGGACACCGTCCAAGAAGAAATTTTCCAACCTACAAAGTGTTATGTACGTATTTACAAGACCGGACAAAACTATCCGGATATTTCTTGAAACAAAAAACTTCGACGATGGTACGTTTGTATTACCCAAAAAAGTAGTTAATTACCTTCTTCAATTATCATTATTACTCAACTTTTTTTAAACAGATGGCTTCTTTCAATCAATAGAGGCAAGTCGAGAATCCTTCGCCTAACTGAATGATGGGTAAAGAGTTGGAAAGTGAGAGTGGACGAGGAACTGGAAGATGATTGAACAAGCAACCGGAGGAGGATGAGATCCAAGATCTAACTCAAGATGACGATCGAGAGCAATGGCTCCCATGAATTTAGTAATCACAAGACCATAGCAATGTCAATGACGATCACAACAGCAATCAAGAACCTAAAGCTATGTAAGAAAATGATCAGACGAGTAATGTCAAGATGGTTCTTTCACCATAACATACCGACTAATGCCATCAAGAGACCATACTATGACAATATGATTGACACAATTATCGACGTCATGAGAGGAGTGCCGAACCAAACCCGAGAGAGATATACAACATATATCTTTCCATGAAGATAGAAGATATAAAAAAAATAGGTGACGTCATTTGAAAGAATTTAGGACAAAAGAGGTTTTATGTTAATGACAAATGGATGAACCGGCAAATATACTTGACTTAACGCCTTTATTTGTATACTTTTATTAATATCTACTTCTTAATATATAATTAGGAAGATGATGATTAATTTCCTAATCTACTGTTAAGCTGACATCATGTTTTAAAGCCGGTTGATGCACCAGGACAAGTAAAAAATGTCAAGTACCCTATCAATTTGATAGATAGAGCTATCCAAGAGATAAGGAAGGATTGAGTTGTCTAAGTAGTCATGAACAACACGGCCACATATAAATCAGTCAAACATTAAAAAAAGTGTTATAACACTAAAAACAAACTAAAAGAATGAAATGAAAGCAAACCTGATTTAAACTAGTCACAATGGGTCTAAACCGGCTTGAACCAATAGGAACGAGCCTCAGACCGATTGAACCAACCCTGTTATTCTCGAAACTAGTGCAAACCAGCTCCTATACGCCCAGATTGGTTTGATCGCCACTGGATCAAGGTTGTTTCATCTTCTGCAGGGAGGGTCGTGGCGGCATTGTGAGCGGGCCGTGGGGGTGCTATGGCATGCTAGAGGCCGCTACATCTAAGTGGTGACGACTTTGCTAACGTAATTCAGCACGATGGTGTGAATGGGGGGGCTGGGTCATGGCAAGGCGAGGGAATCCTAATGGGTGGGATCACGATTGTCTCCATGTCATTCCGGAGCAGAAGTCGTAGAGCAGAGCAGGGGTGGCTCTGTGGATATGCGGGCCACATAAGGTGGCAAGACATCCAAGATTCATGGCCTCCTCACATGCTTATGGGGTTGCAGGTGTCGTGGTACGCCCTAGCCATGCTCGACACGCGTGAAAGGGCCTCCAGCGGGCCTTCTTTGTCTTCTCGTCGTGGCATTCGTCGTCTCGTCTGGTCATAGACATGCAGTAGGGCGCAAACTAGCAAATAGCGTAGCGTAGTTGGTGGCAATGTGGTTGAGAGGGGGAGGAGAAGGCTCAAGGATTGCCAAGGTCATCTTCTTTCTTCGCCATTGTCTCCGCGCTCCACCTCCTTTGTCTCCTTCGTCTTCAACAACGCTTTTGCTCCTCCTCCTTCCACATTGTTGAGAAGTTTTTGGGAGAAGCTTTGAGAACTTGTCAAAGAAGAGGCCAAGGGTGTTCTGGCTATTGCAAGATCGCCATTGTTGTTGAACGTCAACTGTCATAGATGCCAAAGGATGAGGTTACAGCGGCTATGGGAGGTGATAGAGACTCTGGGGGCGACTTTCAAGCCTGTATGGGGATTACTAGAGAGGATCTAGGAGACCGAAGTAGATGGTACCAATGAGCAAGTGCTAGGACAGCGGAGGTAACGTCTATGATGGATGTGATGTCAAACCAAGGTGAAGGGGAAAGAAGAAAGAATGGCACAAAGGCCAAGGAAGAGAAGGAGGAGGAATGGAAATAGGTCAATGTCGGAGGTGGAGCTAGAAGCCTCCATGATGCGGGACAAACCGGCTAATCCGGGCTAAACCGAACGAAAGCGACTTAAACCGGCGCTAATCGCCCTAAACAGACCTAAACGGACCCAAAATGGCCTAAACCGGCCTCGAACCGGTCCAAACAGGTCCGAACCGGGCCTAAGATGGACTGAATCGGCCTGAACCGACCAAAAACACCTTGAACCGGCCTGAACCGGGCGGTTCAGGTGCTGAACCGGCCTGAACCGGGGGTGAACCGGGTCAGAACCGGTCGAACCAGTCTGGGAGCCGGTCTGGGCCTCGGACTGGCGGGTTCGAACCGCGCGGCCGACCGCGCGCGTAAACGCGGTCGCGGGCGCGAGGGGAGGGGGTCGTGGCGCCTCCAGGTCACAGCCGGAAGGGTCGCGTGGCCGTCCCACGATTTCGCAAGCCGCGACAAAAGGCCGCCAGGCGGGCGAGGTCGAGCGGAAGTGCCCGCGTCGTCTTCGCGGCGTCGTCGTCACCGTCCGGAGGGCGGATGGCGGAGCCGAAGGCGTCGTCCGCATGGAGGGAACCGCAGGGATGGAGCAGGAGGGGGCAGGCGAAGGTTCCCGCAGCCTTGGCGTTGTCCGGCCGCCTCCGGCGACGGCGGCGGAGCAAGGGTGGGAAAGCTGACGCCGCACGGGAGGGAAGAGATCCGGGGATCGCCGGATCTCCCCTCCCGCAATCTCCATCGCCTCCTTCTTCTTCATCGTTGCCACTCGGATGAGGGAGGAGGCCGCGAGCCAGAGCACGGAACAGGGGGGGGGGGGGGGAGGGAGCAAACGATGGTCGAGGGGGAAGGGAATGGCCGCGGCGTTGTCCTGCCGGCTTCCTCGCGGTCGACTGAGAACCGGACGGCGATGGCGGTGGAGCAGGGGGAATGTCCGCCTCGGGAGGACGCCGCACGAGGGAGGGGGATCCGGGGATCGCCGGATCATCCTCCCGCTTCACCGTCTTCTTCTTCCACTCCTTCTTCTTCTCCTTCCTGCATCGTCCTCCGTCGACCTCCGGATGGGAGTGAGTGTTGGAGACGAACGCGGAGGCTGCTGGTGGCTGTCGAACCGAGAAGGGGGGAAGAGGGGAACGGCGCGGAGGCCGGAGGGTGAGGAGGGGGAGGAGATCGGCGCACCTCGCCGCGTCCGGAGGATGGAAGGGAGACCGGGAGTCCTCCCCGGAGGTGAAGGAGAAGAACGGCGCTCCATCGCCGGGGTGGGGAAGAAGATGGGGCTGCAGCCCCCCTGTGCGGGAGAGACAACCCGAAGGCTCCAAAAATTCACTCTATTACTGTGTGAACTATGTACATCGACCCTCCTTATAAAGAAGGAGTGGGGAAAATTTAAAGAAAGGACCTCTAATCAACCTATTTACAGACTTGTCCTCGTATGGACACAAAAATAAAAGGGAGACCCAAAATTATCAAAATATGTCCCCATCACTCCATCTCGGAGGGGATGAGGACCCACAGGGCAACACCTCTCTCCATAGGACACCAAGCTGCATGGCAACTCCAAAAATTTCTCTCCTATTCCATCGAATTCCAACGTATGGGTCTCCTTAAATAAAGGAGCCAACTTACAAAGGGACCTCAAAATGAAATATCTACAACTATGTCTTTCTATGGATAGAAATGTAAAGAAAAAACTAAAAGAAATTAAAATTTTACAAACAGCCCTTCTAAGGTGGAAATGAAAATTGACACAAAAATTTTGAATCAGTTCCCTGTCATATTTTAGATTGGATTAGACCCTAGAAAGACCACCGGACGTCCGTCGAAAGCCCAAGATTGGCCCAGAGTTGGTTGATTCTAGCCAACATGGGCTAACTCAATAAGTTAGGCCACAATTGGCCAATTCCAAGCAAGGATCAGCTGACATAAGCAATTCATTATCTTTAGCTAACATATATTACTATGAAAACACATGATATTTCATAGCGGTAATAGCCAGAATATATGATATAAACGTGCGAATTTTCGATGTTAATTACATCGAGACACTCCAATACTCTAGATTAACTATCATAAGCAACTCATAAAACGAAAAATATACATCCATAAAACAAAAACACATGTGGGAGTTATAATTCCATAAACTCAATGGCATGCAAACTTAGTATGTTAAGTTTGATTTGGATTTGATGTATATTTTATGAAGTGTATATTAAGATTCCGTCTTAAGGATATGTTCTTGAGTAGACTCTTAACATATTTAACATATTATGAATTTACCTCTTTTAATTTGAGGTCAAAACATCAGGACATGTATTGAATTATTAGAGTTGGTTAGGATCTGAAGTCTTGCAAAGACAAATTTTGGATCAAGTTTTCATTGATGATCATATGTTTTAGTCATGTGATCTTCTTTCAATTCCTTATTTTTATTTAATATAAGTCTTAACATTATAGACTCAGTGAAATCAGTTTTTTATGATATCTGCTTATCCCATTTTTTTATTTAAGTCTTGATGTTTTAGACTCAAGAACCTTTTGCTTAAATCTAATTTTTATGATATCGGATTTAAAGCATATTCATGATTATCTCATGATTATTGCTTTATTCTGAGTCTCAACATTGAACACTTAAAATCATCTTTTCTTCGCTTAAAGTCTAGCATCTTAGACTTAATGAAAATCAAATTTTCATAGTATCTGATTGAAGTGTATTTATTATTATATGATTTCATGTCTAAAGCCTTAATAAAGACTTAGAAATATTTTTAGATCTGATTGTTTTATGATATCAAATCATGGGCATGTTCATTGCATTTTATTCTAATTCTTAGCATATTAGCCTTAAGATCAATTAAGATCATCATTTAAAATCAGATTCCATATTCTGAGCTTTTGACATTAAGCATTAGGCTTAGGAGTTTAAAATGTTTAAGATCTGGGATCAACATTATGACAATTTGGTCATATTTTATTCATTTCATCCATATTTCATTTTGAATCCAATTACAATGTTCAAGTGAATATGCGGGTCATTTAGATTCATTTTTTCACCGGACAACCATTTAGGTTTCGGGCATGGGGACTTTGGAAGATTTTTTTTTAGCATATTGACATTATTGTTAGCATCAAGTTTATTTTGAACATATCGAGCTTAAGCAGTAGGCCTTTATTTGATGGCATTTCTAAATCTGAAATTGTTATTTTGCGATAAGATTTGGATTGCTTTCACGTAGGGTATGAGCCACTTAAGCACTCTGATCTTAAGGTTAATTAGGCAGGCACGGGACATTAGGGTCAGATATCATGTCATTTTGTCAGCAATCAAATTTCATCAATCGATTCCTGGGATCTAGACATGACTGATCCAGGGATTATCATATTCAATTCTGCAAATATGTTCTTAGCACAGGAGACTTTATCATGGGCGTAATCCTTAAAACACTTAAGATCATCATTCACAAGCATGCTGACATTAGATGAGATATCTATCCATTATGTTCAGATTTGTTTGCTTCTTAAACTATGGTGGATAGGAGAGAAATGTAAAGAAATAGGAAATACAAATTATAAACTAAGGTGTATAAAAAAAGATATAAAAATGGGGTGGGTACCATTTTTGATAAATATTAAAAGATGTAATTGTTTCAATAATAAGAATAGGAGATTGAATTATTATATTAAAATTGACTATAGAAAAAGAGATAATTAATATAATTAATGTGTATACTCCACAAATTGGATTAAGCAGCAAGATTAAAGAGAACTTTTGAGAGGACATGAATGACCTTATTTAAAGTATACTAAATGAAGAAAACATATTTATCAGAAGAGATCTTAATAACATGTTGGAAACCAATGACATGAATGTGAAAAAGCTCATATAGGTTTTTGGAAAGGAATTCTAAATGAAGAGAAAAATATTTTACACTTTGTTATGGCTTATGACCATATTCTAATAAATACATTTTTTATTAAAAGAGAATCTAATTAAATAATATTTAAAAGTGAACATAAATAAAATTTAAATTGACTTCATTTTCAAAAAAAGTTTAATCATGCTATTTGTAAGAATTGCAAAATTATTTCAAGTAAAACCTTAACAAGTCAACAATGGTTAATAGTTTTAAATGTTAAGATTAAAACACAAACAAACACATTTAAAAGAAATGTTTCTCCTAAAATAGAATCTAGGGAGATAAAATGAATAAAACAAAAAAAATTAAGAATGAACGTTTTAAGATAAATGATTGAAATAGACGTATATGTCAATGCTGTGTGGATGAACATGACTATAATTATTAGAGAGATTGCTAAAAAAGTAATTAGAGAGTCTAAATAATATGATTCACCTAAAAAAGACTTGTTGGTGGAATGAAAAAATGTAAAAATAATAAAAAATAAAATATATTAATATAAAAAATTACCCAAGAGTAATAACAATCAAACTTATGAATAGTACAAGACATGGTATGCCGGGTCGCGACCCGGGTCGCGACCCGGCCCCGACCCGGTCGGGTTTAGGCCCGACCGGCTCGGTCGCGACCCGGTCGGGGCGACTCCCCCGGCCGGGTCGCGGAGTCGTGGCCGGGTCGCGCGAGTCGCGCGACCCGGCCGACCGGGTCGCGCGACCCGGCCGGGTCGCGCGACCCGGTCCGGCAACGGTCACGCGACCGTTGCCGGACCGTTGGCAACGGTCATACGACCGTTGCCAACGGTCTCGGGGGCGCAGCCCCCATTCAGCCCCTCGGGGGCTATTTAAAGCCCCTGCGGGGCTCTCCTTACTCCCACCCCCCACTCTCACTCTCAACCTCTCATTTGTGCTCTCATTGCTCTCATTGCTCAAATTTTTTGTCTCATTTACTTAATTATTTCATCAAGCATTGGATTAGTTCATTTAGTATATTTATTTAATATTAGTTCCATTGATTAGTGGGTTAAGTAGTTTATTCTTTTTAATACTTATTTGCTTACTTGCATACTTAGTTAGCTAGAAGATTAGTTAGATATTTAGTTTAGTAGTTACTTAACACATCATTAGTTGGAAGGTATAGTTAATTACTTATTTAATTATATAATTAGTTAGTCATTTATTTTACATAATTAAAAGTTTACTTAGATTAGTAGTGACTAATTAACGTCATTAGTTTTTTAAATAGTTAATTACTTACGTAAGTAATTATTTAGTTAAAAAATGTCTTCTCCAAGCCAAACAACCCAAACTACCGGCGCGACCCGGAGTGATCCGGCTTGGTTGCATTGCAATTTGATCTCCACGGCGGAGAGAAAAGTGCAATGTAAATATTGCGACAAAGTAAGATTCGGCGGTATTTATCGTTTAAAATTTCATCTTGCGCAGCGTGAAGGGAAATGTTCTTCCTTGCACACGGACTCCGCCGGAGGTCGTAGCTCAATTTCGTAGGCACCTACAAGCGATGGAGCAAACGAAGGGAACTAGCAAAAGACATAAAGAGACCGTCCGAGAAGAAATCCAACAACCGGGAGACGATCCGTACACATTTACGGTACCGGACAAGAGAGGCCGGATATTTTTGGAGACGAAGAGTACGAAGGTATGGGAGGTGTTACTCATAAACGTTGTTCATTATTCTATTTTAAAGGATAATTAAGTAGCCTTGATACTTAAATGTTTTTTAAAAAGATGAACTCTCACGAGGGATGGAAGCGAGTCGAAGATCATTCGCCGAGGAAGAGTTCTATAGACATACCGGCCGAATGATGGGTCGAGGTCCGGAAGTGGGAGTGGTCGAGGTAGCGGAAGAGGATCCAACAACCAACCGCAAGATCAGGTTCATGATCTCACACAAGACGACGACCCGGCAGGAGGTCCCGTGGATCCCGTAATCACCAGACCACGTCAACGTCAAACAACAATCACGACGGCGAGGAAGAACCTCAAACTATAGAAGGATAGGATTGGCCGGGCAACGTCAAGGTGGTTCTTTCACCACACCATTTCCGCAAATGCTGCGAAGGGACCATACTACGAGAACACGATCGACACGATCGCGTACGTCGGGAGGGGAGTGCTCGGTCCAAACCCAAAGGAGATATACAATGTATATCTTCCTATGGAGGTGCAAGAAACAAAGAAGTACGTGCAGTCATTTGAACGCATCTGGGAGGAACGAGGTTGCACGATAATGACCGACGGATGGACCGGTAATTAAATTTTCGTTTACTCATTCATATTAGATGTATTAACATTCTTTTTTGGTATAACTTATTTATCATCTTATACTTAACAGGTATTACTAGGAAGACTATGATCAATTTCCTAGTGTACAGTCAAGCCGGCACGGTCTTTTGAAAGTCGGTCGACGCATCAGGACAGGTAAAGAATGCAGAGTATCTTTACCAATTGATAGATGGAGTGATAGAAGAAATAGGAGAGAGCCGGGTAGTTCAAGTAGTCACAGACAACGCGGCGGCATACAAGGCGGCCGGTCGGATGCTTATGGTCAAAAGACCAAAGTTGTATTGGACACCCCGTTCCGCACACTCTTTAGATTTGATGTTGGAGGATATATGCAAGGATCCTCAAATAGACAGTGGTAGTTAAGCTAGCCCAGCTTTATTTCTTCATTTATTTATAACCACAACTTTGTCCTCGCACTTATGAGGGAACACACCAAAGGGCGAGACTTGTTACGGCCCGGTGCAACCCGGTTCGCCTCCCACTATATTTCCTTAGAAAGTTTATTGAGTCAAAGGAGAGCTCTAACTCAAATGGTCATTTCACCGGATTGGGGTAGTTGGATGGCTAGATGTAACCCATCGGATAAGAGAAAGGGGAGAAAAGTAGAAGAGACAATAGAGAGTGGAGATTTTTGGAAAGTTGTAAAGAAGACGTTAGACATCGTCCAACCCATAGTGAAGGTACTAAGGATAGTTGACGGAGAAAGAAAAGCGAGTACGGGGTATTTATATGATGCGATTGAGAGAGCTAAAGAAGAAATCTCCAAGACCGTGTCCGACTTCGCCAAGTGGTGGGATATTATAGATCGTCGCTGGGAGCGTACATTACATCAACCGATACATGCAGCAGGTATATTTTCTTAAACATTTACTAATCTTTTTATTATTCAAAGTTGTGTATAACTTGTTTACTAATACTATTTGTTTCGTAGGTTACTTTTTCAACCCAAGATATTGCTATAGTCCACATTTCAAGGCGACGAACGAGCTATTAGATGACGTGAAGAGCGTCATCCGACGGTTGCTTGGTGACGACGACCGGGCTATTATCGCTTGCAACAAGATGTATGATTACAGAATGCGGAGTTATCACTTTGGAACGAGCAGAGTTGAACGAGCTGTGATGATACTAAGTCCGGGTACGTAGAAATGTTTTTCATCACTTAATTAATTAAAGCTTACTTAGATAATAATGCACGACATTCAATTTATGCAGCTGATTGGTGGATGGACTATGGTAAAGTACCAGGGTACGAGGACTTGGCGGACGTAGCCATCAGGGTCCTAAGTCAAACCACATCGGCTTCGGGATGCGAGCGAAATTGGTCTACATTCGGCCGATTCACACAAAGCAGAGAAATAGGTTGACATCAAGGAGGCTTGAAGACCTCGTGTATTGTCGCTACAAATACGAGGTTAAAGTTGAGGAATTTGGATAGAATGAAGCGAACCGGATGGAACAAAAGAGTTGGATAGCACAGCGGCGGGACGTTCGGTCGACGAGCCGCCAATGAAGAGGAGGATATCGATTTGGATCAAATCTTCTACGAGAAGAACTCCTTAGTACGTGGGTAAACGACCGAGAAGGGTTGGGAGAACCGGAGTTCAACCCCAAGACCGACAATGGGCCGAAGGAGTGCTCGACGATGTCCCTTTAGCCGAAGAATTCCGGATCCCTCCCTCACTAAAGAAAGCGCCGAGGACCGGAGAAGGAACTAGCCAAGGTACGCAAAGTAGGCGAAAAGGTAAACAAGTTATGACCGACCCTTTTGATATTGCGGATGCCGATACGGTCGAAGACGATCGAGAAGATACGCCGGAGCCGAACATCCGAGTGCGCATCGTACGTCCGAGGATTCGTCGTCAAAGAGTAGCGACGATGATGGTGCTCGATATGGGGGCACGGACACTTTACAAGTACAAGGGACCTCGCATCCTCCCATATCTCCTACCACGTCGCTACGTTTTACCGGCGAGGAGCAATATACTCACGCGACCCAAGATACCGATCGTGGTAGAAGGCAGCCACAAGGTAGAGGAGGTCATCGTAGCCGTGGAGTTGGAGCAGAATACCACGATGCCTCCGACTATGTGCATGATTCATCCCAAGGCTCTTGGTTCCCTACATACGATCAAGAGTATTGTGGAATGAATTATGTAGAGTCATCGGATACTTCGATCCAATCGACCTATAGTTATGGTGACTCGTTTGGATCAAGTCTTAGGATAGTTTCCCGAGGGACTGATGAATATGATCGTCACGCGTGTACACGTATCGAGCTTTGTACTCAACCCAAATGACGTGGGAGAGTACATCAACTACTTACAAACTGTACAACACATCATGTTGGAATAAAATTGATGCATTATTTGTTTAAATCATGTCATTTAATTTATCCAATTTTTCTGTATTTTTTCAGATTTTTTTCCGCATTTTTCTTATTTTTTTGAATTTTTCAAAAAAAAAATTATTAAAATAAGGGGGTCGCGACCGGGTCGGCCTGGGGGTCCCGCGACCCGGTCGCGACCCCCGACCCAACCCTCCTTGGTACAAGATAGCGAAAAGGAAAGCAAAAAGGAGTATTAGACAAAAAGGGATGATACTTTTAAACATATGTATAAGAAACTTAGAACTAAAGAAGATAAAAAAGATATTTATAAATTGGCAAGGATGAAAGAAAAAATGTCTCAAGATCTTAACCAAATCAGATGTATCAAAAATACAGAAGGAAAATTTTTGATTAAAGATGATGATATCAAAGAAAGATGAAAAAAATATTTTGATACTCTTGTTAATGACACCTTTACTAAAAACATAGGCAACATTGAGAATATTGCAATGTTTAATTTAAATTATATTAGAAGAATTCATTCTTCAAAAGTTAAAGAAGTATTGAAGATGATGAAAACAAGGCACGTGATACAAATAACATTCCTATTGAAGTGTGAAAATGTTTGGAAGATTTAGGGGTAGAATGGTTAATTTGACTTTTTAACAAAATTATAATATCAAAAAGAATGGCAAATAAATGTAGAAAGGTATTATTATACTTATTTGTAAAAAAAATGAAGATATACAAGATTGTACAAATTATAGAAGGATCGAACTCATGAGTCATACTGTGAAATTATGGAAAAGAATTATTGAGTGGCAATTAAAAAATTGTAGAAATATTTCACTAATCAATTTAGATTTATGACTGGTTGATCTACAATTAAAACAATCATTCTTTTTAGAAGTTTGATAGAGAAATGTTGATATATAAAAAAAGATTTAATATGATCTTTATTGACTTGGAAAAGATCTATGATAGAGTTGTTGTATCATAAAAGTTTTGTAGTGGGTGTTGGAATAAAAGATGGTGTCTATTAGTTGTATACAAATGATATAAAATATGTATGATAAAACAACCACTAGCGTATGTACAATTGGAGGAGAAACAAAAAATTTTCTTATTTCAATTGACTTACGTCAAGAGTCGACAAAAAATCCTTATCGTTTTGCATTAGTAATGAATGAATTAAAGATGACTACACAAAATGATATATCTTAGTGTATAATAATTACAGATAATATTGTATTGAAAGATAAGACATAAGAAAGAATATATAAAAATTTAGAATTATGGAAAAATACTTTAGAGACTAAGGGTTTCAAGATAAGTAGAACTAAAACTAAATATATGCGTTGTAAATTTAATTAGGGTAATATTATCTCAAAGATTCCAATTCAAGTATATCGAATCAATTATTCAAAAAGATGAAGATTATAACGAAGATGTTAATCATAGAGTAAAAACAAGTTGGATGAAATGAAGAATGACTATGTTTTATGCAATCATAAGACTCCGCTAAAATTGAAAGAAAAATGTTATCGTACAATTATAAGAATTATAATATTGTATGGTAGTGAATGTTGAGCAATAAAAAAAACATAATTCTAAAATAAGTGTTGTTAAAATGAGAATGTTAAGATGGATGAGTAGTCATACTAAATTAATTAAAATCAGGAATTAATATATTAGAGAAAATGTAAGAGTAGTAACAATTGTAGATAAATTGAAAGAAGGGAGATTACGATGGTTTAGACATATTAATATAAACCTAAGGAGACTTCAGTAAAAAAAATAAAAATTATTAAAATAACATAAATAAAAAGGACATGGGATTAACTTGAAGGAGGATAATTCAATAAAATTTAAATGATTCAAATATCTCTGAAGATGTAACTTAAAATTGACATGAGTAGAGAAGGAAAATCTATATGGCCGATCCCAAGTAATTTGGGACTAAGACTTGAGTTAAGTTGAGTGATGATGCCTATAGTCATAGAAGATATTTTCTGATCCTTTATAGAAATGTAAGACACTGGATTAATGATTTTAGGAGTAAAGACCATGCCCAAGAAAAAGAAGAGATATTTAATCAAGCTTATGTAAAATTTAGAAATGTCACACAACAAACTTTTGGTGATTTAAAGGCACATTACTGTATCCTTACGTAAATGTTGCCATATTCTTTGGAAACCCAAAGAGATTGTTATTACTTGTTGTGCAATGCATAATTATTCGAGAAGAGAAAAAGTTATTGACCAACTATTTGCATATTACGAACATCCAAATACAGATATTTCAGAATCATGTCAAATATAATCAAGTATTGATGAAACAATTGATTCAATTATAAAAGGCTCATCAAGACAAAATGATCAATGGTTTATGCATGACTTAAGTGACTATGTGGCTAATATTTTAGTAAAAAATAGACAATCACAAAGAAGAAGACATGCCTGATAGTAAATCAAATCCAAAAATTATTCATACTTTTTCTTAACTCATTTGCTCGTTAATGCTAAAGTTGTTCAATTATATCAAAATCAGTGCAAATAGGCTTTAGAAATGCCTTGCCATATTTTAATGGACCTAGATGGCCAAGACAATTACCTCATTATATAGTCTCAGTCGAAACCTTCGCTACGGTGCACAAAACATAGACAATGAACACTGAAAGGCCAAAATGACCATTTTGCCCCCAACACTTCGAAATAAATCAAGACTAAAAATTGAGGTTCCCACACATCATATAGAAGAACATGATCTTTTTAGTCGCATGCAATGCCCAACTCAGCGACAACTTTATCCATACTACTTACTATGTTGTCTCTATTGCAGCAAAAAAAAATCCCTTTAGTGGTCGAGTCAACAGCTGTTTCTTGCTTAAAACAGCTCCCATTAACTACTGCTCCATTCAAAGTAAAGACCATAAGGAGCCAATCTATGAACATTAGAAGCACCGTCCTTTTAGGTTACATCACTGTTATCCCAATTGGAAGTGGATCAGAATGGATTTGATTGTATTTTATTGGATTCATATAAGCCCTTAAAGTCGGAGACCATCGAATCTAGCACAATTCACACTTGTCAAGCTGCCTAAACACAAAACATCCAGATCAAATTGCATGCCCTTATCTAGAAGAACTTTGGAAATGAACTCCCCTGGATCACATACAGCAATTAATCAATCAGTAAACTATGAATCCAAATCAAGATCATCATGTCCTGCAAACCGCGGTAATTGATCGAATCTCAACATTCTTTTTATTAATGTCTATCAATGTGTATTGTATATCTCTGAACTATCAGCATAAAAAATTAGTTAACCCATGACTTATTGCACACTTTTTTTCTTTAAATGATAATGTTTGAAATGACACAACAATCACTTCTTTCATTAAAATTTATGACCTTCCTGGTTTTTTTACTTTTTTTTATTTTTCCATGATTGTTTAGTCAAACAAGTCCAAGATCAGCCTGAGTTTGCCCAGACTGGTTGAGTCAGCCAATCTAATCCTGATTGGGATTAGCCCCTACACCAAGTCCTGCTTTCTTTGTCGCCTGGCTGCTTTGTTCCTGACTATGTACTTCACTAACCAAAACGATGCCCACTCCCATACAATCACAACATAAGTCATGGAGGAAAGATGATGATTGAGGAGCGTACAAGATCATCAACTAGGTGTGTCCACAGCGTGGAAGCACACACTAGACAACCAGATTGATAGGATCATTGGCTTAGTAGGCTGCAAGGATTATAGAATCAGAATTGGAGACCAGATCAGAATGGCAAAATTGCCCGATGATTCCATCAGACAAAAACCAATCCGAAATTAGCCCAGCTTGGTTCTTCAAAAAAATAGAAAGAAAACGTAAAAAATAAAAAAAAACACGGCAGATGGATTCCACATCAGATTCCAGTGCCTATTCAACTTCCCTTAGGCGGCGGTAGCACCACGGGTACTGTGCTGCATCTTCCCCATTTTATCAGTCAGGAAAGACGGTCCTAGAACCAATATCAATTATCTGATGACTTAAAGTCTTCGTATTGGGTCTCCTGGACCCAATATTTGGGTGGGGAAGATGCAGTGGAGCCGCAGCCACTGCTGCCGGTGGATTCTAGTGGAGCCGCAGCCACTACTGCCGGTGGAAATCCGGGAGTGAATCGGAGTTTCCCCCCTTAATTGGATTGGCTTATGCTGATTCCTAACCAGAATCGGCCGGTTCCAATCTGGACCGGCTAACTCTGCGAACCATGATGGGATGCAGTCTATGGGAAATACATCTTGATAGCATGGACAATGCCAGAAATGGCATTGTGATCAAACAAGAGAAGCTGTTGGTGAAGTGGAGCGGCCTACTGCTACCTACTGACAAGGATGCTTGGTCAACAGCAAAGGCGAGCAGAGAACCTGCTGATTAGCCAAGTTCTCACAGAAAGGTTAAGGGGTTCTCACTTCTCAGCCACAGTGAATCACTGCAATCTAAGGTGTCATAGCAGCATTAGCCAAGATGATGCTGGGTAAGATCACTGCCAATCCAAAATCTTGCTGTGTTGGGACTCAGTCTGCGTGGCATGCTGCCATTGTAGGTATTGTGGATATGATGGACTTTGACAGATGTGGTGTGTGGTCAAAATGATATCAGCACCACTGAGGTGTGGCTGTCTAGCGTAGACAAACCAACAAACAGGGGAAAGAGACAACAATGGTACATGTAGTTGTGTCGCAGGGGGCAGAAAGAAAAAGAGAAGAGGTGGGATTGTCAATGGTGTCACTGACACACTAAAAGGCACTGAAGTTAGGCAGTTAACAGGAAAGGCCGCAGGTGTATCTAGGTGCAAGAAGCTGGGAGTCAACACAGTCGTGACAACTTTAGTGGTGAGGCATTGAGAGAGAGATCAAGATCCACAGTGTCACAGGGCTTCAAATGGTACCATCACAAGCATGCAGTGTGGCATCAGCATGGTTAGCAGGCCATAGGTGGCAACTGGCAACTTTGAAGAGTATGATGTGTGGAAACAGGAATGAAGATCATAAACAAGGGTGATGCACCTGGGTGTTGGTGTACCTGTGTCCATTTGGCACAAGTAGTTTTGAGTTTTATCCATTCAGTTGGAGGTTGGTACCTATCCTCAATTGCGTTAAAAAATTCTTGAAATTTTCTTCTGTTCGTTCTCTTTTAATGGCATCGTGGCCTTCATCTAACCCTATCAAAAACATGCTGAACGGTCACACATTACTGTAGCTTCTTCCACAAGTGTCCAATATTTCTCATCCTCCTTTTACGCTTTCAAGTTTTGTGAAGCTACAATGCTCTAAAACAAAAAAGCATACATTGTACAGCTGGCACCAGAACAACAAAAATTTGCAATGACTAAAATTTTGTGAATCATAAAGCATTGCTCCCACATACTTACATGGCTAGCTAGGATATACCATAAGAGATAGTAAGCTGCACCAGCCCATGCAGTTTCAGCAAAAACACCAGATGTCCTCTTCAATTCTGATGTTAAAGGGAAAATCCGTAAAAATCTTGGTATGTACTGAATCAAGATGATAAAAAACAATGCACTTGTTGTAAATGGAACATCTGAAGCATGGAAACTATGAAGAAACCTCCAGATCACAATCTGCATATAGCAAAAGAAAATAATGAATCTTTTCTTAGGCCTTTTAATGCATAAGAACAACCATGTAGAACTGTACACAAACATAGGGATAATATCAGTAAAGGAAGATACAGCAATGTGGAAGGTGCTCTCTAAATGATGACAGATGTGGCACTGTAGGGGCCAGCAAAAATTAATATTTGTAAAAACATCCTTCCTCTTAACAACTTTCTCCCTTTGGATACTTTACGGTTACCCACGTTGATTTAGACAGCTACAAAATAAAATAAAAACTATTTAATAAACCCTTAAACTTTCAAAAATATAGAGAAATAAGATTATAAAGATTAAATTAAAATATAACCCTCTTTGCCTTCATAACCCTACCCATGGAATGTAATATCTCAAGAATCTCTTGAAATCTTCTAAAATCTCTCTCCATGCCCCCAAAAAACGACATCACCGATACGAGATAAATATCTATTGTCCTTTGTTTTCCACCCATATGTTGATGACTCCAACTTTAAAGCTCCATATTAATGCAAATTGTCTTTAGCATTCATGTTATCTCCCCTTCTTTTTCATAATATTATTTTCATTAGATGGCTTTATGACGTTTCCACTTTTTTTGAAGGAAGACCAAGAGGCTTCAATGTCTATTAATATTGAAAGAAACAAAAAGAGTAAAAATAAAAGGCAAAAAAGGAAAAAGGTCCCAACGACCGAGGTTGTAGTTGGGTGGGATATTACATGAAGAAAGATCAGAAAGGGATGAAGAAATCCCTGAAAGTATGCAAAAAAACACTCTTTAACAAAAGTAAGACATCCTGCATAGAATCACCCTCAGATTCTCAAAGTGATCTTCAAATATCCTTCAATTTCTTGTACACCAAATGGCCCACAACTTGGCCAGTAAGACTAAATCCCACAGCTTGGCATCTACGGACTGAGGGTTGAGAGCAAACCACATAAGAATGAGGGAGGTGGCTTCCTCCAACTTCTAAACAAAGTCCTCCAAAGCGAATTTATAATACCACAACTGAAGAAAAGATGGTATGCAGTTTCTTCCATCAAACTGCAAACCAGATGGGAGGTGGGAATATTAGTAAAGATCTTATGGAGATGAAATATGGTTGGTAATCTTTGTTTGCCAATTTTCCAAAGAAACAATTTAATTTTGATAGACAAGAGAGGCCTCCAAATAGCACGAGACCACTGAACTTCCTCCCCCCCCAAGAACAATGCTTGAGTGGCAGTTTTGACTGACAAGACAGCTTTGTTACTTGGTAGCCAAATGAGTTTATCCTCCTGATTAGCAATGCATCTGTTGTTATTGGGTAGCATCATATTAGAGAACTCAATATCCACTCCACCTCTGAGATTTCTTCTAAAAATGATATACCGTTTTAATCAAACATCCCAATAACCACAGATGTTGGCTTCTGGATCATGACAAATTCAAAATGGAGGGGAAAGAAATCGCCAAAGTGACATGGCCACATCATCTGTCCATCCAGAAAGAGGTTCTGCCACCATCCCCTAAAGCAATTGAAGAGAATAAGTGAAAAAAATCTCAATTGCATGGAATCCCTTTCCAAATCGAAGAAAACCTGCTTCTAACCCTGCAATCAGTAATCCATGCCCCTCCCCCCTCTACATCGTATTTGGAGCAAACAATTCTAGCCCACAAAGCATCTATGTTAAGATTTGACTTCCATAACAACCTAGACAACAAAGCAATGTTGACAGATTCCAAGGGGGCAAAACCCATGCCACCCTCAATGATAGATCTGCAAACACGGTTCCCCTTAATGAGCTGAAGACCTCTACTATCATTCAAGCCATGACAAAAAAACATTGCCCAAATATGTTCAAGTTTGTTGCAAGCACCTTTCAGAACTTTGTGAATGGAAAAGAAGAACAAGGGTATACTTTGCAGAATAGATTTGGATAACATCCATTTGCCATCAATAGAGAGCATTCTACTCTTCCAACCTTGCAACTTTCTCTTCATCTTATGAATAACTCCTTGCCAATCTGTGCTATTTGTGCCTTTGTCAGACAGGTAGACCAAAATATTTAATAGGAAAAGAGGATCAAAGCATATTAAAGATACTATGCAGATGGTTCCTAATAGACTCCTGCAAATTGAGACCATTGAGTTCGCATTTATTCTCATTAACCTTAAACCTTGTGACCAACTATAAGAAATGGAGGACTCTCAAATGAAAGCATTTGACGAGATTTCCTGAAGAGAAAAGTAAAATATCATCAACAAACTAGAGGTGACTGACTCGTTCCCTATTAGCCCCCACCTCAATACATTCAATCAAACTAGCATTATCAGCTCTTTCCCACGTACTACTAAGCACTTACATGATTAGGCCAAAATGAAGCAGAAAGAGGGTCTCCCTGCCTAAAACCTCTTGAGGAACCTAAACAATCAAAAGCTTTCATGTTGACATCCACTGAGAGTTTAGCAATAGTATGTGTGAACCTCATTTTTCTCCGTTTCAAAAAACAGTTTTATATGAATGCCCCAGACTTACCTAGCAAAATAGGTGATACCTTAAAAATATTAGGTAGCCCGGCGGTAATTTAAAAATATTAGAACCGAGGTTCGGGTTCTTTGAAATTTTGATATTTTGACTCTTCTCCGCCGGAAGGTGCGAATATCCGACGTTAACTTATATCGAGCAACGGCTCGAATGCCCTTGATTAACCATCGTAACAACCTATTTAGGAGAGTGTGCACATCTACAGAAAAGTAATGAATTCAAAAGAACAGCGGCATTTTGGGTCCAATGAAATGCAAACCGGTTTACTTGGAGTTAATTTCATTTGTTTGTTGGTTGATTTTAGTTGGTTTGGAATTGGTTTTATAAGTTTCATATTTGAGTGAAATTGCTTAATTTGTTGTTTTTATTTTGTTTCGGTATGGGTTTTTGATTTGTGTTAAATTAGGTTTAATTGGTTCAAGCTGTTTTGGTTTTGATTTTTGAAATGTTTAAAGTGTTTTAAATATAATGAAATTTGGTTTGATTGATTTGATTTTGAGGTTTCAGATTTAGTTAACAATCTGATTTTTTTCTACTTTTATGTTGGTTTTGGCATGTTTTGAATGTTTTAAAGTGTTGCTTATTTAATTTCTTTGAAGTTAAGCATTTGTTGTCCATTTTGGTAAGGTTCAGTACCTTTTAAGTAAATTTCCAAGTTGTAAATATCTGATTTTTACATGTATTTCCATTTTTGTTAAGGTCTGGTTGTTTTGCTTAAGATCAATTTGTTAATGCTTTCTTTGTTGTGGTTCGGTTTCTTTTATTGGATTGAGATGTTTTGGGTTAAGTTTCAGATTTGTTTTAATTCTGATTTTTTCTGTTTTTTCATTAGAATTTTTCAGATTTATTTATGTTGCTTTTTTTTAGCAGAAAAAATGCATCACATCAAGCCCTTATAGGCTACCATTCGGTGCCCGACTTCATGCATTCCAAGTCGACATTGGAGATCATTTTATTTCATAGGTAATGAGTGCAATGAAGTGAAAAAAGATAGGCATTCCTTCTCTTAACATAGGTTCTTCACCAATTTAGGAAAATTTCGACATTACAATGACATGCCGGTCATTTTCAACTTAGTGAAGTTTTACCCATCCAAAATAGCCAGCCTTAACTTAGCCATATTGGGGAAAGGATCACCGGCTACAGGAGCGTGCCGGCAACGCCGTCCGGATCGACATTTTGGGAGCATGCCCGGGGGAGTAGTCCAAGGTTGGAGTCACCATGGAAGGGTAAAGCTCCTTATTTTAGTTTGGCATTTCGCATTTCTGATTTTTGTTATTTGTTTTTTTAAGGCCGTTTAGGCCGGTTTTGAGTTCCATCGGCGTTCAAAACCGGGCTTTAATCTTCTTGGACTGGAAGGGCCTACTGGATTTTGTACTTGTATGGCTTCACTTGTCTTGATGGTAGGGTAAGGGCCAGCCCGGACAAACAATCGGTTCGGCCTATCATACGGATTCCGAAAGGGTCCGGGACATCACCCCTACCCACCGGTGTTGGAGATGGCAGGTTCTACACTTTCCAGGAGACGCAAAGGGGCTGCATCTTGAGCCGCAAAGGGGCTGCTGGATTTTGTGCTTGCGCACCTCCATTTGTCTTGATCGTAAGGTAGGGGCCAGCCCAGACAAACGATCGACCTATCGTACGGATTCCAAAAGGGTCCAAGACATCACCCCTACCCACCAATGTTGAAAATGACCGATCTTCATTTCTGTTGAGCTGCAGTGCGGCTTTGCTGCCACTTTTTCTTTATGCTTTGAATGGAGCTTGCTGTCCCCTTTGGAGGCCACAGAGGGGTCTGCCAGGAGGGGGGCTTCAAATATCTTTTTTATAGCAAACAAGGCCTGTTTGTGGGCTGTTTGGCTAGACTACAAAGGGGCTAAGATTTTGGCCGCAAAGGGGCAGGATGGGTCTGTTTAGAGGGACCGAACAGAGGCTTTAGAGGGGCTGTTTGGATGGACCAAAACAGGGGGCCTGTTTGACCTAAATGGTGGCTGCTTAGGGGAGCCGAACAGGACCTGTTTTGGGGGAGTTCTTGATGGGTCGAGGGTGACCTACACAGGGCTGTTTAGATGAGCTGCAAAGGAGCTGGGCAGGACCTGTTTGGTGGTCTTTCAGGTGGGCCGGCAAGGGGCTAGAGATGGGCTGTCTAAGGACCTGTTTGGGGGTCATTTGGTGAGCCGACAGGGGGCTGGATTGAGGTCATATAAGGGGATGCACAGAGCCAAGAAGGACCTGTGTATGGGTCTGAAGGTGACCTGTTTAGGGGTCTTGAAGTGAGGTTGAACGGGCCTTGAAGAGCTCCACTTGGGTTGCCGATGTCGGTGAAGACCGATTCAGGCCATGAGAAGGGTTGAGAATAGAAAGTTGGAAGAGGTAGAAGGGGTGCTTAGCTAACATTAGTACACCCCTACCTTTCTTTTTTTTCTTCTCTTGGCGTCGAATGAAGAAAATGGGCCGGTCTGCCTCAATGAGAGCCGCAGGGGGATGCTGCTCCCTCTCCTCTTCTTCTTGGCCACAGGCAAGGGGGGCTGGAGCAGGCGGCAGGCGCACAGCAGCCAGCAGAGGGGCAGCCTGTCGGCATCTCTAGCTGGTGCTCCCTTGGCCTTGGACACCCTCCTTTTATAGAAGATGGGGAGAGATGAAGAGACATGGAGTACGTAAGATGGCCTAGATGATCAATAGGTTTTAATTTCTTGAATTTCTCCTAAGCCATTCAATATTTGACTTGACCTTTGAGTTCTCCCATGGCATTAAGTGTTGAGCTGTCCTTTGGCCTTCCCCACACCATAAATGAGTCAAAGCTGAGGTGTCAGCTGAGGTGGACTGGGCGGTGGGGGCTGCTGACTGGGCTGGCTGAGCTGGTCTGCTGATGTGGCCTGAATTGGGCCTGTTTCCATGGCCGTGGCCCACATCTTCTTCCTCTCATCGGCTGTACGTAGGTGGGCTTCAAGGGCTGGAAATCAGTTAATTAAATTAAGTGGAACTGGGCCAGCTGTAGTTTGTGCCAATGGGCCCAATCTAGGACCTGTTTTGGGCCTAATTGGACCTGATTTGACACAATTGAGGGCTGGACCTGTCTGATTTAGGTCCTACCCTCTTCTTCTGTTTTTTTTGCTGTTTTTTTTTGTAAAAAGTTGACGTCAACATAGTATTACAACCCTTGACCCAAGCTATCCATCTCTTGTTGAAACCCATCAACTACATGATTCTAAAAAGGCAATTCCATTTAACTCCATCATGGCATATTGAGATAAATTGATCAATCTGTCAACATACTTGTTGAGTCTACACCCAAAAAAAAACTTTAGTTATAATTTTGTAACTACAATTCAATAAGCTGATAGGCATGTGATCTTTAATGCCCTACACAAAGTCCCTTTTAGGAATAAGCACCAGCAATATCAAGTTAAAAAGATTAATACACTCAGAATTCAGCTCATGTTCTTTAGCAGCATCCATAAAATCCTCTTTCAGAATATCCCGACACTCAATGTACAAGCTTGCAGAGAACTCATCAGGATATTCCACATGTTAACAACTCAATTGTTGCATCTATCCAAAATCTTATCTAAGTGTTTTGACTCATTTCTACTATAATTTATAAATTAAGATTTATATATGATTGTGTAAAAGCAATCTAAATTGTCATACAATCTTATATATTTTTACTTCGTATAATGTTAATTTATACATATATATTACATTTTATCGAAATCAGATATACGGATACAAAATTGATGGTTTCCTATTCTGATTCCAACAAACTATGAAAATATCTTATTCCAATTATAGTAACTTATAGGATACAAAAGTATGTTTTGAATCCATTAATTTTTATCAAAACTGGATGGAAATATCAGATGTTATTTGCACCCGTAATTGGAGCTTATTGATGTATCTCTTATTGACAATAATCATCGTTCCTCTATCTGTCTACATTTCTCTTGTCAACTTATCCAGTCTTAGTCCTCAAGCTTCATATCCACTTTTGAAGTGATTATAATGTCATTTTACATTACCACGCAGAGAACTAATTTCCCGACATTTTTTTGAAATCTCTCTGAGATCTATTCTCTTCAATCACCTCGAGACAAAACCAAAATGCAAGATGACAATCCTTGGCCCTACCAACAACAAAACTAAGAGTAAGTGCTCTTTATCTCCATATACTTTATACAAATTACATAAACTTAACATTTTACCTTGTTTTGTTCAAAAATCATAAAAAACAAGTTTTTTGTCATTACTATTTGGTATTCTTTTCACTTTCCATCAGAAAGAGTGATGCGGGACAACCTCTAGGTCGGACATTGGACAGCAATAAACTGATACTTGCACTTGTCGATTTACCGACGTTCGCAAGATTTCAAATTAACGGCTAAATTTCCTATCATTGGGCAGTATAAGGTGCCGATAAGATCGGTCGGCGGACCGACCGCTTGATGGAGTTTTCTGGATGGCAGGCGACTGCCCCTGTCGATTTTCCTTGATTTGGACCGCTGGTCGGCCCGTTTGTAGAATAGGGACCAAGGGCTGGTCCCTTGCCCTAGCGGCATTTTTCCTTTGAGTTGATGGCCGGCTTGAGCTTTGGTTCTTCATATGAAAGGGCTGTCCCCTTTCCTTTGCTTTGTCGGCCACTGGTCGGCCGGTCTTCTTGGAGTGAACAGAGGGCTTGCCCCTTCCCCGAGTGTTTGGTGCAGCAGCTGCTGTGGGTATTATTATGTCCCCGTTGATCCCTTTCAACCGATCTAGGATGGAGAATCGGTTGTGCAGCAGTAAGGTGCCGAGCTGTGGTTGGCAGCGTTTGTTCTTCACAAGCACGATGGATGTTTCATCCAGAGTTGGAGGGTGCGCCTCACCCCCTAGGCATTGGATGTCCCTGACTTTGTGGGTTCGACGGGAATTATGCTCAATCTTAAGCTCCTTGATGGTCCATTGTTGTGGTGCGGGCGCAGGCCCGGAGTTGTCGATGGCTTGGTCCACCGGAAGCGACTCTTGTGGGGGAGTCCGTTGGAATGCCCCCGGTTGTGATGTCTTTGTAGGCAGGCAGGGTGCCCTGAAGGTTGCCCGGAGCAGCCGGAAGGGATATATCTTCTCTTCGTTGGCGATCGGAGTTTCCAGCATTGCCCCCAGTCGGTTGGGGAGCAAAATGACCCTCGGGAAGTTGCCGAAGGCGATGCAAGGAGTGACTGCACCGATGTCACGTCGTTCGACGTATGCCTCAGAATGGGCGACACCGCTGTTGACGTCCATAAGTCCTGTAGACGACAAGACTTGCTCGATCAAATGTAGAGATTTTTTTGTTTTCATTGAATTGAAGATAGTGGATGTGCATATCTCCAGGTTGCCACGACGGAGAGATAAGAGGAAAGAAAGGTCCCACCGGGCGTGCCATTTGTGTGAACCTCTTTTTTACGTCGTCTGTTCTTTAGAAAGAAAGACATCTCCGGACTTTTCTAGGAAAATATGTGATATCCTAAACATACTAGGTAGTCCGGTGATAGTTTTAAAAATATTAGAACCGAGGTTCGGGTTCTTCGAAAATTTCATTTTTGACCCTTCTCCGCCGGATGGTGCGAGTATCCGGCGTTAACTTACATCGAGCAACGGCTCGAACGCCTTTGATTAACCGTCGCGGCAACCTGTTTCTTGAGACATGCACATCCACAAAAAGTAAAGAACTCAAAAGGGCAGCGGCCTTTTGGGTCCGATGAGATGCAAACCGATTTGTTCGGGTTTGTTTTATTTGTTTGTTGGTTGACTTGAAGCAATTTTGGTATTTGTTGTTTGATTGATTTGTTGAATTTTCAGATTCTGGAATTTTGGTTTTGAGTTGGTTTTGATCCATTTTGGGTGTTTGAAGTTGTTTGATTGGTTTTTTTGAAAAGGTTGATTTATGTCATTTATTTGAACAAGGTTCGGTGGATTTTAAATTAATTTTCAGATTGCTAAAACCAGATTTTTTTGAAATCGGTTAGAATCTGTTTTGAAGGATTGTTCAAATCTGTTTTTTTTTGTTGCAGATTTAATTGGAATCTGATTTTTTGTGGTTGACAGATTTTTATTGAAAACCTGATTTTTGATGTTCAGTACGGTTCAGAATCTGATTTTTTGATGGTTGACAGTTTTGATTTGATAAAAATATGATTTTTGATTTGATGTGTTTCAAAACCGGTTCAATCTTGTCCCAATCTTCTTCTTTTTTTTTTGAGAAAAACCAGACGCCAACAAATGCCCCCCGCGGACGATTTCTTGGAGACGAATGTTGACAAGGAGTCGTCCGTGTAGTTGGTGACTGACTTGTCTTGTTTCGAAGCTTCTCTCGATCAAGAAGGGCTTGGGCCCTCAGAGATGAACGTTCTTTGTCATATCGAATTCTGCCGTTGCTCTGCTTAACATAGTTGATGCAAACTTGCTGCCGTTTTCTTTTCACCCAACGTTTTTTCGCGAGTTTTCACCCGAACCATCCTCCTTGATTCCTTTGCTTACATGCTTCCAGAGCGGTTTTCATGTAGCAGGGGTCATCCGATTTCGCCTAGGGTGCCCTTTTTCGTGCTTTCACTCTAGCCGAGTTTTCCTTTACCCTCAACCGATCAATGGGATCAGATCAGCTAAGTCCATCGGGCATCTCTATGTTTAGCCCACTTTTTTTTTTTTTTTTTTGTAGAGGATTAAGGCTTCCCTCAAGCCATGAAGTTATTTTGGGACGGTGAGGAATTAAGGCTTCCCCTGGGCCATAGTGGCTTTGGTGGCTTTGTGCCGGTGGATTTGTAGATTTGTGAGTATGAAGAAATCATACTCGGTCTATAGGGTATGGAGTTTGGGTACATGAACATTGCTTTAGGCTATGAGATGTGCTTTGAGGTGGCATGCTGCCGCTTGGCCCGTGGACTTATGAATGTGGAGAGGCCGCATCCGGTCCATAGGGTATGGTATTGGGGTGGCTTTGTGCTGTGGGAATCCATGGGATATTTGAGTATGCAGTGATCACACTCGGCCCACAAAGTTAGTGTTTGGGATGGCTTGATGCCAAGAGGATATGGTTTGTTACAGCTTAACGCCTAACAGGATGCGGTGGCTTGGTGCCCAAAAAGAGATGATGGCTTAATGCCAGTTGGTTATGGTGGCTTGATGCCGGAGGAGTATGTTGGCTTGATGCCAAGAGAATATGGTTTGTGATGGCTTAATGCCGAATGTGTTGCGGTGGCTTGATGCCGAAAAGTGAGATGATGGCTTGATGCCAGTTTGGTTATGGTGGCTTAATGCCATAAAATAGGGTGTTGTGGCTTGATGCCCAAAGGAGTTGACAGCTTGATGCCGTGGCGGGGTATTGTGGCTTCATGCCAAAAATAACTTGGTGGCTTGATGCCGAAAAGGGTGTTCTGGCTTGACGCCAAAATGATTTGGTGGCTTGATGCCAGAAGGCTGTTGTGGCATGGAATGACTCCATATCGAGTGTGATGGCTTGATGCCGAAAGACACAGCTTAATGTTAAAGCAGTATCATGGCTTGATGCCAAAAGGACATGACGGCTTGATGCCGAATGAAGTGGCTTGGTGCCAAAAGATGTATGATGGCTTGGTGCCAAAAGAGGTATGATGGCTTGGTGCCGAAAGAGGTATGATGGCTTGGTGCCGAATGTGGTGGCTTAATGTCATGAGGATGTGATGGCTTAATGCCGAATGTGGTGGCTTGATGCCGAGAGAGTACGAGATGATCATACTCGGCTTAAGATATGAACCTGGGATAAACTTGGGCTTGGAGGCTCAAAGTTTGAAAGATTGCACAGCCGAGACTTAGGGCATATGGACCAAAAGCAACACCGACGTGAAATCGAACCGTATAGACCGAAAGGGTCATGACAAGATAGGATTTGATTTCAATAACCACGTAGACTAGGAGAGTCATGGTGGTATGGTAACGAAGCTCTTACAGGCCGAAACGGCCGTCAAGACATGAAGCTTCTCTTTTGTTGGACAAGGGGGTATCCTTTCTCCCTTCGGGATGGTGCGCGGGACTTCCCGAAAATTTCATAGGCGGGAGGTGATCTTCCTCGTTGCCTCAGGTATGGTCTCCCCAGCATATTTCTACTACGAGGTAGATGCGCTTTATGGGAGCCGTTTCGTCATCGGCAACTCGGACCCCCTCCCTAATAAAATTAGGGGAAGAACTCACTCATCCAACCGATTGGGTTAAGGGAGTCAGCCCTGCCTTATTTGTTTTTTTTTAACTAGTCTGACTGCCTCTTTCGAGATTTTCATCCAGACCAGTCCCCCATTGATTTTTTTCCTGTATGCCCTTTTGTAGGGTTTTCACACAGCGGGGTAACCCATTTTTGCTTAAGGTGCCTTGTTCGGGTTTTCACCTTAACCGGGTTTTTCTTGACACTTTTGCCCTTAATCGATCAATGAGATCGATCAAGTCTGTCGGGCATCTCTATTTTAAGCCCTCCTTTTTTCTTTTTCTTTTCTTTTTCTTCTTTTTTTTTGTAACATCATTCTTCATTCTCCAGTTGGTTCCTATGGAACTCATGCTCTGGAGCATAATACCTTTTGATGTGTTTGCCGTTGAGCGGAGGGAACAGAATATCCCCTTTGCAATCAACTACGGTGTAGGCACCTCCCTCGAACACCTTGTCGATGATGTATGGGCCGAGCCAATTTGGGAGAAACTTGTTCTTGGGGCGACCTGCCATAGTATCCTTTTGCTTGACCATGACAATGTCTCCTTTCTGGAATGATCTCTCCTTCACCAATTTATCGTAGGCTCGAGACATCCTAGCTTGATATACTTTGAGGTGTTCATAGGCTTTCAGCCTTTCCCCCTCCAATTTCTCTAACTCGATGAACCGCCTTTGCAGTTCATCGGGTTCATCAGAAGGAAGACCATGGTGGATTGCTACCCGGTAAGAAGCTAATTCCACCTCCACGGGTATGACTGCCTCACTTCCATATACCAATGAAAATGGTGAGCAACCTGTGGGTGTTTTATATATGGTGCGGTAGGCCCAAAGTGCTTCCTGCATCTTCTCGTCCCAACTCCGCTTCTTGCTTCCAACCACTTTGACTAGGAGCTTGCAGAGGGTTTTATTAAATGCCTCTGCTAGGCCGTTTGCTTGTGGATTGTACACAGTAGATGTCCGCCAATCAATATGAAATTTGGAGGCCAACTTGTATATGGTTTGGTTTCTGAATGGTGTACCATTGTCTGACATGATACGGCTTGGCACTCCATATCTGTATATGAGATTTTGTTGGACAAACCGAGCAACTACCTCACCGGTTACCTCCCTGGCGGCTATAGCTTCTGCCCATCTGGAAAAGTAATCGGTAGCTGCAAGTATGAACTTACAACCTTTGGAAGATGGCTTAAAGGGTCCCACAATATCCATTCCCCATTCGGCGAAAGGCCATGTCGGGGTGGTAGGATGTAGTTGTGTTGGTGGGCGCCTAGGGATAGGTGCAAATGCCTGACATTCGTGGCACGTTTTCGCAAATTTCTCACAGTCGGAGAACATGCTTGGCCAGTAATATCCTTTAAGCTTGATTGTTATCTTCATTTTGGGTCCGAACTGATGTGCTCCGCATAACCCGCTATGAATTTCTTTCATCACCTAAAATGCCTCTTTCACGGATAGACACACGGCAAGGATTGATCTTTCTTTTCGGGTACCGGCCGGTATAACTCCCCACTAATGAGTTGGTAGGAGGCCGCCCTACGTGTTAATTGCACACGCGTTTGGCCCGGTCTTCGTGTAAGATCCCATTCTTGATGTCGATGATCGGCCGTCGCCAATCATTTCGTTCGGGGTGATCATCTTCACCCTCTTCTACGATGTTAGCTTCCCACGTAGTTGGGTTGTCATTGTCGATGACGGATGTTGGAAACAACCTTCGCGCTCGACAACAATTTCCAACCTTCCTACCGGTGGTAGTTTGATCACGAAGCCAATTTGGCCAAGGCATCGGCTTGCGAGTTTAACCCTCTTCGACATGTTGTATGCCGAAGATGTAGAACTTTTCCGCCAATCGGGTAGCCATTGTACGATAGACCATCAATTCTTCTTTTCGGACTTCAAATACCCCGAGCATTTGTTGCACGACTAGCATTGAATCCCCGAACACCTTGAGGCATCGGATTCCCGTGTCGAGGGCAATTTCCAAGCCGATGACAAGGGCTTCATATTCGGCTTCATTGTTGGTAAGGGTTCTTTGCAAAGTGCACGAGTGATGTAGAACTCCACTCTGTGGGCTTAGGAATACTATGCCTCCACCGGACCTTGGTTTTAATTTTCCATCAGGTCTCCTTTCTATGCTGGCTGCACCATCGAAGTACAACTGCCAGTATTTGATGTCCACCTGGTGGGTTTCTTGCTTTTCTCCCTCTCTCAAGGTCTCTTCGTCATGTAACTGAAGATTAAGGGGAGAATCCTCGGGTATGGGATGGGCGGCAAGGAAGTCTGCCATCCCCTGCCCTTTGATTGCTTTCTGCGGGACATATTTGATGTCGAACTCCATCAGCATCAATGCCCATTTCCCCAGGCGTCCAGAAGGGACTGGTTGCTTCAACATGTATTTTATGGGGTCAAACTTGGATATCAAGTTGACCTCATGTGCCAGGAGATAGTGCCTTAGCTTCTTTGCGGCAAACACCAAGGCCAGGCACATTTTCTCCGTGGGGGAGTAGTTGTGCTCGGGGCCGACCAACCTTCGCTAAGGTAGTAGAGGGGTTGTTCTTTGCCCTCGTCATTTAATTGTGCGCATTGCGCCCAAGGATGTGTCCAACGCCGCGATGTACAAAATAAGGGGCCTACCTTTAATAGGTGCTCCCAAGACAGTGGATTTAAGAGATATTGTTTAAGCCCATCCAGGGCGGCTTGACAACTCTCATCCCATTTAAATGGGGCCCCTTTCTTGGCTAGTTTGGAGAAGGGCTGGCATCGACCAGACAAGTTGGCGATGAAACGCCGAATATAGGCGACCTTGCCTTGAAGGGACCTTAGCTCTCGTAGGTTGCGAGGAGGCGGCAGCTCCCTGATTGCTTTGATTTTATCGGGGTCAATTTCAATGCCCCGATACCTGACTATGAAGCCAAGGAATTTCCCACTAGATACGCCAAAGGCGCATTTCATTGGGTTCATTTTTAATTTGAATTGCCGGAGTCGCTCGAAAACCTTTTTCAGGTCACCCAGGTGGTCTTCTCGCTTCCTTGTCTTGACAACCAGGTCATCGACATAGCACTCGACCAGATCATGCAACATTTCATCAAAGATCTTGGTCATAGCCCTCGGTATGTCGCCCGCATTTTTGAGTCCAAACGGCATCCTTTTGTAGTTGAACACCCCCTTAGGGGTACGGAATGCCGTGAAGCTTTTGTCTTCTGTGGACATCAAAATTTGATTGTACCCTGAGGAGCCATCCATGAATGACAAGGCTTCATGCCCCGTGGTCACATCTACCATATTTTCAGGAATTGGTAGAGGGAAATCGTCTTTTGGGCAAGCTCTATTCAGGTCACGGTAGTCGATGCAGACCCGAATCTGCCCACTTTTCTTCTTCACTGGCACGACATTGGCAAGCCACACAGGGTACATGCAGGGCTCAATGAAGTCAACTTCTATGAGTTTATCAATTTCGGCATTGACTTTGAGCTCTAAATCAGCCCGCATGCGCCTTTGCCCTTGTTTGACCGGCTTTACCGAGGAAGTATGGCCGCCATGGATCGCCACTTCGGTGAAAGCCCGGGCATTTCGTTGTAAGTCTGTGCGAAGCAATCCCTGAACTCTTCTAGTAGAAGCCGGTATTGGACTTTTTCTTCTTCACTGAGGAGGGCACTGATGAAGATAGGCCTTGGATCCTCTGAAGTCCCCAAATTAATTTCGAGGAGGTCGTCGACTGTAGCTTGACCACCATCCTCAATCTCTTCAGGGGCTGGTTGCAAATCAACCAACTCCTCATCATTTTCTTCTTTGTTTTCTATTTCAAGGACTTCTGTCTGGATGAGGTCATTATCGCCCTGAGTCTGTTGGGAGTCTTCTAGTTGAGCTTCTTGCTCTGTCTCCTCCTCAGAGGATTCATCAAATACAGGGGCAACGTCTCCGACTTGGTGAACACTGGCCATATTGACTGCATAGTGCACCATTGGCTCATAGTCAGAGTCGTAGCCCAAGCAATATTTCTTACTCTTTACTTTCATCCATTTTTCGAAGTCCCACATTCGTTTGAACATTTTGTCTCTCTGGCGACTTTGCTTATCAGGAACTCCTTGTTCCCGGCACATTCGTCGCTTCTTTTGAGACATGGCTTCTATTGGCTCCACAGGCACCATGTAAGTGTCGAGGTCTTCGGGCCAGCCGAAGTCATCATCCCGAGCTCGCTTGCGTGGATATTCCTCCCGATGAAATGTAAACTTTGATCCATCAAGGTAGGGGACCGTGAAGGTTTCCATCCTTTGCACCGTTTGAAGCACGCGTTCTCCAGCTGGCCACATTAGATGCGGTGGCATGCATACGTCGTTTTCGAAAGCTTTGGTGATGGAGTTGGCATTGAACTTGATGGGTCGCCACTCCTTCCTTTCGGAACTTATCTTCAGCCTGTGTAGTTTTGCCTTAACTTCATCGATGGTGATGTCTTCATCAAGTTGTTCATCGACCATCCTCTGTTTTCCCTTATCGCCTTTAGCCCCGAAGGACTCGGCTGGAGATAGAGTTGCGCATCTGACAGATGACACTCGGCCACCTCGAAAGCGGCTTGGTCTGCGTCTACTCTGCATTGCACACCTTCCTTGTTGTATTTGAGGCATTGGTGAAGCGTTGAAGGCACGACCCAATTTGTATGCAACCATGGGCGGCCTAGGAGAGCCCTGTAGGTGGTATCGGCGTCTATGACATAGAATGTCGCCTTGGTGTTGAAGTCACCCAATACCAGGTCCACCTCGACTTTTCCCATGGCTTCTTCTGAATTTTGATTGAATCCGGATATAGTAACTCCGGAGACCTTTTGAAGATAAGGCACGAGGTATAAAGCCTTGAAGGTCTTGAGTGGGAGTATGTTGACGGCCGAACCTGCGTCGACCATGATCCGGTTCAATTCGTGCCCATTTACCAGCCCTTTAATGTATAGCGGCCGGTTGTGGAATGTCGAAGGATACATCATATCCTCCTCGGTAAATGAAACCGATGCCGCATAAGCTTCATATTGGCCCATCTCGGCCAAGTGGGCTTCGTAGGCTTCGGTGCTAAAGACCGCCACGAGGGCCTCTCGGAGTTCCTTGCTTAGGGATATGACTTCCCGTAGGCCTAGGCGCACGGGGAGTCTCTTCGGTGGAGAAGGACCTTTTTGTCCACCTTTTCTTTTGTTTCGGCCGCAGAAGGGAGAGAGTCCGGTGGTGGAGGGAAAAATTGCTCCATTATGTTTTCCACCATCGTATCGGTTGGAATCGACTCCTCTCGCTTCATCTTGTTGAGTTTGTTGAGGTGGTTCTTTGGGACGTGCTTGGTTGGTTGGCTTTATCCGTCACAGGCTCCTTTTGCACCTCCTTGGGTCTTGCTGGCTCCTCGGAAGTGGCATTTACTGTGTCATCATCCTCCTCGTCATCTGAGAAGGGTTGGAATTGAATGACCCGGGCAGGCGGCTGCCTTACCAATGGCGGTGGTACGGGCCTTGGTTGCTCATCCCGGAAATAGATTACTTTGTCGTTGTTGGGGCGTTGCCCCCTGCCTCCACGTCCGCCACGGGTGTTTCTGTTATTTCGCCTTTGATAGGTGATTTCAGGACGAGAAGATCGCCCCCGACTGCCATTTCCCCGACTGTAGTAATCGGCGGGTGGTGGGATGCTCACCACATTGCATGACAACCGCGAAAGCGGGATGCTAGTTCACGAGCATCCGGCTCTTCCTCACCTTCTCCCTGAAGTTGGATATGCTTGTCGAATGGGATTTCTTCCCCTGCAGCCAGCTTTCTTCTGATTTCCATGAGCCATTGCTTGAAAGAAGCTTGTTTGGCCCATTCGCCCCAAGGAATGTATGCATCGAGGGGAGCCGGGCCCGAAGGCCGTTTTGGCTCGTATTCCTCGAGCTGATCAATGAGTTTCTGAAGTTTTTGGAGAGGTGTGGGATTTTGAAGGCGTGCTTCCATTTTTCGTAGTTTTTCTTCCTGGCGTTGCACCCTTCTTTTATCTGCCTTTCTTCTGTTCTTTGCATGCTTTCTTTGGTTGGCGAGCCCTCCTGGTCCTCTGTATGGTGCAGGTTGTGCGGCCTCTTCGGCTTGTGCAGCTTGCTCCGCCAGTAGTTCTGCTTTCTTTTGGGCTGCTTCTGCCCTGGCTTGAGCCTTTTCCTCCCGGGTGGGAACTTTTTGCCATGGCTGATCCGGTTCCTCCGGAACAACCTCTTGGGCTTTCTCCTCACAGAACTTATTAGCAGCTTCGATGTTTCTTTGTATGACTTCAGGGGTGAATGTCTGGTAAGCCGAATAGACTTTGGGCTGTGCCGGCCTCCGTGACTTGCCCCTGGTATGATTGCCCCCGCTGTACACTTGTTTCTGGAGTGGCATGAATGACATAAGCCGAGGTGTATGGCCCTCGGACAGCATGTGGCCGTGGGGGGTGAATTAGGTGACGTCCCATATTTAGTACCTCGTCCCTTATCAAATGTTCAATTTGCCCCCTTGCGCCCTATGACTTTCCGCAGAATGCTCCATAGTGTGGTGGTACATACACCCCTCGCGTGGGAACATAAAGTTGTGCGGTTTATCCCGAGAGTATGGGGCGAATCGGGCCCTCGCCCGGCACAATATTGGAAGAGAGGGTAAGTCATCCCCTGCGGGAATGAATACCGCTCATAGCCAGGAAATGTAGGTGGGCTCCTTGGCCCTCCCCTTCTTTGTTGTCTTGGCTGTGGATTTGGAACCATATAGGAGTCTGCGTCGGACACCTCTTGCTCCTTGTTACCTCCAGCTGGTGGAGTACTCTCTGACTCCCATGATCCACAGGAACCGGATTGATTCACAGTATCCTCTGGGGTTCCAGTATGTGACCCATCACTCGAGAAGTCTATCGACTCGTCGTCATCCGCTGGGTACAACTCATCTTCTGCCACTTCACCTGTCATTAGTGATGGCAGGTTGACTATGGTGAGTTGTATATCTCGTTCAAGTCGGGCACACCTTTGGCGGAACTTTTCCAATATGGCTGTAGTTCTGGCAGCCATGTTGTAAATTTCAGGATGCCGATGATCATGCACGGCATGTTGTTGAGCTGGAGCCTGCACCCGTCTGTTAAGTGAACGCCCCTGGTGTACGACATTTACCGTGAAGTTTAGGGGCTGTTTGGGCTTGACATGTGACCGCGGCGGGTTTATCAAGTGTTTGCCCATGTCGATTGTTCCATCTCGAATTAGGGCCTCCGCCTGATCCTTGAATAGATAGCGATCTTCAAGAGAATGACCCAACATCCGATGGTATTGGCGAAGTTGGGCTCATCGGCCTTGTTGGCATCTCGGGCCGTTTAGCTTTGTGGGAGGGTGATCAGACTTTCCTTTGTGCACATGTTGAACAACCTCTTAGTATACTCCCTGGGGAAAGAGTACGGCTTCTTCAAACGGTCAGCCAACGTGGTCGTGGGACCAGGCGGCGAAATTCTTAGGTGCTGAAGTCGATGTCTGCACGTCCTTCTTGCCCCCATTGCCACTGTTCTTGGCCGGGGAGAAATCCACCGTGTAGACATCCTTGGCCGCCGGCTGCTTATCCTTCATTACTTTTTGTTTGTTGGCCAGAACCGCCGGATTGTCAGCATAAAAGAGCTCGAGCTCAGAGACTATCCGGTTCAGGTCATCAAACGTCCGGATGTTGGTAACCAACAGCTTTTCTAGCATTTCTGGACGTAGCCCTCGCTTGCACAGGCCAACAGCCTCTTCGTTTACCGGTGGGTTAGAACATCTCATGCATAAGTTCCTCCACCGTTTGACGTAGTCCATAGCCGATTCATCCCTCCGTTGTCGCAGAGAGGTTAGTTCGACTAGTGTGAACGGTCTTTCCGTTAGCCTGAACCTTTCGATGAACTTCCTTTGCATGTCCTCCCAGTTTGATACTGAGTTCGGCTTCGAACGAGTACCATTCAAAGGCTGATCCGGTCAGTGTTGTGGCAAAATATCTGAGGAGGTATGACTCCTCGAGTGCCAATTCTCCCATGTGGGTCACATAGAGTGCCAGATGCTCTTTTGGGGACCCACGTCCATCGAATCTTGGACACTTGGGGATTTTGGTGACTTCTGCCGGTAGCTTCTTAAATTGGTGGTGGACGGGGTATGGAACCCGGTATAAGTCCACCGTGGCCAGCCCATCATCATGTTCAGCTAGCTTGGCCTCGATCAGACGTTCGATCATCATCTTCTGGGACACCGCTGCATAATCTTGTGGCGGTTGATAGGCCTGAGATGTGATATGGATCTCATCCTCCGGCGCCATCCATTGTGGCGGTTGTTGGGGAGGAGGCTGGTATACTGCCGGCCGCGGGCGAGGTGCAGGAGGTTGTTCCATCTGCATGGGCGGGTCTTCGGGAGCGTCTGCCACCTGCAGTCTGGGCCGGTTGGGATTGCGGCAACCCAAAGTTTCTTAGCGGCATCTTCGATGCGATTCTCCCTCCATAACTCAGCTAGGTCGAGGTTCGGAGGTGCAGCTTCAGCTTCTTGATTATCTTGGTGTGCCCCTTCCTCCACCTCAGGAAGAAGTGGAGGATCGATCACCAAGGGCTGCCTTGGAGGATTTGTTCCTTGAAGAGCGGTTGACTGCGGGTATTAGTTGCCCCAGTCCGGACTGCAGTTTGTGGAGCTTCGGCGCCATCTTCACGCCGGCTTGTGTTTGAAGTAGCGAAGCAGGAGAAGATCCTCATTTTGCCCCCTGCCCCCTGTACCACATGTCTTTTTGGGGCTTTGCGGGAAGGCATGAGCCGGGTAGAGGCCGACTCTCTTTCTGGTAAGGTCCGGGGGACCGTGAATTGATCGTCTAGATAATATGACGCATAGCAGCGTCTGGATGGTGGTGCGAACCGGACCGCCGGCCGAGGTGGAGCGGCCTTTGGTTGCGAAGTTTTAACGGGCCGGGAGCTGGAAGAGCAGCCGGCTGTATAGTGAGGATGGATAACCTTAGGCAAAGGCCCCGAGGTGGGAACTTTCGCCTTAGGCACCCATATTCGCTTGACCTTTTGGGTAGAGGATTTATTCCCCTGCCCCCTGTTTGTCTGACGAACGTCCGGTTGATCCTTTGTCCGAACATTGCTGGAATGTCCTGGAGGCTTGCCCCCAATCGGATGAGTAGCATGTAAAGGTTGACTGGCGAACCGGTCAACCCTTGGCAGATATCGGGCCGCAGATTGCTTCTGCCCCCGAACCTTGTCATGGTCATTGGATTGATTCCAAAACCAGGGTACGTCACCGACTTGGACCGGTAACTGCTTGTCTTCTTGCTTTTTGTGGGCATAGGATTGATTCCCTGCCTGTTGAATTCTTTTGAGGGACGGAACCGTTGATCGGCTGTCCTTCCGGAAACGTTGAGTTGAGGGTTGCCCCCTCACCTTGAAGGTAGTATATGGGGGCGGCACCATTCTTCGGTTGGCCCAACCAAAACGAGGGGTTGATGGCGGGTCCCTCACCCGAGCAGTGTAGTTAGCCGAAGACCGGCTGATTTCATCAATTTTCGGATAAGAGGGCTGTCCCCTTTCCTGGTGAGTGGTCTGGACCATTGATTGGCCGAGGTGGTGGCGGGCGGAAGATTTCTTCTTCCCCCGTGCAGATGTAGTGAATTTATTGGAAGGCTGGGGAGCAGCCTCATTTTTCTCCTCCGACTCCGCCAGTGTGGCGAAGCGGTTGGCCAGCGGCAGTATTGTGAGCTTTGGCCTCATTTGCCTTAGCTCGGCTTGAGTGTATATCGGGACGGCAGAGCGCCCCTTCCAGTAAACCCTCATGGAGCCCATTACAAACGAGCGCCGCGAGGAGCATGAAGTAGGAGTCCTCCCGATCCGGAACCTTTGTGGTTTGGGTGGTTCGAGAGCCTCCTCGCACCGAGACACGATTGACGGAAATTGGTGCCAAGGCTGGCACCGGTTCTTCTTCTTTGACATCTTCGACATCTTTCATTTGAATTGCCAGGACAATCTGGCTGATAGGGTTGATGTCGGCCGATTCCACGATGGGGGTGACAAGCTCCACACCGAGGCAGTGTGGTGGTAGGAACACCTCCGGGCATGTCCCGAACATCACTGGACATGGGGGAAATGCCAGTACCCCGTTGGTACGCGCGTCAACGTACTCTTCAGTCCAGAAAACTCCTTTTCCAGACATCTTGGCTTTTCTCACCTGAAATGGACGAGACAAACAGGTTAGATATAGAGAGTTTAGTTTCATTTTAAAGGGTGCACATTTTCTTGGATTGCTATGACGGAGAGATGAAGGGAAGGAGAGGTCCCACCGGGCGTGCCATTTGATGTAACCTCAAAATCTCCAAAAGAATGTATTTCTCTTTTTTTTGGAAATTCATTTTTTCTTTTGAATTTGAATTAGGCCTTAGCATTGACTTCTTTAGGAAAATAGATGGTATTCCATAAAAGTACTAACTAAGGTCGGTGATTTTTAAAATTATAGTTTGAGGTTGTTGGGTTCTTTGAAAATTGATTTTGACCTCTCCCCGTCGGATGGTGCGAAGATCCGACGTTGATTACATCGAGTTTTCTCGAATACCCTTGATTAAGCGTCATAGCAATCCATTGGAACAGAAAATATGCATCCACAAAAATAAACATTCACACACATATGGACACGGAAAACAGCCCTACGAGCTTGATAGAATGCAAGCACTTAATGTGTTTTTGAATTTGACTTGGGTTGAATTGAATTGATCAAATTTGTTGGTTTGATTTTGATTTAAGTTGAATTTAGTTTGAGTTGAATTTAATTGGTTGAGTTGCTTTTAGTTTGGGTTGAAATTTGATTGAATTGAATTTAGTTTTGAGTTGAATTTGATTTCAATTGCTTATTGGTTTTAAGTTTAGTCCAATTTAAATTTGTTGATTAAGTTTGACTTGAATTTGATTTGGAAAGTTTAATTTAATTTAAATTTGAGTCTGTTTAAATTGGTTGAAATCTGGATTTAGTGTGTGAGTTTTAATTTGATTTGAATTGCATTTAATTTGAATTGATTAATTGACTTAAGTTTGTTTTGGTTGAAATTGATTTGATTTTGATGAGTTAACTGCAATTTTGGGATGTTCAGACTCTGAATCTTTCAATTCTCAGATTTTGTAAAGTTCAGGTTTTGAATCTTTTGATTTTTTTTATACATCCTCATTTCCAGATTCCTCTTCTCCCGGATTTTTTTTTTTCACTTGCAGATTTTTATATTTCAGAATTTTACAGATTCTGCACTTTTTCAAAGACTCTCGGACTGCAGGTTCCATGGGCCTTAAACTTTCAGATTTCTGCACTTTCAAAGATTCCCAGATTGCAGATTCCTCTTAATTCAGATTTCAGATTTTTAATCTCTGGATTTTAGAGATGATTTTCAGATTTCAGAAAATTCAGTTCTGATCCTTCGGTTCTGATTTTGAGCCAGGCAGGTCCTTAGCAATTAACAGAATTTCAGATTTCTTAAATGTTTTGATTTCATATTTAATTTTAATTTTTAATGTGCTTGCATTCATTCAATCCAGCAAGGACTGTTTTCTCCTTGCATTGCTCATTGAATTCTTCATTGTTTGAAGTTCACAAGTCTTCCAGCTTTCTCCCTTTTACAACAAATGTCACATCCCCTCAATTCGGGATCAAGTATATGTCGATCTTGAGTGTAGTCTCCAGCCTTTGATAGGCATCCGGAAATTCTGCTTTGTCTTTTCAGAAGTTTGAGCATAGTCCTGCCCTTGATAGGCACATACAGTCTTCTCCCAACCGGTTCAGGGTTGAGCATACCCGGCTTTTAATAAGCTTGTGGGCACTCAACCCATGGTTGGTCTTCTTCATTAGCCTATGGTTTGGGCATATTGACATGTTGATCATGCACAGCCCCTCCATGACATAATGGGCAAAATAACTCCCTCGTGAGGGATGGTAAGGCATTGGGGTCTTTTGACTAGACCTTTGTATGCCCACCTTAAGAAGAGGGTCAGGAGGTGGGTTTAGAACCGGCCTCCTGGTTTCCCTTTGTTTTGAATTCTTTTAAGTTGAGCCGAGGCCATGAGGTGGGTTTAGAACCGGCCTTATGCTTGCCTCGGTTTGTTCAATTAATTAGATGCATTTTTATTTAGTTTCCATTGAGGATGTCTTTTAAGAAAAATTAACTATTATTAAGCCTCCTTCGGATCCTTGCATCAAGGCCTGGTGGGCTGAAAGGGGGTTGTATGACAGGCCTATATGGACCCGGTTATGGGCTTGGGCAAGGGGGCCTGTTCAGTGTGCAGAAACTGGGCGGCTGCAGGAGGGCCGAGATGGGTCTGCGCAAGGGCATTTGGCTGGATCGAAAGTGGACTTGTAGGGGGTCTGCTAAATGGGCTGAACAGTTCCCAAATTGGACTGGGCAAGGGCCAGATTTTGGGCTTGATGTGTGGGCTCGGACTGGGCTTGTAGAAGGGCCAGCGGATGGGTGCGCACAAGGTCTGAACTTGGGCCTGGATTGGGGCTGAACATGGGCTGGTTTGGAGGCCGGCTGAGGCCTGATTGATGGGGCTCTGGTTGGGCTAAAGCAGACCTGCACATGGGCACCTTGGGGACCTGATTTTGGGACCGGTTCTGGGGTCTGACGAGGGGACCTGCAGGTGGTCCAGTGAGGGTTGAAAATGGGTCTGCTAAATGGGCCGTAGAGGGGCTTGAATAACAGACTGTGTTGGGGCCGGATTTGGGCCTGTTCTGGGGTTTCTGTTGGACTGGAATAGGCCTGCACAAGGGGGTTATTAGAGGCCTGGTTTGAATCCGAACATAGGCTGTACAAGGGGATTTTTTCTGGAGGCAGACCAGGGGTTGGAGACGGGCCCTAGAACAGGTAGAGAAGAAGGCCCTTTTGAAGGGCTACATGGGCGCACCAATGAGCCTTGTTTACCTTGTCTTCTTCTTCTCTTCTTCTCCCTCTCTTCTTCTTCTCTTCTTCCCCTTCCTGGTCGCAGAAGGTGGCAGCAGGAGACCAGCAGCCTGTCGGCCTCCAAAAGACCTCCTTTCTTTTGCTGGTGCGCACCCCTCTTTTTATAGAGGCTGGAGAGGAGGTGAGGAGCCAGCAGAGGGGCTGAATGGGCCTGGGTTGGTGCGCAGGTGGCAGCAGGAGACAGCTTTGCAGCAGGTGGCAGGTGCCCAGCTTTTTTCTCCCCCCCATGCAAGGCTGGATTGGCTGCATGGGGCGGCTGGGGGCTGGGGTGACAGGTGGCAGCAAGATGGGGGTGGTGCGCAGCTTTTTCTCCCCCCCATGAAGGGCTGGATTGGCTGCATGGGGGGCTGGCAGCTGAGGTGACAAGTGGCAGCAGGATGGGGGTGGTGCGCAGCTTTTTCTCCCCCCCATGAAGGGCTGGATTGGCTGCATGGGGGCTGGCAGCTGGGGTGACAAGTGGCAGCAGGATGGGGGTGGTGCGCAGCTTTTTCTCCCCCCCATGAAGGGCTGGATTGGCTGCATGGGGGGCTGGCAGCTGGGGTGACAAGTGGCAGCAGGATGGGTGCTGATGTGGCAGGTGGGCCAGTGTGGCCTGCTCACACTAGGGCTGCAGGTGGGCCTTGGAGATGGGCTGCGCATGGGCCTGTTTACATAGGCCAATTGGGCCAGCTGGAGGCTGCGGCCCATGCTCTCTGGTGGGCTGTGCAGGGCCTGGAGGTGGGCTGCCAATTGGGCCCAAATACTGGCTGAATTGTGGGTTGTGCACCTTACACTTAAGCCCATTTTTTCTTTGGCCCAATCTTCTTTTCTTTTTTTTTTGAGAAAAACCAGACGCCAACAAATGCCCCCCGCGGACGATTTCTTGGAGACGAATGTTGACAAGGAGTCGTCCGTGTAGTTGGTGACTGACTTGTCTTGTTTCGAAGCTTCTCTGGATCAAGAAGGGCTTGGGCCCTCAGAGATGAACGTTCTTTGTCATATCGAATTCTGCCGTTGCTCTGCTTAACATAGTTGATGCAAACTTGCTGCCGTTTTCTTTTCACCCAACGTTTTTTCGCGAGTTTTCACCCGAACCATCCTCCTTGATTCCTTTGCTTACATGCTTCCAGAGCGGTTTTCATGTAGCAGGGTCATCCGATTTCGCCTAGGGTGCCCTTTTTCAGGCTTTCACTCTAGCCAGGTTTTCCTTTACCCTCAACCGATCAATGGGATCAGATCAGCTAAGTCCATCGGGCATCTCTATGTTTAGCCCACTTTTTTTTTTTTTTTTGTAGAGGATTAAGGCTTCCCTCAAGCCATGAAGTTATTTTGGGACGGTGAGGAATTAAGGCTTCCCCTGGGCCATAGTGGCTTTGGTGGCTTTGTGCCGGTGGATTTGTAGATTTGTGAGTATGAAGAAATCATACTCGGTCTATAGGGTATGGAGTTTGGGTACATGAACATTGCTTTAGGCTATGAGATGTGCTTTGAGGTGGCATGCTGCCGCTTGGATTGGCTGCATGGGGGGCTGGCAGCTGAGGTGACAAGTGGCAGCAGGATGGGGGTGGTGCGCAGCTTTTTCTCCCCCCCATGAAGGGCTGGATTGGCTGCATGGGGGGCTGGCAGCTGGGGTGACAAGTGGCAGCAGGATGGGGGTGGTGCGCAGCTTTTTCTCCCCCCAATGAAGGGCTGGATTGGCTGCATGGGGGGCTGGCAGCTGGGGTGACAAGTGGCAGCAGGATGGGTGCTGATGTGGCAGGTGGGCCAGTGTGGCCTGCTCACACTAGGGCTGCAGGTGGGCCTTGGAGATGGGCTGCGCATGGGCCTGTTTACATAGGCCAATTGGGCCAGCTGGAGGCTGCGGCCCATGCTCTCTGGTGGGCTGTGCAGGGCCTGGAGGTGGGCTGCCAATTGGGCCCAAATACTGGCTGAATTGTGGGTTGTGCACCTTACACTTAAGCCCATTTTTTCTTTGGCCCAATCTTCTTTTTTTTTTTTTGAGAAAAACCAGACGCCAACAGAAGGCCACTCGGCTATGCCCTTGGCCCGTCGTGCGGTTTCCAAGGGGTGCCGGGCCGTCACCTTCAAGCCGGTCTGCTGCCTTCAAACTGCTCTCCTCTGCTTGTATGGCTTCTGCAGAACTGCTTTGGAGCACTTCCCTTTTTGCTGTGGCGGCAGAACCATGGGCCCAGAAGGGGCTGAGAATGGCCTGCTTTAAGGAGCCTGTTTGGGGCTGTACAAAGGACAGCTTGGAGGCCTGGCTTTGGGCTGCGCAAAGGGGTTATTAGAGGGCCTGGTTTTGGGCCTATTTAGGGGTTGTTCAAAGGGGATAAGAACAAGGAGCTTGAGGATCCGCCCGGAGTAGACTTGGGCCGTCGTGCGGTCTCCAAGAATCCCCGGGTCATCCACCCTCACCTAGGGCTCTAGTGGGTTCCACAAAGGGGCTGTAAGGGAAATGAAGGATGGCCACAAAGGGACTTGAGGATCCGCCCGGAGTAGACTTGGGCCGTCGTGCGGTCTTCAAGAATCCCCGGGTCATCCACCATCACCTAGGGCTCTAGTGGGTTCCACAAAGGGCCTACTGGCAGCCTGCTTGGAGTTCAGATATGGGCTGAACATGGGCCTGTTATGGGCTGCGCAAAGGGGGCTAGAACATTGTCTGCACAAGGGGCATTTGGCTGAACCGAGGGTGAACCTGCAGGGGTCTGTTTTGGGTGTTTGCAGGTGGGCCGACAGGGGCTATCCATGGGCCTGAAGGGGGTTTGATCAGGGGCGGTCATGGGCTGTGCATGGGAATTTTCTGAAGACAGACCAGGGGTTGGAGATGAGCGCTGGAATCAAATGTAACAGAAGCCCTTAGAGGGCTACATAATAAATATATATTGCCCCTTCCTACCTTGTCTCCCTCTTCTCTTCTTCTGGCCGCAGACCAGCTTCTGTAGCAGGGGACAGAGCACGGTTGGCAGCAGGTGGCAGTAGCAGCAGGGGGGCTGGGCGCAAGGCAGCAGGAGCAGGGTGCAGTCCAGCAGCCTCCCGGTGTCTCCAGCAGCCTTTCCCTTTCTCCTAGCAGCAGGTGCAGGCGGTGGTTGCTTGGTAGCAGGGTGCAGGCGGCAGTTTGGCAGCCTCCCGGCATCTGAAGCAGCCCCCCATCTGGCTGGTGCGCACCCCTCCTCTTATATAGAGTGGAGGGGAGATGAAAAGCCAACAGGTGGGCTTGTGCGCAGGTCTCTTGGCCTCCCTTCGGAGGTTACACCATTAAACTAAATTTATTGATTGGCTGTCCCTAGGCCTTCCCCCAGCCTTGACCTGACCGATGGGATGATGTGGCAGTAGGTTGTGCGCAAGATGGAGGTGAACTGGCAGGTGCTGACGTGGCAGGTGCTGACATGGCAGATGCTGACGTGGCAAGTGCTGACGTGGCAGTGCTGACATGGCAGGTGTTGACATGGCAGATGCTGACGTGGCAGTGCTGACATGGCAGGTGCTGTTCACACTTGGCCGCAGGTGGGCCTGGTTTCCTGGGCCAGAAGGAGACTTCGGGTGGGCCTGGTCTCTGGGCCAGCAGGAGGCTGCGTCCCAAGCCTACTGTGGGCTGTACGCAGAGCCTGATTAGGGGCTGAATTGGCTCAATTATGGGCCAGCTAATCAAGGCCCCTATTGGGGTGTACAATTAGGTTCAATTGTGGTTGATTTGTGGGCCGTTAGCCTAGCTCCCAAGTCTGCCCATCAGTTCTCCTCTTTTCTCTTTTTTTTTGAAAAAAAATGTACGCCAACAGGGACCCACGAGTGGATGGGACCGAGGTAGTTTGACCACTACCCGAGTTTAGGACGCTCAAATCCAAACACTGATCTAGTAGAATCGAAATAGGTTCACCCAAACTCACGCCGACAATGATTTCGTATTTACTAGCTAGGTGCCTATTCACTCGAGCGACACGGCAAACGAATGAATAATAAATAAGCAGGAGTAAAGCAGAGGGAGAGTATGAGTCGTACCTCCACGCCGTGGCGTGGGTGTCGTCCACTCAGCTGCTCTCGCTCCAACCAATTTTATCTTCTCGTTGTTCTCTTGTTAGTCGGCCTGTCTCGATTCACGTGCCTCAAGGTGTGTTAAAATCAGGATGTCTCGAATCACGTGATGGTTGACGTGACTTGACGGTACACTGATTTGACACTGATGTGACTGACGCGATGTCTAATTAATGCGACTTGAAATACGTGTACAAACTGAATCTGACTTCCTAAAATAAGAATACAATTTGGACTTGACTACCTAAAATAAGAATACAATTTGAACTTGACTACCTAAAATAAGAATACAATTTGAACTTGACTACTTAAAATAAGAATACAATTTGAACTTGACTACCTAAAAGAAGAATACAAACTGAACTTGACTACTTAAAATACGTACACATTCATTGAACCGTAATTAATATCTCGAAATACGTGTACGATTTGACACTGACACGACCTGATGTGGCGTAAGTATAATAATATTATCATCTAACCTCGTAATAAACTTAAACTCATAAATATCTCCTTCATCTTTTTTCTCTTTTTTTACAATACTTTTTTTAACACAGATCTCTTTTTCTATTTTTTTTGGCAGACAACTTTTCTCTCTTTTAACTTCCTTTTTTGTTCCTTCTTTTCTTTTTCAACCGACCCATTTCTCTCTCTTTCTTTTTGAATGAACTCTTTTTATTTCAATAAACTCCTCTTTTCTTTCTTTTCTTTTTTTTTGAAACAGCCTCCTTTTTTATTTTTTTCTGGTCGGTTCTGGACAGAACCGCCCTTTTTTTTATACGTCGAAGCCCTGCTACAGTAGCACAGGTACTGTAGCGCGTACTGTAGCAAAAATGCTACAGTGCCCGCTAAGTTGATTTTAGCTCCAGTACCGGGCTTCTCTCCTGCACGCGCGGAGCCCCTGTTCAGATGGCGGCCGCGACAACTGGCAGCGGAGGCATCGTTGGCGGCAACTGAGGGCGGTGGAGGCGGCGGCTGCTGGAGGAGGCGGCAATGGCGGCCAGAGATGGAGGCGACGAAGGCAGCGTTGACGGCAGGAGGTGATGACGGCGGCGGCGACCGGAGAAAGAGGCAGCTGGGTTGGCAGCTGCAAGAGGTGGGGAACGCGGCGGCGGCGGCTGAACCGGCAGCTGCAGGGGATGGCAACGGAGGAGCTAGCGGAGGGGGCCGGTGAAGCCGGTGGTGGTGGCGCTGTCGTGTGGAGCTACTGGCGATGACAACGGAGGGCGGGGACGATGGCAACGTGCAGAACGAGAGGAAGGGAAAATACCGGACTTAACCGGGGATGGGAGAAGTGGAACCGGACAGGGCAGTGGCCTTCCGGGGAAGAGGCAGTGGCGACCAGCCTGGCGGACGGGCCTTCTGGCGGGCGAAGCAGGGAGAAGGGGGGAAGGGAAGGAAGAAGATGGCCGGACCTGGTCCGGGGGGGAAGGAGCACTCAAAACTTTTTTTTCACTCAAAATTCAGCATACGTACATATGGGGGGTGGGGGTCCTTATATAGAGGTGTGGAATACAAAATTTAGAATAAACCCAAAATTTCCCCACAAATACATAAAAACCCTTAATTAGCCTAAATTGCTTAAATATATTTCCTAATAGCACCCGATATCGACTAATCGTCTCTGATCCATAGAGTGTCTATGTTCGGACGGCGATGTCAGTATACTCGGTTCGGATCGAAACGGATCCAAGCTCGGGTGTCCTAACCAATTCTCCCCGGCTGGGAAGAACTCGACCCCGTCGAGTAAGGGTCGCGATCGTTCTGGTAGCGCTCCAAAAGATCTGGGTCTCGCTGCTGTAGCTCTTCTCGCGTCATCCAGGTATCCTCGGTGGGAGGTCGACCCTTCCAACGCACTAAGTAGCGCTGGTAGGCTCCATCTCGCGTCATTACTACCTGCGCATCCATTATGCATTCGATTTGCTCGTGTCACGGTAGTGTAAAAGCTGGAGGTGGACACTCGGGTGTGGGATCACTCGAAGGAGGGGAAAGTGTCTCAGAAATCTCACTAGGTATCACTGTCGGATCTCGATAGACTACTAGATCGGAGACATTGAATGTTGAGCTAATCCCATAATCGGGCGGTAGATCCACAACGTACGCGTTGGTCCCTATCCGCTCAACCACTCTAAAGGGACCAGCTCCTCTTGCTTGAAGCTTCTTAACGGCTCCTATGGGGAGTCGCTCAGGTCTGACCCTGATCATGACATAGTCGTCAACCTGAAATTCTTGTGCTCGTCGATGTAAGTCGGCATGTTGCTTGTATTGTTTATTGATGTCCTCTATCCGATGCCTAATTTGATCATGCAAACTTCTAATATGCTCAGCTAAGGACTCTGCAGAGGCTGACACACGGGCAGAAATGGGCAGAGGTGCTAAGTCTACGGGTCGCCTAGGTCAATGGCCATTAACTATCTCAAATGGACTCAAACCGGTAGACCTATTAACTGAGTCATTGTAGGCAAACTCTGCTAAAGGGAAGATAAGATCCCAAGTACGAACATGCTCACCGACTAGACAACGTAGGAGATTTCCTAAACTTCGATTGACGACTTCAGTTTGACCATCAGTCTGTGGATGATAGGCAGTGGAGAACTTAAGCTTGGTTCCTAGGAGATGCCATAACGTTTTCCAAATATAACTAACAAATCGCACATCACGGTCCGAAACAATTGACTTTGGTAGCCCATGCAATCGAATAATCTCTGCAAAGAAAAGTCGCGCTACTACCAATGCGTCAGATGTCTTGGAACATAGAATAAAGTGTGCCATTTTGGAAAATCGATCAACTACCACGAAAATAGAATCATGGCGACGAAGGGTACGTGGTAAACCAAGGACGAAATCTATGCTAACGTCCTGCCATGGAGAATCTGGGACTGGTAGCGGAGTGTAAAGGCCTGTGTTTTGCTTTCGCTGTTTGGCCACAGCGCAAGTTCGACATTGGGCGACAATACGTGCAACATCACGCTTCAAATTGGGCCAATAAAATCGAGCCTCTATAAGCTCTATCGTCTTGTTCCGACCAAAGTGACCGGCAAGACCGCCTGCGTGTAATTCCCAAATCAAAAAGTCAAGAACGGAAGTCCGTGAAATACATAACTGAGATCCTCGAAAAAGATAACCATCTTGTAATATATACTCATTGTAGTCACTAGATGGTCCTGATTGGAGAGTTGAGAAGATGGAGCCAAAATCTGGGCAGTCAGCATATTCTTCTTTAATTCGTTCAAACCCAATAACCTCGGCTCTCATGGTAGAGAGTAAAGATACTCGACGACTCAGCGCGTCAGCTACTCGATTCTCTACTCCAGCCTGATGCTTTATGACAAAAGTAAAGGATTGAAGGTACTCTACCCATCGACTATGTCGATAGTTGAGCTTCTTCTGGGCATTCAAATATTGGAGAGCCTCGTGGTCGGAGTAAAGCACAAATTCCTCGGAGAGTAAATAATGATGCCAATGACGTAAAGCCTGTACGACTGCATAAAATTCTTTGTCATAAGTGGAGTATTTTAGTCTAGCATCACATAGCTTCTCGCTAAAGTAGGCCACAGGGTGACCTTCCTGCGACAAGACTCCACCTATTCCTACTCCTGAAGCATCGCAGTCAAGCTCAAACACCTTAGTAAAATTTGGCAACCGAAGTACAGGTGCTTGAGTCATCATCTTCCTTAAGGTGTTAAAAGCTAAAGCTACAGCTTTTGTCCATGTAAATGTACCCTTTCGGAGACAATCAGTAATTGGGGCAGTGATAGTACTAAACCCCTTAATGAATCTACGATAAAAGGTGGCTAGCCCATGAAAGCTACGGACATCATAGATGTTTCGAGGCTCAGGCCACTCAACAATAGCCTTGATCTTATCAGGGTCAGCAGATACACCATCTATGGACACAATGAACCCTAAGAAGGTAATTGAGGGAGTCATGAAAGTACACTTCTTAAGGTTTCTGTGGGAACCTCGGGAATCTTTTTGTTTTCTTCTTTGAAAAGATTTATTGTTTTTGTATGTTTTGAAATATCGACATCAGAATTTTCTAGTAAAGTAGGTGATAGACCATAAAAATACTAGATAGTCCAGGTGATATTAAAAGAGTAGAGAACCGAGATTCGGGTTCTGTGAAAAAATTTTGACCTCTCTCCATCGGATGGTGCGAATATCCGATATTCATTTACATCGAGCAAACACTCGAACACCCTTGATTAACTGCCATAGCGATCTTATTTGACGAGAGCGTGCACATCCACAACATATAAAGAACACAAAGGGCCCTGGCCTTTTAGGCCCGATGAGATGCAAACAAGTTTGATTAAATTTTGTTTGAAGTTGATTTATGTTTGATTTAAGAAAGGATTTTGATGTGATTTGAAATGTTAATTTCAGATTTCAATTTGATTTAGATTTGAATGTTATTTGTTTTGAGCTTATTTGATTTGTTTGGTTTGTTTTACTTCAATTGGTTGAAGTTTATTTTATTTTTTTTGTTTGAACTTGATCTTTTAGATGTGTCGATCAATTTTGACTTGTTTAAGTTCAATTGACATGTGTTGAGTCATTTTCATGTAGTTTTCTTATATCGATTGGTGTTTTAATACCAATTCGGGTGTGTTCGGTACGTTTTAGATGTTTTGAAGTTTGGTTTAAATTGATTAAACTTGAACTTCAGATTGTTAATGAATCTTATTTACATGTTGTAAGATGTGTTTTAGATGCTTTAATGTTTTCTTTGTGTTCTTTTCAATTGGTTGTGAATTATTTCATTTGCACTTGTTTAGGAAATTGAACTACAATGGATTAAATGTATTGAAAAAATTCTTCCAGATTATATTAAATCTGATTTTTGTTGAATGTTAAAGCTTTAAAGATCTGTTTTAAGCATGTTTTAAGGTTGGTTTGAATGTATTTTCAGATTTAATTAAGTTAACTTCAAATTTGGTTAACTCTGGTTCGATTTGCATCACATCCGGTCTGTCAGGCTAGTGTCGATGCCCGGTCATATGCAATCAACTCGGCACTTGAAATGTTCATTGAATATTCATGTTCATACTGGTGTACATCAGATATGGCAGTTCATATGCCATGAATAATGCTTGTCGAAATGCAAATGTGTGAATGTCCTTCCCTTAGTGTAAAATCCCACTTGACCAGGAAAATTTTGGCAGCATGCCACCTTATTTTCCGATCGGTGTGGAATTTTTACCCGTCCTACATGGCATAGTCTTTTGACTTTCCAAGTAGTGGGAAGGATCGTCTGCAACGGGAGCCGTCCCGCACCTACGTCCGGGTCAACATACCGGATACGTGTTCGGGCTAGCTGCTCAAGGTGGAGCGCCCACGTGGTGGTGCTAACTCCTTATTTAATTTCGGCATCTCGCCCTCAGATTTAATTATGGTTTATTTTAAGTGTCCAAGGCCCAATGGGCCAGCTTCATCGGCACAATGGGCTGGTCTTCATGCCTCATGGCCTGAGAAGGCCGGCTTCATATCATGTCAGCCCGGTTGGCCTAATCTTGAGCTTCATGGGCCCTGGCGGCCTGCTTTGAGCTTCATGACCCAATGGACCTGATTTGCACCTCCATGGCCCAGTTGGCCTGATTTGCACTCCATTTTTGCACCTTGACATTTTGTTGTAGCAGCGGGATAGGTGAGCCTCAGAGGGCCTGGAATGGGTTTGTGGAGGTGCTGTTTAGGTGAACTTTTGGTAGGACTGCACAAGGGGCAGGTTTAGGTGTGAACTAGGACTGGTTTTAGGAATGCACAAAGAGCATGAGAATTGAAGGCTCGCCCGAGTAGTCTCGGTCCGTCCGGCGGATTCCGAGAGTCTCAAAGCGTCGACCCTCAACCTATACTCAAAGGGGAAGGAAAAAGAAGAAGCATGGGGTCTGGTTTCATGGCCAGCAGAGGGGCCTGATTTCAAGGCCAGCAGAGGGACCTGATTTGGGTATGTTCTGAAGTATGTCCACTTGGGCAGCAAGGATGGTCAAACATGGCCTGATTAGGAGCATGTTCAGGAGCCTAATTGGCTGCTAGAGGGATGGCAAAAAGGGGCACGGTGTTAGGTGACAGCATGGGGTTGCTTGGGGATGCCAAATGGGCTATTTACAAGCCACCTATGGGTTGTGCGCACGTGGGCAATGAGGAGCCAGAATTAGGACAGCAAGGGGTCTGAAATGAGGGGCTCAAAAAGGCTGATTTTTGATGGCTTGTGGGACCAACATAGGGAGGTTGAACATGGGCTTTAAGTGGTACCAACAAGGCTGGGTTTTTGGAGCTTCTTGAATGGCCATAGAGAAGGCCGAGGGGAAGAGAAAGAAGGGGGAAGGAAAAGAACTAGAAAGTACTACATCTTCCCTCATCTTTTTGGCACAATTCTTGCTGGAGATTGAAGGAGAAGATGGCTGACCTTATATCCTTCTTATTCTTCTTCTTTTGTTGCTGAAGAGGGGGCCAGAATCGGTGCTCCAAGAAGGAACACCTGCTATTGGAATTGGTGCACCACCAGTTGGGCTGCTGCTGGCGCACTTGTTGGAGAGAGGCCTTTTCTCCTTCTTCTTCTTCACTTGGCACACCACAAGGGGGCTGGAGAGGTTGCTGACTTGCTGATGAAGACGTCCAAGCAAGGAGAAGCTGTCTTGGAGCAGGGTAGAGGGAGGAGAGGCAGGGCTTCCGCAGGGTGATCAGCTTGTCCTCCACATGGCCAACAGGGGGGTTTATATAGGAGTTGATGGCGCCATCTACAGAAGGAGATAAGGTTGGAGGTTGTTGAGGGAAGATAAGGATAACTCAAGGGAGGTTGAAGATGATAAGGATGAGAAGCAAGCGCACCTGCCCCTACATTGTAGGGTGTTGGCACACCTAATCCTATATTTCAGGGCATTGAACGTTCAATGAAGGTGGGAAAGAGCTGGGTTCGGCCAGATGCATCTTGGGTTAGCCCAATTTGGGTTAATTTTAACCCGGGTTTGATGGAAGTGCTCCCGATCCGATGGATACAATAAATCCTGACCGAAATCAATAAAATAAACCTTGAATTAATCCCAAAAAATATGGAATGAGCTATGATGACCATTGATCATGTGATCCACCAAGATGTGTGGCTGAGATATCCTGAATTGCTCTGGATCTCTGATTTTACCGATTTCTCTGATCGGGGCGATCTCGGCCGTCGAAAATGCCAAAAACTGTAATTGAGTGCAATTACCTTCTCCCATTGGCCAAATTTATTTTTCATGCATCAATATTCATAAGATCAAAATTTTGGGTCATGAAAATTGAAATTTTCAGCCTAAGGGTCGATCCGGAGCTGATCAGACCATTATACCCCTGGTGCGACGACATACGGCTTTCCGTCCAGATTTGCTCTTTCTTACATATCTCTTCATCCGAGGGTCAGATTTTCGATCCATTTTGAGTGTTGCCTAGCTCTATCCAACCTTGACAATGTGGTAAAGTTGGAATTCCATATTAGAGTCCCAATTTGTCCCAAAGTGTCGGAGGTAAAATAGTCATTTCTGCCTTCTAGTGTCCGTTTTCCATGTTTTGGGCACCGTTGCGAAGCTCTCGACCGGGGCTATGCAATGAGCACATTATATTGGCCATTTGTGGCATGTAAAGCCATGCCAAGACATTTCCAGAGCATGTTTGCATCATCTATTTTTTAATTTTCCGAATTTGAGTCAAATTTTCTACACCGGCTTCGACATTGTTGAAATCTGCATCAAGCAAGCTACGAGGAAAATTTTGGTGCCAACAAATGCCCCCCACGGGAAGTTTCTTTGAGACAGGAGTTGAGAAGGGACTGCCCGTGTAGGTTGGCATCTGGTATTTGTTCTGCTCTGTCCCTGGTAATCTATCCACTGCTTCTGCTATATGAGTTTCTTCAGGACCGAGAAGGGCTTGGGCCCTTGTACATGACCAGCCTTGGCTTCTTTTTTTGTTTGGTGGCCCATCCTCCATTCAATAGGCACATTTGATGGTGTTAATTCTTGCATGCTCCCCAACAAGCAAACTCTCTGAATGAGCCACTCTTTTATTTTCTTTGTTTTTCTTTCTTACTGATCTGACTATCTCTTGTAAGATTTTCACCCAGACCAGCCCCCTTGATGTTTTGCCTACACGTCTCTAGAGAGGTTTTCATGTAGCGGGGTTACCTGATTTTGCCAAGAGTGCCCTTTCAGGTTTTCACTCTAGCCAGGTTTTCACTCTTATTTTCTTCTTTTTTTTCATTTCATTTTTTTTCTTCTTTTCTTTCTTCTTTTTTTATTTTTCACTTTCTTTTCTTTCTCTCTCTCTATTGTATAGGGAATTACGGCTTCCCTCAAGCCGTATGCAAATAGAATGAACCAGGTTGAGATTAGTGATAACTCAACACGGGGGTCCAACCAGAGTTGTGAAACCAATCAAGGGACTTTGAACAAGTGAGTGGAGAAACCAACACAGAGGGGGTTCCTGACAAGGATAAGACCAATACAAGTGCAGAAGGTGACTTGTCACGAGAGACTAATCAAATAGGTGCGAAACCAACGCAAAGGGGGTTCTGAAAAGGATAAGAACAATCCAAGTGCAGAAGGCTGCTTGGCATGGAGGACTAATACTGAAACCATCTCAAAGGGGGTTTCAAACAAGATAAGACCAATCGAAGTGCCTAAGACAACTCAGCATGAGGGTCAAATTTTGAAACTGACACAGAGGGAGTTTCAATCAAGGCAAGACCAATCCAAGTAGGGGAAAGCAACTTGGCATGAGAGTCGAGTGAATGTGAGACCAATCCAAGTGCTCGGGGCAACTTGGCACGAGGGTCTAATGTATATGAGACCAATCCAAGTACAGAAGGTAACTTGGCATGGGGGCCTAATAAGGTTGTAAAACCAACACAAAGGGGTTTCAAGCTTGCCTACAAGGCAAAGTTTGTGGACTACAAAGGGTCAGATAGGAAACCTCAACAGGTTGGTTTCCCAATGGTCTACACATAGGGTAGAACTAAAGTACCACAGAGGGGCAAATGGGAGCCTCAAAGGGGTTTGTTTCCCAAGGTTCTACACAAATGGTAGGATCAAGGTGCCATCGGGGCAAATGGGAGCCTCAAAGGGGTTGGTTTCCCAAGGTTCTACACAAAGGGTAGGAGTAGAGTGCCACAAAGGGGCGAATGGGAACCTCAAAGGGGCTGATTTCCCAAGGGTCCACACAAAGGGTAGGACTAAAGTGCCACAAAGGGGAGAATGGGAGCCTCAAAGGGGCTGGTGTCCCATGGGTCTACACAAGGTGTAGGACTAAAGTAGGGCTATGGAAGCCAATGTGGCATTGTAGAAGCCTTATTTGGAGCCTCAAGAACAACTAGTCAAGGCAACTAGTTGTGTAGGCTACCGAGATCGAGATGATCAGGTAGTGAGAGTTTTAAAGCCATATAAGACCAACCTAGTCAAGATGGTTAGTTTGTTGTTGAAGATTGCCTGGAATGATGGTCGAGATGATGCATGTTTTGTGGGTCATCAAGACCGGAGTGGTCATGACAACGTGGAAGCTTGTAGACCAACAAGACCGGAATGGTCAGGGTGGTATGGGTTTGAATTAATTTCAAAATTGTTCAGACCAGGAAGGGTCATGATAGTATGCGTTTTTATGGGACACGTGGGCTGAATAGCCAAGATTAGAGAAAGTCTTTGTTTGTGGACCATCATAATCGGAATGATCAAGATGGTGGGATTGCCAAAGTCAAAAGAATGACTGAAGGGGTAAGAATGAGTAAGAGTAGAGTAGGGTATTACCCTTCGTCCCTTTCAAGATGGAGTGTGGAAACTTCCTTCAAATTTTAAAGGCGGGAGATGGACTTCCTCGTCGCCTCAGGTATGGTCTCCCGGGCATATTTCTACTACAAGGTAGATGAGTCTATGAGAGCCTTTTCGTCATTGGCAACTCAGACCTCCTCCCTAATAAAATTATGGGGATGAACCCACCCATCTTGTTAGGTTGGGGGCTCATCCAAGTTGATTATTTTTGTTTTTCTTATCAACCTGATTGCTCCTTAGGGGAGTTTTCACCTAGGCTGACCCCTTTTCACTTTTGCCTGTGCGTCCCATTGCGGGATTTTCACACAACAGGGTTATCCAATTTTGCCCAAGGCGCCTTTGCAGGTTTTCACCATGGCTGGATGTTTTGACATTTTTACCCTTGGCTATCCATTGTGCACGATCAGCCAAGTCCGTCGGGCATCTCTATTTTTAGCCCCCTTTTCTTTTTTTTCATCTTTTCTTTTTTTTGTAGGGAATCAAGGCTTCCCTCGAGCCATATGCCAAAAGAATGAACCAAGTCAAAATTGGAGGTATTTCAACACGGGGGTTCGACAAGAGTTGAGATACCAAACACAAGGGGGCTTCAGCTAGGTGAATGGAGAAACTGACACAAAGGGGATTTCTCAAGGGGATGAGGCCAATCCGAGTGCAAAGGGTAGCTTGGCATGAGGGTCTAATCTTCAAACTGGCACAAAGGGAGGTTTCAAAATGGATAAGTGGAAAAGCCATCATAAAGGTGTTTCCTCGGAAGGATAAAGCCAATCCAAGTGACAAAGGTAACTTAGCCTGAGGGTTAAAATTTGAAACCTACTCAAAAGAGATTTCAAGTAGGATAAGACCAATCCAAGTGTGAAAGGCAACTTGGCATGAGGGTCATAATTTGAAACCTACTTAAAAGGGATTTCAAGTAAGATAAGATCAATCCAAGTGTAAAAGAAAACTTGTCATGAAGGTCTGATGAAGGCTCAAATAGAGATAAGAGTGATCCAAGTGCAGAAGGCAACTTGGCATGAAGGTCTAATGAAGGCTCATGAAGATAACACAAAGGAGCTTCAATCTTACCTAAAAAGCAAAGTTTAAGGGCCACAATGGGGCCAGTAAGAAACCACAAATGAGTTGTCCTTTTGTAAACATTTGCACTAAAGGCAAAAACAAGGCCTCGAAGGGTGAGTATGGAGTCTCAAAGGGACTAGATTTTTAGGAAAAGATAGCACAAATGGTAGCAATAAGAGGTCATAGAGGGACCAATAAAGAGCCTCATAATGACTAAGTAGGGAGCCTCAAAGGGGCTAGATTTCCAAGGGTCTACACAAAGGGTAAGACTAAAATGCCACAAAGGGGCGAAGGGGAGCCTCAAAGGGGCCGAATTCCCAAGGGTCTACACAAAGGGTAGAACTAAAATGCCACAAAGAGGCAAATGAGAGCCTCAAGGGGCTGGATTCCCAAGTGTCTACACATAGGGTAGGACTAAAGCGCCGCAAAGGGGTGAAGGGGAGTCTCAAAGGGCTAGACTCCCAAGGGTCTACACAAAGGGTAGAACTAAAACGCCACAAAGGGGCAAAAGGGAGCCTCAAAGAGGCTGAATTCCCAAGGGTCTACATAGAACTAAAATGCTGCAAATGAGCAAATGGGAACCTCAAGGGGCTAGATTCCCAAGTGTCTACACAAAGGGTAGGACAAAAGTGCCACAAAGGGGCAAAAGGGAGACTCAAAGGGGCTAGATTCCCAAGTGTCAACACAAAGGGTATGACTAAAATGCCACAAAGGGGCGAAAAGGGGGCCTCAAAGGGGCTGGATTCCCAAGGTTCTACACGAAGGGTAGAACTAAAATGCTGTAAAGGAGCAAATGGAGCCTCAAAGGGGCTGGATTCCCAAGGGTCTACATAAAGGGTAGGACTAAAATGCCACAAAGGGGCGAAAGGGAGTCTCAAAGGGGCTGAATTCCCAAGGGTCTACACAAAGGGTAGAACTAAAGTGCCACAAAGGGGTGAAGAGGAGCCTTAATGTGATGACTTTATGAAAGGCTTGCATAGAGGGAAGCAATAGATGGCCACAGAGGAACCAATGAGAGAGAACCGCAAAGGGGCTGATTTAAAGGTTTGCACAAAATGCAAGAATGAGAGAGGCTATTGAAGCCAAAGAGGAATTTACAATAGCCTCACTGCATGAACGAGTGGTCAAGGCAGCAAGTTGAGTAGGCTACCAAGATCGGGGTGATCAGGGTAGTAGAGGTTTTAGGGCCATACGGGCCAGAATGGCCAAGATGGTAAAAGTGTTGGAAGTCATCTAGAATGGGGGGAAAGTGGTGTGTGTATGTGTTTGTTTTTTGTGGGGCCATGTGGGCTGAAAAGCCAAGGCTGGGGAATATTTTTGTAAACCACTAAAATCGGATTGATCAAGGTGGTGGGAGTTCAAAGCATCACTAAGTTTGAACAAACGTGAGTGATAGAGGCTTGTAGCACCATAATCAGAATGGTTAAAATGGCGATGATTTTCTAAAATTGTTATGGAAAGAAGGACCTAGGGCAACAATTTAAGAATGGCCCTAAGTGTGGTCAAGGCTAGGGTTTCAACATGGAAGGGCTCGCATCCGAGTGTTGTGAATGACCAAGCTAAGAAGGTAGAAGCTCCACTGGGGAAACATTGGTATTTGGCATCCACATTTGTTTGAGGACTGGGGCAGAGGGTTTGGATCCTTGCCCCCGGTCGGTACAAGAGTCCGTTGTCCGGGGCTCTCGGTGGGGTGTAGATTGTGCGGGAAACTTGCCACCAATCAGCAATGGTAAGTCAGTAGGATGACCTAAGGACTAGACCACTGGTTAGTCAGCTTGTTGAAGAGTGGCTTAGAGAAGAAGGCTACCCCTAGTTACTTGAGCCGAGCATGGACAATGTTAATCAGCTAGCCCCTCAATTGCTGGAATTTTCTAATGGTAGTGTTGCTGTTTGCTAGCTATCTTCAAGTTAGACCACTGATCAGTCCAATTTATATAAGGACCTGGGCAGAGGGTCTGGAACCTTGCCCTCAGTCGACATGAGAGTCCACTGTCCGGGACCCTAGGCATGGAGTATCTTGAACGTGGAACTTGCCACCAGTCAGTAGAGCAAAGTGTTGGAAGAGTTGGTCGGCAGACTAACCAAATGTAAGGAATTTTTTTTTATGGCAAGTGTTGGGGCTTGCTGGCTCTCTCTGGGTAAGACGGCTGATCAGTCTAGTTGAGGAATACAGGCTAAGAGCTGATCTCTCACCCGGATTGTCACCTTTATAGCCATTGTAGGTTGGCTCATGTTTTCAAGTTTCAGAGGAGAGGGCTCCCCCCACTCCTTGTCCTGCATGGCAATTGGTGGGCCGATCTTCTTAAGTTGGATAGAAGACTTGAGCTTCTATTGTGTAGCTAGTGCAACAACAATGGTGGGCATGGCATAGGCCCTGTCTTTGTCATCCAACCAGTCGAAAATAGGAAATTGGTTGTCCAGTGGCAGATCAACGTGGAGGTCATCATGTTTGAATGAAGGCAGCCGAGCGAGTGCAATCCCATGGGCAATGCACATTGCCAACCGTCAGGTTGTGGCAAGAGCCATGTCTGAGCCAAATCTCGAGGAGACACAATTGTTGTTGTGCGCGCAGGCCCAGACTACTGGTGTTTAATTTTACGGTAGGCATTTACTGCTAGATCCTCGCGGGCCGAACTGCTAGTCGGTCGACCTAAAGAAGGAAGGGACCAACAAGGAGCTCCTCCCCAATCAGCTGAGCTGGGGTAGCCTAAACTACAGCGAAGCATCATGCATGGTACTTAGCAATGGCAGCTATTAGGATTTTAGCCCGAAAGTCCGTCATCTGGGAATGGTGGACATCAAACCTTGATAGAGGCTAATTCCATTGAGGAGAAGCCAAATTCAGTTAGGGACCATGATAGAGGGTCTGTCACCTTGCCCCCGATCAGCAAGAGGACCCATTGGATAGACTTCCCGGCGGGGAATAACTTGTGCGGGGAACATTCCCCTGATCAGCGGAGATGGGTGCCGAAGTAGTAAGCAAATAGCTGGTCTGATTGATGTTTTCATTGTGGCAAGTGGCTGCTGCCAGGTCTTCATGGGCCAGACCACTGATCGGTCAGCCGGGTGAAGGGAATGACCTACGGGGAGTCTACCCACAGTCGGTTGAGTAGTAAACTTGAAAGGGTGGTCAATGAACCAACCATTCACAAAGAATTTTCCCATGGTAGGTGGTGGCACCTGCAAGTTTTGTTCAGCTTGGACTACTGGTCAGTCCGATGTAGGAAGGCGGGTTGAGGGCTGGTCCCTCACCCGAGTTGTTGTTTTTAGAGCTGCTGATCAGCATATAACTTCATAATTTAGAGAAGAGGGCTTCCCCCTCTTCCTGGTCTCTGCAACTGCTGATTGGTCAGCCCGATGGTGAGAGGATTCGTCGAGGAGCTACCCCTGATTAACTGAGTAGAGAGCTGGAAAAATTGGCCAATGGGCTGACCAATCACAAGAGATTTCCGGCTAGTAAGTGGCACCTGCTAGTTCTCCTCAACTTAGACCGCTGATTGGTCTAATGAGGGAAGGCGGGATGAGGGATGGTTCTTTGCCCGAGCTGTCATTTTCAGAACTGCTGACCAGCCCCTACTTTCAAAACTCAGAGGAGAGGGTTGTTCCCCGCTCTCCATAGCATTAGCACATATGGGGGCTTGCCCCTAGCTGGCAGAATTGAGTGCCAAGGTGATTCAGTGTCATGGCTGACTACTGATGTCTCTCTCTTTTTTATGGCAGGTGGTTGCTGTCAAGCCCTTGTACGTTGAACCACTGATCGGTTAGCTGGATGAAGGGCAAATCTGATGGAGAGGCTGCCCCCAGTTGGATAAGCTGTGGGGTCTTGTCATCTCAGACCACTGCTCGGTCTAACGAGGTATGACAGGCTAAGGGCTGATCCCTTGCTTATATTGTCCTTTTTGAGTCTTCTAAGTTCAGAAGGGAGGGCTGCCCCCTCTCCATGGCCTTTCTAGCCGCTGATTGGTTGGACTTCCTGGGGCAAGCAGAAGGTCTACACCTTCCCCTTGCATATGGTGCACTAGCATTGGGCACAGTAAGGGCCCCGTTGTTGTAGTCTAGCCAGTCCAAAGTGAAGATTTGTCGACAAGCGGCAAGATAACGGATTGTAGTCATCTACGCTTCTCCTACATACACTTAGAAGGAGTCTTAATAGGCATCGCTAGGTGGGTGTGGTCCCATGGGCAATGCATGTTGCCGATGTTGAGGTGCCAGCGGGATCCTCACTCACTCCTATTCTTGCTGAGGCTGAGGGGTGCTATAGTAGGTGTCAACACGGCAGTAGGTGCAAACACAAATATTGTGGCAGACATAGTAGGTGCCAGGGCAGCAAGTGGAGTAGGTACTGTGACTGTGGGTGCGGGCGCGGGCCCAGATCTGATGGTGATCTGATTCACCATAAAAGTCTCACGTGGGGGAGGGAATATGACATTTTCTTGGAGCAACTTGGCAGTGTCTAGGCCAAACTTTTGGAGATGCAGGATGGAGTAGCAAGTGAGCGGTAGCATTGCTATGTCCTCAGCAGCAGGTGGTGACTCCAAGACGGTGTCGAGCCAGTCCAGGAGTAACATGGTCTTTTTGCAAACTTACAGAAATTGATCACCAACGTGATTGAGCTGACGCTGCATTGTCGACATAAGTTTTCAAGTAAATGACACCTTCACAAGCCGCCACTAAACATGTAAAAAGGTTGACTTGATTAGAGTGTTTCTAAGAGGTAGTGAATGTGCACTTTCTCAGATCGCTATGGCAGAGAGACGAAGAGAAAGAGAGGTCCCACCGGGCGTGCCAATTTGTGGGAACCTCGAAAATCTTTTTGTTTTCTTCTTTGAAAAGATTTCTTGTTTTTGTATGTTTTGAAATATCGACATCCGAATTTTCTAGTAAAGTAGGTGATAGACCATAAAAATACTAGATAGTCCAAGTGATATTAAAGTAGTAGAGAACCGAGGTTCGGGTTCTGTGAAAATTTTTTGACCTCTCTCCATCGGATGGTGCGAATAACCGATGTTCATTTACATCGAGCAAACACTCGAACACCCTTGATTAATTGTCATAGCGATCTTATTTGACGAGAGCGTGCACATCCACAACATATAAAGAACACAAAGGGCCCTGGCCTTTTAGGCCCAATGAGATGCAAACAAGTTTGATTAGATTTTGTTTGAAGTTGATTTATGTTTGATTTAAGAATGGATTTTGATGTGGTTTGAAATGTTAATTTCAGATTTCAATTTGATTTAGATTTGAATGTTATTTGTTTTGAGCTTGTTTGGTTTGTTTGGTTTGTTTTACTTCAATTGGTTGAAGTTTATTTTATTTTTTTTGTTTGGACATGATATTTTAGATGTGTTGATCAATTTTGACTTGTTTAAGTTCAATTGACATGTGTTGAGTCATTTTCATGTTGTTTTCTTATATCGGTTGGTGTTTTAATACCAATTCGGGTGTGTTCGGTACGTTCTAGGTCGGACACTGGACAGAAACAAACTGATACTTGCACTTGTCGATTTACCGACGTTCGCAAGATTTCAAATTAACGGCTAAATTAAGTAGAATCGACCCGAGGTGTGGGGCCCACGAGTGGACGGGACCGAGGTAGTTTGACCACTACCCGAGTTTAGGACGCTCAAATCCAAACACTGATCTAGTAGAATCGAAATAGGTTCACTCAAACTCACGCCGACAATGATTTCGAATTTACTAGCTAGGTACCTATTCACTCGAGCGACACGGCAAACGAACGAATAATAAATAAGCAGGAGTAAAGCAAAGGGAGAGTATGAGTCGTACCTCCACGCCGTGGCGTGGGTGTCGTCCACTTAGCTACTCTCGCTCCAACCGATTTTATCTTCTCGTTGTTCTCTTGTTAGTCGGCCTGTCTCGAATCACGTGCCTCAAGGTGTGTTAAAATCTGGACGTCTCGAATCACATGATGGTTGACGTGACTTGACGGTACACTAATTTGACACTGATGTGACTGACGCGACGTCTAATTAATGCGACTTAAAATACGTGTACAAACTGAATCTGACTTCCTAAAATAAGAATACAATTTGGACTTGACTTCCTAAAATAAGAATACAATTTGGACTTCACTACCTAAAATAAGAATACAATTTGAACTTGACTACCTAAAATAAGAATACAATTTGAACTTGACTACTTAAAATAAGAATACAATTTGAACTTGACTACATAAAAGAAGAATACAAACTGAACTTGACTACTTAAAATACGTACACATTCATTGAACCGTAATTAATATCTCAAAATACGTGTACGATTTGACATTGACACGACCTGATGTGGCGTAAGTATAATAATATTATTATCTAACTTCCTAATGAACATAAACTCATAAATATCTCCTTCTTTTTTATCTTTTTTTACAATATTTTTTTTAACACAGATCGCTTTTTCTATTTTTTTTCACAGACAACTTTTCTCTCTTTTAACTACCTTTTTGTTCCTTCTTTTTTTTTTCAACCGACCCTTTTCTCTCTCTCTCTTTTTGAACTCTTTTTTTTTTCAACAAACTCCTCTTTTCTTTCTTTTCTTTTTTTTTGAAACAGCCTCCCTTTTTATTTTTTCTGGTCGGTTCTGGACAGAACCGCCCTTTTTCTTTTTTTTATACATCGAAGCCCTGTTATAGTAACACGGGTTACTGTAGCGTGTACTGTAGCAATAATGCTATAGTACCCCCTAAGTTGATTTTAGCTACAGTACCGGGCTTCTCTCCTGCGCGCAAAGCGCCTGTTCAGACGGCGGCTACGGCAATTGGCAGCGGAGGCGTCGTTGGCGGCAACTGAGGGCAGTGGAGGCGGCGGCTACTGGAGGAGGCGGCGATGGCGGCCAAAGATGGAGGCGACGGCAGCGGCATTGTCGGCAGGAGGTGCTGACGGCGGCGGCGACCGGAGAAGGAGGCAGCTGGGGTGGCAGCTGCAGGAGGTGGGGAACGCGGCGGCGGCGGCGGCTGAACCGGCAGCTGCAGGGGATGGCAACGGAGGAGCTGGCGGAGGGGGCCGGTGAAGCCGGCGGTGGTGGCGCTGTCGCGTGGAGTTGCTGGCGATGACGACGGAGGGCGGGGACGATGGCAACGTGCGGAACGAGAGGAAGGGAAAATACCGGACTTAACCGGGGATGGGAGAAGTGGAACCGGACAGGGCAGTGGCCTTCCGGGGAAGAGGCAGTGGCGACCAGCCTGGCGGACGGGCCTTCTGGCGGGCGAAGCAGGGAGAAGGGGGGAAGGGAAGGAAGAAGATGGCCGGACCTGGTCCGGGGGGGAAGGAGCTCATGGGAGCACTCAAAACTCTCTTTTTTTCACTCAAAATTCAGCATATGTACATATGGGGGTGGGGGTCCTTATATAGAGGTGTGGAATACAAAATTTAGAATAAACCCAAAATTTCCCCACAAATACATAAAAACCTTTAATCAGCCTAAATTGCTTAAATATATTTCCTAATAGCACCCGATATCGACTAATCGTCTCCGATCCATAGTGTCTATGTTCAGACGGCGACGTCGGTATACTCGGTTCGGATTGAAACGGATCCGAGCTCGGGTGTCCTCACCAAAGAGTTTATTTAAGAAGGGGATCCTGTATCAGTCCGTATCAGACGTATCGTCCATATTGGATTCATATTGACCGTATTAGCTGATACGTATCAGTCAAAGTGAATCGATCTGCTCCCCATGCCCAACACTTCCTTGGAATGTATGGCATATAAAGTATAAAGCATTGCACCATCAAGTTTGAAAAAGTGAAGAAAATCATCTTTGATTTGAAAGATTAAGCACTCAGTTAACATTTTCTCAACAGAATGAACAACAACCAGGAGATTCAAAATCCCTATATGCAATACAACTTAGTCAACAATTCATGGACCAGAAATCAAAGTAACCATTATGTTGACGGCAAATTACTTCCTTTGCTATACACTTACTTCTCCCATGTTGTATACTGCAAGCAAGGGAAACATCTCCGAAGGTATGCCAAAAAACACATTTGTGAATAATATCACTGCATGCCAAGTGACTAGAAGGAATATCTACATAATATAAAAATGGATGAGAATAGGTGTACACCATGTTCCAAAGATCCTAGCATGACAGCTTACATGATGGTTCTGACCCTTCTGTTGTGACAACTTGCAGATAGTTGACTCTATACTCACTACAGATTGAATGCTAATCTGAAATGCTGATGATGGACACCTCTCTTCCCTGCAATGTGGCAGACACCTCTCTTCCCTGCAATGCAGTTGGATGCGTAAGTAGCCCATGGTTTCCCATCTAACAAGATCTTGCGAAAATCTTAGTCTTGTGCTGACCATGAGCTTCAAGAGTCTTGCACTGGTCATGAGATTCGAGACCTTATAAAAGCAGCATGGCAGCCACTTTTGGGAGAGGAAACCAGTAGGGAGAGGGGAGGCAGGAGAAGGAGAGAGAAACCATTGGAGTGGAGAAGCCTGGCAGAGGGGTGGCACAATGGCACAGCGGAGTGGGTGGGAGTCTTCCAAACCATATCAAGAGGGAACAATGAGTGTCCCCATCTCGATCTGCCTGACCACACACAGATCTAGGGCTACTGGAACCAACCTGGTCCAATAGATCCAGATGGGACCCATCTTTTATGTTGCTCTGTCATGCTGCCGCATTCTAGCAGCCTTGTCCCCCCCCAGCAGGCTACCCATCCTTGGAACCCTTCTCCAGTCATCCTCCCCACCTGCTGCTTTACCAAGCCCGACAGATCAGGATGCACTGCGATCACACAAAGTAGCCTCACACTGGCCAACCACTCTACTGCAGCCATTTCTGCTCCTTGGCCCATCTGTGTGATCCTCCAACCTATATTCTGAAAACTTGTCTCACCAAATATCCCAAGATGTCTCTAACATAATTTGTTCTCACTAATCATCCCATAAAGAAGTCGCGATGCGAGAGGAATCCCGATCCAAATCGAGAAAATAAAATCAAAAAATTCTGATTCCGATTATGATTCAAATTCTGATCCCGATTCTGGATGATTCAGCCCAATTCTTTTTATAAAAGGTTTTTTAAAAAAAAAATCCAATTAGGATACGATCCCAACCGATCCAGCCAATTCCGCCATGATTTTTATCTTGGATCTCCCCTCTGAGTGAAAATCGGATCAACATAGGCCGATTCAATCCGGATAGGCCGATTCTACAATCTATGATCCTTGACATCCCCTTTCCCTGCTCACTTTCAACTTCTCCCAGTAGAGAGAAATTTTTTTCTACCTAAAACTGGATGGAGAAAGCTAGCATAAGGACATTATAGTTAATAGTAGTTGTCAAAGATCCCAGTAAAGAAATACACAATTAATTTGGTTCAATTCAATGTTTGGGTAAATAACCCAGAAAAGTACAATAGTGTCCTCAAGGATATCTTCCCTAAACTCCTTACTAAAGCATACGAGTGTTAACAGAAGATTTCATAAAGTATAAACAAACTGAAACCAAAGCATTACTCCCTCATGGACAGAAATAAATGTAATTGATTCAGAATAGCAATCAAGCCATCTAGCATACTGAAAAATAATGCTATCTTGGTAACAAACAAACTGCATATCAGAGTCAAACCTGTGGAAGGGGCAGCACTGCAAGAAAATCAACAATGAAGTGCCACTTCAAATACCGCTTAGCTATCTGTGCACGATCTATAACAAGTTCACCTCTACCAAAAACACGTGACGATGGGGCAATGTAAGCAGTTCGGAACTGAAAATAAATCCGAATGAGATAAAATGCATCAATAATTGTCCGCACAGTGGTAGCCGTGATAGCCAACCTCCTATCTATTCCGAGGCAATAATGCACTTTGTTAACAATTGGAGCATAAAAGAATAGAGGATCAACAGATACTGCAAGAATACACGATATGACAAAGAGTTTATTCCATATTTGAAGAAATTTATCTTGTGGATCAAATATCCTTTTCTCAGACACCTTAAGATCCTCAGGAAATACAGCCCTAGAAACACCAAAACGAAGTGAACGACCAAGTGACTTGAGTCCTTCAGACCCCTTCCTCATTCCTTTCCTAAAAGACTTTGGATCATTGCCGGATGAATAGCCCAACCCATCAATGCTGAAACCACATCCGCTCATTCTGCCAGCATCAGAGCATAAAGATCGTTTTGGATCCAAGTCATCCAACCTGGGATAATTGAAAAAAAATAAGAAAAAGATATGCAAGTCAATAAAGTCATTAATGCAAGTCATAACATTCAGAGGAAGTGACAAATGCATGATATATAGCAAAGTGGCATGTGAAATTTCATGAAATTGAAATTAAAGAAAAAGGAATAATACATAAATACATGTAATGCGGAGTATGTAACTCGATACCCTAAAATTAAGAATTTCAAATAAATACACTAAAACATTGTCTATGCTACCATTACATTCCATTTCGAATTAGACCTGATCCATTTGTCCATAGAACTCTTTACCCGATCAAAGACATTTTTCAAGTGATTCGTTTTGTCTAGTGTAATTCTGACCAATTGATCTACATCAGGCAATAAACAATGTGGTTTTCATCAGAGCTGATAGACCTGAATACTTGCTTTTGTTCATTTTATAACAGTTTTACCATGAGTATCCAAGTTAAGTTTATTGTAATGCAGATGCCCGGTTACTGGCGCAATGATAGAAGGTTATCATACAAGTGCAAATATCATCCCAATAATACATGAAAGAACTCATAGTCCTACAATAAATGAAAAACATGAGTTGCAATAGCCCAAACAAAAATTTACGCGGCATTCCAATGAGATGTAAGTAGAACCCCAGATCACAAGCTAGTAATTAACATTGATATTGCTTAACTCACTAAGTTTTTTTATTGTTCAGTCAAAAAGTTCACATATACATCTCATGCATAATTCATGACATTCACATAAAAATATTTGCGCAAAAGTGTGAAGCCTTTATATAACAATGATTACAAAATTTTGACTATTAAGCTGTTACAAGCATGAACATCAATAAAAGATTTAAGAACCTCAATCATTAAGCCAACCTAGCTCTATATTGTCCCACAGCTCCATCACTGGTCATCCCACTCTTCCTCAATAAGCCATAATCTACATCCTGGTTGTTGCATTGTAGCATCTGCCAAAACATTCATCGCTGAGTTACCCTTGAAGCTTCTTGACATGTACTGATCTTGGGATGCCGATGGGAAGTATTGGAGTCATTCTCCTGAACAGGACTGTAAACTAGATCAAAGACTACATTGGGCATAGGGCAAAACGCATACTTCTTTATGACCGAATCTAGATTCATTGATTTATAAATATGGGCTATGTTAAGAGTAAAAATCAATATTATTAAATCTGACTGTGGATATATTACAAATCAAGTTTCCTCGAGGGCTGCTGTTGGCACAAAAAAATCAGAAAAGGGAAACAATAAATCAGAAATTTTTCAGAAAAAAAAATGTCCTGATTTTAGCCAGTCTGAAAGCAAAGAAGAAACAAAACAAATCAAGCACAGAACCAGTCCTGCAGAACCCAAGGAAGAAGAGAGGAAGAAAAAAAACACACCAGGAAAAAAAAGAACAGAAAAACCTGTTCTCAGAACAAACAAAGAGCGGAAAAAATCTTCCAACCATTCCTATTTCCAATAGGACTCCAATCATTATTTCACTTGGATTCCAATCAGAACTCCATTGAGATTCCAATCATAATTTCACATGAATACCAATCCAAATTCAATTGGGATTCCAATCATAACTCCCCTTGGATTCCATTGGGATTCAGCTCATAATGTCACTTGGATTCAAACTCAAATTCCAATTCCAATTCCAATACTACTATAATTCAAATTCTAATCCTAGTTGGAATAAGCGTAAATTGAAATTATTCTCTCAAAATTCAAAAACTTGGGCCAAATTTCGAAGAGTTGGGATAAATTCAAAATTTTATAACAAAAATTAGATACAAAAAATCAACTTAAATATTTCTGAAATTTCAGGAATTTAACTCATAGAAATTTCTAAAAATCAGATTGTCTCCCAGAAATCAAACTAATTAGTTGTTGGCACCTAAGTTTTGCAATAATCAAACCCCATCAGACGTGGGGTCAAAGCACAATTTGACCAAAGTCCCGCCAGCCTTCTACAGAAGGAGGAGAATCCACCGGAGAGGAAAGAAATGGTGAAAAGGGAAGGAAACCGGAAGGGGAGAGGCTCCGGCAGCATAATCCACCTTTAATCGAATCCCATTACAAGTCAAACTCCTCAAAGGAAGGGAGTCCCATAAGGAAAGGAAATCTACCGAAAATGAGCAAGCCGGTGAAAGAGGGAATCAATTCCAAAAATTTTGGGAGTCCTCCAATTCCGTATCGGAGCTGGATGCCATGTTCGGAAGGTCTCTAAATGGAAGAAGGGGTCTTCGAGGCCTATAAAAGAAGCCGTGCGGTATCGAGAGAAAAAAAGGGGGGCAGGAGGGGAGGAGAGTCGACCTTCTCCATCGTCCGCAAGCGCAGCCGTCGCTTCCCCTGTCCTCCGATGCCGTAGCCGTCAAGGGAAGCTCCTGCCGCCTCTGTTCGGGCCTCCATTCTCTTCTACAACTCCCGGCGGCATCACCGACACCACTCGTCGCCATTGTTAGGGTCGTCGAGGCCGTCGAAGCCCTCTCTCTTATCCCCGTCGCGTCGGCGTCCCCGGTTTCTCCTTCCAGCAGCCACCGTACCCTTTTTCGGTCACCGTAGACGCCATAAAACCCTGCAACCTCCTCCAGCAGCATCGCAGAGGGCCCCTGCTTCCCTTAGATGAGCCGCGAGAGCTTCCTCAAGTCTCCTTGCCATCGTGAGCCGCCGAGGTCCTCGATCGGGTTCCGCCGCTGCCGGATGTCCGTCTCCGCCGCGTCCGGGTGATGGCCGAAGGAAGAAGCCATCGAGGAGGCACTGTAGCGGGGGAAATAATTCCCCCCAAACCTACGTCCAGCGTGGAAAAGCAGCGGGCCCACTTGATGAAGAAAAAATGCAAAAAAAAGGGAACCGACCGGGCGAAGCCGGCCGGTCCCGCAAAGGTGGAAGCCGGTTCAGAGCAGTACCAGGCCGGTTCCAACGGTGGATCCGATGAGCATGTCTGCTGAACACAACACCCTGTGCACACAGTGTAGGGCCCTTCAACAAAAAATTAAAAAAAAACATCATAAATTAAAAGGACCTTCACCCTGAGACCGTGGGATGGCCATGCGTTAAACCATATGTCAATGAGGTGACGTCCTTGGGAGGTCCTCCACAAGTCTTTACGGACCGGAGCTACTTTCCCTTAAAATTTTAATAATTGTGGGGTTAACTTCTGATTCCCCAAAGTTCATTCAAATTTAAATCTCTTAACGCCTATAAAGAGGCCGCGTGGGGTTTTTTTTTCGTGGGGTCGATTTTCGATGCCCAAAATTCATTTGAGATAAGTTTCATAATGCTCACAAAGGGCTACAAGAAATTTAATCTTAAAAAATTGTTATGCGAGTTATTACCTGAACTCCAAAGTTTTGTATGCCCATGTAAAGCCATGAAGAAAATAAACTCGGAGTTAAGTTTTGTGGAATATCTCCATACAGGCAGGGTATTCATGTGCTTCTGTTAATATTTTTTTTCTCTTTCTTTTCACATCCCAAAATCCAATTTAATTTAAATAAATTCAAAGGGATTCCAAATTAAATAATTTCGATTTAAACCTAATCAAGTTAAATCACAACACATGTAAATCAATTTTAACAAAAATGATTAAAATAGCAACCTATAAATAAAACTCAACTTCTCAAAAATAAACAAAATCAAATTTCCAAACAAATTTTAATAAACAAACCAAATCCAAAGACAAGTAAAGCAAATTTAAATCAAACTTCTTAAATTAAAATTCAAACACCAATCAAATTCAATTCAAATCCAATTCTTAAATTAAACTCAAGATAATCAAACAAAATTAAACCAAACAAACTTCATTTCAAGCCAAATTTGACTTGAACAAATTTAAATCAATCCAAATCAATTTTTTAAATCGAACCTTAAAACAAATTGACTTTAACCAAACAAATTTAAAACAAACTGGAATTAAATCAATCCATAAACAACTTTTAACTCAAATCAATTCTAACCAAATAAACCCAAATTCAAACCAATTTCAATCAAGTAAACCAAATTGAATAAACTCAATTTCAAACCAAACTTCTTAGGCAAAACTCAAAACCTGCAAATTCAAAATCAACTCAAATCATTTCACACAAATCCAGGAACTGTCAAATTTAAAATTCCCAGAAGTCTAATTAAAATTCATAAAACAAATGGATTAAATAAGATAAACTCATGCCAAACAAACCATTCGAAAATTAAACAATAAATAAACTGTTTCAAACTCAAACCAAGTTGAAATCAACAAACAAATCCAAATTGAATCAAACTTAAATCAATAAGCAACTCAAATAAATTAATTTAATTAAAATGAACGGATCAAATTTCAACCCAAGCCAAAGCAATTAATAAATCAAATTCAACAAATAAAACTCAACTCAAATTAAATTCAAACAAATCAAACCGAAGTTCAACAAAAAAAAACATTAAATGTTTGCCTTCCATCAAATTCCTGGGGTGTTTTCTCCTGTGTTTTGTGTGAATGTTTATTTTGTGGATGCATTGTCTTCTATTCCAATGGATTGCTATGACACTCAATCAAGGGTATTCGAGTAATCTCGATGTAATTAACGTCGGATCTTCGCACCATCCGACGGGGAGAAGTCAAAATTAATTTCAAAGAACCTAACAACCTCAAATTATAATTTTATAGATATCATTGACCCTATTTTCCTAAAGAATTCAATACTAAGGTCAAATCAAATATAATTCAAAGTCCAAATGGAAAATGAATTTCCAAAATCCATCTTACATCTTTAAATTTTGAGGTTACATCATTAGTCAAAAATCATCCGATTATGAATAAATTATTCCTGGAACCATTTTTTTCTAAAAATTCTATATCTTTTGGACTCCAAAAATAAATGTTTTGCAATTTTTAAGCCATTTTCCTTCAAGAAAATCCGTAAAATATAAAATTATTTCCAAAAATATATACAAAAAATATTAAAAATATTATGAAAATATAAAAATATCATGCTGCATCTCCTCCCACATTGGTTGACGTGGGTCCCACCAAAAGGATAAAACCCTAACAAATAGAAAAATAACACTATTTCATCTCCAACCAATCTCATCTTCTGGTAAGAGCATATAAGCCCAGACATAGGCCGCTGAGCAGCCACCCCATCATCATTTCCTCTAAAATAACAGCCCTAGCCCCCAGGTGTGGTATCAATATGTAGGAAATCAGTGTCCCAAAAATCTTCTAAAGTGTTGATATAGAAGTTACCCTATCACTTCAAAGAATTAAACAACTTTTTTTTATTTTGTTGTGGTTATCCTCGGTTCATTAAAATTTATTTTTTTCCACCTAACTTCCGATATTTTAGTGTTAATTATATAAAGCAAACACTCAAATACCCATATTTAACTGTCATAGCAACTTTGGTAGTTGTAAACCCTCATTTTTTATTCAAGAGATCAAAATTCCTTTCGATTTCCATTATTTGGAAAAGAATTTTGATTATCTTTGTCTACCATTAACCACTATGAAAATAGGTGATATTACATAAAAGTATTATCTCATATATGATATGCATAAAAATATACATGCTGAGATTTTGGGTTCGTTAATATATGCCTTTGGACCTCTCTTCATCAGACTTGCGAAGTATCGGTATTAATTATATTGAATATGTTTGAATACCTTTGATTAACTGTCACAAACAACTCATTCATTGGAAAGCAAGGGTGGAAATATGGGAATCAGAATCGGCACGCACCAAATCAATGCAAATCAAATTTATAGGAATTGGCCAATTCTTTGAGAGGAAAATCGATTCGAAATCGATCCTAATCGGTCATTTTTTATTTTTTCACGGTAAAAAATTCAAAAATCACTAAAATTCATAAATTCATAAAAAAATTAAAAATATAAAACACTAATATAACATAGTTCCGTGAGATTACAATAAATATTAAAAAAAGGAAGTATATTTTAATAGCAATGATCATTTCATTAAATAATGTTAACACGATACAAATAAAAATTGACATTCAATAAAATGGTATATCTTTCTTTCACCACCATATATGGCCACCATCTTCATCCTCATTCTTTGTATTCTCCAAAATGCTCTACTGAGATCTATCTGTCATGATCGGCCTGTATCTATATAAAAATAATGAATTGGCCTTTTGAGAGAAATTGTAGACATCATCCTAAGGGTCCAAAGGTGTAACTAGATTATAAGGGTGGAAGTCCTGAGGGAGTTCTGGATAATTTGCTGCAGCATATTGATCAAAGAAGCCTTGATTCCAACCATGGTTCACCGGGTCGCGACCCGGGCTCGACCCGGTCGATTTTGCCCCCGACCGGCATAGTCGCGACCCGGTCGGGCCAACCCGGCCAGTCGGGTCAAGGCGGGTCGTGCAACCCGGCGACCGGGTCATGCGACCCAGCCAGATGACCGTTGGCAACGGTCTGCTAAGGGGCTCTCCTTACCCTCACTCAATGCTCTCACTCTCATTGCTTTCATTGCTCTCAAATTTTGCTCAACATTGTACTCTTTTCTTCTTCATTTACTTAAAATTTTTCATTAAGTACTTCATTAGTTCATTTAGTATATTTATTTAATACTTGTTTCATTTATTAGTTACTTAATTAGTTCATTCTTTTTAATACTTACTTCCTTACTTAAATAGCTAGTTAAGTAGATATTTAGTTAGATATTTAGTTTAGTAGTTACTTAATTAGATAATTAGTTAGAAGGCTTAGTTAATTATTTAGTTAAATAATTAGTTAGTCATTTATTTTACATAATTAAAATTTTACTTAGATAAGTAGTCACTTACTAACGTCATTAGCTTTTTAAATAGTTAATTACTTACTTAAGTAATTATTTAGAAAAAATGTCTTCTCCAAGCCAAACAACCCAAACTACCGGCACGACCCAGAGTGATCCGACTTAGTTACATTGCAACTTGATCTGCATGGTGGAGAGAAAAGTGCAATGTAAATATTGTGACAAAGTTATATTCGGTGGTATTTACCGTTTGAAATTTCATCTTGCAGGCATGAAGAAAAACGTTCTTTCTTAAAGAAGAATATCACGATGCCTCTAGCTATGCATATGATTCATCTCAAGGCTCTTAGTTCCCTATATATGTCCAAGAGTATTATGGAATGAATTATATGGAATCATCAGATACTTCGATCCAATTGACTTATAACCATAGTTGTCAAGGCGCCCGCCTAGGCGGCAAGGCGCCTTTCCAAAGGCGCCTTGCCAGGGCGCCTTGTCTAGGGCCAAAAAGGCGCCCAATGCGCCAGCCTAGGCTCCCAAGGTGCCCAGGCAAGGCACCTTGGGTATTTTTACATCATTAAAAAAAGTTTTTAAGGGGTTTTTCTCCCTTGATACCTCTCACAAGGGACACTTATTTAATGATAGTTTGAATACATTAATATATTGTATTATCACTTATACTACCATACATATCCGCGACTACTCTGTGCTCCCCCCATTTAATAATATTATAACAATATTTTACCATCACTTATACTAATGCACATATATAAATTTTATAATCATAAATGAGTTATATACTTAAATTTTTAAAAAATTTATTTAACTTTCTTCTCTTTCACACACACATCATATTTACTTATGTGCATTGATAAAACACTCATATTCAATTATAGCATAACAAATATAATTATATTTATGTTTTTTTATATATAACAACCTGCAGACTCAGTCTTCCTTGAATACCGCCTTGACCACCTAGGCGACGCCTAAGCGGCCGCCTTGTCGCCTAAGCGGAATCGGTACCCTTCAACGCCTTGGGCGCCTTGTCGACTTGACAACTATGCTTATAACTATGGTGACTCCTTTGAATCAAGTCTTATGATAGTTTACCAAAGGACTGACGAACATAATCATCATGTATATATGTATCAAGCTTTATATTCAACCCAAATGACATGGGGAAAGTACATAAACTACCTACAAAATATAGAACATGTCACATTGAAATAAAGTTGATGAATTATTTGTTTAAATAATGTCATTTATTTCTCTTATTTTTCTGTATTTTTTAAAAAAAATCATATTTTTTTTATTTTTTTATTTTTCAAAAAAATATTAAAATAATGTGGTCGCGACCCAGTCAGACCGGGTCAGCCTGGGAGTCTCGCGACCTGGTCACGACTCACAAACCTGCCTACCTTGATTCCAACATTGGCTTCTTCTACTAGAATGCTATCTCTATCCCAAAATCATCTGCCCTTACCGCATAGATCAACATTCTCCTCCACCACCTCCACTTGAAAACCCCCTACACTTTGTTGTTGGGTAGGGGTCAGGGGGAATGAACTTTTCTTCATCATTATCATCAGAGGAAGGTGTATGGATACTGTCAATTAGACTGACAGGTCCTTGCCTAATCTCCAACTTTCTTTTTTTAATGCTTCCATTGTTTTTGTTTGTGATAAAGAACTCCCAAATCCTATGCTATGTTAATATACCTTTTTCAATTGTAAGAAGCGACTCAAACTAACTACCATGGTCTTTATCTTCATCTTGGTAAGAGTTGATTCCAAGACTTGTGTTGAAGCTAAGGATGAGGCTAAAGTTGGGGCTAAAGTTGGAGTAGCTGAAACTTCCTACTGCATACCTTCATCTTCAAGATGAACATCATCTAGTTCTCCTTCAGTCCATGTATGATCTTCAGGATTAAACTCTGAAAGTGCTATCTCTACCTTCTCCACTCACGAGACAAGTGAGTGCTCATCTTGAAAAAGTAGTCCACATCAACATCGAAAGCAAGTGATTTTTGTGCTTATGCTAGAGCCCTTTCTTTATATGGACTACATGCAACTCATACAAATCTTTGTTCCACTATTTATGATGGTTTTTTATGTTATTTATTCTAAATTGCATGTTGTAGTGGAGAACACTAATTTCTCTAAAATGTCAGATGTTAGTGTATTATTCTCTTTATATGAATAAGACTAAATATACTCCAGTTCCTCTCCCATTGGGGGGAACTAGTGCTTTGACTAAGAATTCAAATTATAAATGATACAAGTAGATTCTAACGCATAGTGGAGGGGATTGCTCTGGTCTTCCCTGGATTCTGACACACGGTGGAGGGAGTTGGAGGAAGAACCGTTAACTCCTTATTTTCCAGTATCTCAAGCATCCACCTTGATTTTTGTTGGCTCTTTGCTATGCTGGATGCCTCCCATTGGCGGAGGGTTCCATCAAGACCAAGTCAAGCCCAGGGTGGAGGAAAGATGCCTTGGATGTGTTTCCCTCTCTCTCCCTACATTGTAGGAGCATCTGATGAAGTTTCCTTTGACCTCAAGCAGAGGATCATGGTTGCCGAGTGGGAGATATTTCCATCGGATCTCCCACTCATTTAATGGTTGGATGCCTCCCAATGGCAAAGAGTTCCCTCAAGACCAAGTCAAGCCTAAGGTGGAGGAAAAGATGCACCGGATGTGTTGCCCTCTCTCACTACATAGTAGGAGCATCCGATGGAGCTTCCTTTGACCTCAAGAAGAGAATCGCGGTTGCCAGGTGGGAGATATTTCCATCAGATCTCCCACTCATTTAAGAGCTTCAATAGCTGCTCTCTTTGAACTAAGATCTCCACTAAATGCCGCATGATCCATTGGCATACATTAAACATCATATCCTATATGTTAGGATCATTTAACTGATGCAAAAATAGCCATAGAATAGACCCAACTAAAATGACAAATGGATCTAATTTCATGCATCTTCATAACCCATAATCATAAGCATGTTAATTATGTCAAAATCCTAGCATTTTGATTTGATCTCCATCAACCAATCCTGACTCTTGGATATTTCGAAAATTGCATCTTCTATGACTGGCACATAATTCATCTTATTTACATGTGAAGCATATATTTAAATGACCCCGTTGGTCAAATAATTCTCTAATTGACACTTCTATGCCACAGATATCATCTTGACCTATTAAGATCATCCATTTGATTGACACATTTAATCATAGTCATTAAGTCTTTCATTTGACTATTCTCGTCATAAACAACAATATTTTATATTTTATATATTTTATACATAGTTGGACCATAAATTCTCTAAATTTTCCAAATGGGCCCGAGCTTCATCAATATTGGCACAACATCATGTGTCATCATCAATTAGATATTGGGCCTGATTCATGCCATTTGTGGCCCAGTGAACATAAGATATGAAATTATTATATTTGGATCCAATTTTTGGTATTAGTGACCCAATAATCGGAACATATGCTAAACTTGGCATCTTGGCCCATTTTCTGACATCTATAAGCATGAAATATAGTGTATTGACAATTTGGGCCCAATTTATGCTCACCGTGGCCCAATAAACATAAATTAAGCCACATGTGCCCACTTTGTATCAAGTCCAATAAACATCAAATATATTAAATTTGACATTCATGCCACCTTTATGCTACTTGTGGCCCAATAATCATGAAATATAGTGCATATGGCATCCGGACCTCTCTTCTGACATTTATGTTCCATGAAATATGATGACTCTAACATTTGGGTTTCTCATTGATCATACTGAGCCCATTAAGTTTATTGGACATTGACTCAGGCCCATTTAGGGCCAACCTTATGTCAATTCCATTTAATTTCCCTCAATACGTATTTATTTACATATCACGAAGTCCTAATCCAATTAAGACTAAGGAGAGAGGGCAGTCCCTATTTTGAGCATGAGTGGAATCCGGATCCTATTAAGGACCCATTAAGGAGAGGATCTATTACTTAGCTCCATGTAACATCTCATCCATTGGATCTTGTGTCCATCATTATCTCATGATCACCTCATCATTTAATATCATTCAATCATAACCATTCATTACTTAAATAGGATCCGGATCCTGTTAAGGACCCATTAAGAGTAGGATACTGATGTAACCTCAAAAATCTCTAAATTTTGGTTTTGGAAATTCATTTTCCATTTGAATTTGAATTAGATTTGATTTGACCTTAGTATCGACTTTGTAAGAAAATACATGGTATTCTAAAAAAGTACTAACTAGGGTCAATGATATGTGTAAAATTATGATTTGCGGTTGTTAGGTTCTTTGAAATTGATTTTGACCTTTCCCTGTCGGACGGTGCGAAGATTCGATGTTAATTACATCGAGATTACTCGAATACCCTTGATTAATCGTCATAGCAATCCATTGAAATAGAAGACAATGCATCCACAATAAACATTCACATACACACATAGGAGAAAACAACCCCATGAACTTGATGGAATGCAAGCATTTGATTTGTTTTGAATTTAGTTTGATTTTGATTAAAATCGATTTGAGTTGAATTGGTTTGAATTTGATTTGTTGATTGCTTTTGGTTGAAGTTATTTGAATTGCTTATTGATTTAAGTTTGATTCAATTTGAATTTATTTGTTGATTTAAACTTGGTTTGAGTTTGATTTAGCAAATTGATTTGTTCAATTAATTTGAGTTTGTTTGGTTTACTGGTTTGGAGAATTGGACTTTCTTACCGGTTTCTGATTGGTTCAACCTAGTTTGAGTTGGGTTTGTTTGATTAAAAATGGATTGAATTTGATTTGGGGAAATTAAATCTGTTTTGATATTTGACTGATTGTTTTATCTTTGGATTTGATGAGTTGATTACAATTTGTTATTTATTCATTAACTTCGATTTTTCAGATTGTATGGACTGATTTAGGTTTTATTGATTTGAGGAAGATTTGATTTGAATGTTTGTTGACAAAATCAGCTTGGATTTGATCTTTTATGTGTTGATTGTGATTTAAATGTGTGTTCTTTTAAATTGATTTGATTTATTTGGAAGTCTCTCTTTAGGATCATGTTTCATTTAATTTAAACCAACTTGGGCTTCTGTTGCAGATTTAACCGAACCTGAAGTTTGCAAGTATTTTCAGTTCCCTTGAACCTTACAGATTTTGAAATGTATTGATTTTGTACAGATCTCAGATTTTTCAGATTTAGGACTTTTACAGTTTCAGATTTGCTTGGGTTTGGATTACTTAGAGAAATTTGATTTGATTTAGCTTGAATTTGAACTCATCTTGGAATTTTGGTGAGAACACTGAATTTTGATCTATGATTCCGGTTTTAAGGTTTGATTGACAGGTTATGGCTTGTCACCTGATTTTGTTGGAGTTGAATAGAATTTGTTGGTTGTATTTGGAACAAGTAGGGGGCTGCTGTACAGATTGGGGTTTACGGTTCTTCAATTCCAGTTTTTTTTAGTTCTGATTTTTATTTGTTATGAAGTTCAGATTTTAAACCCCCGGTTCTCAGAGTTTCTTAATTTTCAGAGTTACATGTTTCAGATTTCAAACCTCCTGAGCTCAGATTTTGTACATTCCGATTTCTTCAGATTCACCATTTCATAAGTTCAGATTTTTTTACAATTTAAGCTGCAGATTTAGATTCACAGTTTTTTTTATTATTTCAGATTCACAGGTTCAGCTTGAATTCCAGATTTTTAGATTTTTACAACTTCAGATTTTTAGACTTTGTTTATGTCATTTTTTTTTGCCTTCCAATTGATTTCATGCAATTGTTCTTCCCTTGTAGCATAAACATGTGCACCGAACATGAATTTTCATTTACTTTCTCAATATGAGACATGATTTACAATTATGACCAGAAACTCGGTCCTTGAATACTTGATGGATTTGTCATTTCATGGGCGACATGTACCCGTTCTTGATAGAGTTATGGACATCCCCCACTGCTTTGAGATTGAATACATCCGGCTTTTGATAAGCTTGTGGGGACTCATCTCACAATTTATGAACCTCATTAGCTCATAGTTTGACATATCGGCATGTTGATCATGCACAGCCTTCCCATGGCATAATGGGTAAATAACTCCCTCTTAGGGCATAGTAAGACATTGGGGTCTTTTTAATAGACCTTTGTATGTCTACCTTAAAGGGTCAAGGGACGTGCTTAAAGCTGGCCCATTGCTTTCCCTATTTGTTCTAAAATTCTTTTAAGTTTAGCCAAGACCATGTGGCGGGTTTTTAGCCGGCCAGATGCTCGTCTCGGTTTGTTGAATTAATTAATAGATTTTTATTTAATTTCTGTTTATTGTTTATTTTATTTTATTTTTGAATTATGGGTCAAGAGGCGTGCTTAAAGCCGACCTATTACTTTCCCATTTATTTTGATTCTTTTAAATTATGCCGAGACCATGTGGCGGCATGGATTGCAGAATCGACCGATCCGGATCGGGATCGGCCGATTCTTGGATCGGATCGGTACCCACCGATCCGATTCCAGCCCGAACTACCGATCCAGCTGGGACTCCCGACTGGATCGGTCTGAATCGACCGGATCGGTCGATCCTGGACCGATCCAGGTGGATCGATCCGGGAATCGGTCGATCCGGACCGATTCCCTAGAACCCGGAAGGGTCTAGAATCGGATCGATTCAGGACCCGATTCCGGACCATTTTCTGGTCCGATCCCCCCCAATAAGGGGGAGATCGGACCGATTCCTCCTTCCCACCCCTCATTCTCACTCCCCCCCCCCCCCCCCTCATTGTCTAGAGCTCCCCCTCGGCCTCTCCCCCCAACAATCCACCTTAAACAGTGGCCGATCCCCCCCTAAATAGGTAAATTTAGGGGGGGTCCGATCCCTTCTTCGGTTCTTCCCCCTTCCCTTTACCACCATAAAAATAATTTTTCTTCGGGGGGCGTTGCCCCCCTGATACCCCCTACAAGGGGCGCTGCCCCCTTGACCCCCGCGACCTGACCGCGCAGGTCAATCCGCGACTACTCTGCGTCCCGATGATGATAGTGTAAACATATTAATATATTTCACTATCACTTATACTATCACATATATAGAAGATTCATATCTATATATATATATATATTATATACTTAATTTTACATAAAGATCTATTTAACTCTTCTCTCTCTATATATATAGTAATTTATACTTATATGATAGTTTCTTGAAAGGAACTTACGTTGTATGACATTATTTGATAGAATGTCATCCATATTATTTTTTATTTTTTAAAAAAAAATTATTTATTTCTATGATTTTTCCTGATTTTTTCTGATTTTTTGAGGATTTTTATGATTTAAAAAATTTAAAAAAATTTGCCCCGATCTGGACCGATCCAGGACGCCCTTTCTTTCGGAGGATCGGCCGATCCGGACCGATCCGATCCCGATCCAGATCGGATCGGTGGTCACCGATCCCAATCCCGATCCCTATCCCGCGATCCTTGTGTGGCGGGTTTTTAGCCGGCCAGATGCTCGCCTCGGTTTGTTTAAATTAAATGAATTTTTATTTACTTTTCACTTGACTGTCTATTTTAAAAAATTAGAATCTCACCGGCGGAGTACTATTCCTCCAAGAACTTCATTGGGCCCGATCCAACAAGGATCGGCCCGCTTCCTTCTTCCTCTCCCTTTTTTTTTGTCACAGCCTTCCATGGTGGGCCCCACTTGTTGGTTGACCGCGGGTCAACAACACCTGTTGTAGCTGTTTCTTGCGGCCAGCTGCCTCATGCGTGCACGGGTGGCCTCCTCACGCGGTACATTTTCTCTTTTTTTTTTACCAGCGGCCCCCCTTTACTGTTCATGTATCCACCATGGACCAATGTTGGGGAAAATAATTCCCCCGTGGCCTCTTCATACCCGGGAGACCTCGGCGGAAACTGCAGACCTTGATGGGGGCATCCTTGCATGCAGCCGCTGTTTGAAGGTTCCAAATGGCAATGCGATGGCGGCGTGGTCGGAACCAGTCTCTGGCGACGCCTTCTGGCCATGGCGAACAGCTTCCAAGGGAGCTCGATTATGCTATAGAAGAGGGGGAACAAGGCTTACGGGCTTCGGCTACTCATCCGGAGGAGAAAACAACTCTGGCGGTCCCTATCGGAAGAGACGACGGCTTCCGGTGATCTCAGCAGGGAGGAGGATGTTTGTTGGCACTGTAGGGAGGAGGAGAAGACCTCAATGGAGCCACGCAAGGGGGAAGAAGGCCTCGACGGCCGCACAGGGAACAGGAATCGTCGGGACGACCGGAAGAGGAAGACGGACGGCAGGGCGAGGGCCACGACCAGCTCCGGTAACTCTCTTGATTTACCCCTCTTCTCATAGCGTTTCCTCTCAAACTCTCCAACCTTTTTTTTTCTCACTCGTCGACCACAGGACTGTTTATATAGCCCTCCGTCTCCTTCTATCATTGAAAGACCTACGAGGGAACTCAACCTCAAGAGAGACTCGGAATAGGACCCTGACATCCTTGGAATCAGTTTCCCCCTCCAGCATCAGAAACGTCCCGTAAAAATAGAGCCGGCCTTGAGACGGGCACGGGACGATCTTCCTTCCCGCCATGGCTTTTACCTACTTCTTTTGGGAGATTTTGCCTTCCTCACGAGAACTCTTACTATCGGAAGGATTGGCTTCGGAGTAGAATCCGACATCCTCCTCCCTCCTTGACGGAAACTCTTCCACCACTCCCAACAATTTCTATTTATTTTTTTTCTTATGGCGTGGACTCCTCTGAAATAGGCACGTCATAAAGCATAAATGGGCCAGAATTAGTATTCCAATGGGTCCATTTAGCACCTGAATTAAACCCCTTCAATGGTATGTTTACCCGACCAATAAATTGGCCTAGAAGTGGGCCTACAAAGCTCATTACATGCATGGAAATGGGCTTAATCTAAAAAAATCAGTGCCAACAGATACATAACTTAAGTCATAAGATATCATAGCCTTTGGATCTTGTGCCAACATCTCATCATCATCTCATTCATTTAAATATGACCAATCGTAATTAAGAAGGATCCGCATATACCTCAAGATATCCCCCTGTTTGGATCTCTATAGCCAGGACATGCAGAAAGTCTGGGATCTGTCCAGACAGATCAAGAAAACCAGATGATGCACCCAGAAATAAGAAGCTAAGCAGAAGCTCAGAAGCAACCAGAATCTGTCCAGACATATTCGAAAAATTTCAGAAAATGCACCAGAATCTGATGTTTGCTCAAGCAGACCCAGAAAAAAATCTGAAGATGCACCAAAAAGCCAGAAAGCATGCAGGAATCTCTTCAGCAAGCAGAGAATTGTAGTCCAAGCTGAAGTCCCTCCAAGCAATAGAAGATGAAGCTCCATCAAGCCGTCAAGGCCCAATGAAGACCAAATAGGCCCTTGAGGCCATTGGACACCAAAATTTAACCTAAATCAATAAAAAATGAACAAAAAAATAAAATGGGGCAAACCAATTAAGTTAGGACCCCTCATGGTTTAGACAGACATGTTGGCACGCCCCCATTGTGTTTGATCCCGAATGGGTATGTGGACACACCCCCCATTATACTTGATCCTACCTACAAAGTAGGAAGTATCAAACTCTACCTACTAAGGGAGATATCCCATTAATTTACAGAGAAGTCATGCATGTCTTCATGCTAAACCAACCTTTTGATTAATAACGATGATTGGCAAAAATATCCCATACCCACCAAGAGTCAACGGAATTCTATCCTTCCAGAATCCATCATGGTAAATTATAGCTCATTCATGCCTTCAACGTTCATATCCACTTTGATGTAAACATCCTGGGATGACACTTCATTCCGTTAAAAATTGCATTATCATGTTAAAGAGAAATTCTGCCAAAACAGACCCCTAACATGCCCTATAAGCAACCCTATGCATGAGGTATCAAACCTCAATGCTAAAGGAAATCATAGCCCTTAAGCTAAGAAAAAGGACAAGTATGATTTCCATGCCACGTACCTAGCTAATAAGGCTAACCATGAGAGAAAGAATCCCCCAAACCTATTAAAGGTCAATGGGATCATATCCTAAATCGTCAAATCGGGATTATGGCTTTTATGCCTCCCACCCGTGTACTTTGTACCAAATTCTTCAATAAATAGAAATTTCAAGTTTGGTGAACTTCCAATGTAATTGGGAGCTTCCAAAGAGCCCCATAAACTTAGAGGGATGCAAGGAAACAAAAAAAATAAAAATAAATAAATAATCCATAAAAACCAAAAATCTAGTCAAACCTGTCAAACAGAAAATTTTCAACTTAAAAAATAAATTTCAGATGATTAAAACATCAAAAATATAATTTCCAAGCCCAAAATGCAATTGACGGTCAAATAAACTAAAATAAACCAAAGAAAACTAAAAAAACATAAAATAAATCCATTAAACAGAAAATACCACAAATTGGCTAAAAAGAACAAAAAATTAAATGAGAAAACCCAAAACAAATCCAAAATACCCCAGAAGAAGTTCTGCATTATAAACATCCCAAAGTGATCCTCAATTATCCAAAGGGAGGGTCATCATCTTCATGAATGACCATCATCTAATAATGCCTAGAGGCGGAAACAAATGTAGAAACAACTTAAAGGTACCGGATCTCCCACGCAATACTCTACTGCACACATCATAACGCCTAAAAAGTCCTTATTAAATTCCCCACACACACTTGCCCATATCATTCACAGTATTTTCTCTTCACATTGATATTTTACTCTATCAGACTGAATCCACTGGTCATTTTGGAAGCTTTCTAAAAAAATCCCTTTCTGCCAAACGTATGCCCATCTTACAGCATATAGTTTCTTTAACTGTAAAATAAAACTAGAATTACTGGGAGCAAATTGCAAGGCAATCATTAGCTTCATTGCAAAAAGATGTTAATAAAGATAAAAAGGTAATACAGGGAGTTACAAAGGGGATGATCTCAAGATTCTCAACCATAGTGAGAGCATCTAAAAGATAAAGAACTCTCCGAGCTACAAAATGAATGTTTTCCCAATTACATAGAAGATAAATAAAATACTAGTATTTCTCAGCTGACAGACTGGAGAACTTTTTGAAGATCACTGCAGATTAAGTAGTGCCAAATGATCTTCCATTTTCTGGTTGAATGGACACATGTTAGCCATGAATGTCTTGACTCTTGAACTCAAAGAACTGGACTGTATATCATTATCAACTACTTAATATATACAAGTACACCTATTTATGCGGCATGATTTAGAAAAAGATACAAAAGGGTGTAAATAAGAGCAAACAAATGACAATATCAACAAGAAGCAAAGGATCAAACTACACTTTTTTGACTAAGAATTAGACAAATTTAATGACATATGCTTTGGGTACATAACTGAACTATTGAGAGAATACCTTAAAAAATTCTCTCTGAACATCCATCAAGTGAGATTTGTAGGCACTACAGTCAAACATCTTCAAGCACTGAACATTATGGTAACTTGTATCATGAAAAAGCTGTATGTACGAGATAACAAGGACAGAATCCAATGTCACATTCCCCAAGAAAGGCAGCTTATGATACAGTAAGGACAAGGAATCAAAAGTTGCACATGTAAAGACCATTTCAGCATACTTAAGAAACATGCAAAGTAGATTTCCTTCCAACGGCAACAACAGAGTAGTAATGGAAGACTGGACCATGGTTAGTATGTATCATGCCTTGCCTACATTTTAGGTAGCAAATTGCAGATTTAATAGGTTACATGAATTTCCCAAGATATTATTGTGCAAAGGATAAGAGAATCCTAGACACTTAAAGAATAAATCAGTACATTGCATGTAGAAAAGCATGGGCATAACAATTCCAGAAAGAGACACAACAGAGTTTACCATCCGGTAGTGTGTGCTTGTGCGTAAATCCTTTTTTGCCAATTTCTCAAGACAAAAAAACTTGGTTCACCTTGTGTTTTCATTACAAGATCTCATGCCTATTTCCCATTTATTCTTGACTAGGATAACGAGAATGTCCTGTTTTGTTATCCATCAGTTTTAAAGCATAGTTTCCATAAAATCAAAATGCTCTTCAAAGAGAAGGTATAAAACGATCTTTCCACCATTTTAATGAAAATGACAAAGTAAACTTATTTCACAGAACTCAGCAAACCTACGATGTATGAAGCTTCAAAGCATGGTGTGGCAGATTTGATTATTTTACTGAAAAATAACATAGAAGACTTACTTCACAGAACCCAGCAAACCTATGATGTATGAAGTTCAAAGCATGATGTGGCAGATTTGATTAGCCCTGATCATGCAATACAATCCTACCGGCAGCAATCAATCCACACCTGCAATGGATCGGCCAATCTGCCAAGGGCAGCAGGTGCAGACTTGTCGCAGCTGGATTGACAGGGATGGATTGGCCAATCAGGCCACAATGAGCCACTAGATCAGCCAAGTATCGGGCCAATCCAGTTTTTTGGCTTTTTATTTTAATCTTTTCATATTTTTGATATATGCAATATTTTAGAGAATTTATAAAAAACACACTTCTAGATTATTCTCTTACACTACAAAATATACAATTTAGATACTTGAGTACAAATTTTACTTGACACCCATAAAAAGATAATTAATACCATAAATTATTAAAATATATATAATGAATTAAAGTATAGAATTAAGTACTTTTTATGTATCCATAATTATCTAGGTGTAACCAATTAACTAGATTGTTTTCTTTTTCTACGAATTCTAAAGAAGCTAAAACTGTATTATTTTAATTTTCAATCGCATAATACAAAGAAGAGGTCCAAATATAACATTTCACTTATGCTTTTGTTCGTAATGACTATGAATATTTTTAAATATTTTCTATTTTTTATTTTTTTAGTTTGACACAAAAAATATGATTTTACAATTGGATATGAATCAAAGATCGCGAGATTGGAATCAGAGTCAAGATTAGTGGGCACCAATTTGATCCAAATCAGATCAAATAAATCCCGACCGATCTGCTGAAACAAAGACCAATATAAAATTAGTCTAAATCAGTCCTCTTTTTATTTTTTGTTCAAAAAAATCATAAATTAAAAAAACCTTAAAATCTAAAAAATGAGGGTAAAATTCTAATAATTGCTAACAAATTAAATTGTGTCATCTACCATTATTTCATGTAACTATAAGAGATTTTAACCCAAATAGATACAAACAAACACCAATATTTATTCTATTAAATAAAAAAGATGGTACAAGTCATATGTATTAGAAAATATATCTTCCAATCATCACCAACAATGAAATTATCCTTCATAATCTTATCTTGCTCCTCATTTTCTTAGATTCTCCAATAACTCTGATCACTCATAATTGACCCATAACCATATAAAAATAACGATTGGGTCATCTAGCTAAAATCATAAACTCCACCCTCAGTTGGAACTAAAGGAGATGATGGATAACAAGCCTTGAAGTCTACAACATGATATAGATATGATGTAGTGTACTCATCAAAGACATTTATCTTAATCCAACATCCGTTGCTATTTTCACTTAAATGTCTCCTATCAGTCAAATCATATGGATATGTTCCAACTCCACTCTTACATGCATGGTAGTAGCATCACCCTCACCTCCACCTCTAATTGAATCTCCCACAACTTGTTGTGTAGGTAAAATAAATTCTTCCTCATCATCATCATTTGATGAAGGTGCCTGAGTAGCATATGTAACAATGAGGTGTGAACTTTTGGTACTTAACTTCCTCCTCTTCAAACTTTCTTCTTCTTGAGTACTTTGGCGATTTGGCTGGCAAACTTTCTTCAAGGCCTTGAACAAGCCACCATTCTTCTTGATGGTCAAAGATCCTGCACCTGGTACTCGAGTTGGAGTTGGATATAATCTGAGGTAGATCAAGAATTGGAGATGTCCATAAAACTTGGGTTTCTTATCGTTCTTGCATTTCATCATCCTCACCAAGAATACTGTCAAGATCACCTGTGACCTATGATCTATCATTTAGGTAGAACTTTGGCTCTCTTTCAGTATCATTATCTTCCATCCATGTTGTAAGAGAATATTCTTCTTAAAATAGATATTCCAAATCAAGATCATTTTGTGACAAGCACTGCCCTTAATTAGTTTCAACTTGAGCTCTCTCCTGCTTCTTGGCCCCCAAAGAAACTAAATCAGATCAGAATCCAATCTAGACTCTAATTTTGTGTTTTCTTCATTTTTAGAGCTTTTTGAAGAACCAATCTGAACAAACTCCAAATCATTCCCCCAAAGAATCAACAAATCTGATCTAGATTGAATTGGAATCGGAACACACTAATCTGGGTCCTAATTTCGATCTTGTAAACAATGGATTAAACTGAACCGGTGTTTCAAACCAAATGATTCGGTTTGCGAGTTTAACTATTTAATGCACACCCCTATTCTACCATTACATCATTATTTCTCTTCTTGAGAGACTCTTCTTGGCATGCAAGTTCTCGTCTCTTTTCTTAATTCTACTAGAATCTTATCATATTTCTTTACATTTTCAATAATCCTAGCAATTTTTTATATCAGGCAAAAATCACCACCATTCATAGTTGTCAAGGTGCCCACCTAGGCGGCACCTAGGCGGCGCCTAGGTGGCAAGGCGCTTTTCCAACAGCGTCTTGCCAAGGCACCTTGTTTGGGGCCAAAAAGGCACCCTAGGCGCCCTAGGTATTTTTACATGATTAAAAAAATAATTTTGAGAAATTTTGCCCCCTTAATACCCCTCACAAGGGACACCTATTTAATGATAGTTTGAACATATCAATATATTTCACTATCATACATATTTAAGATTTATGAATATAAACATATATTATATACTTGATTAAGTTTTCTTTCAACTCTTTCTTCTCCCTCTCTCTGTCTCTCTTAATTTATCAAGATTAACTCCTTATCCAAAAATAAATACTCACACTTTCATAATTACATATATAAAATCACTTATACCATTACATTTCTTTTTCTTTCGGGGGGCTTCGCCCCCTAACACCCCCCCCCCCCCACAAGAGGCGCTGCCCCCTTGCCCCCCGCAACCTGACCGCACATGTCAATCCGTGACTACTCTGTGCCCCCCATTTAATAATATTATAACAATATTTCACTATCACTTATATTATCGCACATATATAAATTTTATAATCATAAATGAGTTATATACTTAAATTTTATAAAAATCTATTTAACTCTTTTCTCTTTCACACACATCATATTTACTTATATACATAGATAAAATACTCATATTCAATTATAACATAAAAATATAATTATACTTATGCATAATTTTATGTATAACGGCTCCCGATCCAGTCTTCCTTGAATACCACCTTCCACCATTTATCTATTTTTAGCATCACTTACATTGTATTTTTTTTTGCCACATCAGCCATAAATCCATGATATGATGAAATCTAGTAGATCCAATGTCTCTGATTAGTTTTTCTATACAAAATATATTTAAAAAAATATTAATTAAAAACATACATGAAAACATTCAAAAATTGTAAACTAACAAACATTGCAACCTGTGGTTGGGAACGAAATGTGGCAGATGGACAGTAGCAGGACGATCAAATTCAGCACCTGGAGTCAAGATCTGATGGCCGGACAACGAAATCCAGCGTGTGGGTTGAAATCTGATGGCTGGACAACGAAATCCAGCGTGTGGGTTGAAATATGGTGGCTGAATGGCAAAATCTGCAGTTGGATCAGTAATATCCAGTGGCTGGGGATCAAATTAGATGGCTGTACAGCAAAACCCAGCAGCTGGACGGCAGCTTCTGGACAGTAAAATCTGATGGTGGAACATCAAATTTTGGCAAGATCTGGTGGTGAACAGAAGCAGATCTAGTGGATCTGACAGCCGCAGCTAAACTCTGGACTGGTTCATATCTAGGTTGCAGGTTCAAACCAGTCCATTTTTTTTACTAGATCACCCCCCTCTCTCTAACAGTAGTGGATATAGAATCTTCATCCAATGAGGCAACCTGTAAAATCTGTGGGGTCACCTTTATAAAAATTCTAATTTATGACAATTCAATAATGTTCCTTAACAATGCTAATATAATTCTCAGAACTCGGGTCACTTGAACACACTGAAATCTATGCACATGTGCCACTCCCTTTGATTTCTCCGTTGACGCTCAACTATGTTCTCCTGCTATCTTGGTTGTCATCATCATCCTTGCTTGCTAGATCTCTTTTTGCCATTGCTGTTCCACCATCTTGCAAAAATGTCAATTATTCCCTTTGGGCTTGCACGAGAAAATAGGGATTATTGGTGTTTAGAGCACTACCTTAACCTTTTTTTCATTATTATGATAGAGAATTATGACAATAGTTGCGCTAGGATACAAGATTGTTAAAGTGTGCTAGTTAATCTTATTAGTTGTATCATGAGAAAAGTTTGCTAATCTCATTACACTGAGTTGTAAACGCAATATTTTCTCTAAAGGTAGTCTCCTTGAGACAACTCTACCCCGTTTATATATTATTTAACTTGTAGGAACATGCTTACTTTGTCAATACTGTTTCTGTTTACCGTATTTTGGTTACATGTATGCACATATACTATGATTTGTAACGCATCTACCGATCCCCGATGATATTGCCATGATGTAGCCCTATTGTTATTTTTACTTACATATTCGTTGTTTCACTGGAGCCAAAAAGAATTCTTTGGAGCATATTTTTATGCAACGCGGGATTGTTGATGTCCTGCAGGAAGCTATCTTCAGACGTCCAAGTACTCAAAGCCCGAAGCCAACAAATTTCAACCAGCTGCTACTCAAGCAACCCTTAAATTGACAAAACCACGGGCAGCTGAAACGAGAAGTACACAACCCGCTACTACCAGCACCCAACCACACAGGAACGACAAGTAATAGAAACTAGATGCAACAAATAGACCCAAAATCTATTAAATCAAGGAAGACAAAGCCAGCATGTGCCCAGCACCAAGGGCACGGACCCACTGCATACCTGCAAGGGCAACACGGACGACACAAAGAAGAGTTCTCTCGGCCGTCGAAGCGAGGTATGAAGAGCAAGCAATAGGAAAGGCGCAAATCCCAGGGGTCAGAAGGAAGAGAAACTTCTACGCCTCAGCTTGCTAACCGCGGTGATATCCCCACCTCCGCCGTGCTGCACTAGAGAAGAGCTCTCCACCGGAGAGACGAGGTGGAGGAAGATCGGACCCCGGGGGAAAAAGGTGTGAAGACAGAGTTCAGCGTGTATCGTTAAGCCGGCTCACCAAGACAGGCCGGGCTAGATACACGCACGACGTCACATCGGTGAGACATTTTTTTCTTTTTTTGACACTGGCCCAATGGCCGCGAAATCCCGCGGCGCCGCGAGTGTGGCAAAGGATCGAGTTCACGTTTGATCCCCACAAATCACTTCAGGGAGTGACTGACTGTAATCGTCAAGAGGTGAATCCACAAACTGCTCTCCCAAGAGCAAGAACGATGTCAATCGAGTTACATCGACATCTCACCGGGAGGAAAACACTAGTAAGCACAGTGACTGCACTGGGCGTTATCCGACAGGGTGGTTGGGCTGGAGACAGGCTCCCGGAGAATCTCCCATGTGAACGGCCGAGCATATTTTTCGATTTTTCTTTAGATTCTTTTCCGAATGGACACATATACCGTCGGCAGTGTCTCTGGCACTGGAGCAAAATTTTTGACAGAAAAAACACTAAAAACGCATCCTGTATCTTTCTCTCTCCGGAGCACAATTTTTTTCACCAGAATAAAAAATAATTATATTTTAGAGTCTATTTAAATTTATATAAATGATAAAATTAAGTGAAATATCTTTAATAAAATGTCTTTTCCAAAGAAAGTAAAAACACATTCTTGAATTTGATTATTTTTAATTTTTTTAATCATTATTTATTATTTGATTATTTATAAATTATTTTTATAAATTTTATAAATTTAAAATAAAATAAATTTAAATAAACTATTTTTTTATTAATTATTTATATATAAATGAATAAAATATTTGCTAACTTTAGTCCGCAGCGAGTTTCATTTTTCTTATCTTGCTTGACCGTTGAACTCTAAACTCCTATATCTTGAGTTTTATGCTAACTCTCACCTCTTCCATGCTCGTGGCCTCTCCTGAGTTGTCCATACTCAACCTTCTCTAGCAAACTTGTTTGTTGCTCCAATGTAGACAATATCTAGGTTCCTCCACCCACTAGGCAACCCTCTTCCCCCCCTTCCTAACCCCCAATATAATTTACAATCGATTCTTCTCTATTCGATGACAGTGAAGCCCTTCCTTGCAGTAGTATACTTCTCCTCGTTGATGCATCCCACCCCTGTAGTTGGCAACTTCCCCTCATTGGCTCTTGCTTACTCCCCTCCCTCCACATGATCTCCCCCTTCACTTCTCGTCTCCTCTCCCCTATCGGCATCCCCCTCCCTATGGGTGTCCACGGGTCAAGCTTGAGTTGGCCCAGCCCAGACCCGCTTCGGCCCATGTACGTGACATTCAAGTCCATGCCAAGGTAAAAAGGTCAACAGGTCAAAGTTTTACAAATGAGTTTTAAGCCCTCCAAAACCCACTACCCCGTTGGAGTCTGTTGGCCCATCGTTGCTCATGATCCTCTTGCAATAACAATAGTCATGAGATTGTGACGTCAATAATCAAAATTTTATATGCAAGTAAAAATATATTATTTAATTCGTGAGATTGGTAGCAGATGTATTTTACTATTTTATGGGAGTTGAATAATAAATATTATATTTTTATTATAAAAATCATATTAAATAAATTTTAGTTAATTAAAAAAAAACATTATATGAGAAATATTAATAAATTAAGTAAAAATCATGTATTACTATAAATGGTGGGGATCATAAAAAAGAATCTCTTATATTTTTATTTAAAAATACATTTTTAAAAAATATATATTAATAATGATTATCAAATATCATTTTTAAAAATATTTTTATAAAATTATATTCTTGTAACAAAAATTTTAAATCACGTAACCAAGCACCGCATTTTACCTTCAATTTTTTTAACCCTAGTTTTAACCGGCCTAAATCTAAATATCATAAAGATTCTTTCAATGAGGTGCTTGGTTGAAATACATTTTTAGATATTTTTATGTAAAATAATATATGATGATGATATCTAGAATAGCTGAAGATATAAATAACCTGTTGTGCAAGAAAATAATGATAAGTGTAAGTCATGTATGTAACAAAGGATTTTCTGTAAAACATGATTGATCATGAAATTTAACTATGGCTTCCAACACGTTTTGTATTAGAATAGCACATTTTTGTAAATGAAATCTCTTTTACAATTCAACTAAATATCTTTTAAGTTATTTTAGGCCACAAAATTTTATTTTATAACAAAAAATAATAAAATATTTTTAGCTAAGTTTTTTAACCATGTCAAGTGACGATAAAATGTTAACATCAACAAATTTTGTTTAAAAAAATTAATTGACAATTTTATTTTATTTTATTAAAAATAATTTTAATTCATAAATTTTATTTTTATATTTTGTTTAAATAATTTATGATGAAAACTCTCTTGTATCTTGAATATTTTTTTAAATGTTTTACTACGTATTTTATTTTATAATTTTGTTTTTATTATTTAAATTAATTTTAAACATTTTAAATTATAATAAATAATATATTTATATGTTCATCAATCATTTATTAATTAATTATCAATTATATTTCAACTTATGGTACTAAATACTCTATAAATACATTCGTAACTAATCTTAAAACAAATATTTTTTTATTTATAATATATCTAAACCTGATTTTTTGATCTTTGACATGGTCAGTATCCCTTTGTGCACCCTACCCCAATACTTACATTTAACGGGCTAAGTGGGCTAGCCCGGTTTAACCCATCCAACCCATTTAATAACTTAGACTTTTTCATGGGCTTAATGTCACGCCCCGAATTTCCTAACCTGCGCAGCGGAATAAATCCGGGGACGGGACCGGGGAATTAACCCCTAAACTACGTCGGTTTGGAAAAATAAAGAATCACAGGTCCCATTTCATAAAAAAAATGATTCAATCCAAATATAAATTATACCTTGATTTCAATATGAACCATTCATAAACCAAATTCTCTGAACCTCTTCTACACTAATCCTGATCCACTACGCTTCTGCTGCGCTACCTGTTTTCCTGAAAAATGTTAAACGATTTGGAATGAGTCACACGGACTCAGTAGGACTTATACCCAACTTTCCTATTATACTAATCAACCTAAATGATATTAATATACATTAAAACTCAAAAAAAATCACATTATAACATAATTTCTAAAGTAATTATCACAATTCTATTACTTAATTGGGTTCTTTCCAAAATCGATTAACCGAATGAGCCTAACTCTACATGAACCAAACTAACTATACTAAACCAACTGATCTACTCTACATGTTCATGCAACCTGGACCTACATGCATTTATTTCTTTCCATCTGTCTGAGTAGATCATATGCTCCACTTGGCAGAACTCCACTCCAGCTCTAAATATATATAGAAGTACCATATAGTAATGCTAAATCCCATAGTACACCTAGGCAGGGTGTTCTTAGGATAAACCGCGGTATCCGGGATCGAAGGATGCACCGGATCAATCTAATTCATCTGCTGTCCCAGGACCACTAACATAGGCCGGAGAAGTAAATATTATATCACGTGCATCACAGCATCAATAATATTTCACAAGTAAAATCCATATAATTACTCAGACATTATAAATTCAACAGAACAAATAACCAGAATTGCTGAATCACATTTCCCATTTCACTGAATCAAATACACATAATATCAAGTCATGCAGAACAGTTCCTCAATTTACATTTCCAATGCAACAAACCCAATTCGGAACAATATGCAATCATGCACATAATTCAATTACACTTAAATTCATGCAATTGACCCAATCAGAAATATGCAACATAATTGTACAAGTTAACTTTAATTGATCACGATTCAATATCAATTCATAAAATGATACATATTACATGATTATGCAGCTATTAATGTTAATCAACCATATTCCATCATTATCAAGCAATTCCAAAGTTATCTCAATTAACTTAAATAAATCAAGATCATTCATAACATAGATCGAATATAAATATGATCATAAAATAATTGTAATTCCATTTTCATAATTTAATACAATCAATACATTTAATCATGATCTTATCTAACTAACTTCTGATAATTACTAACACAAGATCAAATATAATTACCACTATCTAATGTATGCCATGAACATAGCTAAAACTATACATGGATGACATGAATGACATTTAAATGAATCTATCCGACAATCAAATAATTAAACTACTATTTAATAACTAAATTCTAACTATTTATCTAATAATCACATTTTAACATTTTAATTAAAATATCGAGATGCTATGAAAAGTTGGGATGCCTACCTCAATGTCAGATAACCATTAACCCAAGTCCAAGGGGAGCTGACTGGACGACGAGCATGGACCGACCACGGTCAATGGCAGACGGCGATGACTAACTGGGAGAATAACAATCTTTTTTCGCGGCAAAATCCGAGGGGGGGGGGAGGAAGAAGAGGGCGCTGTGCGCCATGCCAGGCAACGGCGCTGCCTTGACGGCGCATGGCCGCGTGCGCGTCACGCGTGCGCGGAAGAACAGAGGGGGGGGCGGAAGAGAGAGAAGGGAGAGAGAGAGAGAGAGACCGGGAGAGCGAGAGAGGGCAGCGCGGCGGACGGCGGAGGAGGGGGGAAGGTGACGCCGGCCGCGGTGGCGAAGCACGACGACAACGACGTCGACGGCGATGGTCGCGACTGCAGCGGCTACCACGGTGGGAGGGGAAGCTGGAGAGAGGAGCGCGGCGGGGAGGCGGGGTGGTGCGGCACCGGCGCAACGCCGGAGGGGAAAAGAAGAAGGATAAGAAGAAGAAGAGGGGCACGGCGGGAGAGGAAGCAGGAGGGGGAGGTGCGAGCGGGACACGGCGCTGGTTGCGACGGTGGCGACGTCCGTGGCGGTTGGTGGCGGCGACGGCGAAGGTCGAGGAAGAAGAGAAAAAGGGGGGGCCGGTGATGGCAACGGTCGACGGTGAGGAGGAAGAAGAAGAAAAGAGGAGGAAGAGGAGCCGAACGGGGGGGGGGGACACATGGCAACGGCAACGGCGAGACGGCGAAGGGGAGGCGGTGGAGGGAAGGTTCGAGAGGGGGGGAGAAGAATCGGAGACGGAGGAGGCGGTGACGAGAGAAGTTTCGAGAGTGACTTTTTTTTCAATTATTTTTTTTTAAATTAAACGGATATTACATTCTTCCCTCCTCACAAAAATTTCGTCCTCGAAATTTCAAAATATCATTTTCAAAATACTGATATTGATCATCCACCGATATCATCTCTTCCTGCAACCTTTGTTACTTAACATTATCTTCTCCTATTCAGATTGATCATCCAATCACGACACATTAATATGGTCCAATTTTATATCATTCATGATCTAAGAAAATCTTTCATTTCATATAAACAACTTTCTAGAATCACATATGTCATCAAATTCCATTATTCTCACATAGGCTAAACGAACTACTCTAATTATTCTCATATTTGTCATAAAATATTCTTACCAAAATTCAACAATAATTTATCTTTCTATTCACATATCTTGACAATCCAACTTACTTATAAATTATTTTTACCATACAAACATATAACACTATGATATGATCAGTAATCCAAATTATTGACATTTTATATCTAAATATTTTGTAGATCACCGCAATATAGATCCATTATCCTCTTCAATGGTATTTAATAATCCCAAAGTCTCCACATAGATCAAATCTAATAATCTCGTCCAAAGTTGACAAGTCGATCCTTATTTATCAAAAATTTTCAAATATACTAGATCTAAAGATTCAACTCCATAACATACCTACCTAATGCTATCAACAACACAATCTAATTATCTAATTACTAATCTAATAACTATGATCCAATATCAATAATTCAATTATCCAACCAATATCTTATATATGGATTGATATACCCAATCACCATTACTCTAAGTGACGAGATCCACTAAATATGAAGATATCTCATTGTAGAATTATAAACAATGATTATCTAATCCACGATAGAAAGATAGAAATTCCTTAACTATTCCTCCTTCATTCTCTTATCCGAAAATCATTTCTAATAAAATGCAGTCTAACCGATTCATCTAATACAATTAATTATACTATGAAAATCCATCATCCATCCTCTACTCAAGTCTAGTTAATTGTCTATCCTCCAACATCTTATATATTCTCATCCTCAATATCAAAAGATTGACAATTCTACGATCATGTCTATAATTTCATAATCTATTCCAAAATTCATACTGATAATTTATTCTCTAAATTAACCGGATATTACACTTAACACCAGCCCAACGGACTTGCATAAGCAATCCATGTCCACCTGATAGTGGCCTTGCCAACGGACTTATTATTATGGCCCGTCCATTTGACACCCCTACCCCTCCCCTTTCCCTCCTCTTGGCCCTGTCCTAGTTGATGCCTCCTGCCCAACTTTCCCTCCTCTTGATTCCCCTCCCCTCCTATGTTGATGCCCCCCAATGCTCTTCTCTCTCTCAAACTCCTACCCTCACTCTTCCCTCACCCTCATCCTAATCTCCCCTTCCTCATTGATGACCCTTCTATGCTCTTGCCTCTTCTCATTCTCTCCTCTCCAATCTACACCCCTCTCTTGCTTTGTAGCTACGTCAATGGTCACAAAGTTATCAAACTCATTCATTAAGTTAATAGACGATTAACAAATTGTTTAAAATCTCTTGATAGATTTTAAACAATTTCTATCTAGACTATCATTCATCAACCGTTCATACTTTATAGTTGCTTGCCTTCCTAAGATTTCTATCTTTCTAGTTTTTTATGCACTCTTGCCATGGATTTTGAACCGATGAAGGGCCGTATAGAGCCTTGATCCTAATCTTTTCTTTGATTTGGCATATCGCTAGTATGACTGAATAAACCTATAGTTCTTCTCTACGTATAATTTTTGATCTCGAGTTTTACGAATGAAATGTCAAATAAAGTAATATGGCCCATTTTAATGTTATTTTTAGATATCTAGTTTTAAGTTTTTATCATTAAGATTATGTTAACATTTTGTTTTGATATATATATCATGTCATTGCATATATATTCTTTTTATATAACTGTTAACGCCTATTAACCGACCATAAATTGTTTCATAGAGATAAGCAGAAAGTAGGGATGTAAACAGAATTTGATATTTCGATATTCTGATTCGATTTCGATAAAAATTAATGAATTTAAAACTTGTTTTGTATTCTATAAGTTATTAGAATCGGAATCAGATATTCCGATAACTTATCGGAATCAGTTGATTTCATTTTCGTTAATTCAATTTTGATAATAAATAAATAATAATAATAAATTATAAAGTTAAATAAATTATAAATTATATTATATAAATTAATAAATAAAAAATAAAGTTTTAAATAGATAGCATCACTTTTTAATAATTATAAATAAATTATTAACTTATTTTTGAATAAAAATTAATATTTAATATGTATTTCGAAAATTATCAGCTTCGGATTTGATTTCGATTACGGAATCGGAACATAGTGATTCCGAAATTATCAGCATCAAAATTGGAACCCTTAACTTTTATCGGAATCGAAATTGAGTTCTGGTGATTCCACTACCGAATCCGACCCGTTTATGACCTTAGTAGAAAGCAATTCATGAATATATTTATTCTCGATAGTTAATGGATAACAAATAGTACCACATCCGATTGGTTGACATCACTACTACACCGGTTGACATCGCTACCCAAGAAAAATTTGGAGAGATTCGTAGAGATATGAATTAGAAGTTCAAATTAAATTTAATGAGTAAATCTTATTTTGGACTAAGAACAATTAATCTTGAGAAATTTAACGGGAGACCCAACTCTCATAAACTGTTTTAACATGAGGTCTTATGTGAGAATAGCTTTAGCGGAAGGTCCAATTCTTAAAAAAATTTAAAACTACCGTCCTAACTGTTAACGGTAATGTTAGGCCACCGTTACGTAAGATAAGAATTGATTTTTTTTGCCCATTTCAAATCATGCTGGAACGGTTTAGAAAATGTATGTTTGGAATTGAAGAAATATTTGTCCACTTTAATGATATTGTATATGTTAGCGTGACATTTCAAATCATTTATCTCTCATGCATTGTATGTTTGAAATTGAAGATCTTTGAAAAAAAATAAGAACCAACTAAATATGTTTGCCCATTTGAATTTACGCTGTGACAAAATAGACATTGTATGTTTAAAATTGATTTGCAGTGACATTGAGATGCTGTTTTCGACGATTAGAAATTAACTATTTATCCATTTGTCAATCACCATGTTAGATAGATATTGTATATTTGAAATTGAAGACATAGTTTTGATATATGTTACGTACGTAGAGGATGATATGTGTGATTCCCATCTATGTGATTCCCATGTATGTTTTAAGAGGGGCAAAAGCAGGATTTGTGAATGCCATCGACCTGAGATTTGACAGGAGGCAAGGAATTGGGTCTTTTATTAAAAGAATTATAAAGATTGGGTCTTTTGTTAAAGGTATTCAATGAATACTTTTTTTTTCTTTTTTTTCTTTTCTTTTTGTTCACGCAGGCCAGTTGGCCGGAGGTGCGCTGCCCATGCGCACAGTGAGGGATCGAGCCCCAGTTCAATCCCCACCAGAGACCACCCCCCCCAGGGGGTGGCGGGCTTCGGTGCCAGTTCGAGGGTGGGTCGACCAGCCAATGAATGAGATTTCTACTAAAGTGAATTTTTGAACTGGGCCTCTAATTAATTTTCCCATTAATTTTTCTATTTTCTTCTCTTACTCTCGCTAAACGTAACGAGGAGAAATGTTGTCTAATTGGAAAAGCATAATATTACTTTGAGTTGAAATCATTAAGATATATATATATACGTATATATATAAAAGACATGCATAGCTAAACGTACGTGAGTAGAAAAGAGATTTTCTTAAGAAAGGAAGTTACAAGATTTATTTCTTTTTCAAGAATTTAGAATTTCAATGTGATGGTATTCAAAGAAAGAAACTATAATAAATATTAACTACCTTTCTACGAACAAACAGACTCCTCTCGGCTCTGATTATATTTGAATTCCTAAGATAAACGGAAAGGCCATTATGACGTTTGAAGTTGTCGATTTTTCTTCCGATGATGATGGCCGTCGTCTGGGTTTTCTCACATGCCTACTCGTTGAAGCTTCCGTCGCCAGCGTGGCCTCACTGCACATGCACCACGCAACACTTTGTTTTCCCGACGCTCGGTTGTGTTGATTTTGACTTAGTCAAAACTGGGGGCATACTTGCCATTTTAGCCCCCACCTATATTTGAGCATCACGTTGTTACTGATGTAAATTGGTCATGCTGCAGCACGTTCTTGCAGAGGGGCTTCCACGTATTGGGTTTATGCGGTCCTTCGAGTTTTTTGCATCTATGTTATCTTCTATTGAGAAAATTTAGGGGTTCATGATATTGCCTATACGGTGCTCCATAAAATTATTTAAAGGTGTGCCGTTTAGATAAAGATTGAGAATTTGAGATTACACCATCTTAGAAAAGATCACTAAGCACAAATGTAGGTATCTTTCCACTTTTTACTTTTTCTATATTTAGTGGATCTCTTAACTTTCCTCGTGGTTGTAGAAAGATATATCGTCTCTCTGAACCAAGTAAATCTGGTGTCTCCTTGTAGTTTGCTTGTCTGTCTTGCATTCAATTATCGGTTATCATTATTGCACGGCTTACTTGTCAAATAACCTATTTGTTTCATTGCGGGAGAGTTTCGATGCTCCGTTGTCTAACATCTGGTGTTAGAACCAGTTTGGTTGTTTGTGTAATTCGATAAATGTTAGGTGTTACAAAGACATCTGCAAAATTTGATATTGAGAAATTTGACCAGAGCATCAACTTTAGTTTATGACATATCAAGATGAATGTGCTTCTGATTCTTCAGGGACTACAAAAAATTTTGCTCAAGAAGAAGGAGAATTCAACCACTATTTGATGATGAGAAACAAGATTTAGTTGAGAATGCTCTAGCTTCAATTCAATTAAGTTTGTTTAACTAAGTTTTCTGAGAAGTTATTCAAGAGAAAATAATAGCTTCATTGTTGTTAAAGTAGGAGTCATTATATATGATGAAGTCTCTGACCAACAAACTATATTTGAAGCAGTGCCTATTTGTGCTTAAAATGACAGAAGGTACATCTATTAAATAACATCTTGAGAAACTCAATTCTATTTTGATAAATTTAGAAAGTAGTGATATGAAGATAAAAAAGAATATCAAGCTCTACTCCTGCTTTATTCTCTATCGTCATCATACAAGACTTTTTGAGAATGTATGCTATGTAGATGAGATTCTATTTGTGTTGAAGATGTGAAATCTTATTTATTTTCGAAACAATTGATAGATAAAAATATGACTAGTGATAATTTAGGAGAACAACATTCTTAAGGTCTTATTGTCAAAGGTAAATCAAAAGCAAGAAATTATTATAATGGAAATCACAGTATGAAAAATTGGTATAAGTTAAAGTCAAAGGGGAATGACAACATGTGTCGTTATTGTAAAGAATATGAAGCACTAAAACACTTATGTTTTTGTTGGCTTTGTTGACTCAAATTATGTAAATGACCTTAATAGGAGGAGATCCACTATTGGGCATATCTTTATCTAGGTGGAGGTCTTTTTAGTTGGAAGGCTATGTTGTAGGACATAGTTGCTTTGTCAATAAATGAAACCGAGTATATTGATATGGTGGAGGCTGCCAATGAACTAGTTTGGCTGAACAATTTGGTAAAGAAGCTCTGAGTTTCTTAGCAAAATGTTAGTTTGAACTTGATAGAAACATATACCTATGGGCCAATCATATTTGTTATGATTCAACATTTTTTGAAATATCTTATTCAATTAATTAACAATTCTTCATTACTTGCTCTAATTAGTTATGTATATTGTAATGAAGTCATTTATCACATGCAATAATGATTGAATCATAGCAAGATCATGATAATGAGATCAATCATCCAATGGTAATATTCTTAGCCATAAGATCCTTGAGACAAGATATTAAGAATCTAGATATACTAGTGTATATGATGTCTTCTCATATGATGAGGATGACCAATCTCATTAGTCAGTAGTGTGGAGACATTGAAATACACATACAAATGCTCATTTATAGAATGAGTTCATTGAGCTGGCTGAATTAAAAACCATGAATGATATCTTACCTAACTTTAATTGTCACTTAGAAATATCTATCATCACGGTTGCATAGTTAAAATTTTTACTTGAGCTACTAAAGATGTCTTATCAGATATATCTTACATTGACTATTGAATAGATCACCAAGATGATGGACCAACATAATTAATGGATCAGGTATAAGAGAACCTTGAAGATAATTGAGTAGACAACAATAGATTGTTTACTCTTGATAAGTGAGAGAAAATGTTTATGGGACAGTACTTTAAATCTTTGACCATGGTGATAGAAATGTATGCCCTACAAGCCAATCATATATGATATGATTCAACATTTCTAGATATATCTTATTCAATTAATTAGACAAATCTTCATTATAAGCTCTTATTAGATGTGAATATCATAATGAAGTTCTTGATCAAATACAATGATGATTAAATCATGATGAGATCATGATAATGAGATTGATCATCTAGAGGTATTTGATATAAATGTTCCTAGTCATAGGATACTTGAGATGGGACATCAAGGATCCGGATAGACTAATGCATGTGATATCTTCTCATGTGATGAGAATGACCGATCTCATTGGTCATTAGTGTGGAGACACTGAGATACACATACAAGTGCTCATTAGTTGAATGAGTTCACTGAACTAATCGAATTAGAAATCCTGAATGGTATCTTACCGAACTGTCAATTAGGATTTTCTATCATCACAGTTGCATGATTGGACATTTGACCTGAGTCGCCAAAGATACCTTGTTAGGTGGAACTTGTGATTTGAACATTGACTTATGGATCACCATTTAGATGGTCCAGTATAGCGATGGATCGGGTACAAGAAAAACCCGATGAAGGTAATTGAGTGGACAACAAGGGATCGTCCACTCTCGGTAAGTGATAGTGAATGTCCTATGAGATAGTACTCTAAATCCCTGGCCAGGGTAGATAGGATAATTAGAAAATGAGTTTTCTAATTGATCCAATTTCGAGTACAGGATCCTATAGAATCAGTATTCTAAGGAGTTGACAGTCGATGCCGTACTCCTTTTCGACTGGGACATTGGATGGATGAGGGTTTATATCAATGCGGTAACCGATGATGGAAATGCTCAGTAGAGATAAGATTATTCCCATAGCCATTTGGGATCATGGGATGTGACTTGTACCCTTCATGATCGGTAGGCCGATTAATTTGTTATCGGATAACATATTTAATTAAATTAAATAGAATTGTTCTATTTTATTTAGGCCTCAACCAAATAGGCTATTGGGCCTAGTGGGTCACACACAAAAGGACTTATCCACAAGTACAGGGGCAAGGGTGTAATTTATGAAAATTTTAGGTTTTTATGAAAAATTTTAAAATTCTCTATAAATACTAATGGTTTCAGCCAAACCCGATCAAGCTAAGGGTGAAAACCACGTCCATAGCCTCCTCCCTACCTCCTCCTCTCTCTAGAAAGTGTCTATGGTCGATGGAGCTCTATTCGAGAAGAGTTCTCGAGGTCGACGCGAAGGAAGAACCTGTTGTGGATGAAGTTCGCGTGGATACTACTGGAGATCGGACACTTAAATGGTTTGAAGAGCTTGAGAAGCTCATCTTCTTCTTCTCCATGGGATTATATGAATCCCTATCAGGTATATTCGAACCCGATTTGATCGGTTTTGGTTTTCGTCATTCGGTTCCGATTGAGATAGATTCTAAAGGAACCTATAGCAATCGTCGCTTTCGCTGCGCCACATTTTAATAGATGATTCCTTACACATGGTGGAAATGACAATTGGAAAAAGAGTTTTCTAACTAATCCATCTGAGTATAGGATCCTAGACTGTTAGCTTACTAAGTGATTGATAATCAATGCCATATCCCAATCCGACTAGGCTATCGAATGGACGAGGGTTTATATTTGTGTGGTAGCTAATGATGGAAAGACTCAATTAAGAGAGGATCATGCCCAAAGTCATCAGGAATCAAGGGAAATGATTTGTACTCTTCATGATCGCAAAGCTGCTAAATCTATATTAGATTTAATTTAAAATAAGCTATTATTTTAACTAGGTTTCAACTAAATAGACTATTAGACATAGTGAGTCACACACATAAGGACTTATTAGTAAGTAGTGGGGCATTGTAGACACGCAATTTTGGGTTCTTACACCTTTTGGCGACCACGGTGGGACAACCTTGCTTTAGTGAGCTCTTCTCATCCTCCAAAAGAATGTCCAATATGCTCATCTTCACTCTAGTTCTTGCTTGAGTTGCTACACCTCCCTTGTGTCTCTACTTGCTTGCTTACTCACTTCCTTTGAACACCGTTTAGTTTCTTCCGGATTACTTGCTTTCCATTGGTCCTTTTTAAAAGCACAATCTGATTTTTAGACTTGTTTATCAACTTGCTTCGATTTTGCATCTTAGGAGTTATCTTGCTAAAGAATCTTTACCTATTTTCCTTAAAGTCTAACTTCTTTCCTAAGCATCTTTAGTTAAATTAGCACTTACTTTCACCCTAGTTTGACTTCATATCATTGTCTTGTTTACTTACTTGCTACGACATTTCATTGTTCATTGCATGCTTTTACTTTCTTCTTGTTTTCCCCTCACTCCTTGACATTTCACTTGCATTTAGCTTGCATTGGGGTTTCGTTGACTCCTTTAGGTCATCCGAGAAGGTAGGCTCTCTCCTCCCAAAGCCCCACACACCCAAACACCCCTCTTGGTGGTTGCCAACTCCTCCTCCGGGGATTCCCTCTCGGAAGGACTGGGTAGCTTCCATCAAGACCTCCGTAAGTCCCCAGACGTGAAGGATTCCTTCTTCACAAATCGGGCTGGTTGTACCATTTTATCCCAAAACCCGGAGTACCTATCACCTATCGTTGTGAAAAGAGTGACAAACTTAGATTGCTCGGTGTTGTGAGAGCATAGGGCCCTACCCATTTATTTGAGTGGACATTACTTCTCTTAACAAGCCACTAATTTAAAGGTTTAAACACAAAAAACTTGCGTTAATCATTTCAAGTATATGCCATTACTTGTTTGCAAATCAAAAACCGAAAACTAAACAAAAATTTGAAACCACTAAAAAACCAAAAGAAATGTTTGCTTGAGGTTAATTTGCTTGAAAACTTGTTTGTCCAAACAAAATCAAAACCACCAAAAAAAGGGGAAAAGACCAAGGCTAAAAAAAAGAGCTTTGTGTGCTTTACCCGTCACCCTATCTTTCTGTTTATGAACTTGAGATCAGGGCGAGTCATCGAGATGACGGACCAAGGATACGAGCCGCTGCAGCTAGAGTATGATCAATCTTACCTCCACCCGGATGCTGTATGTGCCGTTAACGAGCCCGAAATTCTCCCTGAAACCAGCTCACCCGGACTCCACCCAGATTCTCTGTGGGAGGCATTCGCTCACGCCGACCCAACTCAACTACAAGCCATAGAAGCCATCTTGAAGGGAAAATTGCCCACCAATCACACCCATGCCGAAGGTGGCAACCGCACCTCTACCCCCCAATTGGCAACTGACCAACCCAGTGCACCAGTGCCGGGCCACTCTCACAACGGACCCTTGATTCCAAATTCACCCTATCTGGTGGCTATCTTGAACCACCCGGACCCGAATAACACCACACCACTTAGGCCGCCGGTCTACTCTTCTGCACACTTTAATCAAGCCCCCCACAAATGCACCACCCAATACACCATCCTTGCCCGGCCGCTTTGGCCTATCCAATGGCCATGTCGGTAAATCAAACATCTATTCTCCCCCCTCCTCTTGCTCGGGAATCCTCCGTTGATCAATCTGTGATAAACAAAATCAACCGAACGGATGAACAATACCGGAAGCTCAAGCGGTTGATCGACACAAGGGCTCTCCCCGAGATATCTCTCCCATCTCTCCCCATATTCCATCTTCCTCCTTATGAAATGCCCATTTACCGCCGGTATAACGGAAATGGGAATACTTTCATTCACATCAAAGACTTCCTTTATGAATCTGTCATGTGGCAACACGACAGGAAAGCCCTTGCATACCTATTCAGAAGATCACTAGAAGGCTCCGCGTTGGAATGGTTCTATTCACTTGACCCTTTAGAAGCCAGCAACTTTGATACTGTCAAAGCAAAGTTCTTGCAAAGGTACCAAGATCGAGTTGGCCCTACATATTCAATCACAGATCTCATGGCCGAAAAGATGAGAAATGATGAGGATTTCATAAGATACACAGACAGATAGAGAGTAATGGTAGAAAGGCTGACAAACGCGTTATCAGAATCAGAACAGGTCAAGATGATCATCACTAATGCCACTCCAGCTCTGAAGAATGTACTGGCATTGCATCACCCTGTCACCATGAGCGAACACTATGAGAGAGCACGATACATCCAAACACAACTCCGAGACTCTCCCATCATGAACCTCTTCGACCCTAGGCCTCGAGTCACCAAAAAGACAACCACCACTACCACTGGGCCTGTAACCGAAGGCGTAGTGACCAACGAACACGTCAACATCATAGGAAACCTGCCCAATAACCACCACCAATAGTACAGGAACCCCCAATATAGAAACCCCCGCCAAGTCCAACCGGCATCTCGCCCTCAGATCCAACCCCAGCCTTTCCGACACCAGATACCAAATCAACATCCCCAACAACCAACACCGACACCAACCCACCAAGAACCCCGACAGTTGGCTATCCAAACCTTTACACCTCAACCAGCACACCAACCAATCACTTATAACCAGGCACCTCCCCCCGCCACCTATGCTCCACAAAGAACATGGCCTAGAAGGAACCATTATCCACCATTACCATACTCTCTCACGGATATTTTCAATGCTCTTATGGCGGCAAGGCAGATTTCATTGCCAAGATAAAAGCTGGAGTGGCCACAGAATGCCAATGCAGATAAATATTGCTTATACCACAGATACCCAGGATAGACAGTGGAGAATTGTTTTCAATTTAAAGATTATATCCATGACCTCCACGAGCAGGGAAGCATTGACTGGGGTCAGATAGGCGAATACATCAAGGCAGTGAAGAACCAGCCTCAGCAGCAGCAGGCACCAGTCCAACAACAGCAACAACAGGAACCCGGTCTGGGGATCATTCAGAACCCATTACCCGCACATGCGCCCGCGATAGCACCAGAAAATCAAAGAGTTAATCCTATTCTAACCTCTACTGAAAAACCCCGCGATAGAGGCCAAAATTGGCAAATCGAGGGACCCGCTTCCTTCATAAATGTCAACCTTCCAAACCACGTTAACCGAACCGTTCAATCCATACCACGAGCCATACCTACCAGAAGAAGCCAACCATCAATCATCCGCACCTTGTCACAACTTATCATAACGCCACCAGCCATACAACTCCAGCCGGGTTGGACCCTGATCCGTCCAATTGAGCCACCACAAACACCATCGCCATTAGGACCCATTTGTAAGGAATCGTCCACAAAAATTTGGTTCAGCGGAAGCGACGATTCCTATGGGTTCCTTTAGAATCTGTCTCAATCGGAACCGAACGACGAAAACTGAAAACCGATCAAATCGGGTTCGAATATACCTGATAGGGATTCATATAATCCCATGGACAGGAAGGAGATGAACTTCTTAAGCTATTCAAACCATCCAAGTGTCTGGTCTCCAGCAGTATCCACACGAACTTCATCCACAGCAAGTTCTCCCTTCGCGCCGGCCTCGAGAACTCTTCCCGAACGGAGCTCCATCGACCATGGACACCTTCTAGAGAGAGGAAGAGGTAGGGAGGAGGCTAGGGACATGGTTTTCACTCTTGTCTTGATGGGGTTTGGCTGAAACCATTAGTATTTATAGAGAATTATGGAATTTTTCATAAAAATCTAAAATCTCCATAAATTACGTCCTTGCCCCTGTACTTGTGGATAAGTCCTTTTGTGTGTGGCCCACTATGTCCAATAGCCTATTTGGTTGAGGCCTAAATAAAATAGAACAATTCTATTTAATTTAATTAAATCCGTTATCCGATAACAGATTAATCGGTCTACCGATCATGAAGGGTACAAGCCACATCCCATGATCCCAAATGGCTATGGGGATAATCTCATCTCCATTGAGCCTTTCCATCATCAGTTACCGCATGGATATAAACCCTCGTCCATCCAATGTCTCAGTCGGAAAGGAGTACGGCATCAACTGTCAACTCCTTAGTGTACCGACTCTATAGGATCCTGTACTCGAAATTGGATCAATTGGAAAACTCCTTTTCCAATTATCCTATCTACCCTGGCCAGGGATTTAGAGTACTATCCCCATAGGATATTCACACTCACTTACCGAGAGTGGACGATCCCTTGTTGTCCGCTCAATTGCCTCCATCGGGTTTTCCTTGTGCCCGATCCATCGCTATACTGGACCATCTATACGGTGATCCATAAGACAATGGTTAAAGCACAAGTTCCACCCAACAAGGCATCTTTGGCAACTCAGGTCAAAGGACCAACCATGCAACCGTGATGATAGAAAACCCTGATAGACAGTTCGGTAAGATACCATTCAGGATTTCTAATTCGGTCAGTTCAGTGAACTCATTCAACTAATGAGCACCTGTATGTGTATCTCAGTGTCTCCACACTAATGACCAATGAGATCGGTCATCCTCATCACATGAGAAGACATCACATACACTAGTCTATCCGGATTCTTGATGTCCCGTCTCAAGTATCCTATGACTAGGAACATTTAGATTAATTACCTCTACATGATCAATCTCATTATCATGATCTCATCATGATTTAATCATCATTGTATTTGATCAAGGACTTCATTATGATATTCGCATCTAATAAGAGCTTATAATGAAGATTTGCCTAATTAATTGAATGAGATATATCTAGAAATGTCGAATCATATCATATATGATTGGCTTGTAGGGCATACAATTTCTATCACCATCATCCTACCACCTCGTACCACCATGCCATCACAATCTACCCACATCCCTACAACCTGAACTATCATCACTACGCCCCTACCGCGGCCTCCCATCATCCGACCTAATCCTTCATCCACGTCTATTACACCAACCACAACCCCTCAGCTTGCCACGGTGCTTAGAAGCGGGCGCATGTTTCAAAGAATTTTTCCCTAGACCGGTCAACCAGGACGATCACAAGAAGAGGAAGAAGAACACCGAGAAGAGCCAGTGCCAGGGACATCTTACGACTTGTTGAAGCACCTCGACAAAACCCCTGCACGGATTTCCATCCTGGAACTGATCAAAAGGTCCAAGGTTCACCAGGAAGTTTTCAACAGTATCTACAGCGAGTGATGGTCAATGAAACCCTTCCCCCTGAGAAGATTGCATCAGTCTTGACCTCGAGAAGTGAACACGCTGCCTTCACTTTCACCAAAGATGAGTTGGCAGAACCAGAAACAAGAAAGTATGCATTTTGCATCATCGTCAGCATCAACGAAACGGACGTTAAGTCTTGTTTAGTTGATACCGGTGCTTCCATTAACGTCCTGCCACTGGAAACACTACAGTTGTGCGGAATTCCAGAAGAGGATGTTCGGCCATCACAAATCACTGTAACAGCATATGACAATTCAAAGAGGCCCGCCCATGGCATGGTTACACTCGAAGTCAATCTCGGACCCCGGGTTGTTACCGTTGACTTCCACATCCTGGACATGGACCCAACCTACAAAGCCATCCTGGGAAGGCCTTACCTTGAGGCACTAGAAGCCGTAGCCTCGACCAATCACCAGTGCATCATGTTTCCCTTTAAGGGTCAAGTCATTAAAGTGGTAAGTATGCTTGTGGAATGCCTGGCTACTCTCCCTCCTGGCTTGCCAAATCAATCGGTCTTCACGATCCTTGATCTGCCAAAGGATGAAAGGCAGCCCAGGCAAGTTTGGAAGAGAAAGAAGGATGCTACCAAGATCCTTGGATGGCGCATGATGAAAAATCTGGGATATCAAGAAGGCAGAGGGTTGGGAAAAGAATTGCAAGGCATTATAAAACCTATCCAGCTAGTAAAGACAATGTCAAGAAGCGAGGTAGGATACGATGGGACATGTGATAATGGTCAAAGAATTAGTCAAAAATAATTAAAAGGGTGTTTGCATAAGTTCTTTGCCAAGAGGGAAACAATACAAATGATTGAAGATCAAGAACCCCAAGAACAGGCAAAGAAAAGGAAGGTTGACAGCCTCGAGGATGAGCCATGTCTCGACATATCATGGTTTTTCTCCGGAGAAGGGTCGAGTGGTGAATCATTCCATAGCAAGCCTTCTGGCAATCAGAATTAGGGGCATTCACCTATTGTCACCTCCACAAATCTAACAAACCCACTCTCAACAAGCTCACCATCAGATTCACCAAGCAGCAAGGATGAATGCTCTCTCTATCCATCTTTGCACAATTTGTTTCCTTCCCTATCGATATCCCAGTCCACACCGGAAACCACAACCGGGCAAACCCATTCTGTGTTCATGTTTAGTACTCCCCAAAAAGATCAAAAAAAACGTCATGTTCTCAACCCAAGTTTCAATCGAAGAAACATCCCAACTCGCTCCGAAGGGTGATCCAATCTGGGAGACCGCCCGGTCTCTGATCGATCTCCTTTGCCCTTCATCCTTCTCAATAAATTCTACTCCCTCCACCTCCTCTTCCTTCCCTTATTTACCTTCTTCTTTAGGTTTAGTTTCCAATAAAAATAAAACAAAAATCAGAGGTAGGAGAGTTCCAGAAAGATACCTGCATCAGTTAGCTCAAAAAAGCTTAGAATGTGCCAAGCTACCGAAGTATCTAGGAAATGCAATCCAGTTGGATGAAATCCGATATGAGGAGAAGGACAACATCGATCCAACTTTAGGGGTCTATGAGGTTGTATCGGAAAAAGACCCTGATACTGAGGATGAAGAGGAGGATTTGGCTGATACCTATGCATCTGGATTAAAGAGGTTTGAAGAGCTGTCAGCCATGGTGGATGAACCAACTAAGGAACTCAATCTTGGAACACCAGACCTAAGAATATCCTCATCAGTGCTAACCTCACCTCACTGGAAGAACAAAATCTAATGGAGGTGCTAAAAGAGTATAAAGACACGTTCGCTTGGACATACGAAGATATATCGGGGTTAGACAAGTCATTGGTAGAGCATCGATTAACTTTAAATCCCGAAGCTACCCCGGTCAAGCAAAGGTTAAGGAGATTCCACCCAGACATAGCAATAAAGATGAAGGAAGAGGTCGATAAGCTACACAAAGCAAAATTCAATAGAGTCGTCCTTTATCCGCAATGGGTGGCAAATATAGTCCCGGTCATGAAGAAGGATGGAAAGGTTCAAATTTGCATTGACTTCATGGACTTAAACCGAGCGTGTCCAAAAGATGATTTCCCCCTTCCTCATATTGATATCCTTGTTGATAACACAGCAGGATATGAAACGCTATCATTCATGGATGGATATTCATGGTATAATCAAATCCGATTAGCAGAAGAGGATCAAGAGAAGACCTCATTCACTACACCTTGGGAAACCTATTGCTACGTCATCATGCCCTTTGGATTAAAGAATGCCGGAGCAACTTATCAAAGGGCCATGGTGGTGATATTTCATGATATGATGCATAAATTTGTAAAGGTGTATGTGGATGATCTGGTCATTAAATCTCGGACCCGTGATGAGCATGCTAAGGTGTTAAAAAGGGTTTTGCAGCGAGCCAGAGAATATAAGCCTAAAATGAACCCTAAGAAGTGTGTTTGGAGTGTCATCCGGAAAGCTACTTGGGTTCATCGTTAGAAAAAGAAGTATTGAGATCGAGGGATAGGGATTGTTCTTCTGTTACCCGAAGGTGTCACCATTCCACAGGCTTTTCAGCTCCATTTTTCAGCAACAAACAATATAGCTGAGTATGAAGCCTTGTTGGCTGGACTAAAGGCCACTCACTTCTATGGTGCCACCGAACTAAGGGTGATCGGTGATAGTCAGTTGATTCTCCGCCAACTGCTTGCCAAATATCGCACATCTCATCTTGGGCTCAGACCGTACCAAGAACTCACCACCTGTTACATCAAGCTATTCTCCAAACTCGAATTCATTCATGTTCCTTGTGCTCAAAATATTCTTGTCGATGCTCTCGCTTCTCTGGCATCTTTACTATCTGTCCCGCTAGGCAGACAAGTTAGGACAATCTATGTCCGCGGACGTACCATTCCGGCAATAGAGGATGCACAATTCTTGAAGGTTAAAGAAGAGTTTGAAAGGTAGGAGTTATTGAGCAAAAGGAGGAAGTATCTTTGGTGGCGTTGGAAGAATTAGAAGAAGGTGAGAAACCATGGTATCATGAGATTGAGAATTACTGTCGGGATCAGGCATATCCACCAGAAGCAACTGCTGAAGAGAAGAAAGCCATTAGAAGAATCTCCAAGAGGTATACCATCTTAAGTGGAGTGCTTTATAAAAAGAGCCTGGCCAGCATTCTATTAAGATGTGTGGATGAAGAAGAGGCTGAATTGATGCTTAAAGAAGCACATTTCGGAGTATGTGGAGGCCATGTAAATGCTCAGGCCCTCGCCAAGAAGATCATTAGGCAAAGGTATTATTGGCCTACTGTGGAAGAAGATTGCTCAATTTTTGTCCGGCACTTTCATCAATGCCAACTTCATGCAATGATTATTATTGGCTAAAAGAATATTCATTAAGTTGGCGTGAAGTTGGCATTGATGAAAGTGCCAGACAAAGATTGACTAATCTTCTTGAATCATGATGAGATCAGAGATAAGTGATTTAAATATTTTAGTCATAAGATCCTTGAGAAGGGACATTAAGGATCTAGATAAATTTGTGTATGTGATCTCTTCTCATGTGATGAAAATGACCAATCTCATTGGTCATTAGTGTAGAGACACTGAGACATACATATAGGTGCTCATTAGTTCAATGAGTTCGCTGAACAGACTAAATTAGAAACCTTGAATGGTATCTTACCTAACTAAATCAGGGTTTTCTATCATCACTGTGGCATGGTTAAACCTTTGACTTGAGTCTTCAAAGATGCCTTGTGGGGTGGAAATTGTGCTTTGTTCATTGACTTATATATCATCGTTTAGATAGTCTAGTATGGTGATGGATCGGGTACAAAAGAAACCCGTTGGAGGCGACTGAGAAAACAACAAGGGGTCATCTATTTTTGATAAGTGAGAGTGAATGTCTTATGGTATAATACTCTAAATTCGTATCCAGAGTTGAGAAGAGAATTGGAAAAGGAGTTTTTAAATTGATCTGATTCTGAGTATGGGATTCTATAAAGTAGGTGTACTAAGGAGTTGATAATCGATGCCGTACTCCTTTCTAACTGGGACATTGATTGGATGAGGGTTTATATCAATGTGGTAATTGATGATGGAAAGTCTCAATAGAGAGAAGATTATCTGCATAGCTATTTGAGATTATGGGATGTGACTTGTACCCTTCATGATTGATAGGCCAGTTAATTTGTTATTAGTTAACAGATTTAATTTAATTAAATAGAATTATTCAATTTTAATTAGGCCAAAACTAAATAGGCTATTAGACCTAGTGGGTGACACACATAAGAAGTTTTTCATAAGTACAGAAGTAAGGGCATAATTTATAGAAATTTTGGGTTTTTATGAAAATTTCTAAATTCGCTATAAATACTAATGGTTTCAGCAAAACCCTATTAAGATAAGAGTGAAAATCACATCCTCAGTCTCTTCCCTACCTCCTCCTTTCTCTGCAAGGCGTTTTTGGGTGATGGAGCTTAATTCGGGAAGAGTTCTCGAGGCCGACGCGAATGGAGAGTCTATTGGCGAATGATGTTCACATGGATATTGTTAAAGACTAGGCTTTTAAACAGTTTGAAGAGCTTCAGTTTTCGATTTTCATTGTTTGGTTCTAATTGAGACAAGTTCAACATGAACCCATAGGAATCATTGCTTCTGTTGCAACAAATTTTGTAGCACGATTCCTTATAGTGGTATCAAAGCCAAGTTCAAGACTTAGTCAAAACCAATGATGAATCAATGTTATTTCATGTATCTTATATGTTCTCGATTCTATGCTAACATTTGTTTCATTGAGGCCATCATAATTCGTATGTGATGTAGATAAGAGATTGGTTGGCATCTATAGAGTCTTGTGATGTAGGGCTTTCTAACACCACAAACCTTCAAATTTTGGACCTCTCCAGAGTTCGGGAGAAGCCCTGAAATGTGGCTTTTCTATTATGCCCAAACAGTCACCCAAATTTGGGGATTTTATGAAAGCTCCATCCATAGAGAAAATTAAATCCTTGAAAAAATTTTAGTAGATAGGTAGTATGATTACCTATTGTTTTTCTATGATGTCCTACCATGAACGACAATGAACAAAGAGTAATTGAGCTTTTTCCAGTGATCTAGGGTTCTGTTGGGTTTAACAGTGCTGTCCTAATTCTCCTTGATTTCCAACCAAGTTAGAATTTTAATATGAAAGAATATATAATATTTGGAAATGTATTTGATGAGGAATCCATATTATATTTTTAGATAATTTTTGGCCTCCAGGATAAGGAGTTATCCAGGTTGCAAGATGGTGATTTCTACTACAAAATCTTGTTGACTGCCTCTTCTTCTTTCTCATTTTTCAGTTGATTACGATTTTTTCTAGAGATAAGACCATATTTTTTAGAATCCTCATTTGATAAGGATTCCAATGAATTTTTTTTTTTTGGATTGTTTAGAGCCTGGGATAAGAAGATATACCAATCGAAAATGGGGCAATTTTTCTTTCCTTTTTCGACCGCTAGCGATCTAATGGGGCGAAGAAGAAGGTAAACTAGGTCTAATTCAGACCTGGTTGCTATAGTAGCAGAAGGCTGGCACATCTAGTGGGCGCACAAGATGCGGCGTAAGGCATGTGAATGACAAGTGTAGCTGATGGTGCACGTAGGCACACACCGGAGTGGCGTAGCGCATCAGCGAGTGCGGCGTAATGAGTTGAAAGCTTTATTTTGAATGATTTTAAATTATTTAAAATCACAAAAAATTTAAGAAATTGCTAAAATATTCTAGACAAATTCTGAAAAAGTATAGAATAATATTTGACATGTTTTATAGTGTTTAATGGCATGTTAGATGATGTTAAGCTTTATTTACATAGATTCATTTATAGTTGAGCGTTAAAATTTTTTAAATGTTTAACTTAATTAATTAGTGTCTCAATTAATTCTTTAAAATGATATTTTTCATAATATAAATTAGGACATTAATTTGTGACTTTGCACATTGTTAGGAATGCATAAATGTTCTAGATAGTTTAGATGTCCTTGTATGATTTATATAAATTATTTATATGTTGTTTTATGTTATTTAATTCATGAAAATTTGACATGTTTGAAAATAAAAATTTTAAGAGTACACTATAATTTTACGATGATATTATATGATATATCTTATATATTGATCACATATGTGCTCTATATTCATGTGATGAATATTAACGAGTGCATAGAGGTGATAGTAGACTTAAATGTGCTTGACTTGTGATTGCTTATTTAATTGTGATAGTTATATTATTAAATGGGGCTTGGGTGTGTCTCCTGTCTCTATACTATTTTATAGTACAATTTACCTCCCTCCATTAATGTATTTCCCTTGGTTAAAACTAGGATTTCTTATTAAGTTATCTACATTTACGGGTTTGAATACCCTTAAGCCAATTGTAATGACAAGAACATGTTTGTGGAAGATTGGAGAGTGAGACCACTTGAAGAAACACCCTTCTGAAGTGGAAGCATGCCAACTCAAGCTTATAAAGAAAGAATTTGCACCTATCAGGGTGCCTTAGGTGCATACTTAGGGTTAAGTCAATGATCAATTGTTTTCTTGCATATTTGATATGTGGATGTGTGCTACAAGTTATACTTTATATATGATATTCTAAAGGTATGAAATATAATTAGTGTATATTATTGATGAGACTAAAATAAAATCTCTCCTCATTTTAAATTATGTGATAAACTTGAGACATTAAGAATGAATCACATAGCCTTTAATCGTTATGATCTTGATGTGTCAATCTTAGATTGGATGGGTTTGTTGTGTTTCCCACAAAACTCATTCAGCAAGAGATTGGTGATCATGGCCAAGGCATTTGCTAAACTTTAGGGTGGACCATTGTCATGGCTTGGATGTGTTTTTCACAAGGGTTGCGTTAAGAATCCATTCTCATAACGTAACAAGCATATTTGACCTAACTAGAGTATATATAGTTTGTTGTGTTTCTCACAAGGTTATAACTCTAGAGGCTAAATGACTAAGAGTTGCATGTGATACAATTGATAAAAGTTAGTTACCTACTAAGTATGGGAGGGCTTATTGTGTTTCCAACAAGGTCATCACCATAAAGTTAATAGGGTCTTAGTCCTTCCTAGGATTTCATCCTGATATCTCATCTTTGCATATTGAGAGTTATGCAAAATTGCTGAAAATTAGTGAGAGCATAAATTAAGATGAAAGATTGTATCTTAATTTTAATGAATGTTTATAATGCTTTATTAATAAAATTTTATCTCAATTGTAGAATATAATGATAAACCACCAATAGTTGGGCATATTAGATGCCAAGTAGTTTAATAGCTCACACTTTTATTTAGAACTAAAAGAATTGTTCTCATGATTGACCGATTAACTATCTTGCTTGAAAAGTATGTGTCTCCTAGACTATCTAATGATATGAGAGAAGATAATATCTCATCTAATAAAATAGTAGAAAAGATGTATTGTTTTCCTTATACTAGATGTTAGCCTCTATGAGATAAAAAAATTGTAGAGGCAACATGAATAGATGGACATACGATCTATTATGGCTCATGGTGATGAGTTAATTAAAGAAAAGTTAGAACAACAAAATATCTTTAATACTTCTTTGGTAAGACCAATAGAAGGAAGCACGATCATTAGATAGAAATAGGATATAGTTAAAAGTTAAAGGAGGTCAAGATAATAAAAGCCCAAATAAGACATTCTTTCACTATCATGATGATGGTAAGTCGAAGAGGAAGTGAAGTGTATTGCACATAATACAGAGGTGGAGCTTGTGAAGCTTCATGCATCTAAGCTTCATTTATAGTATCTGATACTTTGTATATCATAGTATTAGATACTGGAGATGCATCAATATTATGAGATACCAGATATGCATCTAATATCTACAAGGATTTGTAGATGATGACAAGTAAATGAAGACTTAATAAAGAATTTGTTAACCTACATATGAAATGGTGCAAAAGTTGCATCATTACAAGTGGGAGTTACGTATCTTTAATAGCAATCTAGAGATGTCTTAATTATTAAGATTTCTACTATATCCTCCTAAAGAAACATCATATTATTTCCTGCTTGAATAAAAGATGATTTATTCTGAGCCATGGAAATGATAGATGTTCAAAGACAAATGGAAAAGTGTTTACCATTTAGAGCTTAATAAATTGTTTAAACATATTAGATATGTAAGCTCTAATGATATGTGTGAGTACTCCTCTTAAAAGAAAATAAGTTAATTTAAATCAATCTACTCTTTAGTCTTTAGCTTAATGCAGACATGCAAAATAGTTTAATGAGTTGTTAGAACTCATACATCTAGGTGTATATTAGCCCATGTCTATTAAGGCTAAAAAAGAATATTTCTACTTCATTATTTCAAAGATAACGTCTTTACGAATGAATATATGTATTTTATGAAGTACACAACTAAGACCTTTGAGAAATTGTTTGAAATTAAGAATGAAGACATACCAATGGAAAGAGTATTAGAACTTTTTAATAAGATCAAGGAGGAGAATACTAAGTACATAATTTACACATAATTGAAGAATAATAGAATCTAATTTTAATAGATACCTTTTTATAGATTTTAGCTTAGTTGAGTAGCTAACATTAGATGCCGTATTGTGTAGAACAAATTACGGATAATGATAACCTTTGCAAAATTCCTCTTTGCCTATTTTTGGTAAGCACTTGATATAATCACTTTAACTTAATTGGTACCTCTTAAGTCTATTCTAATTATTCCATATAGGATATGGAGATGGGCTAAAGCTCGGCCTTAAGTAAAACAAGATTTCGAAATGTCTGACCTAGTGAAGCAATATAACTCTAAGTAGTTGGAATATATGACTTTGATGTGTTGGCTTATGTGATAGCATAAGGAAACATATGGATATTAAATATACCACCCATATGGAGAATACTATATGTTGCTTAGCACACCATATTTCTAAAGGAAGAGTTCCTCCCTAAGAAAGATAGTGGGAGTAAGGCATATATAGAAGATGTTCCAATCTCACAACATGAAGGCACTTCTATTAAGGTACTAGTTAATAATTACATATAGGCAAATCATAGGTGTTTTATTATATCCATTCAACTTAAAATATATGTGAGACATAACTTTGATGGAAGAAATGAGACACATGATATAAAGGATATTAATCCTAAGATCTTTACAAAAGTAATATTAGATATTGATTCTAAAATGAAAGAGAATAAAATCTGAAACAAATTCTATCTATTCTAATCAACTTTAGAACTTGATAGATATACTTAAAGATGTAATATCTATAAGGTATAAATGGATCACTATAGAATATATTGAAGTAAATTAGAAGATAGAGACCTTCAAGGCAAGGATAGTTGAAAAGGATATCATCTAAGTCAAGTAGTTGACTATGATGAGACAATTTTATGTATGTCATAGAATAATTCATTTGGATTATGATTGTTACACACTATGACTATAAGGTATGTCTATTGGATGTTAAGATAGTGTTCCTCTAAGGTATTTTAAGGAACAAGTCTATATGATACAACCTCAGGGAATTATGTCCCAATAACATCCAAATACAGTGTGTAAAGCCTATTTATGGACTGAAATAAAACTTCTTATAAATGATACAAAAGGTTTAATGAGATAAATCTTATGACTTCGTTAAGAATAAATAAGAGCCTTGTGTATTCGAAAAGATAAGTGGGAGATCTATTACTTCCTTGACATTTTGCATGTATGACGTACTACTCATTGAGAATGAAATAGAAATGTTATCATTAGTGAGCGTAGCTATCAAATTAATCCTCCAAACATAATATAGGTTTTAAGAATTATAAAAATAGATCCAAAAGGTTGCTTGGCCTTATTTAGTTGATGTATGTAGTCACCATAGTCAAAGGGTTTGACATGGTAAACTCCAAGATAGGTTTCTTACATATGTAATGTGGAGTTGATCTCTTTTAAGAGATGTCTTTATACACTTCTTGAGAGATAAGAGAAAACATGAGTAGAGTCCTTAAGCTTGTGCCATAAGGTCTATCATATATGTAATGCTACGTACATGACTTGATTGATGCTCTAAATGTTATGAGCATTAATCAAGTGGATCCATGTGAGAGTCACTAGATAGTTTAAAGATGTATCATTTCATAAGAACCAAGGATGTATCTCTATAATGGAGGATAAGATTTAAAGCCTTGAAGTCTTATAAACACAGGTTTTTAGCCAAATAAGTTTGTTAATAAGTCAAAATAATGGTGGTACAATGAGCTGAAAGAGTTCCATGCGATAGAACACTGTAAATTCTACAACTAATGTAATGAAGACTGCATAATGGCTGCACACTACTTGAGAAGTAGTTTAGATGAAGATTTTCACGTAAGATATGGGATTTTCCTATTTTTATTTGAAAGTGTACAATTGTTTTGAAAAAACAATGGGATAGAGTCGATGTCTCATTAGAAGTTTAAAACTTTTGTGGCAATACCATAAAATCAGAGAGATTATAGTTTATAGAAATATAATTAAAGATGTAGTATACACAACTAATAGCATTGTAGATCCACAAATTGAAGCTGTGACTTAAAGAGTGTTTGAGCTTCACCTTGAGCTATTAGAGATCAGTCAGATGGGTGATTGACTTTAGTGCAAGTGGGAAATTGATAGAAATGTATACTCTATAAGCCAATCATATATGATATGATTCGATATTTTTAGAAATATCTCATTCAATTAATTAAGTAAATCTTCATTACTAGCTCTTATTAAATGTGTACATTGTAATGAAGTCCTCATTCACTTGCAATGATGATTGAATCATGATGAGATTATGATACTAAGATCAATCATCTAGAGGCAATCATCTAGAGGTATGTGACCTAAATATTCCTAGTCAAAGGAACATTGAGATAGGACATTAATGATCTAGATAGAGTAGTGTATGTGATGTCTTTTTATGTGATGAGGATGACCGATCTCATAGGTCACTAGTGTGGAGACACTGAGATACACATTCATGTGCTTATTAGTCGAATGAGTTCATTGAATTCACCGAATTAGAAATCTAGAATGGAATCTTAGCGAACCGTCAATAAAAGTTTTCTATCATCACGGTGGTATGGTTGAACCTTTGTCTTGTGTTGCCAAAGATGTCTTGTTGGGATAATCTTATACTTTGACCATTGACTTATGGATCAACATTTAAATAGTCAATTATAATGATATATCAGGTACAAGAAAAAATTGATGGAGGCAATTGATTGGACATCAAGGAATCATCTGTGCACGCCCGACCCGAGCCAGTTCTCCCCCTGGCCGGAACAGCGAGCGCAACTCCTCTTCCTTCTTTCTTTCGACTTTCGATTCTGGTGGATGTTGGTGTGTGGTCGCCAGGAACCGCGGGCTCCAAAAGTAAAAAAAGAAAAGAGAATGTAAGTATTAAAAGAAATGACCGAACGTACCTAAGCGGAGAGATCGTGTTGGGAGATTATGGGTTTCATCTTCTTCCTTTTTCGGCCGGCCGAGAAGAAAGAGCTTGAAGCACTTTAGTTGTTCCTATAAAAACAAATAAGTCACAAAAACAAGTGAAAATGGATTAGAACTAAGATAGTGAAGTATCTTGCAAAAGGAATGAACTAAAACAACAAATGGAAATAGACTAACCAGATTGGAAATAAGTCCTAACCCTCCTTTTTATGTGTTTTTGGATGATGATATATGATACTGCTAAGCTAAATATGTATGTAAACATGATGATCTATGATGGAAAACATAGAAACAAAGTAATGCTAGAAGATGGTGTAAGAAAAATGGGTTTCAGCTACAAAAAGGGCAATCTGGAGCCCTAGGCGACCCGGGGGTGACCCGGCAGACGCGTCACCTAGGCGACCCGGCAGACGTGTCACTTCCTGCACCAGGACTCGGCTTGCTCCCGGATGCTTCCACGACGCTTTTGGATGGCCTTCAAAGCTTGATGATGACTCTTGGAAGCTCCTAGGACGTAGATGATGATCTCCCCTTGGATGTAGAAGCTTGAGAAGCTTCAAAATGGATGCCGATGAAGAAACAGGATGAAGAACGTCGATTTAAGGAGGTGGATGGTAGTGGGAACCTCGCAATCTCTTAGACAATGAAGCTTGGAGGATGGAGATGGTTTGAAGCTCTCTAGGGCTCTCTCTTTAGAGTTGGGGACATTCTCAACCTTCTCACACTCTTCCAACCCTTGAAAAAGTGGTTAGGGGGTCCCTTTTTATAGGCAAAAAGGCCACAAGGGCAATTCAGACATAAAAGGTGTCATCTGTAACAGAAGATGACCCGTCTACCGAGTCACCTCTGGTGGGTCACCTGCGAAACCATAAATGCCATTAAATGCGCGTGCGCTGAAAGCTGGCCAACCGCCGTCCGGGGCCTGCTATAGTGGCAGGCGTCCCATTTGACGGGTCGCCTACGTCTGGTCAGTTCCGACCATTCGGACGAGCATGCGCCACTCGCGGATCACTTCGTTCAATTCGTGCACTATTTCGGCAGGCGACCAGCTGACCGGGACGCTCCCCGTACCTGACCAGACTTGACCCCCCACCTACCATCGTCAGAACAGACGGATTTGGGAAATGACTCGTTGACCGGGTTGCCTAGGTGACCCGGCAAAGGCGACCCGGCAAAGAGGTCATCCTTTCCACGAGAGTTCATTTTTGGGTCATTTTCTCAGAGATCCAGTTTGTTTATCAGAAAACTTGAATATCTTATAAGAAAACATGAATCTTAAGCTCCTCAAATAAGTGAAATTTGCGTGCCTACAATTTGCCTCGCCTTGGTGTCGGCTTTGTAGGGGAGCAGTATGGAATGAATCGTAGATGAATGAAATAAAATGTAATAAGACGTAGCGGCATGCAATGGCACGGACTAAAAAGGTGGCAGCAAGGTGTAGATTAGACTCGCAGACTACTACCTTATTGGGCAAGGTTCGGACATTATCGGTCCTTTGCCATTCGCATTTGTTCCCTTCAGATCATTCTCATTATTGATTGGATGGATACAGTGTCGCGGGCACAAAAATAGAAGAAGAAGCCTGCCCCTCGGTGTGGGGGACCTCCGAGTAGTGGCTCGTGAGTTCATCTCGGTTTGCGGCCCAGCTCTGTGGTGTGCTTGTACAGAGAATGGCTAACTAAACTAACAAAAACATAAGGTGAACATTCAATCATTTCGGGGTCAGATCTTCCGGGTTCATTTGTTCCTTGTGAAGGTACCAATTTTGTTCGGAGTGGAATGATTCCATGCTCTTCTAAAATCTACTGAATCTAGTGAGAAACTTTTCGAAAAACCGAAACACAGCTCGTTTGACATTCGAAGTGTTTGGAGAGTGTGTGATGCATGGGTGTGATGATGCATGACTTATGTTGATGAATGACTTATGATTTTTTTGTTGGGGAGAAAAAATAAAAATAAAAAAACAAACTAAAAATAGACAAATAGTTGAAGATATAGGTCCTATGTTTAACGGGTCAGGATACCTTTGAGGAGAACCGTCCCCGTACATATGACTTTGGCCTATCCGCGAGTTTAGAAACAGTTGATCCATCATTTTTTTGTTAAGGGGGTTCTCAAGCTCAACTGTCCCTAAACTTGAGGTCTTCAACATTCAATTAGACATATATGGTAGGATAGTGCTCCAACCACCTGTTGGGTGCCTAAGCTGCCTGGGCGACCCGTCTGCCGGGTCACCTGGGCGACCCACCTGCAGGGTCACCTACGCCCATTGTCAGAGCAGACAGATTGGACTTCTAGACATCTTTTCAGCCTTAAATAGTGTACATGACTACTCTTCTTCCCTTTAAGACTTCCAACTCGTCCCTCTTATGAGAACACCACACTTTTGCTTGCCTTGTTAGTTCTTCTACTCCTCTTACAATGTCTCTTCCTTAAAGATTCATCCATTCAAGGAAGGCAAGGTGGTTTTCTGAAGTACCAAGGCATGTTTTCAACAGGATAGTGGCTGGAATCGTAAGTTTTCTCTTGATGCTTCCTTGTTTCTTCTTATACAAAGATCATCCTCTTCTTGTTTTGATTTTTCTTTTGAAGTTGGCTCTATCTCATGGAAATGACCCGGCATCAGGTCGCCTGGGCGACCCGACAGGCGGGTCTCCTAGGCGACTCGGCAGACGGGTCATCTGCGCACTGCTGACATCTTGCTGCTTGCTTATTCAGGATCCTCCGACTTTCTCGGGAGCTCGCTGCTATGGTTCATGTCAATGGGTTTACCACATTATTCCATATATCGCTTTGCAAGCCCGTTATGTACTTCGGTAGTGGGGTATGGCCGATTTCTTTGTCCATGTGATGAATTGCTCCAAATATTATTGGGACTTTGCTCTAGCAGGGGCTTTGGTTGAATGTTGACATCCGGATACTAATACTTTTATTCTTGATACTTTTGAATGCACCATTCTTCTTGAAGAAGTTGAAATGTTGTTGGGCCTCCCGGTTTCGCCTTACAGTCAAGAAGATTTCATGTTCATTCCGCCTTTTCCTCTCACCGCTCACTTGTTTCTAGAGAAACTTATGACTCCAACAGAGGCCTCTTCACTGATTGTTTGTGGAAAGATTTCCTTTGAAGGTCTATTGTCTTGGTCACTCAAGAGCATGAATAAAGCTTCCGGAGATTCGGACAACCTCATTTGCAGGTTAAAGGGAGTGGTGACTTGCGTTGTTTCGGCCTTCCTTTATCCTTCGGAGGATGGTTGGATTGTTCCCAATTCTTTGCCTTGTATTTGGGGATTGTGGCGTTGAGAGCGCATTGCACCATCTGTCTTGGGTTTCTTATATGAATGGCTCTCCGCGGCTTGCCTTGGCCGCCCCATGTTTGGCAGCATTCTTCTTTTGATTTTCTAGGCGGAGCTTCATTTCAAATTTGATGTTGCTGAGGAGGTTGTTCCTATTTCACGTTTGTTCCTTCTTAGCCCTCTGCATTCTTTATCTTCAGTCCTTGGCATGGAAGAAAAGGTTATCAATAAGTGTCCTACGGTGAAGACCCGTCAGGACTGGCATTTGTATCTGTCAAAACTTAACCATGCTGGCTTCTTATGCGTGCCACTCCCTTTACTTCGAAAGGATATTAAAGCATGCTTTGCTCCGGGAGTGGATCTTCGCCTTATCATCGGTACTTCATTGATTTTATATAATGCTCACCGGTGTTTTCCTCAGTTAGGTCTTTGCAGGCAGAAGGTGCCATGGGTATCCCACCTTCCGAGTATCAAGAATCGATGTCTTGGCACGTCTGATGATGAAGAGTAGTGCCAAAGTGTGATTGCCCTTTGGAAGGCACGCAAGCTACACAGTCCATGGATGGTTACCGAAGAAGACGAAGCCCGTAAAGCTTGTTACTTGAAGAAGCTTCGGGCGATTCGTCCTTGATTTTTTTTCCTGCACTTGTGTTAGCTTTAAAAACGTGTATTTTCAAATTATTGAACATTTGATGTGGTGCAAGCATGTTTCTTTAAGTAAAGAATGGCTTTCTTTGGTTCTGGTAGCAGGTGGTGACCCGTCTGGGGGGTCACCTAGGCAACCCGACAGCTTGGTCGCCTAGGCGACCCGGTGGACGGGTCGCCTAGGAGTCCCAATCAATGGGTCGCCTGTCGTATATGTTCTAATAGGATTCTTGAATTGATTGCTCTTGTATCCACCTTGACCATCTTTTTGGTCTTTATAAGACCCCAAATTCGTAGGTTCCCTTGCCTACATCATCTTTAGCTCTTCTCAGAGTGTGAGATCTTGAGATTCTTGTCCAAGAAAGTCTTCACCATGTCTTATGCTAGGCAAAATTCGGTGAGCCCCATGCCGGTCCTTCAATATCATCTCCGGGGCCGTCTTCATCGAAACGAAGTAAGCATACCGTCTTATCCTTCTTCATTCTTGCATTTTTGTAGGTTAAATTCCTTTCTTTGTTCATCTTTTGATGAGACAATGTTTGGACCACCGGATCGGAGAGAGCTTCTTACTATTTTGGAAGATGACCCGTCTGACGAGTCATTTACTCCCACAGAACTGCCTTTGTTTACTGATTTCTTGTGCCTTGTTCAGGAGTTGCCACCGTTTCCTTTTTTTGACCGCTTTGGACAGTTTGCTTGGGATGATCGCCTGGCTCGGGCGCTGACACACCATTCTCTGGAGACTTTGCATAGCTGAGGTTTGAGGGGCATTCTTGGCCACATTCGGCGTGTACATACATACCATTGGGATTTTGCGATGTTGGGGGCCTTGGTGGAGCGGTGGCACCCGGAGACCCATACTTTCATTTTGGCTGGTTTTAATGCTCCATTCTTCTGGAGGAGGTGGGGCTTATCCTGGGCCTGAAGGCTAGTGATATAGGTGAATCACCAGATTTCTTTGTTCCTTCTTTGGTTTGTTCGAGCTTGCATGTATTGCAGGAATTTATGCCTTACTCGGAGGCGATTGCCTTGTTAGACGGTGAAGGGGTCAACTTGTCTCGCTTATATTGCTGGACTCTGACTTGTCTGGAGTCCACTGGTGACTCGGCAGAGTAGTTGACATCTGGATAAAAGGGGCTGCCATATGCTTTGTAATCACCGTTTTGTATCTGTTTGGAGGTGACGTCATCAGTCTTGTGCAGCTGGCGCATGTAGAAGGCATATGGGGTAACCGACGGCTAGCAATGTCGGTTCTTGGTTTCCTCTACCAAGGGCTGACTAAAGCTAGCTTGGGTCATCTTTTCTCTGGTAGCCTTTTGCTGTTTAGTTGCTGGGATGACTTGCATTTCAGGTTCACTACATCTGCTCTAGGCTTTTCGAGCTCCTTTTTCCGAAGTGCTCTTGCCGGTGTGGCGAGGTAGACAGGATTAGGGAGAGGTGTTTGGGATTACTGTCCCGGTTTCCGATCAAGGCGTAGCTGGCGAAACTATTTCGAGGTTGCTTTACATCAGCATTTCTTTATTGTACCTCAGTCAGTGATCCAAACTTTCTTTCAGACCTGCCTTGTTCCTGGGAGAGAGCTATTATTGGTGACAGCCAACTCCCTTGTGTTGTACAATCCTCATCGTTGCGCGCTTCAGTTGAACGTGCCTATTCGTGATCTTCTATCTTGCTCCCCAATCCCAAGGATCAGGGCAAGGCGCCTGGAGGCGAATGAGAGGCATCTTCTTTTTGTTCGGGCTGGCTGGCAATGCTGTCAGCTAGCTTCTATATCACGGGGAGAGCTTCGTGACCTTGACGGCTTCATGGAGTACTTCTTGTTTCTTTCTGCCATCTTGGACTAGAGCTTGTTTTGAAAAGGGGTTAGTATGTACAAGAAAAAATTTCCATTTTTGGAGCATTTTAAGTCTTTAAAAATCAATTGTCATTCTAGCGTAATGGTTAAGATGATTGTGAAAACGTTCTCATCCTTTTTGATGCGCTGGGTAACCAGGTCAGGATAACACAGCTACCAAGTCAAATCGGTCCTTCGTGTTCCAAACTTGGGGTTGGAAGGTATCTACATAGATTTTCAACTTTTCTAGTGTTTTTGGTGATTTTTTCGGAATTTTTGGATAACAAGCAAAATTTTCACTGTTCTATATAAAGGGCTCAGTTTTACCGTTCACTTTCACACGTTCCGACGGTGATTCCGTGTTCAGAAATACATGGGCGACTTTCGTGATTTCTGGTTCCTTCTACGATCTCCGAAGTCCATTATACCTTTTGTGACTATTGTAGATCGCAGTTTCTACTTTCCGTAGGCGAAAAATTTTTTGAAATCGGAAGTCGGTACAAGGAGAAACGGGCGAAGGAGGGGGACATGTGCATCCCTCTCCCCAAGCGACCCGACGTCGGGTCGCCTGGGTGGCCCGACGCTGGGCCGCCCCTCCCGGGCAGCTCGACGTCGGGCCATTCATTCCGGGCGACCCGGCGCCCGGGTCGCCTGGGTGGTCCGGCGTCTGGTGGGCCGCCTGGGTGACTTGGTGCCGGGCCGCACGGACATTCCGGAGTCGCTGGAATGCCTCTGAAATGCCTAGTGGCCGTGTCTTTTGACTTATTTCTAATTTTCTAATGTTTTTTTATTCTTTTATTTGTAGATAGTTGTAGACACGCCAAATTTGCCTCATTCAGAGCATAAAACTCATGTTTTATAGGGTAACATGTATGATTGACCTTATAATGATGCCGTGTCTTTAAAAGTTGATTTGGAGCTTCGCCGAACGAAATCGGACGTTCTCTGAAGTTTTCCGCAAAAAGCCATAAATTTCGAGCGAAAGCCACACGTAAATCGTGTAAACACGGAAATTGGTTGAATGACCAATGCCTAATGATCATGCGTTGAAGGTTATGGTCATATTCACACCCCGGACAAGTTTTGTTGCATACCGTGCCTTTCCGGTTTGCCGTCGGAGTTATTTTGACCTGTATCGGATCTTCTGTTCACTGCCCTAACTTACGGATAAAATTCTGAAGTTTTGGAGGGTGTGATGGCTGATCCGATGCTATATAAAGCTTCTTAGGCCTGTTATCTTTCCAACGCAACAAACGGCGTCGAATTCCGAGTTCGGGAGTGTTTGTAATGGCTTCCGGAAGAAGGACGCGCGAAACCAGTCCCATGCGCCCGGGTTCCTGGTCACATGCGCCCGGGACCCAGGGCACGTGCCCATGCGCCCTACCAGTGAGGCACGTGACCTCGTGCCCTCACTTGAGGGCACATGCGCCCCACCCTTGAGGCACGAGGGACCCAGTCTTTCACCGGGACTCTACCACTGAACCGCCGATTGGATGAGACCAAATTTTTCGGGATTTGTGCCCATGCGCCCTCATTGGGGGGCACATGCGCCCCTCAGTGGGGCGCATGCGCCCAGCACCAGGGCGCATGCGCCCAGGGGTGGGGCGCAAGGCCCCTATTTTTTAGCCTTGATAACGCTGCTCGTTCTCCTATAAATTAACCCTGATTCCGGTCATTCCAAAGGCATGAGCACGACTCCCCAGGCATCTCAAGACGTCCAATCTCCCTCCTGCATTGATTTTGTGATTTTTAGAGAGATAATTTTGAGTTTTTAGAGAGATAAAATTCAGTTCAAGAGAGAGGAAGGCTGTTCTGCAGGGGATCTGCCCAGTCTCTCTTCCTCGGCCTCTACAGCCGTGTGTGGACGTCTGATGCCAGAGATCTCTTCATCAAAGTTCTTCCTCTCCAAGTTTGCTTCAGTTTGAAATCAACGGCACTTGATTCCGAGGTCGGGTCTGGTCGTGACGAGAGCAGAAGCAAAGTCGCGCCTGACAGATCCTGGACTGCTGCTCGGATTTTTCGACAACACAGATTTGGCTATATCTTTCTCTATTCAACTCAGAATCTTTTAGTTCTTTTTTCTATCTCTTTATTTAGTGATTCTCCATACTACTATCATTTTTTTACATTTTTTTCATTACTTTTACTCTGTTATTCCGAAAATAAAAAAAGGGGTTAGAGATAACACGAATCCGGTCAGTTTCTAGTCAATTGTGTGTTTTATGTTATTCTCTTTACATATACTCCACTTTGTCTAGTTCTAATAGTCTCTTTCACTTGTTTATTTGTCTAGTTGCACAGAATATCAAGCACCCACCGCGTTGAGGACTCTTCTTCATCGGCCGGCCGAAGAAGGAGAAGCTTTAACTCACATTCTTCACGCTAAGGTACACACGGTCATTTTAATTCTATAAATCGGAACCCACGGTTCCTGGCGACCAGATGTCTTAATTTCCTTCTTCTCACCCTCCTCCCACATGACCCGAACCATCTCTTTGGTGATCGAGCGACGCCAAGGGATGAAAGTTCGGGGATCAATGTGAGTGTGGGACCGAGGTGAGAGTTGCTTTCCGATGTTTTATTCCTTTCTTTTCTCATCCCCCCTTGAGGTGACGATCTGGGTTGACGGACTTCCCTAAAAAGGAGAGGACCCCGTCGAATTTTCAGAGTCAACAATAGTGTGACGTTCACGCACCTCATCACACACGAAGGCCTCCACCTCGGCCCCAGTGCCCTTGTTGTCCGTTGAGGACGTTGGTGGTGATGTCTTTGCGGTGCCAGAGGAGTATGTGGAGCCCAAAGTTTCGGTAAATATGCATGATATAATTTTTTTTATGATTGATTTTCTTGATGAGTGCACTGACATGGTTTCTTTTTATTGCAGTAGAAGATTCATTCCTGGATCTCTTGGGAATTTGTGGGCATAGTATATGAGGTGCCCCAGCCCTTCTAGCAGCGGCATCTAGAGGAGATGGGTTTCAGCCCATTTTTCCTTTGTACACCATTCTGGGAGGACCTCCCATTTTTCCAGGCGATGAGGGAGAGGTGAGATTCCACCTCTCGTTCATTCCTATTTCCGTGGGGGCACATGGTGCCTACACTGGAAGACGTGGCATGCATTACTAGTTTGCGTGTCCATGGGCGCCTCATGACAGGGAAGTCTTATAGTGACTATTCGGGGAAACTCGAGCGCCACTTTGGTCTTTCTCTCCCAGAGAGTCCTGGGGGATGGTGTACGCTCGAGCGGGGTCCTTTTACGGACCTTGTTGTCTTGCGAGATGCAATGCCTACGGGGGGTCCTCAGACCGCCTTTCATGGCGGAACTTGTGTTGTGTGTTCGGGAGACTCTATGTGGTGAGGAAGGTACTCCTGAAGCGGACGTGGACCTTCGTAGGTTCTTGTTGTTCTTCTTGGCCAGACTTCTGTTGGGCACGAAGAACGACAAGGTTCACCTGCGCTTCATCCCTTTACTCATCGACCTTGGGCGGGTTGGTGAGTATGCCTAGGGTTCCGCGATGCTAGCCACCTCTTCTCCTCCCTAGCTCGAGAGAGTTGGGAGATCTTAGTTGCCGGCTTCACTCCTTTTCCACAGGTATGCTTTGTTTCATTTGTAGCATTTGTCATTACTTGCAAGAAACTAATGGCCATTTTCGTCTTTTTCAGATCTGGGGTTACTTACACCTTCCCCTCGGGCGGGGAGTCTGCTCGTTCCCGTTCGAGTACCCATTTTTACGCGGGTGGTCTGTGCACTGGCCATCCGTTCCCCATGACGTTAAGTTGACCGACCTCCGGCGTCGACTACTTCGCTTCCCCCACGATCAGGTATGCCTTTGACCTCAGACTTGGTTATAGCATTCTTCTGACAACTCTGTTCCTCTAACCAGTCTTTTGTGCAGGTTGTTTAGCAGCCATATGTGGGATCATACGAGGATGAGCAGCCCTGGGTCTAGGCTGCACGGGGGGTCTTCGGCCGAGACACCTTCCTTATCTGCCTTAATGAGGTGGAGCCTTTGTGGTTGTGCTTCGCGATGCGCTCACTAGGGCTCCACCAAGAGTGAGTCATCCCGGACCCTTATGAGCGGATGGAAAGGTCGGCTTGGGGCTTGACCGTTGACGTGGACTGGCGGCAGGAGTGTCGCACAGCCCTGGACATTTGGCGACGCGGTGGCACTCCGGTGGTTTCCAGGGCCACAGATAGCTTGGCGTACCTAGAGCGGTATGCCGAGTTTTACGGTCCCTTTTTTATAGCCAGAAGGTTTGCAACCCCTTTCTTCTTCTTCTTTTGTGTGTGTTTATTGCTACTTACTTGTTTGGATGACTGATGGTGCTATCTTCTTTGGTACGGGAGGAGGAGGAGAGCGAGTTGGTTCACCTTCGTGAGAAGGTGAACTCCCTTCGGGAGAAGGCTCGACGCCTGGTATGATTCATCCTTTTTTCCTTGTTGTTTGTTCATTATCATCAGGTTAATGCCACTGTGTTTCTCTTCCCTTACAGCGTGAGAGGCGTCAGGAGAAGGAGGAGCGGGCCCAGCACCGGTTGATGGCGGCGCAGGATCGTTATCTTCAGAGCAGCCGTGAGGTCTGTCTTCTTTCTTTTAGCCTTTATTCTTGTCATTCCATTGATTCATTTCAGCTCATTTTCAGCGTGACGAAGTCTGTCGTCAACTGGAGGAGCTGCAGGGCTGGACCGGGGAGGCCGAGCCCATGGACACTGATGGGATGGGTGACACCCCTATGGAGGTGGTAGCTTTCTTTTCGGGAGAGGCTGCCACGGTCTGGCCTCCACCGGCGGGGTAGCCGTCTTCTTCAGCGATCATTCCATATGGCGATAGCTCTACTTTGTGGGTGGACCTCCTTGCCGCAGTACGTCATTATTTTGTTGTCACATATTTCTTTTTCCCTTGTTTGGTGCTGACATGCTTTCTTTGCAGAATGGAGAGCTCCTTCCTCAAACGGCCGAGTCGGCGAAGACGGAGCAAAGCCTTCGTGCCGAGGTGAGTTTAATTCTCTCCTTATTTTCTTTCTTGTACATTGCTGAACAGATTCTTTTTTCAGGTTGACCGGTTGATGAGACATGTCGAGAAGCTTGAGCTGCAGCTGTCGTCATCGTCTTCTGTTGACCCTTCGGAGGTAAAAAGTTTTTATTGACACTCCTTCCCTCTCTTTAGATAATCTCTGACATGTCTTTTCATTTGATTGCAGCTTGCTACTCTCCAGAGGAAGGTGGAGGATCTCTCCCGACCGTCTGGAGAGCGGGAGATGAGCCTCCATTTGTCATAGACCCGCCATTGGAGTTGCGTCATGCGGACCGGATCCGGGTGTTGGAGGAGTAGCATGCGGCGGAGATACGCAGGATTTCCGACCATCAACATTAGTTGACCTTGGAGTTTGCTCGAGCACGGTCCATGTCGCGCTCCCATTGCTCTAGTGCTTCCCAGATGACGATCCGGCGAGGTCCCAGTCGCAATCACGTAGCTACCTCTGCTCGGCGAGAGGGTGAGAGGGCCGCGATGCCTCCACCCATAGCTTCAGCTCCAGAGGACCTTGTATCAGAGGGAAGCGACAAGTCTTGAGTGTGCCAACCCTCTCCTTATCCTTGTACCTTGTCTTGTTATTAGTAAAACTGCATCTATTCTTCCTCCTGTGTATCCAGACTTTGAGAGCATGTTAGTTTTCCTTTAGGGTATAGCCCCTTACAAATTGTCAAGGGGTGTTTCCCCTCTTAAACAGGAAAAGGATAGTAGAACATGCAATGCATTTAAAGGAAACATGCAAGACAAAAATTAAATATAGATGCAAAAGATAACAACTTTTGGTGTTTTTGGGTTTTCTAGTTTGTTTGGGTTTTGGGTGTTGTTTATATTTTTAAAGTTTTTATGATTTTTTTTCATGATTTTTTATTTTTCAATTTGTTTGTGTTTTAGATATTTAATTTTTTTGTGCGGAAAGAGTAGCCATCTATCATCCTCTAGCTTGCTTGCAAACCGGTATCCTTTCATTTTTTTTCTTGATTAAAGACAAACACCACGTGTAGATAGGATGCCCTAACTTGGATCTTCTGGCCTTCTACCTTTAGTTGGTCAGGGATCTCTTCTAGCTAGGTTAGTCAATCCTTATCCGCGGTGGTTAAGAGGGAAGAAAATCAAGGTAAGTCCGAGGTAGGATTAGGGAATTCGAATTTGTTTTCCCTACTCTTGCCCATATTACCTGTTGGGATTCGGCCTCTTTAGGTCTTTCCTTTTAGTTGCCCCTATTTTTGCAGTCTCAATCAAACGGATTTCTTTTTCTTCTTCTTGATTCGTGAGGTTCATTGCCCATCTTTTGGAGCCCTTTTTCATTTCTGGGGTTATTCCAGGTGCACATTTAGACATGTCATATATATATATATTTCTTTTCATGACCTGAGAGGTTCATTGCCCATCTTTTGGCACCTACTATTTTGGAAGTTAGAACCTCTGAGGCGGCCTCCTACTAGGGTGTTGGGCTTTTCGTGTATTCCTTGCTCTAATCCCATGCACCTGCCTTGGACCGAGTTGTGGAGGGAATCAGATAAGGATATCCTATCTTTGCCAAGAGGTTTCCCAACCCTTCTTCCAGTATTGGGCCATCAGATGCAAGGTCAGGGCATGAAGTAGGTGTAGTATGGTGACTATCCTTAATCTCGGTTGAATGGTCATGACGTGTAGCAAGCAAACCTTAGATGATAGCAAGTTTTTCTTTTCGCAGCATTTTGTTGTAAATATAGATTTTTTTGGGTTTTCTATTGAAAATATTTTTTGAGAAAAAGTCCATTCTATGGATGATTCAATTCTTCTCCCTTAGTATTAAGCAGTTTGTACGAATTGCCAGGATAAATAGCTGAAATCACAAAGGGGCCCTCCCAGTTAGTTTGAAGTTTATAGCGAGGACCACCTGGCTTGACAAATATTCTTTTAAGTACTACTTCTCCGACTTGAAATTTTATCTCGACCACCGTTTTCTGATAAAATCTTTTGAGTTGATTCTGGTTGATTCTGGTAGGTTCTAGCATGTTCAACGGCGGCCAGCCACTTTTCGTCTAGTAAATGAAGTTGTACAAGGAGAGATTCCATGCGTTCACTTACTGGGATGTCACTTACGGGTTTTGGGGTAAAAGGTACAACCGGCCCAATTGGTAAAGAGGTAATCCTTCACTTTTGGGGACTTATGGAGGTCTTAGTGAAAACCAATCTAATCAACCAAGAGGGAATCCCCGGAAGAGAGATCGGAATCCACCAAGAGATGCGAGTGGGATGGAGGTATCTTTTGGGAGGTGGGTGAGCCTCCCATCTTGAATGACCTAGTGAGTCGGGTGAACCCTGTACTCAATGCAATCTAATGCAAGAATTGAGCAAGGATGAGATGACATTTAATAAGAATGGAAAGCAATGCAACGATCAACAAATAAAAACTAAGTGATGATCAAACTATCAAGAACAATAGCCAAACAAGTCAAAGATGCTAAAAATATTGATTTTTTGCAAGCTTGATTCAAGAGAAATGAGCAAATGCAAGTAAAACTAAAGACTGCAGCAAGAAAAGAGTTTCTGGAAGAGAAGATGACCTGGTAGAGGGGTCACCAATTGACCTGGCAGGCGACCCGGCAGGGGGGTCTTCCTTCTTTCTTTCGGCTTTCGATTCTGGTGGATGTTGATGTGTGGTCGCCAGGAACCGCGGGCTCCAAGAGTAAAAAAAGAAAAGAGAATTTAAGTATTAAAATAAATGACTGAACATACCTAAGCGGAGAGATCGTGTTGAGAGATTATGGGTTCCATCTTCTTCGTTTTCGGCCGATCGAGAAGAAAGAGCTTGAAGCACTTTAATTGTTCCTACAAAAACAAGTAAGTCATAAAAACAAGTGAAAGTGGATTATAACTAAGATAGTGAAGTAACTTGCAAAAGTAATGAACTAAAACCACAAATGGAAATGGACTAACCGGATTGGGAATAACTCTCAACCCCCTTTTTATGTGTTTTTGGATGATGATATATGATACTACTAAGCTAAATATGCATGTAAACATGATGATCTATGATGGAAAACATTGAAACAAAGTAATGCTAGAAGATGGTGGAAGAAAAATGGGTTTTGGCTCCAAAAATGGCAATTTGGAGCCCTGGGTGACCCGACAGACGGGTCACTTCTTGCACCAGGACTCGGCTTGCTCCTGGATGCTCCCACGATGCTTTAGAATGGCCTTCAAAGCTTGATGATGACTCCCGGAAGCTCCTAGGACGTAGATGATGATCTCCCCTTGGATGTAGGAGCTTGAGAAGCTTCAAAATGGATACCGATGAAGAAACGGGATGAAGAACGTTGATTTACGGAGGTGGATGGAAGTGGGAAGATCTCAATCTCTTGGACAATGAAGCTTGGAGGATGAAGATGGTTTGAAGCTCTCTAGGGCTCTCTCTTGAGAGTTGGGGACGTTCTCAACCTTCTCACACTCTTCCAACCCTTGAAAAAGTGGTTAGGGGGGTCCTTTTTTGTAGGCAAAAGGGCCACAGGGGCATTTCATACATAAAAGGTGTCATCCGTAACAGAAGATGACCCGTCTGCCGGGTCACCTCTAGCGGGTCACCTGCGAAATCAGAAATGCCATTAAATGCGCGTGCGCCGAAAGTTGGCCAACCGCTGTCCGGGGCCTGCTATAGTGGCAGGCGTCCCGTCTGACGGGTCGCCTACGTCCGGTCAGTTCCGACAATCTGGACGAGCATGCGCCGCTCACGGGTCACTTCGTTCAGTCCGTGCACTATTTCGGCACGTGACCCGCTGATCAGGATGCTTCTCGTAACTGACCGAACTTGACCCCCCACCTACCACCATCAGAACGGACGGATTTGGGAAATGACCCGTTGACCGGGTCGCCTAGGTGACCCGGCAAAGGGGTCATCTTCTCCGCCCGAGTTTGTTTTTGGGCCGTTGTCTCGGAGATCCAGTTTGTTTATCGAAAAACTCGAATATCTTTTAAGAAAACTTGAATCTTAACCTCCTCAAATAGGCAAAATTTGCGCGTCTACATCATCCACTCTCAATAAATGAGAGTGAATGTCATATAAGATAGTACTTTAAATCCTCGGACATGGTAGATAGAATAATTAGAAAATGAGTTTTTCAATTAATTCTATTCCAAGTACAAGATCCTATGAAGTTATTATATTGTCAATGTTGTACTTCTTTCCAATCGGGACATTGAATAGATAAGGGTTTATATTTATATGATAACTACTGATGACAAGGCTCAATGGAGATAAGATTATCCTTATAGATATTTGGAATTATGAGAAGTGACTTGTATCTTTCATGATTGGTATGACAGTTAATCTATTATCAGATAACAAATTTAATTTAATTAAGTAGAATTGTTCAATTTTAATTAAGCCTCAATCAAATAAGTTGTTGGGCCTAGTGGGTCACACTAACGACTTATCCATAAGTATATGGGCAAAGACATAATTTATAGAGATTTTGGATTTTTACGAAAAATTCTAAATTCACTATAAATACTAATAGTTTCAACCAAATCTTATCAAGCTAAGGATGTAAATCATGTCTTAAGTCTCCTCCCTACCTTCTCCTCTCTCTAAAAGGTGTCTATGGATGATGGAGCTCTATTCAGGAAGAGTTGTCGATGTCGGTTTGAAGGGAGAACCTACTGGAGAATGAAGTTCGTGTAGATACTATCAGAGATTGAACATTTGAATGGTTTGAAAAGTTTCGGAAGGTCTTCTTCTTTCTCTTTAAGAGATTACATGAATCCCTATCAAGTATATTCGAACTTGTAGAGATCGATTTTTGATTTTCGTCATTTGATTTTGATTGAGACAAATTCAACATAAACACATAAGAATCATTGTTTCCACTACATCAAATTTTTTAGGACTTATAATAAATATAGCATTAAATATATTAGACAAAAAATATTTTAACTTTTCTACATATTCTTTTTTAAAACATTTTGTGATATATTTTTAATCTAAATGACATTATTGGCCATGCATGATGCCCTTGTGGTGTACTAAAGGTTGTTAACTATACCCATTCTTCATATAATTTTATATGCCATAATTATTTGATTTATAATCAAATTTAGAAAAATATCATCTTCTGGTACTCATTTAACTGTGTAATGTATAACCAATTTGGCATTTTATTTTAATTTTTTACTATGATTTTTCTTACTAAGAATGTTGGGACTTTCATATAACATTTGTCCTAATAGTATGTATTTGATTTCTAAGTTATAATTATGTAATATACTTATATTTTATAATTTATTTATACTTTATTATAATTTATAAAAATGTATTGTAGTATTTATATTTATAAAATTTTTAATTATCAATTATTTTAATTTAAAAATGTTTTATTTTTTATTCTATTTATTTTATATATTTATTACATAAAATATTAATTTAGAACGTATTTGATAACACTGTTAAATATCTTTACTACTCAATCTGATATCATTTTCGATACTCTCCTCCGTCTCGAAGCTGCTTCGAGCTTGAACTGCCAACTAATCGGTAACGGTTCGCTCGAGCACGGCAATCGCTCAACAAGAGAGATGCGGCGATCCTCTGTATTCCTCCGTCCATGCGGCAGACTCGCTGCTGCCTCGGTTTCTACTGGGGTTGCGCGCGGGTTTCTCAGTCCTCTTGTTTCGAAATCCGCTTACCTACTTCCTTCCGCTCCTGCTGCTGTTTGCGGCCGGGACTTGGCGCTTCTTCCGCCTCGCGGGGCCCAATCCTTAACGCCGTCGCGACACTTCCTCGATATCTATCAGGTTCGTCGGTAGGCAAGCCATAAACTTCTCTACCATTCTTCTATTTCACAGCCGTTTAGCTGGAAGAGCGACTGAAGTTACCTTTGCCCCGTTCTAGCAGGTGATCAACAAGGCCGCGATAGAGAAAGAGCGAGAAAGGCTGTAAGTTGCAGTTAGATGGTTTTTCTTTGAATCCGATTTAGTGCCCTTTCTGTTCGCATCCTTCGTTTCTGCAAGAAGGGTTTTAGGCAATGAGAGAGGGGTCGGGGGTCGCGACCGGGTCAGTCGGTCTCGGTCATTTGGGTTGAGTACAAAGTTTGATACATGTATATATAAAGATAATGTTCGTTAGTCCTTCAGAAAGTTATTCTAAAATTTGATCCAAAGGAGTCACCATAGCTATCGTAGCCATAGATCGATTGGATCGAAGCGTCTGATGACTCCACATAATTTATTTCATAATGTTCTTAGTCATATGTAGGGAATCAAGAGTCTTGGGATGAATCATATGCATAGTTGGAGATATCGTTGTATTGTCCTCTAGATTTTTGGGTACGGTGAGCTCCTCCACGTTGCAGCCTTATATCATGATCGACGTTTTGGATTGCATGTGTGTATTGCTCCTCGCCAGTAAAGCATAAAGACGTTGAAAGAGATATAGGAGGATCTAGGGTCCCTTATATTTGTGAATCGATGACGCCCTCATATTCTACTCCACTATCGCTGCTACTCTTTGATGAAGAATCCTGAGAAGTTTGGTACTGCACAAGAGGATTAATCATAACTTGTTTACCTTTTCTTTTACTTTGCGTACCTCGACTAATTTCTTCTCCGGTCCTTTGTCGCTTTGTCAGGAAGAGAAGGATTTGGAATTCTTTGGCTAAAGAGACATTGTCGAGCACTACTTCAACCCATTGTCAGTCTTTCGAGTTGAACTCTGGTTATCCCAACCCTTCTTGGTCGTTGACCTAAGCTTCTAAGGAGTTCTTCTCATAGAAGATTTGATCCAAATCGATGTTCTCCTTTTCAATTAATGATTGCTCGAATTGATGTCCCACCGTCTATGATATCTAGCTCTTTTGTTCTATCTGATTTTGTTTTATTCTCTTCAAATTCTTCAACTTTAACCTCATGTTGTAGTGACAATATACAAGGTCTCTTTGATGTCAACCTATTCCTTTACTTCATGTGAATCAAGCTAAATGTAGACCAATTTCTCGCATAACCCGAAGCCAAAGTGGTTTGGCTTAGGACCCTGATGGCTACATCCATCAAGTTCTCATATCCTGGTACTTTACCATGGTCCATCCACCAATCAGCTGCATAAATTGAATGTGTTATATTATTATATCGTACATTTTGATTAACTAACTAAATGCTGAAAAATAATGCTACGTACCGGACTAAGTAGTATCACAGCTCATTCCACTCAACTCGTTCGAATGTGAAATGCTCGCATTATGTAGTCGTACATCTTGTTACAGGCGATAATAGCCTGGTCGTCGTCATCAAGCATCTGTCGGATGACGCTTTTTATGTCATCCAATAGTTCGTTCGTTGTCTTGAAATGTGGACTGTAGCAATACCTTGGGTTGAAAAAGTAACATACGTAACAAATAATATTAGCAAACAACTTATATGTATGTGAATGTAAAGAAAATGTTAGTAAATGACTAACGAAATATACCTGCTGTATATACGTGTTGATGTAATGTACATTCCTAGCGATGATCTATGATGTCCCACCACTTGGCGAAATTAGACAATGTCTTCGAGATTTCTTCATTCGCTCTTTCAATCGCATCATATAAATACCCAAAGTCTACTTTCCTATCTCCATCAACTATCTTTAGTACCTTAACTTTGGGTTAGATGATATTTAATATCTTATTCACAATCTTCTAAAAATCCCCACTCTCCATTGTCTCATCTACTTTTCTCCTTTTTCTCTTATCTGATGGGTTACATCTAGCTATCTAACTACCCAAACCTGGTGAAATTACCATCTGAGTTAGAGCTCTCCTTTGACTCAACAAACTTTATAGCAAAATGTAGTGGGAGGCGAATCGGGTTGCACTGGGCTATAGCAACTCTCAGCACTTGGTATGTTCCCTCGTAAGTGCAAGGATGAAGTTATGATTGTAGATAAAAGAAGAAATAAATTGTGCTAACTTAACTACCCTTTCGATTTGAGGATCCTTGCGTATATCCTTTAACATCATATTTAAGAAGTGGGTGGAACAAGGTGTTCAATACAACTTTGGTCTTTTGACCATAAGCATTTGTCCGGTCGATTTGTGTGCGGCCGCGTTGTCTGTGACTATTTAAACTACCTAGTTCTCTCATATTTCTTTTATTGTTCCATCTATCAATTGGTAAAGATACTCCATATTTTTTACCTATCTCGATGTATCGACCGACTTCCAAAAGATCGTGCTAGCTTGACTGTATGTTAGAAAATTGATTACCGTCTTCCTACTCATACCTATTAAGTATAAGATTTATACCTGTCAAGTATAATATATTAACTAAGTTATACTAAAAAGAATATTTATACGTATAATATAAATGACTATAAATAAATTTACTTACCGGTTCATCAATCGGTCATTAATGTGCAACCTCTTTCCTCCCAAATTCATTTAAATGAAGCCACATACTTCTTTATATCTTGCATCTCCATAGGAAAATATACATTGTATATCTCCTTTGGGTTTGTCCTAGGCATTTCTTTCCTGACGTCTGCGATCGTGTTGATCATGTTTTCGTAGTACGGTCTTTTCATAGTATTTGACTGTATACTGTGGTGAAAGAACCACCTTGACATTGCTTGGCCAATCTTTTTCTTACACAACTTGAGGTTCTTCATTGCTATCGTGATTGTATTTTGACATTGTCGTGGTCTCGTGATAACGGGATCTACGGGACCTACTGCCGGGTCGTTGTCGTAGGTGAGATCATGAATTTCATCATCCGGTTGGTTGTTGGATCCTCTTCCACTTCCTCGACCGCTTCCACTTCCCGACTATTGACCCATCATTTGGCCATTGCGTCTATATAACTCTTCGTCGGTGAAGGATCTTCGACTTGCTTCCATTTCCTGTAAGAGGTTATCCATTTAAAAAATATTTAACTACTTAATGATCAATAAAATGGGAGATTGAATTGCTTTTATGAGTAATACAAACATACCGTCGTTGTAGTCTTCGTATCGGAGAATATCCGGTCTCTCATGTCCGGTCCCATAAATGTGTATGGAATGTCTCGTTGATTGTGACAATTCTTCCCAAACAGTTTCCTTATGCCGTTTGCTAATTCCCTTTGCTTGCTCCATCGCTTATAAATGCTTATAAAATTGAGTTCTTACCTCCGATGGAGTACGTGTGCAAGGAAGAACATTACTTTTTATGCCTGCAAAATGAAATTTCAAACGGTAAATACCACCGAATATAACTTTGTCACATTATTTTCATTGCACTTTTCTCTCCGTTATGAAGATCAAGTTACAATGTAACCAAGCCGGATCACCGTGGGTCGCGCTGATAGTTTTGGTTGTGTGACTTGGAGAAGATATTTTTTCTACTAAATAATTAACTATTTAAAGAGCTAATTATGTTAGTAAGTGACTACTCATGTAAGTAAATTTTTAATTATGTAAATGACTAACTAATTATCTAAGTAAGTAGATAATTAACTAAGCTTTCTAACTAATTATCTACTTAAATAACTATTTAACTAAATATCTAGCTAACTAACTATTTAAGTAAATAAGTATTAAAAATGAACTAATTGCGTAACTAATAAATGCAACAAGTATTAAATAAGTATATTTAATGAACTAATGAAATATTTAATGAAATAATTAAGTAAATCAAGAAGAAAAGATGATAATGTTTTGAGCAAAATTTAAGAGCGAAGAGAGCAACGAGAGTGAGAGCAAGAGGTGAGGAGGAAAGAGAACCCCTTGGGGGCTTGGCTGAAAGGGGGGTTCACCCCTCGCCCCAGTTGGCAGTGGTGTCTCGACTACAGGGGTTGCGGCAGGTGATAGTTGGGTGGACGCAAGGTATTAAACGGGTCAGATTTGGTAGCGGGATCATCAGTATCCGATTCTGATTCTGATAAGGGTTAAGGTGTTCCGATTCTGATTTCGACAATTTTAAAATCAATATGTTCTAGTTTCGAAATGGTTCTCATTCCGTTATCGAAATTGGTACGGAATCCGATAATTTCAAAAATACATATTAAGTATTTTTATTTAAAAATGAAATAATAATTTATATATAATTATTAAAATTTGATATAATCTTTTTAAGAAAGTATTATTATTATTTTAAATTATATATAATATTTTATGATTTATTGAATGTATTTGATTTAATTTTACCTATATATTTAGTTTTATCGAAATTGGATAAATGGAATCAATTGATTCTGATTCTGATTTCGATAAACTCTCGGAATACAATTATAAATTATAGGATACAAAAACAAGTTTCAAACTCGTTAATTTTTATCAGAATTGAATCCAAATTTTAGAATATCGGATTTTGTTTACACCTCTAGGTGTATGTTGTCAAGAGGTCCGCGGTGAGGCATGCCGCTGGTGGTTTCCATGGTGGCTTCGATCACAACCACGGAGGTGGCTCGATTGGGTGGAGATCCTCCTACGGGGTTGGTGGATCCATTACCAATGCTGTAGCAGGTTGAGGTCCTTGGCTTTAGGTAGCTGGACTTGTGGCAAGTGTTATGATCATGGCGTTGAGGGTTGCCAGAGAAAGTAAAATGTAATGCACTTCTCTTCAAGTCTTATTCTATATAAGATGCAGGTCTTATATGAGTGTTGGCATAAAAATTTTCCACTTAGTTTGTTTGATACAGATTTCAGCAATGTCGAAGCCGGTGCAGAAAATCTGACCTAGATTCGGAAAATTCAAGAATAGATGATACAAATAGGCTCTGAGAAATGCCTTGGCATAGCTTTACATGTTACAAATGGCCAATATAATGTGATCATTGCATAGCCTCGGTCGAGAGCTTCGCAACGGTGCCCAAAACATGAAAAACGGACATCGGAAGGCCAAAATGACCATTTTGCCCCCGACACTTTGGGACAAGTTGGGACTCTAAAATGGAATTCCAACTTTAACACATTGTCAATGTTGGATGTATCTAGGCAATGTTCAAAACGGATCGAAAATTCGACCACCGGTTGAAGAGACATGCAAGAAAGATCAAATCTGACCGAAGTCCGTGTTAAATCGCAGCAGGGGCATAATGGTCCAATCAGCTCCGGATCGACCCATGGGCTGAAAATTTCAATTTTCATGGCCCAAAACTTTGATCTCATGAATATTGATGCATGAAAAATAAATTTGGTCAATGGGAGAGGGTAATTGCACTCAATTACAATTTTCGGCATTATCGACGACCCAGATCGCCCCGATCAAGGAAATTGGTAAAATCAGAGATCCAGAGCAATTCGGGAGATCTCAGCCACACATCTTGGTGGATCACATGATCAATGGTCATCATAGCTCATTCCATATTTTTTGGGATTAATTCAAGGTGTATTTAATTGATTTCAGTTAGGATTTATTGTATCCGTCGGATCGGGAGCACTTCGATCAAACCCAGGTTAAAATTAACCCAAATTGGGCTAACCTAAGTTGCATCTGGCCGAACCCAGCTCTTTCCCACCTTCATTGAACGTTCAATGCCCTGAAATATAGGATTGGGTGCACCAACACCCTACAATGTAGCCCAATTCAAGGTGCGTCAGCTTCTCATCCTCAACCACCTCAACCTCCCATGGCTTATCCTTATCACCCTCAACCACTCCCTTGATTTATCCTCATCCCAACTGACCTTACAACAACCCCTGGCTTATCCCCATCTGATGGTTGGCCGAACTAACCTCCCAACTTGCATGGTGTGCTCAAACCCCTATAAGATAGGAGGCTGGCCGAACATGCTCTCCCTAGGTTGGTGCGCACCACCCTCAACAACCTCTAGCTCAACCAACTGTGGGTTATCCTTATCACTCTCAACCTCCCCCATGGCGTATCCTTATCCACTCTTAATAGCCTCTAGCCTTATCCTCATCTGCAGATGGCGCCCCTCAGCCCCTATAAAAACCCCTCAGCTGGCCATGTTCAGGACAAGCTGATCACCTTACGGAAGCACTGCCCCTCCTTCCCCTCACCATCTCTGGTTGAACCAGGCCTTCCTCATCTTGCTTGGATGTCTTCAGCATCAAGTCAGCAAGCTCTCCTACCTATTTTGGGTGTGCCAAGTGAAGAAGAAGAAGAAGAAAAAAGCTTCCTCCAGCAGGTGCGCCAACAGCAGGTGCGCCAGTAACAGGTGCAACCAGCCCACCTGATTTGTAATACCCCGTATTTTTAAATAAAAAAAAATAGTTAATATTTAATCTTATTTTATTCCCTTCCTCCTTTATCCTTACCATTTTTCTCTCCCTCCGGATAATCCTCACCGCCGCTTCCCCCTCCCAATCAAACTCTATCTCTCCTCTCTCCCGGACCCAGTCGAACTCTCCCTCCCTCTCTATATACCTATTTTCTCTCCCGCACCCCACCTTCCTCTTTCTTCTTCTTCTCTTCCGCGCGCGCGGCAGCCCGGACGCCGCCCGCCCTCCTTCCTTCCTCTTCTTCCCTTCGCGCGCGTGCCGCCCCGCCCCCTCGCCTCCCTCTTCTCTCCCGCGAGCGCACCCAGCAGCCCGCCGTCCCGGCCCCGCCCGGCCCCCCTCCCTCGAGCCGACGCCACCTGCACCGCCGCCTGCCTCCCGCCTCCCGCCAACGCCGGCCACTCGCCCGCCGGCCGCACCGCCGGCCACCGCGCGCCATCTCCCTCCACGCGGCCACCCACCACCACCGTCGCCGGCGCCACCCCGGCCACCGCGACGCCGCCGGCGTCCTCCTCCGGCCGCCCTCCCGCGACGGTCCCCTCCGCCGTCGACGCCGCCGGCCAACCCTCCTCGCGCCGTCGACGCCTTCTCGCCACCCCGCACCCTCCGCCGCCCACCGCCGCGCTCTCCGCCGGTGCTTTCCCTCCGCCGCCCGGCGGCGCCTCCTCGCGCCGTCGCCGTCGCCCGACGTCGCCCGCCGGCCACCGCCCGCCGCGCCCGGCCTCCGCCGGCCGGCCGCCCGGCCGCGCCAGCCCCACCGCCGCCGCACCGCCCGGCGCCGGCCCGCCGGCGCCCGCTGCGCCGCCACCCTCCGCGCGGGGTCTGCGCGTGCGCCCCCCCTGCGCCCCCGGTGCGCCAACCCGCGGCCCCCCTCCGCGGCCTCTCTCTTCTCTTTCATATCTCTCTCCCTTCTTGCCTCTCTCTTCCCCCATGCGCATTCTCTTTCCCACTCTCCCTCCTGTTTCTCTCTCGTATCGTTCTCTCTCTCCCCTATCATTCTATCTCTCTCTCTTCTATTCTCTCTATTATTTATTCACTATTCTTTCTTATGCTAGCAGATTATCATGATATCATTCGATTCGGCTTTATATCGCCGTCGTGGACCGCGGCATATTCATCACCCGGATCTACTCCGTTGGAATTCCGTGCGTCGTTCGTCGTTGCCGTCAAGGTAGGCGTCTCGGCTATTCTTAGCACTCTAATATACTTGATTAAATTGTAAAACGCATGCTTAGATCACCAGGATTAGAAGATTGTAGATAATGGGCTATTTTTGATTTATTTGCATATTTGGATAGAGTTAGATTAATTGGTTTAAATAGTGCATGCTTAGATTAATTTGGTTATTCATGTATGTTAGACATCATGATAGGTTGTGTATGTCTAAATTTAGCTAGTTTAGTATGTTTGCATCGCGATGAACCTTAATCATGTATATTCCGATTTGATAAAAACCGTTGTAAGGTTTAGGCATAATAATGGTAGAGCTTAGTTTATTTTCTTTTATGTGATAGATAGTTCTGTTTAAGCATGTAATTGTCATGTTTAGGTTGTAATTGCATGATCTTATTCATATGCATCAGTTTGTGTTAGACTGTGGTATGGTATGCAAATATGTGGTGCATAGAACTATGGGTGTTCATCTATGTATTTCATGTTTGATTGCCAATTAAATGTTCATGTTTTACTGTCTGAGCTTAATTATATGCTTGCATGGTGTTGAATGTGGTTAGTGCAGTGAGCTGCATTGTGATGGAAATGTACTTCACCAGACTAAATTAGTGTCCCGTGGGCAGCGGAGATTAGTTGAATCTGGAGCATCCTTTGATCCCAGATACCGCGGTTCATCCTAAGTACTCCCCTGCCTAGGGGTACTATGGGATTTAGTTACTATATGTTACTTCCTACTATATGGTAAATATGGTGCTAGTTTTGTGATATGACTACATTTATCAGATGGAGCATGATATTTACTCAGACAGGTGTCTAGTTCTGTGTTGGCATAGTTGTTAGTGTTATAGATATGTCCTTGGTTTTATGTCAGGTTATGTGCATACCTAGAGTAGCCTAATGTGTAGGTTATGTTGGTTTTTAATGCATATAGAGTCTAGTTATCATATGGGGTAGTTGATTGACTTTGTAATCAATTAATTAAAGATATATGATTAGTTTAAACCCTATGTATTAAATCTGATTTTTAGGTTTATTATGTATTGTATACCACTAGAATCATTATTATAATGGGGTAGTTCGGGTGTAAGTCCTACTGGGTCTGTTGTGACTCACCCCTTCCATTGTTAATATTTTCAGGAGTGCAGGTTTAGCGCAGCAGAAGCGTAGTGGTGTTTTGGAGTCCGAGGAACTAGTGGAGTATCATTCAATGTTGGTATTTAATTTGTTTAGATAGGTATTTGTGTATGGTGATATTATGTTGTAAAGTTGAGAATTATTTATTTGGATTGTAATTTTAGTCTTATTTGGCTTCAGACCGATATCCTTTCCCATTACGTTGCCGGATTATCTTCCGGTGTGCATGTTAAAAATCCGGGTCGTGACATGATTGGTGTGCCAACTTTAGCAAGTGCAGCAAGCTCTCTTCATCCCTTTGCTCCATCCATCAACATCAGCAAGGAGAAGACCCCCTTTTCTCATCCAACAACAAGAGAATAAGGGTTTGGTGGCACTTTCAGCCCATCATCTTCAACACCACCTGCAGTGCAAGAGAGAAGAAAAAGCCGGTGAGTAGGAGAAGCGTGCTCCGATGTAGTCCTTTAATTCTACTCTTCCTCCTCTTCTCTACCCATCTCCATGGTGGCATACCCTCTGAGTAATGCCCATTCAGCCCCTTTGAGTGCCCTCCACGTTGGTATACAGAAAGCCATCCTTTAGCCCCAAGGGTACCCTCTATGTAGCCATCACAAAAACAGTCCCTTGCTGTCCCTTAAAACAGGCCTCTGAACCAGCCCCTTTGTGCACCCTTTTGGCCCTCCATTTCGGCCCCTAAACCTTCCACTGTCATGCCTTGTTCGACCCCACTTATGGTCACTTGAACATGCACCTCCTGCCTCCCCCAATCAGGCCCCGAATGGCATCCCAAACAGGCCCCCTTGCTGGCTCAAGTTCTGCCCCCCTTGTGAGCACCCATGTCAGGCCCCTTTGATGGTCACCTAGTTTGCCATATGTGCAACACACCCAATACAGCTCCTACAACACTCCCAAACAAACCAATCATCCTCTTTGATGTGTGGAAGGAGGGGTGACAGCCCGGGTCTCTTGGACTCCGCCGGACGGGCTAAGAGTTAAGCCGGATGACCCTGATTTCTACGTATCAAAATGCCCTTGTGCTACCCCTAAATCAAACTCCGTGTGTCTTGTCCTCCTTCCCCTTAGAGTATAGGATGAAGGTCAACGCTTTGAGACTCTCAAAACCCGTCGGACGGGCCGAGACTACTCGGGCGGGCCTTCAATTCTCATGCCCTTTGTGCATTCTTAAAACCAGTCCTAGTTCACACCTAAACCTGCCCCTTGTGCAGTCCCACCAAAAGCCCACCTAAACAACACCTTACCCAATCCATTCCAGCCCCTCGGTGGCTCATCTACCCCGGCTACAGTAAGATGTCAAGGTGCAAAAATAGAGTGCAAATCAGGTCAACCGGGCCATGGAGGTGCAAATCAGGCCCATTCTGTCATGAAGCTCAAAACAGGCCGCCAGGGCCCATGAAGCTCAAGATTAGGCCAACCGGGCCGACATGATATGAAGCTGGCCTTCCCAGGCCATGAGACATGAAGACCAGCCTATAGTGCTGTTGAAGTTGGCCTATTGGGCCTTGGACATTAAAAATCACATTTAACTAAATCTGAGAGTGAGATGCCAAAATTAAATAAGGAGTTAGCACCACCACGTGAGCCCTCCACCTTGGGCAGCTAGCTCGGACCCGTATCCAGTATATGTTGACTCAGGCGTAGGCATGGGACATGCTTCCCACTACAGATGGACCCTTCCCACTACTTGGAAAGTCAAATGACTATGCCTTGTATGACGGGTAAAATTCCACATCGATTGGAAAATAAGGGGGCATGTTGCCAAAATTTTCCCAATCGAATGTATTTTACACCAAGGGAAGGACATTCGCACATTTGCACCATTGACCATATTGAACAAGGCATATGAACTGCCACATCTGATGTACATTGACATGGAATATTTTGAACATGAACATTTCAAGTGCCGAGTTGATTGCATGTTACTGAGCATCGACACCAGCCCGACAGACCGGATATGATGCAAACCGAACAAGAGTTAACCAAATCTGAAGTTAACTTAATCATATCTAAAAATACATTCAAACCAATCTTAAAACATGCTTAAAATAGGTCATTAAAGCTTTAACATTCAACTAAAATCAGATTTAATACAATATGGAAAAATTGATTCAATACACTTAATCCATTGGAATTCAAGTGCTTAAACAAGTGCACATCAACTGAATAAAGCACAGTTAAAACACATTAAAGCATCTAAAACACATCTTAAAACATGTAAATCAGATTCATTAACAATCTGAAGTTCAAGTTTAATCAATTTGAATGAAACTTCAAAACATCTAAAACATACCGAACACACCCGAATCGGTATTAAAACACCAACCGACATGAGAAAATCACATGAAAATGACTCAACTTATGTCAACTAAACTTAAACAAGTCAAATTGATCAACACATCTAAAATATCAAGTTCAAATAAAAATAAAATAAATATCAATAAATTAAAGTAAAATAAACCAAACAATTCAAACAAACTCAAAATAAATAACATTCAAATCTAAATCAAATTGAAATATGAAATTAACATTTCAAACCACATCAAAATCAATTCATAAATCAACATAAGTCAACTCCAAAGTAAATCTAATCAAACTTGTTTGCATCTCATCGGGCTTGAAAGGCCGGGGCCCTTTGTGTTCTTTATACGTTGTGGATGTGCACGCTCTCGTCAAACACGATCGCTATGACAGTTAATCAAGGGTGTTCGAGTGTTTGCTCGATATAAATGAACATCGGATATTCGCACCATCTGATGGAGAGAGGTCAAAAATATTTTCACAGAACCTGAACCTCGATTCTATACTCTTCTAATATCACTTGGACTATCTAGTAGTTTTTTATGGTCTATCACCTATTTTACTAAAAAATTCGGGTACGATATTTCAACATTAAAAAAAATCAAATCTTTTAAACACATTTAAAAATAAAAGATTTCTGAGGTTTCCACAATGAGATAGGATCTGCATAATCTTATCTTTTAGGATATCCTACATGTATTATTGGACTACCAATTTCTAAGATTCACCACATGTTAATGCCTAGCATTACCCATCAAAATTATATGAGAGATATGATGATCTGGGCGTTGATAGGCTTAAAAAATTATCAGTGCATTGTGGAGGTGGTGCCCCACATCTCCGATGGACATATGCCAATCTAAACGTGGCCAAACGGATGAGAAAATGAGATAAACTGGGCCTTGGTAGGTGGAAATTGATTAAGCAACAAGGGAATTGATATCCCTACCGTCCCGATGGATGCTAATAGGCTTGATCCCAATTGAGAAAGGGCAATTACAGCAAGTTACAAGATCTGTGCTATCTGAAATGTGTTCATCTATATAAGTGGATTTCCACTTTATCTTGTTAATGACGGGGCCAGCTATATATGGCCTCGATTCAATGAATGCCAAATCGGAATTGGTACTTGGATCTGTGGGTATCGGATCAGATCAGTTGATTTTGATCAATTTTTTGGGAGAAAAATCGATCTGGAATTAGTGTCGATCAATAATTTTTTATCTAAAAAATTCATAAAAATCACTAAAAATTATAAAGAATAGGGAACCCTCTTAAAAGTTTGTTGAAAATACACATGTAACATCTAACACACTTTCAAAGTCATTATAAGAGAGTTTGAGCCAAGTAGATATAACTTAATGACTTAATGACAATGATGATTGTAATAAGAAATGTAACAAGTAACATAATGCAAGTAATATATTGATATGCAATATAATATTATACATTCCTTCACCAAAATATATAAAATTGACCTTCGTACTCAGTATCCTCACTTTCTTCATTTTCCTGAATGCCTTACTAACAAGGGTTCCAGAATCGGAATTGGTGGGGACCGATCCGATTCTAATTTCCAGGAATCGGCCTGGATCGATTTTTTTTGAATTTTTTAATGATTTTTTTATCAAAAAAATTTTAAATAAAAATATCTAAAAACAGGAAATGATTTAGAAAAAATCTAAAAATAAGATTAGCATGCATCCACATTGAATAATTTCTATTGAATATGAAATGAAGTTAAGTACATATTCAAATGTAAAAACCAATTAATTGATACAACATGAAAACATAAAAAATAGAATGGATGATATCAATCTAATACTAATATCCATGATATGGATATTGGCCTTCTTCCTCTTCTTGCTGCTGTCGATGCTCCTCAGTTGTGCCTAGTTCTATATTGTTCGGGAGCATGTCCATGCGAAAATAATGCCGATGTCATGCTACCAAAGTCGTAGGCATCGGACTACGGGATGTAGGTAGACTCTGGTGGTGGTGGTGGAGGAATCCACTGCTCTTGAGCCTTGTCAAATGCTGGATATTGTGGCTCTATAAAATGATGATGTGATGTCTACTCATCCAGCGTGTAATACGGCTTTGGCCGCCGTGAATCAGGTGATTGGGCTGCTGATGGCTGCATCGCTGGTATACACTCCTCGTCATCATCAACTGAGGAGTGAGAAGGAGCCTGCGTGCTGTCATCTGGGCTTACAGGATGCTTGATCTCCAGTTTCCTTCTCTTCACCTCTTCAACCATCTCTGAAATTCCACCACAAGTCCACAACCCAAAGATTTTTTTTAGCTTTGCAAATCTGCCCATTTTTCGTGCTGTCACTTTTGTTTCGTTTTCCCTAGATTACGAATGGGCTGGGTAGTGGTGGCTAGGGCTAAAGCTAGAGGTAGCTGCTCCATAGCTATTGGGGCAGAAGAAGGCCCTGTCTGAGCCTGAGAAGTAGATAGAGGTGGAGCTGGAGCATCTTGCTTGGCTTCAACACCATTCAACTCTCCTTCAACCCATACACGGTCATCGGGATCAAACTCAGCTGGATGATCCCTGGCTGCCCTCTTCTCTATCTGGAAAGTAAGTGCATGCTCCTCCTGGAATATCTGATCCATGTCCACCTCTTCAGGTGGTGGTGTGACAGAGGTATGCCTCTGCTCGTATAGACCACCTGTGAACTGTGCAAATTGCTCCTCACTAATCTTCTGTCGATCCTTGATATTCCTGATGCGTAGCCTCATATTGTAATGACAAAAGACCAGCTTCTCCAGCCGGTCTGAGGTGAACCTGTTCCTCCTCTTTATATGTGGTTGAATGTACTCCAGTTCCTCTCACAATGAGAGGAACTACTGCTCTGGTTGAATATCCTGATACCAGTGGTAGCAACTGGATTCCATCCACTCCTGATGTTCATCTGAACCCACCACTCAGTTGTAAAAAAAAGAAGAGAAAAGGCAAACAGTCAGCCCATCATCTTGAATAACTTATAAGATAAGGAAATAAATGATTCATCATAAATAAGTATACCATGTGACACTTTGTCGCACGAATATCTCAGATCAGCATATGAGTATACCCCGACCCTCATCTTATACTTTTGCATCTGAAAAAATTTTAAAAAAATTTATTAGTTGTCTAATAATTAGCTACTCCAAAGTATTGAATAAACTCCAACTTACTTTTATCTCAGCCTCTATCATGTCCTGCTGAGATCAGCAGAGATGCTGAATAACAGCTAGTATACCCCGCATCACCTTGTTGCCGTTCACCACCTGTCCTCCATATTGGATGCGGGGGTTCAAAAAATATTCTGCAAGAATTTAATAATTAACATTATGAATAAGACAATTATTCACTAAACTTAAAGTAGGTAAGCACAAATATTTTTTGAACATACTAACCTGCAGCATGGACATCGTGGTGTAAAGTCTTGTCCCATCAGTCATCTATGATCTTCCACCACTTTTTGTAACCTCTGTGATTCTTCTCTTTTATTTTCAATTTTGTTCGGTCCATGGCATCGTACAACATGCCCATCTGGTTCCTATCATCTGAATCTACCAACCTCAAGACAACTACTAGTGGCTCAATGATTGCCATGTAGTAGGCAATCCCTTCCTAAAATCTCTTGTCAGTGATATGCTTCTCTGACCTGACAAGAATTTTCAGCTAATCTTTCTTGTTATATAGGTGGTCCACCGTATAATTATAGTATTCATCGGACTACGTGAACCTAACCAGTACATGCCTGTGCCGGTGTAAACTCTCCAGTGCAATGAAGTTCGTGGCAAAACATGTAGGACCAGGCTTGACAAGATCGTGTCCCCCTTTGTGTGATCTCATAATATGTATCAGATGGGGATGCGAATAAATAAATGACATGATCGTCTGCACCTGCCTGACAAGGGTGGATACACTTTTCTCCTTACCTATATCTTCTAGTATGAGATCAATAGAGTGTGCCGCACAGGGCACCTAGAACATGTGTTGTCTCTTCTCCATCAACTTATTCCTAGTCGCCTTATATGAAGGTTCGTTGTCAGTGACAACTTGAACCACATTATCCTCCTTAATCTCCTCCACCATTGCATCCATCAAAGAAAAAAATGAAGTCAGCATTTTTAATCTTCCAGAAGCATCCACCGACTTCAAGAACGTGGTCCCCTCAGAACAATACATCAAGAAGTTTATTATACTTCTCTTGGTGATATCTGTCCACCCGTCACACATAATCCTGCAACCCCTCTCATTTTACACCAATTTGAATCCATCCATCCACTTCCTCAACTCCTGCACCTCCTCATCCAGCCCAACATCATATATATGCTTGCAGATCTGGGCTTGCATTCTCGGACCAGCCTCACCTGCGGCATCCACCATTGTCTGGAAGTATGGGCTGGTGGTTGCATGTGATGAAGTGTCTAGATCAAGTTAAAAAAATTGGATCAGGTAAAAATTAAGCTTAACTAAATAAAACACACATAAATGCCATTTTAAAAGTGATACCTACATGCAAAAACTACTTCACAATGTGGCGAATGGCTCTCTTTGCAGCCGTTCCTGTTGCCTTCACCCCTTTCATAGCTTGTTTGATCCCTATCTGCCCAGCACTCTGTTTCTTAAATAAATACTCATCACTCAGCATAAACCGAGTATTGACAGAATGGCGATGTGACCATATGCCCGTGTTCCCAACCCACGTCAGGAGGACATGCTGGTACTGCATCACCCTGATCGGCCATTGTTTATACCTGCAAAAAGTATAAACAATGTATGGAAGATTATTAGACAACATAAAAATTACTTTAGCGGTTGTTCAGGAAGCAGATAGTCCGTCGAACACACTATTTGGTATGTTTAGAGGGTTACGTATTTGCTAGAAATGGTCGTAAATCGACGTGTAGGGTATCCGAAATTTTTCCCATACAAAGAACATCAAATTGATGTTCTTAGAACTTGAACGGAGTTGTTCGATCAAAAATCATCGAGTTTAACCATGCTCGGAGTTGTCAGAAACGAGTAAAAATAGGCGTATGGGGTATCCGGATTTTTTCCCGTACAAAAAACATCCAATCGATTAGTTTAGAACTTAAATAGAGTGGTTCGGTCAGAAATCACCGAGTTTAACCATGCTCGGAGTCATCGGAAACGCGTAAGAATGGGTGTATGGGGTTTTCGACGAAGAAATCTTACCAATAATCTTTCAAGGATCGAAGAAGAGGTTGAATCAAGGCTAGTCGGAGCTTGGATCGGCGGAATCCTTTGAAGGAATCGCCGCCAGAATCACCGGAATCGCTGTCGGAATCGTCAGAATCGTTGTTGGAATTGCATCGGAATTGGCGTAGGGAGCTGGGATCGAGCTCGGAATCGCTGGAATCCTCAATTTCGAGGGTTGATCGAGCTCAGAATCGCCTGCTGAAGACGCCGCCGCTGTTGGATTGAAGGAATCGACCAGTAGGGGTCAATTCAGGCCTTAAAAGGGCCGGAATCGGTTCGATTCCTGGTCTAGAATCGAACCGGGAATCAAACCAGACCGGTCAGACCAGTCTCCAGTGGAATCGGTCGGACCGATTCTAGTGGAATTCCCCCTGGAATTGGCCCTTCTATATGGGATCGGATCGAAATCGACCGATCCGATTCCAGAATCGGCCGATTCCAAACCAATTCGGACGATTCTGTAATCAATGCCCACTAAGAATAATATGCCATAATTGGCCCGTATCTATATGAAAATAACGATTTGCCGGAGATGTAGTTGAAAAATATAGTTGGAATTTTTCAAGGGATTTTAGATAATTGGTTGTTGCGTACTGATTAAAAATTTCCTAATTCTAACATTGAGTTCTCCTAGGCGAATGCTATCTTTGGCTCAAATCATTAGCCCTTGCTTCTCTAGTGCGTACACTACTGGAAGAACCTCATTCTCCTTATCCACCCTCACCTCCACCTAAGCCTTTTATATTTTACTGTTGTATAGGTGGAATGAACTTTTTTTCGTCATCATTTGAGGAAGGTGCATGTGCATTGTTTGTTGTACTGATATGTCCTCACTTGATTTCTAACTTTCTTTACTTTATTGTTTCTTCTACCTGTGATGAAGAACTCCGAATTCCCACACCATGTGGATATACCTTTTTTTAATTGTGAAAAACATCCCAATCTGTGTCATAGTCTCTGTTCTCTATGGTGTTTGTGATGATAGGGCTTGGGTTGGAGCTAAAACTGTAGTTGGGGCTGGGGCTGGGGCTGGTGGAAGTGGCAGGAATTTGGTGTTGTTTCTCTTTATCACCCAGCTGAATGTCATCTAGTTCCCTTTCAACCCATGTAAGACACTCGGGATCGAACTCTAGAGGCACTTTGTTTGCCTTCTCCACCCAATGTAGCAAGTGGATGCTCTTTTTAGAAAAGATAATTCATGTCAATCTCTTCAATAGTTCCTTGACGTCCTTGTGTTTCAGCTTTTTGTTCGTATATTCTACCTGTAAATCTTGTGAATCTCTCTTCTTGAATTTTCTTGGTAATCTTTGATGTTCTTTATTCTCGATTGCATGTTATAATGATTGAACACAAGTTTCTTCAGCTTATTAAATGTTAATATATTCATTCTCTTGGTATGAATTGGACTAAAAGCACTCTAGTTTCTTTTGCATTTGGAGGAGCTTATGCTCTGACTTAGAATATGAATAATAATTATAACAAATGGATTCCATCCACTTTTTGTTTTCACTTTACGCATCACTTAGCTGTAAAAAAGAATAATAGAAGATGACATCATGACATTACTCTCACTGTAATATCAATTATCATTATAAAATGATGGTTTTCTTCAACATATCGGGTGGCAACTTTGTCAAATGAATACCTCAGATTTGGATCTGATTATACTTTAACTCTCATTCTGTATGATTGCATCTGAAGAATGAAAGTTGTCAAATAATTAGTGTTCCAAAATAAAAACAATAAGAATTAAAATTAGCACTTGTAACTTAGCTTTACATCTATCCTGTTGAGTTTTTGAAATCTGTTGTTGTACAAATGAAGTATTCCTTAAGACTTCTTTATCATTACACACTTATCTTTCATATTGCATTCAGGGGTTTAAAAATATTCTACATTCATCTCGTATGACATAAGATGTGAAGAATATACATTTATGTATTAACCAATGATGAAATTAAAGATAATGATATTTATTTGCTGCATACATGTCATGGTATAGTGATAGTGTTCTATCTCATATATCATCTATGATATTCCTACATTTCTTGTAACATTTACGATACTTTTCTTTTATTTTTTAATTTTTCTTTGTCCATGACATTATAGAGATATCCCATTTGATTCGTCTCATCTGAGTCCACTAATTGCAGCATGTATACAAGTCACTTAATGATAGACAAGTAATACACAATTCTCTTCACAAAATATTTGTCTATCATTAAACGTTTCATTTGTGCAAGGATCTCCAATCGATTGATCATGTTGTGTAGGTCAGTTATATAGGAAATATATTAACTATTGAAGGAAATGAAATGTGTCGCAAATTTAGTCGTACGGTGCTTGATTAGATCATGCCCCTCATAATGTCTCATTGTTTATATCCTCAAACATGAGGTCAATGAAGTGTACTGCACATGAAACCTAGAAAAGATATCGTCTTTTCTTCATCAACTTTTTTCTTGCCTCTTTGTAGGAGGTTTTGTTATATATGACAAATTTTACAATGTTGTTCTCTTCAATCTCTTCTATAACGACATTCATGAGTGAAAAAATGTACTGTGCATTTTTGATTTTATTCGAAGCATCAATGAACTTAAAAAATGTTGTGCACTTTGAATAGTAAATAAGAAAATTTATCATTGATCTATTTGTGATGCTTGCTTATTCATCACACATCACTCCATATCAACTTAAATTTCTTAATTCAGGCCTTCAACTCTTCTACCTCTTCATTTAAGTCGCTAGTGTAAATATATCGATTGGTTGGGATATGTAATCCTAGTCTAGCTTTTCAATTGCTTCAACCATTGTCTAGAAGTATGGGTTGGGAATTAGAGTTGGGATTGGTGGATACCAGTCCGATTCGGACTGGTTGGAGTGGTCCGATCCTGATTGATACTCTGAAATAGAAACTGATCTTGAATCGATCTAGTTTATGTTTTTTTTTCTATACAAAAATTTATAAAAATCAGGAAACAAATATAAAAAATGGATAAAAATAGGAAGAATTCTAAATATTTGTTATAATGTCCAAAAACACTGATATCATAAGAGAGAAGCCTTTTTTGATACTAGAGGCTATTTCGATTCTCATACTATTAACAATTTAACATTCATTTAATTAAATAAAAGAGATGGTACTAGTAGAAATCAAAATTAAAATATAACAAAAAAACGATACAAGTATATCTCAAAGTATACAAGTATACAACTGAAAATATACTTTCTTATCACTATGAATGAAGTTGTCTCGCATAATTTTTATTCTCTTCCACATTCTCGTTTTCATGGATGGTCTACTAACTCTGATAACTCATAATCGGACCATATCTATATGAAAATAGTGAATGTGTCATTTGGCTAAAATCATATACACTATTTGCTCTACCCATTATAGGTGATGGTGGATGATAAAACTCAAAATCTAAAGCAAGTTCTGGATAATATATTACAATGTACTCATCAAAGAATCCCATCTTATTATATCTTTGAGACGTCCTACTAGAATGTTGTTTTTACTCAAATCTTCTGCATTTGCTCCACTTGTATGTGCACTACTAAAACCACTATCTCCTCCACCTCTACCTTCACCTTCACCTTCACCTTGTTGTTAAGTGATTGGAATAAATTCTTCTTCATCATCATCACCTGAGAAAGGTGCCTGGATACTATATATTAGGAATCAAATGTTTTCATTTGGTACTCAGTTTCTTACTCTTTGTTATTTCTTCTTGTTGTATACTATACCAGTATTTTGCTATATTATTCTCTTAAATGCCTTGAAGTTTTCAAAAGCATCACTTTTTTTAGTGCTAGGTCCTACATGTGGAATATGAGCTAGAGCGGCTAGAGTTATGGCTGGAGCTGTACTTTGTGGATTTGGAGCTGGCTGTGGAACTGGAGCTGTGTAAGAAACCTGAGTTTCTTGCCATTCTTCTATCGCTTATCCTCACCAATGACGTTGTCAAGCACACCTTCGACTCAAAATCTATCATTCGGGTCGAACACTAGTTCTCTCTTAGCATCTTTCTCATCTATCTATGTTGTAAGTGGATATTCTTCTTGGAAGAGGGATTCCATGTCTACATGTCCCTGTGACAAATACTGATTGGCTTTAGCTTCAACTCTTTCTTGGTACAAACCACCTACAAATCTAGCAAATCTCTTTTTAGATATCTTTATTATTTTTGATGTTTTTGATTCTTAACCTCTTGTTGTAATGGCAGAAGACTAATTTCTTCGATTTTTTAGTCTTCAATCTATTTCTTCTCTCTGTGTATGAGGTTGAAAGTGCTCTAATTTTTTTTTTACATTGGGAAGATTTGATACTTTGGCTTAGTACCTTAACTGCAATAGCTGATAGTGAATTCCATTTACTCCTGTTATTAACTTGGATTCACCAATTAGTTATAAAAAGACAAATATCATGAAAATTAGTAATAGTATTCTTCTAGCTACGAATATTTACCATATATGATATGTGCAATAGGCTACTAGGAGAGTTCTGGATCTCCATGGATCCCAATTTTATACTTGTATGATGTCATTTGAAATGTAATAGGAAATGTAGTTAAGTTTATTGAGATTATTACCCATTTTCGAAGCTCAATAATCAATAAATAAATAATAAGTACTTACTTTAATCTCAGTCTCTATTCTATCATGTGCAATCTTAGTTAAGTGTTTGATCACTGACAATGTGTCTGACATGACCTTTGCATCATTGCATACTTGGCTGTTGTATTGTATCATTGTGTTCAAGAAATGTCCTATTAGAAAAGATCCTAATCTAACTATTAAGGTATTAAGATATTATTATAATAACAAATAAAATGATACTAAAGAATTGTCGTTAACACAAATATCATGGTGAAGTGTCTTGTTTCGTGTTGTGTTTATAATCTTTCACCATTTTTGTAGCTTTTTAGATGCTTCTCTTTGATCTTCATCTTAGTCATGTCCATGATATCATACAAATACTTCATTTGGTTTTGTCATTGAAGTCAACCAATCTCAACACTTATACTAGATATTCTATGATTGACATGTGTATATTTTCTCACCACCTATTGTTCTTAACGAGGCTCTTCATCTTCAATAAAGTCTCATACTAGTCAATTATGGCTCGCACTATATCCATGTATCTTGATAAGTTGTAGAGACTATGAACCTCTTTAAATTATTTCTATATTTATAAGAGCTCTCTAATGCAATGACGTAGATTAGGTGTAGCAAATCTAGTCAGATCGGGTCGAACCAGACCACGATGTTAGTGTGTTCTCTCATGACGTAGATCATCCCGGGGTGCCTATAAATGAAAGATGTAATAAGTTGTTTTTGACCCACCAAGGATCTCACACTTGTCTCCTTTTCAATGTCTTTCAACGTCAAGTTAATTGAGTTCGTAGCACAACACCCAAAACAAATGAGGCCTTGTCTTTATTAGTTTTTTGCCAGTAGTCTTATATGAAGACTCATTATTAATGACAAATAGCATAATGTTGTCCTTCTCAATGTCCCCCAACCAAGTGTTTATCAAACAAAATAGGTAATCTGTATTCTTTACCTGGCCATATGCATCAATGGACTTAAAAAAGGTGGTGCCTTTGGAACAATAAACAATAAAGTTGATAAGCGACCTCCTTCTGATTCATGTCCATCCATCGCACATTACATTGCAACTTCTTTTGTTCTATATGGATTTAAAGTCATCTATCCTTGAAGTCAACTCATCGACTTGCATCCAATCCTTCTTTTATATGTATTTGGAGGTGAGGACTTTCAACTTTGGTCTAACTTTACTAATGACATCTATCATTATTTGAAAATATAGATTGGTTGTTGCTTGCGTTGAGACACCTACACAAAGAAAGATGATCACACTATTATTAATATTTATTCAAAAAGCATAAAAGACTTGCAACTAAAATTTTTTTAGTTTCATATACTTGCACGTAGAAATCACTTATAGTTATGCTTGTCTTTCTTCTTTGCAGTCCTTGTAGACGTATTCACTCCCTTCAAGGCTTGGCTGATACATCTCTATCTTATGTTACTTTGCTTATACATGGTGGTGTCTGTTAGCTGAATTTATTGGGATTGACAGAACTCACTATCTCGTCTTGACACCTATGTAGGCCGGATGCCTTCGACATGATCATCTGGCTCTGACAATGACACCCGAACCTTCTGCTCTCCTTCTTCTTTCTTCATCTTCTCTAGTCTGAGCTCTACCATTATGTATAGCTCTCCTCATCTCTATCTCCTCTTCATTATTTGAAGATGATGAATCAACCTGCATATGAGTTTGTGACTTTCCCTTCTTACCCTTTCCAAACTTGGGATCATCCTCTTCATTCGAGTAACCTATCATGGAGCTCGGCTTTGTGCTTACTCCTAATCTCTTTTTGCAATGCTTTCTTGATTAGATGACCTCTCATTTTTTCCCCTTAACTCAACTGGGACTTTGTCACACGTTTTCACATTACCACCCATACTGGCTATATGTTGCTTGAGTTAGTAAACACCTCCATTTGTATTTTTCTAATATCATTTACATCTTACCATTTTCTTCTCCACATCTAACATGTGTCTATGTTACCATCTAATGTCTCTTCATCCAACTGTAGGGATTGCTTGCTCGTCATCAAACATTTTATCTAGACACAAATATAATAATTAAAGTTACAATCAAAGTAAAAAGAATTAGGTGACTTGTTCAAACACTCTTAATGGGGAAATCACCCATTCAGGGTGACCCATAGTCACCTTAGGGGGTGACCTGTAGTTACCCCCAAATGGGAGATCACCCCTTTGGGGGTGAGAGAAAACCCCTCTTAAAGGGGTGCTTGGAGGTCACCTGTTCTCGCCCCTGAAGGGGAGATCACTACTTTGGGGTTGAGAAGGAAAAAAACACCTCACTCGTTAGGTTACCTTTTTGGGGGTGAGGAAAAACACCTTTAAAGAAGTGCTCAATAGAGAGGGTGAAGGGGAGGGGGAATGAGGATTAGGCAAAGAAGAGGGGGATCACCCCCTGGGGGAGGATCAGCTGATTCAACCTCTTTTGAGGGGGTGGGTCGTTGCCTTCACCGAAGGATCTTTGTGGAGGGGGGAGGAACTATTAGAGGGGAGCTCTAGAAGGAAGAGGAGTTAAGGGGGGAAGCTGGAATGGGGGGTGGGGGTGGAGCAAGAATTGGTCTAAGCTCTCCCCCAATGGGTCTCAAATCGACTCGATTCTTGAACTTATTGATTTTGGTGAATCGATCGGGACGAATTGATTTCCGATTTGATGTAAGAGGATTGGCTGATCTTAGACCGATCCTCCTAATTCTGATCGATCCGTCCATGACTTCCTGTTGGATTGGTTGTCCTAGGTAGAATTGAATCAACTACTGTTGTTCTGATATGAGAATTAGCTGATTCTGTTCCGAATAGGCCAATTCTGTAAACCATGGCTGGAACACCAACATTAAGTTAAGAGGAAAAGAAATGTTATTAGCCCACTTAAGAAATATATAGAATACACATTTTTGAGTTGACTAATTTAAGAATATTTCCTGCATGTAGAAACCATTTTTAGATATGCATAATTGCTCATTTTGCAGCTGATGTGGTTGTCTTGACTCCTTTAAATGCTTGTCTCATTATTTTATATGAGTTGTTCTGTCTCCTGAAATATGATCATCATTAGTGGGTCATGTTGAAGTACATCGATGAAATACTCTCTCTCTCTTGCTTTAACATCCTTAGTGGACGTGGGTTAGGTTGATTACGATGATGATATGATGGCTCCCTAGCTTTAATCCCCTACTTGCTTCTTTTTCTCTCTATCTTTTCTTGTGACTATTTGCTAATACATAAAGCTCTCATCAACTGTTTATCTATTTTCTCAGTATCTGTGGATGACTTAGCTTTAGCTCTTCATTTTCCTTTATTTTTTGACTTGATCTTTTTTCTCTTTTTCTTAAAAACTCCTCATACAAGTTTTCACTATGTTCAATGCAAATTTTTCTCTACGAGACTCTTCTTGTACAGTACGCCTTCATGGCTTTATTGCCTCCCGAGCACCTTGTCAATTTTTTTCACCACATTACCACCCACACAACCTATGTGCTGCTTCAAACATGATACTCCCCAATTCATCTTTTTGCCACATGACTTATATTATACCTTAATTTTGTTGACATCCACCAATATGTTGTGTTCCTACCCGTTATTACGGGGAGTAGGTGTATCACTACCTTTTTGGTTGGCCATTGATCTAAAGTTTGTGATATTAACATATTAAAAACAATGATCACCAGATCAGAATTGGTACTTGGATCGATGGGTATTAATCTGATTCAGATTGGATCGAATCGGTTAGAATTGATTGATTTTTTAAAAAGAAAATTGATTCAGAATCGATTTAGATCGGTCTTTTTTATTGTAAAAAATTTGAAAAAATCATTTAATATATTAAAAATATAAGAACCCCCTAAAAATTATTCAAAAAAAAAATCACTTGTGCAGCACAATATTATTAGCCAAGATCACTAGATCAGGATTGAGATTAGGATTGGTGACCACCGATCTGATTTAGATCGGATCGGTTTGGATCGACCAATCGTCGGACGAAATGGCGATCCCAGATCGGCCAAAATTTTTATATTTTTAAATCATAAAAATTCTCAAAAAATTAGAATAAATCAAGAAAAATTATAGGAATGATTAAAAATAAAAAATAAAAAACAATATGGATGACGTTCTACTACACAATGCCGAACAAAGTAAGTTCATTTCAAGAAATTGTCATATAAGTATAAGCTATCATATGAGCTAAAGAAGAGAGTTAAAATATATTTTTATAAAATTTAAGTATATAACATATTTTATGATTACGAATCTCATGTAAATATGTGATAGTATAAGTGACAGTAAAATATGTTAATATGTTTGCATTATCATAAACCGGTGCTTGGGAATCACGGATCGACTTGTGCAGTCAGGTTGCAGGGGTTAAGGGGGTAGCGCCTCTTGGGGGTATCCCCCAAAGAATTTTTTTATGGTGGTATTAGGGGACCCGATAGGGCTGAAAGGGGGGAAGGGACCCAAAGCAAGGATGGGGGGGGACTGAAAACCACCTATTTTAGGGGGATCACTGCCAGAAAGGGGGGGATTGGTGGTCACGAAAGAGGATTGTTGAGGGGGAGGGGAGACTGCAAGGGCTCGAAGGAGAGGGGGGAGATGAGAATAGGAGGTGGGGGGAGGGGAGAATGGGGTCGATCTCCCTCTAATTTGGGGGATCAATCCAAAAATCGGTCTGAAATTGGGTCTTGGATTGACCTGATTCTGGATGTTTCTGAAGTTTGGTGTATCGAGCGATCCATGGTCTGGATTAGACTGACCCTTGTCGATTCCAACCGATCTGGCCAAAATTTGGATCTAGATTGTTGGTTCCACCTGGAATCGGATTGGCCGGGGCCAATTCGATCCAAGAATTGACTGATCCCGATTTGGATTAGCCGATTCTACAATCCATGATTATTAGAGTTTAAGACAAGTAGTTGTAAAAGAATTTAAGGTAATGATCATTCCATTAAACATAAGTAACACGATACAAATGATATAATGATGTACAATAAAATATTATACCTTTATTTAACCAATATTTATGAAATTGGTTTTCTTTATCATTTTTTATACTCTAAGATGCTTTATTAAGAGTTGTTTGTCTGGATAGGCTCTTATCCAAATGAAAATAAAGAATAAAAATCGGAATAAAATCATACAAAGTGTCGTGCATTGGAGATGTGGTTGAAATATATTGTTTGAAGTCCCAAGGGGGTTTTGAATATTTTGTCACGCATATTGATAAAAAAACTCCTGATTCTAGCCTGACTTCTATCACACGAATATTGTCTTAAACACAGATTATCGGTAATTGCCCCACTGATACATGTAACGAAGGATCACTAAATCTGAGGTCACAATGGGTTGATCGGGCCCTCGATGAACCCGGTACGACTAGGTCGTGACCTATTAGTTTATTATTTTTTTTTAAAAAAAAATTAAAAAAGTGTTAACAAATAACAACAAGTACAGAAAATCTAGAAAAATAAGTAACATAATTTGAAAAATAAATCATTAATTTTATTTTAATTTTATATAATCTATATTTTTTATTTATCTTAACTTTGCTATGGCCGGTCCCAAGCCCAGATGAGAAAGGATGAGGGTTGCAGTAAGTGACAACCAGTGTAAAAATAAAGTCACATCTCATGATATGGATTCAAATAATATAAACCTTGGGGCGTATTCACCAAACGATGCGTTACACTAGAGCCTGGGTGTGGCGAAAAATACAACAAGGGTGAGGGCGTTCCCCACATGCGATGCGGCTCATAAGCGCCCTATTATGGTGTTAAATAAGCAAGGGTTCCCACATCAAGGACGGGTGTGGGTAAAGAAGTTAGTCTATAATAAAGAGCAAGATATGAGTTCTAGAATAAACTTAAATGCAAATAGACATTATTATAAAAGGAATTGTAAGAAAGAAAATATTGAAAGAAAGATAAGAATAGGCACTTGGAATATTGGATCTTTTACAGGAAAACTTATGAAACTTGTTAATAGTATGGAGAGGAGAAGGATTAATATTATGTGTATCTAAGAAACCAAATGGATAGGAGAAAAAGGTAAAGAAGTAGGAAATACATGATATAAACTATGGTATACAAGAAAAGAGATAAAAATGGAGTAGGTATCATTATTGATAAAATATTAAAGGATGCAATAGTTTCAATACAAAGAATAGGAGATAGGATTATTATGGTAAAAATGATTATAGAAAGAGAAATAATTATTGTAATTAGTGCATATGCTGCACAAATTGGATTAAGTAGCGAGAATAAAGAAAAATTTTGGGAGGTATGGACGATCTTATGCAGAGTATACCGAATGAAGAAAATATATTTATTGAAGGAGATCTCAATGAACATGTTGAAAACAAATGTCATGAATATGAAAATGTTCATGGAGGTTTTAGATATGAAAATTTAAATGAAGAGGGGAAGCATATTTTAGATTTTGCTATGGCTTATGATCTTATCCTCACAAATACTCATTTTATTAAAAGAGAATCTCATCTAATAACATTTAAAAGTGGACAAAATAAAAGTCAAATTGATTTCATTCTTACTAGAAAATCCAATCGTGCTATTTGCAAAGATTGTAAAGTAATCCTGAGTGAAACTTTAGGAAGCCAACATAGGTTAGTGATTTTAAATGTTAAGATTAAAACACAAACAAACACATATAAAAGAAAGTCTTCTCCTAAAATAAAATGGTGAGAGTTGAAAGGAATGAAACAATAAATATTTAAGACCAAAATTTTAAAGATAAATGATTGGAAGTTAGACATAGACGTTAATGCTATGTGAATGAATATGACTATAAAATTAGAGAGATAGTTAAGAAAGTATTTGGAGAGTCTAAAGGACATGGTTCACCTAAAAAAGAGACTTGGTGGTAGAATAAAGAAGTGCAAAAGGCGATAAAGAATAAGAGAGATTGTTATAAGAGAATGCCGAAATGTGATAACAATGAAGCTTATGAACAATATAAGATAACAAAAAAAGAAGCAAAAAAGGTTATTAGAAGAGCAAGAGATGATGCTTTTAAACATATGTATGAGAAACTTGGAACTAAAGTGAAAAAGATATTTATAAACTAGCAAGAATGAGAGAGAGACGGTCTCAAGATCTTAATCAAATTAGATGCATAAAAGATAAAGAAGAAAAAAATTTGATTAAAGATGATGATATCAAAGAACGATGGAAAAATTATTTTGGTACTCTTTTTAATGACAACTTTGCTAAAAGCATAGACGACATAGAGAATGTGACAAACTTTAGTTTAAATTATATTATAAAAATTCAATTTTCAGAAGTTAAAGAAGCATTGAAAATGATGAAAACAAGTAAGGCATGTAATCCGGATAATATTCCTATTGAAGTGTGGAAGTGTTTGGAAGATTTAGGATTGAAATGGTTAACTTGACTTTTTAACAAAATCCTAATATCGAAAAGAATGTCGAATGAATGGAGAAAGAGCATCATTACACCTATTTTTAAGAAAAAAGGAGATATACAAGATTGTGCAAATTATAGAGGGATCAAACTCATGAGTTATACTATGAAATTATGGGAAAGAGTTATTAAGCGGCGATTACAGAGCTGTACAAATATTTCAGCTAATCAATTTAGATTTATGCCTAGTTGATCTACAACTAAAGCTATTTTTCTTATTAGAAGTTTGATAGAAAAATATCGAGATATGAAGAAAGATTTACATATGGTGTTCATTGATTTAGAAAAGTCTTATGATAGAGTACCAAAAGAGATTCTATGGTGGGTGTTGGAACGAAGGATGGTGCTTGTTAAGTATATACAAATGATAAAAGACATGTATGATGATGCAACTACTAGCGTATGCACAATTAGTGGAGAAACAAGAGATTTTCCTATTTTAATGGGCTTACCTCAAGGGTCTGCAATAAGTCCTTATTTTTTGTATTAGTTATAGATGAATTAACGAAGACTATACAAGATGATATATCTTAGTGTATGATATTTGCAGACGATATCGTATTGATAGATGAAACACAAGAAGGAGTGAATAGAAAGGTAGAAATGTGGAGAAATATTTTGGAGACTAAAGGTTTCAAGATAAGTAGAACTAAAATAGAATATATACATTGTAAATTTAATAAAAACCAAAGAGAAGTAGGTGAGGGCGTCAGTTTAGATGGGATAATATTATCTTAAAAAAATTAGTTCAAGTTTCTTGGATCAATTATTCAAAAAGATGGAGAATGTGATGAAAACGTTAATCATAGGATTAAAGCAGGTTGGATGAAGTGGAGATTGACTTCCGGGGTTCTATGTGATCATAAAATTCCATTAAAGTTGAATGGAAAATTTTATCGTACAAGTATAAGACCCGTAATGCTGTATGGTAGTGAATGTTGGACAATAAAAGAAAAACATACTTTTAAAATAAGTGTTGCTGAAATGAGAATGTTAAGATGGATGAGTGGTCACACTATATTAGATAAAATAAGGAATGAATATATTAGAGAAAATGTAGGAGTAACGAGAATTGTAGACAAATTGAAAGAAGGGAGATTGAGATGGTTTGGCCATATTAAATGTAGACCCAAAGAGGCTCCAGTTAGAAAGATAGAAAATATTAAAATGACATAAAAAGGGGCGTGATGGACCTAAGTTAACTTGGAGGAGGGTAATTCAATATAATTTAGATGGTTTAAATATCTCTGAAGAAATAACACAAAATCGACATGAGTGGAGAAAGAGAATCCATATGGCTGACCCCAAGTATTTTGGGATAAAGGCCTTAGTTGAGTTGAGTTGAGTATATTTTCTATTTAATTTATGTACTCCATCCATATCATTCGAGTTGAGTACATAGTATGTTACAAATATACATGACGACTATAGTCGTCACTCTTTCGGACAATCATCCTAAGATTATATCTTAAATAATCTTCATAGCTATCATAGCCATAGGTGGATTCAATTGAATTCACATAATTTATTCCACATTACTCTTAACCTTATGTAGGGAATTAAGAGTCTTGGGATGAATCAAATACATAATTGGAGGCATTATGATATTGACTTTTGGCTCACTGGGTGTGTTCAAGTCCTCCATCTTGCGGCCTTGCACCATGATCCATGTCTTAGGTTGCATGGGTGTATTGGTCTTCATCAGTGAAGTGTTCAACCATTGTTGGAACTCTCCCCACATCCGCGGACCTTTGTTTGCATGAAACGATGTTGCCCTCATTTCTAGCTCTATTGTTATTACTGCTATTCGAAGAAGAATCATTCGAAGTTTGGTACCGGACTCGAATGTTCGGCTCTGACGTGTCTTCTTGATCGTCATCAATTGTATCGACGATGTCAAGGGGATTAATTAAACTTATTTAGCTTTTTTTCTACTTTGCATACCTTGACTAGATCCTTTTTTGGTTCTCGGTTGCTTTGCTAGGTAGGGAGGAATATGAAATTCTTCGACGAGAGAGATATTGTCAAGCACCCTTTCAATTTATTGTCGATCTTCCAGGTTGAACTCCGGTTCGCCCATCCTTTCTTGGTCGTTAATCGAATCTTCCAATGAATTCTTCTGGTAGAATATTTGATTAAAGTCGATGTCTTCTTCTTCAATTGTTGGCTCCTCGATCTATTGTCCTGAAGCTTGTGATATCTTGGTTTTTTGTTCCATATGGTTCTATCTCATTCTCTTCAATTTTTTTAACTTGAGCCTCTTGTTGCAGTGACAATACACGAGATCCTTAAGTCATCGTGATGTCAACATGTTCCTTTATTTCGTGTAAATCAAGTTGAATGTTGACCAATTTCTCTCGTAGTCTAAAGCCGAAGTGGTTTGGTTTAGGACCCTTATAACCATATCTGCTAAGTTTTCATAGCCTGGTGTTTTACTATAGTCCATCCACCAATTGACTGCATAAAATCAATATGTTAAAAGATAATTATCTAAGTGATAGATGTAAATGCTACGTACCTGGATTTAGTAGCATCATAGCTCGTTCCACTCTGCTTATTCTGAGGTGAAATGCCCCATTTTGTAGTAATACATGTTGTTGCATGCAATAATAAACTGATTGTCATCACTGAGCATCCGTTAAACGATGCATTTGATGTCATCAAGTAGCTTGTTCGTTGCCTTGAAATGTTGGCTACAGGAATACCGTGGGTTAAAAAAGTAACCGGTCAAGGAAATGATGTTAGCAAACAACTTATATGTATGTGAAATATATACAAACTAAGTAAATGATTAAGAAAATATATTTGCTGTATGTATAGGTTGATGTAAGTTACGTTCCCACTGACAATCAATGATGTTTCATCACTTGGCAAAATCAGATTCCGTCTTAGAGATTTCTTTCTTTGCTTTCTTTCAATTACATTGTATAAGTACCACTTGTTTGCTTTTCTATTTCTATCAACTATCCTAAGTATCTTGACTATAGGTTGGACTATGTTTAAAGTCTTCTTTACAATCTTCTAAAAGTCTCCACTCTCTATTGTCTCTTGTACTTTTCTCTTATTTGAAGGGCTACGTCTAGCTATCTAACTACCCCATCCCAGTGAGATTACCATGTGGCTTAAAGGTATCCTTTGACTCAACAAACTCTCTAACGAAATGTAGTGGATGGCGAACTGGGATGAAAGGTGCAACATTGCCCTTGTAAGACGAAATTTCAATTGATAAATACCACCAAATATAATTTTGTCACAATATTTACATTGCACTTTTCTCTCCATCATGGAGAGTAAGTAATAAGTTGCAATGTGCCCTAGTCGGATCATTTCGGGTCGCATCGGAAGTTTAGGTTGTGTGACTTGAAGCAGACATCTTTAATTCAATTAAATAAATATATAATTAAAATTTAATACTTAATAAAATTTAACACTTTAACTAATGAACTAATGAATTAATTGAATAACTAATGAACTAATTAACTAAACTTTAACATTTAAATAATGAAAGAATAAAGTAATAAATGAAGTAATTAAGTAATTAAATAAGAAAGAGAGCGCAAAAATGATAGTAAGATAGCAAGAGGAGTGAGGTGAGGAAGAAATCGGCCCCAAGGGGTTAGGAAGGGGGCTTTAGCACCCCCTTGTGTTGGTAACGGTCATTTGACCATTGCCAGCACCCTACAACGGTCCCAGGGATGGGTTGTGCGACCCAGCTTGGTCACGCGACCTCGCGACCTAGCCACGACCCGGCTAGAGGGTCAGTCCGACCAGGTCACGGTCAGGCCAGTTGGTAGTCAAACTGACCAGGTCGGGCCCAGGTCTCTACCTAGGTCCAGACCTAGCTTACCATGCGTGTAACATTGAAAGAACCTACTTCTTCTCCACCTCCACCTCCATTTTATTGTTGATTTGATAGAATAAATTCTTCTTCATTGTCATTTAAGGAAGGTGCTTGTGTGTTGTGTTGGATTGACCAAACTTATAAAATTTTATGCATAGTAAAAAAAATCAGAGCAATATGGGTTGGAGGATATTATCTTGAGAGCTCATTATGACCCAGTTTTGAAGCTGAGGTAATTTTTAGAGCTTAATTCAGGTTACTTTTGAGACACTTATGGGATATTAAATAGCAAAATTTGCAGCTCTCTAATAGACCTAAAGGGTCTACGAAATTTGAATCGTATAGTTTTCTTTGGCATGCAAGAGAAGGGAAAGTCTTTGATTTCTTAAATTAGATTCTCAGGATAGTAACCCAATTAAATCCAATCAGTGCTCATTTATTGCTCAATCTTTTCTCGTATCTTGGGCAAAACACCTGCCATTGGATTAGAGATCCTTTGTGCATCCTCCACCATCAGTACCTCTCTTCTTCAAACTCTAGCTGCCACAGCCATAAGAAAAATCTGTGCCTCAGCCATCTTCTATAAGAAGACTGTAGGCAGTGCCGGCCAACAGCTCCTCAGCCAATGATGAGAAGCTTTAACCAAAATTTATCTTTTTAAACCCAAATTTTTGTTGTTGTACGTCAGAGCCAACTGCTCCCTTAGCTGTGATAAGCCTTGTAACCAGAAGAACCTATTGCTACTGCTGTTGAGGGCTGCCATCTCTGAGGTTGCTATCTCCAGAAGTTGCTCCTCTGCAGACCTGCCTTTCTTTTCTTTGTTTTTTCTATCTTCATTGCTACCCCATCTGTAGAAGAAAGGAAGAGCCTATTGCCCTGCGCCAAGAGGAGAGGAAGAAGGAATAAGAAAAGATTGTTCTTGCTGCTGCCAAGACCAAAAGGTGAGGATGGTGAACAAAATATGAACAAAACAAGGTGAGATGCAATCCCTACATGCTGCGCCCATCTCCATCCTATATATGTCTCCTTTGAAAGCCCACCTTTCTATGGTCGGACCCCATATACCCAGTTAAAAAGGACCCAAAATCAGAGCCCTGAACAATATTTTAAACAGACCCAAATCAAAGCCCAAGCAGTCCCCTAAACATACCCAGATCGATGCCCTGAACAGTCTCATAAACCAATCCCAAACCAAGCCCTAAACCAACCCCAAACCAGGTCCTAAATGTCTCCTAGACCAGCTCCTGTTTGGACCTACACAGACCTTAAACCAGTTCTTAAATACTCCATGACCAGCATCTGTTCAGACCCTTCATACTCCTTGCACTGTCCTAGATCCAATCACAAACCAGTTCTTGAATCAGACACTAAGATAAACAAAATCAGATCCTATTCCAACCCTGAATCAGTGCCTTATTCTGGCCCCAAGCCCATTGAACACTTAGAACATAGAAACTAAGAAGGTTTAGCTCCTTTAAATGCTCAAATTCTCGAGCCTAAGGACACCCTACCTCTTGGGTACCATGTCTTTATCAGCCCCTTGCACGGCCCAAATGAATGGGCGGCATGCCCTACGGCCAAAGGCAACACGGCATCAAGCCTATGCATTCAAGAAAGCACTGGACGGCAGATACATGAAGCTCCAAAGCTGATGGACAATAGGCCTACATGGCTGAAACCCTTGTGGCAGCAAGTCCATAATGCCAAGATTTGATGGTGGCAGCCCATTGAGCTTGAAGACAATGAAGGAAGCCATCAAGGCCCAATGAAGATCAAACATGCCATCAAGGTCAAAAAATGATGACAACAAGCCACCAAGGCCCAATGAAGCTCAAGCAGGCCATCAAGACCTGATAAGAATCAAACCGGCCATCAAGGTCCAATGAGGACCGGACCGGCCAGCAAGGCCCCATGAACAAAGAAATTTTAATCATACTGAAATCAACAAAAAAATTAAATCATCTAATTTGGGCATTCACATGGTCACGTCCTCTTGGTGTTTGACCTCGGATAGACACTCGGACATGTACCCAGAGTAGTTTGATGCCAAATAGGAAGATGGGCTTGCCCCCCATGCTACACTGATTCTTCTCCTGAAGTAGGGAGTATCAAATTCTATTTACTAAGGGAGGTAAAATCTCACTAATTTGAGGGTAGGTCATGCATGTCACCGTGTTAAATCGACCATTGATTTAAGTGAGGACAATATTGGGAAGAATGTATCATGTCAAAATTGAATGGAAATTATGGCTCTTCCATGTTTACTCACATGCACTTCAATGTAACATACATCATGCATAACACCTCATGACATATTATCAAAACCTTGAGGCTGAGGGAAAAGCTGAGTATGCATCATCCATGCTAACATGTCCATCAAAGGATCATCCATGCTACCCAACCGATGGGAGATACGACTTACATGCCTTCCCACGTGTAATTCATGTTGATTAATGAAAACTTTCATGTTCAATGATTGTGATGTCATAGGGAGTTCTAATAGCCCAATAAACTTGAAAAATACAAAACAATTAGAGGAATTGAAACCATAAAAAAAAATCATACTTCATTAAATCTGAAATCAATAAACCAATAAAATAAAGAGAGTTAAAATCAACCATTAAAACAATCAGAAGATCAAATCTAAAAATCTATAAATCTGAACGTGCAATCTAAATTTTTTTTTTGAATCTGAAAGCTTCAAATTTCAAACTGAAAAATCTCAAATATGAAACTAAAGGGCTCAAATGCCAAATTTGAAATTCGAAACTAAGTTCCAAAATCAAAATCCTTGAATCCTAAACTTGAGAGTCAACATCTCAAATAAAAAAGGAACAAATCCTTAAATATCAAACCCAAAAAATTCAAATTCTGAAACAAAGGAATTTTAACTCAAGGGCAAAAAGTCAGAGTAAAATAAAAAATTGTCAATCAAGAATAATAAATCATAAACATAAAAAACCCAAATATAAAACTTCATCAAATCTCCAAATTGTCCCAAAATACACCATGATACCCCAAATTTAAAAGGCATCAAGCTGAACCCATAAATAAATCAAATTCAAAACAAACCTCAAAGATAACATGCATTAAATCTTAACCAAAACAAAAAAACTAAATAAAACATAGCCCAAATAGAAGTCCAAGTCAACTCAAATCAAACCCAAAAACATAATTAATCAAATTCAAAACAAATGCTCAATCCAAAAAATATTAAGTCTTGATAAAAAATGAACCATTTGTAAACAAACCAAATCGTCAATTGAACCTTAATAAACTTAGATTAAATTTAAAATATTTTCATTGGTAAAAGACATTTAGGCACAACCCAAAACAAATCAACCTTTCCTGTAAATCAAAATCAAGCTAAATTCAAAACACCAAGTGTTATGCATTTTGATAGGCTCATAGAGCCATTGCTCCCGAAGATTTGTTTGTGGATGTATGATTTTTGCGAACAAATTGCTATGGCGATGAATCTAAGATATTCAAGTCATTGCTTAATATAATTAATATTGGTACATTGTAAGTCCAATGTGGAGAGGTCAAATAAAAAATTTCAAAGAACTCAACAACATCAACATATATTTTATACATATCCTCGGAATAAATCCCTGACACATGTTTCGGCCGTTAAAGGGTTAGTCGACCCTTGAAGGTCAAACGAATATGGGTCGCTAAGACCCAAGTTCATTATGCTCTTATGGACTCAACTCAACTCTTGAGGAGTCCCATACCATTTTGGTCCCAGCTTCAATAGGCCTGACCTATGAACTTTAAGGTTGTCTCACCAATTCTGCTACCTTGGTATTGGATGCATTCGGAGGGTGGCAAGATGGATCCTAGGACAACATCCATCTTTAAATGACTTCTTTCCAAAAGGTTCTTCAGCTAGAGGTGCCATTTTAGGGGCATGAGAAAAAATGTCATTATTCACCTGCTACACTTCTATCCCTAATAATCAGTCTGGGGATGCTGGTGAAACTTGAAGTCCACCAGTCTAGATGCATTTGATTACTCAGCGTCAAGAACAATTCATGATGTCTCTACGACAAACTTTACCAACAGATCCTTTCATCAAGAGGAGAACCGGGGGCGGCGGCGGGGTGGGTGGGTGGGATACATCGTCAGGATCTCCTTTTAGAATCTGCAACATGCCACCTATGTCACTATGGCTGAATTAAGGAAGGAAAATCAAGAGCTCGAAGTTCTCAGAATGAGTTTAAAAGGACGGCAGCAACAACCTACACCACAGCCAAGACTTGTCAAAATTTATGGCTGCACCCAAGGAGGCAGCCAGCACTCCCCTGACGGGGAACTGATTTCGTCCCTAGCTCAAGCTTAAGGCACTTACCAACATGAGCAATGCACACTTGGACCGTCCGACGGGGGCTCAGAAGCTCATGATCGATCAAATCATGGATGCTAAGTTGACGGAACATGACAACAGCCTGATGGCAATGGATGTATATTGGGTTCTTTGCCCCATCACCACCAATTCAAGCAACTGAGGTGACCAATGTCCCCAGATGTCCCAGGTTCGATGGGCGGGCATCACCTAAGGAACTCTTGGCAATGTAAGTGGGCGAGTTGGCCCTAGATGAATCATATCTCTTTCACTACTTGTCTATGACTACCACTGGGTCTGCATTTGAATGATACTCCAGATTGAAGCCTAATTCTGTCCCATGGGGGGGGTGAAATCTGGTGGCAGCAGGGAGATCTGGCAGTGTTGTGGTTCAAGATATAGCATGGGGGGGGTCGGTAGTGGAGCCTTGAGGTCTGGCCTGTGGGCATCTTTAAGCTCCTGCACTCTGGAGCGGATTGGGACCAATTCAAACCAGGTCAGTCTGAACTATCCCAACTGAATCAGATTGGTCCGAATCAGCCAATTCACGATTGATCAAGTTGATTTGTGCCAACCTAGGAGGAAGTCAGGTTGAATTGGACTTCTCCTTTCAATTGGATTGACCTACGTTGATCCAGGTCCAACAAACCATGCTCTAAGCCTCTTTTTCACTTCCTCTCACTATGACGCTCAAGTTTATTTCTTTTTCAAAATTGTATACTTATACATACATAGTTACATGTAGAAAACACGTTTATATCCACGGCCCACGCACACATACACATATTCAAAAATTCAGACATGCATATATATATATGCTTAATATTTTTAATGTCTACTGTATACCCCCCCCCATATACCCTCCCTAGCTCTTCTCTCTCTCTCCCCCCTCTCTATGCCTAAAATTTTTAAAGTCTACTCTATACCCTCTCTATCTATCTATCTATCTATTTATATATTTGTATATTATCATCAAAGTCTACCACTTGGGATGCCTGAGCGGTTGTCTTATTCACAAAGCTTAAATGACCCCTTGCCTTGTCACCTTGTCTTAGCCAAGGCATTTAGTAGTATGTTACGTGCAAACATGAACCGACGATCTACTATTTTGTTATTTAACCTGCTTGTACTTTTTAAATTAAGAAATAAGTACACATTTTTTTTCTAGTTTCACTGGTTCTTGCAAATTTTTTTATGTAGGAATGACCCTTCTCTTTAGACTCCTTATGCATTGATGTAACCTCAAATTTAAGATTTTATGGTTTGGAAATTCATTTTCCTTTTGGATTTGAATTAGGTTTGACCTTAGCATTGACTTTGTAAGAAAATAGATGGTATTCCATAAAAGTACTAACTAGGGTCAAAATTTATGTATTGAGGTTGTTAGGTTCTTTGAAATTTTATTTTGACCTCTCCCCGTCGGATGGTGCGAAGATCCGACGTTAATTACATCGAGATAACTCGAATACCCTTGATTAAGCGTCATAGCAATCCATTGAAGTAGAAGACATGCATCCACACAAAACATTCACACAAATATAGGAGAAAACAACTCCATGAGCTCGATGAAAGGCAAGCACTTAATTTGGTTTTAAGTTTGGTTTGAATTAAATTGATTTGAATTGATTAATTCTGAATTGATTGATTTTAGGTGAAGTTGATTAAAATTGATTTGAATTGAATTGGTTTGATTAATTTAAGTTGAATTGAATTGGTTTGAATTAGATTTGTTGGTTTAATTTTGATCGAGTTGAATTTAGTTTGAGTTGAATTTAATTAGTTGAATTGCTTTTAGTTTGGTTTGGAGTTGAATTGCATTAATTTGAATTTGGTTTGAATTTAATTTGAAATTTTTTTGATTTGATTTCAGTTTGATTTGGGCTTTAATTTATGGAGAATGGATTGCTGGAATGGGTTTGGCTTTAGGAAATTTTGGGTTTGGTTTAAATTGCATTGATTTATTTAATTCGAGAGACTTATTTGGTTAACTTTGATTGATTTGGATTGAATTGAATTTGATTAATTGATTTAAGTTTGTTTGGAATGAGTTTGTTTTGGAATTTATCTGAATTTTGGCTTGTTTGCTTAATTTGGATTTTTATTAAGTTTGAGTTGGATTTATTTGGGAGTTGATTCAAGTTGATTGGATTTGGGGGATTTGATCCGAGTTTGATTTGAAAATTGGATTGAGTTTATTTGATCAATTATTTAGATTCTGCTTTATGCAATTAAGACTTGAATTCTATACAAATTTTACTGTGTTGAATTGATCATGTTTGAGCTCGACGGGTGGCCAGAGTTGGTTCAGAAGTTCAGCTTATTTACAAATTTGGTTCATTTATGAATTTGTGATTTGCTTGGAATTGTTTGATTTGGACATTATGTGAAGACTTATATTTCAGATTCTGGGCCTGTTCTGATTTGGGTCAGTTCTGATTTGTTTTGAGCCAGGCAGGTCCTCAGCATTCGATTCTTAACATGATTTTCAGATTTTTTAAATGTTTTTTGTTTTTTTATTGAAATTTCAGACTTATGTTCAATTTTTAATGTGCTTGCATTCACTCATTCCGGCAGAGACTGTTTTCTCCTCGTAACATCAATTTGTGCACCGAACATGAACCCTTTCATTTATTTGATCTCTCAACACGAGACATGATTCTTACATTTTGAATGACCTGAAATCAGGCCTCCCTTGAGTCCTTGATGAACATGGAATCTGTTTAATGAGATGGAAAATACCCGGTCTTTGATAGACTTATGGGCATCCCATTTGTTTTGAGATTGAATACACCCGGCTTTTGACAAGCTTGTGGGCAATCAACTCACTGATTTGAGATTGAGCACACCCGGCTTTTGATAAGCTTGTGGGGACTCATCTCATACCTCATGAACCTCATTAGCTCATAGTTTGGCATATCGGCATATTGATCATGCACAACCTTCCCATGGCATAATGGGTAAGTAGCTCCCTCTTGGGGCATGGTAAGACATTGGGGTCTTTTCAATAGACCTTTGTTTGTCTCCATCTTAAAAAGTTAAGGGGAAGGTTTAGAATCGACCCAAAATTCTTTTAAGTTTAGCCAAGACCATGTGGCGGGTTTTTAGCCGGCCAGATGCTCGTCTCGGTTTGTTGAATTAATTAATGGATTTTTATTTAATTTCTGTTTGTTGTTTATTTTATTTGATTTTTTAAATTATGGGTCAAGAGACGTGCTTGAAGCCGGCCTATTGCTCTCCCATTTCTTTTGATTCTTTTAAATTATGCCGAGACCATGTGGCGGGTTTTTAGCCGGCCAGATGCTCGCCTCGGTTTGTTTAATTAGTTAATGAATTTTATTTAAATTTTCACTTGATGGTGTATTTTAAAAAGAGATCATCTCTTCTTTCTTTTTTTTTTGTCCGCAGGGCTTCAAGCTAATGGGCTCGGCCCATCCTCCTTCTCTTTGCGCCTGCTGGCTGGTCCAGCGGGCCTCCCTTTTCTTTTTTTTTAAATTCTCTCACAAGGTGGGCCCCACCATTAGTGTTGACCCGATGGTCAACACCTCCTCACCGCGGCTGCTCTCGCGCGCGCGCGGCTCCTGGCCGCGGCCGCGGCTTCTTCTCTTTTTTGTTTTGTTTTTTTTTCTTTCCCGGCGGGCCCCACTGGATTTCCACCGTGGACCCAAGTCCCATGGGCATTATTTCCCCTTCTCTCGGCTGCTACAGTGCTCCATTCGACCCTCTCCGGCACCCGACGGCAGCGCAGCCTTCCCGGCGGACCCCTGGCTTCGTCCGACGGCGACGACGGAGGCGTGAGAAGCTCACGGCTGCAACGGCGGCTTCCGGCGGAGGTTCCGGCGGCGACGGTTGCTCCCAGCGGTGGTTCCGGCGGCCCTACCTGCCTCCGGAGGGGATTCCGGTGGCGATGGTGGCTTCCGCGAGGATTTCCGGCGACGTCGGGATCTTCCGAAGGGCTTGGCGGTCGCGGCTACTGCAGGAGGATTCCCGACGAACACAGGACCCGCGAGGAGAATGATCGGCAGCGGAGGGAGGTCTGGCTCTCTCTCTCTCGGGTGGGGGGTCTTCCTTCTTCGCGCTCTCGGGGCCCTCCCTTTTTTCTCTCTTTTTTCCTCCTCTCTTGCGCACGGAGGGTCTCTCTTCTGTCCCCCTTTTTTTTCTTACGCGACGGGCCTCTGGGTGTCTTATAGGCATCGGGCTCTCCTTCTTCCATTAGGAGACCCAAAGACGTTCAATCCGAGCTGGACTCGGGAGGCTCAAAATGCGGGAACGACCTTCCCAACGGCGTCGGATTCCTTCCATGATTGCACACCTTCCATCAAGTAGTATTTTGGTCCGTCAAGGACTCAAAACAGCCTAATACATAGTAACTGTCCCCATTCCCGTAGGACTCTTCCCTCGGATGAGTCCGGTCTAACGCGGGAAGAGATTGGAAACCAATTTGGTCGCCGAGATCTTTGCTCCCTTTCTCTTTGCTCGGTATGGCTTTCTCTTGCCATACTTCCACATTTGTGAGGATTCGTTCCCCTTCTTGCCCTGTCTGAGAGATTTTTTTTTATTATTATTACACCATTGCTGGGTGTAGTGGTACTGCGGGGATTGCCATTGCTCGGTGGCCATTCCAATTAAATGAAGATTGAGGCGGACTTCAATTATTGTGAAATTTTTGGTGTCAACATGCATATAATTTTCAGTCATGTAAATTGTTTGACAATCATTATTAATGGTCATGGTCATGTGTTGTATGTAATTTTCTGTTTCAGGGTTTGTTATTTGAAAACACTATCGTTTTTGGATATTGTTTAAGAAAAGCTATGTTTTATCTTGCAGTTCAGATGAGTTAAATAGAGGGTATTTTGCCGACATTCAGGAGTTTAATAAGCATGCTGGTAAGGTGCGAGTATCCTCATTCTGTAAGTTTCAAGTGACCATGGCCTTTTGACTCAGTGCTATATTTAGTTACTATTATCCATGTTGCTTTGTTGCCGAAGATGGTCATGTAATTGCTCCAGAAGCTCCTTAAAAGGAGAGTAGAGGTCAGAGTTGATTGAAAGCAAAGTATAGTCTTATCAATCAGATAGGAATAAGATGGAGGGGGGATATAACAAAAAGAATAAAAGAGAGAAAACTGTGGTGTAAAGGCAGTCTATGGCTGGGGCCAACAGTGCCTTTGGGGAGTGACTTGATGCAGGGTTCTGGCAAAGCCTTGGTGTGGGGTGCCAACAAATGGGAGGAGAGAGGGGTCACAAGGTGAAGGCAGGTTTGAAGGCCGGAGTAACCGGTGATGGTGTCAGATGTGACCTCTTCTGGGTGGGGTTGCAGTGGCTATTGTGGTTGTTGGGCGAGTAGAGCATGGCTGTGAGTGGTGAAAGGAGATGGTGCGACACGAGGTTGGGGTGGGTGGGGTTGTTGGTGGCTATTTCGGTGCAGCAGAGGCTGATGAGGAACAGAAAGACCTGTGTGTGCACATGTGTCGCAATGCAGTGGCACAGGGCTCTTTGAGGCTCGTTTGGGTGGTGCTAGAGGACTGCTTGAACAGCCCTCTGGCTGCAGTTCACTTGCGAGCTTCAAGAGAAGAGAGGGGTGCACTTAAGAAAGGGAAAACCTTAGTAGAATGTTGTGATTACCGAGGTTGGTGAAGATGTAGAAGTAAAGAGGAGAGGAGATATAATGGCCTCCTCAGCTGAAGTACAGAGGAGAGAGATGAGGAAGGAGGGGGTGCGGTGCACCTGTCTAGCTAGGGTTTCTCATTTAAAAAAATATTATTTATTGTTGTCTTGGGTACATTGGAGGTCTTAAAAAAACCTATTTGCACTTTAGTCCATCCAAAAGCTATATTACTAAAGTTACCCTTACCCTTTAAAAATGTGAATCCATTCCCAGAACATTTGAAATTGACATTAGCGTGCAATAGAACTAAACTAAATAACCTTTGGGAATAAGAAAATACAAATAAATAAAATTTACCGTAAAATTTTTTTAAGATACGATCAAGTTGCCTTCACCTGGCTAAAATGGCATTTTGTAATATTTGTACACCATGTTCAGTCTTGATTGCATCAAGGTATTTCATTTTTTTCTTCTTTTCTATGCACATCACCCTGGTCTCCATTGAAGCATAGGAGTGCATCATTTTTCTATTTCTTTTGCCTTTTTTTCTTTTGTTTTAAGAAGTGGATGCAACACGATTGTTGAAGAGAAGCTCACTTGCTGGATTCAGAAAGCATATAAATGGATCGAACAACCATTCACTGAGGCTCTGAAGACCTTGAACATGGAATTCTCTCTAATTTAACTCTCCAATTTTCTGCTCCTTACTAGGAGATATGGTCCTGCCTTCTTTCTTGGCTAATTCTTCCTGGGAAAGCGTGGCACTTAGCAGTTATTTGGAAGGGATTTTACCTGGACTACGTTTGGTGACCAGGGTAATCCCATATCAGAATGTGTTTCTAGCGATGAAGGCCAAGCTGCTTATTATCACCTTCAGCTATCCCCTATTCAGGATCCTTGGGAGTAAAACAACTTCAAAATTTTTACCCAAGGTCCTCAAAGCACCAGTTGTCATTATGTTTTTGCAAGGTGATGTGAATTGATGGCAAGGATCGCGAGATCAGAATTGGAATCAGAATCGGGATCAATGGGCACCGATCCAATCTGGATCAGATTGGATCGGTTAGGATCGGCCGATCCTCCAGACAAAAGGTCGATCTTAGATTGGTCTGGATGGGCTCAATTTTTTAAAAAAATCAAAAAAATCAAAAAAATCAGAAAAAATTATAAAAATGAGTAACACAATTTTTTTTTAAAAATAATGTGCATGATGTTCCACCAAACAATGCCATACAAAGTAAATTCATTTCAAGAAATTGTCATATAAGTACAAACTATCATCATAAACATCTCAAAAAACACACTAGTTGATTACATGAATGCATTGCATGAAATTAAATGAGTACAACACATGTGACATAACATAGTACAAATTACACCTCACTGTCACAATCACCACCAACTCTGGAATTGGCTTTCATAGTCATGTATTTTTTTGTCGTCCTCGGTTTCTCGAATCGTCCACTAACCTTGGTCAGTCATAATGCCCCCTTAGCCATAGGAAAACAATGAGTCTACCATTGCACTGAAGTCATAAACTCCACCCTCAGCTGGAGGTGGAGGAGAGGGTGGGCAACAAAGGCTCATAATTTGAAGCGGGGTCTATTCCATATGTTATATGCTTCTCAAAGACATTCAGGACTTCAACGGCTACTGCTCCATCCACTTGTCGAATGTGTCCTATCACTCAAGTCATCGAACTCATTTGGGCTAGCTCCACTTATGCGTGCACTATTGGTAGATTCACCTCCCCTCCACCTCCACCTGAACCACCCCTACATTGTGGTTGTGTGGGTGGAATAAACTCTTCATCTTCCTTAGATAATGGTGGCTGAGTACTCTTTGTATCAATAATATGTCAGCATTTTGTACTCAGAGCCTTTCTTTTTTTGCCACCTTCCTGTGTGCTTTGGCGCCCTACTACCCTTGGGTTGACCACTTTTTTCAATGCCTTGAATAATGAAGTAGGAGCCTTCTTGGTGGTAGAAGGCCCTGCAAGTCTGGCTGGAGCTATGGCTGGAGTGATATGAGGCTTAGGGGTGGATGTGGTCTATGGTGGATCTTGTATGTTCTCATCACCTATGACACTGTCAAGCTCACCTTTGACCCACGATCTATCATTGGGGTCGAACTCTGGCTCTCCCTTAGTGTCATTCTCCCCCATTTATGCTGCAAGTAGATGTTCTTCTTGGAATACATATTCCAGGTTAACTTTATTTTGAGTGGATTGGCCTTGATATCTCTCATAATACAATCCACCTGTAAATCTTGTAAACCTGCCTTTGACCCACGATCTATCATTGGGGTCAAACTCTGGCTCTCCATTAGTGTCATTCTCCCCCATCTATGCTGCAAGTAGATGTTCTTCTTGGAATACATATTCCAGGTTAACTTTATTTTGAGTGGATTGGCCTTGATATCTCTCATAATACAATCCACCTGTAAATCTTGTAAACCTGCCCTCTGATTTGTTCTGTCTCTCCTTGTATTTTTTATTCTCAATCTCATATTGTAGTGACAGAAAACTAACTTTTGTATTCTTTCACTCTCCAACTCATTCCTTCTCTTAGTATGTATGAGGTTGAATGTACTCCAGTTCCTCTCATATTGGCTGGAGCTAGTGCTCTGACTTATCACCTTAACTGCAACACCAACTAGTGGATTCCATCCATTCCTGTTGTTTACATGTATCCACTAGTTAAATATAAAAACACAAGTATACCCGAAATTAATGTGTCAATTCTTCACATAACATTGTTTGACATATAAATGTGTAGTGGCTTACCAGGAGAAACTTTATCATGAGTATTGTAAGTCTGAATCTTCGCAGACACCAATTTTATGTTGATACGATGTCATCTAAAATACAATTCGAAATACACAACTTTTATGATAAACTTCTATTCTTACTAAATTATTAAATAATACTCACCTCAATCTCAGCTTTGGTTCTATCCTGTAGAGTCCTACACAACCTTTTGAGGACAAATAAGGTGTTAGAAAGCACCTTCCCATCATTACACACCTATCCATCATACCGAATCCTCGAATTCAAAAAGTATCTTATCACAGTAAGAAAAAATAGCAGTTAATGCATCAAACATTGAATTTAAAGTACAAGGCAATAATTAAATTTATACTTGCAGTATGAATGTCATGGTGAAGTGTCTTGTCCCACCTATGGTCTATGATCTTCCATTACTTTTGATAATCCCTTGGATGCTTTTCTTTGATCTTTAGCTTTGTATTTTCTATAGCATCGTATAGGTATCCCTTTTAATTCTTGTCATTGCTAGGGACTCTATCATAGATAGGTAGTATTGCACCTTCTCCCACCACCTGTTATCCTCAATCAAGGACTCCATCTTCATAAACAATTCATACTAATCAATTGTGCTCCTACAAGCATCCATGTATTCTCGGTAGGTTATAGAGAGTATGAACATCTTCATGTCATTTTTATACTTATACAACCTCTTTAATATAATGAATTATGTAGCAAATCTAGTTGGGCCCGACCAAACTAGATTATGACTATCAGTGTGGCCTTTTATGATATGTAGTAATCTATGATGTCTATAAATAAAAGACGTGATCAACTACCCTTGGCTAATCAATGAGTTGACAGATGGATCCCTCCTAATGTCTTCTAACATGAGTTTTAAGGTGTGCATAGCACAGGGTACCCAGAAAAGGTGAAGTCTAGTTTCCATTAACTTCTTCTCTGCAGCTTTATAAGAGGCCTCATTATCCATCATAATCTGAGCAATGTTTTCCTTCCCAACCTTTTCCACCATAGAGTTCATCATGCGAAAAGGTAATCTACATTTTTCACCTCGCTTGATGCATCAATAGACTTTAAAAATATAGTTTCCTCGAAATAATACACTTGAAAGTTGATGAGAGACCTCCTTGTAATGCTTGTCCATCCATCACACATGGTGGTGCAACTTCTCTCCTTCCAGATGGATTTGTCCACTCAGACACCCAAGAATCGCGGGATCGGAATCGGAATCGGGATCGGTGGAATCAGAATCGCGGATCGCGGATCGCGGAATCGGAATCGGAATCGGAATCGGGATCGGAATTGGGATCGGAATCGGGATCGGAATCTAGCATGTTTTGGGGTGATTTCGGGCCCAAAAGTGGCCCGAAATCGGCGCCACGACGGCAGCTTGCCGCCGTGACATCTTCCCCGCCCTATCGGGCGGGGAAGATGACCTTACCGGGTCCATCGGACCCGGTAAGGCCAGGATCCGGTGACTTAAGTCACCGGATCCTCAACCGGTAGGGGTATAACCCTACTGGTTTGCGTATCGGGTCCCAGCTAAAATGCCGGATCCGGTGACTTAAGTCACCGGATCTTGGCCTTACCGGGTCCGATGGACCCGGTAAGGTCGTCTTCCCCGCCCGATAGGGCGGAGAAGAGGGCTGCCGCGGCGGGATGGCCGCCGCGGCAGCCTGTGGGTCGATTCCGGCGAGGGAATCGCCGGAATCGACCGAATCGGTCGATTCCGGCACCGATTCCACCTAAAAACATCGATTCGGACTGATCTTTGGTCCGGATCGGTAGTTCCGCCGGGAATCGGATCGGAGGGGTCCGATCCGATCCAAGAATCGGCCGATTCCGATCCGGATCGGCCGATTTTGCAATCCATGCAGACACCTCTTCATCTAATCATATACTTTGAGGTGGGGGCCTTCAACCCTGGCCTAGCCTCACCAATGACATCTACCATTGTCTGGAAATATGGACTGGTCGTGGCATGTGCTAGGACATCTACATGCATTGTTCACGTAATCGGTGGAATTAGATCAGAATCGGCCGATCCTGAATCGGATTGGTTGATTTCGATCTGATTCTGTGCGAAAGGATCAATTCCTCTTGCAATTTCAAAGGAATCGATCAGAATTGGTGGAATCGGTCAGGATTGATATGATTCCACTGATTCTGACCTAGAATTGGTTGGATCGACGAATTCTGTTGGGACAACTTAAGTCCTGATGATAGATCGATACTGGATACCGGGCCCGATGCAGACCTGGTATCGATCTGGCAATAGCCAAATAAGGCCTTGGATTAATCGATCCCTGTGGTCACCTGCTAGGGCTGAAGAACAACGGCGATTCTGGCGATTCCCTTGGTGATTCCATCTTGGCATTGGTCAATTCGAACAGTGGCAATGTTGATTCCGATGATTCTAGTGACGATCGGTCTATTCCAACGGCGATTCCAACAATTTTGGCAATTCTCGAGAAATTCCGTCGATCCTTCTTACGATTCTAGAGATCCTTGTTGTATTCTGGCAATCCAACTTTCAATTCCAGTGATCCTTCTTGCATTCCTTTCTTTTTTTTATCTTCTTTATAAGACTTCTTTGCCCGAATTCTCGTACGTTCATTTCTACACTTTCCGACAACTATGTAATAGTTTAAACATATCGAACAGCTTGTCTAAAGGGTTGTTCTCTTCCCGAACATCCCTAAACTAATTTTATTCATGTCTAATGACTGATAAATTGTTTAAGTATGTTGTAGGTGCAAGCAATGGCCGACCACGATGAAGGTGATGTGCCGACACGTCTATCTGATGTCGATTGGGATCATGGACGCATGGTAGATGTGTCCATAAAGAGAGTTCAATACAAGTGGTGTGGTAAGGAAATGAACGTAGGTGTTTTTTGCTTGAAACAACACATTGCCGGACTAGGTGACAATGTTAAGAAATATGACATGGTGTTTAGGGATGAGTGAAGAGATAAGAGGTTTCCTCACATGAAGAGACTCACAACGTGAAATTAGGATTGAGCAACGAGAGCAATTGCCTGATGAGCTCCTTGAAAGGAGTAAAGGAGAGATGCCAACCCACAAAGGGAAAAAGGAAAGACAAGGCAAGAGCCGAATTGGAGCCGGAGAGTGAGGACTCATCCAGACTCCGAACTTGAGAAAGCTAGGCATGTAAGTTAGTGTGTAGTAGAATGGAGAAAAAAGAGGAAGGGAGCAGGAGGGTCCAGAGCTGACCTTGTTTTTGGTCGATCAACATTGGCTTGATCTAGCCACACTGAGGGTTTCAGTGTGGGAGCAAGAGATGAGCTATTACGTCAGTCTGGTAGTATGAGATCTACACCGACAAATGCAATATCTCTTTAGGAAGCAGGGTGCCTCGTAGAGAAATATTAAACAAGGAATGAAAGGTTGAAGGCAACGGGAACAACTGCAAAGAGAGCAGTGAGGCACATTGTAAAGTGATTTTTACATGCAGATATAAATCTGAATATGTATATATGTTTCATTTAATTAACATTGTTTATGGCTGATAGATCTTTTTACTTTAATGTAGGTATCTCAGCACATGCAGCCACCAGTCCCCAGTTTTAGATCATGATTGATGCTGTTGTTAAGGCTGGACCTGGAATGCAAGTGCCTACTAGTAGGTATTTCTATGTTGGTGGGTTAGATGAGGATATGAGTTGAGGCAATGGATAGAAAGTTTCAAGTTGGTCTAAAATGAGAGGAGTTGCATAGTTGTGTGATGGGTGGACAGGCATCACCAAGAGGAGTATGATCAATTTCTTGATGTATTGTTCAGAGGGTACCACTTTTTTGAAGTTGGTTGATGCTTCAGTTCATATCAAGAATATCAACTATTTTTTTTTTCATTGATAGATGCCGTAATAGAGGAGATTGGGGAAGACAATGTGATTCAGTTCGTGATTGACAATGAACCCTTCTACAAGGTGGTAGGGAAGATATTGATGAAGAAGATGCAGTATCTTTTTTGGTTACCATACGTAGCGTACTCTATTGACCTCATATTAGAAGATGTAAGTAGGGAGGCTACAATTTCTTCACTTGTCAGGCAGGCACAAGCTATTACTTCTTTCATTTATTCACATCCCTATCCGCTGCACACTATGAGGGAGTACAATATAGGGCACAATCTTGTGAGGTTAGGTCCTACTAAGTTTGTCACAAACTTCATTGCATTGGAGAGTTTGCATCGGCATAAATATACATTGGTTTGGTACACCCAATCCGAGAAGTATTATCAGTATATAATGGACAACTTGCATAACACAGAGGACTAGTTGGAGATTTTTATCAAGGTTGAATGGAAAATCACAGATGAGATTTTGGGAGAGGATTATTGACAATCATTGAGGCATTGGTAGTTGTTATGAGGTTCATAGACTTAGATGATAGGAACCAAATGAACACTTTGTATGATGCAATGGACCGTGTGAAGTTGAAAATCAAAGAAAAGAATCCTAGAGGGTACAAAAAATAGTGGAAGATCATTGATGACAGATGAGATATGACATTACATCATGATGTGCATGTTGCAGATTAGTTAATATTTTTGTGCTTATTTACTTTTTACTTAGTTTGCATTTAGTTTGTTGATAATGAAATATGTTTAAATGATTGCAAGATATTTTTTGAATTTTTGCCTCCAATATGAAGGACAAGTGTCCAACGATAATTAGGTGTCGCGGGGTACTCTCTTGGACGTTCATCTGTGCCGATTTTAGCAGGATAGGACAAAAGCTAAGTTAGAAGGAAGTGAAAGTTGTATTAATAATTGGGTGTCAAGAAATAATTAGAAACACTAATCATTTTATTTTTATCAATTTTTAGATGCAACACCATAAGATGAGGGTTGAAATATACTTAAATGCTGATCTAAGATATTCCTGTGACAAAGTTTCTCCTGATATGTTTATTTAATATCAATGTTTTATTATCTTCTTTTAGAACTCCATTACATGTCTAGAGAAGGTTGATTGTTTACTATTTTTTATGCAGCTGAGTGGTAAGTTCATGTCATTGTCAGGAGTGGATGGAATCCACTAACTGTTGTTGCTATTTAGATTCTGAACCAGTGCAATAGTTTCTCTCATTGTGAGGGGAACTATATGATAGTGTAAACACATTTAATATATTTCACTATCACTTATACTATCACATAAAATGTGTTACAAGTTTAATATCATATTAGTATTTAAATAAGATTACATACAAGTTTAAATCTTTTAGAAGCACAAAGATCATCTTTTTGGTATTGAAAGTGCTTTGTAATTGTTCATTCACACCGTTGATGTACAAAATGTGTTATATATTTTCATGTAAATTCATTGATGTACTCCTATTTTTATAAGATATTATGTTATGTTTCATATATATATACATTTTGATCCGAGAATCCGAGATCCGAGATCCGATCTCCTGAGATTTTTCCGAGATCTCTTCGAGATCTCTTCTCTTTCAACCTGTTACACACAAAAAGGTGGAACAAACTAACATTCGATAGGTTGGAGAAGCTTGTCTTTTATCATTATAACATGAAGCTACGCTCAAAGAATATCAAAGAACAATAAAAGATCTCATATGAGTGATTTGCACGGTTTGTAGGTGGACTATATGAACAAAAACAAAGAGCGCAAACACCATTTAAAAAGGTTGACATAGACCAAATATTTTGGGAGGAGCACTCATTTGCTTTTGGGAAAAATGAGAGAGTAGCCAGAGATCATCAAACTGAGTTTGATCCTAAGGACCATGCATGAGCAGAAGGAGAATTAGATGATGTTGAGGCGGAAAATGTGCCACCTACTTCTCAAGCAGCTCCATCTTTTGGCCTAGCAGTTGTATGGCAGCCACCTCCAACTTTAGCTTTAGCTCTAGCCCCACCCCCGCTATGTAGTCCATTCACAGTCCAAGGAGGTCAAAAACAAAAGTGACATCAAGAAAAATAGGACGCTTTGCGCAATTGAAAAAAATCTATGGGTTGTGGGTCATCACATGACATAGCAGGAGAAGCAAAGAGAAGGAAGTTGGATATTAGACAATGTTCTGTGAGTCTAGATGACAGCACACAAGCACCTTCACACTCCTCAGGTGATGATGACGAGGGGTGCATACCAATCTTCTAGCTAGGAGGAGGAGGAGATGTATGTGGAGCAGATGCATGCGTAGCAACTCGAGACTCATCTAGTTCACAGCAGCCATATTTCTTTAATGAGCATCCAACACATCAGATAAATTCTTCAGTATTGAATGAGCTCTAATAGTCATGGATTCCACTTATTAAGCCCACTTATATGCCACAATCCTATGTCTATGACTTCATTGATATGGCGGATACATTCTTTTTATATGGATATGCGCATGCATTGACAAGAAGCCAAGGGATAACTCAGTCGTGGCAGGAGTAAAAGAAAGAGGATGAATGCCAATATCATAGATATTGGTGATATCATATTACATTTGTTTATCATGTTATCTCATTACATTTATTTATCATGTTATCATGTTATATTTGTTTATCATGTTATCATGTTGCAATTATTATCATGTATGTATGGATAACACTTGATTTTTTTAAAGTACGTTAAATGTTACATTTCTTTTTTTCAAGATTTTTTTAATTTTTTCTGAAGACAAAAATAAAAAAATCGATTCCAGATGGCCAAAATTGATTTTTCTTCCTAGGATTAGGCTGATTTTGGCCGATCCAATTCCAAACGGATCGGATCGATAGTTACCAATTCTGATTCCGAAATCCTTGTTTATATGACATCAAACAAAATAACGTCAACTATCATTAATAAGTAATTCAAATACAAGTATAAAATTAAAATATCAACTGTATTCTTCATATACATACGTGGAAAAAAAATTTGACCATACGTTTTATCATTTTTTGCAACCCCCTATTATAGCCTTAACTCCCCTCAAGGCCTGTCTTATAACCTACCGACCTCTATCACTCTGCTTATATATGGTCATGTTTGAAGTCGGCTCAATAGAAGAACATAAGAACTCACCCCCTTAGACTCGGACCCCACACTATGTTGGGTAGCAGAGAAAGCTCTCGAAGGAGCCGAACCCGAACCTCTTGCACCCCTTCTTTTCTCCTCATCCTCAAGAGTCTGAGCCCTACTAGCATGCATGACGCTCCTAACCTGAGCTGCTTCCTCATCATCACCATCCGAAGATGATGAGTCAACTTGAACATGATCTTGTAGTTTTCCTTTCCCCTTCTTGCCCTTTGCAAACATCAACTCAGTGTCTCTTCGTCCCATTAACTCATCGTGAAGATCTTGTCTCTGTCTCATTCTAACCTCTCTCTGTGAAGCTCTCCCAGTCAAGTATCCTCTCATCTCCTCCGCAAGTTCCGCCATGACTTTGTCACACTTCTTAACGTTTTCACCTACACTGGCAATATATTGCTTGAGCCGATTGACATCTATATTCTTCTTCTTATTACACCACTTACGTTTCGCCCTCTTTTTTTTCCACATCCAACAAGAAGCCATGTTGCCATCCAATGTCGCGACCAGCAACAACATCAACCTCCTCATCTGACATTTTACCTACATCCATATGCGTAGAACACATTAATAAATAATAATTCACCCCCACTTGGGGATAAGAAAATTAAAAAATCACCTCCAAAGGGGTGCTAAGAGATAAGTCACCCTTTCAGGGGGTGTTTGAAGGTCTCCCCCGAAGGGGTGACCCATACTGTCACCCCTTCAGGGGTGATGTTTAGTCACCCCCGAAGGGGTGCCAAGGCCTGAGGCACCCCTTTGGGGGTGTCGAAGGGGTGTCCCTCACTGTCACCCCCGCATTGTCACCCCTTCGGGGGTGACTGTCTAACAGATCATCCCTCGAAGGTGTGTCAAGGCCTGAGGCACCCCTTCGGGGGTGTCTAAGGGGTGACCCTTCAGGGGTGTCTAAGGGGTGTCCCTCACTGTCACCCCCGCATTGTCACCCCTTCAGGGGTGACTGTCTAACTGATCATCCCTCGAAGGTGTGTCAAGGCCTGAGGCACCCCTTCGGGGGTGTCTAAGGGGTGACCCTCACTGTCGGCAGCCACCCTTATACTTGTTTAGCAGAAAGCAGGCACCCCCGAAGGGGTTCCTGGCTTGGAGGGGAGCCGGAAGGGGGGGAAGGGGTCCAAAGCAAGGATTGGCATTGGGGGGGGAGACCGAAAATCACTTGTTTAACCACCGCCGAAAAGGGGGGATCGGTGGTCACTAAGGAGGATTGCCATGGGAGAAACCGCAAGGGCTTGAAGGGGGGAGATGGGAATTGGGGTGGGGGGGAGAATGGGGTCGATCTCCCCCTTATTAGGGGGGACTAATAAGGGAATTGGTCTGAAATCGGTTCCTAGATTGACCCGATTCCGGATGTTTTCAGATTTTGGCGGGTTGTTTGGGATCGGGCGATCCACAGTCAGATCCAGTTGGATCGGACTGATCTTAGTCGATCTAGACAATTTCGACCAATGCAGTCATAATTCGGGTTTGGATCGTTAGTTCTACACAGAATCGGACCGGTTCCGATTCCAGAATTGGTCGATCTTGATCCGGATCGACTGATTCTACAATCCATGATTAATGGTATTCAAAACATCTGGCACATCAACTTTCCATCTGAGGATGCTTCCTATTTGCCTCTTGTCATATACGAGAGTAAAATTTCTGTACTTCTATTATGCTTTATATTGCCTTCTGTCTTGTTCAAGTAAAGAAATTTATTTCTTTATTGTTATGGTGCATTTCATGTATTTAAATTGTAGCTTATTTACCTAGTGATTAGTAACTGTGCTTCCTATAACCAAGATGCAAAGTGACATCTGGATAAAATTCATTGTTGTTATGTGGTACATGTGCTCAACTTATTGCCACATCGGTTTACTTAAGGTATTCATAACTTGCACTTGGTATATTCTTTCTCGGCTAGTTTTAATTCAAATAGGGTTCATTGTCGAAGTCATCCTTTGTTGAATATAATGAAGTTTGTTTAGTGCCGCGAGGTACTTGACTTGAGGATTTAGATCACCATGAACTCTTAACATAATGTTTCATATATAATGGTAAGCTTAGTCGAGACCTGAGTTGCGACCTGGACTAGACCTGGTTATTTGTTGGCCGACTGGCCTGATTTAGAGTAGGTTGGCCTAGCCCGTTGCAAGGTCGTGTGACCTAGTGACCGCGTCGGTGACTCGACCTATTGGGTTGCCAACGGTCAAATGATCGTTGGGGGGCTTTGGAAACCCCCCAAGGGGTCTCCCTTTCTCTCCCCTCCTCCTCACTTCTATACTCTCTTGGAGATCAATTCTTGTTTTTTTAGCATTTGAGAATAGCTTATTTGTCATAGGTTAATACTTCAAATTTTTTATTTAATTAAGTTAATGACTTATTTAGCAATTAGTTTTAACTTTGTTTTGCAATTAGTTAGGAGTTCATTTATTTCTTTTAATTACAATTACTTAATAATTTTGTTTAACATATTGTTTAAACCTTTTTCTAGCGTTCATTACATACCGAGTTCCCTTCGTTCAATGTCTTCTCCAAATTGTGATATATAAACTTTCGTTGTGACCCAAAACAATCCAGTGTGACTACATTACAACTTGATCTCTATTTTAGTTAAAACATCATTTTGCTAAGATGAAGGGCAACACATTCCTATGCATATGGACTCTATCCAAAATAAGAACTTAATTTTGTAAACACTTACAAGTGATGAGACAAGCAAAGGGAGGTTCAAAGTGACATAAAGAGACCATTCAAGAAGAAATTTTTGAATCTGCCTGCAAGGATTGTTGTATTAGATCTCGACTTCATCTCGAAAAAGTGAGAGATTTCATGAGATTCTTGAAAAAAATCTTAAGAGAATGGATCTCATATTTCATTTGTGTAGGGTTTACCTTACTCAAGGATTGACATTTCGCATCTAGATTTTATCTCACGGAGGCTGAAGAGAAAAGATCTCGAAAAATTCCTGAGTGATTGGATCTCAGAAATGTGCGTGCTTAAGTGTAAAATACTATGTAATCTTTTCTAAAAGGACAATGGAACTTATATTAAACATCTAAATAAGCTTTGAGAGAATTAAAATTGTAATCTAGAGAAGAACTCTTGTTAACAAGAGATATACAAGAGATCTTATGCTAGATCAAAGTTTCATCTTGAACATTATAATAGGAGATTGATGACATATTGAGTCAATTGTACATATATAATTATAAAAATATTAAATTATAAAATCTTATCAAACAATAATGTCTAGATGAATATTTAGATGGATTCTATGATAAATTAACAATATGTAAAGCAAACTTAACAAGGTCATCTAATAAGTTAGGGGTAGTAATAGGCAAAGAAGATCAAGGTACTAGAGATATTATATAGATATTCTCGTTTTGACAATCTCGTTTCTCGAACGCGTAGAGAGAGAAAGAGATTTTTGAGAGATCTAGAGAGATTCTTGGAAGATTACATTTCATGCTTGCTAGGTGGTCCATATGTATAGGTCTGGCCAAGAGCGCCTAAGTTTTTTTTAAGGCGAAGACTTCGACGACGGTTTGTTGTTACTGATAAAAGTAGTTCATATCAATGTCATATGTACATCAATACTTTATGGTTGTTGTTAAAAACAAATGACTTGTTTCGAGCAATAGAGACAAGCCAGCCACAAGTCGTTCGCAGACAAAGACATGTATTAACACACCGGTCAATACATGGGTCAAGTTTCATAAGGTGGGAGCAGACGAGGAAGTGAGAGATGGTCCAACAACCGAGAAGAGCACTCGAGATGATGACCCGATGGTAGGAGCCATGGATCTTGTGATCATCAGCCCATAGCAATGACAAGCACAGTGGCAAAGAAGAACATGAAGTTTCATAAGTAGAAGATCAGATGAGTGACATCTAGATGGTTTTTTTATTATAATATACTATTAAATGGCACAAAGAGATCGTACTATGAGAGTATGATCGACACAATCGTTGACGTTGGGAGGAGAGTACCCAGATTTAACCCGAAAGAGATGTATAATGTTTATCTTTTAATGGAAGTGGAAAATATCAAAAAATACATTAACTCATTTGAATGCATTTGGGCAGAAAGACGATACACATTGATGATATATGGATAGATTGGTTAGTAAACTCCACCCACCTAATCTTCATTTCTTTTGACTTTATAACTTAGAACTTATGTGTTGTCTTTTTCTTAATAGGTATAACCAGGAGATTAATGATCAACTTTCTAGTGTATTGTCAAACCAATATCGTCTTCTGTAACTCCATAGATGCATTGAAAAAAGTAAGAAACAATGATTACTTTTTGAATTGATTGATAGAGTTGTTGAAGAGGTAGGGGAGGATCGAGTTGTCAAGTAGTAATAGACAACGTGGCCACATATAAAGTCACCGAACAAATAATGATGGTCAAGAGACCATGCCTTTATTGGTCACATGCTCCATCCACTCGTTAGGCTTGATACTAGAAGATATATGCAAAGATTATTAATATGATAGGGTAGTTAAGTTGGCGTAATCCATATCATCTTTTAATTATAGCTTCATTCTCAACCGAATGAGAGAACATACCAAAATTGAGAGCTTCTACGGTCTAGGACAACTTAGTTGGCTTCTCACTATATTTTTCCAAAGAGTTAAATGTAATAGAGGCGTGCTCTAACTTAGATGCTACTTTCACCGGGATGGGGTAATTGGTTAGCTAGGGTTAACATTTTAGATAAGTGGAAATGGAGGAAGGCAGAAGAGACATTAAAGAGTGGAGATTTTTGAAGAATCGTAAGGATGACCCTAAATATAGTGTAACCTCTAGTGAAAGTACATAGAATAATTGATAGGGATAGGAAAGTGGAAATGGGGTACTTATATGATGCACTTGAGTGGGCGAATGATGAGATCAACAAGATAGTGTCTGATTTTAACAAGTGGTGGGACATCGTTGACCATAAGTGGGAGTGAATATTACATCAACCAATACATGCAATAGGCATTTTTTTGTGATGAAGTCAATTTATATATATTTCATATACTTATATACTCTCTACTAACATTTATATGTTGTCATGTCATTTTTAAACCCCACGTATTGTTGTAGTCCCTTGTTTAGGCCAACTAATAAGCTTTTGGAGGATGTGAAGTCGGTCACGCGTAGAATGCTTGGTAATGAGGACCGTGCAATCATAGCATGTAAAAAATGCACGATTACAGAATGAGAGCATTCCATTTTAGAATATTAATAGTCCAATGGTGTGTGATGTTCCTAAGTCTGGGTACCTATCATTTAGTACTTTTTTTACAAATGAAATCAATCAATATTTTTAATTATCATTGAACATACATGTCATGTAATTGACTGATGGATGGACCATTGCAAGGCACTGAACTATGAAGATTTAGCGGATGTGGCAATAAGAGTCTAAGTCAAACCACATTAGCATCAGGATGAGAAAGAAATCGATCGATGTTCAGTGTCATTTATACAAAGTAGAGGAATGGGCTGACATCATAAAGACTGGAGCAATTGATTTTTTGTTATTACAACATGAGGCGGAAACTAAGAATTTGGAGAGGATAAGAGATAACTAGAAGGAAAGCAAAGATAGATAAAAGAATTTTGAGATGCTAGACTGATGAGTCAATGATACAGGAGGAGGATATCGACTTGGACACAATTTTTAACGAACAAAATCTATTAGAAACTTGAGTCAACAATTGTGAAGGATTGGGTGAACTGGAGTTAACCCAAAAGATCGAAAGTGAACTCAAGAAGTGCTCGATGACGTACTTGTTGCCGAGGAATCTGAAATTCTTCCTTCGATGGCAAAATGTCAAAAGATCGGAGAGTCTTCTTGCCATGATAAGAAAAGTAAGGGTAAGGATAAACAAATTTTAATTGACCTTCTTGACATTGTAGATGTGGAAATGTTTGACAAAGAGTGAGAAGACATGTTGGAGTTGAACATCCGCTAAATTATAGACATTAGATGATTCAACTTCTAATAGCAATGACAATAGAGCAGGGAACAAAGAAGGCATGAACATTGCTTTCGGTGGAAGGAGGCAACGGATTCGGGGATTTACCTTACGGGGATACACCACTTCACAGAAGAAGAGCATTACATGCACGTAACGCAAGACACAGATCACGGTGCAAGGTCACAACATGAAGGTGAAGGAGATGAACACATACAATGGGACGAAGGTCAATAGTTCAATACTACTGGCACTCCACTATGGAGTTGATTCATCCCAAGATTTTTGGTTTCCCGTGTATCATTAAGAGGATCATGAGATGAATTATGAATCTTTGTTAGATACTTCGATATAGTCCACCTATAGTAGCTATGGTGGTTTTTGGGGATCTTCTTCTAGAGTTAATTTATGAGGGAGTGATGAATCTGATCGTCATGTATACTTGTACAACAGTGTGTACTCAACTTAAATGATATAGAGAGAGTACATAAATTATGCAGAGCAAGTAGAAAATATAAGATTTAAATGAAATGAATAAAATTATTTTCTAGTCATACTACTTGTTTTTTCATATTTTTGTTATTTTTATGGCATTTTTTTGTAATTTATTGAAAATTTAATATTAAAGAAATGGGATCAGACCAGGTCACAACCCAATCTTACTGGGTCCGTTCGGGACTAGATCAGTCGGGGCCGGGCTGATCTGGTCCCGACCCAGGACCCCACCTTGCCTTCCTTGATTTAAAGATGATTGGACCATGGATAGGATTGTGCAAAGTTTTAACGAATCTGCAGGGCTGCCCTGAAATTCTAAGACCAGATTCTGCTATTCTGCAATTATGCATTTCCATCATTTATCTAGTCCTTATTTTGCAAATGATTTGTATATCCATAGTTCGCAAGTGACATGACTTCTGATGTTTACATATGTTTGAAAAATTGCAGATTGCAATGGCAAATAAAACTATCATCCCCTCCATGGTAGCCATGAAATTTCCAGACGTCAAAGCTAACTTATCAGATGGTAGGAGTCTAAGGCTACCAATTTGTTTGTCCAATGGTGGAGAGCTTCCTTGTTGGCCCGCCTGTCCAAGAGCATCACTATTATGCTTGTCATTTCGGGCAAACTCTCAGGTGTGCAAAGTTGATGTTTGGTTGTATATTTCTGACGTGATCCTACTTATATTTTTGAGTGTTATTTCTTTTACCATGAGAAGAGACTGAGGTATCAAAAGCTTCATGGCAAATTGTTTTCTTGTTGGTATTTTTACGGCATATCATTTTGGCACAAAGAATATATCTTCAATTTTGCATTTCTCATACGTTGTTATGTATTTTTGTGTTTCATATATTTGTATAACTTTAAATAGGAAAGTGTACGTGCATCTGATGTCTGGATCAGACTATCATTTGTAAATTTGACCTTTGATCTCTGGACTCTACTTCTGTCGATGTCATCAACATTACAATGATCTGATTTGGTGAAGCCCTTGATGACCGCATTGTACGACACCATGCAACTACCCCCTTATCATTGATTTTTTTTTCATTATTTGTAAACTAGAATACAATATAAGGTAGTACCTATGTCCCATGGGTGAGCTCATGAATTAGCCAATCTTTTAATTGGTAAATTAATTAGTTACATTATAATTCTTATTTGTGTGATCGAGTTGTTAGGGTCATTTAGAATCTTGATCATCAATAAAAAATTAGGCTATTTCTTTATTTAAAATCTCATCGATCTCATAAATATCTTACAAATCTCATCAATTGCTTCACTTTTTCAAAAAATACGTTTAAGCACATATACCTATGCATTGATAATAAAAGAAAAAGACATGCTTATCCCTTGGATTGATGATAAATAGAATCTTGGTCACGAGCAATGACTGAGTTGATGATGAAAACGATCCTTGTCTCCACCCTAATGACAGAAAAGAAAGGTTGATCAAATTCTATTTTCATCAAGTAAGCATTTGCAAGGGATGACTTTAGTTATCAAATGATTGAGCAACCACAGCAATTTACTTAGGATACTTGTTTGACATTTACTATGTTATTTGAAACATAAGGTTAGAAGAGTCTATAGTTCACAAAATTGGCGGATCGAGATAGGGATCGGCCAATTCTCTGATTGGATCAACGCATGCCAATCTGATTTTTGGCAAGAGGATTGATCCAGTATAAACTTGGCAGAATTGGCCCGCATCGGCTGAATCAGAACTGGAATTGACCAAATCGGGGTCTGGTAACAAGGGATCCGGTGACTTAATGGATTTTGACCTTACTGGGTTCGATGAACCTAATAAGGCCATCTTTCCCTCCCACGACAGTCTTATACGGCCCCAAAAGTGCCTAAATCATATCGGAATCATATACGGTCCATTATATATTTACTTACTTTTTAATGCTTTTTGAAGGATCGATCTGGACTGATTCTTGATTGATTTTTCTCAGTGGATCGACTTGGATTGGATCGATACCCATTTATTCGGGTCCCAATTCTGATCTTAAGATCCTTGGGAGAACCTTGCTCTCCTCAAGTGAGGCAAAATATATTTTTATTTTATTATTTTAAGTATACATCTATGAAAAATTAATAACATCATAAAGTTGAAATACAAAATAATAGAAGTGTAAAAGTGCAGACAACTTGTTTGCCAAAAAAGTAAGTGGGTGGCAAAGATTGTGAGAGAATGAGAGGGGATAGAGGAGTCAAGACCAGATGATAAGGGATAAGGGTGGTGAGGACACTCGAGCTCAGATCCACTTCGATTCAAATCGAGTATACTGATGTCATCGTCCGATCATAGACTTCCTATGGATCGGGGACGATTAGTTGACATCAGGTGTTAATAGAAAATATATTTAGGTAAATTAGGCTAATTAAGGGTCTTAGTGTACTCGTGGGAAAATTTTGGGTTTATTTTAAATTTTGTACCCCACCCCCCTATATAAGGACCCCCAGCCCCCTATGTACGTATGATGATGATGAAGACTTTGGTAAATAAAAAAAAATGTTTGAGTGCTCTGCCGTGAGCTTCCTCCTTCCCCGGACCAGGTGTGGTCTTCTCCCCTACCCCTCCTGCCCCATTTGTGTACCCCAGAAGAAGCCCTCTGTCTGGCTCCACCTCCTCTCCTCCTCACTTTTGGACTATTGCTAGTAGCTTGTCACGTCGACACAGCTACCGCTGCTCCATGCCACCGCCAACAACTTCGCCCCCCTTGGACGTTGCAACCCGTGGTTGAGTTCTCTCCATTGTGGTTGAGTTCTCTCCATCGCCAATGCAGCAGCCCGCCGTGGAGTCTCCCGCTGCTGCCGCGTCCTCCACCTCTGTTGCGAGCCACCACAGCCCCTTTCCTTCTTTCCACCACTGCCTCCTTTTTGGTTGTCCCCTCCGCCACCCGACGCCATCGCTGCCACCGCCACAGCAGTCCCCTTCTCCTGTCGCTGCCGCCGCCACCACCAGCACCTACCTCCAAGGCCGCTTCCCCGTTTCCGGCCTCTATCGCCGCCTTTGTTTCCGACAGCCGCAACTGCCGTGCGAACATGGGACCACGCGCGAAGGAAACCCCCCTGGCACTGTAGTCAAAATAGAGACTTTAGGTTAATGTAGCATTATTGCTACAATAATCTGGTTACTGTAGCAGGGCATCGACGTATAAAAAAACAGTGAAAAAGGGAAAAGAAAGAGAGGGAATCGGTTCCCATTAGAAACCGACAAGAAAAAAAAGGAAAAATTGCTTAAAAAAAAAGAAAGAGAAAAGAGAGACGGTTGAAAAAAAAAGAGTGAAGAAAAAAAGGAGGCAAAAAATTAAAAAAAGTGTGGAAAAAAAAGAAAAAAGGGTATTTGTGACAAAAAAGAGAAGAAAAGAGCAAAAAGAAGGTATTCATTGGGTTTAAGTTAATTATAAGTATTTGATATTAATATTTGTATTTTATAATTACGTCACATCCTGTCATGTCAGTGTCAAGTCATACGTATTCTGAAATGTTAATTACTGTTCATTGAATTAGAGTAGTCAATTTTAATTTGAGTTCTAATAGTCAAGTACGATTCGTATTCTTATTTCCAGAAGTCAAGTTCACATTGTATTCATATTTTGCGTGGTCAAGTTCAAATGGTATTCTTATTTTAAGTAGTCAAGTTCAAATTGTATTCTTATTTTAAGTAGTCAATTTCAATTTGTATACATATTTCAAATACATTAATTACATGTCTAATCAGTCAAGTCAGTGTCACGTCAGTCACGTCAAAGTCAGTGTCGCCTCAGTCTCATCAAATCAATGTCATATCGACGTCCGGTCAATATCATCACATCAAGTCACATCAATCGTCACAAGATTCAAGACGTCTAGATTCAACATGCCTTGAGGCACACATGAAGCACATGGTCTGAGACAGGCTGACTGATAAGAGAGTAGTGAGAAGATCAAAGTCGGTTGGAGCGCGAGTAGCCGAGTGGACGACACCCACGCCACAGCGCGGAGGTGTGACTCTCACTCTCTCCCTCGGCATTTACTTCTACTTATTCATTATTCGTCCGTTTGCTATGTCGCTCGTGTGAATAGGCGTCTAGGTAGTAAATTCAAAATCACTGTCAGCGTGAGTTTGAGCAAACCTATCTCGATTCTAGTAGATTGGTATTTGAATTTGAGCGTCCTATACTCGGGTAGTTGTCAACTATCTCGGTCCTGTTCACTCGTGGGCCCGCGCCTCAGGTTGCTTCTAGTTACTTAGTCGTTAAGTTTGAAATCTTGTGAATGTCGATATCTTGGCAGGTACAAGTATCGGTTTGTTGTTGTCCGATATCTGACCTAGAGGTTGTCCCGCGTCAAACTTGGTATTAGAGCCAGGTTGAGATTAGGATGTTCGTGTCTAGTATAGTTTAGGTTTGTCAGTGACTCAGTGTATGACCACGTGTCGTGGAACTCGATATCATTTGAGTTCTCCTATGACTGAGTCGTCTTCTACATAGTCTATTACTGGTATGGATTCTCCCATATCCTCAATGTCAGATCCAATTAAGAGACTTGAGGACCGTTTTACCCTAGTTGAGCAGTTTCTCCATGATCTGGTTGAGGGAGTCACCACACTCGAGGGACATCGCCAAGATCCTCCGATTAACCTTAATCATGTGGCCCCAGATGTCCAACGTCCCTTCCATCATAAACGATGCCATGTCCCACCTACTATCCCATGAGTAGCTCGACCTGAAGGTCGAGAACCATACAATTATTTTGATGACCTTGACTTCGAGCGTCGATATGGACGCGATCCTAGTTTGATGGATCTTTGGATCCAAGCATCTATCTGGATTGGGAAGCTGGTATGGACCACTTTTTTGAGTGGTACGAGATGTCTAATGCTCGTCAGGTCGGTTTGCCAAAATGAAACTTATCGTGCAAGTCAAATTACATTGGTCAAGCATTGAGGCACTTCTTAGGCAACGTCGTCAAGAACCGATACAGACCTGAGAGGAAATGAAAGCCAAACTTCGAGAGAAGTACTAATCCCCGTCTTATCAGCATCGTCTTATTGACCGATGGCAGTCCATCATACAGGGAAACCGATCGGTCACTGTCTACATCGCTGAATTTGATGCATATTTTCTTAAATGTGGTGTTCACGAAGAAAGTGCTATGACATTATCTCGGTTCCGTCATGGATTTCGGCCTGAATTTTAGCGCGAACTATACTGTTAAGGGGTGACCACTCTCGAGCATGCTTATGAGGTCGCCTCCGAGTACGAACAGTTTGAAGCCCTTTTTGAACAACAATCTCGCGTTCGGCCATTGCAGCCTACGTCGAGTGAAAGCCGAGCTCCTCCTCTTCCTTCTTCTCGTGCCCAATCCTCTAGGTCCCAGAAACCTATCCTTTTTAAACCTCCACCCCAACCTAATCGGTTCCAAGGCAGTTCCCTTGCCCGCGAACCACAATTACCTTTCGCTCCTCTAACTACTCGACAACAACCAACCGTACTTCCAGCTAGGAATGATGATAAGGGTAAGGCACTAGCTAGTAAGCCTACTCGCCCAGTATTTAAAGGTCAGTGTTATGGATGTGGTGGGTATGGTCATATGCGCTCTCAGTGTCCATCTATTCATGCACTTCATATCGAGGACACGATTGAAGAGCAACCACCTGATCCGTTAGAAGAAGTAACATACGTACCCGATTCAAGTCTTTTAGCAGAATACCAGCAAGAGGGTGATGATTGATGTTCTACCTGAGGCCCCTTATCTTGAGACACCTGATGGGCTGAGTGGGAGTCATTTAGGAATAGTCTGGTGCACTCTCACTCAACCAATGCCGAGTGAAGACCGGCGTCGTACTTACATCTTTCACACTATATTTCGTTTAGAGGGTAAGCCATGTAAGGTAATTATTGATAGTGGAAGTTGCATTAACGCTATTTCTACTTGCATAGTCAGGAGTCTTGGTCTAATCCCAACCAACTACCTAAGCCCCTATCGGGTTTCTTGGGTTGATGCCACTTATATCCCAGTTCATACCCATTGTTTAGTTCCCATCAGTTTCCCTCCATACTCCGGAAAGATCTGGTGTAATGTCATACCCATAGAGGTTGGAGGTATTATTTTAGGCTGACCTTGGTTATTTGATGTGGTTGCAACCCTTTATGGGCGATCCAACACCTGTGTATTTTAGCATCTCGATCAACGCATCAACTTGTCTCCTCTTCCACCCACACCCCCTTCTTCTAGTAGTTCACCGCCCTCACCTGCCTCTACAGCAAAACCTGACCCCCTGGTTGTAACCACCCATCAAGACTCTGCCGACCGTACTTCTTTATCGGCCAACTAGTTGCAGCTTACCTCTTCTCCATTGACTTCTGAGAAGCATCTTGTTCAGGAAGTCACATCAGGGGATCGTTATGTGAGTCTATGCCCAGCTTGCCCCCTTCATTTCATTGGACACCATGAGGTCAAGTTGAGCCTTAGGGAAGCACCCATTTTTGCAGTAGTTACTTGGGAAGCACCACTTGAGTCTAATGTGTCCCATTTGCCTGAAATACTTTCTTTACTTCAGGAGTTTGAGGATATTTTTTCTGAGAAACTCCCCGGTAGGTTACCACCTAAGCATGATATTCAATACACCATTGATCTTGTCTCGAAATCCACACTCCCAAAGTTGCCCCATTACAGCTTGGACCCTGCATCACATGAGGAATTACGGCGGCAAGTTGAAGAACTCCTAAGTTGTGGGTACATCCAAGAGTGTATGAGTCCGTGTGCAATTCCCGCACTTCTAGCTCCCAAGAATGATGACACTTAGAGGATGTGTGTCGACAGCCGTGCCATCAACCAGATTATAGTTAAATATCAGTTCCCCATTCCCCGCTTAGATGATATGCTTGATTTAGCAGGAGCCACTGTGTTCTTTAAGATTGACTTGAAAAGTGGCTATCGCCAAGTTCGGATTCGACCCGGTATGAATAGAAAACGGCTTTTAAAACAAAGGACAGCTTATATGAATAGCTTGTAATACTATTTGCATTATCGAATGCCCTAAGTACTTTCATGAGGTTTATGAACTAGGTTCTTCGGCTCTATATCGGGTAATTCATTGTCGTATATTTTGATGACATCCTTATCTACAACTGCTCCCGTATGGATCACTTGAATCACCTTCGACAAATTTGTCATGTCTTTTGACGAGAGCAATTGTTTGAGAACCTTAAGAAGTGTGCTTTGATGACTCCTTCTATCACCTTCTTAGGGTTCATTGTATCTATTGATGGTGTATTTGCTGACCCTGACAAGATCAAGGCTATTGTTGAGTGGCTTGAGCCCCGAAACATCTATGATGTCTAAAGCTTTCATGGGCTAGCCACCTTTTATCGCAGATTCATTAAGGGGTTTAGTACTATCACTACCCCAATTACTGATTGTCTCCAAAAGGATACATTTACATGGACAAAAGCCGCGGCTACGACTTTTAACACCCTAAAAGAGATGATGAGTCAAGCACCTGTACTTAGACTACCCGATTTTACTAAGGTGTTTGAGCTCACATGCAATACTTCCGGAGTAAGAATAGGCAGAGTCTTGTCATAGGAAGGTCACCCTATAACCTACTTTAGTGAGAAGCTATGTGATGCCAAACTAAAATATTCCACTTATGATAAAGAATTTTATGTAGCCGTGCAGGCCTTACGTCATTGGCGTCATTATTTACTCTCTCAAGAATTCATACTTTACTTCGACCATGAAGCTCTCCGATATTTGAATGCCAGAAGAAGCTCAACTATCGACATAGTCGATGGGTAGAATATCTCCAATCATTCACTTTTGTCATAAAGCATCGGGCCAAAGTAGAGAATCGAGTAGCTGACACCTTGAGTCATCAAGTATCTTTACTCTCTACTATGGGAGTCGAGGTTATTGGGTTTGAACGAATTAAGGATGAATATGTTGATTGTCCAGATTTCGGCTCCACCTTTTCAGCTCTCCAGTCCAGTCAGGACTATCTAGTGACTATAGCCAGTATCTATTACAAGATGGTTATCTTTTTCATGAATCTCAATTATGTATTCCACGAACTTCTGTTCGTGACTTTTTGGTTTGGGAATTACATGCAGGCGGTCTTATCAATCACTTTAGTTGGAATAAGACAATTGAGCTTATGGAAGCTTGATTTTACTGGCCAAGTCTGAAGCGTGATGTTGCATGTATTGTCGCCCAATGTCGTATTTGCGCTATCGCCAAGCAGCAAAAGCAAAACATGGGCCTCTACACTTCACTTCTTGTCCCAGATTCTCCTTGATAGGACGTTAGCTTGGATTTCATCCTTGGATTGCCATGTACCCTTCGTCACCACGATTCTATCTTCGTGGTAGTTGATCGATTCTCCAAAATGGCACACTTTATTCCATGTTCTAAGACATCCAATGCATTGGTAGTAGCCCGACTTTTCTTTTTAGAAATTGTCTGACTACATGGGCTACCAATGACAATTGTCTCGGACTGTGATGTGCGATTTGTTAGCTATTTTTGGAAGACCTTACGACATCTCCTAGGAACCAAGCTTAAGTTCTCCACTGCCTATCATCCGTAAACTGATGGTCAAACTGAGGTTGTCAATAGAAACTTAGGGAATCTGTTACGATGCCTAGTCAATGAGTATGTTCGTACTTTGGATCTCATCCTCCCTTTAGTAGAATTTGCTACAATAACTCAATTAATAGGTCTACCATTTTGAGTCCCTTTGAGTTAATGGCCATAGACCTAGGAGACCTGTAGACTTAGCACCTCTGCCCATTTCAGCTTGTGTGTTAGCCTCTGCAAAGTCCTTAGCTGAGCATATTAGAAGTCTACATGATCAAATTATGTGTCGGATAGTGGACAACAATAAACAATACATGCAGTATGCCAACTTACATTGATGAGCACAAGAATTTCAGGTTGGCGACTATGTCATGATTAGGGACAGACCTGAGCGACTCCCTACAGGAGCTGTTAAGAAGCTTCAGGCCCGAAGAGCTGGTCCCTTTAGAGTGGTTAAGCGGATTAGGACCAATATGTACGTTGTAGACCTACCGCCTGATTATGGGATTAGCTCAACGTTCAATGTCTCTGATCTAGTAGCCTATCGAGATCTGACAGTGATACCTAGTGAGATTTCCGAGACACTTTACCCTCATTCGAGTGATCAAACACCTGAGTGTCCACTTCCAGCTTTTACACTGCCGCGACACGAGCAAATCGAATGCATAATAAATGAGCAGGTAGTAACGATGTGAGATGGAGCATACCAACGCTACTTAGTATGCTGGAAGGGTCGACCTCCCACCAAGAATGCTTGGATGACACGAGAAGAGCTTCAACAACGGGACCCGGATCTTTTGGAGCACTATCAAAGTGGCCGTGACCCTTATTCGACGGGGTCGAGATTCGCCTAGTCGGGGAAAATTGGTGAGGACACCCGAGCTCGGATCTGCTTCGATCCAAATTGAGTATATCGACGTTGTCATCCAATCATTGACTCCCTATGGATCGGAGATGATTAGTCGACATCAGGTGTTATTAGAAAATATATTTAGGTAATTTAAGCTAATTAAGGGTCTTAGTGTACTTGTGGGAAAATTTTGGGTTTATTTTAAAATTTGTACCCCACACCAATATATAAGGACCCCCACCCCCTATGTACGTATGATGATGATGAAGAATTTGGTAAATAAAAAAAAAGTTTGCGTGCTCTGCCATGAGCTTCCTTCTTCCCCGGACCAGGTCTGGTCTCCTCCTCTACCCCTCCTACCCCATTTGTGTACCCCCGAAAGAAGCCCTCTGTCTGCCTCCACCTCCTCTCTTCCTCCCTTTTGGACTGCAGCCAGCGGCTTCTCACGTCGACGCAGCTACCGTTGCTCTACGCCGCCGCCAACGACTTCGCCCCATCCTGGACATTGCAACCCGCGGTTGAGCTCCTCTCCGTCGCCAATGTAGCAGCCCGCCGTAGAGTCTCCCACTGCCGCTACGTCCTCCACCTCCTACCATAAGCCACCACTGCCCCTTTCCTTCTTCCCGCCGCTGCCTCCTTTTTGGTCGTCCCCTCTGCCACCCAATGCCGTCGCCGCCACCACCACCGTCGTCTCCTTCTCCTGTCGTTGCCGCCACCACTGCCGCCGCCAGCACCCGCTGCCGAGGTTGCCTCCCCGTTTCCAGCCTCTATCGCCGCTCCCGTTTCTGGTAGCCACAACCGCCGTGCGAACAAGGGATCGCACGTGAAGGAAATCCCCTCGACATTATAACAAAAATAGGGAATTTAGGTTACTGTAGCATTATTGCTACAGTAACATGCTACAGTACCCCTGTTACTATAGCAGGGCATCGGCATATAAAAAAAAGAGAGAGAAGAAGGGAAAAGAAAGATAGGGCATCGGTTCCCATCAGAAAGCGTCCAAAAAAAGGAAAAATTGCCCAAAAAAAAGAAAGAGAAAAGAGAGATGGTTGAAAAAAAAGAGTGATGGATTTTTTTTAAAAAAAAGTGTGAACAAAAAGAAAAAAGGGTATTTGTGACAAACAAAGAGAAGAAAAGAGCAAACAAAAAGTATTCATTGGGTTTAAGTTAATTATAAGTATTTGATATTAATATTAGTATTTTATAATTACGTCACTTTCGTGTCAGTGTCAAGTCATACGTATTATGAGATATTAATTACGGTTCATTGAATTAAAGTAGTCAAGTTTAATTCGAGTTCTAGTAGTTAAGTACGATTCGTATTCTTATTTCCAGAAGTCAAGTTCAAATTGTGTTCATATTTTACGCAATCAAGTTCAAATTGTATTTTTATTTTAGATAGTCAAGTTCAAATTGTATTCTTATTTTACATGGTCAATTTCCGTTTGTATACGTATTTCAAATATATTAATTACACGTCTAATTAGTCAAGTCAGTGTCACGTCTGTCACATCAAAGTCTGTGTCACATCAGTCTCATCAAATCAGCGTCATATCGACGTCCAGTCAATATCATCACATCAAGTCACATCACTTGTCACGAGATTCAAGACGTCTAAATTCGTACCTTGAGGCACGTGTGAAGCACATGGCTCAAGACAGGCCGACTGATAGGAGAGCAATGAGAAGATTAAAGTTGGTTGGGGCACGTGCAGCCGAGTGGACGACACCCACGCCACGGCATGAAGGTGTGACTCTCACTCTCTCTCTTGGCATTTTCTTCTACGTATTCATTATTCGTCCGTTTGCCGTCACTCGTGAGAATAGGCGCGTAGCTAGTAAATTCAAAATCACTATCGGCGTGAGTTTGAGCAAATCTATCTCGATTCTAGTAGATCGGTATTTGAATTTGAGCATTCTATACTCGGGTAGTTGTCCAACTACCTCAGTCCCGTTCACTCGTGGGCCTGCGCCTTAAGTCGCTTCTAGTTAACTTAACCGTTAAGTTTGAAATCTTGCAAACGTAGATATCTTGGTAGGTATAAGTATCGGTTTGTTGCTGTCTGATATTCGACATAGAGGTTGTCCCACATCAAAGGGGGAGAGAAGGGACATAAGTTGGAAGAGGCTTTGAGAGAGAGAGAGAGAGAGAGAGAGAGAGAGAGAGAGAGAGAGTATAGTTTGACAATACTGAGGTGAGATTATTAACAGTTTGACAATGTTGAGGTGAGATTATTAACTCGTGTTTCTCACACATTTTAATTCTGATTTAAGTTTTTTATATGGTTTGGTTGGTTAGAAGGCAAGTAAGATGGGTGCGGTGGGCTAGGTGATTGCCTAGACAAGCTAGATGAAGAAGGCGATAATATCAAGTGATAACAACCTTGGCAAGACACCCAACTATCATATTGCCTTGCCTCGTCACCTAGGCAACTAAAGTGATCACCTCTCATAGGATAATAAATGTATTAAATGAATTATGAGTTCAAGAGATCTTATTTATAAAAAGAGGATATTTCTTATTATGAAATAATCACTTAGTCACAAAGCTTTGGTGGGACTAATAGTTTTCATTCCCACTCTTATTGAAAAGTTTTTTGCTCGGTTGCCCCTATCTTCTTCTAGAGGTATGCTATTGATAGGTTCTATATGAATTGTACAATTTAATTAAGTCTTAATCTCAAAATTATTTGATGTTGGCCATATAGATTCTTTTTTTCTATTAATGTCAATTTTGAGTTTTTTCTTTAGAGATTTATGGTTTAGTCATATTTTATTATCCTTCACCAGATTAGTTTAGGTTTATCATGTCTTTTTTATTTTTATTATTTTGATATATATTTTTTAATTTTCTAACTAAAACTTCATTAAGCATACTTATAGTATGTCTAATCCTTCTCAATCTCCCTTTTTTCAATTTATTTACAATTATTTCTACTTTCACATTTTCTATAATATAGTTATTACATATTAGAGAAAATGTAGGAATAGCAATAATTGTTGATAAATTAAAAGACAGGAGCTTGAGATGGTTGGGACATATTATACCTAGACCTAAGGAGGCTCTAGTAGGAAAAGTAAAACAATTAAAATAAAAGAAACAAAGAAAGACGTGGTAGATCTAAGTTAACTTGGAGGAGGGCAATTCAATATGATTTAGTTGATTTAAATATCTTTGGAGAGGTAACTCAAAATCAATGAGTGGAGAAAGAGAATCCATATGGTTGATCATAAGTAACTTTAGACTAAAGCTTAAGTTGAATCAGAGTATATTTATTACATATTCTATCTATCTAGTATGATCATATATGTATTTATCTTAACATTCACATTTCAGTAACACTTCTTTTTGAAGTATATATATATATTTTGTTGTCCAATATCATTATCATTTAACATTTTAGGTTTTATAACTATATGATATTTTTTTCAACTTTAATGGAGTATTACAATCACATAGGCTATAGTCAATCTTTATTTTATCCATCTTGCTTTAATTAATATGGTTAACATCCTCATCATTTTTTTTCATCTTTTTAAATAATTGAATCTAAATATTTAAACGAAGTACTTTGAGATAATATTATTCTATCAGAACTAACTCTCCCATTGTCTTTGTTTTAGTTTTCATTAAATTTACAATGCATAATTTTAGTTCTACTTATTTAAAACTTTTAAAGTCTAAACTGCTTCTCCAAAATTTTAGCTTCTTATTCTCTCTGTCTCATCTTTCAATAAAATATTATTTAAAAACCTCGTACACTATAGTATGTGTGAAGCTTAGTTTTTAACATAAATCATTTATGTATATTTTTATGTCATATGAAATTGTTTGAAAGTTCATTTTACTTTCATTTATTTGGGAAAAAGAATTTTTGTTATATTCGGCTAGCTTACATTACTATAAGAAAACATATAGTATGTTATAAGAGTATTAACCAAAACTCATAATATGCTTAAAATATAACCATGTCGGGATTTGTGATCATTAAAATATCTTTGGACCTCTTTCTATATGAAGGTGCAAATGTACGATGTTAATTACATCGAGACACTCTTATACACTTGATTAACCACCATAGTAATTTATAGAAATGGAAGCATGCATCCAAAAAAATATAAACACATGTGGGAGCTACAATCTTATGAACTCAATGGAATGTAAACTTAGTATGCTAAGTTTGATTTGAGTTTTGTTCATGTTTTATTATGGTATATTTTAAGATTACAATATCTTAAGATATGTTTCTTAATGAATTCTTTAACATTTTTATCATATTTAGTATGGGTTTAACTCTTTTAATTCAATATTTTAATAATAAAATATATTTTAAATTATGAATCCGAGGTCTGGAAAGACATGATTCGGATCAAATTTTTATCAAGCATTATGTATCTTGATTGTATAATCTTCATTTTAATTCCTCATTTGTTTATTTTTGTCTTAACATCTTAGACTTAGTAAAATCATATTTTTATGATATTGATCATCTTTTTTATATCTAAGTCCTGTCATTTTAGGCTTGGTGAAGTTTGCCTAAATCTGATTTTTATTGTATCAGATTAAGGCAAGTTCATTAATATTTCATTTATCATGTTCTATGTCTTGACATTAGGTGCATTAGACTTGGGATCATTATGCGTTCGTCTTAAGTCTTAAGCATTTGATGGATCCGAAATCAACCATATGAAGCTCTGATTTGAGCATGCAAATCGGGTCACTTCTCATATTTAAGCACCATTAGAGCCTAAGACTTAGGTATATAGAGGTCTTCGTACTAGCTGCCTTTCATGTTGGGATCACTAGGACTTGGTGAATTTTCTAGTTGCTTAGGATCACTTTAGTCCATCATTAAATTCTGTCTTGACATATGATGAAATCATCATGCCAGAATCTGATTTCAGTTTCTCTTTTATTTTTGTCATGACCAAGGCCCTTGAGACATAAAACCTTCTTCTAGTCCTTAACCATCCATAGGCCAACATTTGGCATATTTTGAGCCCTAGGACCTTAGTGTATTTGTATGAAATGTGGGATCAATTGCATATAATCCTAACTAGAAACTAGATACCTATACATTCCTTAATCCATCACTTGTGTTAGATTTTGGAACTTTAGGATATATCTATTTCGGAATTGACATTCACACTTATTTTCTTATTATAGACGTGCACTACCTGATACCTATGCAAATCTGAAATCTGTGCAAAATTAGTTTCAGACTTAGTCATCTTTACATTTTTTTATATTTTTTTCGTGTTTGCACTCCATAATAGCTATGTCGTTAAATAATGCTCCCCGATCATAAATATATGCACGTGGACTTATAAATGCTATTCATATAGCATGTGGTACATCGGATTACATCAATACGTTGGGAGGCTTGTATAACCTTAATCCCCTTAAAATTACGTCATATGAAATATCTCCATGGCTTTATTTAGGCATGGGATATCAATTATCTACTTAGTTTTTAAAGGTCAGTTTAGTATAATGACATGCATGACCTTCCCTTAAATCAAGTGCGAATTCTCCATAGTACATTGAGTGTATACTCTTTCTAAATTGAGAAAGATCGTTTATAATTCCTCTTAGTACATTGAGTGTATACTCAATCGGTTATGATGGGTACATGCCCACAGCTTCGTCTAGGATTGATCCCTTTAGGTACATGTCTGTATGTTTTTTCAAAATTTTGAAGGGCCCTAAGTTTGAATAGGCTGGTCTTTTAAATAGTTTGCATGTTTAAATATTTAAAAGATACATTGTCATTTCGGCCATATTTTACCTATATCGTGTCATTTTGTCATCTTGGCCACATTTGACTCATTATGTTTCATTTTGGCTCAATTGGTCCATGAACATGTCATTTAGGCCCAAATGGCTAAAATATGCTTAATTTCATCCCATATGGCCTATCGGGTCTTCATTTTTCATTGCCTTCATCCTACTAGAACCGGCCATGTCATTTACCTTCATGCCTTGCTCATCTCGAACTTTGCAAAGTCCTTGTCTCTTGGTGCCATTAATATAAGCTATAGAGAGGGGATCCGACATGATTTTATATCAAGGAAAGGAAAGCCGAAAGAGTTTTATATTAGCATGATATTATGGCTACATGGGTAGCTTTTTAGCTCACTGTAAGACAAGGATCACATGATTGGTGGGATCATATCGGAATCGACCGATTCCGAAATCGAATCGGATCCGATTCCCTATGGAAGGATCAATTTTGGGGGCAATTCCCTAGGAATCGGATTGAATCGGCTAGATCGGTCCGAATCGATCCGATTCTGACCGATTCAGCTTGGAATTGGTCGATCTGACCGATTCTACCGGAAGTTGGTCTATCCAGTCCGATTTGATTCCCAGTTTGATTTTGGCCCCTTAGAGTCGGAATTCACCCATTCTGGTCGATTCCCACGCATTTATGGTGTAGCGGCGAGCTTCAGGCAATTGCAGAGTGATTCCACCCTCGGAATCGATCGATCTGGCGCAAAATCACTCGATCACAGCTGTCTGCGGCGATTCCGGGGTGATTCCGGCGATTCTAGCTACGATCCTAGACTGATTCTGGGATTCTAGCGATCCCTTTAAGGGATTCTGCCGATCCAAGCTCCGATCCACTTCGATTCAACCTTTTTTTCGATCCTTGAAAGATTGTCGGTAGGATTTCTTCGCCGAAAATCTCGTACGCCCATTTTTACGCATTTCTGATAACTCCGAGCATAGTTAAACTCGTTGATTTTTGACCAAACAACTTTGTTCAAGTTGTAAGAACATTGATTGGATGTTCTTTGTACGAAAAAAAATCCGTAAACCCTGTATGCCGATTTTTACGTGTTTTTGATGACTCCGAGCATGGTTAAACCCGTTGATTTTCTTCCGAAAAATATGATAAGGTGCCTAGGGATCAGATCGATAGTGACCGATTCCGATTCTGGAATTCTTGATCTGACCTCAATTCTGTCTTTTCCGGTGCGTTGGTTAGGTACCCATGGTCCTGGATTGGGGAAGGAATTTTGCTTTACAATTCTAGGCAGCCGCAGGGCAATCAGGTATGCATTTTCTTTCATCTCTTTTTTTTTATTTTAGCCACGGTCATACCTACCGCAGCTAGGATTGCCAGGCTTGAATTCTGCTATCCCTGGTGCTTGTCTAATCATTGTCGGGTCTATTTTGAAGAAGAAAGCATTATTGAGAGGATTCACCATCTCATTGTGCCATATGATATGTAGAATTCCCTGGTTTCTGCCCTTCACCCTGCCGCGGTCACCATGCTGTCCGGCAGATCCATCCATGGATTGCAGAATCGGCAGAATCGGTCTGATTCCGACCGATTCCAGAATCGGATCGGTGGATTCCTGGTGGAAGGACCGATTCCGGGAAGAATTCCGCGGAATCGGTATGAATCGCCTGGAATCGGTCGGAATCGATCGATTCTGACCGATTCCTTCGGAAGATCGGGTCAACCGGCCCGGTTCGATTCCGCGATCCCGCGGCGGAAGGGTTCGATTCCGGCGATTTTGCGGCGATTCCAGCATCGATTCGGCGATCCAGGCGTCGATCCGAGCTGCCAGCTCCGATTCCAGAAGGATTCCAGTGATTCGAGCACCGATTCCGGCGATTCCAGCGATTCAGGTGGCGATTCCGGCGATTCCTTCAGCCGATTCCACCGATCCAAGCTCCGATCGGCCTTGAATCAACGTCTTCTTCGATCTTTAACCGGTTTTTGGTAAGATTTCTTCGCCGAAAACTTCGTACGTCCATTCTTACGCGTTTCCGACGAGTCCGAGCGTCGTTAAACGTTGTGATTTCCGACCGAACAAGTCCGTCCAAGTTTTGAACTATCCGTTTAAGTTCATTCTTCACGGGAAAAATTCCGGATATCCCGTACGTTAATTTACGACCATTTCCGGCAAATACGTAACCCTTTAAACATACCGAATGGTGTGTTACTTGGGTTGTCTGCTTCCCGAACAACGTCTAAATCAATTTTTATGTTATCTAATCATTTTTAGTGCATTGTTTACCATTTTTGCAGATATAAGCAATGGCCGATCAAGGTGATGCAGCACCAGCACGTGCTTCCGACGTGGGTTGGGAACACGGGCAGATGGTATACCCAGTCAGGAAGAGGGTACAGTGCAAATGGTGTGGGAAGGAGATGAACGGGGGGGTGTTCCGGTTGAAACAACAAATTGCCGGAACTGGTGGGAATGTCAAGAAATGTGACAAGGTGCCCAGGGAGAAGAGTGAGGAGATGAGAGGCTACGTAGCGGTGCAGAGCCTCTCAACGAACATTAGGATCGAGCAGAGGGAGGAGTTGCACGACGAGCTACTCCAGAGGAGGAGGGACCGCGATTTGCCTACCTCAAAAGGGAAAGGCAAGGGGAAGGCACCAGCTGAGCCGGAGCTAGAGAGCGAGGACGAGTTCACAGACTCCGAGCTTAGACGTGCTAGGCACGCTAGCAAGCATGCATTTGCTGAGGAGGAGGACATGAGGAGGGGAGCAGGAGGGTCTGGGTCCAGAGTTGACCTAGCTTTGGGCCGATCAGCATCGGCTCGCCCGACCTCGGGCTGGGACCGATAGACTGACCCCAGGAGACAGGAGCCACACCGCCGTTCTACTTCTACCAGCACTCGATTTACACCGAGTGACGAGTATTTATTTAGGAAATAGAGTCTTTGGGCGGATGGGGATTAAACATGCTATGAAAGGGGAGAAGACAACTGGAACGGCCGCAAAGAGAGCGGTTCGCCACATTGTGAAATAGTTTTTACGTACGCAGTATCACTTTTTAAATTAAAATTGACATTATATGTGTTTTATTTACTTAAACTTAATTTTAGCACGATCCCAATTTTTTTTAACTTGATGTAGGCATCCCGGACACGTACGGCCACCACCCCTACTTCCGGACGATGGTGGATGCCGTGGGTGAGGCCGGGACCGGGTTTGCAAGCCCCGGGTAGCAGACACATATACGGCGCTGGCCTGGATGAGGAGGTCCAGGAGTTGAGGGAGTGGATGGATGGGTTCAAGTTGGTGTGGAAGGAGAGGGGTTGCACAATTATGTGCGATGGGTGGACAGGTATCACCAAGAGGAGTATGATAAACTTCTTGGTGTACTGTTCTGAGGGGACAACATTCTTGAAGTCAGTAGATGCTTCTGGGAAGATAAAAAATGCCGACTTCATTTTTTCTCTGATGGATGGGGTGGTGGAGGAGATCGGGGAGGACAATGTGGTTCAGGTTGTCACTGACAACGAACCATCATATAAGGCGGCTGGGAGGAAGTTGATGGAGAAGAGGAACCACATCTTCTGGGTGCCCTGTGCAGCACATTCCATAGATCTCATATTAGAGGATATAGGCAAGGAGGAGGGTGTATCTACACTTGTCAACTAATGTTTTTTTTTATAAAATTTTCAGATGTAGAAGTATAAGATGAGGGTCGGTGTATACTCAGATGCTGATCTGAAATATTCAGTTGACAAAGTGTCACCTGGTATAGTAATAGCTTGATGAAGATTTTATTTTCTTTTCATATAAGTTATGGTAGATGATGGGCTAATTCTTTACCTTTTCTCTTGCAGCTGAGTGGTGGGTTCAGGTGAACACCAGGAGTGGATGGAATCCACTTGCTGCCATCGGTATCAGGATACTCAGCCAGAGCACCAGTTCCTCCCATTGTGAGAGGAACTGGAGTACATTCAACCTGATACATACGAAAAGGAGGAACAGGTTGACCTCAGACCGGCTGGAGAAGCTGGTCTTCTGTCATTACAACATGAGGCTGCGCATAAAGAACATCAAGGATCGACGAGAAGATCGGCGAGGCACGATTCGCGAGTGGCCCGTACGAGCGAGAGGCATTCCTTCGCCACACCACCACCCGAGGAGGTGGATATGGACCGAATATTCCGGGAGGAGCATGCACTTGCCTCCTGGATAGAGAGAGAGGAAGCCGGGGATCATGCACCGAGTTTGATCCCGATGACCGCGTACGGGCCGAAGGAGAGTTGGATGGTGTTGAAGCCGAGGAGGATGCTCGGCTCCACCTCCATCTACTTCTCGTGCTCGAGCGGGGGCCTTCTTCTCGCCCGGCGGCTATGATCGGCCTATGGAGCGACCATTTGCGACTTTAGCCCCGGCCTCGACTCCGGGTCCCGGCTCGCTACCCAGCCCATTCGCAGTCCGAGGAAAACGAAAACAAAGGTGACCGCACGAAAAATGGGAGGATTTGCAAAGTTGAAAAAAACTTTGGGTTCCGGACCTTGTGGTACTTCAGAGATGGCTGCAGAGGTGAAGAGAAGGAAGCTAGAGGTCGGACGTCTGTCGGCCCGGATGACAAAGACGCAGGCTCTTTCTCACTCCTCGTGTGATGATGACGAGGAGTGCATACCGGCGACGCGGCCATCGCCGGACCGAGTCTCTCGATTCACGGCTTCCAAAGCCGTATTACACGCTGGATTCGGATACACCTGATTGTTATATACAGGAGCCACAGTATCCAGCATTTGGTCAGGCTGACCAGCAGTGGATTACACCACTAGCTCCACCATCCTCTGCTTACGTCCCGGTCGTCCCGCAGTCCGATCCATACGACCTTGATGGCATGGCATCGGCATTATTTTCATATGGATATGGTCCCGGACAGTATACAAGACTGAGCACGAGGGAGGAGCGTGAAGCACAGTAGGGAGAGGAGGAAGACCCATATTTATATCCTAGATTTTGGTAGTAGATTGATATGATGTAATTTTTTTTTTCATGATGTATCATCTCTTTGATTTTTGAATCAATGGAATTGGAATATGTACTTAACTTCAAGTTTTCAATTGGAGTTCATTAGTATTTATTCGATGTGGTCCTGTGGATGAATGCATTGGTTATTTTTAAAATTTTTTCTAACTCATTTCCTATTTTTTTAGAATTTTTTCTGAATTTTTTGAATTCTTTTGACGAAAAAAAATTCAAAAAAAAACCGATTCCGGACCGATCCGGAATCGATTCTCTTCCCAGGAATCGGCCAATTCCGGCCAATTCCTGGAATCCCGATTCCGATTCCGGAATCCTTGGATCCATCAGGGTCTGATTTTGTTGCTATGGCCCTGCAGCTGGGCACTGGTTGGTCTTGAATCGAAGGGGGGCATTGCTATGTATGATCATCATCCGGGTCTGCAATTCTCTTCTTTAGAGTTTCGACATCTTGCTTTACCCAATCATCAGCACCAGGTATAAATTCTTATTTGATTTGTTACCATAATGTGTAGGGCATATAATCAAGCATTGGAGGTGACTAGATTTGAAAAGGATCAATTCTTTTCATCTCCAAAAATCTGTTGGACCATCTATGGCCTATTTTCTTGCTATCAAGGCTGTCTTCGCCCAGTCTTGGGCTTGTTGCATTCTTGGTTTTTATTTGATCATTGACTTGATCACCCCTGGTCCAAATGTGATCCTCATTTGATATCTAATTATCCACCTTTTGAAGAGAAGCATCAATAAAGAGCCATCTTTTTTAGAAGAGGGGCTGGCATACATAAGCCACCATTGCTCACTTGCCTTGGTATCATGGGGCTTGAAATATGCTAAGTCCATGGCCAGTAGCTAGGAGATTTTTACAGTTTGGTCCTAACATTGCCTTCCTATGTTGATGACTTAGCATTCATGCTAGATACATCAATCATTACAACTAATTGAGACATTGATTTTTGTTATCATCATCAGCCAGCATATGTATGGTTTTGTATTAGCCATATCCATATAGCCATACATGTGTCTTCCAATGTCCCATTTGTTTTCGGATATATATATATATATGCCCAAAAGATGGCAGACACCTCATTGTTTATGCAAAACACATCTGATTTTGACATATTTCTATTAGTTGGCGTCCTTGGTGCTAAGTGGTAGCATTACGTGTGTCATAGCTATCAGGACATCCCGTAAGCTATGACATATTTTGCATGAGAAATTTAGGTGCCAATAGTATGTCATCTTCTATATTTGTTATTAATTTATTCATGACTAATGCAAAATGGTATGAACTTTATTGTTGACTCTTGGTGTAAGTCAATTGGAATAGGAAAATTTCTTATTTCTTATTTATTTTACAGATACTGGTAGCTATATTTCATCGTACATATCTTTATCATTTGTGTATGTTTAAATTTTACTCCAACACTATCTTTTGGAATTGTACAATCATATTTGGCTTAATATTTAACGACAAAACTTTATATTCCTTTCGATATGGTAGTTCTGAGCAAGTTGGTTGACAACCTAAGGGTTATCTTATTGATGATAGTAACGTTTTTGATATTGATAATTGTGATGGGGTTGATGTTGATGATAATAATTATGAGATGAAACTCCAGCAATGAAAAATGTGCTTACTGTATATACGACCTCAAAAAGAAACCAATTTGATTTTAACATATTCGTATTAATAAAAGCAATATCTTTTTGTGTGATGTGGTCCAAACATTCATGATTTATTTGTGAATGAGTCACTTATTTTTTGGACTATTATAAGGTGTTTGGTTGTATTTTATTTTTTTATATGGTTTCATGATAAAAAATTATATTATAATATCAAACATGATAAATTTTAAAAGCGAAAACATGATAATTAATGTGTTTGGCAAAAATATTATAATTTTTAAAAATGATCATAAACTGTTTGGTAACCACATCAATACCATTTTCTTTCAACCTTTTTCAGGTGGCGCCTGCGGCTACAGGACGCTGGTCGACGTGCGGCCGCTCTGGGCGAGGGTGGGGGCGGTGAGCCCGGTGCTGTTCAAGGACGGGGAAGGGTGCGGCGCCTGCACTTCGACCTCAGCGGCGCCGCCTTCGGCCGCATGGCTGTCGCCGGCGCCGGCCCCAACCTGTGCAACCGCGGCGAGATCCCCGTCCTCTTCCGCAGGTACGCGTACGGTGTGCGATCTTCGCATATCCCTCCCCCGTGTCGGATCTTTCGTGTTTCCGTCTGATTGTCTTCCATCTTCTTCGCCTGGATTGGAAGGCGATGCCGTGGTTTCCTCTGCCATCCCCTTTAATGTATCTCGTCTAAACATTTCGGATGAGAATGTGCCACTGCGAGCTTTCGAAGAAGGGGGGCTCGTCGCCGGGGAAGTCGTCGCGGAGAGATCTCGTGAAGAAGGGGCATAGAAGGGAGACCTGAAGGAGGCCATCGCCGACGATGTGCTGCCGCGAGCTCTCAAAGAAGGGGGCGAGGAGGCCGCCGCCGTGGAGAAGCACCGTGAAGAGGGAGCTGCCGTGACGAAGAGCGTCACGAAGTCAAAGACCCGAACGAGGGTTTGTCGGGGGACCAAGAGAGACCGTTTTTGAAAATAAAAGAGGTGAATACCTCTTTTATTTTTTTGTCATCGGTGAAACCGTAAAAAAATTTTAAAACAAAAAATTGTCATGCTACCAAACATCACCTACGAAAGTTTTTTATTACAGTTTTTAAAAATTAAAATAAAAACGTGTATTATCATGCAACCAAACACCCCATTAGTAAACTCTCTCTAGCAACTGTGAAAGAGATTCTACAAAAAATATTTTTTGTTATTGTTTCTACTTATATTCCGGAATAATTGGATACCATAATGTTTCGAATGAATCAATTATATACATTAAGATACAAAGATTTCTTATTCCATAACAATGAAAGCACTTTTTTATTCTTTCTTATACTAGAAGATTTCACTTGGAAAAGAAAATGTTCCATATTAATTGTATTCAGAATTTCAGATCAATAACTGAGGTTTCACTGCATTAGATCTTGTAGCACATTTTAGCGAGGACATATCAAGTATTATTGCCTAGAAACAAGGATTCCGGAATCGGAATCGGAATCGGAATCGGTTGGGACCGATTCCGATTCCGATTCCCAGAATCGGCCGGAATCGGACGATTCCTGGGAAGGGAATCGATTCCGGATCGGTCCGGAATCGTTTTTTTTTTTTTTTTGATTTTTTTTTCGTCAAAAATATTCAGAAAATTCAGAAAAAATTCTAAAAAAATATGAAATGAGTTAGAAACATTTTAAAAAATAACCATTGCATGATATCCACAAGAACACATCATACAAATACTAATGAACACCAATTGAAGACTTGAAGACTTGAAGTTAAGTACATATTCCAATTCCATTTATTCAAATATCAAAGAGTTAATACATCATCAAAAAAAAAATTTACATCATATCAATCTACTTCTACTACCAATATCTAGGATAAAGATATGGGTTTTCCTCCTCTCCCCGTCGCGCTTCACGCTCCTCCTCGCGCTCAATCTTGTATACCGTCCGGGACCCACTCCATATGAAAATAATGCCGATGCCATGCCATCAAGGTCGAATGGATCGGACGCGGGACGATCGGGACGTAAGCGAGAGGATGGTGGAGCTGGTGGTGTAATCCACCGCCGGTCAACCCCGGCCAAATGCTGGATACTGTGGCTCCATAATATAAGACTGCGGTGTCTGCTCATCCAGCGTGTAATACGGCTTTGGAAGCCGTGACTCAGGAGACTCAGCTGCTGCTGATGGCTGCGTCGCTGGTATGCACTCCTCGTCATCAACACCTGAGGAGTGAGAAGGAGCCTGCGTGCTGTCATTTGGGCTGATAGGACGTCTGACCTCTAACTTCCTTCTCTTGACCTCTTCAGCCATCTCTAAACTACCAGAAGGTCCGGAACCCAAAGTTTTTTTCAACTTTGCAAATCCTCCCATTTTCCGTGCAGTCACCTTTGTTTTCGTTCTCCCTGCATCGCGAACGGGCCGGTAGCGGGCCGCCGGACCGAGCAGAGCCGAGCCGGGCTAAAGCCGCAGCCCATAGCCGCCGGGCATAAGAAGGCCCCGCCCGAGCACGAGAAGTAGATGGAGGTGGAGCCGAGCATCCTCCTCGGCTTCAACACCATCCAACTCTCCTTCGCCTACGCACGGTCATCGGGATCAAACTCACCGTACGATCCCCGGCTTCCTCTCCTCTATCCAGGGAGGCAAGTGCGTGCTCCTCCCGGAAAATCGGGTCCACGTCCACCTCCTCGGGTGGTGGTGTGGCGGAGGAATGCCTCTCGCTCGTACGGGCCACCCGCGAACCGTGCAAATCGCTCCTCGCCGATCTTCTCGCCGATCCTCGATGTTCTTTATGCGTAGCCTCACGTTATAATGACGGAAGACCGGCTTCTCCAGCCGGTCCGAGGTCAACCTCGTTCCTCCTTTTGGTATGTATCGAGTTGAATGTACTCCGATTCCTCTCGCGGTGGGAGGAACCGGTGCTCCGGCTCGCATCCCGATACCAATGGCCGCAAGTGGATTCCATCCACTCCCGGTGTTCACTCGAACCCACCACTCACCGCAAAAAACACAAAAGGAGAAAAGGAAAACAATTAGCCCATCATCACCATAACTTATATGAAAAGAAAAGAAATTCCTCATCAAACTATTACTATACCAGGTGACACTTTGTCAACTGAATATTTCAGGTCAGCATCTGAGTATACGCCGACCCTCAACTTGTACTTCTGTATCTGAAAAATTTTAAAAAAAAAATTTAGTTGTCTGGTAATGCTAGTCCAAGGTATTTAATGAACTCTAACTTACTTCTATCTCAGCCTCTATCCGTCCCCGCCGAGATCGGCGCGGCCCGCTGGATAACTGCAAGTGTACCCCGCATCACCTCGTTGTCGTTCACCACCTGTCCTCCATATTGGATGCGGGGGTTCAAAAAGTATCATGCAAGATTTTATTAGTTAACACTGTACCATTTAAGACAATTATATAGCAAAAATAATTTAATAACCAAGTTACCTGCAGCATGGACATCGTGGTGCAAGGTCTTGTCCCATCGGTCATCAATGATCTTCCACCACTTTTTGTAACCTCTGTGATTTTTTTCTTTAATTTTCAGCTTTGCCCGGTCCATAACATCATACAATGTGCCCATCTGGTCCCTGTCATCTGAGTCTACCAACCTCAAGACAACTACCAGTGGCTCAATGATTGCCAAGTAGTAGGCAATCCTCTCCCAAAACCTCTTGTCAGTGATCTGCTTCTCAGACCTGACAAGAATCTCCAACTGCTCTTTCTTGTCATGCAGGTTGTCCACCATATAGTTGTAATACTCCTCGGACTGTGTGAACCTAACCAATGCATGCCTGTGCCGGTGTAAACTCTCCACAGCAATGAAGTTCGTAACAAATCGTGTCGGACCGGGCCTAACAAGATCGAGCCCTCCCGTGTGTGATCTCGTGATATGTAGCGAGCGGGGATGCGAATAAATAAAAGATGTGATCGTACGCGCCCGCCCGACAAGTGTGGATACACCCTCCTCCTTGCCTATATCCTCTAATATGAGATCTATGGAATGCGCACGGGGCACCCGAGAAGATGTGCTTCCTCTTCTCCATCAACTTCCTCCCAGCCGCCTTATATGATGGTTCGTTGTCAGTGACAACCTGAACCACATTCTCCTCCCCCATCTCCTCCACCACTCCATCCATCAGAGAAAAATGAAGTCGGCATTTTTTATCTTCCTGTAAGCATCTACCGACTTCAAGAATGTAGTCCCCTCGAACGGTACACCAAGAAGTTTATCATACTCCTCTTGGTGATACCTGTCCACCCATCGCACATGATTGTGCAACCCCTCTCCTTCCACACCAACTTGAACCCATCCATCCACTCCCTCAACTCCTGGACCTCCTCATCCAGGCCAGCGCCGTATGTGTCTGCTGCCCGGGGCTTGCAAACCCGGTCCAGCCTCACCCACGGCATCCACCATCGTCTGGAAGTAAGGGCTGATGGCTACATGTGCTGGGATGCCTACATCAAGTTAAAAAAAATTGGGATCAGGCTAAAATTAAGTTTAAGTAAATAAAACACACATAATGTCAATTTTAATTTAAAAAGTGATACCTGCATGTAAAACCACTTCACAATGTGTCGAACGGCTCTCTTTGCAGCCGTTCCTGTTGCCTTCACCCCTTTCATTGCCTGCTTAATCCCCATCTGACCAGCACTCTGTTTCCTAAATAAATACTCGTCACTCGGTGTAAATCGAGTGCTGTTGAAGTAGAACGGCGGTATGGCTCCTGTCTCCTGGGGTCAGGCTCTCGGTCCCGGGTAGGACGAGCCGATGCTGATCGGCCCAAAGCTGGGTCAACTCTGGACCCAGACCCTCCTGCTCCCCTCCTCCTGCCCTCCTCCTTAGCCAATGCACGCTTGCTAGCGTGCCTAGCACGTCTCAGCTCGGAGTCCGTGGACTCGTTCTCGCTCTCTGGCTCCGGCTCAGCTGCTGCCTTCCCCTTGCCTTTCCCTTTCGAGGTAGGCAAATCGCGGTCCCTCCTCCTCTCGAGTAGCTCGTCGTGCAACTCCTCCCTCTGCTCGATCCTAACAGCCCGTTGAGAGGCTCTACTGTCGTGTATCCTCTCATCTCCTCACTCTTCTCCCCGGGCACCTTGTCACATTTTTTTATATTCCCACTGTTCCGGCAATATGTTGTTTCAGCCGGAACACCCCCCCGTTCATCTCCTTCCCACACCACTTGCACTATACCCTCTTCCTGACTAGGTCTACCATATGCCCGTGCTCCCAACCCACGTCGGAAGCACGTGCTGGTGCTGCGTCACCTTGATCGGCCATTGCTTAAATCTGCAAAAATTGTAAACAATGCACTAAAAATGATTAGATAACATAAAAATGGTATTAGACGTTGTTCGGGAAGCAGACAACCCAAGAAACACACCATTCGGTATGTTTAAAGGGTTACGTATTTGCCGGAAATGGTCGTAAATTAACGTACGGGGTATCCGAAATTTTTCCCGTACAAAGAACATCCAATCGATGTTCAAACAACTTGAGCGGAGTTATTCGATCACAAATCACCGAGTTTAACTCTACTCGGAGTCGTCGGAAACGTGTAAAAATAGGCGTACGGGATATCCGGAATTTTTCCCGTGCAAAATGGACATATCCGGATAGTTCAATCATTAAACGGACTTGTTCGGACAGAAATCGTAAAGTTTAACGACACTCAAACTCGTCGGAAACGCGTAAGAATGGACGTACGAAGTTTTTGGCGAAGAAATCTTACCAAAAACCTTACAAAGTTCGAAGAAGAGGTTGATTCGATGCCGATCCGAGCTTGAATCGGCGGAATCCTTTGAAGAACAGGCTTGGAATCGCCGGAATCGCCTGAATCGCCCCTGGAATCGCCGGAATCGGGCCGGAATCGACCCTGGATCGACGGAATCGGCCGGAATCGACCCTGGATCGACGGAATCGGCCGGAATCGACGGTGGATCGACGGAATCGAGACCGGAATCGCGCCGGAATCGCCTGCGCCCTCTCCTTCCGCCGCGGGATCGACCGAGGGCAGCTCTGCGGGTCGATTCCGGCCCTTTTAGGGCCGGAATCGGTTCGATTCCCGGTCCAGAGTCGAACCGGGAATCGAACCGGGCCGGGTTAAACCGGCCTTCCAAAGAATCGGTCGGATCGACCGATTCCACATGGAATCGGTCGGAATCGGATCGATTCCGACCGATTCCAGGCGATTCAGACCGATTCCGCGGAATTCTTCCCGGAATCGGTCCTTCCGCCAGGAATCGGATCGGAATCAACCGATCCGATTCCGGAATCGGTCGGAATCGGTCCGATTCCACCGATTCCGTAATCTATGCCTAGAAGGAATTAACTATAGGAACTAATGCAACTAAATCCGCTCTTCATTGACAAATTTGGGATTTACAGTCCCAAGTTAGTTCAAAACCATGGATCTAATTGGTGGACTAGCATATCTTTGTAGTTATGAATCAGGTATAGACGTATGGTCTACATTTGGTTACAATTCTGAATTTGCTACTGTTTTTGCTCTAGTTTTTGTTGTTTTGAATGTTGAAATGATCTTTCTATATTCCCGAGGAATGAGCATAGATGTATCAGGTGCATCCATTTTGTAGAAACTTTAAGTTTTGTGTTTATGTAAATTGTTGGTTCAGTCTGTGCATGGTGAAAAGGAACATTAGAATGATCTTAGCTCTTAGATTCTCAGACGATAAAAAATAAGGTAAAGATTATACCAAAATAGTTATGAATTTCATTGAGTTCCCATTACTTGACTAAACAATCTTTAGTTCTGTTATTTCAATTACGTCAAATGATGTCCCGAATTGGGCAACACCTCAGTTTATTCCCACTTCTTTGTGTTACCAATTATTGTTTTATTGAATTTTCTTCGTAAATAGGGTCACAATTCAACTTTGATCATCATGGTACCAAGATCAAGTCCTAGTTAAGTGGACCTAATTTTAACAGCTGGCACAGTTTTAATATTTTGTGAGATTATATGAAATTTTTTAATATGCCTTTTTGTGGTGACAGAATAAAACTGTTACTAAATGTTTTTATTTTTCTACTTCCAAATGCTGGATACCCTAATGATTTGTGGCTTTTCTATCAATTGATGCTCCCCTTCATCACCAGTAGGGGTGGTTTACGTGGGTTATAACTGTTTGATTTATGGTTCACGATTATTACATCAGTCTATCACATGGTTTGATGCATCAGCAAATTAGGATCGTGCTGGCACCGCCCATTCCATGTAACTGGTGTGATCTTGTTGAATATTGGATCATGGTTCATAGTCATTAAGATGGAGTCATTCTATTTTATTTGGTAGCTTGATTATAGAATTAGGATATAGAGTACACTAGGATCTAAAATCATAACATCAGATCATTGAATTTGGTCTATTGTTATAAATTTAAAACATTGACTTTGTCTCATGTTTCTTGATTATAAGATCGTTCCATCAGATTTAGGGTTCTGATCTTTGATCATATGGCCAGATCATCAATTTGAAAAGTAATTTTTATGGGATTTCAATCCTAATTTTACCAAGATTCAGGTCCTACTCTTATTAATAAGAGTTTTAACCCATTCAAACACTCAACCTCAAGCTTGCTGCCCAGCACCCTCTCTCTCCTTGTTCAATTCCATCCATTGGGAGAAAAAAAAACTAAGAGAAAATAAGGGATGATATTATATTTTTTAATTTTATAAATTGATGATAATTACCCCTAAAACTGAGGAGTTCTCGTGCACTAAAACTCTTCTCACTAAAATTCATGTAAAATTTATCAAAATTTACTTCTGAAATGTTATACTTTTAAAAAGATTTAATTTCTAGAATTTTTGGAAATTGAATTTTTTTCTCTGAAAAAATAAATTAACTAAATATGAATAATATTACTTTTATCATTTATGGGATTTTTCCTGATGTATCATATTTTTAGGACTCAAATTTTTTTTTGGCAATGTGTTGTCATTTTCTTTCAAAAGTCAGAAAAAAAATCTAAAAAACTATGAAATATTGAGAATGATTAGGAAATTAGCAAAATGATGATTGACATATCCTTTCATGCTTGAAGCAGTAAGGGGTGGGTACCACCACCTAAAAACTAGTGAAAAAGCATAAAGAATCTTGAAGATTAGAAAAAAAAACCTTGATATCTCTCCAACAATTCTTATTGCCTGTTGGAGAGGATAATAACATCCTCATGCCTGTTGTGCAGCCAGCCACCCTTCCTTCCCTCTACAAAAAGCCAGCCCTAGCTCCCTTGTTAAAAAGGTTTGGCAACATACCTTGGAACCATAAAATCTTGGAGGCTTGGAGGAAAGCGGAGGGAGGAAAAGGGCTGCGCCAACTTTCCCTTTGCGGCGCAAGCTTTAGATTAAGATAAAGAGAGAGGAAAGAAGAAGAAAAAGGGAGGCCCTTTCTTCTGCGCAAGGAAGAAGGAAAAGGAAGAAAAAAAGTAAGGAAAGGCAACCTCAAGTATGCACACCCCCATACTTCCCTTCTTTCCTTGAAACTCTTCTTTTTTTATTTTCATACTGATGTAACCTCAAAAATCTCGAAAAAGATTTTATTCTTTTGTTTTGGAAATTCATTTTCCTTTTGAATTTGAATTTGATTTGGTTAGACCTTAGCATTGACTTCTTTAGGAAAATAGATGGTATTCCATAAAAGTACTAGCTAGGGTCAAAATTATGTGTTGAGGTTGTTAGGTTCTTTGAAAATTTATTTTGACCTCTCCCCATCGGATGGTGCGAAGATCCGACGTTAATTACATCGAGATTTCTCGAATACCCTTGATTATCGTCATAGCAACTCATTGAGTAGAAGACATGCATTCACAAAATAAACATTCACACATAGGAGAAAACAACCCCATGCAATCAGTGGAATGCAAGCACTTAATGTGTTTTGAATTTGATTTGAATTGCATTTTTTATTTAAGTTGAATTGAATTGATTTGAATTTTGGTTTGAATTGATTTGAATTGGTTTGATTTGTATTTAATTGGTTAAGTTTGACTTGACTTGATTTGGAAAGTTTGATTTGTATGTGAGTTGATTTGATTTAATTTGAATTTGAGTTTGTTTAAATTGGCTGAAATTTGGATTTAGTGTGAGTTTCAATTTGATTTAATTTGGATGTTCAATGGGTTATTTGTTTGATTATGATTGACTTAAGTTGAATTTGGTTTGTTTTATTGATTTGTATTTGTTCGAGAGATTTGAATTTTGAATTTTGAAAAAGAGTTTGATTCTGTAGCAGATTGATTGAATTTGAGATTGACTTTTAATTTAAGAAGTTCGACTTAAATTTGCTTGACAGGACTATGGTTTTCCTTGGATTTGGTAAAATTTGCTTGGATCCTCCGAAGAAAATCCTTAATCCCACAATTTTACAGATTTGTGTAGGTTCTGATTTGGTTTGGGATTTGATTGGAGTTGTTTGAGGATACTCTCAATTTTGCAGATTTCAGATTTATGAATTACAGATTTTTTTTGAAGTGTCGATTTCCAGATTTCAAGCTTCCTTATAGATTTCAACTGTTTTGCTGTATGTTTCAGATTCTAGAAAATATGAAATCCAGACTCGAAATTCCTAACACTCAGATTTTGCTGAAGCTTCAATTTCCAGATGGCCGATTTTTGGTTCGGACCCCCCCTTTTTTTGCAGATTTTAGGTTTCATACATATTTCAGATTTCGTTTTTTTTACCTTGTGCAGAAACCTGTTCACAGCCCTCGGCCCCCTGCAAAATTCAGATTTTTGATCTTCTTCAAATTTCAGACTCCAGAGCCTGCAGTTCTGCACCCTTAATTGATTTCCAGATTTTTTTTAAATGGGTTTTGCATGAATTCAACCTTCAGATTTTATCTTCAACTTTTAGGCCTTCAATTTCAGATTTTTAATCTCTGAATTTAGAGGTGACTTCAGATTTCAGATTTATGTGATTTGATTTGGGTTTGTGATTTTACGGATTGACAGATTTCAGATTTGGCTTGGGTTTAATTTGATTTGTTGAAGATGTTTTCGTTTATACAGGTTGCAGATTCTTAAATTATGTTTTTCAGATTTTTTATTGTCTTGCCTTCCAGAAAATCTCTAATGGTTGTTTTTCTCCTTGTAGCATCAACATGCGCACCGAACATGAGCTCTTTATTTGTTTTCTCAGTATGAGACATGATTACAATTTGACCAGAAATTCGGTCCTTTGAATCCTTGATAGATTTGGAACTTGTCATTCATGGGCGGCATGTACCCGGTCTTGATAGACTTGTGGGCATCCCCCATTGATTTGAGATTGAACATGTCCCGGCCTTTGATAGGCTTGTGGGAAATTAGCTCGTCTCTATCTTCATGGCTTCTTGATGAATTCGTCATTTCATGGGCGGCATGTACCCGGTCTTTGATAGACTTATGGGCATCCCCCACTGCTTTGAGATTGACTACACCCGGCTTTTGATAAGCTTGTGGGCAATTATCTCGCGGTTGGTCATCCTCATTAGCCTATGGTTTGGGCATGTTGACATGTTGATCATGCACAGCCTCTCCATGGCATAATGGGCAAAATAACTCCCTCGTGAGGGATGGTAAGACATTGGGGTCTTTTAACTAGACCTTTGTATGCCCACCTTAAGAAGAGGGTCAGGAGGTGGGTTTAGAACCGGCCTCCTGGTTACCCTTTGTTTTGAATTCTTTTAAGTTGAGCCGAGGCCATGAGGTGGGTTTAGAACCGGCCTTATGCTTGCCTCGGTTTGTTTGAATTAAATGGATTTTTATTTAATTTAAATTGATTGTTTATTTTATTTTATTTTATTTTTTGAATTAATCATGGGTCAGGAGGTGGGTTTAGAACCGGCCTCTGCATGCCCAATTGAATTCTTTTAGGTTATGCCGAAGCCATGAGGTGGGTTTAGAACCGGCCTTATGCTTGCCTCGGTTTGTTTAAATTAGATTGATTTAAAAATTTAATTTTTAATGCCCCGTACTGTTCATCAGGGCAAATGGGCCTTCATGGGCCGGCCCCTGCGCGGATCCTCTCCTTCTCCTCCTTTTCTTCTTCTTCTTTTTTTTTTTCACAACATCTTTATCGGTGGGCCCCACCGTCCTGTTGACCCGCGGGTCAAAGCCTCTGGCGAACACCTCCTCGCGGCTGGCCCATGCGCGGAGCCTCCCTCCCGTGGGCCCGGGGGATTTCCACGGTGGCATAATGTTGGAGGTGCATTATTCACCCGCTACAGTGCCGCGCGCCCGACCTCCTTGACACCCGACGGCCCCCGCGGCGACCTCCGGCGACATTTGCGGCGGCTTCTGGCTTCGTTCGGCAGCGCCGGCACCGGAAGAGGAGGGAGGAGGCCCTGACGGCGATAGGGGAAGGGGGAGGAGGCCTCACCGGTGGCCGCGGGAAGGGCTTGTAGCTTCTACGGCGTCCGATGGCAGCGCGGCAACTCGCGGCGGACCTGCGACGTCCAGAAGAAGAAGAAGGGGAAGAGAGGGACTCCTTACGGCTTCGACGGACCTCCAAGGACCGGTAACCTTCCTCCTCCTCTCTTCTCTTGCTCTGCCTCCTCTCTACGGCTTCCCCTCCCGCCCCTCTTTCTCTCTCTTCCGGGTGTCTGTCCTGCACGGGGGATCTTCTGGGGGTCTCTCACGCCAGGTCTGCGCGCACGGGGGGGTCTTCTTATAGGCTTGGTGCGGTACCCCTCCCCCGTCGGGAGACTTCCTGAGATGGGAGTTGCGGCTCCGAGAGGGACTCGGAGCAATCCCAAAACATACGGGATCGACCTCCCCCTTCCTCTTATCCTCCTATTGCCTTCGTACGATAGTTTCCTACTGTCGCTGGCCACTGAATCTGGGGGTGAATCCGGGGAGTCGATTCCCTTCCTAATCTGATTGCTCCTCTTCATTTATTTATTTATTTTTGGTCGCGGATTTCTCTTGAACGGGCCTGTCATAGGAGAAGAACACAAATGGGCTAGCATTTGGGCCATCTGTGAATAGCTAGCTTCATTGGGCTATCTTGGTCGCGACTACCCATCTCCTGGCCCAACCGGTCCTTTTTTAGCTGCTGGCCTGCTTCCCCCCCTTTTTTTTGTAAAAATTGTGCGCCAACACATACCAAGCCCTAACAGGACTGTGGATATCCCCAAGGCTGCACATGTACTCCTTCATGATTCCATGTTTTTTTTTCATCGAAACCAAGCCCAAAAGGGAGTCCCCTTGCTGCATCCCTGTCGAGCTTGCTTTTCATGGAATTTTAAACTCCTTTCACTACCCTCTCCTCCCCCCTCTAAAAAAAGAAAAAAGAAAAAAAGGGCTGATGGCATTTTCTTTCTGCACACCTGCCCCTTCTCATATTTCATGGTTTTCAAATCCTTTTGACCACCAAAATCAAGCCCCAAGGGAGCTGTGGTCAGATCTTCATGGAGCACACCAAGCTCTTCAAGTTTCATGTCTTTGTTTCATTCAAACAAGCCAAACCAAACCCCTGTGATTGTGCCTATGCCCATGCTTATTGGCCATTGAAACCACTCTTTTTCACCATGAAAACCATGAAAAAAGGGACTGAAAACAGTGCTTTTTGCTGTTGCCCCTTGCCTATCTTTATTTTTTACCAAGCATGGCTACTCTTCCTTCAAAATCAAGCCAAAAAGGAGGAGAAAAAGGCTGGACAGTTTGATGGACAGAAATAGGACGAACATGGCTTTAAAAACATAAAAAGGGCTAATGGTGGTCAGTTCACAAAGGATTGTCCCTACGCTTTGAAAACATAAAAACAAAGGCTGGCAATCAATCCATCAAAGATGAGACCTATGCCTTAAAAACATAAAATATAAAGGCTAACGGGGTCGATTCACCAAGGATGCGTTCTACACTTGAAAACAATAAAAAGTTGCAGGATCAATCTACAAAGGATGGGCTTCATGTCTTAAAAAACATAAAAAATTCAAAGGGTGGAATCTATGTCTTAGACAATTCTATTCAAGTAGAGAAGGACAAGGAGATCAAAAATCAAGGCTAAAAGGGTCAATCCACTAATGGTGGGCCCTGTGCATTACAAAGACTTAAAAGGACAAAAAGGACATCAAGACAAGGCTAGCAATGGTCAATCATCAAGGATGGGCTCTGCTTTTTATTTCTCCCTTAGTGTAGAACTATGCAAAAATAAATAAGAAGACTTAAGGGTTAGCCCCAAAAGGTAGTCCCTATGATACACCCCCACATTGAGTAGAAAACACAAAAAATGTTGGGTGATGTTTCATTGATTTAAGAAAGAGCCAAGCATGTTTACCATGATATAATGCTCTAATTTCATCAATGAAATGAAAGTAAGTTTAGGGGACGTGAGTAGGATTTGTTTCAAAATTTATTGGATAAAATTTATAGCTTTCCATGTCTCCTACCTTTGTAAAGTCGTAAAAATCCTCAAATAAATGAAAATTTCATGTTCTGAATATTTCTTATGTTATATGAAGCAATTAAAAAGTCCCATGGCCCAAGAGGAATGCAACAAAATAACAAGAGAAAATAATAGTTAATAAGTTCATTCAAAAAATAAATTTCTGATCAATCAAAGTCAGCCAGATTTTTTGAACTTAGAATAGATTTTAAACTAATTTTATGATAATTAAATGATATAATATTAATTTTATAAGTCAAATAATTTAACAAACAACCAAATAAATCTTAGAAAAATGAATAACAGATAATGGACTGGAAATAATAAAAAAATAAAAGCAAACAGAAGATCAGTCAAAAAAAAAGAAAACAAACAAGATCAAAACAGATAAAAGATTCAAAATTACTGAAATTTGCTAATTTCTATCCCTGAAATAAACAGAAAACAGAAAAAAGCAAATAAATAAAAAGTAGAACAGAAAATAACAGGCTAATCATGGAAAACAGAAAATTGAAAAGTAAAAGAAAAGAAAACAAAAATTGGCCAAAAACAGAAATGTTATCTGGGAAATAACAGTAAAAAACAAAAAGACAGGTGAGAAAATACAAAACATAAATTACAACTGAAAATTCAAAGTCCATAAGGTACAAACACAAGTCTTGAAAACTGAAGACTACCGGAACCTGAAAACTAAAAAGTTCAGAAATCTGTGTTGAAATAAAAATTTAGACGTCTCAAACCCCCACCCCCACCTCCCCAACCGTGAAATTCCAATCCTAAACTAAAAGTACCCCAGGTCTGTAAAATCTGACAACAGAAAAACTTTAAAACTCCAAAATAAAACCAGAAATCAGGAATCGAAATTCCATGATAGCAAACACCCAATTCAAAGACATAACAAGTTGAAACAATCTCAAAATGTAAAGCAACTCAAAAACAGAACTCCCAACAAGACTCAAAACACCCAAAAAGTCAAAATTCTCGTAAGGTCATAGAGATGTGTCTCCAAGTGTTTTGTGGATGAATGACTTCTATGTATGAGTTGTTATGATGGTTGATTATGGGTGTTCGAGTAGTTGCTCGATACATTTAATACCGAAGTATTGGAAGCTATGGGGAGAGGACAAATTTTTAGAGCACTCAAATAACCTCCAAAGGATAAAAAAATGTGGTCTGAGTCTTCTTTGTTGTAGGTTTGCCTCTATGACAATACTTCGGAACCCAAGTTGTGGGTTCTTGTATATTGATACCGCATCCAATTAGATATCCTCTTATGGCTTTACCATGATACTATCTATTTTTAAACAACTATACACAAAATAGTAAAAAAAATAAAAAAAATATTTTTAAACGAGGTTTCAACATTAAGCATGCCATTTTAGCACATTATTGGAAGGAGGTACATTTGAGCTTCATTACTAGTGAATTGGTACTAGGATGGCTAACGTTTCCTGTCAATTTGCACAATTAGTCAGGCACAGGTGATCATATCCTAGTAAGTTCACAAAATAAGGGTCAGTTGAAATCTAGGACACCACATTTCCTTGTTCTTTGCTACTTAGTTTAGTTCTCTCTTTTAATCATAGTAAAATCTAACCTTTTATGGTAATGCTGGGTTTTGGATTATCCATCTGGCTTATTGTTAAAACATTATTATTTTTGGCCTTTGGTTGATCAGGTAATGGTTGAATCGTGGAGTGAACCCTTCTTGAGTAAGTTCAATACTTCAGGAAAGATCCAGATATATGAAGTAAGTTTCCATGAAGACCTTGTTTGGATTGAGTGTTAATTTTAATGTTCTAGCCAAACAGGTATTCGGTTGCATATTTATTTGCAGTTATGTACTAGGGTAGACAGCAGAACTGTCTTTTTTTATGTTCATTAGATTTTTGGTCGTATTGTGTTTTTAGTATTTACTTAAAGTGGCTGGTCAATATTTGGAATTTATGACCTTAAGGCACGAAGGGAGTATAAGAGAAGGCATTCGGTCAGATTGACACAACCTTGCGTACATCAAGAATTGTAGTCTCGCATCTCGACTTCAACTTGAGAGATGTAAAGGAGATCATGAGAGACCAGACTTCGGATGTTAGTCTCAGTCAAGGAAGGTTAGGTTCAGGTCAGGAGAGGGTTGGTCTGGCCTAGGGTCACTCGTGGTCGGGGATCCAGGTTGACCCTGATCTGATTGGACCCTGTTTGGATTCAAAACTTGAAAAAAATCAAAAAATCAAAAAAATATAGCAAATTGTCAAAAAAAAATTTATTCAAGTCTTACTTTTTAATTGTTCTACAACACTTATCTAACTCTTCTCAAGACATTTTGAGTGGGAGAGAATGGGGGAGGGTGTGGGGATCATAGAAGTCCCCCTTAGGGGTCTATAATGGCCTATATAGACCCCCAAGGGGCTATGGGGGGTGCCTTGAGCGCTGGTAGCCATTGGTGACCCTGGTTGCACAGGTCGCCTCAGGTTGGCGACAATGCCCAATCTGACCCACTCCGTTTCAGGCCTGATCGGGGCCTGAATCCGACCGGATCGGGTCGGCCGACCCGACTCCAACCTAGCATTCCATGATCTAAGTGCTTGTATGATGTAAAATATGATGATAGTATCATAAAATAGGGATGAGATTGGGACTAACATGGACTGTTAACATACAATCTTTAGCGATTGGTGTGTGGAAATCTTATTTTTATATATTGAAAATAAATAATCATTTAAAAATAATATGATATGTGATATATATACAAATATATAGATATAGTTGATGTGGTATGTATAGGTAGGAACATACAATTTGAGTTTCAAAAATTTTCGATGTATAGGAAAATTAACCTAGATGATCTATATAACAATTATATCTAGCAACTATTTGAACACCCTTCATTAACTATTATAGCAACTCATTCAATGAAGTTATTCGTCCACATGAAAATGAAATATTTGGCGTGAACATAAAGAAATTATGAGACATTATGATATTTGATTTTTTTATTTGTTCTCATTGTGATTTTTCATTTATGGTGTTTTCTTTTTTCGATTTCAATTTTGAAGAGCTATTTGTTTTCTGATTTGATTTTCATTGGCTTGCGGGATTATTGGATTATCATCAACAATTTTTTTTATCTTTATTAGGCCTTTCAATGCAAAGGCATGAGTTATTTTGAATGTGGATGGGACTTTTTTCATGTTTAGGTATTTTTACCCTTGATTCATTCATTTTTGTTTCAGTTTATTTTATGATTTTCAGTTTATTCTTTTTATGAGGTTATTTTTTATCTTGATGTGTTTGTTTGATGTTTTGTGCTTTATTGGTTGTTCATTGAATTACCTATCTGTTTTGTGTTTTTTGGGTCTAGTTTTTTTTGTTTTGTTTGTTCATTGAATTCTTCAATTAATTACCTGAGTCTTTTATTTTAGGTTTATTTATTATTTTACGCGTTATTTATTTCCTCCTTTTTGTTTTTTCACTCACTGTTTTGGGGTTATGATCTGATGGGATTTTTTGTGTGAGTTTATGGGATTTTTGGCCCTTCCTGCTATAGCTTTTTTAATCTCTGATTTGTTTTATTTCTATTTTTGATCATCATTTCATTTTTTCTTTTTTTTGTGTTTCATTTCTGTTGCTTACTTATTTCAGTTATCTTTTGAATTCTGTTCTAGCAGTCATTTTATTTTTTTACTTTCTGTTTCATTTTTATTCATTTGCTTTTGTTTTTGGACTTTTTATTTTTTTATTTACAGTTCTTTTTCTGCATGTTTGTTTCAATTTTATTATGATCCAGATTTGGGATTTTTATCAATGTTTTCAGCATTTCATATTCAAGTTCATATTCTTGTCTTTGTTCTGTTTTCTGCATTTTTTATCATTTTTGGTTTGTTTATATTTATTTTAGTTTTTATTCTGGTTTAATTTCAGTTTCAGTTTTTATTTCAATTTCTGGTTGTGTTTTTAATTTTTATTATTTTTTATGTCAATATTTTTTCTGTTTATATTTGTTTTTCTGATTATTTAGTTTTTAGCACTGCCTTGTTTTCTGTTTTATGATGCATTTTAGGACTTTTTTTATTATCTGTTTCCCTTGATTGATTGTCTATTTATTTATTTATGTTTTTTCAAAGGCCATTAAGCTCAAAAATTGCTCTCGTATAGAATAAATGGAAAAAAAATGAATTTTTTTTAATATAATTTACATTTAGTGTGAGGCATAAATAAGCCACATCTTGTTAATTCTACGTGTGTGGGAGGCATAACTGAGCCATAACCCCATTGATATTACCCACAGACGTGTTAATGAATTAATGTCATAATTATGCTCATTTATTAATGCCATTTTTAGCCTCATGATATGATACAGATTACGTGAGTGGGTGGCTTAAATAAGCCATGATCTCATTAATTTAGCGTGAGTGGAAAGCATAACTAAGCCATGATCTCATTAATTTTACGTGAGTGGGAGCCATAAATGAACCATAACCTCGTTGAAATTACCCATAGGCATATTAATGAATTAATGCCATAATTATGTTCCTTTGACCCTTTAATGCCATTGTCTTATGATGGGGACCGGTATGGACCGGATCGTCCGTTTGTTCGGAGATACCGTCTTCCGGATCCTCAGGAAACGACGTAGTTATTTCTTTTATTTCGTAATGTTAGGATTTTATTTTTATGTATTTTATTTGAATATTTAAAGTCCTTTGAGTCCTTTTTATTTTAGTCCTTTAGAGGACATATATATAATTAGGGTTTTTTAGAGGTCCATTTTGTAATGTTCAGCTCTATTTAAAGAGCACAAACCTAATGAGATGGAGAGAGATGGATGTTTGAACCCAAGGAGAGAAGCTCTTCCCGTTTTCCCCCTTTCCTCCTCAGACGTCGGCGTCGTTCTCAAACCTCCGGGTGCTCCCGGTGCCTCTCCTACCCTGTCCCGTTCTGCTCCTGACCTATGTTGACACTTCTGTCGATGCTACCCTAGGCCATCCGGACCTTCCCCTCCTCTTCCCCCTCACCCCTACGGACCATCCCCTTGCTGGAAGGACTGCTTGCCCCCTCCTTTTTCGTTGGAAGGCTGCGAGCCTCCCCGTCCCCCCCTTCCGGTCTGTCCACCCCCGCGCCTGCGCAAGCCCTAAACCGAACCCCTCTACCCTGTGCGGCTCCCCTACCCCCACCGGCCTCTCCCACAGGTCCCATTGACCTTTTACGGAGCCTCTCGAAACCCCCCTTCCCTCCTCCTAGCTGCTGCAAGCCCGGACTCCCAGCCCCGCCTCCCATTGCCCGTCGAAGATCCACGAGCAGTCCCGTTTCCGGCGGACCGAGCCGACGACGACGAGAGAGGAGAGAAGAGGAGGAACAGGCGGTGCCGTCGGAGCCTCCGGCCTGCACTGCCGCGGCCTCCCCCTCCGCCTTCCGGCTCCTGAGTCCGCCGCGATCGCCGGAACCTCGTCGCGAGCGAGGCGGAGGAGCCTGCCCCTTTCAGCCGTCGGGGACGCCGAGCGGCCTCCGCGGACCCCCCCGGCCTCCCCCCCTCTCTCAGTCAGGCTCACGGGCACGTGCCACAGCACCCTTGCCCGGGCGATCCCCACGCGGCCACGACCCCCCCACTGGGGTAAGTCGCTCGCGCGAGCGAGCGTCGCGATCGACAGTCGGCCGGTTCGCCGCGGCCGGCCTGCGTGGACGCGGTCCATGGGCCAGATCGGGCCAGCGGCCGGTTCAGCCGGGTTCAAGCCCGGTTCACGCCGGTTCTAGCCGGTTCAGCGCGTTCCCAGGCCGGTTCAGGTGTCCAGAGGCCGGTTCAGGGCCGGTTCAGGCTTCTTTGACCTGGTTCAAGGCGGTTCAGGGCTGTTTGGACCGGTTAAGCACTTGTGGGCCCGGTTCAGCGGCCGTGGGGACCGGTTCGGTGGATTTCAGGCCCGGTTCAGTAGTTTCCAGCCCGGTTCGACGTGGTTCAGCGCTGTCCAGGGTCGGTTCAGCACCTTTCGGATCGGTTCAGCGTGGTTCGGTCCGGTTCAACACCCATTAGACCCGTTTGGGCAGTCTTCAGCTCGGTATTTGCTCGGACGCGCACCGGGATGGCGGCACCTCTTTTTCTGTCCCGTATCAGTTTGATATCAAAGCCGGTGCCGACTTGTTTCCACGAGTCGGGATCCTTGCGTTGCGCGGGACATCGACACTTCAGTTTTGACGTCACATTACCATTGGAGGTGCACACCACGACATTTCTGTCTAGCTCTTGATGCAGCATCATCTCGCAGTCTCTTTTCGAGTTGATCGCTCCAAATTATCAGGTGGTCGAGGATGGTCGAGCTTATATCCAGTTTGCTCGTATTGTCAGAGGACGACTTAGACCATAGACAGTGCGGTATGTAGAAGATGCTTGGTGCGAGATAGTTCCCTACGGACACTGTCTCATCCTTGGTTTAGAGTGGTTAGCTGATCGATAGGCAGATTTGGACACATTCGCTCGAGAGCTTACCTTGCGGCCCAAGGAGTACAGAGCACTGAGAGAGCCGATCTGCATCGGCAACACTTATACACATTGGCCTGTGCCTGAGGAGCAGTCTGACACGCTTATCGAGATAGTTTATGAGGCCAGTCCAGATCTTGCCGTAAAGTACGAGCAGCAGTGCACCATAGATGCCGAGGTAGACAGAGCCATCGAGGTTGAGCTGACTGAGCAGCTTACAAGGTTACTGCTTGAGCTGACGACAGAGCAGCGATACCTTGTCGAGGCCGAGACCGATCGAGCCATCCTGACCGAGTTGACTGCACAGGTTATGGAGCTGCTGATAGAGCTGACTACCGAGACTATTCCAGAGGATCCGCGCACAATTGACTCGACAGAGTACCTAGACCTGGAGCTTGACAGCACTTACGACACCGTCTGGGTCACCTTCTGCGGTCACCTTGGAGCTTCCCGATCCCACTTTGTTCTCACCTGGGTCGTACTATTGTCGTCCTCCATTTTAGTAGTAGCCGTGTTGATCGTACAACACTACAAAACTCGAGGACGAGTTTTTCGCAACCGGGGGAGAATGATGGGGACCTGTACGGACCGGATCGTCCGTTTGTTCGGAGATACCGTCTTCCGGATCCTCAGGAAACGACGTAGTTATTTCTTTTATTTCGTAGTGTTAGGATTTATTTTTATGTATTTTATTTGAATATTTAGAGTCCTTTGACTCCTTTTTATTTTAGTCCTTTAGAGGACATATATTTAATTAGGGTTTTTTAGAGGTCCATCTTGTAATGTTCAGCTCTATTTAAAGAGCACAAACCTAATGAGAGGGAGAGAGATGGATGTTTGAACCCAAGGAGAGAAGCTCCTTCCGTTTTCCCCTTTTCCTCCTCAGACGTCGGCGTCGTTCTCAAACCTCCGGGTGCTCCTGGTTCTTCCCTCCCCTTCTCGGTGTTCCTCCTCACCTCCGGAGCTAGGTCTGGTGCCTCTCCTCCCCTGTCCCGTTTTGCTCTCGACCTACGACGACACTTCCGTTGATGCTGCCCTAGGCCATCCGGACCTTCCCCTCCTCTTCCCCCTCACCCCTACGGACCATCCCTTTGCTGGAAGGACTGCTTGCGCCCCCCCTCCTTCGCTGGAAGGCTGCGAGCCTCCCCGTCCCCCTTTTCCGGTCTGTCCATCCCCACGCCTGCGCAAGCCCTAAACCGAACCCCTCCACCCTGTGCGCCTCCCCTACCCCCACCGGCCTCTCCCACAGGTCCCATTGGCCCCTTACGGTGCCTCTCGAAACCCCCCTCCCTCCTAGCCGCCGCAAGCCCGGACTCCTAGCCCCGCCTCCCGTCGCCCATCGAAGATCTGCGAGCAGTCCCGTTTCCGGCGGGTCGAGCCGACGACGACGAGAGAGGAGAGAAGAGGAGGAACAGGCGGTGCCGTCGGAGCCTCCGGCCTGCACTGCCGCGGCCTCCCCCTCCGCCTTCTGGCTCCTGAGTCTGCCGCGATCACTGGAACCCCGTCGCGAGCGAGGCGGAGGAGCCAGCCCCTTTCAGCCGTCGGCAAGGATTCCGGAATCGGAATCGGAATCGGAATCGGTTGGGACCGATTCCGATTCCGATTCCCAGAATCGGCCGGAATCGGCCGATTCCTGGGAAGGGAATCGATTCCGGAATCGGTCGGAATCGGTTTTTTTTTTGGATTTTTTTTTTCGTCAAAAAAATTCAAAAAATTCAGAAAAAATTCTAAAAAAATAGGAAATGAGTTAGAAAAATTTTAAAAAATCACCAATGCATGATATCCACAAAACAACATCATACAAATACTAAAGAACACCAAATGTAGACTTGAAGACTTGAAAGTTAAGTACATATTCCAATTCCATTTATTCAAATATCAAAGAGTTGATACATCATCAAAAAAAATTACATCATATCAATCTACTACCAATATCTAGGATAAAGATGTGGGTCGTCCTCCTCTCCCTCGTCGCTCGCGACGCTCCTCCCTCGTGCTCGGTCTTGAATACCGTCCGGGACCATATCCATATGAAAATAATGCCGATGCCATGCCATCAAGGTCGTATGGATCGGATCGCGGGACGACCGGGACGTAGCGAGAGGATGGTGGAGCCGGTGGTGTAATCCACCGCCGGTCAACCTCGGCCAAATGCCGGATACCGTGGCTCCATAATATAAGATCGCGGTGTCCGCTCATTCGGCGTGTAATACGGCTTTGGAAACCGTGAATCGGTGACTCACCGCCGCCGATGGCCGCGTCGCCGGTATACACTCCTCGTCATCATCACCCGAGGAGTGAGAAGGAGCCCGCGCATCGTCATCCGGGCCGACAGACGCCCGACCTCTAACTTCCTTCTCTTTACCTCTTCACCATCTCTCGAACTACCGTAAAGTCCGGAACCCAAAGTTTTTTTCAACTTTGCAAATCCTCCCATTCTCCGTGCGATCACCTTTGTTTTCGTTCTCCCGACCGCGAACGGGCCGGTAGCGGCCGCCGGGACCTGAGCCGGAGCCGAGCCGGGGCTAAAGCAGGTGGTCGCCCCATACCGCCGTGGGCGAAGAAGGCCCCGCCCGAGTCGTGGTAGTAGATGGAGGTGGAGCCGGAGCATCCTCCTCGCTTCAACACCATCCAACTCTCCTTCGCCGTACGCACGGTCATCGGGATCAAACTCACCGCGTGATCCCCGGCTTCCTCTCTCTATCCAGGAGGCAAGTGCATGCTCCTCCCGGAAAATCTGGTCCACGTCCACCTCCTCGGGTGGTGGTGTGGCGGAGGAATGACTCGCTCGTACGGGCCACCCGCGAACCGTGCAAATCGCTCCTCGCCGATCTTCTCGCCGATCCTCGATGTTCTTTATGCGCGGCCCTCGTATTTATAATGACGAGAAGACCGGCTTCTCCACCCGGTCCGAGGTCAACTTTGTTCCTCCTTTTGGTATGTATCGAGGTTGAATGTACTCCGGTTCCTCTCGCGGTGGGAGGAACCGGTGCTCGGCTCGAATCCCGATACCAATGGCCGCAAGTGGATTCCATCCACTCCTGGTGTTCACCTGAGTCCACCACTCAGCTGCAAGAAAAACACAAGAAGAGAAAAGGAAAACAATTAGCCCATCATCAAGAATAACTTGTATGAAAAGAAAAGAAATTGCTCATCAAACTATTACTATACCAGGTGACACTTTGTCAACTGAATATTTCAGGTCAGCATCTGAGTATACACCGACCCTCATCCTGTACTTCTGCATCTGAAACATTTAAATAAAAAATTTAGTTGCTGGTAATGCTAGTCCAAGGTATTTAATGAACTCTAACTTACTTCTATCTCGGCCTCTATCGTCCCGCCGAGATCGGCACGCCCGCCGGATAACCGCAAGTGTACCCCGCATCACCTCGTTGTCGTTCACCACCCGTCCTCCATATTGGATGCGGGGGTTCAAAAAGTATCTGCAAGATTTTATTAGTTAACACCGTGCATATAAGATAATTATACATCAAAAATAATTTAAGAACCAAGTTACACGCGGCTGGACATCGTGGTGCAAGGTCTTGTCCCATCGGTCATCAATGATTTTCCACCACTTTTTGTAACCTCTGGGATTTTTTTCTTTAATTTTCAGCTTTGCCCGGTCCATAGCATCATACAGTGTGCCCATCTGGTCCCTGTCATCTGAGTCTACCAACCTCAAGACAACTACCAGTGGCTCAATGATTGCCAAATAGTAGGCAATCCTCTCCCAAAACCTCTTGTCAGTGATCTGCTTCTCAGACCTGACAAGAATCTCCAACTGCTCTTTTTTGTCATGCAGGTTGTCCACCATATAGTTGTAATACTCCTCAGACTGTGTGAACCTAACCAATGCAAATCTGTGCCGGTGTAAACTCTCCAGCGCAATGAAGTTCGTGGCAAATCGTGTCGGACCGGGCCTGACAAGATCGTGCCCTCCTGTGTGAGATCTCATGATATGTAGGAGGCGGGGATGCGAATAAATAAAGGAACTGATGGTCTGCGCCTGCCTGACAAGTGTAGATACACCCTCCTCCTTGCCTATATCCTCTAAAATGAGATCTATGGAATGTGCTGCACAGGGCACCCAGAAGATGTGCTTCCTCTTCTCCATCAACTTCCTCCCAACCGCCTTATATGATGGTTCGTTGTCAGTGACAACCTGAACCACATTCTCCTCCCCCATCTCCTCCACCACTCCATCCATCAGAGAAAAAATGAAGTCGGCATTTTTAATCTTCCCAGAAGCATCTACCGACTTCAAGAATGTAGTCCCCTCAGAACAGTACACCAAGAAGTTTATCATACTCCTCTTGGTGATACCTGTCCACCCATCACACATGATTGTGCAACCCCTCTTCTTCCACACCAACTTGAACCCGTCCATCCACTCCCTCAACTCCCGGACCTCCTCATCCAGGCCAGCGACGTATATGTGTCCGCCGCCCGGGCTTGCATGCCCGGTCCGGCCTCACCCACGGCATCCACCATCGTCTGGAAGTAGGGGCTGGTGGCTGCATGTGCTGGGATGCCTACATCAAGTTAAAAAACATGGGATCAGGGTAAAATTAAGTTTTAGTAAATGAAACAGGCATAATGTCAAATTTAATTTAAAAAGTGATACCTGCGTACGTAAAAACCACTTGACAATGTGGCGAACGGCTCTCTTTGCGGCCGTTCCTCGTAGCCTTCACCCCTTTCATTGCCTCGCTTTATCCCCATCCGCCCGGACTCGGTTTCTAAATAAATACTCGTCACTCGGTGTAAATCGAGTCTTTGGTGGAAGTGGAACGGCGGTAGGGCTCTGTCTCCTGGGGTCGAGGCTCTCGGTCCCGAGTAGGGGCGAGCCGATGCCGATCGGCCCAAAGCCGGGTCAACTACGGACCCGCACCCTCCTCGCTCCCCTCCTCCCCGTCCTCCTCCTCGCCCGATGCACGCTTGCTAGCGTGGCTAGCACGTCTCGGCTCGGAGTCCGTGGCCTCGTCCTCGGTCTCTGGCTCCGGCCGAGCCGCTGCCTTCCCCTTGCCTTTCCCTTTGGAGGTAGGCAACTCGCGGTCCCTCCTCCTCTCGAGTAGCTCGTCCTGCAACTCCTCCCTCTGCTCGATCCGAACAGCCCGTTGAGAGGCTCTACCTGTCATGTATCCTCTCATCTCCTCACTCTTCTGCCTGGGCACCTTGTCACATTTGTTTACATTCCCACCGTTCCGCAATATGTTGTTTCGGCGGAACACCCCCGTTCATCTCCTTCCCGCACCACTTGCACTGCACCCTCTTCCTGACTAGGTCTACCACTTGCCCCTGTCCCCACCCCACGTCGGACGCACGTGCTGCTTGATCGGCCATTGCTTATATCTGCAAAAATTGTAAACAATGCACTAAAATTGATTAGATAACATAAAAAATGATTTAGACGCTGTTCGGGAAGCAGACAACCCAAGTAACACACCATTCGGTATGTTTAAAGGGTTACGTAACGGAAATCGTCGCAAAATAACGTACGGGATATCCGGAATTTTTCCCGTGCAAAATGAACTTAAACGGATAGTTTAAAACTTGGACGGACTAATTCGGTCGGAAATCACAAGGTTTAACGACGCTCGGACTCGTCGGAAACGCGTAAGAATGGACGTACGAAGTGTTCGGCGAAGAAATCTTACCAAAATCTGGTCAAAGATCGAAGAAGACGTTGATTCAAGGCGGATCGGAGCTTGGATCGGCGGAATCGGCTGAAGGAATCGGTCCGAATCGCTGGAATCGCCGGAATCGCCCAGGGAATCGCTGGAATCGCCGGAATCGGTGCTGAATCGCTCCCGGATCGACGGATCGCTGCCTGAATCGCTCGGATCGACGCCTGGATCGCCGGATCGATGCCGGAATCGCTGAGGAATCGCCGCGGAATCGCCGGAAATGAGCCCTACCGCCGCGGGATCGAAGGAATCGACCGCGGCGGTCGATTCCGGCCCTTTTAGGGCCGGAATCGGTTCGATTCCCGGTCCAGAATCGAACCGGGAATCGAACCGGGGCCGGTTCAACCGGTCTTCCATCGGAATCGGTCGGATCGACCGATTCCACAACGAATCGGTCGGAATCGGATCGATTCCGACCGATTCCAGTCGATTCTTACCGATTCCGCGGAATTATTCCCGGAATCGGTCCTTCCGCACCGATTCGATTCCGGAATCGGTCGGAATCGGTCCGATTCCACCGATTCCGTAATCTATGGCCGTCGGGGACGCCTAGCCCCCCTCTCAGTCGGGCTCACGGGCACGTGCCACGGCACCCTCGCCCGAGCGATCCCCGCGCGGTCACGACCCCCCCACCGGGGTAAGTCGCTCGCACGAGCGAGCGTCGCGAGCGACAGTCGGCCGGTTCGCTGCGGCCGGTCCACGTGGACGCGGTCCACGGGCCAGACCGGGCCAGCGGCCGGTTCAGCCGGGTTCAAGCCCGGTTCACGCTGGTTCTATCTCGATTCAAGCCGGTTCAGCGCGTTCTCAGGCCGGTTCAGGCGTCCAGAGGCCGATTCAGGGCCGGTTCAGGCTTCTTTGACCCGGTTCAAGGCGGTTCAGGGCTGTTTGGACCGGTTCAGCACTTGTGGTCCCGGTTCAGCGGCCGTGGGGACCGGTTTGGTGGATTTCAGGCCCGGTTCAGCAGTTTCCAGCCCGGTTCGACATGGTTCAGTGCTGTCCGGGGTCGGTTCAGCACCTTTCGGATCAGTTCAGCGTGGTTCGGTCCGGTTCAGCACCCGTCAGCCCCGTTTGGGCAGTCTTCAGCTCGGTATTTGCTCGGACGCGCACCGGGATGGCGGCACCTCTCTGGAATTCCTCGGAGAGAGGAATGTTGTCAAGTTCTCCATAAGCTCATTCTCGATCATCGGGGTTGAACTCTGGTTTGCCCATCCCCTCTTTATCGTTAACCCAAACTTACAAAGGATTTTTTTCTTAGAATATCTCTTCTAAGTCAATATCTGGTTCTTGTATAGTTGGCACCTCAGTTCGTCTTCCATTTGCTTCTTGTACCCACATTTTGCTCCACCTAGTTCTTTCTCATCTTCTCCAAATTTCTTAACTTCAATCTCATGTTATAGTGACAGTAAAGTAATTGTTCAAGTCTATATGATGTTGCCCTATTCCTCTATTTGTATGAATAAAAATGGATGTTAACCAATTTCCTTCACAACCTAAAGCAAATGTGGTTTGGCTTTGGACTCGAATTGCAACATCGGTTAAGTCTTCATGTCCTATTGCCTTACCATGATCCATCCACTTGTCAGCTGCACAATATCATTGTCCTAAAATATAATTTTAACAAGTAAATTATGTAATTAAAAAATAAAATTATTGGATTATACATATTGAGACTAAGGAACATAACTGCTCATTGCTCACTTGTTGTCCCAAAATGAAATAACCTCATCTTATAGTCATGCATCTTATTTGTTACCATAATTGAATAGTCATCATCCCCAAGTATCATGTGAATGACCTCCTTGATACTGTCTAATAATTTATTAATAGGCTTGATGATGCGGGACAGAAAAGGAGGTGCCGCCATCCCGGTGCGCGTCCGAGCAAATACCGAGCTGAAGACTGCCCAAACGGGGCTGACGGGTGCTGAACCGGACTGAACTACGCTGAACCGATCCCAAAGGTGTTGAACCGACCCCGGACAGTGCTGAACCACGTCGAACCGGGCTGGAACTACTGAACCGGGCCTGAAATCCACCGAACCGGTCCCCACGGCCGTTGAACCGGGCCCACAAGTGCTGAACCGGTCCAAACGGCCCTGAATCGCCTTGAACCGGGTCAAAGAAGCCTGAACCGGCCCTGAACCGGCCTCTGGACGCCTGAACTGGCCTGGGAACGCGCTGAACCGGCTTGAACCGGGCTAGAACCGGTCTGAACCGGCGTGTACCGGGCTTGAACCCGGCTGAACCGGCCGCTGGCCTGGTCTGGCCCGTGGACCGCGTCCACGCGGGCCGGCCACGGCGAATCGGCTGACTGTCGCTTGTGACGCTCGCTCGCGCAAGCGACTTACCTCGGTGCGGGGATCGCCCGGGCGAGGGTGCCATGACGTGCGCCTGTGATCCCGATTGAGAGAGGGGGGTGAAGCCGGGGGGTGTCCGTGGAGGCCGCTCGGCGTCCCCGACGGCTGAAAGGGGCGGGCTCCTCTGCCTCGCTCCCGACGGGGTTCCGGCGATCACGGCGGACTCAGGAGCTGGAAGGCGGAGGGGGAGGCCGCGGTAGCACAGGCCGGAGGCTCCGACGGCGCCGCCTGTTCCTCCTCTTCTCTCCTCTCTCGTCGTCGTCGTCAGCTCGGCCTACCGGAAACGGGACTGCTCGCGGATCTTCGACGGGCGACAGGAGGCGGGGCTGGGAGTCCGGGCTCGCGGCAGCTAGGAGGAGGGAAGAGGGGGTTTCGAGAGGCTCCGTAAGGGGCCAATGGGACCTGTGGGAGAGGCCGGTGGGGGTAGGGGAGCCGCACAGGGTGGAGGGGTTCGGTTTAGGGCTTGTGCAGGTGCGGGGGTGGACAGACCGGAAGGGGGGGACGGGGAGGCTCGCAGCCTTCCAGCGAAGGAGGGGGGGCGCAAGTAGTCCTTCCAGCAAGGGGATGGTCCGTAGGGGTGAGGGGGAGGAGGAGGGGAAGGTCCGGATGGCCTAGGGCAGCATCGACGGAAGTGTCGATGTAGGTCGGGAGCAGAACGGGACAGGGGAGGAGAGGCACCGGACCTGTCTCCGGAGGTGAGGAACACCGGGAAGGGGAGGGAAGAACCGGGAGCACCCGGAGGTTTGAGAACGACGCCGACGTCTGAGGAGGAAAGGGGGAAAATGGGAGGAGCTTCTCTCCTTGGGTTCAAACATCCATCTCTCTCCCTCTCATTAGGTTTGTGCTCTTTAAATAGAGCTGAACATTACAAGATGGACCTATAAAAAACCCTAATTACATATATGTCCTCTAAAGGACTAAAATAAAAAGGACTCAAAGGACTCTAAATATTCAAATAAAATACATAAAAATAAAATCCTAACACTATGAAATAAAAGAAATAACTACGTCGTTTCCTGAGGATCTGGCAGATGCTATCTCTAAACAAACGGACGATCCGGTCCGTATCGGTCCCTATCACTTGAATATTAGACGGTAAAAATATCGGGGTTGAAAAAATGACCTAATAGTTGGCAATAGAAAAGAACATTGTCAACATCGATTATAAGCCCTACAATTTTGATTGACATATATTGATTGACTTAATATTAAGGATGATGTAATATTTTCTTCTATCGATGGTCAATGACGTCCCACAACATGCTAAAGTCGGAGACCTTCTTTGATATATCTTCCTTCGTCTGCTCAAGTGCATCATACAAATAGCCCATGTCAGCCTTCTTATATCCATCAACTATTCGAAGGACTTTGACTAATGGTCCTACAATATCGAGTGTCTTCTTTACAAGTCGTCAAAAATCTCCACTCTCCAATGCTTGCTCTACCTTCCTCCCTTTTCGTTTGTTTATTGGAGTAGCTTTAGCAATCCAGTTAGCCCATCCTGGTGAAAGTATCATTTGAGTAAGGGAATGTCTATATTTATAGAAGCTCTTCAAAGAGATGTAGTGAGATGCAAACCATGTTGCCTAGGGCCGTAGGAGCTCTTGACTCTTTGTGTGCTCTCTTATCAAGGTCTAAATAAAATTATGGTTGTATCAGAATGATATAATGTATTGGGCAACTTTAACAACCCGATCTATTTGAGAATCCATGCAAATATCCTTTAACATTAAATCTATGGAATGAGCTAAGCATGGTGCCCAATATAATTTTGGTCTCTTGGCCATCAACATTTGTCCAGTAGCTTTATAGGTAGTTACGTTGTCTGTCACTACTTGGATAACTCGATCCTCTCCTATCTTTTCGAGAACACCATCAATTAATTCAAATAGGTAATTGGCATTCTTTACCCGTCTGAATGTATTCACCGACTTCCAAAAGACGGTCTTGACTTGACAGTATATTAGAAAGTTGATCATCGTCTTTCTATTTATACATATTAAGAAGATAATATATCAGGTCTAATTTTATAATTAATAAAGATTTGTAGTAGAAGAATTGTTATACTGAAGGGGATTAACCTGTCCAACCATTCGTCATTAATGTGCATCCACATTTGTCCCAAATATATTCAAACGACTTGACATATTTCTTAATATCATATATCTTCATTGGAAGATATGTGTTATATATCTCTTTTGGAGTTGGTCCTGGCACACCTCTACCGACGTTGGCTATAGTGTCGATTATTGACTCGTAATAAGGCCCATTTGCAACATTAACCGGCATGCCACTATGAAATAACTATTTAGAAGTTGTTTACCCAATCTTCGCCTTGCATAACTTGAAGTTCTTCAATGTCGTGTTGATGGTTGTTTATTTTTGTCACGGTTATGTGATGACCGGATCTACGAGATCAACTTCTGGATCGTCATTTTGAGTGAGATCATGGATATCTTATTCTTCTAGAGGATTTAATCCTCTTATGCTCCCAGTTCAACATTCGCTCCCACTGCCCAAATCTTGACCCCTAAATCTGTTAGTACGTTGATACATATATTCGTCGGCAAATGACGTTCATCTTGCATCCATCGCTTGTGCTATGTCATATGTTTGTTATGTTATATGCGTGCATTCATATGTATTATCAAAGATTAAATATTACATACCTTCGTCGAATTCTTCGTAGTGGCCTCTTTCTGGGCGCTCTTGTCCAGTGCCATATATATGTAATGAACATATTACTAGTTCTGCAATTTCTTCACAGAAAGTGTCCTTGTGTATCTTTAAAGCTTCTTTTGACCTTTTCAAATTTTGTAGATCACATACCTCAAGTGGAGTCCGTGTGCATGGTGCAACTTCTCTCTTGGTACCGGCAAGATGGTGCTTCAACCGATAAATTCCACCATAAAGAATTTTGTTACAATATTTACATTTCACTTTTCATTACTACATTGACACCATCGTGCAATGGAGCCAAACTGGGTCATTCCAAGTCGAGCGAGAAGTATCACGGCTTGGAGAAGAAATTGAAATTCAATTAATAAAATTTAAACCCGAATGGGGAAGACGAAGGAAGTAGACAGGCCGTAGTCTTGTATGCAAGGGGAAAATTGAATATTTAAAAAATTTCAATTAACTGTCTCTCTCGTCAATTACATGGGTAGCCCCTTTATAAAGGTGTTTAGACATTTAACTAAAAAGACCTCCTTAAAAGATATTTACGAACCTTTGGACTCAATGTAAAAAGTAATCTAAAATTATTTTAAACTTCTAAAATTTGTCTCCATCATTTCTCTGATCCAGAGAAACTCGTCGTCGAGTTTTGACTTTGCAAATTTATTTATGTGCAGTCAAGAACACCTAAGAGTCAATTGTGAGAACAAGGCAATCACAAACTCTGATACCAAATTAATGCGGAACGAAAATTGATTTAAAACGGAATTAAATGACTAGAACACTATACCCAAATTTAAAATGTCCAAACCCTACTTATTTTGCCTAAATCCAGATCGGCGTGCACGTTTTTGGGCCCCAGCATTACGCTTTCACTATGATCCAAGCCCCATTCGATTAGGAGGACACAGAGGCAAACACTCATGAGGGGTGAACGGGGCAATCCTCCGTGCTGGAGGTGTTGTGGTGGCATCGTGCTTAATTGCGTGTAAGGTGCGCGTATGGTGGAAAACGGCTCGCATGTGGAACTATATGCTCGCGATGGAAGAAACTAGGTGGCGTTCATGAGTGAAGATCCTCATCGCGTAGGTGTCGCGGTTGAATCTCAGTGACGTGAGTAGTGGATCCCAGCAAATGGTTGAGACTATGGCTTTTGGATCTTTCTTCACTGAGTTTCCTTGTTGTTGTGCCATCATCCAAAGGATGCATGGCACCATAGAAAAGGCAAGAAGCACACATCCCACTTCTTGGTAGCAGTTGAGTGTTGGTGGATCTGACGATGGCATTGTCGTACGATGATGGTGAAGGTTATGCCAGATCTACCTTCCCAGACAGCGCGGAGGAATTTCACATTCCTTGTTCTAATGATTTCCTCAATATCATCTGTTGTCTCCAGAAGTAGTCGTGGCATTTTTTCGCAAACAACTGTCAATGGCTCCGAAGTAACTAAACTTGTAGGAGAGCGAAGTAGAATACGGAACCGGATGTCGTAGTGCTTCAGATCATCTGACGACAGCACTTGCTAGCACTAGATTCGAGACTTATTAGACTGAAGAAATCGTCGACGTCGATGGGGACAATGGCAGAACTGGGGATTGTCGGGATTGCCATTTGCCGATGTTGTTGTAAACTTTAAAATCCTCTTCCGATGAACATGTCTGAAATGAAATTGTTCCGCTGCAATGGCCGAAAGATATCCAATGTAGCATTGGAACAGTGAAGCGAATACTCAAGAATGATTGGAATTGCAGCAATGTCTTCCTAAATTGCCAAAAATGGAGCTTGTAGGAAAGCACGTCGATGTCAAAGATTAGGGTTGTAAATAGGTAGGATTCGATAACGAAATCACCAGAATTCAATTCTGATTCCGATAAAGGTTAAGAGGTTCCAATTCTGATTTCGATAATTTCAGAATCACTATGTTTCGATTTCGATCCGGTTCTGATTTTCTTATCGAAATCAGAACCGAACCTGATAATTTTCAAAATACATATTACATATTAATTTTTATTCAAAAATGAGTTAATAATTCACATATAATTACTAAAATTTAATATATTCTCTTTAAAACTTTTTTTTATCATTTTACATATTATATTTTATAATTTATTTATTTATATTTTATTTTATTTTATTTTATTTATATATACTTATTTTTTATCAAAATTAGATTAACGAAAATGGAATCAACTGATTCCGATTCCGATTCTGATAAGCTACCGGAATATCCGATTCCGATAACCTATAGGATAAAAAAACAAGTTTCAAACTCATTAATTTTTATCGAAATCAAATCAGAATATCGAAATATTAGTTTCCGTTTACACTCCTATCGGAGATGAAGAACTTGTGAAGGGGAGGGTTGGATGAAGGGCTCGGAGGCTTGAGGATGATGTGGGAATATAGCATCGGTGATCTCGTCGGAGTACAAGGGATTGAAAGGAGAAGGCCTCGGCTGACTGGGGAAGACGAAGGAAGGAGATGGGCTGCAGCCCTGCACACGGGGAACATGAAATATTCCAAAAATTCCAATTAACCATCTCTCTCGTTGATTACATGGGTAGCCCCTTTATATTGGTGACTGGACATTTAACTAAAAGGACCTCCTTAAAAGATATTTAAGGACCTTTGGACTCAAGTAAACAATGTAAAATTATTTTAAACCTCTAAAATCTATTTCCATCATTCTCTCTGACCAGGAAAAAACTCGTCTATCTCGACCATTTGCTAGGATACGCTGCTCATGCTGCTGAGATTTAGCCACGACACCCGCGCGATGAGGATCTTCACTCATGAATGCCACCTAGTTGCTTCCATCCTGTACAGTCCCGCTTCGAGCCGTTTTCCTCCACATGCGTGCCTTACGTGTGATCGTGCGTGATGCTGTCACGACACCTCCAGCACAAACGAGCATCCAGCTCACTCCTCGCGAGCGTCTACCTCTGCATCCCCCTGATTGAACGGGGCTTGGAATGCAGCAGAAGCGTGATGATGCTGGGGCCCAAAACAGTGTGGGTTGTTCTGGATTCAAAATAAGCAGGGTTTGGATGTTTCAAATTTCGGTTTAGCGTCTAGTCGTTTAGTCATTTAATTCCGTTTGAAATCAATTTTCGTCCCGCATCATTTACCACTTATTCTTTATGATATAGAGAACTTTGTTTGCGCTCTTGCTAACTGTTTTTGTGCTGTACGTGGGTTCTGCTTTGGCATTCTATTAGATCTTTTGCTAGTATTTCTCAAAATCTTGTGTTGAATTGCAGCTTAGGCATTTCAAAACTTGTCAATATGACAGTGTGCCTAGGTGTTATCAAAATATCATGTACCATATTTTTCGGAGCAAGGATTCAAAATTATTCCCTAGGCTGGTCTGCATCAGGTGTTGATTGACCGTACTGTCCTTGAGTCACCTGACCAGTCCTCTTTACAAAGTAACCATTTACCCATTTCAAATCCAAAAGTCTTGACCTTCGCCAGGAAAACAGGTTTCATCCAGATTGGTAAATGATGATCTAAACGATTTTGTGTCTTCAAGCATGTTTCGATATACTGTGTACCTTTGATCTATGTAAAACTTGAAGAATCCTATTATTTCAAGTAGGTATCTTGTTAATCATTTATTTTTAAAGAATTTTAGATAATAAAGACACTAAGAAGAATAAAAAAGCTGTCACAAATGTCCAAGTAGTGCTTCCAACTCGTCTGAACGTTTCTACTGTAGATGGAGCAGACCTGACTTCAAAATATTCAGGATGACAGGTTGGCATATCATCTCGTAACTTGTTCCATTTGTATTGTTCTCTAGGGGCAGTCTTTAGGCTATTTTTGTCACTACTATGAATTTTTCTTAGCATCTGAATTTTGTACTGTGGCCAACTTCAAATATTAGCTTTAGTTTATTCTCATTTTTATGGTGTTGACACCCCAGCATCCTTTTACGTCAGGTTTCATTTATAGATTCCTGGTTTCTGTCACTTGGTCCAGTAAAGCATTTATTGCTCCGTGCAATGAAGAAACCTACTTGTTCCCTAAGGCAAAGGGTTTATGCATTCGGAGATCACTACGAACTTCGGAAAAAGCTGAAAATATTAAATCTTCTATCTGGGTAAGTTTCCTCATTTTTCTCTAGCTGAAGAAATTCCTATTCTTGATGTCTATATTATCGTGTCAGGTACATCTTCCTAGTTGACAAGGATGGCAAAATAAGGTGGCAGGGTTTCGGATTGGCAACTGAGGAGGAGCTATCTTCTCTCTTCACATGTACGTCTATCTTACTAGACGATAAGTGAATTATGTGCTGCTTGCTGGAAATTGGTTTTTAATCCTGAGATGTTTTTGGGTTCCAATATAAGTAGTGTACCTCTAAATTTGAGTTCTGACTTGAGGTTTTAGCCTATAGGCACCCGATACTTTTGTATATCTTGAATGATTAAAATTTTTATGAATCATTAGTAGATGCTGCCATTGTTTTCTTTCTTCTGAATTTATGACTTCACCTACAGAAGGCCATGGTATAGGGTTCCGTTTGGCCGCGGATAACCTGTCCACCATTGTTCATTGCTCGACTAAACGCCTAAGAATTTCTTTTTTGACGTTCATCTGGTGGTTTCCTGTCAACTCTTGGGTTCGTCTTTGCATATGTTGTGCTTAGTTTTACATTGTTTACGCAGTGTTTGGTTACATGATAATTTTATGTTTTTGAAATAAAACTTGTTAAAAGTGATGTTTGGCAATCATCACAAATTTATGTTTGTAAAGTGATTTCTTTCTTAGACAAAAAAAAGTCTCATTTTTTTATGTTATGGTCTTCCACATTGTTTGGTCATATATGATAGTTACTCTTTTTTGTTATTATATCTCTTCCAACATGATAATTTTTTGTCATTAATTAGTTTATATTTATTTTAATATAATTTTTTATCATGAACATGTAAAAAAAAAATATTGTGCAATCAAACACCTGTTGAGTGTTTGTAAAGGTTACCTCTAACGACGTTAAAGAGGATGATATTTTCACTCTCAAGTGTGTTCTGTCCATCTGTTCAAACATTATTAAGATGCCTGATAATTTACTTTGGTGGCATTTATTTTGTATTATCTGGAAAATCTGAGCTCTCAATTTTATGTCTAACCTTTAGGTGGTGTTTGTTTGACTTAGGCCTTGTTTCATTAGGCTTTTCTGTCAAACATTCATGCATTCAGAGCATTTGATAACTCTTTCAATTTATCGTGTGTTTTGTTTCACTTTTTTATATTTTTTCTCTCTAAATCATAAAAACAAAAACTATGTATAAAAAGATAATATTTTTATTGTGCGATCTATTTTTCAAAACAGTGTCTTCATTTCTTTATAACTACCCTGGGAAAAAGAGTACGGCGGGAGCGTTTCGCCTTTATGGAAAGTGCGCTTTTGCTATCGTGCTGCGGCATAAGTCTACTCTCGTTGCTTTTTTCCTGTTTCGGGCGCATGCTTTTACCTCTTTGGAGCCCGTCATCTGTTGGATTTTATTTCATATAAAGTTCTGTGTAAAAACAAAACTTATGAAATATTAATATTCAATTCAAAGAACTTAAAAACGATATTTATTTATTTAGTTCGTATGAAATTAGTGTTCTTAAAATTATTTATCTTATTTAGTTATTTATATTATCTTTATGTAAATCCGCCTTCTAATATTTCTTACTATGTTCTTAATGTTTTATTAAATAATATTGATTGAAGTTTTTACGTAATTTGACATTTTGTCCAGAAATTTATCATTGCGTTGGCCTTTTAGAAATATGTTGAGAAAAATTTTAGATTCAAAAAAATTATCAAAAATTGTTCTATAATGTTAAAAAAGTATATCATTTTTGCCAAACAGGTACATAATTTTGTAATTTTGAAAATAATAGTGAGATATAACTTGGTCTTAATTTTAAAAGTAAGATGGTCTAGATTTAAAAATTAGCAACTTAGCGCCCTACTTAGCTATGAAGTTAGAGGTTTAATGGTTAAGTGGAAGTAGCTCCGCCGTCGAAGCTGTTGTCTACGCCCCAAAAGCATTTACCACTTTCTTTGTACGTACGCGGTTGAGCAGTTATCATATTTTTTGGTCTTTTCAAAAATAAGAAAAGTATAAATTTCCAATTCGATAAACTTTTATGTATTATCTTGTTTAGTTTCAAAGTTGAATCAGGAAGAAACACATTTCAAAATTACAAGTTCTCAATGACTTGATTATGCATATAAATATTACTTCACATAATTATATTTTGTTGATTATTAGTATAATTTTACATGATGTGGGAACACTTCTTTGCTATTTAAATGACATATATACAAATATGTAAATATTTAAATTTTATCTTGTGATTATTAAATATTTATAATATATTTAAATTTAAGATTCAGATATTACTTGTTAATTTATAAAACATTCTACTGTCAGACATCTAAAGCAACAAGCTCATATTTGAGAAGTGGATCTCAAATTACATATCTCTGCCTCACCTTAATATGAAAGTTCAAACTCTTAGTTGTATATCTGATATCTTATTTGTTATAAAATATGTATTTAATTTGATTAATATGTTCAAGACAGGATAAATCTATTGTAAAATTGGTGTTGAACATATAGAAGTTATTTTTTACTTATTTTAAGAGGTTTGTTAAGATTTACATCCTGTTTGGTAACACTATTAGGTATCTCTATCACTATCAATTTTAAAATCGATATTGATAGAAACTATTAAGAGGTGTTTAGTTAATTATATCAATTTTAAAATTTGTAGTGAAAACAAACATATTATATAATACAAGTGTCAACTTGTATTACTTATGATATTGATACTCCAATATTTGAAAATATTAATATCAATATTGATATAGTACCATAAATGAAACTTTAAACAAACAGCAATAATATCATGTATTTAATTTTAAAATTGATATTGTTATTGACATAAATCACAGAGTGGTTAGTTAATAGTATCCATTCTAAAATTTGTAGTACAAATAAAAGATATTATGTAATATAAGTTTATTCAACTTATATGAAATTTGATATTGATATTCTAACTTCTAAGAATATCAATATCAAAATTGATACAATATCATTTTTAATTTTCTAACCAAACAGGTAGTAAAATGTTTATTCTAACCATTTGAAAAGTTGTTTGATCCAATCAAATTTTAAATTTGAAAAAAATGTTTTTATTTTAAATTAAATTTAAAAATAATTTTTATATTAATCAATTTAATGTTTACTTAAAAATATATAATATGTTATTTTTATCCTCTATAAAATTATATATAAAAAATAAAAACAAATGTATCATAATGTTTATTTAAAAGAGATTTATTACCATTTAAGTTGTATGTTAAGAAGTTAAGTAAGACAAAAACAAAGACAAATGAGAGATGTGCATTACAAGAAAACTAGTTATTGACGAAGGTTGATGGTTATCACTAACAATCCAAAAGCCACATTTAGTGCCTTTTTGTGTTGGTTGTTAGGTCGTCACTCGATCGTCGCAAACAAGCTTCTTGCAAATGGAATTCGCGATGGCAAGATAGTAACCATCGCCACTACACCTATAAGTGACACCTTACAAGTCGTCACCCATAACTAGGTTTTTGGTGATGGCAGAAGGACTGTCACCAATAGCATATTAGTGATGACCTTCATTTGTCGTTGGTAAGACACTGGTGATAACTTGAGTTGTCGCTACATAATATTGGCAACAGTTTTTAGCTATCACCAAAATAGGGGGAAAAACTCTATGGGTGTTTTTTACTTGCTTTGGTGATGGCTCTAAGCCATTGCCAGTATTATGTAACGATGGCTCAAGTCGTCACCAACAACTAGTAATTTTAAAAAATATTTATAAAAATAAAAAATTTATGAATACATAGATTTTTACAACACCTATAAGCTACAAAGAAATTAATATTACATACAACTTACCTTCAACCACATTCAACCAAATAAACATGTAACTCACACAACTTATTCATACAATCACAATATATTTTTACAACTTGTCAACCTATATATGCACACACATTGCCATTATATAACCTATCAACTTGTACATACACACATTGCCATTGATACAACTTGTCAACTTGTACATACACACGTTGCCATTCATATATGATCAAACATGTTCATACAACACATACAATGTGTACCATAATAAATAACAATCAAATAAACATACAATCAACATGTTCGAAGTTAGAAATAATGTTCATACTATAAAGATGATGACAAATGTCAATCATCTTAACCATAAAACCCCTCGTTCTCATCATCCTCCTCATCCTCTGTACGTCATCATCATCCTCCTCTCTCTATCCTACCGGTGGCACCAATGTCGATGGATCAGCTAATCTCAACAATTAGACTAACTACACTAACTCAAGCTATTGAGTTAGATAATCAAATTAACCTATCATCAATTACATTTTCTTATCCAATAGTTGTTGTAGCAAAACAACAACCCGTGATTCAAAGTGTAGAAGATCTTCCACTAGTTCTACCGTATTAGGTGGTGCAAGTCTATCCTCACCTTGCATATCATACTTGTCATAGTCTAGCCATGATCTCAAGAGTAAATGGTGATGATACCCTAGCATCTTACTCTAGTAGTCATCAATTGTGTCATATTATCATAAAAAGATATATGATCAAGATTTTAATTTAATAAGTAAAATTAAATAAAATAAATTAAGATTTAGAAACAAATTACCATCAATTGATGACTTTGTTGTTGTGAGCATGGATTTCGAAATGATCTTTCTTGCTCTTTCTCTTTTACTTCTCTCTTTGTAGCACACATACCTTGTTTCCCATACTTTTGGCACTTCTTGGATATCGAAGGACTAGTTCAAGTCGCATGGAAAGAGGGAGTGAAAGAAGAGAAAAATGAGAGTTAATGAAATGGTGGTCACCAAAGATATGGACAACGATTTCTTCCCTCACACCCACACTATATTCTTTTTCTTTCTTTTCCTTTCTTTTCCACACTCACTTTGATATGCAAACGGTCAACCCTCAACATCATTTAGGCGTCGGAGGAGCAGTTTGGGTTGTGTGAAAGATGAAGAGGAAAGAAAATTAGAGAGAAAGAATGATGAAATAGAAAGTGTGTGTGTGTGTGTGTGTGTGTGTGTGTGTGTGTGTGTGGTTGCTAGAAGTCATGGGGTTCGAATGAGAAGAAGAAATGAAAAGATTTTAGGTGTTTGACTGTGTGTACCTTAGTGGAGGGACATGTGCTTGTGGATTCCAACTTCTTTCGCTTCATATAGCCAAGAAGAAGCTTTAAATGTTCCTTTTGTTCGACATGATAGGGATGACACATAGCTTACTCTAATTGGTTTCTCATGACATGTCTAAAGAAAAACAAGAAATAATATGAAAGCAACAATAGGCTATGAGACATGTAGTAACCATAGAAGAAACGTGCATAAAATGACAAAAGGAAATATACTAACTGGATTGGGACTTCAACCCTTATTTTATGTATTTAATATGCATAAGAATGCTAGTATATGCTTAGATAGATGCAAAATAATGTTAATATGCAAGTAAACAATAATGGACAGAGATCATAAAATAGGGTGGAAAGGGCAATTAGCTGGACATTCGAACTTATTATAGAAACCTTGGCACCCTAGGAAACCAGCACTTGGTGCCTTGATCAAGGGGGAACCTAGCACCCTATTCAAGAGGGCACATGGGTGCCCTATTGACATATTGTAGAGGGGCTTTGCCCTTTCATCGCTTCTGGCTTGTGGGCAATCTCCAACAAGTCAGTGTAGATTTTTGAGGTTGCCTTGCACCTAAGAATGGGTAAGAAGTGGAGGAGATCCTCTAACATGGTTAGGATGAAATGGGGAACCTTCAAGAGTTGAGAGAAAAGTAGGGAAAGAATGAGAATATGGTCTTTCTCTTGGGCTCTTGGAGGGGTTCTCTAGGGGGTAGGAGGGCTTGGAAGCCTCTTGGGTAGAAGATGGATGTATTGGAGAGGGTGGAGAACCTTGGAGAGAACTCTCAAAATGTTGGAAAAGGGTCTCCTTATACAACTGTAAGCACCCGGAACGGGACATCCGCGGACCTCCCCCTCCCGGAACCCTTACGCCCGCCTCGGTTTTCGTGTCGGTGGGTGGTGTGTTTTATGTAGGTGTGGTCGCCAGGAACCAAGGGCTCCAAAATATGGTAAATGAAAGAAAATGAAACAGAAAGATGACCGTCGTACCTTCGGAAGCGGGGAGATTGTTGAGTTCCGACTTCTCCTCTCTCGGCCGGCCGAAAGAAGAGAGCTTAGTGAATCCTTTGCCTTCAATCCGGTTGAAGCTCTGCCTCGATCGGATCTACCTAAGAATGTCCATAAGAAAACATGTAGACAAATGAAGATTTCATTAGTTCTAACGAAAGCATAGTATCGTGCTCGAATTTAGATTCAAACATGCAAATGGGAAGAGACTAACCGGATTGGGACGAGATCCCAACCCCTATTTTTGGTGGGTTTTAAACATATATGAAATGTAAAAAATGCTCTAAGACATGCTAAATAACATGATGATCAATGCAAAAGCGAAAAAGGGAGAAAAGAGCTCGATTAAACGGGCGATCGGACTTCGAAAATGATGAAACAAACTTCTGCCCTTCCTGGTGCCCTATATATAGGGCGCCAGGAGTAGGTGCCCCCTTTATGGGGCGCGTTGACCAAGTCAAAGCGCCCTGTATACAGGGCACTAAGTCTGGCCCGAACAGATTTTCTTCTCCTCTTCGCGGCGCCGCTCCGGAGTGCTGGGAGGCTTCCGGGAAGAAGTAGGGGCTCCTCCTTGTAGACAATACTCAAATGAAGCCCATGGAAGAGGGTTTGGGTGCTAGATATAAGAGGAGAGACGGGTAGAAACTCTCAAAGTTGGAGGAAAATCATTTTTCTGGGTGACAGGAACAGAAGGTTTTAGGGTTTTTGGTGGAGGATTTTGGATCGATTTGGAGGCTTTTGGAGGGTGAATGTGGCTTAGAATCGTAGTGTTGGATGAGCTCTAGGGTGGCACGGAGTTGGAACCTCTTCCAAGCTCCAAATGGGGGTCTATTTATAGCCCAAAAGAGGGCACTTTGGCCATTTCCGAAAAGCAGTGCCATGTGGCATAGCGCCCTATATATGGGGCGCCAGCATCATGAGATATGTCAGATCGACAAGACAAGTCACTGCGGGGGGTCAAATCAACCTGTAACATCGATTAGATTTGGATCCAGGCGCCCTGTTTATAGGGCGCCTGGTGCCCTGTATACAGGGCGCCTGGTGCCCTATAAATAGGGCGCCAGGTGCCCTTATACACAGGGTGTTGTCCTCTTTGAAATGTGCCAAAGACCTTAATTTTTCCGGAAAACTCGGTTCCCTTGAAAGGTTACTCAAATATTCTTCATGAAAACAAGAATTTGAACTCTCCAACTAGGCCAAAATTGCGTGTCTACAACAACCACTCGGAGGACAAACTTAGAAGACAAAAGGTAGTCTATAGGTACAAGATGCCTAGGTAAACTAGGTGCCCATGCCAACATTATTGATGCATGCACCACACGTGTGAATCTCGCCAACGATGTTGAAAGTGCACTTTCTGACAAGGTGCCCTATTAGATGGGGCATTTTGACTGGCAATGTATTAAATGCATTGCACATGCATCTGACATGACGTCATTTACATGGTCAAATTCGATGTCTAAACACAAGATGCCTTGATAGATGGGGTTTCAGATTTATTGTTTCATCCAACAGTCTAATTAGTTCGATGGGTGGAAGATGGGTGAAAATTTTGAATTTTGGGACATGGTGCCCCATTGATACGGGCACCATGAACTCCCTTAAATAGGGTGCCAACATAAGCCCCCTTAAATAGGGTGCCATGACTTAGCACCACCTTTGTTGGGGTGCTAGGTGCCTCCTTTAATGGGGCATCATGTCTCATAAGCTTAAAAACATGTTGAAAGCTCCATTTCCTAGAAAAAATCATTTCCTTTTGTTTAGATACTTGAATATCTTTTATAAAAACAAGAATTTCAGGCTCTACAACTAGGTTAAAATTTCATATCTACAGCTTGTCTCACCTTGGCATCAACTTTGCAAGGAAGTGACATAAAGTGAAACATAGATGAATATAATGGGCATAATGAGGTGCAACAATGTGTAGTGGACTGAAAATGTGACTACAAGGTGGAGATTTAGACATGTCTATAAGGGCCTAATTGAGCAAATGAACTTCACCAAATTCTGAGATCACCCTCCTATTCCTTCCAAACCTTCTCCCATAGTTGATTGGTTAAAAAAAGTGTGTCTGGGAGTAAGGAACAATAAAATAAAAGACACCCCACATGGTGGGGGCATATTGAAATTAAATAAGCAACACCCCACCATGGCGAGGAAATTGTCATCGGCTAGCACCTAAACTATGTGATGTGCTGAACCAAGAAATGTAGTGAAAAGTAAATTGTGAAAATTAAGCTAAGAAAATTAAACTAAATTCAACAAAACTTCCATTCAACCAAAGTTGCATTCTTCAGGTTCATTGGATTCTCTCATGAACACTAGCTTAGTTTAAGTACAATAACCTCCTATTTTGATGAAATCATCGTTAAAACTTGATATGAAATTGACTAGCAAAAAATCCAATATTGCATTTGAGTGCTATCTGGGAACTGAAATTAAGATCATTCTTGTGGAGACAGGAATGTATGATGTCCCATGCAGGGATCGAGATTGAAAACATCCTCATGGAGACGGGAAATGTAAATGGTCCACATAGGAACCATATGTGTGTAGTTCCATAGTGGGGACTAGGAGTGCAAATGAGCTGAGCCAAGTTGAGTAGTATGGTGTTCAAACTCGACTCATTTATTTTACATGAGTTCGAGTTCGAACTCAAGTTTTAATGAGTATGTTAAACCCTTGTTCAAGCTTGGTTCATTTATTAATTAAGTGATTCAAGCTCAAACTCGAGCTCGAGTAGTCATTGGACCAAAGTTCAATCCACATTCAAGCTTAAGCTATATACAAACTCATATATAAATCCCGAAATCAATGAAAAGTCATTTGTGAAACTCTAGATTTAGCTCATTTATGAAACTTGATATAAGTTTAAACTCAAATTTTAAATTATTTAATATATTTAAGTGATGATATATAACTATTAATACTTGTAACTTAATTTTTAAAAGTAAATATTCAATAGAATATATAATTGAGCTACTCGTGAGTTTATCAAGCTGAGTAAGAGTCTATTCATGCTCAGCTCATTTAATGAGTCGAACTTTATTTTTTGTTCAAGTTTGTTCATTTAACATAATAAATGAGCCAAGTTGAATTTTTATCAAGCTGAGTTTTGAACTACTTTTCGAGTGTATTGGTTCGTTTACACACCTAGTGGGGACTAAATGTGAAAAGTGCCATGGTGGGAGCTAAAGGATGTGATGGTCCATGTGGGGACAAAATGTGTGATGGTTCATGTGGGGATTGAGAAAGTGGAGCACCACAGTGGGGATTGAAAGGAAGTTGTCTATGTTGGGATAGAAGAAGTGCTATAAAGTGAGGTGCATCGTAGTAGGGTTAAAAAGATGGTTGTGGGTCCATGTGGGGACTAAGAATTATAAGGTGATCCATGTAGGGACCGAAAATGAAGGTTATCATGGTATGAATTGAAGAGGTTATCCACACATGGATAGAAAAGGTGGTGGTCTACATGTGGATTGACGATGAGATCATCCTCGAAGAGATGAAAACGTGTAAGAGTCCTTGTGTGGACCAGATTTGAGTCCGAAAATGATGGAGTATACATGCTATGCAATGAACATGGAGGAATATAAATGCAAATGCAAAGACACTTATATGTTTTAAACCTAGCCAGGCAAGGTTGGCCACAAAGGTAAATACAGTGGTGTGGATAAATGATAGAACCCTGGTGTGTTGGACTCATGGTGGGATAAAATATGGTGAGATAAAGAACAAGAATATGGTGGAATTAGACCTCGAAAAGTTGAAGACAATGGCAAGACTTTATGATGAGATGCCAAGACTAAAAATAAGGCTGCAGTGGGATGATGGCAATGACAAGACTTTATGATTGGATGCCAAGATCAAATAATGACAAAACCTTATGGTGGGATGACAAGCCCAAATGGTGGAAAACATAGAAGGTGGGACAACTTGCCCTAATAGGTTAAAACACAATGTGATGTATGCAAATGACGCATGAAATAATGTATGCAAGGTTTAAAGAAACACAGATTAGCATAAAAAATAGTTGAAAATACATGTTGTGTGTGACGGGTCAAGATACCTTAAGGAAAACTATTATCTCCATATATACAACTTTTGACTATCCGCAAACCTAGTGAGTGACTAAGCTATCATAAATGTTGTTGAAGGGGTTATCAAACTTAGCCTCTTTTAGACTTGAGGTCTTCAATATTTCAAATACTATTCATGAATGCAAAATTAAAATGTAAGTCCTAATAGGGGTCTAGGGAGTTCTCTTTTTTATTTTTTATTTTTTTATTGGTTTGCTCTTTACAAGTGCTTGAGAAAGAAGAGTTTATGCACGAACTACCTTGTGTAGAGACTTTGTTTCTTGCATTAATCTTGAAAATAAGATGATTATAACTTTATTATGGCTTAGTTCCTTTGCATGAGGATGGTTGTAGTTGTCTTGATTCTTTGTTAAGGAATGGAAGCCTTTTCAAAATCAAGATGATAGCAAGAAACCAAATATGCATTGCACAAAGGAATGTGTAAGACAAAAAATAATTGTGCATGCATAAGCAAAGTGCAATTGAAAATGTTTCTTAATTTTTAAATTTTTTTAATTTTTTTGGGTGTTAAATGCAAGTATGAAAAGCATACAATTAAAAGTGTTTTGGTTTTAAAAACATTAATTTTTTAAAAAATTTAAAATTTTGATAAATGCAAGACTGAAATTAAATGTGAAGGGCATGTAATTAAAATGTTTTGTTTTAAAAATTTTCAAGTTTTTGAAAATTTATAATTTGTTCATCTTTTAAATTTAAAAAAAAAATGTGTAGAGAGGATCATTGTTGTTGTGTTGATCCACTCAGGATGAGTATTCTTAATTGTCCTCTAAGAAGCAAGAGCACGCACCACGTGCAAGAATAGATCACCTTTATTTGGAATCCTTCGGACCTTGGACCTTCAATCAACTAAAGTTCTGCCTAGATCTGGTAGGCTCACCCCATCTTAGAAGGCTAAATATAGAAGAAATAAATGGGTAAGTCTTTGATAGACTTTGGGGATGTCAAATCTGTTTATCTACTAATGCCCAATTACCTGTTCGAATTTGGCCTCTTCGAGTCCTTTCTTCTTTATTGATTTATCCATATTTTTGTTGGCACACATTCAAACATGTCTTTTTTTTTACCTGAGGGGTTCATTACTCATCTTGTGGCTCTTTTTGCATTCTTTTCTAGGGCTATTTTTATGGTACTCATTCAGACAAGTATTTTGTTTTGTCGACCTGAGGGGTTATTACCCATATTTTGGCACATTTTTTTGAGAAGTCAGACCTTTTAAGATGGCCTCCTACCAATGTGGCAGGCATCTTTAATGCTCTGTTGTCTAGTCCCCTACATCCACCTTGGACCAAAATGAAAAAAAATAGGATGTGGGCAAACCTTTTTCTTCCAAACTTTGACTAGTTTTCCTTCTGATGTCTAGTCATTAGAATTCGAAGATTTAGGCAAGCAGTGTGTGAAGTCTGGTGCCTACTCTTGATTTTTAGAGAACAAGTTAGAGCACCCAAGAGTAAATGGAACTTAGGTTAGAAGGACCATCCTCTAAAATTTTATGTATTTATGATTTTTTTATAATTTTCATCAAGAATAGTATTTTTAAGCAAAAATCAGTTCTATGGATGATTCACTCTACCTTGGCTTACACTAATCATTATCTTTTCAACATTTTTGTGTTGGTTGGAATTATATTCGAACAACATCTAAACTCTCTCAACTACCCTCTTTACGTATAAAACTTTAAATCTATTTTTAACATGTTTTCCATGTTTGAATAAAAAATATTAGAATCGTAAATTCTTATGAAATCAATGCCTCGAGGATAATATAATAATGATGAATACATGCATGCAATACTTAAGAGAAGAAGAAGTCCATTTCTATTATTGGTGTTGTTAGGACAACGTTGTTGATGCATATTCATGCCTTGACATACCTTGTTGTCTTTGCTTCTTCCCATTTGGTAATGGATCAGTGACCTGAGTCAATACGATGATGGAAAGATGTAGAGGAATTGTAAGGATTTAAGGAAGATCACATCATGAAATTTTCCTACTTTAATGGAATAAAAAGTTGTTGCTTGGATTAAAGGATTGAGACAAAAAATGGGCTTCGGAGCCCGATGAAAAGAGGTGGGCATATGGACATGATTGAAGGAAGTGGAACACGTTGACCCAATTCAAGAAGGTAGAATGGGATCATGGTCCTGAAGATTGATGATGATTAACTTTTGAGTCCTATTCAAGAGAACTGAGGACACAATGACCCATTTTAGAAGGTTGAGGGGTGCGATGGCCTGATTGTTATGGGTGAGGGGTGCAATGGCCTGATTTGGGATGATGTGGGCCGTGGGGGCTCGCACAAAAGTGGCTGGCATGTGGTGCCTGATTGAGGAAGCAGGGCACGATGACCTAATTCAAGAAGATGGAACAAGATCATGGTTCCATAAATTAATGATAATGGGCTCTTGGGCCTAACTTAAGAGAATTGAGGAACACAATGACCCATTTTGAAAAGATAAGGGGCACAATGGTTCGATAGATGTGAGGAGGTGTGTGATGGCCCAAATGAAATATGAGGGGGCACGATGGTGTGATTTGAAATGATGAGAATGTGATGGCATGATGGAAAAAATGAGGGTGTGATGGCTCAATTTAGAAAGATGAGGGCACAATGGCCCAATTCAGAAAGATGAGGAGGGGTGTGATGGCCCAATTAGAAGATGATAAGAGACATGATGACCCAATTAATAATGAAGGTGCGATGGCCCGATTGAAAGATAAGAGGCACAATGGCCTAGCTGAAAGATAAGGGGCATGATGACACTATTTGAAGGATAAGGGGCACGATGGCCTGACTTGAAAGATAAGGGGCATGATGGCCCAACATAAGGGGCATGATGACCCGATTGAAAATTGAGATTAAAAGCATGTGTGCAATGGTCTAATAAAAAAGCATGATTAAAACATGGGCGTAATGACCTAATTGGAAAAGCATAATTATGACGTGGGCACAATGGTCCTATTAAAAAGACATGATTAATGATTTGGGTGTAATGGCTCAATTGAAAAAGCATAATTAAAGCACGGGTGCAACATTCCGATTAGAAAAGCATAATTAAAGGGCATAATGGTCCGATTGAAAATAACATAATTAAAATAGGAGACAATGGCCTGCTTGGAAAAGCATAATAAAAAACAAGGGCACAATGACTCGATTGAAAAAGTATAATTAAAATAGGGGCTTGATGGCTTGATTGAAAAAACATAATTTAAAATATAGGTGCAATAGGATGATTGAAAAAGAATAATTGAAACATGGGCCAACTGCGTGAATGGAAAAGTATAATGAAAATATGGGCACAACAACCCGATTGAAAGAGCATAATCAAAACATGGGCGCATCAGCCCGATTGACAACATGGGCATGAAGGCTTGACATAGTAGTGGAGGAGGGTTGGGCATAGGGGCCCGATCCAAAGGATGGGCATGAGGGCATAATTCAATAAAAGTGAACGAACTCTAGGGGCCTTAGCGAGAAAAGGGGATCATGGGCCCGATGGTTGGGATTAGGCCTGATGGTTGGGATTAGGCCCGATGACCTAATTTTAGTAGGATGGGCATTATAGCTTGATTTAGCAAATGAAGGTGGGTTTGTGGGTTTGATTTAGAGGAACGAGAATGGACATGTGTACCTGGTGAAAGGAATGGAGTGTGTGGTCCTAGTAGCAAGGGAAATGATTATGCTTGAGCACTTAGTTGAAGGAACGAAGCACATGGGCCTGGTAATAAAGAAAAAAATTGGGCACGTGGGCCCGATAAAAGAAGAGGGAATTGGGCATGTGGGCCTGATTTGGAGACATGAGTGCGAGTGCCCAATTGTTGAGGATGGCACATAGGCCGACTTGGAAGGATGGTAGGCATGTGGGCTTGATTTAGAAAGATGGGCACATAGTCCCAGTTGCGAATGGTGATGGGCACAAAGGCCCGATTTGGAAGAAGGGACATGTATGCCCAATCTAGGAGGATTGGTATGTGGGATTGATTTAGGAGAGTGGGTGTGTGGGCATGTGGGCTTGATTAGACTAGGTGGAGTGGGGGCCATGGCCTAAGGATTGATGGTAGTGTCAAAGGAGGGGTGTGTGGGCCCGAATGAAACTGACAACTACAATGACGATAGCTACAAGCTCATCTTCTGCCTGATGGTGTGCAACTACTACATGCTAGTGTATGGTGATCTCAACATCATCATGGAGGATAACAAGGAGGCATTTCTAGGCATTGGAGGATCACCACTCTCCATCATCTTCAAGAAGGTCTCCCTATGCCGACGACGTGATTAAGCATCTTCTCCCCAAAATAATTAAATGTGTTTTATCAATTAAAACAAGAAACTAATAATGGGTTTATTAGGACATGACTTATCTCATTAGAGTATGGAATGCGGTTCACCTTTGCCTCTACATGTTTTTTATGAAGATAATTTAAAAAGTAAATATATTGATATATTTTATTTAACAATTTGTTCCGAACATAGAAATGATTAAGTGTGAGGGTGAAGGGAGGGCTCGATCACATTTCATGGTGAGAATAATATAACATATAAGTAGTTTGGTTACATGATAAAAACATGTGTTTAAAAAAATAGTTTTTGAACAAAAACCTGTTAAAGATGATGGTTGACAATCATGCATGATAAAGACATAACTTTATAGGTTTTTTTGAACAAAAAAGAGGTGTAGCACCAAGGTTGAAGGAGGGGAGTGGCTTTGGTACATGTAGGTTGGTCATTTGTTTTAGGATGGGGGTATGGTCAACTCATAAGTGTGTTCTTAATCTTATGTATTGGGTTTCTGACTAATTTTGAAATGAAACCGGATTTTAGATATTTTATTTGAAAAATTTTAAAAGTACAAAAATATATTTAAAATTAAGATAAATTATATGGACTAGTATATAAAAATATAAAAACATAAAAACTTATGTATTGTAATTATACATAAAAACTAATGAAATGTTATATTTCAATCACTTTTTAATAATTATAATATAAATTACATATTAAAAATTGAGATATTACATTTTGAATTTATTTTACATTTTGTAGAAAAAGAAAAAAGTATTTAGTTGATTCTATGAATACACAAAAGAGTATTTAAGTTTATATTTTTATAAATGTTCAAAATAAAATTTCTAGTTAAGTCTCAAAGATAAACATTTTACATAGTGAATGAAAGAGTACATATTTTTATCTAAAACCTATATTTAAAAGAATAAAAGATTAAAAAAATTTAATTTAAAAAATAAAAACAGTCTTTGCATTCTAGGGATCCCTAGATTGGCTACTCCGTTGCTGAAGCGAATCAGCCAATCCAAACTAATTCAATTTGATGCAGCCAACCATGATTCCTGCCAAGATAGTAGAGCAAGAACTTTGTCTACTGGCGAGGTTTTCCCTGTCAAAAAAGGTAGATGCATATGATCATACTAAAATGTTCTGAGTTGTTCCCAAGAAACATCATACCTTAGTGCTAAGCTTGGTATGTGTAAATTACTACCTCCAAAATATAACATTAAAATCATATGTGCATTTCTTTGCCAAATTGTTTGCAAAAAGCTAGAGAATAGGAGTATATGTAATAGAAAATATATATCAGTTGAATACTCATTCACATCTGCCTTCCAAATCTTTGACCTCTTCATTTATCAACTAGAAACAGTTACCCAATGGCACTATGAAGGATTGAACAATAGATGCATAATACAAATATGTATGGGTAAATACATACATGCATACAAGCATGTTACAGCCTGGAGAAGAAAAAAGGAAAAGAAAGAAAAGATAACTACTTTTCAGTGAAGAGAACGATATAGGATAATCTTGTCATGTATAATTTATAATGAATACATGATGGTAAAAGATCAATCTAAGCAAATTAATATTGTTGGTACTTTTCAACCTTTCCCACCATTCTCTCTTGATTTTGTTTGTATTTTCATTTTTGTTTCCTGGCTTGTAAGACTAACTATGTTTCTCACAATCTTGATGAGAAGTCTTTCTTCTAGATGTCAAATGACTGCTTCAATTGCAATAGCTCACGATCAAAATACAGGTTGGCATCTGCATTTCCTGACTTCACTTCCACCAAGAAGTTTGTATCATCAGCAAACACCTGAGTGTGTTGTTTGAACTCGTTAGTCAAGTGACGGATTACATTCAAGTCTATGCACATGTCCCTGCCTATAAGGCATGGGATGGATTGGGCACCATTCTTTTCATGGGCTTGTAGTCTAGCATGGTTGTTTCTACTGCTATCAAAACTTCGATCTATTGATGCATCAGTTCTCCTCTCCACATCCTCAATAGCCAAGCTCTATTTTCTCATACAGATGATGGATTATAAGGATCTTATGTGTTTCTGCCAAACCTCTTCCATTGACCTCATCTTCTGCTCATATTCAGGCCATCGGCTCTCATACTGAAGCAGCCATTGATGGAGCATGTCATTCTTCTTTTCCTTTTTTATAGACAGTAGTATCAAGAAACTATTGTTCATACAATGTCCTTGCAAGATTCTAAATAGCAGAAGCAGAATAGTGAACTCCACAAGTGAAGTGAACATGAGTACAAACATTGATGTGATAGAAGGAGTGCCTTGTTTGTCACAAAATGAAGCAGATGAAGCAAATTTAAATCCTAAGTTAGGGTTGCCTTAGGATCGTTGGACAGTATGAGCATGTTCAACATAATAACATCCTTTAAATATCCATTGACAAGCCAACGTTTGATCGTTGATAAACAAGGTAAATATTAGTAGTTGCATCATCTGTATGCCACACTCATGGCAATTTGTCGTTAGATATAACATGATTGTATGACTATGGATGCTTTAAAAATATCTTAGTAGTTTCTCTAACCAATTATGCACTTCCATTGTCTATGCAAAATAATAGCAGCTCTATGTCTTTCTACCAAGATAGAGTAAGTTTTTCTAATCTTCTCAACCCTAATAAGTGAAATGAAAAGGCCTTTGGAATCATGAACTAAAAACATGATCAAAATTAATAGAAATATAGAAAGAGTAATGGAAATACATGACTGTAATGTAGTAATTTCTTTCTTATAATTCTTCACATACAACAAGAGAAAAACTTCTTCTATAGGGAAACTATCATGATGATGGACAACTTAGAAGGCGGTGAACTACTAAATACAATAACAACAAACAAGAAAAGAAAAGTAGATGATCCCAAGCATAAGTTGATCGATATACAACTATCAATTTCTCTCATATTCTCCATTGAAGTAGGGTCATTCAATGAAGAACCACTTGAAAATAGGCTTGTCTACAATTGACCTATCATGATTACATCAAATGGTCATTCTGCAAATTGTTCTCACGTAATAGTCCAAACCATTCAATGGGGTGCATCCCTTATTATCACCCACTTCAAGACCATTGCCACTTTTTACATAGATTTCCTCATGAGCTCATCAGTCTATCTCTATTCACTACTCTTTAGCCAGCATACCCATCCAAATTGTCTATTAACATCAAGCCCATGAGCCCATCTGTAAGGGATCTTCCTACAAATTTTGGTGTAGTGAAAACAACGATTCCTATGGGTTTATGTTGAACTTGTCTCAATTGAAATCGAATGAAAAAAATCAAAAATCGATTAAAACATATTCGAATATACCTGATAGGGATTCATCCAATCACTTGAAGAATAAGAAGAAGAACTTATGAAGCTCTTCAAAGTGTTCAAATGCCTAGTTTCCAGTAGTATCCACATGAACTTCATCTACGGTAGGTTCTCCCTTTGCATTGGCCTTGAGAACTCTTCCCAAACGAAGCTCCATTAGCCATGGATGCCTTCTACAGAGAGGAGAAGCTAGAGACGAGGCTGAGGAAGTGGCTTTCACTCTTGGCTTCATTAGGTTTGGCTAAAACTATTGGTATTTACAAGGAATTTAAAATTTTATATAGAAACCTAAAAGCCAATCATATATAATATGATTCTATATTTCTAGAAATATCTCATTTGATTAATTAGGTAAATCTTCATTACTAACTCTTATTAGATGCGTACATCATAATAAAGTCCTTTATCACATACAATGATAATTAAATCATGATGAGATCATGATAATGGGATTGATCATTTAAAGGTATGTGATCTAAATGCTCCTAATTATAGGATCCTTGAGATGGAACATCAAAGATCTAGATAGAATAGTGTGTGTGATGTCTTCTCATGTGTTGATGATGACCAATCTCATTGGTCATTAGTGTGGAGATATTGAGATACACATATAAGTGCTCATTAGTTAAATAAGTTCACTGAATTGGCCAAATTAGAAATCTTAAATGGTATCTTACCAAACTATCAATCAAGATTTTTTATTATCATGGTTGCATGGTTGGATCTTTGACCTGAGTCGCCAAAGATGCCTTGTTAGGTGAAACTTGTGATTTGATCATTGACTTATGATTCACCGTTTAGATGGTCTAGTATAATGATGGATCGGGTATAAGGAAAACCCGATAGAGGTAATTAAGTGGACAATAAGGGATCGTCCACTCTAGATAAGTGAGAGTAAATGTCCTATGAGATAGTAGGATAGTACTTTAAATTCTTGGCTAGGGTAGAGAAGATAATTAGAAAAAGAGTTTTTCAATTGATCTGATTTCAAATATAGGATCCTATAAAGTCGATATAACAATGAGTTGACAATCAATGGCATACTTCTTTATAACCGAGACATTGAATGGGTGAGGGTTTATATCTATGTAGTAACTAATGATGGAAATGCTCAATAGAGATAAGATAATCCCCATAGCCATTTGGGATCATGGGATGTGGCTTTTACCCTTTCTTGATCGGTAGGCCGATTAATTTGTTATCAGATAATATATTTAATTAAGTTAAATAGAATTGCTCTATTTTAATTAGGCCTAAACCAAATAGGCTATTGGACTTAGTGGGTCATGCACATAAGGACTTATCCAAAGTATAGGGGAAAGGGCATAATTTATGGGAAATTTAAGTTTCTAAGAAAAAAATTAAATTCTCTATAAAAACTAATAGTTTCAGCTAAACTCTATCAAGCCAAGGGTGAAAATAACATCCTCATCCTTCTCCCTACCTCTTTCTCTCTCTAGAAGGCATCCATGGGCGATGGCGCTCCGTTCTGTAAGAGTTCTTGGGGTTGGCACGAAAAGAGAACTTGTTGTGGATGAAGTTCGTGCGGATACCACTGAAGACTAGACACTAGAATGGTTTGTAGAGCTTTAGAAGCTCATCTTCTTCCTATTTATGAGATTATATGAATCTCTATCAGGTATATTCGAACGAACTCATTTTGATTAGTTTTAGTTTTCATTGTTCAGTTCCAACTGAGATAAGTTCTAAATGAAACTATAGGAATCATCCCTTTCGCTGCACCAAATTTTTTAGAATGATTCCTTACAGTTTTTTGATACAGTGAGAGGTTATTCTATTTCAGATTAAATAGGTGCTCCTACAAGAACCTAATAAAACCAAGGGCCCGACCCTAAATTAATTGACATTCCTTGTTTACTCACTCAACTTCTCTTAAGCCCTTCATGATTGTTTACACTAAATAGTTCAGGTTGCTAACCAGTGATGAGTTCACAGTCAAAACCTTAAGGTCCCCACCACATGAGGGATGGTTTTATTTTACCTTCTCTTTGCTCATGACACATTTATTTACCCCAATTTGTCTTGGGAATGGTTTGATAGAACAAGACAACAATCTTGTGAGCTTGGTGGCATCTGCCTTTCCCAACTAAGTCTTTATGCACATGTCTAAATATACACCTTCATGTCACCCTTTCACTTCACCACCATTTCATTCTGCTACGCCTCTTTACACTCACTTCCGCTCCACTCTACAGTCTACATCACTCCCTTGGAAAAGTCAATGTTAAGGCAAGACAAGTTGAAGACATGCTAAATTGGTCTAATTATTTTATAAGTGAACCTTTGATAATATACTTTAGAAAATCCATTATCAATAACTGGAGGCCAAATAGGGAATGACCCTTATAGGCGCCCATTGACTAGAAGTAAGCAACGACCATGCCAACACCAATGTCTTCTTATATAATGCTTCTTGATTAGTAGGAATCTGAGTAAGTTTAGAAATCTCATACGTGGGGGAAGCTGCTACATTAATATGGCATTTAGTTAAACGTGCCTTGACAATCTAGACACATCTAATTGAAAAAAAGGATTTTGAATTTCATGATTTGGATCCCACTCAGTTTTAGCAATGCTTAATTAGTTATTTGATTAAAAATGTCTAGACACAACATGTTTCTAAATAGAAGTAGGTTTTACCATCCATAAGCCCATGCATGATTTGGACACCTCCTTGGTGTCTGCACTACCAGATGCGTTCATTGTGCATTAAGTAGCATATTGAAAGCTTTGGTAGATTTCTTTCCATTTGCCTCATTACTGTAATATTCAAAGGTCTCTCTATAAAATGAGGTGTTCTATGAATGTACAAAGGTTACAACTCTCTAATCCTAAGCCAAAGAGAGTGTGCCAATTGCACATTTGAAAAATCTTTTTCATGCTTGTTACAGTCCCTAATGGAGGCATCCAATGTCAAGGTGCTTCTAAGAGAGGTATTCCAATTGTTGGCCGTTCCTACAATAAGGGGGTTCTCAACGTCATTTGCACTTTGTTATTTTCACCATTCTATTATGTTTATTTGCATCTTAGTGTTATTTTGGAGCCAAATTTTTCCATTTAGCTCGCTCAATTCAGATTTGAGCAATGCCAAAGTTGGTCTGAAAATTTGACCCAGCTTCGGTAAAACAAAAGGCCAGATGGTACAAAAAAGTTTTGGAAATACTCAACATGACTTGATAGGCTCAAAATGGCCAAAATGTGAGTTCATTGCATAGCCCTAGCCGAGAGCTTCGCAACGGTGACCAAAACATAGAAAATAGACACTGGAAGGCCGAAATGACCATTTTTCCCCCGACACTTCAGGACAAGTTAGAACTCTATCAATAAGCTCCAACTTGATGACATTGTCACGCTCAAAACAAATTGAAAATCTGACCACCGGTTGGAAAGTTATTTAGGAAATATCAAATCTGGGCAAAATCTGTGTCAAATCACATTAGGGACATGATGGTCCAAATAATTTTAAAATCAGCCTACAAGCAAGAACTGTCAATTTCTTGGTCCATGACTTTAGTCTCAGGAATAATGATGTATTAGAATTAAAATTCGACCAACAAAATAATTTAATTGCACTCAATTAGAATTTATTGCATTATTGACTACCGAGATCACGTCGATCGGAGAAATTGGTAAAATCAAAAATCTGATTCAATTCAAGACATCTTGATCACACATCTTGATGAAGCATAAGATATTTTGACTAGAATTAACAACATCCATTGGATTGGGAGCATGTTGATGAGATTCTGGAGATGGGCTGCCACCTTTCATCTCTCCTCAACTAATCTATGTGCCAAATCCTCTCTCCTCACCAGGCTTGTGCACACACTGCCATGCCTACACTCCATTCCTAGTTGGAATTCCTTCATGTATAGACTTCTTTGTGAGATAGGACCTCACCTTCTCATCCTATGTCTAGTTTATCCTTAGGTCCCCATCACCTTATCTTCCATCCATCTTATCCTCTGGACTCCCCGACTAATAGGAGACTGAGTAAGATGAATTAGGTGTGCCGTCTTCTCTTCCTCACCCTCACCTTGTGCACACCCTCACATAAAAATCAGGTCCGGGTGTGCCAACTCCTTCATACATGCACACATCAAATAGGTGAGACTTTCCCTTGCATAGAAATCCTTCTAGAGAAGACCTCTTCTTACACTAGGACTCTCCCCACCTGGCCTTACCCTTACCCTTATTTTCCTTAGCCTTATCATCACCTAGAAATCATATAGGCTAGCATCTATATAAACCCATGCTCTTTGGCACACCAACCCTTCCCCCAGTTGTAGGCATGCCAACTCCAGCTCTCCCTCTTCTCTCTTTGGCATGCCAACTTCAACAGCAGCAACATCCTTTCTCACCTATAGAAGAAGGAGAAGAAGGGTGCTAATCTCTAGTAGCCATCTTCCTGTAGCACCTACACCAAGTGGTGAAGAAGAAGGAGGAGGAGAAGACCATCTACGGCCTTCATCTCACCAACAATAGCAGCAGCAGGAGCCTTGCTCCTTTTCCCTGTGTGGCCAGCCATCTCTAGCACCACCTGTAACACAAGGAGAAAAGAAAAGGTAAGTAAAAGTATTACTATGTAGCCTTTCAATTTTCTCTCCTTCTCCGCTTCTTTCTCCTTCCTTTGGCTTCCCTTTTGGCCATTCAAGAGACCCCATTTTAGCCATCAGCCAGCCCATGTTCGACCCCTCCCTCTTCTGGTCTCATAAGCCATTAGAAATCAGCACATTGGACACCCCTTTTGGCCAACTTGACCAGGCCCTTAAACATAGGCAATAAGGCCCCCTTGTTGTCTCTTGCACACAGCCCCTAGATGGCCTACAAATCGCCCCTTGGGCGCCCCATTTGGCCTCTACAAAAATAGCTCTTTCTATCCTTTTAAATGAGCCCTCTGAGCACCTTAATCAGGCCACCTAAGTACCCCCCCAAACCTATCCACAATCAGGCTTCCTGTGTGCCCCATGTTCAGACTTTTTGAGCACCTCAATCAAGCCCCTTAAGTGCCCTTAAACCTATCCACAATTAGGCTTCCTATGTGCCTTGACATGTTCCCTAAACAAGCTCCCTGTATGCCTTTAAACATACCCTTAACCAGGTCCCCTAAATAGTTTGTTGTCCAGCTCCATGTTGGCCATCAAAATAGCCCCCTTGTTGTCCCAATTCAGTCCTAATCTGTCCCAAAATATGCCCCTGTGCAGTCTTCTTCAAAGCCCCTTTCAAATAGCATCAAAACAGACCCTTGACATTCCCTTTGAGGTCCCCTTACCCCACTTTTGTAACAAGAAGAAAACTTCAAAACAAGTGCTAGATTTGGTGTAAAAACAAGTGTTGGATTTGGTGCAAAATAGGTGCTTGATTGTCATTCAAAACAGGTGCTAAATTGAAGGTGAAACAAGTTACAAAGCAGGTCTTGCTAGCTCTTGAAGTGCAAAAAATAGGCCTTGCTGGCCCCATGAAGACCAAGATAGGCCTATTTGGCCCAAGGACTTAAAGACCAGTCCATTATGTTGATGAGACATAAATTGGCCCATTGGGCATTGGGCAACATGACTAAGTTTGGAGAATTAGTTCACAACTAAAAGCTACCCTAGACACTTCAAAATTGAACATAAAATTGACTAAGTCTGGGGTGTAAGTGCACAACTGGACACTGCTTTATGTTTACACTAAAAAATGACCAAGTCATAGAAGTAAGCCCACAACTGGGCTTTGCCTTAGGCTTCAATCTTAAAAAAAAACTAAGTATGGGGAGTTTTTCTACCACTAGGCACTACCTCAAGCTTCATACCTAAGAAAATTAAGTCTGAGAAGTTATTCCATCGTCACTGAATGCTGCCTCAGATTTGGATAAAAATAAAACTAAAGAGTTAGTCCACAATTGGACACTCCACTGGGCAGTTAGTCCATACACACTTCTGGTACACTGACCTTGGTGTGAATATGGGACATGCTTCCTATGCGGATGGACCCTTCCCACTATGTGAAAAAGTAAAAAAGATTTAACCATATAGGATAGGTAATTTCAACACTGATCAGAAAACAAGGTGGCATACTGCCAAATTTTTCCTGATCCCGTGAGAATTTACACCATGGGAAGAAATCTCCACTTTGACAGGTCGAACACTTAGACATTTCTAGACATGGCATAAGAACTTTCTAGGACTATGTACTCAGACATGGACAAATTCAATGAACATTTCAAGTGCCTAGTTGATTGCATGTGATCGGGCATCGATGCTAGCCCGATGAACTAGATGGGATGTGTAACCAAACACTTACTCAAATCTGAATACACTTAACCAAATTTGAAGGCAGACTTAATCAAATATTAACATAAAACTAAGTCTAAAAACACTTAGCCTAATATGAAGAACATACTTAATCAAATTTGGACACCTAAATCAAAATACTTAACCTAAGTGAAAGTTAACATCTGAAAGAAGACAAATAAAACATGTCGAAAACACTTCAAAACACTTGAAGTTTTCTCAAGATATGAGAAATCGAATCCTTAACAATTTGAACTTAAACTTAACCAAGTTGAGTTGAAGCTCAAAACACTTAAAATATATTGAACACATTCAAATTAGAATCAAAAAACTAACCAACATGAAAAAAGCTTAGCACATGTCAACTAAATTTAAGTAGATTAGATTACTTATCACGCTTAAGGTTCATCAACACTTAAACAATTTCATCATAAATAATGATCGAAACCAATTCAAAATTTAACTAAGTCAAAAAAGTAAAGTAATTTAACTTGAACACAAAACCGAACAAAAGTCAACATTAACATTCAAAGTTGAAGTCAATAAACCAACTCCAAACAAACCAAACTTTCAACAACTTCAAACAAAACTTAATCAAACTTGTTTGTATCTCATCGGGACCGAAGGGCTAGAGCCCTTTGTCTTCTTTACATAATGTGGATGTGCACATTTTCAACAAATATGTTGTTATGGCAGTTAATCAAGGATATTTGAGTAGTTGCTCGATGTGTATAAACATCAGATATTCGCACCATCTGATAGATAAGGATCAAAACAAATATTTTCACAGAACTCGAATCTCGATTCTATAATTTTATAATATCACCCAGACTATCTAGTTCATTTATAGGTTATCACCTATGTTGTTAGAAAAATCGGATGTCAATATTTCATAAAAAATAATCTCTTTTCAAACAAACTATTTTTTTAAAAAAATATTTATTGAGGTTCCCACATCTTACTATAGCAAATTCATTAACATCCTTTTGTTCTTGTAGTCATAGCCTTACATTCAAAATACCTATAAAAATAGTTAGGATCTAGCCCTCACCTAGTTTGTCTCAAATAATGTGTTTATCTCATCTTCAGACATTATATGGCATTATCAATTATAATTGTGCATTACGTCTCCTCATAGACTTATATTATGAAGATTGAAATGCCCTGGATCGAGCCACTTTAAGATTAAAGCATTTGGAGCCCAACCACTTCCAAACATTAGAGAGCTCTTAAAACTCCTCGTTCTCGGTTGGCTGAAGAAGAGGAAGTTAAAACTCACAACACATCTCCATTGCATGCATATAGGTCAGTACATCCCATTCTTTAATTTACATCTGGAGCCCACACCTCCTGGCGACTGTAGATACGCGAATTCGGCCCGATTACAGAAAGTGCAATCTCATTTCTATAGTTAACACTTGTTTTCTCCTGATCAGAGAGGTCGATTTAACATAAAAATGACCAAATTTCAGGAAATATGGAAGCGTCCCGACGTCGCGACGCCTGGCGTCGCAACGTCAGAGCGCCTGGCATTTCCCGCCTTTTCACCCTTTTGACCGGCCGGGCGACCACCGTACCCAGAGGTGTACAAAAGTACAAGCGCTCCTCTGCCGGAGCGCCTGCAATCCCGCACGTGACAGCCGGCTTTTCAGACGGTCAGCGATGCGTTGTCGAAATCGTACCGAGGGTCCAGGCGCTCCGCCTTCGGAGCACCTGGATTCCCGCCTGACAACTGTCACCGCAGGCTCCGCATGCGCCGAATTTGCAGTCTGACAGCCGAGGGTCCAGGCGCTCCGACGTCGGAGCACCTGGATTCACGCCTGACAACTGTCACCGCAGGCTCCGCATGCGCCGTTTGCAGTCTGACAGCCGTAGGTCGTAGGTGCTCCCCTGTCAGAGCGCCAGGATTTCCGCTGACAACCGCCGCCTGACACGCAGGGTGGTAGGTGGCGACAGGTATGGTCGGACGTGCTGGTCCGCCGACTTGTCGGCGGATTTTCAGGCGCTCCCATACCGCGACGCCAGGTGTCCTCAGGGCGGAGCGCTAGGGTCACTTTTGCGCACGTATAAAAGGAGACCCTTCTCCCACATTTAAAGGGTTCCAAAAAAAAGAGAGAGGTTCCAAGGTTCCAAAAATAAGAGAGAGGTTCCAAAAAAAAGAGAGAGGTTCCAAGCTTCCAAAAAGAGAGAGGTTCAAAAAAAAAAGAGAGAGGTTCCAAAAAAAAAAGAGAGAGGTTCCAAGCTTCCAAAAAGAGAGAGGTTCCAAAAAAAGAGAGAGGTTCCAAGCTTCCAAAAAGAGAGAGATTCCAAGGAGAGGTTCCAAAAAAAAAAAAAGAGGGGAGAGGTTCCAAGCTCCCAAGAGAGAGAATTTAAGGAGCAGAGAGAGGGATTCCCAGAGCCTTAACTCCCCAAGAGCTTTCTTGAGCCTTCCAACATCCCCCCACCACCTTCCAAGCCCCCATCTCACTCCCAAGCCTCTCCATCCTCCATTACACCCCTTCCACTCCGCTCATTCAATACCACTCAAAAACCATTCAAGACCCCTGCCACCATACCATTGAAGGCCATTACAAAGAGTACCAAGAAACCTCCAAAACCAACTAGGAATCCGATCCCTCGTCATTGGAACCGGGAGAAGATTGCATTGAAGACTGCCGCAGAAGGACTGGAGCGCTCCCCCGACGCGACGCCAGGCGACCTGTCGTCGGAGCGCCTGCAATTTCCAGAAGCCAGAAGCACCGGGCTTCTCTACGATCTTCTTCCTTACCTTACTCTCTCCTTTATTGTTCATTTGGGTTTCATTATGCATGTTGCATTAGTATAGCATAACGCATCTTATTCTTAGGTCATTTAGATCTTCCCTTAAGAAGGGGTTAGGAGTTAGTCCTAATCCGGTTCGTTCAACCCCTTTTGTCATTGCTCTTCTTTCTTACGAATAGTTCGTGTTCCATCTTTAGTTCTAATCGTTGTGCTTTCATTCATACTTTCTTTTCAGGCAAGCGAGTTTCTCCAAGGCTCTTCTTCCCCGGCCGGCCGAGGAAGGAGAAGATAGAACCCCCGCAATCTCCCAGCTTATCGAGGTAACCGGTCACTCTCACTTCCTTTACTAGTTCATTTCTTTTATTTCTATCATCGGAGCCTCTCTGGCTCCTGGCGACCACACCATCCCTTCCTCTTTCGGTTTATAGGTTAAGTTAGTGTTGAAAATGCCACCAGCTATCTGATCTTCTTTCCCCTCGATTCTCCTCACGACCCGGACCGGTCCTTCGATGCCCAAGTGACATCAAGGGTTGAGTAGTCCGGGGATCAAGGTGAGTGCGGAGAAGGAAAGAAGGAAGAGAAGCAGGCAATAGAATGGTCCGTCGGAATCATCCACGACCGTGTCTATGGTGTGATTAACACGAACCCACCCTATCAAGACCGTAAGAAAGGAAACACACACACACACACGCGCGAGGACATATCTCTCCCTCCTCCACACTCCACACTCTTTCCCGGCGTCCACAGCGACAACTCTCATACATCACCTGTCTATTCAAAATTGTATGTTCTCCCCAACCCCTTCTTCTCTTCCCTCTATCTTTCTACATGACCTAAATTAGTCCTCCAGCACTTGAGTGATCCCAAGGGTTGCCCTCCCCCTAAGCTAGAAAGAACCACGCTCACAAGTAGCTACACACTCTTTAAATCTAATCCTTCATCACTCATCTTTGTTTTCTTTGTACATTGCTAGAAAGTGCACCTTATTTTGAATATACTTAAGGCTTTGAGCTCTTCTTCCTCAGTCGACCGAAGATGGAGAAAATGGAACCCATATCAATCTCTCACAAATAATAGTTAGTCTTTTATTTATTCACATTCAAAACTTGTACATTCCAAGCAACCACCTCACCACCCCAGACGCTGCACCATTTTTGCTCCATCCACACCAAGGGCAGTGGATTTTTTAGTTTGTCCGGAGTAACTAATGTTCTAGAATACTACTATTTTGTCCCTATGCGGCATTACCTAGATGCATGGGAGTTACCTTAGCTATATAATTATCAAATATTGTATGTTGAACTTGGAATAAGCAGCTTTTCTTAAAAGTGATAAGAATATTTGCATTGAACATTTAGGTTTAGTTCATAGTATCTAAATAAATCAATAATCAAGTGAAATAACCAAGTGAAATGTAAAAGGAAAATTAAGTTGCATTACAATGCATTAGTTTTTTTATATTTGTCATTAGTTGTATTGTTTATTTTATTTTACTATTAATTATTGTGACATTCTTTTTAAGCAAGTTAAATATTATTTTTTATAATAATTACTTAATGTCTTATATTGCAAATATGAATTATGCATGTCATATTATGTTTATTCGGTGGTGAGTGATGTGACACTCACTAAGCGCACTTTCTTGATGACTCATACTAATTTGGTAGAAAATTTTTACGAAAAAAGATTTTCAAGGTGTAGTTGACCTAAATTTGTGGAGGTTCGAGCTAAGGAGAAGATTGTATAGTATGGAGCTTTACCATCCATCTAGTCATTTAGGCGTCATTTGGTATCGGGATAAAATTAATGGGGATAAGGATAAACCAATCCTCGTGATTAACCTTATCTTCGTTACGTTTGGTTTAATTTAGGATAAGTTTAAGGATAATCCTATTCTATGTTTGTTTGGTATGATAACAATAAATTTGAGGATAACTTTAAATTTTTATATTTTTATCTTTATTTTTTATATTATCTTATTTTTTATGTTATCTTATGCAGTCCGCACGGGCGTAGCCGGCCACGCTACGGCGAGAGGTCTGTCTAGAAGGAGAGCGGATCACCTCAGTTCCCGGGTGGAGGGAGCTCCCGCAGTCCTCAATGGCGTGAGGACACCTGGTGTCGCGGAAAACGAAGCGTCAGTGCGCTTTAAATAGGGCGTAAAGTAGATATGACGTCGCTCGGTAGTGGGTAAATAGAGGGTCGGTAGTGGGTCTTTGAAGCCTCGGTAGCTCGGTAGTGGGTAAATAGAGGGTCGGTAGTGGGTCTCAAGGCTCGGTAGTGGGTTAATAGAAACTCGGTAGTGGGTCTTTGAAGCCTCGGTAGCTCGGTAGTGGGTAAATAGAGGCTCGGTAGTGGGTCTTTGAAGCCTTGGTAACTCGGTAGTGGGTAAATAGAGGCTCGGTAGTGGGTCTTTGGAGCCTCGGTAGCTCGGTAGTACCCTCTATTAATCCACTACCGAGCCTAGTTTAACTTGCTACCGAGTCTTTAAAGACTCGCTACCGAGACCTGTTACACTTGCTACCGAGCTTTGAGGATCCACTACCGACCGTCTATCAACTCGCTACCGAGTTACTGAGGGTCTAAAGACCCACTACTGAGCTACCGAGGCTTCAAAGACCCACTACCGAGTCTCTATTAACCCACTACCGAGCCTTGAGAATCCACTACTGTCACGACCCGGATTTTTAACATGCACAGCGGAAGATAATCCGGCGACGCAACGGGAAAGGATATCGGTCTGGAACCAAATAAGACTAAAATCTCAATACAAATAAATAATTCCGAACTTTACAACATAATATCACCATAAACAAACACCTATCTAAACAAATTAAATACCAACATTGAATGAGAAATCCACTAGCTCCTCGAATTCCAAAATACCACTACGCTTCTGCTGCGCTAAACCTGCACTCCTGAAAATATTAACAACGGAAGGGGTGAGTCACAACAGACCCAGTAGGACTTACACCCGAACTACCCCATTATAATAATGATTCTAGTGGTATGATAGAATAATAAGCCTAAAAATCAGATTTAATACATAGCTCTTAACTAATTATATATCTTTAATTAATTGATTACAAGATCATTCTATTACCCCATATGATGACATGACTCCAAATGCATTAGACCAACATAACCTACACATTAAACCACTCTAGGTATGCCCAGAACACATAGACCTGACATAAAACCAATGACACATCTATAACATACCATCTATGCCAATCTACACAACTAGACACCTGTCTGAGTAAATACCATGCTCCATCTGATAAAATGTAGTCACATCACAAAACTAGCACCAGATTTACCATATAGTAGGAAGTAACATATAGTAACTAAATCCCATAGTACCCCTAGGCAGGGGAGTACTTAGGATAAACCGCGGTATCTGGGATCGAAGGATGCTCCAGATTCAACTAATCTCCGCTGCCCACGGGACACTAATTTAGTCTGGTGAAGTACATTTCCATCACAATGCAGCTCACTGCACTAACCACATTCCACACCATGCAAGCATATAATTAACTCAGACAGTAAAACAGGAACATTTAATTGGCAATCAAACATGAAATACATAGATGAACACCCATGGTTCTATGCACCACATATTTGCATACCATACCACAATCTAATATGAACTAATGCATATACATGGGATCATGCAATTTACAACCTAAACATGACAATTACATGCTTAAACAGAACCATCTATCTAATAAAAGAAAATAAACTAAATTCTAACCACATTATGCCTAAACTTTACAACGGCTTTTTATCAAATCGGAATATACATGATTAAGGTTATCGTGATGCAAAACATACTAAACTAGCTAGATTAAACATATACAACCTATCATGATGACCAGCATACTTGAATAACCGAATTAATCTAAGCATGCACGATCTAGACAAATTAATCTAACCTTAACTAAATATGCTAATAAATCCAAAACAGCCCATTAACTACAATATTCTAATCCTGGTGATCTAAACATGATTATTACGATTTAATCAAAATATTAGAGTGCTAAGGATAGCCGAGACGCCTACCTTAACGGCGACGGAGAACGGCACACGGAATTCCAACGGAATCGATCCGGGTGACGAGACTGCCGCGGTTGCGTCGGCGACGAAAAATCGAGCCGGGTAGGTGTTCTTAAAATCTGCCGGAGGAAGAAGAATATTGAACTAGGGAATTTAATAGAAGATGATAGGAGAGAGGAGAGAGGATGAGAGAGAATGAGAGAGAGAGAGATCGACCGGCTGAGGGGGGGGCGGGTTGGCGCACCTGTGGCCCACGGGGGTGCACGCGCGGGCTACGCGCGGAGGGTGGCGCACGGGTGGCGCAGCGGGGGCTGGCCGGCGGCGAGCGGGAAGCCGGCGGAGGCGGCGGCGGAGGGCGTAGACGCGGGTGGCGCAGGCGGCGACGGCGGAGGGTGCAGGTGGCGTCGCCGGCGACCGGGTGGCAGAAGGTGGCCGGCATGGGCGGTCGCGGTCGTGGGACGGTGGCACTTCGGCGGCTGACGGTGGCTTCGCGACGGCGGGAGGCAGGGAGACGGCGGACGATCGGGCGAGCGGCGGCGTCGCTGGGGCTGCTCACGGCGGACGGCGACGGCGGAGAGAGCGCCGGCGGCGGCGGCGGGCCGGGTGTGGCCGGCGACGGCGGAGGTGGCTGGCGACGGTGGTTCGCGCGGCCCGGTGGCGGGGCTGGCGCGCGCGGGGGCGGAGGGAGAGCGGGCGGCGGCGACGGGCGGCGCGGGGAAGGTGGCGGTGACGTCGCGGACGGCGGCGGCTGGGCGTAAGGCGCTGGGCATCACCGAGGGTGGCGGCGGCGACCGGTGGTTCGCGCGGTGGTGGGCAGGCGGCGCTGGTGCAGGTAGACGGTGATGGCGACCGGGTTGTAGCGGTGTCCGCGGGCGGCGCTGGAGAGCTCGCGAGGGGGGGGGTCCGGATGGCGCGGAGAGGGGGGGCTGGCCGGCGGTGGTCGCTCGCGGTGCGCGGGAGGCCGGCGGCGGCGTCGGCCGGACGCGCGCGGCGGCACCCGCGGAACGTAACCGCGGAAGGGGGGGTGTCGCGGGCCGTTGCACGCGCGGAGGAGAAGAAGAAGAAGAAGGAGAAGAAGAAGGGCGGAGGACGGGGCTGCTGCGCGCGCTCGCGGCAGAGAAGGAGAAGAGGGAGGGTGAAGTACGCGGCTGCGAAGAATATATAGAGGGGGGGAGGATTCCGTAACCAAGAGGGAGAAGAGAGGAGAGTCCGAGAGGGAGAGTCCGGTGGGAGGGGGAGCAAAATCCGGCAAGCGGCGGCCGAAGGAGGGGGAGGAAGGGAATAAAATAAGATTAAATATTAACTAAATTTTTTTTTTTTAAAAATACGGGGTATTACAACTACCGACCGCTTATCAACTCGCTACCGAGCTACCGAGACTTCAAAGACCCACTACCGACCCTCTGTTTACCCACTACCGAGCGACGTCATATCTACTTTATGCCATGTTTAAAGCACACTGACGCTTCGTTTTCCGTGACACCAGGTGTCCTCACGCCATTGAGGACTGCGGGAGCTCCCTCCACCTGGGAACTGACTTGATCCGCTCTCGTCTAGAAGGGGGTCCGCGTGAGGAGGAAGCCGCAAGAGGGGGACCGTCCGGTGGAGGTTGTCGCGCTCACAAGGTGGAGGCCGCGCGAGGAGGAGGACGGCGTGGGTTTGTCCGCAAGGGGAGTCCTCGCGTGTGCCAGCGTCTGTCTGGAAGAAGAGTCTGCATGAGGAAGGTTGCCGCAGGAGCATCGGGAGCGATTTTTCACTCTGAGAAGGCGAAAATTTCTCCTTCTAACTTCCACCTCCCGAAACAAGTGGAAGCGATCTCAACATTTTTGCCAAACGGACCTATAAAATTGGGAAGCCTTCCCACGGGAGTAGAAGGTAAAATAAAGTGCTTCTAAGATATTCCCAAACGGACCCTTAGTCTCGGAGCACCATACCCCATCTCTTTCTCTTTACTCAGGAAGAGGAGGGTGAGTGAGCTGATGCTGTCCACACTCTAGTTCCAGCCTCATCTTCTAATTTCTTTCCCTCTTCTTCGCTATTTTCTTCGTTTACTGGGCTTGCTTGGCGAGAAATCAGCTTGCGACGCGCAAAGGTCTTTGTGTGTTGTCGCAGGTAAAGTCGTCAGAAGCAGCAGCAGCACATCTTTTCCCTTCTGCAACGGCAAGATTTTACCCTAGCTGCTCCGATAATCGTGTGTACTGGAACGGCCGGGCCTTCTCTGAGGTCGGGGGAGGCTTTTCCGGCAAACGGCCACGCGCCACGGGCACATGGATTTCGACGACAACGAAGATCAAGAAGAGGCGAGCTACGAGTCGCCGTCGGGGAATAATACGTCGAGAGGAGCTGATCAGAGCGGCCGTCCCGCCGATGCCGGGACGGCGGCGGCGGGAGCTGCCGTGACCGGCAGTAGCTGGAAGACCGCTGGAGGAAACGAGGGGAGGTACCGAGAATGCCTGAAAAACCATGCCGTGAGCATAGGGGGGCACGCCGTGGACGGATGCGGAGAGTTCATCGCTGCGGGAGAGGAGGGCACGCCGGACGCCCTCAAGTGCGCTGCCTGCAACTGTCACCGCAACTTCCACCGCAAGGAGGTGGAGGGCGGCGGCGCATTTGGAGGGATGATGGGGGCGGAAACGCCTGGGGCGTTCTACCATCATTTCTCTCCCTATTACCGCATCCCAGCGGGATACTTGCAGCACCACCCCCACGCGTCGGCACCGCACTTCCGGCCGTCGCCCCCGCCGCTGGCGCTACCCTCGACCTCCGGCGGGGGAGGCGCGCACAGCCGGGAAGAGCAGGAGGACATGTCTAGGCCTTCGTTGGCGGGCGGTGGCGCAGGCACGGCTTCGGGTTCCAGAGATCAGGGGAAGAAGCGCTTCCGCACCAAGTTTACGCAGGAGCAGAGGGACAAGATGCTGGCCTTCGCCGAGAAGCTGGGATGGAGGATCAAGAAGACCGACGAGCCCTCGGTGCAGCAGTTCTGCGCCGAGACCGGCGTCAAGCGCCACGTCCTCAAGGTGTGGATGCACAACAACAAGCACACCCTGGGTAAGAAACCCTAGCTACTCCGCCAGCCCTGGGCAGCCACATGCCCATGATCTAGGGTTTTTAGTTGAATTCCATCGATCTCCTTGCTGCATGGTACTGATGTTCTCCACTCTTCGTTGCGTTTACTTCTAATGCGAAGGTTAATTGCTAGCAGTTAGTTGATCTCGGATGATCTTCTGTGCCAATTTATTTAAATAAGGGGCCCAAATTTGATTATTTCTCCTAGAGAGAAAGAGAGTAGATCACCTCACACCATCTGCAACCAAGAGCGGTCAAAGGATTCTCATTCCCCATTTAGTAACATAGTAACAGTGTTGTTATTATGTTACTAAGAGATGTATATGAAGTCTTAGTGGTGCATATAACTACTAAATGATAATATAATTACCCTTTTTTTATTTTTCGTTATTAATCATTGTAATATTTTATCAATCCATTGTAACATTTACTAAGTTGTTAATAAATATATTACATAAATTATTAAGTAAAAAATAAAAGTTGTATTTAATAATATAATGTAACTCTCGTAACATAGTAACAATAGTGTTGTTACGTTACTAGGCGGTGAGAGGAGGATCGTGACAGCCTTGCCATGGGAGTCCTCTCCATTGGGGGACTGACTCAGGTGATCATTGCGGCGCATGTTCAACTTGCAGTTCAATGTTCAAAGAGTTCGTCTCTATGCGGCTGACGTCGTCTCTCCAGCAGGAACCATCACAAGGGTGATGCATCCGTCGCCTGCCTTCGGAACCGAAGATTTCTCTTAACGGCTTCGTCCCCATGATACTCGTTCTTCTTCCGACCTTCTTTGCTTTCCGTCGCCATTCTGTTCGCACCGCTGCAAGTTCTCCATCCGGTGCTCTATTTCTTGGTGTCAAAATAAATATCTTATGTCTTAATTTCATTTTTACTTTTTTTTCCAGTGAACACAAACAAGCTTAGTTAACTATTTTTGAAAATAAAAATGTTGTGATAAGTAACTTAAAATTAAATATTTTATCAAATAATTTAATCATCCTAGAGATGTTATCACACATTCTGAATATCTTATAACCCGTAGGACCCATGTTGGATACAAACGGTGCCTGGTCTGCAGGGGAGGGGACTTAATGAAGCTACGGAGGGCACATGCACTATGCAACATGAAATGCGAGGTTGCGACTCAGATATGATTTAGTCAGTTTTTTAGTTGATCGACCCAGTCTCATAAATATTTTAAATTTATTATTTTATTATTATTTTTTGCTACCTCGACTTGACTCGAGTCTCGACCCCGGTCGACCCGAGTTGGTATTGGATTCAACCGACCCGATCCGACTCCGAGATCCCAACTCCGTAAATATTTTAAATTTATTTATTTATTATTATTTTTTATGACTCCGATCCGACTCAGGTCTCGACTCCGACCGACTCAGGTCGATTTTGAGCTCAATCGACTCGATCCCGACCCCGACCCAATAAATATTTTAAATTTATTTGTATTATTATTATTTTTTATGATTCCGATCCGACCCGAGTCTCGATCTTGATCGATCTAAGTCTGTTTTAGATCCAACCGACTTGATCCCGACTCTTGACCTCACCTACTTGCTATGCAGATGAGATTTTGCTTGCTGGTGGCTCTCCACCTGCTTCCTACTTCGCGGCCCCCAAATAAATGCTGCAGCCTTCTCTACCAACCGTGCCCCGCGTTTGCAGACCGCATCTACCGCCCTCACTGATGCGTGATCAGGTCGAGCCTTTCCGATTTTATTTTATTTTATTTTATTCTTTCTTGAAACGCCTTTCTGATTTCACAAGCTGCAATAAATGAACTGCCTTTCTTTGCCACCGCATCAACGTTATGAAAATCTGAATTGAATTCAATGATTTTCGAAATGTAAATCATATGTTAAATTTTATTCAAGAATAAGTTAACAATTAATATATAATTGCTAAATTTTGATATAATTTCTGTAAATTTTATTTTTATTATTTATCATTTTTATACATCAAATTTTATGATTTATTTACTTTTCTTTTAAGCATCTTTACTTGTATATTTATTTTACTTCGAAATCATGTGAACGAAAGTAGAATCAAGATCTTGGAATAGAATCTAGGCTTTGGAATATATGGTTCTCCGGTTCCCTCTACCCTTCAGCCCCCTGTCGAGATCCCTTGGCCCGGCCCTGTTCGGCTTGCTAGGGCGGGGGAGCTGCACGCGCAAGACCGGGGGGGGGGGGGGGGGGGGGGGGAAGAATGACAATAATGGAAGAGTGGGGATGGGCACGAAGCCCCCCTCTCAGGGAAAGGGACTATCGGCGGCAGGGACCCGTTGTGGGTCTCCCCTCCCCTTCCTCTCTCGTCCCCCACGCCGCAGCTTTTGGACCATCTCTGTTCTCGTCTCCCTCGTCGGCGGCAGGCGGAGGTCGGACGTCCTCACGGGCGCGCGATGTGCTGTCGGTCACCACACCCTTCGGTGCCGTGGACCGCTTGCCCCCTTTCCGATGTATATATGCCCGCTTTTCTGCAAGGGATGTACGCTGGTCCACGGATGCACGCTTTTGTTAAATTTATGTAAAAAAAGAATTTTTTTTGACAACTATTGCAATTTTATGTTTTAAATTTTTTTGATGAAATCATCTTTTCTATCTTTTTGGTACTTCATACCTTTTTACTTATATGTAGCAGCTGCTATTTTGTTTGTTATCACATCTATTCAAATATGATAATTTTATTTTTGACTGCTTTAAATTTTATTTAAATATAAAATTGTAACATAATAATATATAATAAATTTTGTGCAACCAAGAGCCCTGTTAAAAATAAATTATGAAATTGAAATTGAAATTTTTATAATTTCAGACATAATTTTTTGATAACATTTTAACTTGTAAATAGTTTAATCAAATTAAATAGTTAATTTCAACGTAAAATAAGAAACTAGACACAAATTTTAAAATTTTGATCATCAGAAAAAAAAACCCTCTTCATACACTGAACGCATTCCCATCATTCTTTTTTGTTTTCCTTCCTCCTCTGAAATGTCATGACCGGGGGGGGGGGGGGGGTTTCAAGAGTTTCAGATCAGGGTGACGTTATAATTAGTCGGGCGACTAGAATTAAAGCAAAAGAGTGCCGCCCCGATGGGACGGCTGTGTTGCATGCATGTCCCTCGTGGGGGTCCCCTTTGGACCGCGCTGTCCCCGGGGGAAATGGCACAGAGCGCTCTCCTGTTCCTTCAGGTCACGTCCGAAACGATCTCATACATCTTTTTTTTTCTTTTTTTTTTCAAGAGCGAATTCTCTTGAAAGTTTGAAATCCCCGTTTGGTCCTCGCGTGCTTGCTTACGATGACCCCGTCGGTAGTTAAGCAAGAATTAACGTGGTAAAGTAGAGATGATTGTGAAGTTTAGATGCCAAGCGGTTAATGGCGTCTTGTCAGCCAAAGATCGCCGTCACCTTCTTGTCAGAGAAAGGCCGTCCTGAATAGGGATGCAATCGAGTTGAGCCGAGTCAAACAAGGCACCGTTCGAGTTTGACTCGTTTGATTATTTAGTCGTTCAAATTTGACTCGATACTTGATGGGTTTTCAAAAATTTTGTTTGAACTCGGCACGATTTAAGTTCGACAAGTTCGATTCGTCGAGCCGCTCGTTTAAGTAAACGAGCCAACTCAGTTCGAACTCGATTCAAACTTATATTCGAATTCGTTTTTGAACTCGAGATTGAACTCGTTTACTTAAAATTAGAGTTTAAATATTAAAAAATATTGTAAATTACTATTTAAATATAAAAAATATAATTTTACATAATATTAAAAGTATGAATATATAATAAATATAATATATTTTAATTTAATTATTTAAATAAATAGTTAATCGAGTAATTAATCGAATACTTATTCGAGTATTTTATCGAATACATAAACGAGCTGCTTGTGAACTTATCGAGTCGAGCAGATCTCTGTTCAGACTCAACTCATTTATAAGTCAAGTTTTTTTTTTCTGATCAGACTCATATATTTAACTTAATAAATGATTCGAGTCGAACTTTTACCGAACTGATTATCGAATTACTTGTTCATCGTATTGGTTCGTTTGCACCCCTAATCTTGAATGACTGTGGTACGGCCGTGCGCAGGACGGCCCGTTGGTGCCTCGAGTGGTGAAGGCATAAGGATGGAGCATGGAGGTAAATAAATGGATTCGGTAGAATTTTCTCTTGGAGTGGGATTTTAAGAGTTCAGTTGAAGAAGCTATTTGTTATAAGTTGTCCTACAAAGCTTTTCGACCAACCGACGCATCTTTCCGGAAAGAGAGTGGTGCATGTATGCCCCTATTGCGCTCCCGGATACAAATTTAGTGGTGTATTTGTGACTCCTTATTTCAACTCTTTATTTTCTTTCTCCCTTTTAATTTTGCAGGGTGTTTAGTTACATTATAAATTTATGTGGGCTTTTAAGAGTTGTATTAAAAGAATTTGTGAACTAACTAATGACATAAAATTATCATATTTGAAAGAGATATCATAACAAGAAAGAGTGAATGTCATATATGACCAAATAAGATGAAGGGGGGGGGGGGGCACAAAGAGAAAAAGAAGTGAGTCCATCTTTTTTTATCTAAGAAGAATGTAATTTTAAAATTATTAAATTGTAACGATTGTCAAATATCTTTTTAACAAATTTTTTAACAAAAAAATATAAAATTGTAACAAAAACTTAAATTATCATGCAAACAAATAGCCCCATTAGATTTTCATTCAAAGACACTATTGATCACACATATGCTCACAGTTTCAATTTTTTTTCCAATTTCTTATTTTCTACAATTTAGCTCGTAAAGTAAAATTGAGATTCACAAAATTTTTGATACATGTGTCACATTAAATTCACACATGGATTAACAACACAACTCTTAATTATAGTTCTCACTCGCTTTGACCCCATGTGTAAGTTTCGAATACTATTTAGTAGGAGTGTCAATGGGCCGGGATTGGGCTGGCCCAGCCCAAGTCCACTTCAACCCACAGATAAAATCCAAGCCCAAACCCATGTAAAAAATCCAACGGACTTGAATTGTGTAAATGTGCTTTAGCCCCCCAACAGCCCATGGCCCCAATGAATTTTGGATGTGTAAAAAATATCAAATTAAAAATTTTACAAAATATAAAAAATTAAATTTGTAAATTTTATAATTCTATAGAATATAGAATCTAAAATAAAAAAAATATTTTATGAATATGTAAATCATTGTAATTTAAGAAATAATATTTAATTTGTTGCTCTTGCCACAGGCTTATCAATTTTGAAGAAAGTATATTTAATTAGAGAATTAATGTATGCATGCGATCTCGATCTCAAAAACATGCATTTTCTTATCCTCTAAATCTAGACAAGAGTTAACTCAATAGTCCATAACCATTTGATGCGGGTGCATTTTCTTATCCTCTAAATCCAGACAAGAGTTAACTCAATAGTCCATAACCATTTGATGCGGGGGCTATTCTAACGTTAGGGCTATTATAACGTTTGGTGAATGAGAGATCGAGTTTTTATCAAAAAAATATTTTTTGACAAATTTTGTTTAAACTATTTGATCATCATCGAAAAAATCTATTTTAAAGAGATTCCTTTTTGAGTGATGAGAGCTTCTTTTGCCTTGACGTCCCTCACTTTTCATAATTATCACATCTCATCAAACATAATAATTTTGTCTTTGATCATCTTAATTTTATTTTAATATATTTTTATTATGATAATATATAAAAATTATTGTACAACTAAACAATCCAAAATATGATGAATGAGGCACTAGTCATTGTTTTTTTACAAATGTTTAATTTGTACACAGTGTTATTTTAGGGGGGTTTGGGATAAATTGTCTCTAGGTGAAGTTATAAATTGTCTTTTGTACAAAAAAAAAGCGAGACATTTTTTATGTTGTTGTCCTCCCACCTCTTTTGATCGTATATGATTTCTACTATTTTTTTGTCATCTAATGTCTCCAAACATAACAATTTTATGTCATAAGATAATTTAAAATTTATTTCAATATATTTTTTATTATAAAAATACATAAAAATTAGTATGCTGTCAAACATCTTGTTTTTAAAATATATGATTGCACGTACCATAATGGCCGAATAAATGACTTTTTAAATTTAAGAGCCATGGAACTCCATATTGAGTCTTGAGATAGCAGTGTGTAATATCATTTTTTTTTTTTTTGTGAACACTCATGGCCCAGCGGCGAGGGACCCGCCGCGTACGCGGGTGGCGAGAGATCGAGACCTCTCGATCCCCACAAGTCGCCCCCCCCCATGAGGCGCCCGGCTTGCTGCCGCCGGGAAGCGATCCCCGCCCTGCGCCCCCCCCCAGGCGCAGGGTGTTGCCAACCGAGCGAAGCGTAATATCAAATTTCATCCGATGGACAGTTCATGGTGTGTAGCATTTTTTATTCTCTAAATTCAGTCAAAAGTTAACTCAATAGCCCAGAGTCACTTGTTGTAGGGGCTGATAATAAAAAGTTCATAGCGGGCTCAACATGCTAACATAGTCAGGCCCGCCAATGCCATGTGAGATGGGAATGGGTTCCACCCGATGGATATTTGTTGAGAGCCTAAGCCCAGCCCATGATAAGCTTTTTTGTCACGACCCGGAATATACAAATGCGCAGCGGAATAAATCCGGAAAATCGAGACAGTTTAGGAGAACAAGCTAACTCCAAAACACTCTATCAAATCTGAATAAATCAAAACAACCTGTAATGATCCACACAAATTCAAACTCCAAGAAATACCACAATTAACCAACACCAAACAACTAAGAAGGACTCAACACATAGTCCAATCATCAACTATAAAGTCAAACCAAGCAATTATCAACCAAAATCAGGAGGGAAATTCAAACAACCTAAAAGATATATGTGGTGATCACTTGTCACCAAACTCCTCGTCCTCTGGGTCCTCGAGTGGCTCTGGATCACCTCCAACGTCCTCCTCGAAATCCTCTCCAAAGTCCTCATCAGGGAGAGGCACCTCGAAATCAGCTGAAAAAGTTAATAATGGGAAGGGGTGAGTCACGACAGACTCAGTAGGTCTTACACCCGAACTACCTCACTATAATAATGATTTCTAATGGTATAATAGATAATAAGCCTAAAAATACAGATTATAATATAGGGTTTAAACTAATTCTATATCTTCAATTAAACTAATTAAAGAGCTTTCCTACTACCCCATGAATTGACATGATTCAATGAACAATAAACCTGACATAACCTGAGCTTTAAGAAGACTAGGTATGCATGCATTACATAAACCTATCATAACAAAATGACCAATCTAAACCACTATCATACATGCCAAAATGCATAATAAATCATCTGTCTGAGTAAGTTATATGCTCCACTTGGACATTGTAGCAAATGTCACAAAACTAACACCAGATCTACCATATATAAAAGTAACATATAGTAAGCTAAATCCCATAGTACCCCATAGGCAAGGGAGTACTTAGGATAAACTGCGGTATCCGGTATCGACGGATGCTCGATCGTTCTAATTCATCTGTCGCCCACGGGACCGAATTATAGTCTGGTGAAGTAGAATTCCATTACATTGCAGCCCTCTGCATACTACATCTCTCAAGATGAAAGCACATACATAACTCAGACAAGTAACCAATCAAAATAACCATGGACATGTGCATGATAATCTAAACATAGAACACATAGTTGAACAATCATAACTGTATACCTCACCTATGCATACCATACCAAAATCAAACTCAAACTATACCAAATGACTAACATCATGATACTCTAAACTTTGAATCATGCAATTCTAACATACTATCATGATGAATACATGCAATAACAACAACTATCTATCTACTACATAAATTAACAAGCTAAAATTTAAATACATCAATGCCATAACTCCTACTCCGGCTATTTATTAAATCGGGTTATCGTTTAAGGTCATCGAAATGTTAACCATACTATACTAACCATATTCTAATACAAAACATGATGTTTGACATGCTAGCATTCTTTCTAATCTAATGTCTAACATATGGTAATTATGCATGATCATTCAATCTAAAATAAACACATTGGACAAATCAAGTTAACTATATCTAAGTAGGCTAATAAATCAGGTAGCCCACCAATATTTTATTTCATCTAACCTGAGTTAACTAACAACGTTTTAACGATTTAAATTAATCATATCGGAATGCTAAGAATAGCCGAGACGCCGACCTTAACGGCGATGACGAATGGCACATGGAATTCCAAGGAAGGCGAATCAGGTGACGAAACTGCCGCGGTTACGACGGCGACGAAAAATCGAGCCGGATAGGTGTCTAAAAAAATCTGTTGGAACAAGGAAATAATAATAAGAAGAACAATATAGTGTGTTGCGATAGGAGAGAGAGGATAGGAGAGAGAGAGAGAGGCGCTACCGCGGAGGGGCGCATGGCGGCAGCGCGCGTGGGCGGGACGGCGCAGGCGGCGCACCCAGGCGGTTGGCGGCGCGCACGGGCGGCCGATGGACACGCGGCAGCGACCGCGGTGATGCGCACACACGCGTCGGACGGCGGAGGCGACGATGAAGCGGGGTGCGACGGCAGCGTCCGGGAGGGGAAAATTAGGGCTCGGGAGGGGGAAAAAAAACGGCAGTCGCAGGCTTGAACGGGGAACGCATCAGGGGGGAATAAATAGGGGAGAAAAGAGATTAAAATATTAATAAATATTTATTAACTAAATTTTTTTCTTTTTATTTATCTAAAAACGGTAACGTTACATTTTTGGTGGCTTAATGGGCCAGGCCCGCCAAGCCCTACTATTTAGTGATGGTTTGTTGCAATATGATTGCTTGATTATAAAATAAAATATCCAACGATGATTGATTTTGGTTTCTTGCGAGACTGGTCCATTTGGTTGATTGGAAAGAGGAATACTGGGAAAACATTTTGCGTGGGATCAAATTTTCATGGAAAAGGATGTACAAATTTTCTATTTGGAAGACTTGAAAATGACTTTCTGAATATGTTTTCAACTATTTGTTTACTTGTAATATTTATTTCAAATTTATCTCATATCAAAATTTATAAAAGATATTTTAAATCTTATGATTACAACAATTTATTGTCTATAAATACTTAAAAATTTTTAAAATTATTTTATATTTTATTATAAACTTTTTATATTAAAAATCATAATTATTATATCTGAATATGGGTAAAAGTTAAAATTCTTAAAACTTTATTTGAAATCTCATGTTTTAAAAATAAATGCGTCCGAGCACTTAAAAACTTGAATAAAAAAATTAAAAATAGCTCCATCAAAACATGTCTGATGTATAAACAAAAAACAACAAAAAATTATGCACCACCGTGGCCATCAAACTCGTAACACGTTGGCGCTACAGTATATGCGGAAAATGGCATCCGCTGGGTTTGTGGGGATGCCGATCGACGGTATTTGGAGGAGTCAACGAAAATAAATTTCGGTTGACTTAAGTATTACGGGTAACCAAATAAAAGTAAAAAATGATGTTTTCGGGAAAACTTGATCCCGACGTCAAGTTTTACAAGGATCCAAATGGACCTTAGAGAGTGAAAACTTGAATCCATGAAATCAAGTTGTCACGTACGTAATCTAATTTTAAACTATATCTACTTGTAGCATCCCAAACATAAGGAGAAATACACATGTATATTTATTAGATAAACTATATTATATTTGCATATATAAAATTACTTTGTTTGGATATGTATCATATTCATTGGTTACGTACAAAGATTTATAGCCTTTTTGGTTAGAATATCAAAATTGATAATGTATTAGTATTGATTTTGATATTTCTAGAAATTAGAGTATCAATGTCAAAATTGATACAAGTTGCCATTTGTATTACATCAAAACATGTATTGTGTGCATTATAAATTTCAAAATTGATACTATTAGTCAAATACTTTTAAATTATTACTATCAATATCAAATTTAAAATTGACAACGATAGAGATGTTTAATAGTGTTGTCAAATAGGATATTAAGTGCAAATTGCGTAGTCATTAACAGCAACAAGTAATATTAACTAATTTAATTTATAAAAATTTTTATAAAATACAATAATTATATTTCAATAATACCATAATTCTATAATTATAAAATTTAATAATTGGTGTCTTTACACATTGTGTCTTTTAATTATATTATGATAATTTAGAAAGTTTTAAAAATATTAAAAGTTTTTATCTAATCTATAATGCACATTTTACATTAATTTTCTATTATTTACCATTTAATTATTACTCTTTTTAATCTATTGATTTAGGGTAAATGCACTGGAGCGCAAAACGTGGGTTCGAACATGTGTTTCCGATTAGGAGGATTATGGCCAACATCGACATGTCCACTGTAGTACAATCACTCGAACAGAATAACTATTCTATGTCCTCCGTAATTTATTGGTAGAAAATAGAAAAAATTAAAATATTGATTAATATTGTTAATTTTACCTATGCAACTTATTAGAGGAGGCCATTTTAATCAAATTTTATATTTTCTTTCTTTTTATAGAACATGTTTATATTTTCAATAAGATACATTATAAATATTGTGAGTCTATATTGTATGAAGAATTTTAATTTAATTGTTTTGAAGTGTGGGGGATGCCTTGCAAAAATAAAATAACAAAAATTAAAAAAACTTATACCTAAAATAGTTGATATGGTTTTTAATGGTTATACTCCAAATAATGTTTTTGATATTTTTTTTTGCAACACAAATAAATTCATAATAATTAATTATAAAACAAAATATATATTTTTTGGATCTAAAGTTGAAGCAATTGAGACAAGTAACTCTTAATTACATTAGATTCCCAACATTAACTAATCATACATCAATTGATGCAAAATTTTCATTAATAACAGTTGAAACTAGATAAAGACATATATATATATATATATCAAGTTGATGGTTTTATTGTTCCTGACCAAGAAAATAAAGTTTGTATGCAAAATAGATCATATTGTGGATTAAAACATGCACCTAACCACAGGAGAATTTTGATACAACCATTTTTCCTATGGTTCTAAAAGCAACCAAACTAATACACATGCGTACCACAAAATATTTGGTGGACATGTTGCTATCATGTGTTATTATGAAGTAGACATTTTAATCTATGAATGCAGCATGTAAGTTGTAAGTTTGAAATTTAATTAAATTTTTTATCACAAAAAATTAATATTAAATTAATGCACTTGGTAACACTTGCAATGAAGATGAAAACATAAGAGATCTTTTAGTTGACATTCAATTTTACACCAATTCTTCACCTCCCATTTCAATACGTGCAGTAACATGAAAAATGGAATAAGAACATAAAAGTGAGGCATAAGTCTATAAGAGACAAAATAAACAACAACTGATAACCTAAAACTTTGTGGGATAAGAATTAATTAATTTAGATTTATTCACAAAAGACTTATTTTTAAGATGATGGTTCTTGAAGTATCACTATTTATGAGATTGAGCCTATACAATAAAAGACACCATGGTAAAAACTCAACCTCATAGATGTTCTAAAGGTAGAAATAAACTTTATAGGTACATATGATAAACTCATTATGTTCTCATCTCTATGTCTCTAGTGTCCATTTAAAGGCAAGAGATAAAGATGAGTATAATAGTCTTTATGAATATGAGATGCAAAAGGCAAGGTGCAAAAGGCAAGGTAGTACCAAAATTAATCCCTTGAAGAATTCTTTGATGTGTATGAAGTGTTAGGTTTATTCTTATATTTTATCTGTGTCCCACTTGTTATTGGACTTGACAAGTATACTATTAAGTTTAGAAGATGAATCATGACTTATTGGACCTAATTATCTATTTGGTTCAGGATCTGATTATGGATAGGATTTGATTCCTAGTCAAATTGATCATTCTTCTCTATATAAGCACATACATGGCTGTGAATCCCTAAATAGTTGCACCATTCATGCTTCATACAGAGAGAAAACTAGAGGGTTGTATGAAGGAGATGGGCAATCCTTGCATGGTTGATCTTTCTCATTCTTTATCTTTCATAGAATGATGGAGTTCAGATTGTCATCTGGTATTTCATATTTTCAACATATGGTATTAAAGCTCGTGTTTGATCGCTTGGGCATTGGTATTGTGAAATTGGCTTTGTTCATTTGATTTCTACAAATTATTGTCTACTTCAATCAACCTCAACGCTTAGGTTGAAACTGAAACCTATTTGGCCAGTTTATGCAACTAGAACCTCTATTGGTTGGTTGTAGAAAACCTTGTGGCGGCCATCCACTAGTGCTTGGATTTTAAACGTTAGTAAAATAAATTTTTTAAAACAAAATCTATTGTTTGTTATTTTAAAAATATTTTTAAAATTTAAATTATTTAAATATCTGTAAATAAATTTTATAATTTAATTTTTTTACTATAGTATCATTATTTATTTATTTAAATATTTATAAATAATTATTAAAAATAAAATTTATATTTATAATTAAATATACGGTGAAATATTTTTTAAAACTAGACATTCTATAAAAAAATTGATTTACCTTTTTATAAAAAAATCTTTTACTCAGAATTCATATTTTGCAAACTCAAATTTCAGTTAAAATTTTATTAAATGAGTAATTTGTTTGATAAAATTACTTGACAACAGATATACTTTATTTCTCAAACACATTAGAATAATTATACATAAGTTTGTTATTTAATAACATAAATGATAATTTTAAAATTTACTTATGATTAAGTCTAACAAAAAAAAGTTCCTGCATGCCAAAATTCTCCATTTTTCTTAGTAAGATTATTTTTCCTTGACCAATATTTTACGTGCAAACGAATGACAACCAAACTCACCTTTTCCCGGAAACATCGTCATGCAGCCACTTCTGCGGGGAAACAAACAGACCCAGTTTGCCCTCGTTGCAATTAAACGTAATTGATCTAAGGGGTTTCTTCGAGACATAACTGTACGGCTGAGGGTGATGAGCATATTACTGTTTTGCCCTTGCTCTTGGTCCAGATCCTATGAAGACCTAATGGATTCGGATTTAACTGTTATTGGATCCGTTGAAGTAGTTCGTAGCCGGTTACAGCTATTGAATCTGATAAAAGGATTTTCTTAAGGTTTTCGAATCCAGTCATGGAAAATTATTAGGCCTGGATTTTAATGATCCAGACCCAGATCCACTTATATAGAATCCAGGACGTAATAAACTTGCAGTTTTTTCAACAAACCATTTTATCATTGTATACATGCCGATATTTTATAGAAATTATAATTTAGAGTCTCGTTAATATTGTAATTAGGTTCATTAAGTGTTTAAATAAAAAAATTAATAATAAATCATGACAAACAAAGGGTTGATTGACATTTTATCATAAATATTTTTTTTTGATCGATGGCACAACGGCTGTGTATGAAATAACCGCCTATGTCCAAGGCTGGCCACTCTTGGGGTCGAACCTGAGAAGAGTTGTCTCGGGAGACAGAAGGTGTCCACTCTCCTAGAGCGCGAGGACCATAAATATTTATTGTGATGATAGATTTACGCCGTAAATTAAAGATTATTTGATATATATTCTTTTTATGTTGTGGATCTTTACGTATATATGGTTGATCAATTATATTTTAAACATTTAAATTGCTTTACATTATCTGTAACGACCGATTAAATTAGCTGACTGGCCCAACAATCGTTGCTAATTAAGAGCCTTCCTAAGAGGTCACCCATCCTTGGCTTACTCCCAACAGAGCACGCTTAACTTTGGAGTTCTTTCAACTCAACCTCTGAAAAATGGTTAACCGGTGTTGTTGGTAGTCCACTGATTTAATTCTTTTAACATATTCACAAATCGGGGTATTACAATCTACCTCCCTTAAAGACTTGACGCCCTCGTCAAGATCACACACATCACATACCCAGGCGAGTCACACCGGACCTTCCAGCTGGGTCATGCTCTGATATCATATGTAACGACCGATTAAATTAGCTGACTGGCCCAACAATCGTTGCTAATTAAGAGCCTTCCCAGGAGGTCACCCATCCTTGGCTTACTCCCAACAGAGCACGCTTAACTTCGGAGTTCTTTCAACTCAACCTCCGAAAAATGGTTAACCGGTGTTGTTGGTAGTCCACTGATTTAATCTTTTAACATATTCACAAATCGGGGTATTACATTATCATGGTTAAATATAAGATCATGTGGCGGTAAAGTTTTGATATACCATGTTCTCAAATTTTATATGCTTTTAATAATTGTATTCATGTCTTTATTATTACCGTTTAGCTTAGAAGTGCAGGTATTAAGGGTTATCTAGTTATGAATATCTTTTGTGATTCTAATTGCCCTGAATGATTTAAAATCATGTTAGTAATTGAAATTATTAATAAAAATAATTATAAATACTTTTCTCTTAAATAAAATTGCATAATAATTTATTCATGTTAAGCAATCTTATAAATTCAAATCTTAAAGTTTCTTTCATGTTTCTAGGTGTCATCAAGGGTTTAAGAACATATTAGTACTTAAACTTATTAATAAAAAGAATTATAATTACTCTATCATAAAAAAATTTGTATAATAATTTAATATGGACAATTTTGTTGAGAAACTTAAAATAAAATTGCATAATAGTTTAACATAGACAATTTTGTTGAGCAATTTCATATACTAATGATTTTGAGTCTCTTTCATGTCTCTAGTTACTTTGAAGGGTTTATACCATGTTTGTTCTTGAGATTATTAATTTATAGATAGAATTAATGTGATTCTCTGGTGATAGAAAATTACGTTAGGGAATATTGAATTGGAGTTGCTCTCAAGTGATTCAATATAAAGAATGAAATCACTAATTAACGGTAACTACACAAAGAATCTTTTACCCAGGGGTAAGATATCTCCACTTTCATGCATTCTCATATTATTGTCACACTAAAGTAATTTATCATAGCATTATAAAAATGCTCTTCATGCATTATAGGCTATCATGATATCATAGATCTTTGTTATGATATATTATCAACATCATGATGGTAATATAAGCACAATTATGATTATTTCAACTATGCCTCTTGCTTTATTGCATTCTCATGTATATATAATTCTTGTACTGAATGAATCAAATTATAGTGATTGGTATGAACAACTTGTCATCACCTTAGGATGTCTAGACCTTGATTTAGTTCTTTGAAATGAGATACCAACTGAGGTAATAGGTGAAAGTACTTTAGTTCTAATAGGTTGTTAATAATGATAATGAAGAATTCTATTGCAAAGGACTTTAGGAGCTATTTGCTTGATAATAAAATTTGCTTGATGATAAAAATGCAAAAGAATTTTGAGTTCATTAGACAAATGTTTAGTGAATTTCAAGTGATAATAAAAATACAAAGATAAAGATTTATATCTTTATGGTAACTGATGATGGAAATATTGAATGGAGTTGAGATCATCTTCAATGTTGTTTAGGATCATGTGATATGGCTTGTACTATCCAAATTTGGAAAGTTATTAAATATGTAATTAGATAATAAATTTAATTTAAAATAAGTTATTATTTTAATAAGGTTTTGACCAATTAGACTATTGGGTCAAGTGGACTATAAAAATAAGCAATAATATGTAGGTACAAAGACATGGACATAATTTATAAAAATTTTGGAGTTTTTATGAAAACTTATTTTCTATAAATAATAATGAATTTGGCCAAACCCCATCAAACCAAGGGTTCCAAATTTCATGCTCAACCTTCTCCTTCACATTCTTTTACCGTAGAGGTTGTTGATGGTTGGTGGAGCTTTGTCCAAGATGAGTTCATAAAGATGAAGTTCATAAGGATACTATTAAAGGTCATGCACTTAGACTACTTAGAGATGATGGAAACATTCTTTCTTCATCAAGTATGAGGAATTGATTGAATCCCACAAAGGTATTCTTGATTTTCCTCAATTTCGATTCTCAGTTACGTGATTTGGTTTCGATTGAGACAATAACCATGAAATCTAGGATATCGAATGCTTTTGATACTATGGTACAATTCTTTATAGTGGTATTGGAACCATGTTAAAGTGTCAATCAAAACTGGCATTGTTTTGATGTTATTTTATGCATTTTATGAGTTGCTAAAATTATATTTACCTTTGTTTTGATAGGGCAGCCATAATTTGTATGTGATGTGAATTTCAGAAAGGTTTGCTCTGGTAGATTCTCATGACATATGTATTTTTAGTGCTTCTATCCATATTAATTTTGGACCACCACAGAGTTCGATGCAATGTTGGGAAGATGGCATTTCGATTTGTTGAGTGCCAACCACTGAAATTGAGGGTCTTGAATTTTCTCCATCCATGGAAGTGAGAGATGCCTTATGAATGAATTGAAGGATTGGGAATACGATTCCATAATATTCCTTTAGGTTTTTTGGTATTGAATGCCAGTGAGGATGGTGGATTTGGCAATTTTCCAATGACGTGACCTCCGCTGTGGTATCCTCTTCTTTCTCTTATTCGTAGTATCTAGAAATTTTTAAGTGAAGATAATGATGGATACAAAATCCTCACTAAATGCGATCAAAATCATTATTTTTATGATTTTTAACATCCCAGATAAGGAGATAAGACCTGTCCTGAGAGGCATTAGTTTTATAGTGTTGTCTACTCCTCCACGCTTATTAGGCGGAGGGGACAATAGAGCTAAGTCCTTAGAGACCCAATTACTATTTTCCTTGAGTATTCCGGACTTCATAACTAGTTTGATTGGAACTAGAGATGTTTACCATGTCCATGTTTGCCACTTAACATTATCTAATAATATATTATTATTGTTTTTAAATTGTTAAAAGTTAAAAAATTTCGAAAACATTGTCAAAAAATTTTAAAGCTAAAAAAATTAGAAAATTATTTAAAGGATTGTTAAAGAGTTTAATGATCTATTAGATGATGTTAAGCCCTATTATCATAATAAGTTTTATTTTTTTAAAATCTTAACATTTTAAATTAATGTCTATTAATTTTGTATAATGTGATTTTGCTTAATAGTGATTAGGACATTAACACTGTACATTTTATGAAATTAATTTATAAATAGTATAACAAATTTTATGCATATAAATTATTTATATGTTGGTTTCATATTCTTTACTTCATAAAATTTATAACAAGTATAAAATTGATAAATTCAAAATTATGAGTTATATCATATAAATATCACTTAATCACACTATATATGTGATGTTTGATGGTGTGGATGAATGATGATCATAGACTTAGATGTATTATCATGCGATTGTATTTAAATTATATGGATGTGTTTGGGGCTTGCATGCCTCCTCTTTCCATTCAATTCTGACCGTAAATTCTTCCTACCTCCATTTATGCATCCACTTGTTTAAAACCTTGATTTCTTACTAAGATATGTACATTAGTGGGTCTGCGTACCTTTAAACTGTTTGTAATGTTAGGAAGTCAGTTTGTGGAGGAGAAGAGAGGAAGAACACATGGAGAAGAGTTCTTCGAGAAGTAGAGGCACATCTACATCGGCTTCAAATGCTAGTCTTCTTTTGGTGCACATTGTTCTATCTCCTGTGTTACATAAATAGGGTTAAAAGTCCTTAATTATCTATTTTAATTTTTTGCATATGTGATATGTGGTTGTGTGATATTTATTATGTCATATAAATAATAAAAATGTATACCCTATAAGTCAATCATATATGATATGATTCAACATTTTTAGGAATATCTCATTCAATTAAACAGGCAAAACTTCATCACTAGCTTTTATTTATAAACGTACATCATAATAAAGTTCTTGATCACATGTGATGAGATCATGATAATGAGATCATTCATCTAGAGGAATGTGATCTAAATGTTCCTAGTCATAGGATGCGTGAGATAGGACATCAAGGATCCAGATAGACTAGTGTGTGTGATGTCTTTTCATGTGATGAGAATGACTAATCACATTGGTCATTAGTGTGGGGAACTAGAATACACACATAGGTGCTCATTAGTGGATTGAGTTCACTGAACTGAACAATTTAGGAGAACATGATCATTATCTTACCGAACTATCTATCAAGTTACTCCTACATCTCACTAGCACGGTTGAATCTTTGACCTGAGTCGCCAAAAATGTCTTATTGGATATATCTTGTACTTTGATTATTAACTTATGAATCACCATCTTGATGGTCCCGTATAATTGATATATTGGGTGCAAAAGAAACCAATGAAGGCAATTAAGCGGACAACAAGGGATCGTTCACTCTCGGTAGGAGAGAGAGAGAGAGAGAGAGAGAGAGAGAGAGAGAGAGAGAATGTCCTATGGGATGGTACTCTAAATATTTGGCCAAGGTACTTAAGATAATTAGAAAAGGAGTTTTCTAATTGATCTAAACTCGAGTACATGATCCCATAGAGTCAGAATATTTAGGGGTTAATAGTCAATGCCGAACCCCTGATCAACTGGGACATTGTATGACAAAGATTTAAATCTATGTGGTAATTGATGATAGAAAGACTCAATGGATGTTATTTAACTCCCCAAAGTTATTTGAAATCGTAGGAAGTGACTTGTACGCTTTATAATCGAAAAGCCGTAAAAACTATCATCAGATAACGATTTTGCTTTAATTTAAAGGAATTATTCTTTTAAATTAATTAAAACTTCAAACAAATTGACTATTGGGCCTAGTGGGTCAAACACATTAGATCTGGTCAATAAGATGAGGGCATAAGTGTAATTTTATAGAAGTTTTTGGGTTTTTGTAAAAAAATTCATTTTATATAAATAAAAGACTTACAAAGTCAAACCCTAACAAGCCATAGCACTAGAGCACATCCCAATCAGCCTCTCTACCTCCTCTCTCCTATATAATATGATCCCTCATAGTCAAGCTTAGATCTGGAAGGTTTCTAGATACCCGAAGGAAGGGAGAACCCATCTATTAAAGCAAATTGTGTGGATACCATTAGAAATCGTACACTTGAACTGTTTTAGGCAAGGAGGAGTGTCCTCTCTTCATCCATGGTGAGGTATTTTTGAAATCCCATGAGGTACTCTCATTCTACTTCATATTCGATTTTTTGATTTTATTAGTTCAGTATTGATCAAGGCAAAGATCATGGTTTTAAGGAATCAAAAGGAAATTTCCATTGTCATGTATTGATTTCATGTGTTTTCATACTTTCCTGAAACTATGCATATAGCAGTTTTGATTCAATTACCATAGTGTGTATCAAATACCAAAATGCTCATAGTTAGATTTAGCTGATTCTCATTGATGAGATCTTTCCAATGCCACAAATATCTTGAATTTGGGCCAACCAAAGAGTCTAGTATGAATTCAAAAAGATGGTAAAATGATCATGTCTGAAAAGTGGGATAAAATTAGGGGAGTTGATGAACTTTCCTATTTGGACGTAAATACCTCTATGTAATAGCATGGGAAAGTAGAAAATTAAGTTTTTTAGAGTTTTCATAAGTTATTGAAACTTAACAGCTCTTAGAGGTGCCGGATTGAGTGGTGTTTGCAGTTAGGGTTGATTGCGATAGTGGAAACTTTCTCTGTAAACTGCTCATTGGATAGAAATTTTCATGAGATTAACCCAATCCCAATGAATTTTTTATTCTTCTAGGATTTCAATGCATATTTTTACAAAATTTTTGCACACCATTAAGACATCCAAATCATGCCTGAATTAAAAGACACTTTTTCCGCAATGCTACAGTGCTCCTCCGCCCGATATCGGGTAGAGGAGACAATTCCGGATAGGATCCATAATCATAACACCGCGCACACGAGGGTTGCTGGTGCACAGTGGCACAGGTGGGAGACATGACCGCCAGCACAAAGCTCTCAGCACTTCAGCGCAGCGATGCAGGCGGGCACGCGGCCGCCAGTGCAAAGAACTTGTTGGTCGGCGCACTAGAGAGAAGTACATGGCCGGACCGCAATGCACAGCATGGGCCGTAGTGGTCGGCGCTATGTGCTGACATTAATTTATTTTAAAATGAATTTTAATTGTTTAAAATTCTTCTTAGACACAAATAAAATACCAAAATTTCCAAAAAATCTAAAAAATTGTAGTATTTATTTAATGAGTTATTAAAGTGTTTAATGACTTATTAAATAAAGTTTTACTATTTTTTCATTGAATTTTATTATTTTTATTTTAAAATTGTTTTAAAATCAAAACTAATAAAATTAATGATTATATAAGTTATGAAAATTTATTTAATAGGTATAAAATGTTTATTAATCTTTTGGATATTTTTGGGCTCTGGTTACCGAAAAAAGCATTCTATAAATTATAGCTTTTATATTAATTTAATGCTCTTTGCAACTTTAGAAAAGCACAAATCATTTAAATATTTTAAATTATTTATTATATGCATGCAAATTATTTATATATGCATTTCATATTATTTATTTCATGAAAATTCGACAAGCATGAAATTAAAAATTTAAAACATATAGTATATAATTTTATGATAGTATATGTGATATATCTCATATAATTTTCACGTATGCGTTCTATGTTACTGTGATGATTGTTAGTGTGTATGAAGGTGATTATGGACTTAAATATGTTTTGCTTGTGATTGCTCAATTACTTAAGTTGGTTATGTCATTAAATGGAGCCTGCATGTGACTTTTCTATATCTATACAATCTAATTATACATTTGATCTCCCCCTATTTATGTACTCCCCTTAGTTAAAACTAAAGTTTCTTATTATAATATGTACATTTATGGGTATGTGTACCCTTAAGCTACTTGTAATGGTTAGAAGTCGGCTTGTAGAAGTATGAAGAGTGAGACCAGTTAAAGAAGCACCATTTTGAAGTGAGAGCATGCCAACTTAAGCTTTTAAAGTAAGGAATTGAACTTATAGGGGTGCCTTAGGTGTATGTTTAGGGTTCAGTCTATGATCACTTTTATTTTTATGTATATTTGATATGTGATTGTATGCTATGGGATATACCTTAAATAAATATATATATATATGATATTCCAAAGGTATATTAATATTTATATGTAGCACCTGTCTTGATGAGACTAAAGTAAAATCCCTCCTCATTCTAATTAAGTTGATAAATGTAAGACATTGAGAATGACTCATGTAGCCTTCCGTTGTTATGGTCTTGATGAGCCAATCTTAGATTGGATGGGTTTGTTGTGTTACCACAATGCCCATTTAGCAAGAGATTGGAGATAATGGCTAAGGCATTAGTCTAACTTTGGGGTGGACCATTTGCATAGTTTTGTTGTGCTACCATAAGGGTTGTATGAAGAATCCATTCTCATAACGTAACAAGCGGGTTTGACCTAACTAGAGTATATGGTTTGTTGTGTTATCACAAGATCATAACTCTAGAGGCTAAATGACTAATTGTTACAATAGTTGCAACTAGCAATAGTTGCCTACCTATTAAGTATGTGATGATTTTTTGTGCTACCACAAGGTCATCACTATAAAGTTAGTAGGGACTTGGTCTCCACTAGGATGTCATTGATATCCCGTCTTTGCATAATGAGAGTTAGGAAATTTCATCAAAATTTAGTGAGAACATAAATTATGATGAAGGACCATATCTTAATGAATGTCTATAATGTTGATGTAATTATATATTAGTTGTAGAATATAATAAACTATCATTAGTCTAGCATGCTAGATGCTATGTAGTTTAATGGCTCGCTCTTCTTAGACCAATTTAGAACTAAAAAAATATTTCTCATAGTTTACCTATTAATTATCTTATTTAAGAAGTAGGTATCTCCTACTCTATCTAATGATGTGAGAGAAGATAAAATCTTATCTCATAATATTGAAAAGATGTATTGATTGCTTTATATCAAATGTTAACCTCTATGAGATAAAAATAGTAGTGGCAACATAGATAGATGGATATGATATCCATCATGACTCATGGTGATGAAATAATTATTGGTAAAATAAAAAAAATATCTTAATGGATCACCATCTTAATGTCTTATTGGATATATCTTGTACTTTGATTTTTAACTTATGGATCACCATCTTGATGGTCCGGTATAGTTGATATATTGGGTGCAAGAGAAACCTAACGAAGGCAATTGAGCGGACAAGGGATCGTTCACTCTCGGTAAAAGAGAGAGAATGCCCTATGGGATAGTACTCTAAATCCTTGGACAAGGTAATTAAGATAATTGGAAAAGGAGTTTTTCAATTTATCTAAATTTGAGTACAGGATCCTATAGAGTTAGAATATTTAGGGGTTGACGGTCGATGTCAAACCCCTGACCGACCGAGACATTGTAAGAACAAAGATTTAAATTTGTGTGATAATTGGTAATAGAAAAGCTCAATGGATGCTATTTAACTTTTCAAAGTCATTTGGGATCATAGGATGACTTGTAATCTTTATGATCAGAAAACCACAAAAACTGTTATCGGATAACGATTTTGATTTAATTTAAAAGAGTTGTTCTTTTAAATTAATTAAGGCTTCAACCAAATTGACTATTGGGCCTAGTGGATCACACACATTAGATCTGGTCAATAAGATGATGGCATGTGCATAATTTTATAGAAGTTTTTAGATTTTTGTGAAAATTTTCATCTTCTATAAATAAAAAGTTTATGAAGCCAAACCCTAACATAGTGCTGAAGCACAACTCAAGCAGCCTCTCTCTCTCTCTCTTCTCTCTTCTAGAAGGTGATCTCCCATGGTCAAGCTTGTATTTGGAAGGTTTCTGGAGGCCTGAAGGAAAGGAGAACTTGACTATTAAAGTAGATTGTATGGATATCGATAGAGACCATACACTTGAATAGTTTTAAGTAAGGAGAAATGTCCTCTCTTAATCCATGGTGAGGGATTTTTGAAATCCCATGTGGTACTCTCATTCTACTTCATATTTGATTTTCCGATTTTACTAGTTCGGCATCGATCAAGGTAAAGATCATGTTTATATGATATTTCAAAAGTATGAATATATAAGTAGCACATATTATGATAGGATTAAAATAAAATTCCTACTTTTTAATTAGGTCAATAAACGTGAGTCATAATGGTGGTCATTGGAAGATGAAGTGCAATGTGTCTTACAGTAAAAGTAAGTGTAGAGCTTGAGAAACTCTATGTATCTCAATCATTGATATTTACTAGTCGTTAATATACACATTATAATATTTAATACTAGATGTGTACATCTTAGAATTAGATACTAGAGATGCATCTCATGGTATAAGATACTAGATATATATATATATCTTATGTTTGTAAGGAGTTGCAAATGATAACAAGTAGATAATGGCTAAATAATGAAGATTTAAACCTATAGATGAAAATTAATGCAAATGTTGTGTTCGGAATCGGCCTATAAAATTTGGTGCATCGTAAGTGATGATTCTTATGTATTTATATTGATCTTTTCTCAATTGGAACCAAGAGAAGAAAATAGAATACCAAATAAAATAGGTTTGAACATATTTTCTAGACATTTATTTAATCTTTTAGAGAAGAGACATAAGAATTTATTATGCTCTTCAAACAGTCCAAGTGCATGGTCACTAACGGAATCTACACGAACTTATTCCATAGACGGGTTCTCCTACACATCAAACCTTCTGACTCACCCTGGACATTGCACCACAACAGAAAATGTGCACTAGAGAGAGAAGAGGCAAGAGCTGGACCCCCTCAAATCTCCATAAATTATGTCTATGCACTTGAACTTACGTATTAATTCTTATGTGTGTCACCCACTAGGTCAAGTAGCATCTTTAGTTGATGCCTAATTAAACTAGAACAATTCTATTTGATTAAACTAAATTTGTTATCCGATAATAGATTAGTCAATCTAGCGATTATGAAGGGTACATGTCACATCCCATGTTCTCAAATGACTATAGAGATACTCTTATCTTCATTAAGCCTTTTTATCATTAATTACCACATGGATATAAACCATTTTTCATTCAATTTCTTGCAATCCAATAAATTTAAAAACTCATTTACAATTATCTTTTATACTCTGGCTAGAGATTTATACTAGTAAGCTGTAAAACGATCACTATCACTTACCGAGAGTGAACGATCTCTTGTTGTCCACTCAATTAATTCCACCATGTTTTTTTATCCAATCTATTGTTGTAGGACCATCAAATTGGTGATCCATAGGTCAATGGTCAAACCACAAAATCTGTCCAACAAAGAATCTTGGTGACTTAAATCAAATATCTAATCATGTAACTGTGATGATATAAAATTCCGATCGACACTTAGGTAAGATACCATTCAGAATTTTTAATTCGGTTAGTTTAGTGAACTAATTTTACTAATGAGCATCGATATGTGTCTCAGTATCCTCACACTATTGACCAATAAGATTGATCATTCTCATCACATGAGGAGACATCACATACATTAGTTTATCCTGATCCTTAATGTCTTGTCTCAAGGATCCCATAACTAGAAACATTTAGATTACATATCTCTATATGATCAATCTTATTATCATGATCTAATCAAGATTTAATCATCATTGCATATAATCAAGTACTTCAATACAATGTACGCATCTATTAAAAAAATTAATTAATATTTGCCTATTTAATTGAATGAAATATTTCTAAAAATGAGAATCATATCACATATAATTGGCTTGTAGGACATATTTCTATCAATCTTTCACTTGCACTAACACCAATCACTCATCTGGCTAATCTTCATCAGCTTGAGGTGATGCTCAAAAAGTCTTTGAGTTATCATTTTAGTTAGTGGATCTACAATATACGTTAATAGCAAAAAATACTCTATCTTTTAATTATATCTTTATGAGATACATTCTCTTTGATTTTATAGTTTCGCCAAAGAAGTTTTAAAGTTGTAATGAGAAAATGGCTCTACACCATTTTTTTTAAAATAAACAATGACACACTTTCATAGATAGTTGGCACAATTCCATATCTTAGGTGAACATATTCTTCTAGGTTACTTCTTAAGAAATTTTTAATAAATATGTATTCTACTTTACATCGATTGTAGAATTCGCGGTGTTTTCTCTCAGGGAACCTTCACCATGATGTTGATTTGCTATGAAACTTATCTAACTAGAAGCTTGAGTATGTAAAATTGTAGATCTTTAAGTCTTATCCTTCATTCTATAGTGATACATCATTAGTGCTTCTTAAGTACTCATGGGTACATCTCTAAACTATCCAGTGACTCTCACTTGAATCTGTCTGATGAATGCTCATAACACTTAAAGCATTAGCCACATCAAGTCATGTGCATAGCAACACATACATAATAGACCCTATGGCTAAAACATAAGGGCTCTACTCATGTGCTCATTCTCTCTTTAAGAGAGATAAAACTCCATATCTCATAAGTAAGATACCTATCTTGGTGTTTTTCATGTCAAACCATTTGATTATGGTGTCTATGTACATCAACTAGGTCAAGCTAAGCATCTTTTCAGATCTATCTCTATAGAGATTCATACCTAAAAATTAGACGATGCTTTGCCCAAATTATTCTTGGAGAATTAATTTGATAGTTAGGCTCACTAATGATAGCATACTTACTTTATTCTTGATGACTAGTATGTCATCCATATAATCTTGTCAATAAAATTATCACACTCCCACTTGTCTTCATATACACATAGGACTCTTTTTCATTCTTAAAAAGACATAAGATTTAATCTCATTACAATTTTTATACCAATTATGAGAAATTCATTTCAATCTATTAATGGACTTAATTTTCATTAATACACACTCTATTTAGTTGTTATGAGGACTTAATTTCCTGGGTTGTATCATATACACCTATCAACTCTGAAAACAGGTTTGTCGTTATCCGAATCACCACCTCAAGAGGGGAGATGAGAAAGAAGGAAGGAAACACTGAAAACTACTCTCACCTCGGTCCCAAACACACATTGATCTCCAAACTTTCACCTCCCGGCATCACTCCAGCACTGGAAAGATGGTTTGGGTCATGTGGAAGAAGAGTGAGTATGAAATAAAAGAACTTAAAGCATGAAATGATTGAAGTATGTGGTCGTTAGGAACTGCAGGTTTCGATTTAAATGAAATAAAGTGTAAATTGAGTAAAGGATGATCATGTGTATCTTAGCACGGGAAAGAGTGTGTGTGCAGGCTCAATCTTCTTCTTCGGCAAGCCGATGAAGAAGAGTCTCCGACCGATGCTAACTTGATAAACCTGTGCAACTAGAACAATGAACCAAGTAAAGAAAATCAATTAGAACTAGATGAAGTGTAACAACTGTAAGAAGAAGAATAAGAAAAAGAGCAATTGGATTTAAACTCGCTGGATTGGGGCGAGCCCTAACCTTTTTTGTATTTTTAGATGATAAAAATGATGCAAAACTGAACTAAATGACCTAAAGATGATCTAAATGAAATAGAAAAGACTTAGAGGGTAGGATGTCTCGGATCGGAGCCAGAATGAGCAAACGAAGCCGGTTCGGATGGCCTACTCTCAAGTGAGTGTAGTATCCTGCCAATGCAATTCGGTGCAGGAGCTGCCACGATAGACCCTGATGTTAGAATCGAGTACCGCTTGTTTCTACGGACATAGAACGTGGAGAGGAAGAGATCTTATGTTGAAAACTTCTCTATAATGTGCCTGTAAAGACCAGTAGAATTTCTAGAATTGAATGGATGCAAAAATAGAACTTAGTTGCATGCCCACGATGCAACAATCACCATAGACAAATGGCATGTTGGAACCGAGTGTCATTGGTTGTAAATGAAAGAGGACACAAAGATGCAGCCTTTTCAGTTGAGTACTTTGGCAGTATGCATAACCAATGGCCGATGAAGAATGTCGATGTTGATAGCACGAATCGGGCCTCCTTCCTCACATCAGGGTCGATCTCTCACCAATGGATCAGAGTAGAATGTGAAAGAGAAATTGGAGAAGAGCTTGGATGATCTCTAGACGTGCTAGAGCGTGCGTGGTAACCCTAGGTCATTGAGAATGGCCCTCAATTTATAGGAGAAGCAAGTCAAGTGCAAACTGTGAAAAGAAACTGACCACGCCCCTGGGTTGGGGCGCATAGGCCGTGCTCTCAACCCGAGGGCATGCAGGCAGCGCTCTCAGGTTGAGGGCATGGTGAGCATGCCCCCCCCTTCGGGGGCGCATTCGGCATGTTATTTATGAAAGACTTCATAAAATTTTAGAAAATTACTAAAAATAGGGTTGACAAGATGAACGTGCCCTCGACTCAGGGGCATAGTCAAAATAAACATTTTAAGAGAAGAAAACCTCTTAAAAATTGAATTGGAAAGTCCAAACCGGGGTACATTTTTGGTTTTTAGAACCAACCACGCCCTCAAACTGGGGGCACGCTAACTGCACCCTTGGTTTGAGGGCACGTAGACCGTGCCCCCAGTTCGGGGACACGCTCCACTCTCTCTCCTGTGCGCATTTCGTTCGTGAGCCATAACTTGTAAACGGGAGGTCTGTTTCGACTCCCGTTTGTTGCATTAGAGAGAGGACTCACAAATGCAGCACCCAAATGGGTAAACTAGATAGTACACATCCTGAGTCTTATGTACAAGATTGTAACTTCTATTTTATCCTCCTAGTGGCGCCGATGGCCCGAATGGTAGTCCAAAATTTGGAAAAGCAACGACAATGTAGAAAACTTTAGAATGACCTAGAAAGTCGGAGGCAACCCGTACAACTCGGGTTAACGACCATAAATGATAGGAATGATCTAGAAAACTTAGAAAGGTGCTCGGAAGAGCCAGAGATGACCCAAAATACTCAAAATGATCCAAAGAGTTGGCGGCAACCTGTACAACTCTGGTTGAAGATTATAAACAATAGGAGGAACCCAAAAAACTCAGAGATATGTTCATAAGAGCTGGGGATGATGTAGAATACTCGGAATGATCATAAAATTCGACGGCAACCCGTAGAACATGGGTTGATCAGAAATGACGGGAATATTCGAAAAACTAGGAACGATACCCGAAAGAGCCAAGGATGACCCAGAATACTTGGAATGATTGGAAAAGCCAGCGGCAATCCATACCACATGGGTTGATGACTGGAAATGATGAGAGAAACCTAGTAAACTCAAAAAGATACCCACAATAGTCGGGGACAACTTGGAGAACTTGGAATGACTGAAAAAGGTGGCGGCAACCTGTACAACTCGAGTTGATGACCAAAAACAATGGGAAAAATCTAGTATGCCTTGGGCCCCCTGGCACTAATTAGGATGACTTGACGACAACCAAGAAACTCTAACAATAAGCAAAAATGTACGATGACTCACTGGAAGGACACGATACAATGGTCCTCGTTCGGCAAACGTGAATTCATCCAGAGATCAGTACCTCATCCTCGGATTTCCAGTAAGCTCCTCAGCTTGTCCAAAAGGGTGGTTCAGCTTGATTTTAATGGTCTAAAAGGAATGTTGCCAATGGAATAAGGGTTTAAGCTCCAAATAAGGCCAAATTGGTGTGTCTACAACACCTACTCCTAAAAATTACTATTGAGAAATATCATCTTAACATTCAATTGACATATCTCATAGTCATAGTGTGTAGCAATCAAAATTTGAATGGTTTAACCATGACATTATCATAGTCAACTATTTAACTTAAATAATATTATTTTTAACTATTCATGCTTTAAAGGTCTTTACCTTCCAATTCATTCCAATATATCCCTTCCTGATCCATTTATATATTATGGATACTATACCCTCAAGTGGATCTATCAAGTTCTAAAATTGATTAGAATAAATAGAGTTTATTTTGGACTCTATTGTCACTTTCCATTTTAGAACTAGTATCAAGTATTAATTGTTCATAAGTCTCTGGATTAGTGTCATCATTATCTTGCACCTCACTTCACCTATCAAAGATATGTCTCACAAATCTCTTAAGTTGAATGGGCACAAATAAAGACCTATGAATTGCCCATATGTAACACTCAACTAGAACCTTTGTAGAAGTGTCCACAGGTTGTGAGATTGGAATGTCTTCTAGATCTACCTCCTTTTGAAATATAGAGAGTTAAGTAACATATTCCCTTATCCATAAGGGTCGTAGAATTAATATCCATAATTTTTCTTAGGATATCTCATAAGTCGACACTTCATAGTCTTATATTCTAACTAGTTAGGGTTATACATCTTCACCAAGTTGAAACATTCTGAAACTTTAACTAGATTAAGATCAAGCTTTTAACCCCTTTCCATATCGTATATGGAATAATCATAATAGAATTAGAAAAAACTATAAGGAATCATCCTGTAAATTTTGGTAAAGTGGATGTAACGATTCTTATGAGTTTATGTTGATATTGTCTCAATCAAAACCAAATGACAAAAATTGAAAAAAATATAAAAAGAGGTTCAAATATACTTGATAGGGATTCATCTAATCGCTTAGAAAGTAAGAGGAATAACTTCTCATGCTCTTCAAACCGTTTAAATTCCCGGTCTCTAGCAGTATCCACACAAACTTCATTCATAGTATGTTCTCCATTCGCATTGGACTAAATAACTCTTCCCAAACGGAGCTCCATCACCCATGGACATCATTTAAAGAGAGGAGGAGGTAGGGAAGAGGTTGAGGATATGTTTATCACCCTTTTCTTGATAGGGTTTGGCTAGAGCCATTAATATTTATAGAGTTTAAAATTTTTTATAAAAATCCAAAATCTCCATAAATTAAGCACTTGCCTTTGTACTTATGAATCAATCCTGATATGTGTGACACACTAGGCCCAATAACCTATTTAGTTGAGGCCTAATTAAAATAGAATAAATATATTTAATTAAATTAAATTTGTTAATCAATAATAGATTAACTGGCCTATCAATTATGAAGGGTACAAGCCACATCTCATGATCCCAAATGACAATTGGGATAACATTATCCCTATTGAGCATTTTCATCATCAATTACCACATGAATATAAATATTTGTCTATTCAATGTCTTAGTTAGATAAGAGTACGACATTAGCTGTCAACTCGTTAGTATAAGAACTCTATGATATCTTGCACTCAGAATCAAATTAATTAAAAATTTTATTTTTTAATTATTCTATTTAGCCTAGCTAGGGATTTCGAGTACTATGCCATATGACATTCACTCTCACTTATCAAGTGTAGATAACCCCTTGGTATCCTTTCAATTGCCTCTAGTGGGTATCCCTTGTACCCAATCTATCGTTATACTAGGCCATCAAATCGGGGATCTATAAGTCAATGGTCAAATAAAAAGTTCTTCCTAACAAGGCATCTTTGGTGACTCAATTCAAAGGTTCAACCATAAAACCGTGATGATAGAAAACTCTAATTGATGGTTTAGTAAAATACCATTCAGGGTTTCTAATTTACTCAGTTTAGTGAACTCATTCAACTAATGAGCACCTATATACGTATCTCAATGTTTCTAAGCTGATGACCAATGAGATTAGTCATTCTCATCACATGAGAAGACATCACATACACTAGTCACCAGATCCTTAATATCACATCTCAAATTTTCTATAACTAGGAATATTTAGATTACAAACCTCTAGATGATTGATCCCATTATCATGATCTTATTATGATTTAATCATCATTACATATGATCAAGAATTTCACTATGATGTATACATATAATAAGAGCTTGTAATCAAAATTTACCCAATTAAATAAATGCAATTTTTTTAGAAATGTCGAATCATATCATATATGATTGACTTGTAGGACATACATTTTTATCAATCTCTCATTTGCACTAAAGTCAATCACCCATCTGGCTAATCTGTATTAGCTTGAGGTAAAGCTCAAAAACTCATTTAGTTATGACTTCGGTTAGTAGATATACAATGTTATTAGCAAAAGATAGTCTATCTTATAATTATATTTCTATGAACTACAATATCTCTATGAACTACAATCTCTCTGATTCTATGGCATAGTTGTAGAAATTTTAAACTTCTGATGAGACATTAGCTCTACCCCATTATTTTTGTAAAAAAAATGGTACACTTTTAGAGAAAGTTGGAGTAATCTCATATCTTAAATGAACATCTTCATCCAGATTGATTCTCAAACAATATGCAACCATTATGTAATCTTCTTTACATTAGTTATAGAATTTGTAGTATTCTATTACATAGAATTCTTCTAGCTCACTGCACCACCATTTTTTTGACTTGCTATCAAACTTGTCTAACTAAAAGCTTGTGTTTGTAAAACTACAAAACTTCAAGTATTATCTTTCATACATTAGAAATATATCCTTAGTGCTTCCCAAGTACTTAAAGATACATCTCTTAACTGTCCAGTGACTCTCACCTGAATCTACTTGATGAATGTTCATAACACTTATAACCTTAATCGAGTCATGTACATGGCATCACTCACATGATAGACTCTATGATAAAAGCATATCCTAGACAAATAGGCATATGGCATCAACTATCAACTCCTTAATATATCAACATTGTAGAATTATGTACTTAGTATTGAATCATTTAGAAAACTTTTTTCTAATTATCCTAGACCCTTATCAGAGATTTAGAGTACCATCTCATAAAGCATTCACTCTCACTTACCGAGAGTAGATAATCTCTTATTTTTCGCTCAATTACCTCTATCGAGTTTCCCTTATACACAATCCATCGCTATGTAGGACTATGGAATCAGTGATCCATAAGTCAATAGTCAAAATACAAGATCTGCCCAACAAGGCATATTTGATGACTTAAATCAAAAGTCCAACCTTGCAATAATGATGATAAAACCCTTGATTAATAGTTAAGTAAGATGTCATTATCATTACATGAGAAGACTTCACATACACTAGTCTATTGGGACCCTTGATGTTCCATCTTAAGAATCGTATGAATAGAAACATTTAGATCACATAGCATTAGACAGTTGATCTCAATATCATGATCTCATCATGATTCAATCATCATTACATATGATCAAAGACTTCATTATGATGTACACATCTAATAAGATACTAGTTATAAAGATTTGCTTATTTAATTAAATGAGATGTTTTTGGAAATACCCAATCATATCATATTTGATTAGTTTGTAAGGCATACATTTCTATAAATTTTCCATTTGCACTAATATCAATCACCTATCGGACTGATCTTCATTAACTCAAGGTGACGTTCAAACAATCTTGGAGTTATCATTTCACTTAGTAGATTTACAATGTTAATAATATAACATACTCTATATTTTTAATTATATCTTTATGAGTTACAATCTCTCTGATTTTATGGTATCATTGTAGAAGTTTTAAACTTCTAATGAGACATCAACTCCACTTCACTATTTTGATAAAATAACAACACACTTTTATAGATAGCTAGAACAATCGCATATCTTAAATGAACATTTTCATCTAAACTGCTTCTTAAGAAATTTGCAACCATTATGTAATCTTCTTTACATTAGTTATAGAATTTATAGTATTCTATTACATAGAATTCTTCTAGCTCACTGCACCACCATTTTTTTGACTTGCTATCAAACTTATCTAACTAAAAGCTTGTGTTTGTAAAACTACAAAACTTCAAGTATTATCTTTCATACATTAGAAATATATCCTTAGTGCTTCTCAAGTACTTAAAGATACATCTCTTAACAGTCCAGTGACTCTCACCTGAATCTACTTGATGAATGTTCATAACACTTATAACCTTAATCGAGTCATGTACATGGCATCACTCACATGATAGACTCTATGATAAAAGCATATCCTAGACAAATAGGCATATGGCATCAACTATTAACTCCTTAATATATCAACACTATAAAATTATGTACTTAGTATTGAATCATTTAGAAAACTTTTTTCTAATTATCCTATACCCTTATCAAAGATTTAGAGTACCATCTCATAAAGCATTCACTCTCACTTACCGAGAGTAGATAATCTCTTATTTTTTGCTCAATTACCTCTATCGAGTTTCTCTTGTACACAATCCATCGCTACGTAGGACTATGGAATCGATGATTCATAAGTCAATAGTCAAAGCACAAGATCTGCCTAACAAGGCATATTTGATGACTTAAGTCAAAAGTCCAACCTTACAATCATGATGATAAAACCCTTGATTAATAGTTAAGTAAGATGTCATTATCATCACATGAGAAGACTTCACATACACTAGTCTATTAGGATCCTTGATGTTGCGTCTTACAGATCGTATGAATAGAAACATTTAGATCACATAGCATTAGACAGTTGATCTCATTATCATGATCTCATCATGATTCAATCATCATTACATACGATCAAAGACTTCATTATGATGTACACATCTAATAAGATGCTAGTTATAAAGATTTGCTTATTTAATTAAATGAGAAATTTTTAGAAATACCCAATCATATCATATTTGATTAGTTTGTAGGGCATACATTTCTATAAATCTCCCAAAAGCACTAATGTCAATCACCAATCCGACTGATCTTCATCAACTCAAGGTGACGTTCAAACATTCTTGGAGTTATCGCTTCACTTAGTAGATTTACAATGTTAATAATATAATATACTCTATATTTTTAATTATATATTTATCAGCTGCAATCTCTCTGATTTTATGGTATCACTGTAGAAGTTTTAAACTTCTAATAAGACATCTACTCCACTTCACTATTTTCATAAAATAACAACACACTTTTAGAGTTAGCTAGAACAATCCCATATCATAAATGAACATTTTCATCTAAACTGTTTCTTAAGAAATCTGCAACCATTATGTAATCTTCTTTACATTAGTTATAGAATTTGTAGTATTCTATTACATAGAATTCTTCTAGCTCACTGTACCACCATTCTTTTGACTTGCTATCAAACTTATCTAACTAAAAGCTTTGTGTTTGTAAAACTACAAACTTCAAGTATTATCTTTCGTACATTAGAAATACATCCTTAGTGCTTCTCAAGTACTTAAAGATACATCTCTTAACTATCCAGTGACTCTCACCTGAATCTGCTTGATGAATGTTCATAACACTTATAACCTTAATCGAGTCATGTACATGGCATCACTCACATGATAGACTCTATGATAAAAGCATATCTTAGACAAATAGGCATATGGCATCAACTATCAACTCCTTAATATATCAACATTGTAGAATTATGTACTTAGTATTGAATCATTTAGAAAACTTTTTTCTAATTATCCTAGACCCTTATCAGAGATTTAGAGTACCATCTCATAAAGCATTCACTCTCACTTACCGAGAGTAGATAATCTCTTATTTTTCGCTCAATTACCTCTATCGAGTTTCCCTTATACACAATCCATCGCTATGTAGGACTATGGAATCAGTGATCCATAAGTCAATAGTCAAAATACAAGATCTGCCCAACAAGGCATATTTGATGACTTAAATCAAAAGTCCAACCTTGAAATAATGATGATAAAACCCTTGATTAATAGTTAAGTAAGATGTCATTATCATCACATGAGAAGACTTCACATACACTAGTCTATTGGGACCCTTGATGTTCCATCTCAAGGATCGTATGAATATAAACATTTAGATCACATAGCACTAGACGATTGATCTCATTATTATGATCACATCATGATTCAATCATCATTACATATGATCAAAGACTTCATTATGATGTACACATCAAAGACTTCATTATGATGTACACATCTAATAAGATGCTAGTTATAAAGATTTGCTTATTTAATTAAATGAGATATTTTAAGAAATGTACAATCATATCATATTTGATTAGTTTGTAGGGCATACATTTTTATAAATATCCCACTTGCACTAATGTCAATCACCTATCCGACTGATCTTCATCAACTCGAGGTGACGCTCAAACATTCTTCAAGTTATCGCTTCACTTAGTGGATTTACAATGTTAATAATATAATATACTCTATATTTTTATTTATATGTTTATGAGCTACAATCTCTCTAATTTTATGGTATCACTGTGGAAGTTTTAAATTTCTGATGAGACATCTACTCTACTTCACTATTTTCATAAAACAACAACACACTTTTAGAGATAGCTAGAATAATCCTATATCATAATTGAACATCTTCATCTAAACTGCTTCTTAAGAAATTTACAACCATTATGTATTCTACTTCACATTAGTTATAGATTTTGTAGTGTTCTCTAGCATAGAACTCTTTTCCAACTCACTACACCACCATTGTGTTGACTTGTTATCAAACTTACTTGACTAGAAGCTTGAGTATGTAAAGCACAAAGTTTCAAGTGTCATGTTCCATTCTATATAGCTACATCTTTTGTGCTTCTCAAGTACTTAAGGATACATCTCTTAACTATCTAGTGACTCTCACCTGGATCTGCCTAATGAATGATTATAACACTTAGAGAATTAGCCATTGATTATATACATAGAATAACATAATTAATAGGCCATATGACTAAAGCAAAAGGGCTCCACTCATGTTGTCTCTTTATTTCTTAAGAAGTATATAACAACATATCTCTAAAAAGACTAACTTCATATCTCATAAGTACCTATTTTGTAATTGTTCGATATCAAAGTCTTTGACTACGGTGTCTACGTACATCAACTAGGTTAAGCCAAACATCCTTTTAAATCTATATCTATCAATCTGCATACTCAAAATGTATAATGCTTTACTCAGATTATGCTTGAAGGATTAATTTGACAACTAGACTTACTGATGATAATATACATACTACATTCTCAATGAGTAGTATATTATCCATATAAAATAACAAGAAAGTAATAGCACTCCCACTTATCATCTTATACATATAGAGCTACTCTTCATTCTTAACGAAGTTATAAAACTTATATTTATCAAATCTTATAATCCAACTATGGGAAGTTTGTCTTGGTCCATGATTGGACCTTAATAATTTGCACACTACCTTTTGGATGTTCATGGAAATTAAAATTTCTTAAGGTTGTATAATATACAACTTTTCCTCAAAATAACCATTGTAAAACATCTTAACATACATTTGACATATGTCATGGTCATAATGTGCAACAATCAAAATCTGATGGATTTAACCATGGCATAGATAAAAAGGACTCATCTTAGTCAACCATTTGACTTAGATGACACCAATTTCAATCATCCTTGCCTTGAAAGTCTCTACTTTCCAATCCACTCCAATCTATCATTCAGTGATCTATTTATATATTATGAATACTATACCCTAAGGTAGATCTATCAAATACTAAACTTAGTTAGAATAGATAGAGTTAATTTTAAATTTATTGTCAATTCTTATTTTAGAACCAATATCATACATTAATTCTTTATAAGTCTTTGGATCAATTCTCACTATGTTGCACCTCATTTATTCCATCAAGGATATGCCCCACAAATCTTTTAGATTGATTGGGCAGTGAAGACCTATGAGTTGCATGTGTGTTACTCTCAACTAGTACCTTAATAGAAGTGTTTGTAAGATGTGCAACTCGTCCTCTAAAAATAAAGTGAGATAAGTAACATATACTCTTATCCATAAGAGTGGTAGAATTAATATCCATGAGTTTCCTTAGGATATCCCACAAGACAACATGTCATAATCTTATATTCCAACTAGTTAGGTTATACATCTTCACTAGGGCTGGACATTTCAAAATCTTAACTTGCTTAAGCTCAAGCTTTAACCCTTTTCATTATCTTATATGGAGTGATTGGAATAGACTTATAAAAAACTAGTTTAAGATAAATTGATTATATCGAGTACTTAGCCCTAAATAGACAAAAAAGATTTTGTAAAGGTTGTCATTATTCGTATTATGTCCTACACAATATGCCTTATCATTTTAACTTCTCAATTAAACTAAGATGTGTAAAAATTCATCAATTATACTTAGATTCTATTATCTTTCAAATTATATGTGAATTATGTACTTAAGTATACCCCTTTTTAATCTTATCAAAAAGCTTTAATACTCTTTTTATTAGTATCTCTATTTCACTTTTAATCTTCAATAATTTCTCAAAGGTCTCGGATTTATACTTTATAAAGTATGTATATCCATACCTAAAGATATCATATTTAAAAATAATAAAGTAGAAATTTTTCTCAGATTTACGCTTCGTAAAGCATGTATATCCATACCTAAAGATATCATATTTAAAAATAATAAAGTATAAATATTCCTTTTTAACCTTAATAGACATGGGCTAGTATACCTTTAGATATATGTATTCTTAAAACTTATTAGCCCTTTCTCCATGTCTAACAAGTGGAAAGCTGGTCATTTTGCTCAATGGGATAAGACTCACATTTGGTTAATGATTAAAAATTATTTACCTTTATACTTTCATCAGTATGAAACTCCTTATGTATTTTTCTCATACCATGTCTATATCAAGCTAAAGAATAGATTGATGTATATCAACCTATTTTCTCTTAAGAAGAGTATTCGTAAATAATATGAGGGCTTACATATCTAATATAATTAAACAATTTATTAAACTTCCACTAGCAAACATTTTTTCATGCATTAACAATTAACATCTCCATAGCTTGTAGTAAATCATTATTTATTCAAGTAAGAAATATAGATAATGTTGTTACAAAAGGAAATGATAGCAAGCTTACATCTCTAGAAGACTATAAAAGATTTGTTTCTCCCACTAGCAATGATGCAACTTTTGCATCATTTGATATATAGGTCAACATCTTCTTCATTAAGCCTTCATTTACTTGTCAATGTCTACAACCCTTTGTAAATATAAGATGCATATCCAGTATCCCATACCAAGAGATACATCTATAGTATCTTATAGAAGATATGCATATCTATTTGTAAGCACCCGAAACAGGATATTCGTAGATCTCCCTTTTCTGGCCCCTATGCTTGCTTTGGGGACTTGGTGGATGAGATGTTAGTGGGTGTGGTCGCCAGGAGCCAAAGGCTCCAAAATATAGTAGAATGAAAAGAAATGAAATGGAGAAATGACCGTCGTACCTTTGGAAGCGGGGAGATTGTTGGGTTCCGACTTCTCCTCTATCGGCCGGCCGAAAGAAGAGAGCTTAGTGAGCCATTCGTCTTCGATCTGGTTGAAGCTCCGCCTCAAACGGATTTACCTAAAAATGTCCATAAGAAAACATAGAAACAAGTGAAAGGTTCATTAGTTCTAATGAAAGCATAGTATCATGCTCAAATTTGAATTCAAACATGCAAAAGGAAACAGACTAACCAGATTGGGACTAAATCCCAACCTCTATTTAGAAGGTTTAGATATGCATGAAAATGCAAATGAGTGGCTCAATATATGCTAAATGACATGATAGTGAGAGTTAAAATGAAAGGGGGGAGTAAAGGATCGACCGGAAAGGTAAATAAACTCAAAAAAATGCAAAATGGGGTATGCCCCTACTAGTACCCCCTACTAGTACCCCATATATGGGGCGCCTGCTGCAGGTGTCCATTTGATGGGGCGCGTTGACCAAAGTCAAAGCACCCTATTTATAGGGCACCAGGGACTGGCTTTAGCAGATTTTCTTCCCTTCTTCGCGGCGTCGCCTCGGAGTGTAGGAAGACCTCCAAGACGGAGAAAGGACTTCTTCAAGCAGCCAATACTCAAGTGAAGCTAATGGAAGAGTGTTTTGGCACTAGATGTAAGGGAAATGGAGTGTAGAGGCCCTCAAAGTAGGAGAAAAATCATATTTCTGAAGAAGGAAACTACAGGTTTTTGGGGTTTTTGGGAGAGGGTTTTGGATCGGTTTGAAGGCTTATGGGAGGTGTAGATGGCTTAGAAATGTGGTATTGGATGAACTCAAGGGTAGTACGGAGTTGGAACCTCCTTTCAGTTCCAAATGGGGGTCTATTTATAGCCCAAAATAGGGTACTTTGGCCATTTTCGAAAAGCAGTGCCACGCGGCATAGCGCCCTATATATAGGGCGCCAGCATCATAAGATATGTCAAATCGATTAGACGAGTCACTGCGAGGGATCAAATCGGCCGATCAAGTCGATTTGATTTGATGCCAGGCGCCCTATATATAGGGCGCTTGTTGCCCCATTTATAGGGCGCCTGGTGCCCTATAAGTAGGGCACCAGGGCCTGGTGCCCTGTATATAGGGCGCCAGGACCTGGTGCCCTGTATATAGGGCACTTTGACCCTGGTCAACGCCTATTGATCTTCTTCGAAATGCGCCGAAAAACTTGATTTTTCTAGAAAACTTATTTCCCTTGAAAGGTTACTCAAATATTACTCATGAAAACAAGAATTTAAGCTCTTCAACTAGGCCAAAATTGCATGTCTATAGCTTGCCTCGCCTTGGCGTCGGCTTTATAGGGGAGTGACACGAATGAAACGTAGGCGAATGTAGCAAAGTGTAATGAGGCGTAGCGGAATGAAGTGGTAATGGACTGAAAAGGTGATGCCAAGGTGTAGATTTAGACACTCCCTCATTGGCCTAGTTGAGTGGAATAAAAATTTACTGGACTCCGAGATTACCCTTTGTCTTATCGAAACCTTCCCTCTTGTTGATTGGTTAAAGAGAAGAACAGTACTGAAAGTAAATAACTAAAATCCCACGTGGGGGAGAATTGTTACCGGCCAGGACCCGAACTGCATGGTGTGCTGAACTCGGTAGAAATGCAGTAAATTGCGAAAAGTAAAGAGGAGACAGCCAATCAACCAAGGTTGGGTTCTTCAAATTCATAAGATTTTACTCAACAATACTGGTTCAGTTCGACATGGAAAAACTTCTTGTTTCGATGAAATCATTGTTAAAACCCGTTGGAAACCGATTCTCTGAAAAATCAAGACCTTCTCTCGGGCTATAAGAGACCATTTTTAAAATGTTCATAATGGGACTAGAAGGAGGTTATGGCAGGATTAGGAAGCGGGGAATGGTCATGGTGGGATGATGCATGTTGGTGTATGAAATGATGCATGCTGGGTTTAAAGAAATACAAATAAGTATAAGAAAATAGTTGAAGATATAGGTTGAACATAACGGGTCAGGACATCCGCAAAGAAACCGTCGTCCCCGCATATTCAACTTTGGCCTATCCACAAGGCTAGGGAATGACTGAGCCCTCACTGATTTTGTTGAAGGGTTCTCAGGCTCAGCCCCCTCTAGACTTGAGGTCTTAAACATCTCAAATATTATTTATTTTGATAGATGCAATACTAAATGCAAGTCCTAATAGGGGTCGGGGTAGTCTACTTTTGTTTTGTTTTTTTTCAATTTTTGATTTTTTTGTTGGTTTTGCTTCCTCTAGTGTCTAGGGATATGAAGCTGGCATGCCTTCTCCTGTTCCTGCACCCACTTGAGAGAAGATATTAGAACTTTATTTTGGCTTAGTCCCTTGCGAGGAGAGGGCAAAGTTGCCTTGATCTTTTGTCAAGGGACATCGGCCTTATTAAGGTAAAGATAACAGAAAAACATAAGTATGCACAAAAGGAAATATGCATGACTAAAATGAAACATGAATGTAAAGGCAACTAATCAGTCTAGAAAGCAAATTTTTAGGCATTTTGAAATTTTTGATTTGTTTGGGTTTTGATGGTTTTATAATGTTTTTGATGTTTTGGAACTTTTATGATTTTTTTTGGTGTTTTGAATATTTAATTTTTAAGATTTTTGACTTTATAGATTTTTTTCGTGTTTTCGAAGTATTCGATTTTTTCGGTTTAGTGTGAAAGAAATGACCATCTCATCCTTTGCCTTGCTTGCCACAGGTGCCACTCATTGTTACCTAAGAGTTAAGAGTAGACATCACATGTAAGAAAGTACCTAGTCCGAGATCTTCTGACCTTCCGTCTTTGACAGGCTATGGCTCTTCTTGGGTCCAGTCAGTCAACCTTACCTGCAAGGTTAAAGAGGGAAGAGGATTGATGGTAAGTCCTTAATAGGATTTGGGGGTGTCGAATTTGTTTCTCTACTAGTGCCCGCGTTGCCCGTTTGGGATTTGACATCCTTAGGTCCTTCCTTCCGGCCCTTTCTTTTGATGGCCCACATTCGGACATGTCTTTTTTCTTTTGCTTGATTTTGACCTGAGGGGTTCATTGCCCATCTTTTGGAGCCATTTTCTCTTGGGCTTTTGTTAGTACACATTCAGACATGTCTATTCTTTTGCCGACCTGAGGGGTCATTGCCCATCTTTTGGCACCTTTTCTTCTTTTTTAAGAAGCCAGACCTTCAGAGGCATTTTCCAACTAAGGCAATGGGAACTTTCGATACTCCTCATTCTAACCTCTTTCATCTGTTCTGGACCAAAATAAGAAGAGAATGGGACAGGGTTGACCTTTTTTGCCAAGTGTTGCCTAGCCTTCTCTCTGACTTCCAATCATCGGATTCTGAAAACTAGGCGTGTAGTGTGTGCAGTATGATGCCTATCCTTATTTCCCTAAGTGACAAGTTGGTGCACCGGACAAGCAAGCATTAGATGTTATCGTCATTCTTTACACCTTTGGTTTTTATAGATTTTTTTTGTGATTTTTGCTTTTCTTTTAAGGGAAATATTTTTTGAGGTATACACCATTCCAGGGATGAGCTAGTTCTTCTCCTTCTGCATTAGTCAGCTTATATGAATTACCAGGATAGACAGCCAAAATTACATACGGTCTCTCCCAATTAGGTTGAAGTTTGGAGCGGGGACCGCCCGGCTTAACAAATATTCTTTTAAGCACAACCTCACCGATTTCAAATTTCTCTCCACCACCCTCTTCTGATAAAATCTTTTAAGTCTATTTTGATAAGATCTAGCATGTTCGGCAGCGGCTAGCCTCCTTTCGTCCAAGAGTTCGAGTTGTGCGAGAAGGGAATCTTGGCGTTCATCCATCGGGATGTCTCGATCGATCTGGACTCGGAGGGAAAGAATGAATACTTCATATGGGACTATCGACTCCATCCCAAATGCCAAGGCATAGGGAGTTTGACCCGTTGGGGTTCGAATAGAAGTGCGGTAGGCCCATAGAGCATCAACTAACTTATCTGGCCAGTCCGCGAACTTGCTAGACTTACAAGTTTTCTTAATGATTTTTATCAGGGTTTTATTGGTGGCTTCTGCTTGACTGTTGCCTTGAGGATAATATGGAGATGAATGATGCAATCTGATGCAATACCTGTTGCAAAGGTCATGCAGCTCCTGGGAGATGAATTGCGGTCCATTGTCGGTGATGATGTCGCCCGGGATCCCGAACCTGGCAATGATGTTGCATTTGATGAAGGTGCAGACTGCTGATGCCTTGATCTCCACGTATGCTTCCGCTTCCGCCCACTTGGTGAAGTACTCCGTTGCTGTTAGGATGAAGGATTTGGTTTTGTTTGTGGAGTTTGGGTCACCAAGAGGTCCGATGACATCAAAAGCCCACATAGCGAAAGGCCATGGGGCATGAATCGGGTGAAGAGAAGATGCGGGAGAGTGAATCTTGTCGGCGATAAGTTGACATTGATGATAGTGTCGGACAAAGATCGAGCAATCTTCTTCCAGAGTAGGCCAGTAATACCCTTGCCTAATGATCTTCTTGGCGAGGGCTTGAGCATTTATATGGCCTCCACATACTCCGGAGTGTGCTTCCTTAAGCACCAATTCAGCCTCTTCTTCATCTACGCATCTTAATAGAACACCGGCCAAGCTCCTTTTATAAAGTACCCCACCTAAGATGGTGTATCTCTGGGAGACTCTTCTTATGGCTTTCTTTTCATCGGAAGTTGATCCTGGTGGATATGTCTGATCCTGACAGTAATTTGCAATCTCATGATACCATGGTTTCTCACCTTCTTCTAGTTCCTCCAACTCGACCAAAGATACTTCCTCCTTTTGCCCAATGTACTCTTTCCTTTCAAACTTTTCTTTAACTCTTAAGAATCGTGCATCTTCCACTGCCGGAATGGTACGTCGGCGGACATAGATCGTCCTAACCTGTCTGCCTAGCGGGATAGATAGTGAAGATGCCAGGGAAGCAAGAGCATCGGCAAGAATATTTTGAGCACGAGGGACATGAATGAATTCGAGTTTGGAGAATAGCTTGATGTAACAGGCGGTGAGTTCTTGGTATGGCCTGAGCCCAGGATGAGATGTGCGGTATTTGGCCAGCACTTGGCGGAGAATCAACTGGCTATCACCGATCACCCTTAGTTTAGTGACACCATAGAAGTGAGCGGCCTCCAATCCGGCCAATAAGGCTTTATACTCAGCTATATTGTTTGTTGCTGAAAAATAGAGCTGAAAAGCTTGTGGAATTGTGACACCTTCGGGTGATAGAAGAACAATCCATATCCCTCTACCCTGGGCGTTTAATGCCCCGTCAAAATATAAAGTCAATAGATTGAAAGATCGAATGGACATCAATTCTTCATCGGGAAACTCTAATTGGATAGGGTCAAAGATTGGGATAGGATGATGGGCAAGGTGTTCAGCAATTGCATAGCCCTTGATTGCCTTCTGTTGGGTGTAGGTGATGTCAAATTGGGAGAGAAAGCTCTACCAGCGTGCCAAACGGTCAGTTAGGATAGATTTTTCAAGAAGAAATTTGATGGGATTCATGCGAGCAATGAGATAAACCTCGTGGGCCAGAAAGTAGTGTTTAAGCTTCTGGACCACCCAAACCAGGGCGGCACAGGTTTTTTCCATGGTTGTATACTTCTGCTCACAAGGATCAAAGATTTTGGACAGATAGTATGCTGCTCGCTCTTTCCCTTCATCTAATTGTGCCAATACTGCTCCCAGAGATCCTTCCAAAACTGAGATGTATAAGATCAAGGGTTTGCCGGGAACTGATGGGCCGAGAACTGATGGGCCCGTAGGTCGGATGATCATAGAGGAAGGTGGGTTCATGGACCCAATAATAGGGGGATGCGGGCTCGAGGGCCCGAGTTTAGGAGATGGGCTTGAGGGCCCAAGAGTTGGAGAAAATGGGTGCAGAGGCCCGGATTCAATAGAGGGGCTCGGTGGCCCAAGAGGAACAAGTGGGTACGCGGACCCATAAGTTGGGCCTGGGGGCCTAGAAATAGGGATCAGGCCAAGAAGCTCGGGGAGAGCATCACAGTGCGTTGGGGCGTCGGCCCCAAAAGATGACATAATGAGGGAAGGCCCTCGTTGAATTGGTTGGACTTTTTCTCGAGTCAGTTTGGCAATATGACCCTCGGGTGGGTCGACAGGTGGTTCAGCCTGGAGTGGTTCATTGCTTGACCCTTCTTTATCAGTGGAAAACAAAAGAGATATTTCAGGATACACGTCATCTTCAGGGTCATCAGTTCTTCTTATCTTGTATTGTCCTAGCTCTTGCTCCTCTTTGTTCTCAGCCAACTGAATGGTCTCTTTCTTGATGAAAAACTTTTGTAAACAACCAGAAAAGTATATGCTTTTGAGATTCTGACCATTGGCAGTCGTTCCATCATATCCAACCCCACTTTTTGGTTGTAACCTCACTAGATTGATTGGCTCAGCTATGCCTTGCAGTTCCTTGCCTAGTCCTTGGCCTTCTTGGTATCCCAAACTCTTCATTATATGCCACCCAATAGTTTCATTTTTCTCTCTTTTTCTTCTCCACACTTGCCTTGGTTGCCTATTTATTTCTGGAAGATCCAAGATTGTCAAAATCGGCTTGTTTGGCAACCCGAGGGGTGGTGGTGGAGAAGATGGATGATCTAGGGGCATGCTGGTCACCTTAATCACTTGTCCCTTGTAAGAGAATTTAAGATACTGGTGATTGGTGGAGGCGACTGCCTCTAGTGCTTCCAAATAGGGTCGTCCCAAAATAGCTTTGTATGTCGGATCCATCGTCAACAGTGACTGTTCGGGGTCCAAGCTTCACATTTAATGTAATCATGCCGTCAACGGGCTTTTTTGAATTGTCATATGCGGTCACTGTTATTTGAGATGGCCGGACATCCTCTTCTGAAATTTCACAAAGACGAAATGTTTCTGGTGACAAAACATTAATGGAGGCTCCGGTATCAACCAAATATGACTTAATGCCTACTCCATTGATGTGGACTGTGATGCATAAGGCACATTTCCTTACTTCCAGGTCGGCCAACTCTTCCTTTGTGAATGTAAGGGCCGGGTACTCACTTCTCGGGACCAGAACTGATGAGATCTTTTCTGGGGGGAGGCTCTCATTCACCATTACCCGTTGTAAGTATTGTTGGAGAACCTCTTGATGGACTTTGGATATTTTGATCAACTCTAAGATAGAGATCCGTGACGGGGTTTTATCAAGATGTTTCAGCAAGTCATAGGATGTCCCAGGCAATGGTTCTTCGATGTGTTCTTCTTCTGCTTCTGGTACTAATCCTGACTGACCGGCCTGGAGAAAGACCCTTTGGAACATGCGCCCACTCCTGAGTACTGTGGCAAGTTGAGGAGTTATAGTTGGGGTGGTAGTGGTGGGTGGTGGGTTAGGTTGAATGATGGGAGCTCTTGTGACGGGTGTAATGATGGTGGTTTGAGGCATAGTAAGGTAGGTAGGTTGTGAAGGTACAGTTGCTCGGGGTAGGATGATGATGGGTCCTAGTGGTGGTGATGTTTGTGGTGGATTAACCGGGCGGATTAGGGTCTGTCCCGTTTGGAGTTGTGTGGCTGGGGGTGTTATGATGGGTCGTGATGGTGCTCGGATGATGGGTGGCCGGTTGAGAGTAATGGGGTTGGCTGATGTAGCTCGGGGTATGGAATGGACAGTTTGGTTGACGTGCATGGCGGAGGTGGCTCCCTCAACTTGCCAATTCTGGCCCCGATAATGATACTCCTCGGAAGAGATCAAGATTGGATTAACGTTTTGATTCCCAAGTGAGGGTGCATGTGGAGGTAAAGGGTTTTGGATAATCCCCAGGTCGGGGTTCTGTTGTTGTTGCTACTGAGCTGGTGTATGTTGTCATTGGTTTTTCACTGTTCTGATGTATTCCCCCATTTGGTCCCAGCCAATACTGCCTTGCTCATTAAGGTCGTGGATGTAGTCTTTGAACTGAAAACAATTTTCTACGGTGTGCCCAGGATATCTGTGAAACAGGCAGTATCGTTCTGTGTTGACATTTTGAGGCCACTCCAACTTCTCCCTTGGTAATGCAATTTGCCCTACCGCCATGAGTGCATTAAAGATGTCCATGAGAGAGTATGGCAATGGCGGGTAATGGTTCCTCTTGGGTCCAACCTTTCGGGATTCGTAGGCCATGGGAGGAGGTGCTTGGTTGTAGTTGGCCAGTTGTTGCCGTGGTGGTTGGGGAACTGGGGCTTGCGGTCGCTGTGGGATCGGAGCTTGTTGTTGACGAGGCTGGAACTGAGGTTGATGTTGAGGTTGACGAGGGTTTCTAAATGGTTGATTTTGTTGAGGGTTCCTAAACTGGTGTTGATAATTGCTAGGTGGGTTTCCTACAACATCGAGGTTCTCGTTTGTCACTACGCCCTCAGTCACTGGGCCGGTTGTGGTAAAAGTGGTTTTCTTGACAGCTTGGGACCTAGGATCAAACAAGTTCATGATAGGTGAGTCCCTAAGTTGTGTCTGAATGTACCGTGCCTTCTCATAGAGTTCACTCATGGAGGTGGGGTGATGCAAAGCCAACATATTCTTTAAGGCTGGAGTGGCATTGGTGATGATCATCTTCACTTGCTCTGGTTCTGAAATGGAATCAGTAAGCCTTTCTGCCATTGACCTCCACCTATCAGCATATCTGATAAAATCTTCATCATTTCTCATTCTTTTAGCCATGAGGTCGGTGATGGAATATGTTGGTCCGACCCTATCTTGATATCTCTGCAAAAATTTAGCTTTGACAATTTCAAAGTTACTCGCCTCCAAAGAGTCAAGCGAGTAGAACCACTCTAAAGCTGAACCCTCTAATGATCTTCTGAAAAGAAAAGCAAGGGCCCTTGGATCATTTTGTCACATTACTGACTCATAAAGAAAGTCCTTGATATGAATAAATGGATTACCGATGTCGTTGTAGTGACGGTATACCGGCATCTCAGAGGGAGGTAGATGAAAAGTAGGGAGAGAAGTAAGAGAAATTTCAGGGACTGCCTTGGTGTCGATTAAACGTCTAAGCTCTCTATACTGCTCATCCATGTGATTGATCTTGTTAATCATGGCCAAATTGACAGAAGGTTCCCCAAGAGGAGGAGGAGGAGTGGGTGCTTGGTGCACCGGGATTGGGATTTGATGGGCCGAAGTGGCCGGATAAGAAGGGTACATTGGGGGATGCACCAAAGGGTGAGTAGGGTTGAGATGATTAGAAGAATAAACTGGTGGTCTAGAAGGAACAACAACACTTGGATTGGGATGATCTAGATTAGGCACCGGATGAGGAGAAATTGGGGCCATGAGCCTGGTATGAGAATGGCCATGAGTGGGCACATTGGGTTGATGTGCCACTGACCGAGGGGTAGAGATGTGAAGACCACCTTCGGGAGGAATGTGGTCGGCGGGCGACTTGCCCTTGAGAATGGCTTTGATAGCCTGAAGTTGGGTAGGATCGGCATGAGAGAATGCCTCTCAAAGTGAATTTGGACTGGGTTGAGGAGAAGTTTGACTAGGTTCGAGGAGAACTTCGGGTTCATTGATGGCACATACAGCATCAGGATAGAAATAAGATTGGTCATACTCCAATTGTAGTTGCTCGTATCTTTGATCTGCCATTCCGATAACTCGACCTGACCTTAAATTCATAAACACAATAGAAAAAGAAGGTTGACAAATAAAAGCTCAAATATTTTTTTTTAGTTTTGATTCTTGACCACTTTTTTGTTTTTATTTTCTTTTGTCGGACAAGCAAGTTATCAAGAAAATTAACCTCAAGCAAAAATTTTTGTTTTGGTTCTTTTTAGGTGATTTTGGGATTTTTGTTTAATTTTCAGTTTTTGTTTGCAAACAAGTAATAGCAAAGACTTGGAATGATTAACGCAAATTTTTTTGTTTCAACCTCAAATTAATGGCTTGTTAAGAGAAATATTGTCCACTCAAATAAATGGGTAGGACCCTATGCTCTCACAATGCCGAGCAATCTAAGGTTGTCACTCTTTTCACAACGATAGGTAATAGGTGCTCCGGGTTTTGGGATAAAATGGTACAACCAACCCGATCAGTGAAGAGGGAATCCTTCATGTCTAGGGACTTATGGAGGTCTTGATGGAAGCTACCCAGTCCTTCCAAGAGGGAATCCCCGGAGGAGGAGTTGGCAACCACCAAGAGGGGTGTTTGGATGTGTGGGGATTTGGAAGGAGAGAGCCTCCCTTCTCGGATGACCTAAGGAGCCGAAACCCCAATGCAAACTAAATGTGAGTGAAATGTCAAGGAATTAAGGAGCGAGCAAGAAGAAAATAAAAGCATTCAATGATTAATGAGATGTTGTAGGAAGCAAGTGAACAAGACAATGATATGAAATTAAACTAAGATAGAAGAAAGTGTTAATTTAACTAAGCATGCTTTGAAAGATTTGCTAAAGGAAAACTAGGCTTAGAAGGAAATAGACAAGTATACTTAACAAGGGATGAAAGAAGATGATATCTAAAATGCTAAGGTGAAATAAGTTGATATACCAAGCTAGAAATCGGATTGTATGCTTTTAAAAGGACCAACGGAAGGCAAGTAAATTGGAACAAACAAGATAATGCTTCGAGAAAATAAACAAGCATGTAAGCAAGCAAATAGAAATGTAAAGAAATAGAAATGACTTAAATGAGAACTAGAGTGAAAATAAGCATGTTTCCAAGTGGACATTCTTAGGAAAGAAGAGAAGAATTCACTAAAGCAAAGTCGGTCCCACCGTGGTCGCCAAAAGGTGTAAGCACCCAAAACGGGATATCCGTAGATCTCCATTTTCCGGCCCCTATGCTTGCTTTGGGGACTTGGTGGATGAGATGTTAGTGGGTGTGGTCGCCAGGAGCCAAAGGCTCCAAAATATAGTAGAATGAAAAGAAATGAAATGGAGAAATGATCGTCGTACCTTTGGAAGCGGAGAGATTGTTGGGTTCCGACTTCTCCTCTCTCGGCCGGCCGAAAGAAGAGAGTTTAGTGAGCCCTTCATCTTTGATCTGGTTGAAGCTCCACCTCAATCGGATTTACCTAAAAATATACATAAGAAAACATAGAAACAAGTGAAAGGTTCATTAGTTCTAATGAAAGCATAGTATCTTGCTCAAATTTGAATTCAAACATGCAAAAGGAAAGAGACTAACCGGATTGGGACTAAATCCCAATCCCTATTTAGAAGGTTTAGATATGCATGTAAATGCAAATGAGTGGCTCAATATATGCTAAATGACATGTTAATGAGAATTAAAATGAAAGGGGGAGTAAAGGATCGACCAGAAAGGTAAATAAACTCAAAAAAATGCAAAATGTGGTCTGCCCCTGCTAGTGCCCCATATATGGGGCGCCTGCTGTAGGTGTCCCCTTGATGGGGCGCGTTGACCAAAGTCAAAGCGCCCTATTTATAGGGCACCAGGGGCTGGCTTCAGCAGATTTTCTTCCCTTCTTCGCGGCATCGCCTCAGAGTATAGGAAGACCTCCAAGATGGAAAAAGGACTTCTTCAAGCAGCCAATACTCAAGTGAAGCTAATGGAAGAGTGTTTTGGCACTAGATGTAAGGGAAATGGAATGTAGAGGCCCTCAATTTCGGAGAAAAATCATATTTCTGAAGAAGGAAACTGCAGGTTTTTGGGGTTTTTGAGAGAGGGTTTTGGATCGGTTTGAAGGCTTATGGGAGGTGTAGATGGCTTAGAAACGTGGTATTGGATGAACTCAAGGGTGGTACGGAGTTGTAACCTCCTTTCAGTTCCAAATGGGGGTCTATTTATAGCCCAAAAGATGGTACTTTGGCCATTTTCGAAAAGTAGTGTCACGCGGCATAGCGCCCTATATATAGGGCGCCAGCATCATGAGATATGTCAAATCGATTAGACGAGTCACTGCGAGGGGTCAAATCGGCCGGTCAAGTCGATTTGATTTGGTGCCAGATAGGGCGCCTGGTGCCCCATTTATAGGTCGCCCGGTGCCTTATAAGTAAGGCGCCAGGGCCTGGTGCCTTGTATATAGGGCGCTTTGACCTGGTCAACGCCTATTGATCTTCTTCAAAATGCGCCGAAAAACTTGATTTTTCTAGAAAACTTGGTTCCCTTGAGAGGTTACTCAAATATTACTCATGAAAACAAGAATTTAAGCTCTTCAACTAGGCCAAAATTGCGTGTCTACACTATTATCTAATATCATGAAATTTATGTCTAATATATAATATTATGATACACATATGCAGTATCTAATACTATTAAGTGTACATTTAAGATAAGTGAATATCAATGACTTAGATGCATGAAACTTCTCAAGCTCCATCTTTGTTTTATATGCAACACACTTTGTACTTCATCTTCCACTTACCATCATCATGATAGTAGAAGAATAATCCTATGTCTTACTTCGACTTTTATTATCTTGACTATCTTCTTTGACATTTAACTTTGTTCTTTTATTTCCATCTAATGATTTTACTTCTTTCCAATGGTCTCGCCAACAAGAAATGTTGCATTATTATTATAACTTGCCCTTAATTAGCTCATCACAATGAGCCATGATGGATCTCTTATCCATCTATCCATGTGTCTCTACAATTTATATCTTATGGATGCTAACATCTAGTATAGGGCAAACAATGCATCTTCACTACATAATATTTTTAGATAAAGATCCCATCTTCTTTCATACCATTATATAGTTAAGGAGGCACCTACTTCTCAAGTAGGATAATTATTTGGTCAACCATGAGAACAATTCTTTTGGTTCTAAACAGGTCTAAGAAGTGCGAGCCATTAAGCTACTTGGTTTCTAGTATGCCTTACTATTAGTGGTATATCATCTCATTCTACAATGCAGATATAATTTCATTAATATAGCATTGTAGACATCTATCAGAAATTAAGATTTGATTTTTCATCTTAGTTTATGCTCTCACTAAGCTTTGACAAATTTGCATAACCCTCAATATATAAAAACATGATATCACGATAACATCTTAGTAGAGACTAAGACCCAATTAACCTTATAGCGATGACCTTACGGGAAACACAAGTCATCCCATACCTAATAGGTAGGCAACTTTTGCCAACTGCAACTCTTATAACTCTTAGTCATTCAATCTCTAGAGTTTATAACCTTGTGGGGAACACAACAAGTTATATACCGTAGTTAAGTCAAATCCACTTGTTACGTTATAAGAATGCATTCTTAACACATTCCTTGTGAGAAACATAGCAAGGCCATGATAATGATCCACCTCAGAATTTGGCAAATGTCCTGGCCATCATCACCAATCCCTTACTGAATGAGTCTAGCGGGAAACACAACAAACCCATACAATCTAAGGTTGGCTCATCAAGACCATAACAATGGAAGGCTACATAAGCCATTTTTAATGTCTTATGTTTATCTACCTAATTAAATTGATGATAGATTTTATTTTATTCTCATCAATATATGTGTTAATTATAATATATATACATGTTTTGAATTATTTTTAAGGTATAACCTATTGCACACATCCACATATCATATATGCAAGCAATTAAATGGATGCATGGACTTAACTCCAACATATACAACCGCAGAGATAGAATAATGTGCAACTAAAAGAGTTAACATACGATGCTGATATCTATGATATGATCCCCATTAAACACATCCACATATATGAAACATCATCACATGATAATGAAACCTAAGTCTATGATCTCTATGTATTCACACTACCAAACATTACATGTACATAGTATGAATACATGGTATTAATATGATATTGCACTTATAACAAAAAAATACTTTATAATTTTTAAACTTTTAATTTCATGCTTGTCTAATTTTTTATAAAATAAATAACATGAAAAAACATATAAACAATTTATATAAAACAAATAAACATATCTAAACTATTTAGAATATTTATGCATTCTCAAACTTATTTAAACTACACCAATGATGAAATAAACATAATTATGTTCAATCACATTTCCAAAAATTTTAAAATTTTTATAAAATTTTTATGATTTTAAACATTTTAACACTATTAATAAAAATATAATAATGTTATCATATAAAATGTTGCTTACACAATTGTGCTACCCACAGTCAAAAGTGACAAAGCAGTCAAAATAGCAAGGCTACGCACATGGGTGCCTTTTTCCATGACTTGTCTTGTAAGATAAGGATCCACAAACGTGACCTGTATCAAGCCTGAGATATCCAGCGGGATTGTCTTTCCCGCCTGAGAAGAGCACCGCAACAAATAAATAGGTATTCGAATTCTCATCAAATAAGTATTTCAAATCCGTCAAACTTATCCCCTAAAAAATATTTCCAATCATGGGAAATAGGGAGAAACCAAAGCACTGCCGCAGAAGGGTTCCACTATAGAAAAAATAGAAAATTCATTTTCTATGCTGCCGTCCCAAGCATGAAATCTTATAAAAACACCATGTAATCACATTACCCATCTTATAAAACCTTTTCAAGGCTTCAATTCCCTCCATGGATGAAGATTTCACAAGATCCCCAAATATGGATGTTGATTTCTATAAAATCAAATTACTATCTTTTCTATCGACTCTGGTGATCCAAAATTTGAATGATTTGAGGATATGACAAGTTCTATGACACGAGATTCTACCAGTGCCAACCAATCTCATATTTGTGTTTTATACAAATTTTGGTGGCCTTGCCAAAAATGATGTTTGCACATATTTGGAAAAACATAAAATGCATAACATAACATAAATTCGATGTCAATTTCTACCTAGACTTGAAACTGACTCTGATACTACAATAAAAATCACTATATAAATTTTGGTACATCATAAGCAACAATTTCTATAAGATCACATTGATCTTATGTTGATTAGAACCTAGTGACAAAAATCGATTACCGATTAAAACATTCTGAAATACACATGTTAGAAATTCATATGATACCATGGATAGAAGAAGGAAAAACTTCTCAAGCCCTTCAAACCATCCAAGTGCTCGATCTCTAGTGATATCCACCCGAACTTCCTCCGTAGATGGGATCTCCTACATGTTGAATTTTCCAACTTGTCCCATACATCGCTCCACCATGGAAAAACATGCTACAGAGAGAGAAAGAGGAGGCTAGAGAAGGCTATCCATGAAATTGGCTTCCTTCGCTATCCAAATACACTTATATAAAAATTATAATTTTTTATAAAAATATAAAATCTTCATAAATTATGTCCATGCCCCCGTACTTACAAATCAATCATTATGTGTGTGACCCACTAGGCTCAATAAACTATTTGGTTGAGGCCTACTTAATATAAAATAATTTCATTTAATTAAATTTAATTTGTTATCAGATGGCAAATTTAAAAACCTATCGATCATAAAGGGTACTAGCCACATTTCTTGATCCTAAATAAAAATAGGGATAATCTTATTTTTATCAAGCCTTTCCATTATCAGTTACTACATAGATATAAACCCTCATCCATTCAATATCTCAATCGAATAGTGTAGACACGCAATTTTGGCCTAGTTGGAGAGCTTAAATTCTTGTTTTCATGAAGTATATTTGAGTAACCTTTCAAGGGAACCGAGTTTTCTGGAAAAATTGAGGTTTTTGGTACATTTCAAAGAGGGCGGTGCCCTGCATATAAGGGCACCTGGCACCCTACTTATAGGGCACCAGGCGCCCTATAAACAGGGCACCTGGCGCCCTGTATACAGGGCACCAGGTGCCCTATATACAGGGCGCCTGGAACCAAATCAAATCGATTCGACGGCTGATTTGACCCCCCCACAGTGACTTGTCTTGTCGACCTGACAAACCTCATGATGCTGGCGCCCCATATATAGGGCGCCATGCCGCGTGGCACTACCTTTTGGAAATGGCCAAAGTGCCCTCTTTTGGGCTATAAATAGAACACCATTTGGAGCTTGGAGGAGGTTCCAACTTGGTACCACCCTAGAACTCATCCAACACCATGTTTCTAAGCCATTTTCACCCCCCATAAGCCTTCAAACCGATTCAAAACTCTCTCCCAAAAACCCAAAAAACCTGCAGTTTCCTTCTTCAGAAATATGATTTTTCTCCGACTTTGAGTGCCTCTACCTTCCATTTCCCTCACATCTAGTGCCAAAACACTCTTCCATTAGCTTCACTTGAGTATTGGCTGCTTGAAGAAGTCCTTTCTTCTTGGAGGTCTTCCTACACTACGGGGCGACGCCACGAAGAAGGGAAGAAAATCTGCTGAAGCCAGTCACTGGTGCCCCATAAATAGGACGCTTTGACTTTGGTCAACGCGCCCCATCAAGGGGACACCTGTAGCAGGCGCCCCATATATGGGGCACTAGCAGGGGCATACCCCATTTTGCATTTTTTTGAGTTTATTTACCTTTCCGGTCGATCCTTTACTCCCCCATTTCATTTTAACTCTCATTAACATGTCGTTTAGCATATATTGAGCCACTCATTTGCATTTTCATGCATATCTAAACCTTCTAAATAGGGGTTGGGATTTAGTCCCAATCCGGTTAGTCTTTTTCCTTTTGCATGTTTGAATTCAAATTTGAGCACGATACTATGCTTTCATTAGAACTAATGAACCTTTCACTTGTTTCTATGTTTTCTTATGGACATTTTTAGGTAAATCCGATTGAGGCGGAGCTTCAACCGGATTGAAGATGAAGGACTCACTAAGCTCTCTTCTTTCGGCCGGCCGAGAGAGGAGAAGTCGGAACCCAACAATCTCCCCGCTTCCAAAGGTACGACGGTCGTTTCTCCATTTCATTTCTTTTCATTCTACTATATTTTGGAGCCTTTGGCTCCTGGCGACCACAACCACTAACATCCCATCCACCAAGTCCCCAAAACAAGCGTAGGGGCCGGAAGAGGGAGATCTACGGATATCCCGTTTCGGGTGCGTACAAATAGGAGTATGGTAACAACTATCAATGCCTTAGTATACTGACACAATGGGTTCTTGTACTTTATATCAAATCAAATGAAAAGTTTTTTTTTCTAATTATCCTCTCTACCTTGGCCAGAGGCCTATAGTATTATCCCTTAAGACATTCACTCTCACTTTCCAAGTGTGGATGATCCCTTATTGTTCGTTCATTGTTGTCGACTCCAAAAATGAGGTTCCCAGGTCAGCACCCCTTAGAGATAGAGAGAGAGGGAGAAGGAGATCCCTTCATTACCCACACTCACATTGATCCCCAAATATTCGGCCTTCGACATCACTAAGATGTTGAAGGGACTATCCGGGTCATGTGGGTAAGAAAGGAGGAAAGAAATTAATGCATAAAATAAAGTAAGAATGTGGTCACTAGGAACTATGGGCTTTGCTTTATGCAATGGAATTAAATAACATATTGACTATACATGTGCACCTTAGTGGGAAAATGGGCGAGTTCTAGCTTCTCCTTCTTTAGTCGGTCGATAAAAAAGAGTCATCAACGTGTGGATGATTAATTTCCTGTGCAACTAGACAATAAAATAGTGAAACAACATTTAGAATTGGATGGGGTGGAGTAGATGTAAAAAAAATAGCATAAAAACAAATAATTGAAGAAGAACTGATCAAATTAAAGTTATTTCTAACTATTTTTTTGTTTTTTGGTTAATAGACTAAATATAATGCAAAATTAATGTAAAAACATAGAATATAAATAGAAAATGGTAAAATAAAGAGATAGAAAAAAGAATGGATCAAATATGAGCCTGTTAAAAAGACATATGAGCAAATTTGGGTCTGTCAAGAAAGCCGAACAAGAATCAGGATCTGTCTGGCACGACTTTCCTTCAGAGGTTGCCACAACTGGCATTGATGTTGAAATGAAGTGCCATCTATTAAAATGAAAGTGGACTTGGAGTGAAAGAACTTTGCTCCATACAGCTCGGGCAGTAGACGTCTCCAGGTTTCTCTAGAGATCAAAGAAGATAGCCCTGGCCACAGAAGCTTGAACTAACTTTTCTTTCTCTAAAAACAAAATTTTATCTCTCTAAAAATCACCATAAATTATTGGTAGGGTATAAGGACATCTTGGGATGCTTGAATGGTTGTCTTCCAACCTCTGGAATGTTAGAATTTGGCTGAATTTATAGAAGAAAACAAAATCAATCGACTCCTACAATTTCTAGACAATGTGCCCCACCCCAAGTCACATGTGCCCCCTCTAGGGGCATGTGAAAATTCATGGATGATTCCACAAAAAATAGAAATAATCAAAAACGAGATTTTCTATCTTATCGGAATGAAATTAGAACCAAAACTAAAGATCAGTGCCATGTGCCTTGGATCGGGGGCTCATGGGCACGTGCCCCACCCCTGGGATGCATAGATACATGCCCTTGATTTGGGCACATGTAAATTTGGAGATAAATTCCAAAAAAAAAAAAAATTTATCTAAACGAAGTTTTCAAACCGAAGATCAAAACTACAATCAAAACTAAAGTCTGGTACCATATGCACTTGGTTAAGTGTGCATGGCCACGTGCCCCACTGGGAGGGCACATGGGCACTCCCCTCCCCCCCCAAGGGGCGCATGGGCATGTGTCCCCCTGGGAGGGCACATGTGCCCCAATCTCAGGCGCATGGCACTACATCTGTATGCCTACATTCTAGAAGCCGCTACGATCACTTACAAACTCAAAATTCGATGTTGTTTGTTGTGTTGGAAAGATAACATGTTGAGAAAGCTTTATATAGTAGTGAATCAGCTGGCACATGCCCTATGACTTTAGAATATCATCTGGAAGTTGGGGTAGTGAATGGAAGGTCCAACACTAGTTGAAACAAATCCAACGGCAATCGAAAAGGCATGGCATGAACCAAAACACATCTGAAATAAGAATTTGTTCATAACCATAAATGTTTGATCGTTAGGCTTTGATCATCAAGCCAATTTTTGTGTTTCTATGTTTTATACTCGAAAAATATGGCTTTGTTCAGAAACCTCCAGAAAACGTCCGACTACATTCAACAAAGCTCTGAACCAACATTAGAAGACCCATCATCATTATTAGATCAATCACACATGTTACTCTATAAAGCATGAGTTTTATGCTTTAAATTATGTAAATTTGGCGTGTCTACAATTGCTCCACTCGGTTTCTCTTGTATACAATCCTTCATTGTACTAGACCATCAAATTAGTGATCAATAAGTCAATGGTCAAAGCACAAGATCTAGCCAACAAGGCATCTTTGGCAACTCAAGTCAAAGTTCAATCATGCAACTGTGATGATAGAAAATCATGATTGATAGTTCAGTATGATACCATTTAGGGTTTCAAGATGATATCACACACACTAGTCTGTTCTAATTCTTGATGTCTCATCTCAAGGATTCTATGATTATGAACATTTAGATGGCATACTTTTATTTGATTGATCTCATTATGATATATGCATCTAATAAAAGCTACTAATTAAAATTTTATTATTTAATTGAATGAGATATTTTTAGAAATGTCCAATCATATCATGTATGATTAGTTTGTAGGGCATACATTTCTATCACTATCACTTACAACCTATGCTATAGTTATTTTTATCCCATCATGTTATGTGTTTTATGTCCTACTATGTCCTTATGTCCCACCATTCTTATCCTTATCCCACCATGTTTTGTGTCCCACCATATTTGTCACTATGATTTCCTCAACAATGCATGTTTTGCATGTGTCATGTTCTACCATGGAATTATGATTTTACATTCATGCTACATGTAAAATATTTTATCGTGCTTTTAATGTAGACCTAATGGAACGAGACATTATTCCACTATGGACCAAATTGAGCATTTGGGAAAACTCAAATGAACCTAAAGACCAAACTCTCTCTTATTGACATTTCTATCTTTAATACTCTTATCTCATCTCATTTTAGTACACTTTCAACTTGGTTCTCGAGTCTACGTTGCTTTGTTCTCAAGGTGTGAGAGAGGAGAGAAACAAGAAACAAAACAAGAATAACTATTGTACACTCCACCCCAACACTCACTTTGATCACCATAATTTCAATCCTCAATGTAACTTGGGCACTGGAGTGATGGTCCGGGTCATATGAGAGAGAGGGAGGAAAGGAATTAAAAGGACATTGCATTGTAAAGAAATTTAATAGCAATAAAAAAGATGATAAGAACCATGGTGTGTGTAGAAGGTGAGTGTGTGGTCTTCAAGAGCCATAGGATCTAAAGTTGAAACGGTGTGCTGACATGTGTGGGTAGTGCGAAAGACAACAGTGCAATTTTGGCTTCTTCACTAGCTAGAAAGAGACAAAGAGCTTGAGAGTTTTTCTTCTTCTTGATCTGATAGACGGAAGTGTGGCTAGTCCCTACTAGTTTCTCTTGCAGTGTACAACGAAAAACAAGAAAACAAGTGATGAACGATTAGAACTAAGAAAGTAAAGTAGTTGTAGAAGGAATATGTTTAAAAACAACAAAATAAGACGTACTGACCGAATTGAAACTAGATCCCAACTCCTTTATTTTTTTGGCTTTTATTAAAAAGTATAATGAAAAATTATTTAAAAATAATGAATGTTGACTAAAATATGAGTTTAGATGAATATAGAAAATATGGGCTGAATTGGTGAAGAAACAGAGAACTTTGGTGCCAATGTAGACGAGCAGTTCAAAGCTAGAACCCCCACGGCGTGACTTTGTTCCAAGCTCACCATAAATAGTACGGAGATCAGATTCAATCCCCATCTGTTGAAAATGAAATAAGACAAAATAAGAAAACTACCAACCAAAATATAGGTTTTTGGAAACCCAAGTGCCCCTAGGGAGCAGGTGTTTGGCACCCTAGAGAAGGGGGTGCCATGCCCTTTTGGACAAGTTGTTGGTGCTTGCTTCCTTGCACCGGTCCAAGCTTGTAAATGATCTTTAGGGTGTTGGTGCAGCTCCTTGACATCCTCCTAATACCCAAGAAGGTATTGGAATCATGACAGTGCCATAGATTAATGTAGAATGGAGTAGAAATGAGAGGAAAAGTGAATATGAAACTTAGAAGAAATGGAGAAAGGGTGGTCAAGTGGAGAGTGATCCAGCTTGTCAATGTCTTGCTAGTTCTACTCCAAAATGTTGAAGCCACCCTCTCCTTTATAGAAAGGAGCTGACCCGTCTCACCAAGAGTTATCATTAAAGGTGACTCTTTGGTTATAAGGTGACTCAAGTGTTGTCCTCTCGATTCTTGAGGTGAGTATAAGTGCCTCCTCAATTCTTCTAAGAGTCAACCTCATTAAAATCTTCTTGAATCTAGAGAAAACTCTTCATATTCTGGAAGATATGCTGTGGACTAGGGCACATTGTGCCCTATTGACTAGTGTACCAAGTGCCCTATTGATTGGGTACCATGGGCTATGAGGGAATTGTTTGGAAACCATTGGAAAGCTTTGAAAATTATCAAAATTATCAGGTATGAGTGTCCTCAATCCATAAATCACTAGAAAGCTTCAAAAATTATTAGAATTATTAGGTATGAGTATCATCAAACCCTAAAACATCAAAAATCATCAGAAAACTTGGTAGGTATGAGTATCACTCAAGAAAACAAGGGTTTCGATCTTTCCAATTTGAGTAATTTTTGCATTTCTACGCACACCACGTAGCTCGGGCTGCTAATCAATGATGAACTCACAAGTTTGCAACTCAAGGGACTCTACCACGTGTGGGCTAGCTATCATCTTATCGTTTTGGTGCCCATGACACATTTTCTTACCATTCAGACATAGGATGGCACTAATGGAAAATGGTAGTGATCCTAAAACCCAGAGAGAATTGCACTACCTGATTAGATCAAATTTGTGTGTCTATATTTACACCTTGAAGTCACCTTATTGATTCATCACCATTTCATTTTACTACATTTATCTACAATCATTCTACTACACTTTTCTAAGATCCATTTCCTCGACTACATGTCATTCTTTTGTGAAGTTGGCACTAAGGTAAAACAAGTTTTAGACATGTAAAATTGGCTTAATTTTGGAGCTTAAAACATTTGTTCTATAGGAAATATCTAGGTTTATATCGTCAAGAATTATGTCAGGTCATTTTTGGGCCTAGTTGGAAACTTTCAAAGGCGAACTATGCACAAATGAGAAACTATGGTTAACATGCCTTAGGTCTAGGGTGTGTTGTCACATTCCCTAGTTTTGAGACCCATGGCCATATGACCCACCTTGGGGGCACATGTGACCCTCCTTTGGAGTGCATGGACTAGATTTTAAGTAACATATTAATCAATTTCTAGATGATTTCCAATCAATATTTTGATTACTTTTGCTTAAAATGAGGTGCCTTAGGCCAGGGATATGTTGGCCCTAGACCTAGGCATGTGGAACTTTCTAAATTTTTAAATCAGAATGAATCTAGAGGATGTTTTGGAGCATTTTGGCTACTTATTTATGCACCTTGGACTAGAGACATGCACACCCCTGACCCAAAGCACCTAGAAACCTTCTAAAATTTTTAGTTTTTTTCGAATCTTAGAAGATTTTTAGGTTATGATTGAGGCACCCTGAGTAGCAAAAACCCAAAACCCAGACCTAGGGAACAAGTAAACTTGCTAAAATTTTCTAATTTATAGCCAATGTACATGTAGATTTTGCTCTAGATTATGTTCACCCTAAACCCAAGGCATGTAGAAATGTTCTATTTCCATTGATTTCTGATTGAATATAGTATCATATTTACCTTGATCTAGGTGCCCTAGGTTGGGGCACACATACCCTAGACCCAAGACACATGGATCAATTTCTATTTATTTCTATATAATCAAACTTTTGAACATCTAGATGATGATTTACCCTAGATTAATGCACCTTGTGCTGAGGTGCGCATTAACCAGTTACCTAATTTTATGTTTATTCTCAAATTTTAATCTATATTTTTACTCATTTATATAAGGAGAGGAACTAAGCTCGTACTAGGAGGTTTGGAGCACGATTCTAAGAATTTTTCTAGTGTTATACATTTTTTTAGAGAAGATTAAGAGAGATTAGATCTAGTCTAACTATGTCAGATAACTACTCGAGTTCGTCGATGGTATTTGACATACATGGACTCCAATCTAGCTTATGAAGAAGCTTCTACAACCCTAGAGCTCAAGTTTACAAGTGGCAGAGATGTCATTGAATAGACTATTTGACCACACCGCGCTTCTGATTGCAACTCTGCCAAGTTTACTCTATGTGCCCTTGAACTAGGTCATGTCGCATGGTGCCCCAGATCTAGAGCAAGTAGTTTGGTGCCCCAGATCTAGAACTAGTTTAATATCCCTTTAATTTATTTTTTGTGTTGCATCTTTATTGAAAACCCATAACTAGTTAGGGCTATCCCAAATCTGGTCAATTTATTTATAATTGTCATTTCATACTTATTTCTTTGATAAATGCCACATTATAATTTAGTTCTAATTTATTTATCATTTCTTTTATTGTCTTTGAATTGCATAAAAACAAGTAAAACTAGAATTTACGAGCTCCATGTGCTCGGATGGCCGAAAAGGAGAAAGTTAAAATTTATACTTTATATACCTAAGTGTGCATGTCAAATGTTTATTTTAATTCATTAAAACTCATGACTTCTAACGACCACACTTAAAACACACCGTATCCCTCTACCCTTTTTTTCTTTCTCTTTCTCTTTGTCTACTCTCAAATCAAACTGCTCTTCCTCTTTTAGAGGAAAGCCAACCCAAAGAGAGAGGGGAATTAACCCTGATGCTGAACAGAGGTACACAAGGTCGAGTTCTCAAAGAAGAGAGAGAGGGGGGTGTCACATCCACTAATCATGTATGAGAGCAAGTTTGTCAAGCTAAAATTTTATGTGCTCCATGTTTTTGAGGATGAGATAATGTGAGGAAAGAAATTTGTAGATGCCTTAAGTGTAGGGATGTCAAGTGGGCTGGCTTGGGTTGGCCTAGCCCAAGCCCAACTTAGCCCACTTGTAAAAAGTCCAAGCCCAACCAAATGATTTTTTTGATTATATAAATGGGCCTAACCCAACAGGTCATAAAAGCCCATCTATGGCTCACTGGGCCACTTGGAGGCTGATAATTTGCCCCCTAGATGTTCACGTGACAACAATCGACCAAATCGTTGCCTGACATTTCACAAGGAAAAAAATACAGAGCATTGATTGACGGACAGCGAAGAAAATGATGGGAAGGTTCGAGCGAGTGTACAGATGGTAACAGACCTAATCACCTGGAATTACTGCTTGTGGCACTCCTCCTGTGTGAGAGATCGGCGGCAACAGAGGTCCTCGGCCTAGGATTTTTGCTTAGCATTAGTAGGGCCGACTTCTTCTTCAGATGAAGATAGCGGCGGGGAGGAAGTTGAGAAGGGTAGAGGATTTCAACGGTGTTTGGCTGCACACCATGGACCACTTCGTCACTCGCCTCCAGGCGGAGGCGGAGGCTAGTAGCGACAGTGTCGTCTGCCTGCACAATGCTCGCTTTGCTGTCTTCTGCATCTTGCTCTCCATGTGCTTCGGACAAGAGCCAGAGGAGGCAGAGGTCATCAATGTCAACACCGTCTTGAAGTGGGTGCTCTTGGTGCTCAACACCCGTAGGTGGTGAAGGTGGCGTGGAAGAGCCCTAGCCGCCGTGCCCAGGACATGAAGACATCCACGACTACGCAGATGGGGGGGGGGCAGCCTTCCTCCCTGGGGATGTCATCAGCGATGAGGTGCTCGAAGTGGGGACGGAGGGAGGACGATGCCCGGAAGACACGAAACAGAGGTGAAAGCGGCAGATCAAACGGGCCTAAGGTTACCAAGCCCGCCAACAAGAAATCAAATTGGGACATAGCTAGTTACAACCCAATCAACTTTACAAAGGGCCTAAGCCCAGCCCATGGCGGGCTTTGCAACGGGCCATATGCTGGCCCGGCTCATTTGACAAGTCTACTTGAGTGCTGGTTGTCACAATATGGCACCCTATGGCAGGCAACTTGTGAGGCAACATGTAACATGCATGTACGTTAGAAAAGGACTTTGGAAAATATCATGTCACTTGAGCAACACAACAAAACACCTACTTATGGCTAGCATCATCGTGACCGCAAGTGAAAGAAATTGAAAACTGAGAACATCACGCAATGGTCAGGGATGAATGAACCACCATGCGAGCAATGCAACGGACACCATCCACGACGTTCATACCATCGTAGGAGTGAAACGTGTTTTGGATGTAGACAATTCAGCCATCTAATCGCTGACTGTTCCAAGGCTGGTCAGGTTAGGGGTGTGGTCCCAGTTTCAGAAGTTCGGACAAAGGTGATAATTTACAAAATGAAAATTTATGATCGATATAGCATAGTTCTGTTAAAAGACAACTCCACAAATTTGTGGAAAAAAAAACAATTTTGGTGTACCCCACGCAGTGCTCGTAAGCGTATTCGGAGGGAGCTGCATTGCAAGTGTACGAGGGTGTCAGTCTTCTCCGCCTTTTTACGATGATAAAATATCTCATCAACGATAAAATAAAAGAGCGGATGAAAACGATGAGTGAGATCTATCGTCTATCCGCATCCTGACCCGGCGGCGATCGGCAGGTGCCACTTGGCAACAGGTGTCACTGGGCATGCGCGTAGGGTAGGCATGTCCTATCAAGCGGCGCCAGCGAGCACCATGCCTAGGCACTAGGCAGGTGGTGGGCAAGTGTCTTCCCCTCAGTGGGTTCACGTTGCGACCACGTCTACGGATTTTACTTGAATAGGATCAGCTGTCGTTGTCGGGACTCGGCATGAAGACACGGGGAAGGTCATCTTGCGATTCACCTTTGACCTATCAACGGGCCTGGAGAACCGGACGGAGCCAACTTGACCCGAGGATCGAGTCAAACACAGTCGAATATATCTGATGTTAGGTTTAGTTATTGTATTAATTTCGATATTAATAATTTTAAATATTTTAGTATTAATATGAAAAGTGATACAAGTTCACCTTTGGATTATATAACTCGTTTTATTTGAACCGTAAATTTTTAAATTGATATTATTAGTTAAAAACCTGTTTGGTCGAATGATTATTATATATTAACAATTAATAATTTTAACTTTACGGAAAAAAATAGAAGTTAGATTTAACCAATTCGGGATCTATCGAAAAAAATAAATTCATATTTTACAAATTCTACTCACAAAATAAAATTCCAAACTAAATATATGACTTCACATTTTTTACCCACACTCTCTTTTTCTCTTGGTAAGCCACTTCACCAACTAAGTCTATATGAAGTAAAATCCATACACTCTGGCTTCACTTTAATGTCGGATTTGAAAAATACGTTAGTTTTAAAATTAAATTTTTTATGTATTAGTTGTTTTTTTAGAAAATAAGTGTGCTAGTTAATTTTTTTCTTCTTTTCTGATGCTATCATCTCATCTCCTCTCCTCTCACATGAAAATCAAGTTCTAGTTCCAGTCACCTTAGAAGGATGGTGAAGAGAACATTTTTCACCTTCTCCAAAAAAAAATCTCATATGATGACCTCAAATTAAAGAGTTTGGATCACCTCATTTACCATGTGAAGGGGGTACCCTCAATCTCTAATGAAAAATAGTCACGATTCCAGTCACTTAAGTGATGGATAATGAGTTAGTAAGGCATCGGTAGCGATTCAACTCCGTCAGTAACGAATTAATGAGTCAGTGAACCGTTACTAAACTCGTACTGATATCTTACAAACTCACTAATAAAACTTAATACAACTCACTACCGACAGATAGTTAGTAAGATGTCGATAGTGATTCAGTCTTTTTTGATAGTAGTTCATCAAGCTTATTATTTGAACCGTCACCTAAGTGACGTGGAGTCGTGGTCAATTTTGATTGAGAACAGAAGATACTCTCTCCACTCAAAGACTCAGATGATACGAACTCCAAATTAGATCACTATTTAAACATAATAAATTTCACTTTTTTGTGAGAAATAATAGATACTCTCTCCACCATCCTCACGAGATGATCAGAACTCAAATAGTTCAGACTTCAGAGCAGTTACTGAGACGGAGCTCGTCAACATGCAATGCTGCGTTGGTCCTCTCATCACCGGAAGGGTGCCTCCTTGCCGGGCAAGAAGATAGACCTTACACCCCCACCAACCCCTGTTGATTGTAAGATGTGACCGATCGAAAGGGACGAGGGCGTCCCACACCGAGCATTCAATTTCATATCCGCTCGAAACCAACCTTCTACCGCTTCAGTCGGTACACCTCCGCGCTGCAGTCGCTTATAAGAACTCCCAGCTACACGGCGTCAATCCACCGAAAGTTTCGTCGACGCACACATCTGCCGCGCGTTCGCATCTACCCCCCGCCACCGAGCTAGCTAGCTAGCTAGTCAATGGACAAGGAGGTTAGCTCGCGGCAGCGTGCCTGTCTAATGCGGCCGCTCGCCGGCACCACCAACTGCAAGGGCGTCGCAGCCATCGTGGGCGTCGGCCCCCATCTGGGTCGCTCCGTCGCCTGCAAGTTCGAGCAGGAGGGCTATACGGTCGCCATCCTTTCTCGAGATCTCGGCAAGCGCCCTCTCTTTTTCCGCCGATCAGGGGAACAGATCACCATAATCGCAACGTCATCGTCTCTTCCTCCGATTACAACGCACTTAGCGCGATCCGTGTGTTGGCGTGCACGAATGCGAGCATTACGGGCTCCGTCCGCTAATTTGTTCATAATCTCTTGCAGCGAAGCTTTCGCGGCTCGCCGACGAGATCGCGTGGGAGGCGAAGGCGCAGGTGTTTGCCATCCGCATAGACTGCGGCGACTCCAGATCGGTGCGAGAGGCCTTTGAGGGCGTTCTGTCGCTGGGTTTCGTGGAGGTGCTGGTCTACAATGCGTGCCACACCATAGCTTCCCAGCCCACCCGGTTCATGGACACGCCGGTGGAGTCCTTCCAGAGGTCGCTCGCCGTCTCCGCTGGCGGCGCTTTCCACTGTGCCCAGCAGGTGTGCGAGATTATAGCCTCGTCGTCCCTGCGGACGGGCTCTCGATCGGTACTGTTCATTTCGTTTGCTCTCGCGCCATTAACCTTGATGCGATGCCAAGGTTGTCCCGGGGATGGTGGAGAGAGGCAAGGGCACTATCATCTTCACAGGGTCCTCAGCGTCCGTCACGGGCTTCGCCGGTTACTCCGAGCTAAGTAATCAGTTGGCCATTACTCTCGTTGAAAAGGAGATCATCTCATTTATTTAGTGAAATTCTTTTTTCTTCTTTTTTGCGGTCTTCGTCGAGATGAGATTACGTGATGTCACCAAAGATGAAATAAAAATATATTTTACCGAAGACATAAATTACAAATAAGGTCGTTCAATAATACGTCAATAAAAGATTCGTAACATTTTTTTAGAGACTAGACAGAGGGTTTATAATTTTGATAATGAGTCAGTAGAAAGTCGGCGGTAGAAATTTTTGAAGTCTCGATGATAGATTCATAGTTTCGATAGTCAGTCGGTATAGAGTTGATAATGAATTTTCGAAATCTTGGTGATAAAAAATTCGTAGAAAGTAAGTAACAAGCCGTCGAAACTTCAATAATAAATCAATAGATTTGATACTAAATCTTCAAAATCTCGATAGCAGTCTTGAAAAACTCGTTAGCAATTAATTACATGTTCGGTAACTGGTCTAGAAAGTTGAAACGCGTCGTTAATTAAAATGTATATATATTTTTTATGTTGTCTTATGTGAAATCACGTGATCTCATTGGCTTGAGGACTGTGAGAATTCTCTTTCACGGGAAAATTGAGGTGATCTAAACTGTGCTGGTTGCGTTCTTAATCGGTCGGCGGTGACATCTTGCTGCTGGGTCTAAGCAGGTTGCGGGAAGTTCGCCTTGAGGGGGTTGTCGCAGAGCCTGGCGAGAGAGTTCCAGCAGTGCGGCATTCACGTCGCACACGTCATAATCGACGGAGCCATCGGCGAACCCAGGTATGCACAGTTGCTTGTCTTCTCTTATCTACGTCTTCTTAGTCCATATTATACTACAATACTTCCGCACACCCCGCCAGTCCGAGGGAGAAGCGGAACAAAACAATTGATAACTCGTTCATGAGAGTGGATCACCTCAGTCCCGGGTTGGAGGGAGAAGCCTCAGTCTCCAATCAGAGGCGGCCACATACCCCCATCACTTAAGTGGCGGTTCAAGTTATGTTACTGAACCGGTTCGGTGAACCGCTACCGAAAAGGGCTGAACCGCTACCGAGCCCTTTGTAAATCACTACCGGCAATGACTTTTGGGTCTTTTGGAGCAGCTGTAAGCCGTCCCCGTAACCTATATTCTTTTATTGTTGATTTATCAAATTATTTTTTGTGCATTGGGAAAAGATAGAGCATTATGGAATTGACATCACCTGTAGTCACCTTTTGATATATCCAAATCTCTTAAATATATTTTTGAAACTTACTTAAAATGGCTTTTACGTTTTGGTAGACTATTTATATTATTCACATGGTGATATTGCGTTTCATAATATTTTTGTACCATTTTTTCTTGTATGCAAAATATGGTATTACAACTTTTAATTGTAACATCTCAATTTGTGATTATGGTAAGAGATTAAATCAATATGCTACCAACAACTCATGTTTAGTGTGTTGTGATGAGAATAAGTCGAGAATGAGTGATCTTCTCGATAAGCAGTTAATTAGTATAGTTGTTGAGTTAATTAGTTTAATCGTTACATATGATATTAGATTATAACCCAATTAGAAAATCTGTTGTGACTCACTTAAGTGTCTGACTTGTGATGTATGTTCTTGTTGAGCATGTCAAGTTTTTAAGAGGGTAAATTTTAATATTTTGATTTGTGAATATGTTAAGAAATTAAATTAGTAAAACATCAATAACTCTGATTACCTATTTTTCGGAAACTGAAATTAAATGTGTTCTATTCAGAGTAAGTCGAGCATGAGTGACCATCGGAGTAGATTACTAATTATTACCATTGTTGGGTCAAATTTAATGGCTATATTACACCATGTTTGGTAACACTATTAGGTACCTCTATCATTATTAATTTTAAAATTGATATTGATAGAAACCATTAAGAGGTGTTTGATTAATTATATCAATTTTAAAATTTGTAGTGCAAACAAGACATATTATGTAATACAAGTGTCAACTTGTATTACTTTTGATATTGATATTCCAACATTTGTGAATATTAATATCAATATTGATATAGTACCAAAAATGAAACTCTAACCAAAGGCATTAACTCTTAAACTGATTAAAGGATGCCGCTGAAATAGGAGGAAGCGCAGCTTTTAGTAGGTCTGTTGTCTGTTGTATGTTTGTTTCGCATAACATTATCTAAAAATGAATAGCTTGTTTTATATCATTGAGATGTGATCATACACTAAAAGTATTCTCTCTATCAATGTTATACTTGGTGTACTGATACACTTGAGAAAATCGAACCTTTTGGCTATACATTTTAATATCTTTATTATTTTTATTATGTCTGTATTACATTATCGTCATAGATCATTTTTTTTGTCTTCAAAAAAAAAAAACGCACTCTTACACACATAGAATAATGATAGTGTTGTTTTAGGGTAATCTAAATTTCTTATCAGCTTTATCGATGTTTGTACGGTCCAATACATTTCGAAGAACCACATTTTTTTAAAAAATTAAATATTTTTAAGTTGTGCAATTCTAGTGATAAATTAATATATCTCTGCTTGTTCTGATTGAAGCCATTGTACCTTTCTAATGTGTACTTTTCTTGCAAGACCCAAATATTCTTATGGGGTGTTTGGTTGCATGATAATAGAAGTTTTTATTTAATTTTTAAAAATTGTAAGAAAACTTGTTAACGGAGGTTTTTGGTAATCATGACAATGTTAAGTTTTGAAAGTGATTTTCTACTTAAACAAAAAAAAGAGGGCGTCATCTCTTTCTTTTTTTTGTGGTCCCCCACTTTGTTTGGTCATGTATGGTAGTTACTTTTTTTTGTTATCACATCCCTCCCTCCAAACACGATAATTATATATCATGAGTTGGTTCACTTTTTATATTAATATAATTTTTTATCATGAAAATGTACAAAAAATTATCATGTAACCAAACACCCCCATTAGCTCATGACGCCCTTTTTGTTTTCTTGTTTCAAATTGTTTGAAGGTCATCCCAAGCTGATATTTTGAGCATAATGGATCCCAACATAGTAGCAGATACCTATTGGTACATACATATGCAACACAAAGGAGCTTGGACACAGGAGATTGATCTACGATCATCAAACGCAACATAATGATGATCGACTTCAAAATGCAACGTAATCCCAAATCATTGAGGCAACTGGTACCGGAATTTAGGGAAACATCGTATATCTTCGTACTGGCTACTGTTGTTGTAATGTACCTTTATGTTCACTTGCAACAAGTTGTTATATTAAAATCTTTAGGGGATGTATATAGATGATAAGAAGGTTTTCAGGTCTATCAAGCGCCTATGCTCCTCATGCAAGGTCCGCTAGTAAAAAAATTTAAAAAATAATTATGCTAATAATAATACGAAGAAAAAAAATTAAACTTCCTTAGTCCCAACTTAGGCCGTGTAAATAGGGGTGCAAACAAGCTGAGCTGAGCCAAGTAGTATGGTATTCCAGCTCGGCTCATTTATATTCAACGAGTTCGAGTTCGAGCTTAAGTTTTAACAAGTATGTTGAACCCTTATTTAAACTTAGTTCATTTATTAATCGAGCCGATTTGAACTCGAACTCGAATAGTAGCTAGATGAAAATTCAATATATATTCAAGCTTAAGTTATATACAAACTCATTTACAAAACTCAAATTAATGAAAAATTATTTGTGAAACTCTAGATTTAGCACATTTATAAAACTCGATCTAAGTTTAAATTCAAGTTTTGAATTATTTAATATATTTATGTGACAATATATAATTATTAATACTCTTAAATTATTTTTTAAAAAATAAATATATAATAGAATATTTAATCAAGTTTTGAGCTTTATTTTTTTGTTCAAGCTTGTTCATTTAACATAATAAATAAGTCGAGTCGAGTTTTTATTGAGCCGAGCTTCGAACTACTTGTCGAGCGTATTGATTCGTTTGCACTCCTAAATGTAAATGAGACATGTTGACTTCATGATTATGTTGTTCAAACTTAACTTCTTTATTTTACATGAGCTCGAGTTTGAGCTCTTTATGATTATGTCAAACCTTTGTTCAAGATTAGTTCATTAATTAATCGATCTCTAGTTCGAACTCAAATAGCTATTCCACATAAGTTTAATCTATATTCAAGTTCCTACTCGATATCAACTCATTTATAAAACTCAAAACCAATCAAAAGTCATTTATAAAACTCTAAATTTAGCACAATTATGACTCTCAATTTGATTTTAAAATTAAATCAAATCATATTTTGACTTATTTTGTATATTTAATTAATAATATTTAATTATTAAATATCAATATTTAATTTTTTAAGTAAATATTTAATCATTTATTTAATTGAGCTACTTGCCAACATATCAAGTCAGGAGTCAGTTCAAGCTTGACTCATTTAATAAATTAAACTTTATTTTTTATTCAAATTTGTTTGTTTAACATAATAAACAAACTGAATCGAGTCTTTATCAAGTTGAGTTTTGAGTTACTTGTCGAGTGCATTGGTTTATTTCACCCCCTAGCCTAGCCCACTCACTTAGCATGTTGTGTTGCACACCTTTCACATGCAAGTGCCTGCCCAAATTTTGCTACCCTAGCCCCTTGTCGATGCTTGGTTTTTCACTAGCACCTAACAAATATTTTTTATGCCAGCAACTGAACAAGGCCCTGCTCTGTCTACATAGCTTAGCCCAGCCACTAATAAGCCCTATCCCATCTCACTAGTCCAATGGTTGACCCAACCCACATAGACCAAACCACCACCTATCATCAAAAAGCCAGGTGCCCGACCTACATACATCTTACTAAACTTGCCACCCACCCTACATTTGTAAAATATTTCCCATTTTAACTTTGTAAGATATTATGTTTCATAATAATATTGAGAGTGGATGATCATTTATCGACACTTAATTGCCTTTGCATATTCAACTACTATTCTAATAACTTGCTACAGTAAGCCTATAATAATCAAACACTTAAGTCTAATATCAAATAATAGAGATCTCATATAAAACATTTTTCATGTATCAACTCGAAGGAGCAATCACATAGTTAAGGATGATATAACCAATATATGACAATTCAATATTCAATAACTATGTAGTAATATGACGATAGATCAATTTAGTAAACACAATCTCTAATAAGTAGTTGTAGTGTGCCATTAGTGTCTCCACATGAGAAGTTATAGGAACAACTGTCTTTATCACATGAAAAAAATAGTACATAAAATTATCTGGTTATCTCGATATCTATCTCAAAGTTGCTTATGACTAGGAATATTTTGGACATTTGTTTAAAGATAGTCAGCTTCATTATCATGATCTAACTTTCATTGCATAAACTTGTGGATATCAATATAAATATTTATATCATCTAAAAATATCTTGAATTACAATGTAAGGATAATGTTGCAATGATTCCATTTAGTTGAAATCCCATTTTTTATGAATGTGATAAAAAAAGATACCAATATGTTGAAACCTAGCTTTTTAAATAATAAATAAAACATAATAATAATATAAGGTTGTTTTGGTATGGACATGTTTTAACCACGATCATGATGGTATCTCCGTCTTTTATTATCGGTATAAATTTACTTAGTATTTTTGAAAAAAAATGTATAAAGATTATAGTGTGGTTTTTTTAATTTTAGTCGAATCTCATTCCACTGATTCTTAAACAGATTTGTTACTAATTACATTGATCAATAGCTTGGTAACACTTGATTAACTGTCATGATTACATATCTGCAAGATGGAATTGAATACAATAAATAATTTGCATTTGATCATAAGAATAAACACTTAAGCTATTGACATTTCTTCCTTTTATTTATATCCTTTTTTTACATGACAATTGTTAAATTGGGTCTGCGTGTCGATAGATGATATCCTTCTTAGGTCCAACTTGACAAGTTTTCGCCAATTTTCATTATCAATTGGGCTTCACATACATTAAGCAAATCCCCTAATCGGGCCTTGACTAACTTAATGGGACTTGGGTAGTTTTCATTCATTAATCAGTATCTCTCACATGGGCTTGTCCGGGTTAATGTGATAGAAATGTATGCCCTACAAGTCAATCATATGTGATATGATTTTACATTTCTTATAATATCTTATTCAATATTAATGGCATCATTGGCCATCAGTGTGGGGACACTAAGATACATGTACAATGGGTCATTAGAGAAATGAGTTCACCGAATTGATCGGTATATAATTCTCTAAATGGTATCTTACCGAACTGTCGATCAAAGTATTTTATCATCACGATTGTACGATTGGATTTTTGACCTAAGTCGCCAAAGATGTCTTATCGGGCATACCATGTACCTTGACTATTAACTTATGGATCACTTAGTATTGTGGTCATGTATAGTTAATGGATTGGGTATATAGGATACTTGGTGGAGTCAATTGAGCGGACAATAGGGGACCGTACACTCTTGGTAGGAGAGAGAGAATATCCTATGGATAGTACTCTAAATCCTTTGTCAAGGTAGATAAGATAATTAGAAAAGGGTTTTTCAATTCATCCAATTACAAGTACAAGATTCCATAGTGTCGGTATATATATAGGAGTTGACAGTCAATATCGTACTCCTATCCGATTGGGACATTGGATGGATGAAGATTTATATCCCTGTGGTAACTGATGATGAAAAGGCTCTTTGGAGAGGAGTTTATCCCCGAAGCCGTTTAGGATCATAGGACGTGGTTTGTACCTTTCAGGATTGGTAGGCCGTTAAATCTATTATGAGATAATAGATTTATTTTAAAAGAAGACGTTATTTAATTAGGTCTCAACCAAATGGGCTCTTAGGTCTAGGAGGTCACACACATAAGGATTAATCTGTAAGTTTGGGAGCTGAGGTCAATTTATAAAACAAGGAGGGGGTTTTGTGAAAAATCTTGAGTTCTATAAATAATAGCAATGAGGGCACAAACCCTATCAAGCCAAGGGTGCTCTCTGCGCCCCAACCACCCTCCTTCGCCGTCTCCTACCCCAGCAACCGCCATTTAATGGTGGAGTTACGTTCGGGATGAGTGGTCGACACCTGCGCGAAGGAGAACCTGACTTCGGAGGTGGTTCATGTGGATACGACTAGAGGCCGCACACTTGTGCGACTTGGAGAGCGTAAGAACGCTCGATCTTCTCCGATCTATAGGGATTGTTTGAATCCCTCAAAGGTACTGTTTGAAATTGTTTCGAATACCGGTTTGGAGATTGGTTGCTCCAGGATGAGTCTCATGAAAAAGAGCTTTCCAACACCGCAAGCTTTTTGAATTTTGGACCTCCGGAGAGTCCGATAGAGGATCTGAAAGATGGTGATTTTGTTTTGCAGAAATCACCAATTCGATTTGGCGATTTCCTGAGATCTTCTTCTATGGAGACATTTAATGCCTTATAGATGGCTTAGAAGATAGGTAAATGATTACCAAGAGTTTATCATCTTCTTTGGCTTCGAACGGCGCTGTCAGAGGTTGATTGAGAGTTTTTCTAGCAAGGGGATGCTCTAGGGCCGGTGGCACTTCTTTCCTATTTTTTCATTGATTGGAATTTTTTCATGGAAATAAATTGACAATTTTAGATTCCTTGTTCAATTTAGAATCAACATATTATTTTTTATGATTTTTTGGAGATTGGAAAGTCCAGATTTCAGAAGGCCTTGAAAGCTCCTTTTGCAGTTACAGTTCACGTGTTATTGGGTGGGAAAGATGACCCATCGGGACCCAATAGCAGATCCGCGCTGGTCAATGTAGTTTGACCATGGATGCTGTACGCAGTTACCGCACGCGCAGCGTGCACAAACATTTTAAAAAAATGGAACCGCCCGCGCGTGCAAGACGACGCCGTGTGCCGGCACCTGAGGCACACAGGCGGCGCACTCAAAATAGGGATGGAGTGGCACAATGCGTCGAGACCGTTTTAATTTGATTTATATTTATTTTGAATTAATATAAAATCCAAAATATGCCAGAAAAAATCTATAAAATTTGTGAAAATTTATGGAATATCATATAATAGATTATAAAAGTGCTTTATGATCTGTTATGTGATTTTAGCTCTATTGTCATAGATTTATTCATGGTTAAATTTTTAAAATTGTTTTAATGATTTAACTTGTAAAATTAATATCTAAATTAATTCTATAAAATATGATTTTTCAGAACAATAATTTGGTCATTTATTTGGAATTTTGTACATTTTTTAGAATACATGCATTGTCCAAATTGTTTGGAGTTGCTTGTTTGTATCATATAAATTTTTTATATGTTATTTCATGTTATTTTATTTATGAATAATTTGACAAATATGAAATTGATAATTTCAAAACATATGATGTATATTTTTATGATATAATAGTTATATCATATTATTACCACGTATTCACACTATGTTCATGTGACGATATGTATATGTGAATGTTTGGATGATCATGGACTTAGAATGTATGTCATATGATGAGGCTTATTTAATGTTGGCATGTAATTAAGGGCCTGTGTGCATAATCTTCTCTATTATCAATTCTGTTTGTATATTCTACCTCCCTCTAAAATGTACTCTCCTTGATTAAGATCAAGGTTTCTTATTTGATTAATGTCCATTTATGGATCTACATGCCCTTAATGTTCTTGTAATGACAAGAAGACCGATCGAGGTGGAGGAGAGAGCGGGATGCAAGGAGAAGAGTTCTTCAAAGCATGATGATGTGTCAACACTAGCATAGGATGCTGAATCCTTTAATGCATACCTATCTGGTTTCAGTCATGCATTAATGAGATGAAAGCCCATGATCATCTATTTAAAATTTTTTGCATATTTGATATGTATGTGTGTGTGCTATCTTAGATATATGCTATTCAAAGGTATACATATATATGTAGCACATACTATGATGAGACTAAAATAAAAACCCCTTCTCATTTAAATTAGGTTGATAAGTGTTGAACATTAAGAATGACCCACGTAGCCTTCTGTTGTTATGGTCTCGATGAGCCAATCTTAGATTAAGTGAGTTTTTTGTGTTTCCCACAAGGCTCACTCAGCAAGGGATTGGTGATCGTAGCCAAGACTTAAAGTTGAACCTTGGGGTGGACCATTGACATGGTCTTGTGGTGTTTCCCACAAGGGCTATGTTGAGAATCCATACTCATAACATAACAAACGGATTTGACTTAACTAGAGTATATGACTTGTGTTTCCCACAAGGTCATGACTCTAAAGGCTAAATGACTAAGAGTTGCAAGAGTTGCAACTAGCAAAAGTTGCCTACCTATTAAGTATGGGATGACTTGTTATGTTTTTCACAAGGTCGTCACCATAATATTAATAGGATCTTGGTCCCCACTAGGATGTCATCGTGATATCTCATCTTTGTATAATGAGGGTTATGCAAATTCGTTGAAATTAGTGGGAGCATAAATTAGGATAAAAGACCATATCTTAATTTACTTTAAATGTCTGCAATATTTTCTAAATAGAATTATATCTATATAATATAATTAGATTCTTAACCACCAGTTATCTTACATAGTTGAAGTCATTAGGCTCATTTATATTAACTTCTTTGACTGGTTTAGAATCATGAGAAGTGTTCACATGGTTGACCATGTAACGAACCTACTTGGGAAGTGGGTGCCTACTAATCATCTAATGCATGTAGTAAGAGAAGATGAGATCTTCATCTCATTAGAAAGATGTATTGTTTGCCTTACACTAAATGTTAGTCTCTATATGAAGTCTAGAGGCAACATGGACAAATGGATATGAGATCTATCAAAGCTCATGGTGATGAGCAAAATTAAGGCAAGATTAAAATAACAATACATCTTCAATACTTCTTGTTGGTAAGACCAATGAAAAGAAGTGAGATTATTAGATAAGAAAATGAAAGCATAGTTAAAAGTCAAGAAATTAGTCAAGAATATTAAACCTAAATAAGACATAGGATTGCTCTTCTACTATCATGATGATGATTGGTGGAAATGATGCAAAGTATATTGAATATATAGAAAAGGAGGAGCTAGAGAAGCTTCTAGCATTTCAGTCATTGACTTACTTGTCATACACATATACACATTAAGTATAAGATACGATTTGTGTATATCTTAGTATAAGATACTAAACATGTCTTATGGTATTAGATACCAGATGTATATATCTTGTATGAGATATTAGATATACATAATTTCTATAAGATGTTATATATGTATCTCTTGGTATGAGGTACTGGATATACATCTTATATTAGCAAAAGTTGCTGATAATGACAAGAAAATGAAGGCTTGATATATAAAGATTAACCTACATATACAAATGATGCAAGAGTTGTATCATTGATGGTGTGAGGTACAAATCATTAATACCCTTTTAGGGGAGTCCTAATTTTGAAGATTGTTAGTTTTATCCTTCTATATGAACATTATCGATATTTTCTACTTAAATAAATATTGATTTATTTTGAGTTATGGAAATGATAATTGTTCTAAGATTATGAATAGCAAAATATTTGTCAGTGGGAGCTTAGTAAATAGTTTACTCATATATGATATGGAAGCTCTTATAGTATATGTGAATGCTCCTCTTAAAAGAAAGTAGGTTGATATAGATCAATCTATTTCTTTAGCTTAATATAGACATGGTCATAGCAAGGAGAAAAGGCATAAGGAGTTCCATATGGATGGAAATGTGATGAAAAATGATTTTGAATCATTAACCAAATATAAGTCTTATCTCATTGAAAAAATGACTAACTCTCCATTTACTGGAAATAGAGGGTGGACCAAGGAGTTATTAGAACTTGTACATTTGGATATGTGTTAGCTTGTGTCTATTAAGGTTAAAGATGGACATTCTTACTTCATCTTTAATAGATGATTTCTCTAGGCATAGATATGTGTGCTTGTGAAATACAAATAGCAAGCTTTGAGAAATTATCTAAGGTTAAAAAAATTAAAGTAAAGAATAAATGAAAAGAGTATTTGAGCTCTTTGATTAGATCAAGGAGTGAATTACTCAAATACTAGATTCACACATCATTTGAAGGATAATTCAACTTCATCTTAATGGACATCTCCCTATAACCCTTAGCTTTCTTGAGTAGTAGAAACAAGGGTTATCTATTTAGGGCTAAACACTCAATAAAACCACTTTTTATTGGTACCTTCTAAAAATATTTTTATTATTCCATATACGATATATAAAAGGGGGTTAACGCTTGGTTTTAAGCTAATTAAGATTTCAAAATGTCCGACCATAACGAAGATGTATAACCCATAATAATTAGAATATAAGATAGGAAGTGTAGACTTGTAAGATATCCTAAGAAAACTTAAGGATATTTAAATATACTACTTTATGAGATAAAGGGTATGTATTACTCAACTTACTATATTCTTAGAGAAAGAGTTTATACTTGAGGAAACAGTGAAAGCAAGAAATTTCTGAAAGGGGTTCCAGACCTACAACCCAAGAACAGTTCTATTAAGGTCTGATTAATAATAACACACATCATAGGTCTTCAATTGTGCACATTCAATCTTGCAGATGTGTGAGACATATCTTTGATGGAAGAATATAAGCACAATATAGTGAGGATGTTGATCCAAAGACCTATGAAAGGAAATATGAGATATTGATTCCAAAATGGGAGGAGACAATAAAATCTATAATAATATCCATCTATTTTAGTCAAGTTTGGAACTTAGTAGATCCACCTGAGGGTAAAGTACCCATTAGGTGTAAAGGAAAATGAAAGGATGGATAAGAGTGAATTTGAAGGTGAGATCTTCAAGGCAATAATGATTGAAAAGACATCATCTAAGTTAAAGAGTTGATTATGATGATATCTTTTAACCATTGCCATAATTCAATTCATTTAGATTTTATTGGTACACACTATGACTATAAGATATGTCAAGTATGATGTTAAGATAATATTTTTTCAATGGTGAAATTTATATTGAGATGTATATGATACAACTTGAGAGATGTAAGTCCCAAAACATCCGAAGAAAGTGTACATGTTGTTAATGTCCATTCATGGACTACAACAACATTCTCAACATTGGAATATAAGATTTGATAAGATTAAATCTTATGACTTCATTTAGAATGAAGAAGAACCTTGTGTGCATAAGAAAGCTAGTGGGAGTGCCAATGTATTCTAGACATTTTATATAGATGGTGTACTACTCATTATGAATGATGTAGGTATGTTATCACCAATGAAGCCTAACTATAAAATGAATCCTCCATAATTATTCTGGGAGAAGCTTCTTAAGGATTTAGGTCTATGGAGATAGATCTAAAAGGGATGATTAGCTTGACCTATTTGTTGTACATAGACACCATAGTCAAAGGGTTTGACATGGAAACTCCTATATAGGTGTCCTGCCTATAATATATGGAGTTTATCTCTTTATAAGGGAGATGAAATATATAAGTATAGTCTCTTATGCCTTAGTCATAGGATTTATCATGTATACTATGTACATAGCTTGACATTATGAGTACTCTAAGTGTTATGAGTAATCATTAGGCAAATCTAAGTGAGAGTTATTGGATAGTTGAAAAGTATATCCTTAAGTACTTGAGAAGTACCAATAATGCATTTCTAGTATGGAGGATATGACTGATAGTTTTGAGTTAGACTTAAGCTTCTAGTTCCATATGACTGGTAGTTAGATAACTTTAGGGTACATGTTTACTAGGATGGTGGTGTAGTGAGTTGAAAAAGTTACATGCTATAGACATTGTGGAGTTTATGAATTATAATTGTTTCCAACTACTTATTAAGTAGTTTAGATGAAGAAGTTCATCTTATATTAGGAAGTTGTACCAAATATCTCTGATAATGTACCATTATTTTATGAAAATGATGGATCATTACTTTTGTAGTGGCACCTTTATCTCATCAAAAGTTTAAACACTTCTGTGGCAATATTACTTGATCATAGTGGCTACAATTCAAGGAGATATGATTAAAGATAGAATATCTTAAACTATAAACATTGCAAATCCACTAACTAGGGCCCTGACTCAAAGTGTATTTGAGGGTCACCTTGAGCTGATGCAGATCAGACATGTGGGTGATTGGCTTCAGTGCAAGTGGGAGATTCATAGAAATGTATGTCCTATAAGCCAATCATATGTAACATGATTTTACATTTATTGTAATATCTTATTCAGTATTAATGGCATTTTCTACATTACTTGCACTATCTATATGTGTCTATCATAATGAAGTCTTAGGTTGCATACAATGATGATTGAATCATGATAAGATCATGATAATGAGATCAATCATCCAGAAGCATGTACTCTAAATGTTTCTAGTCATAGTATCCTTGAGATGAGACATCAAAGATTCAATAAGACTAGTGTATATGATATTTTATTATATGATGAGCATGACCGATCTCATTGGTCATCAGTGTGGGAACACTAAGATACATGTACAGGTGCTCATTAGAGGAATGAATTCACTAAACTAACTAATATAAAATCCCTGAATGGTATCTTATCGAACTGTTGATCAGGGTATTATATCATCATAGTTGCACAGTTGGATCTTTGACCTGAGTCGCCAAAGATGTCTTATCGGGCATACCATGTACTTTGACTATTGACTTATGGATCACGTAGTATTATGATCTTGTATAGTTAATAGATTGGGTATATGGGAAACCCATTGGAGGCAATTGAGCGGACAATAGGGGATCGTCCACTCTCGGTAGGAAAGAGAGAATGTCCTATGGATAGTACTTTAAATCCTTAGCCAAGGTAGATAGGTTCAATTGATCCAATTACGAGTACAAAATTCCATAATGTTAGTATATATATAGGAGTTGACAGTCAATACCGTACTCCTATCCGACAGGGACATTCGATGGACGAAGATTTATATTCTTGTGGTAACCAGCAATGGAAAGACTCTTTGGAGAGGAGTTTATTCCCGAAACCATTTAGGATCATAGGATGTGGCTTGTACCTTTTATGATCGGTAGGCTATTAAATCTATTATAAGATAATAGATTTAATTTAAAAGAAGTTTTTATTTTAATTAAGCCTCAACCAAATGGGCTCTTGAGCCTAGGAGGTCACACACATAAGGACTAATCCGTAAGTTTGGGAGCTAGGGTTAATTTATAGAACAAGGAGGGGTTTTATGAAAAATCTCGAGTTCTATAAATAATAGCGATGAAGGCACAAACCCTATCAAGCCAAGGTAGCTCCTTGCACCCCAACCACCCTCCTTCACCATCTCCCACCCCAACAGCCGCCATTTGATGGTGGAGTTCCATTCGGGACGAGTGGTCAAATCAGAGCTAAAACGACTGTTATTTCCTCAATTAGGGTATGACAGAGGCGGTTTGTGTGGATACGACTAGAGACCGCACACTTGAGTGGCTTGGAGAGCGTGAGAACGCTCGATCTTCTCCGATCTATAGGGATTGTTTGAATTCCACAAAGGTACGTGCTCGAAATTGTTTCGAATACCGGTTTCAGTGACGATGTTCAGTTTCGATTGAGACCAAGACATTGATATACGAGGAATTAGATTTTTTTTCTTCTGCGCCAATCTGATTGGACCAATTCCTTACATAATGGGCCTTTGGTATTCTTTAAATTTTGACGGTCTCTTCTCTTTCATCTACTAATTGATATTTTATACTTGGGGCTTCATTAGCTTAATGGGCCTTCATCAAATTTTCATCTATTAACCAAAATTTTTTTTCTTGGGGCTTGACTTGATAATGGGTGTTGGATCAACTTTTAGCAACTATCTGATGTTTCCTTCATTCGATCTTAGCCGAATTATTGGATCTAGGATGATTTTGATTTTGATGATTTTCCTTTGCATTCACTAACTGATAATTTCTTCAAATAGGGCTTAATCAAATTAGTGAGCCTTTTATCGATTTTTTTATCTATTAACCAACATTTCCCCAATTGGGACTTGACTAGATTAATAGGCCCCTTAAGTAGTTCTTATTTTTGGTGATTTTTTTATCCGCTAACTGGTATTTCTCTGATCAGGGCTTGATCAAATAAATGGGACGTTAACTGCCTCTTTTATCCTAAACATTTTTTTCTCTTTTATCCACTAACAAATATTTTTTAATTGGGGCATGACTAAATTAATGAGTTTTCATCAAGTTTTTTTTATCTTTAGATAAATTTTCTCTTTCATCAACTAACTGTTATTTCCTCAATTAAGGCATGATAGAATTAGTGGACCTTCACCACTTTTTGATAAGGTTGGGTTTGATTTATCGTGATTTAATTGAGGATTTGGTGAGCATGTGCCTTAGTGGGCTGAGATGATATGTTATTAAGTCATGTGTCGATCCTCTGTTTGGTTTGATTAGAACTTGATCAAGCCTTTGATTAGAACTCGATCAGGCATTGATTCCTTTTATTTGATCTTTTTTTTTTGAGAAGAGCTTGACATGCCTTGACATTTTCACTTGTTGATGGATAATTGGATCTCTCATGGAAAGGTAAGGTTTTTTTGACATTAGCACCTCTTTTAAGAGGTGCAGTAGAAGACAAAAAATCAGCCATAATCCATTTACAAGAAGGGGTTAGTATGTTTGTGCATAGGCCCAAGGAATAAATTAAGTGCAATTAAGCCTATTTAGGATCTATTAGAAGGCTTTAAAGCCACCTAAAATTGGAAAAATTTGTGTTCAACATGAAAAAAAATTTCTTTGCCTACTTAAGGCCAAATCACAAACGCATAGTTCATTTGGACATAATTTCTTAGCACTAATTCTCTACCTAATAAAGCTCTTTTTTATTTTTTATCACTTTCTTCATCTTTTTATTCCCTTTTCTTTTTCTCTTTCTTTTTTTAATTTATTTTTTATCTTTTTATCTTTTTATTTATTCTTCTCCTTTCTCGCTTTTCTCTTTTTTTGCATTTTTGGAACATTCACTTTTTTGCATTCCTTTTATTACATGTTGTTATCGATATCCTTTATGTTCTTGTTTATTTTTATTTTTTACATTGTTTGTTAATCTTCCTCTTTTTCATCATTGTTCTTTGTCAACATTCTTTTCATTTGAGTATCCAACTTGTTTTCTTATGTATTTATATTTCTTTATTTTTACCATTGCTAGCTTCTCTTTGAATCCTCCACTTGGCATCAGAGCACTGCTCTATGTTCTCTATGTGGCGGATGGAGGAATCTTCTGCTATCTCAACCTCCAACATTCTAAGTTTCATGTTTCTATTTTCCGCCTCTCTTTTTGCTTTCTTGTCAAATGTTTCCCATTGTATTTCAATCAAACTCAATGGAGAAACTAGCAAGTGCCATGTTGTGGGTGCCATAGGGGGACCAAATCACTTTTCTTTCTTCTTCTTTTGTTGTTATGATCTGATAGCTTGACATTGAAGAACCCTTGCTTAATCTCCTTCTTCCTCTTATTTTTTGCCAAGGCCCAGCATTACCCCTAGAAAGAGAGAGGGATACGTCTAACCAAAAAATTGTGTATTATGATCTTGTTCCACACATCAATTTATAGGGAAATACAAGAAAAAAAAAGATAATATAAGCCTAGATATCTATCTCTAAAACAACCTAATAGACTTTCTAACAACTTGATAAACCTAATCCAACTACTACATAATATGTTTCAGTTGATGACAATGTCAATGTAACTTGCTTCTTTGATGTCCAAGAAATAGATCCTAAACCTAAAAGAAAAACATAACTAATAGTGCTCTTTCTATCATCTAAAGGGCTTATCCAATCACTATCTATATAACGTGTTAACTTGAAATCAGTTCTTGGAGTGTACCATAATCCTTGTGAAACAATTCCACAGACATATCAGAGAATTCTTTATACAACTCCTAAATGTTGTTTTGAAGGATCATGCATTAATCTGGATATAAGGCTCAAAGGAAACATAAAATCAAGTCAAGTATAAGTTAAATAACTCAAACCACCAATTAATCTCCCAAAATAACATGCATCAACCTTTCATGTACCATCTATTAGCCTAAGTTTCTCATTTACATTCATTGGAGTGTTTCTAGATTTGCAATTTTTCATATTAAACTTTTTCAACAAGTATTATTGGGATAATAATATCCCATTTTCTATTTATTAACTTCTAAACTCAAAAAATAATGCAATAGTCCAAAATCCGTCATTTCAAACTCATCCATCAATTTTATTTTGAACTCAACAACTAACTCAAGTGAGAAACCTATGTAGATGATATCATCAACATGTAAATTCACAATAAAAATGTTCTTGCCACATGCTCTTGTGTAGAGTGTTAGTTCACTAGCACTTCTTTTAAAATCCAACTTTTGAAAATATGTGTCAATTCTGCTATACCAAGGTCTTGGGGCTTGTTTAAGGCCATATAGATCTTTCTTTAGCTTGTAAACTTTTTATTTTATACCAAGGACAACATATCCTTTTGGCTACTCAACAAATACCTCTTTACCCAATATACAAATACCTCTTTACCCAATATACCATTCAAAAATGTAGATTTAACATCAAATTGATAAACATATCATTCCATATAGCAGCAAATGCTAATATAGTTCTAGTTATCTTTATTCTATCAACAATAAAAAAATATTTCATAAAATTAAATACTTTTTTTGTTGTGAATAACCTTTTGCCACAAGTCTTACTTTGTGCTTTTGAATGTTACCCTTAGCATTTTATCTTCTCTTGCAAATCCACTTTAAACCAATTAAAATTTTCTCTTTTGGTAGATTCACTAGTTCCTACATATCATCCTTCTCAATTGATGCAATTTCTTCATCCATTGCCTGTTTCCATTCTTCATTTTTGGATGCTTGCTTAAATGTTGTTGGCTCTACTGAAAACAAGACAAAACTACAAGATTCATAGATATCACGCAATGATCTCATCTTAGTTAAAGAACCATCTAATCCTCTATCTGAATTTTGATTACTTAGATTGTTACCTCCTGCAGAAGTCTCACCTTGTTTTGTTTCTACAACTGAAGATAAAGAATCATGCATTTCCCTATAACCTACCAAACTTGATCATCAAAGTTCCAAGCTATATTTTCAATAAACATAACATCTATGATTGTAAAAGTATTCTTAGTCAAAAGATTATACAATCAATAACTCCTTATTTCAGCACTATAACCAATGAAGATACATTTTTTACTTTTTTGACCAAGCTTCTCTCTTGTTTCAGGATTAACATAAGAATAAGCAACTCAACCAAATATTTTCAAATGAGCTATGTTGGGCTCTTTACCATGCCAAGCTTCGTAAGGGGTTTAATTTTGCAATGCTTTTGTTGGAGATCGGTGGAGAAGATAACATGTAGTTTCTACTATCTTGGCCCAAAATTCATTTGGAAGTTGCTTTGCCTACAACATGTTATGGGCCATCTGATACAAATGTATATCTTATAAGTCAATCATATATGATATAATTCTACATTTCTAGGAATGTCTCACTTAATTAATTAGGTAAATCTTCATTACTAACTCTTATTAGATGTGAACATCGTAATGAAGTCCATGATCACATGAGATGATGATTGAATCATGATGAGATCATAAAAATGATATCAATCATCTAAAAATATGTGATCTAAATGTTCCTAGTCATAGAATCCTTGAGATGTGATATTAATGATCTGGATAAACTAGTATGTGTGATGTTTTCTCATATGATGATGATGACTAAACTCATTGGTCATTAGTGTGGGGACATTGAGATACACACATAGGTGCTTATTAGTGGAATGAGTTCATTGAACTAACCAACTCATAAAAACATGATCAATATCTTACCAAATTGTCTATCAAGTTATTCTTACACCATAATAGCACGACTGGATCTTTGACCTAAGTCACCAAAGATGTCTTACCAAATATATCTTGTACCTTTATTATTGACTTATGGATCACCATCATGATGGTCCAATATGGTTGATTGATATATTGGATGTAAGAAAAACCCAATGGAGATAATTGAGCAAACAACAAGGGATCGTTCACTCTTGGTAGGAGAGAGAGAGAGAGTGTGTCTTATAGGATAGTATTTCAAATATTTGGCCAAGGTATTTAGAATAATTAGAAAAAAAAATTAATTGATCCAAACCCGAGTACAGGATCTCACAGAGTCAGAATATTCAGGGGTTGATAGTTGGTGCCGAATCCCTAACCAACCAGGACATTGTATGAATGAGGATTTAAATATGCATGGTAATTGATGATGGAAAGGCTCAATGAATGTTATTTAACTCTCCAAAGTCATTTGGAATCATAAGATGTGACTTATACCCTTTATGATCAGAAAGCTGTAAAAATTGTTATAAGATAACGATTTTAATTTAATTCAAAGGAATTATTTTTTAAACTAATTAAGACTTCAACAAAATTGACTATTGGACTTAGTGGGTCACACACATTAGATCTTATTTATAAGATGAGGGTGTCAACATAATTTTATAGAAGTATAGGGTTTTTATAAAAAAAATTAACTTCTATAAGTAAATGACATATGAAGCTAAACCCTAACAAGTCATAGGACTGGAGCATGAACCAAGTAGCATCTCTTCCTTCTCTCTCCTTATGAAGGTGATATCCTATGGTCAAACTTGGATCCGGAAGGTTTTTAGAGACTCGAAGGAAGGAAGAACTTGTCTATTGAAGAAGATTATGTGGATACTGCTAGAGACTGTCCACTTGAACAATTTTTAGAAATGAGAAATGTCCTCTCTTCATCCATAGTGAGAGATTTTGAAAATACCATGAGGTACTTACGTTCTACTTCATATTCGATTCTCGATTTTACTAGTTTGGCATCAACTAAGGCAAAGACTACGGTTTCAAAGAATCGAATTTTTCTACTACCATGTTATGATTTCTTACGCCATCTCTAAGATAATCCGATTCTTGCACTCTGTAATCCCATTCGCTAAGGTGTGTAACTTGCTATGATTTTTCTATGAAAACCATTTACTTTACAAAAAGAGGAATGTCATTAGATAAAACTCTCCTTGATCAATCCTCAATGTTTTGATGTTTTACCAACTTTGCTTCTCAACATAAGCTTTAAACATCAAAATTTTTGAATATGCTTCAGCTTTGTAAGTCATGAAATATATCCAGCTTTTTTTCTATAATCATCAATAAACAATAGAAAGTACTTCCATAAAGAGATGTGATCCTCATTGGCCCACAAATATCTACATTAACAAGCTAAAGTAGAGTATGTTCTTTCCATGTGTTTTTAACTAGAAATGATTTTCTATGTTGTTTTCCATATATGAAACCTTCACAAATGTCATCAATATAATCAAGATGTGGTAAACCAATAACCATATGCATTTGATTTAGTAACTTCAAACCATTGAAATGTAAATGCCCATATCGGTTATGTCAAAATCATGATAGATTTTCGCTGAAGCAAGCAATGCAAAATCACCAATGCTTAAAAAATTGAAAGAAAACATCTTGTTTTTCTCATTTTCACATTTTGAGTAGTCCACCATTCATGACTCAAATCTCATAATTTTTTTTTCAAAAATTTGATAGAATAACTATGCTGGACCAATTGACCAATGCTTACAAGATTATAAGCTAAATCGGGAATGTAAAGTACGTCATGTATTTGTCTTTCAGTACTTGATTTGAGGTTAACTAAGATAATACATTTTTTAACTTTAACTTTATTTCCATAATGTAGGTGAATCAAAGTCTTCACTGAATGATCAATGGTTTTAAACATCTTTTTTAAACCATCATGTGATTGTTGCATCCACTATTTAATAACCATATATCATGTGAGCAGAAATTAGTGTGAAGACAAGTAAAAAAGAGAATAACAGTATTTCTTTTTTTCTTTCTTTAGCCACCTTTGCTTGTTTCTTTACCTTTGTCCAATAAAACTTCTCAATATGACATGTTTTCCAGTAATATTGACACTTAAATTTGATAAAATGTTGAATCTTTTTTCCATTGTTATATAATATTTAACACTGGAGTTGGATTTTCTTCTTCCTTAGCTTTGAATCCTTTGTTCTCATTTTTGCTATCTTTTGAGATGTTTACCTTTGAAGTGAGTGCATGCTCCTAGGTGTTCTTTGTTGATTTGTTCAATATGTGTCATGATTTTGTAAATAACCCATTAGTTCATTGAGAGAATATTCCTTAGACTCTTCAATGGCTACAACAACATGATCAATTTTAAAGGAAAAACTTCTAAGTAATTTTTCACAAACTTCTGATCAGAAAGTGATTCACCCAGTGATTTGATTTCATTAACTACATATGTTCTAGAAAAAATTTAGAACAATTTATAAATTTTTCATAGTTAATGTCTCAAACTCTCGTCTAAGAATATAAAGTTCGACAGCGACAACTTTTGAGAACCTTGGTATTTACCTTTCAAAATATCTCATGCCACTTTTGATTTAGATGCTGCAAAAGTTATAGGAAAGACTATATCACTAACAACATGTTGAATAACCAACAACACTTCAGCATCCTTCTTTCTATTTTCTTTTAACTCATTTCATTGTGCTATTGTTATATGTAACAACTCCTTATTGCATAGTTCTAGAAAACCACTATAAATTAAATCCCAGTGATCTTGAGACACAAACAAACTCCTCATCTTAATGCACCAAAAAACATAGTTTTCTTCATTAAATAATTGAATTAAAGACTAATTTCTGACAAAACTATTAAGATGTGTCATATCTCAAGAAATTTCTAACAATGAAGAGTACATGTCGACTCGAAAGAAAGTCTTGGCACGTTGACTAGCTTTGTAGATTTTAACCACAATTACTTGATTTTGACCTCAATTAATGCATGGGTGCAATGAAGAGAATGGTGTGTAGACTTTCCTACAGTTACAAGGTGCACAGGCACTTGTGGGTCAACCCGATGTGGTTGAACTCCTCAAAATTAGCTAGTGTTGCGGTGCACAAATGGTACCCTTAGTTTCTGGCATGGCTGCAGGCCTGTGGGGCATTGGTATGCTGACATTGGTGCTAATGTGGATAGATTGACAAGCTACAAAGAAAATAGAGAAGCTATCAACATGGCTTTTGCTCAGTGCTGAAGATAGCACCATCTTCAAAAATTGATAGACCACATGTAACATACCAATTTGGCTTTATTTTGAGCTTAAGACTCTTATTCTATTGAGAATAGTCTTTATCTGACTGTTATCTGATCAAAATCATCTTGTGGAGATGAGCTAACGATGTCAGTGGAGAGCCACGTGAATTAAGAATAGATCAAAGATTGTCGAAACAAAGCCATAACCTTCAAGTAAGAGTTGCACGTTAATCGTGGAAACACGAAGTTCGCTCAATGACCAACCCTTAGTGATCCATAATTGAAGGTCATGGAAGTTCCGCATAAATTCCATAACATAATGGTTTCTGACAAGTCTTTTCAATGGTCACATGTCTATGTCAACTTTTATCGCGGCTGTCTGATTATTACTATTGCAACCATCCTGGACTGTATATTATATCTTTTCAATCATCACCGGGTCTTTCCGAGTCTTTTGGGTCAACCCTGGTTGTTTATTATCACTAATAGGTTGCCACTAGTTCTTTCAGTCATTCTAGGGTTTTCCCAGTTTCAATCAGCTTTATGATGCTCATTTCACGTTAACCGGGTCATTTCCAGCTTTTTCAATGATTCTAGGTTTTCCAGATCACACCAGAATTGTTCGGTTGTTGTTATAAGTTCTCTCAAGTTGACCCTCGACTTTTTGATCGAAACTGTGTCTTTTCGAATCACTTCTCCGTCCTTCGACATCACCAGAATCATAAACCCTATGTTAATGTTCCATACATAAGTCTCAGGATGTGTACCAGCTAGTTTATCAATTTGGGGAGCTATGTTTGTAAGTTCTCTATCATATACAACAAATGGGAATCAAAACAGACATCCCGTTGGCAAGTTACGGCTCTCAAAAGCATGGCGCACAAGAGAGAGTATTGAACATGCCCCTAAACTAGGGATGCAATCAGTACACCCTCAACTGGAATGTGCGGTTTTCACGCCCTCAGTCCGAGGGCACGATCAACGCGCCCTTAGACTGGGGGCACGTCCAGTTCTAGAAACCAAAAATTTCCCCCATTTTCCAACTTTCCAAACTGATTTTGGGAAGTTTCCACCTTCAAAATCGATTATTTTGGTCGCACCCCTGGGTCGAGGGCGTATCCATTTTAGTAATCCAATTTTTAACAAGTTTCCAAAAATATTTGATGTATTTCGGCAATGAAGCGATGGATGCGCCCTCAGTCAAAGGGAGTGGCCTATTTCTCCTATAAATTGAGGGCCATTCTCAATGACCACACACGAACCATGATGTCTGAAACTCATCCTCAACCTCTTATACTCTCTTCCAAGCTCTCTCCCATGCTCTACTCCGATCCAATGGTGAGAAATCGATCCTAAAGCAAGAAAGAAAGTCCGATCAGCACTTTCATCATCGACTTCTTCATCAGCCTACACAGCTTTCTCGGAGCATGTGATGAAAATGTTTGCAACATAATAAATCTTCTACTCTGCATTCTCATCCCTTTTCAACAAACGGCACTCAATTCTGACATGTTGTTTGCCCGTGGTTCTTGATACAAACGGGGTGCACAATCAGGTTCTGATTTCAACTTCTATCCAATTTAAGAATTTCTACATGGTTTCACGGACACATTTTGGAGAAGTAATCAATAAAAAAACTCTTCCCCTCTAAGTTCCCTATCTTTTACAACAAACGGCATTCAATTCAGACATCGGAGTTGTCCGTAGCATTCTCTGCACCAACGTCGTGTCGAGGGTGCCAGATTGCAGGTCGACCGGATCGGTTCTTCTTCATTGGTTTCAACTCCAATTGGAGTAGTTTCACCTCCTATCCTTACTTTTCCTTCATTCTACATTATTTTTAGGTTTTTTTCATTAGTCTTGCATCATCTCATATCATAAAAAAACTAAAGAAAAGGTTAGGGCTTGCCCCAATTCGATGAGTTCTAGTCTGATTCTGCATTTTCACTCTTTCTTTTATGGTTTCTACACTTCACCTAGTTCTAATCAATTCCTTTCACTTGGTTCATTGTTTATTTAAGTTTCATAGATCCATTCAAGGTAGCAGTGGTTGAGGACTCTCCTTCATCGGCCGGCCGACGAAGGAGAAGGTTGAACCTGAGCACTTATTTCCCGTGCTAAGGTACATGGTCAGTTTCTTTTTAGTTCCATTGCATAAGGTGGAGCCTGCGGCTCCTGGAAACCACATCACTTAAATTTTTTTACACGCTTTAAGTTCTTTTATCCCTTCCTCACTCTCCTCCCACACGACCCAAACCATCTCTCCTATGCTCAACCGACACCGAGAGATGAAAGTTCGGGGATCAATGTGAGTGTGGGACCAAGGTGAGAGTTTTTCCTTTTCCCTCACTCTCCTACTTTTTGAGGTGCCGACCCGGACCATTTTCTAAGTCGACACCACATGATGTGGCATCTTATTGATAAAAATGTAAGTCCTACAAGCCATTCATGTGTGATATGATTTTACATTTTTTTGTAATATCATATTGATATTATCTTCATTACTTGCACTATCTGGATGCGTCTATCACAATGACGTCTTAGGTTGTATGCAATGATGATTGAATCATAATAAAATCATGATAATGAGATCTAACATCCAAAGACATGTGATTTAATTGTTCATAGTCGTAGTATCTTTGAGACAAGACATCAAGGATTCGATAAGACTAATGTATAGATATCTTTCCATATGATGAAGATAGCCGATCTCATTAGTCATTAGTGTGGAGATACTAAGATACATGTAGAGGTTCTCATTTGAGAAATGAGTTTACTAAACTGCCAATGTAGAATTCTTGAATAGTGTCTTATAAACCTTTTGATCAGGATATTATATCATCATAGTTGCACAATTGGATTTTTTGACTTGTGTCACCAAAGATGTCTTATTGAATGGACCATGTACTTTGACTTTTAACTTATGAATCACTTAGTGTTATGGTCTTGTACAGTTAATAGATTGGGTATATGAAAAACCCAATGGAGACAATTGAGTGGACAACAATGGACTATCTACTCTCAATAAGAGAGAAAGAATGTCTTATAGATAGTACTCCAAATCCTTAGCCAAAGTAGATATGATAATTAAAAAAATAATTTCCAATTAATATAATTCTGAGTATAAGATTTAATTACACTACAATGGCTAGGAGTTGATAGTCATGCCATATTTCTATCTAACTGAGACATTGGATAGATGATGATTTATATCCATGTGGTAACTAATGATGGAAAGGCTCTTTAAAGAGGATTTATCCCTGACGTCGTTCGGGATTATAGGATGTGGCTTATATCCTACATGATCGGTAGGCCTTAAAAGAAGTTTTTATTTTAATTAGGCCCCAACCAAATGGGCTATTGGGCCTGATGGGTCACACACATATGTATTAATCTGTATGTTTGGGGGTAGGGGTGCTATTTATGGAACCAAGTTAGGCTATAGTATAAAAACTCTGAGTTATATAAATAATAGCAAAGAGAGCATGAATCCTATCAAGCCAAGGGTGCTAACTCGACCTAGCCACCTCCTTCATGTTTTCTCACCTTGGATGCCATCAAGAGTCGATGGAACCTCATCAAGGGTGAGTCAGATGGTCTAGCACGAAAGAGAACCCAACTTTAGAGGTGGTACATGTAAATACGACTAGAGGTCACACACTTAAGCAACTAGGAGAGTATGGGAACACTCTATCTTTTATGATATACAGGGATTGTATTGAACCCCATAAAGCTATGTGTTCAAAATTATTTCGAATAGTAGTTTGGTTACGTCGTTTGGTTCTGATTGAGACCAAGACGTTGATATTTCAAGAATAAAAAATGTTGGATGGTGCTTCCCTTGAATGTGTGCAAGTGCTAGTCTGATGACAGTTTGGGCTGGACTGGGTAGTGCAAGTACTTACAGAAAAAATAAGAAAACAACTATCCTTCGCCAAACTGGGAAAACAACACTGTGGTGCGCTAAGTGGCAAGGAAAGAAATAGAGTCATTTGAAGAACTTTGCTTGATAACTCTGATACCACTTTGAAGGAGAGGGGAGGGATACAATCAAAAATTTTGCATTGCGATCTCATTCCACACATATATTTATAGAGAAATACAAAAATAAAAAAAGATAAGTCTAAGGATATTTATCTCTTTAACATTTTCATATATATTTCCTAACAATTTTATAAACCTAATCCTATTTTAATCCTATCCTAACATCTCGATAAGAATAAAATTAAATGATCTGATAGTCCGACAGTGAAGAACACTTACTTAATCTCCTTTTTCCTCTTCTTTTTTTACCAAGACCCAGCATTACCCCTTTCCCTTGTGCCCATATTGTGTGTCTACAAGGGTGTATTACTCTCCACCTACGTTCTTTGCTCAATTTCCTTTGCTTAGTTTGCATTGACTTTTCTTTTTTTCTTCTTTCGGTCAACCTTGCTTATAGATGTTTTTTCCTTCTCTTTTGGATGTGCACAAGGGGACTGGATTACCCATCTTTTACTTCATAGGGCTTGCTCACAACATTATCAAGGCCATCACAATAAGCATTTTCCAGCTTCTTGTATGTTTATTGTGTATTGTTTTGTATGCATATTCTTTGCAACCAACAATGGCTCTGACTTGGTAGATCAGTCAATACCAATGCAAACTTGGCATGTCCAAACTCCCCGTTAGCGATCTTGATGACATCATTCAATTGGAGCCATTCTATCTAGACAACTAATCATGTAATCATGGTAGGCTTTAATGCGCATAAAAATGGTTTAATGAAATGTGAATAGGTTCCAACTTATAAACTTAACCACATAAACTTTGCAACATGATTAACCAGTCATGTCTTGAAATTTGTTGGACCAGTCCAATGGGACTACTACACTGTTGACCATAGCCCCTCCAGGGGAGGATAATTGTCATTAATTTGGTTCCTTGGCATAGCCAGTACCAATTCCTCTAGAGGAGGACCATTGTCATTTGACTTGGTTACTTGGCATAACTAAAGGCATCCTCTTCAGAGGAGGGCCATTGTCATTTTATTTAGTTACTTTGCATAGCCAATAATGTAGACACCCGATCCGAGCCGGTTCTTCCTTCCCGGCCGGAACGGTGAGCACCACTCCTCCTCATTCTTTCTTCCGACTTCCAACTCTAGTGGATGTTGGTGTGTGGTTGCCAGGAATTGCAGGCTCCAAGAGTAAAAAGAAAAGAGACAATGTAAGTGTTAAAAGAAATGACCGAATGTACCTAAGCGGAGAGATCGTGTTGGGAGATTATGGGTTCCATCTTCTTCCTTTTCGGCCAGCCGAGAAGAAAGAGCTTGAAGCACTTTTAGTTGTTCCTAAAATACTAAGTAAGCCATAAAAACAAGTGAAAATGGATTAGTACTAATATAGTGAAGCATCTTGCAAGAGAAATGAACTAAAACCACAAAAGGAAATGGACTAACCGGATTGGGAATAACTCTCAACCCCCATTTTTATGTGTTTTTGGATGATGATATATGATATGATTAAGCTAAATATGCATGTAAACATGATTATCTATGATGGAAAACATAGAAACAAAGTAATGCTAGAAGATGGTGAAAGAAAAATGGGTTTCGGCTCCAAAAATGGCAATCTAGAGCCCTGGGCGACCCAGCAAAGGGGTCACCTGGGCGACCAGGCAAACAGGTCACCTCCTGCACCAGGACTCAGTTCGCTCCCGGATGCTCCCACGATGCCTCTGAATGGCCTTCAAAGCTTGATGATGACTCCTGGAAGATCCTAGGACATAGATGATGATTTCCCCTTAGATGTAGGAGCTTGAGAAGCTTCAAAATGGATGCCGATGAAGAAACGGGACGAAAAATGTCGATTTACGAAGGCGGATGGAAGTGGAAAGCTCTCAATCTCTTGGGCAATGAAGCTTTGAGGATGGAGATGGCTTGAAGCTCTCTAGGGCTCTCTCTTGGGAGTTTGGGACGTTCACCACCTTCCCACAACTTTTCAACCCTTGAAAAGGTGGTTAGGGGTCCCTTTTATAGGCAAAAGGGTCACAGGGGCATTTCAGGCATGAAAATTATTATCCGTAACAGAAGATGATCCGTCTGCCGGGTCACCTAGGCGACCTGTCTGGTGGGTCACCTGCGAAAACATAAATGCCATTAAATGCACATGCATCGAAAGCTGGTCGTGCGCCGTTCTGGGACCTGCTACAGTGGCAGGCGTCCCGGCTGACGGGATGCCTATGTCTAGTCCATCCAATCATCCGGACGAACGTGCACCGCTCGCGGGTCACTTCGTTCAGTCCGTGCACTGTTCCAGCAGGTGACCTGTTGACAGGGATGCTTCCCATACCTGACCGAACTTGACCCCCACCTACCACCGTTAGAATGGGAGAATTGGCGGGAATTGGGAAATGACCCGGCAGATGTGTCGCCTAGGTGACCCGGTAGGGGGGTCGCCTAGGTGACCCGGCAGGGGGGTCATCTTCCCCTCCAGAGTTCGTTTTTGGGCCACTTTTTTGGTGATCCGTTTTGTTTATCGAAAAACTTGAGTATCTTCTAAGAAAACATGAATCTTAAGCTCCTCAAATAGGCAAAATTTGCGTGTCTACAGCTTGTCTCGCCTTGGTGTCGTCTTTGCAGGGGAGTGGCATGGAATAGAGCGTATATGAATGAAATGGAGTGTAATGAGGTGTAGCGGCGTGCAACGGTGTGGACTGAAAAGGTGACACCAAGGTGCAGATTAGACACGCAGACTACTGCCTAATTGGGCAAGGGTCGAACATTATTGGTCCTTTGTCGTTCCCATTTGCTCCCTTCAGATCATTCCCATCATTGATTGGATGGATACAGTGCCACAGGCACGAAAATAGAGGAAGAAGACTGCCCCCCAGTGTGGGGGACCTCCGAGTCATGTCTCGTGAGTTCATCTCAGTTAGCGACCCAGCTCTATGGTGTGCTTGTACCGAGAAGTGCTAACTAAACTAATGAAAACATAAGGTGAATCATCCAATCATTTCGAGGTTAGATCTTTCGAGTTCTGGTCCTTGCGAAGGTACCGATTTTGTTCAGAGTGGAATGATTCCATGTTCTTCTAGAATCTACTAAATCCAGCGAGAAGCTTTTCGAAAAACCGAAACACAGCTCTTTTGACGTTCGAAGTGTTTAGAGAGTGTGAGGATGCATGAGTGTGATAATGTATGATTTATAATTTTTTTGTTGGGGGTAACATGAAAATGCAAATAGAAAATAAGCAAATAGTTGAAGATATAGGTCCTATGTTTTAACGGATCAGGATACTTTTGGAGAGAACCGTCATCCCCAAACATAAGACTTTGGCCTATCCGCGAGTTCGAGAATGGTTAACTCATCATTGTTTTTGTTGAGGGGGTTCTCTGACTCAACCGTTCCTGAACTCAAGGTCTTCAACAATATTATCATGCAATTACAAACTAAAGTGCAGCACATGTATATATGTTTTTTTTGGTTTTACGATTAGAAATTATAGTGAATTGAAGATGGGGCTTCCCGGTGTCGGGACAATAGAGGTAATGAACCATCACCGGGTCATAAGAGATAATGGCCAATCGTCGGTCACCAGGTGACCCACCTGGGAGGTCATCAGATAGTGGAGGAAGTGACCCGGCATCAGGTCATTAGTGGAGGAAATGACCCGGCATTAGGTCACTAGGGGTAGTGACCCGCCTGGGGGGTCATCGACTAGTGTAGGAAGTGACCCAGCATCGGGTCACCTAGGTGACCCAGCATCGGGTCATTAGCTAGCGGAGGAAATGACCCAGCATTGGGTCACCAGGGGTAGTGACCCACCTGGGGGGTCATCAACTAGTGTTGGAAGTGACCCGGCATCAGGTCACCTAGGCGACCCAGGTGGGGGGACTCCTAGGTCCCTCAACTGCGCGACTTCCTTCCCGAGGTTTCTACGGACAAATGGGAGCTCAAATTTCACTTCTGTTTGTTGTGTATGAAAGCTAACAGGCCAAGAAAGATCATCCAATAGTTATATTGGGTAAAAGACAAGTATAATAACCTCCATAAGCTTAGAAAGACAAGTAAGTGTTGTAAAGTTCAATTTTCTTCCAATGCTTGATACGATCAAATGGAAAATTAGATTAACTTCCTGTTTATCACAAATGGAAGCTATTTGTATGAGGAAGAACTTATTTCAATTGGATTTCAATTTAACAATGAAGGTCATCTTCCAAGGGCATATTAACCATACTAGCACGAATCAGCCCCGAATGGTCTAGAATGTTATCTATGAAAACATGAGTTTTAAGCTCTCAACTAGGCAAACTTGGCATCGAGTAAAGCATAATGAGAAATAATAGAATAAAGTGGTAATGGAATGAAAAGTCAATGCCAAGGTGTAAATTTAGACACGCTTACAAAGACCTAGTTGAGCAAACTGAGCTTTGCCATATTCTAAGATCACCCTCTTGTTCCTTCCGAACCTTCTCCTTGGTCAATTGGTTAAAAAGGATGTGTCATGGGCACAAACAATAGTAAACTAAAAGAGACACCCCATGTGATGGGGGAAATCGCCATTGACTAGCACTCGAACTGTGTGGTATGCTAAACCAAGAAATGCAAAGGAAAGTAAACTAATTAAGCAAAAATTACAATCGACCAGGGCTAGGTCTTTAGGTTCATTAGGGTTCTCTCAGGAGTACTGGCTTAGCTCGAAGTGGAATAACCTCATATTTCATAAAAAATTATCATTAAATCTTGCTAATAAATTGATTATTCGGAAAATCCCCGATTGTATCTGAGGGTTATAAAGGTGGACCACACGGGGGACTGAAGATGATGGGGTCTGCACAGGGGATATACCTAGACATAAATGTAGATGGTCTGCGTGGGGACCGGGAAGTGGAGAGCGCCACGATGGGAGCTAAAATGTGATGGTCCTTGTGGGGACCGAAAAACGGAGAGATAAAACATAGTGAAATGTGGGGCAAGATTGTAGTGGGATAAAAAATGTGACAACATTGGGATGATGACATGGCAGGACTTTATGATGGGATGTCAAGCCCAAGATGGAGTGACACTTAGAAGGTGGGACAGACCTTAGGATGGTTTAGAACACAATATGTCATGAGATGCATGAAAATAATGCATGAAATAATGCATGCAGGGTTTAAAGAAATGCAAATTAGCATAAGAAAATAGTTGACGATATAGGTTGCATACGATGGGTCAGGATACCTCAAAAGGAACCATCGTCCCCATACATGCAACTTTGGCTTTTCCGCAAGTCAAGTGAGTGACTGAGCCGTCACTGATTTTGTTGAGGGGGTTCTTAGTCTCAGCCCCCTCTAGACTTGAGGTCTTCAACATCTCAAATACTATTATTTTGATAGATGTAATACTAAAATGCAAGTCTTAATAGGGGTCGGGGCAACCCTATTTTTTTGAATTTTCTATTTTTTGATTTTTTTTGTTTTTTTGCTATCTCTAATTCAAGTGCTTGAGGAAGAGAGCTGATGCGTGAGCTCCCTTGTATGGAGTCTTCATTTCCTACATTAACTTGAAAAGATATTATTAGAACTTTATTGTGGCTTAGTTCCCTTGCATGAGGAGGGCAAGAGTTGCCTTGATCCTTTGTCAAGGGATGTAAGCCTTTCAAAAGACAAAAGTGATAACAAGAAGAACTTAAATATGCATTTCATAAAATAGACATGCAATACTAGAATTAAATGTGCATACATAATAAAAAATGTTTCCTGGTTTTCAAGATTTTTAAATTTGTTTGGATTTTGAAATTTGATGAATGCAAGATTGAAACTAAAGGGCATGCAATTAAAATGTTTTTTTTTATTTTCAAGTTTTTTTAAGTTTTAAATTTTTGATGCATGCGAAAAGCATTAAAAAGTGTTTCGATTTTGAGAATTTTCAAATTTGTTTGAGTTTTGAGACTTTTCAATTTATTTGTCTTTCTAAATTTTTTATTTTTTTATAGAGAGGATAGTTGTCATTTGCCTTGATCCACTTGGAATGGGTGTCCCCAATTGTTCTATAAAGAGGAAGAGCATGCACCACGTGATGAATGGGAGGCCTTTCATTCAAAATCCTTTTGACGCTTGACCATTAATCAGCTAGGTTCTATCTAGATCTGGTTGGTCAACCCTACTCATGGGGGTTAAAGAAGGAAGAATACTGGGGGCAAGTCTTCGGTAGACTTCGGGGATGTCGAATTCGTTTCTCTATTAATGCCCACTTTCCCATTGGGATTCAGTTTCTTTGGATCCTTCCTTCTTTTATTGATTTTCCCATATTCTTTGATAGCCCACATTCAGACAGGTCATTTATTTTTTTTCTTGATTTGACCTGAGGGGTTCATTGCACATCTTTTGGAGCTTTTATTTTTCCTTTTATTGGGCTATTTTTTGTGGTACTCATTCAGACAAGTCTTTTCTTTTGTTGACCTGAGGGGTCATTGCCCATCTTTTGGCACCTTCTCTGTTTTGAGAAGTTGAACCTTCTGAGACTACCTCCTACTAAGGCAATGGGCACTTTCGATACTCCTCCTTCTAGTCCCCTACATCCACTTCGGACCGAAATAAGAAGAGAATAGGATAGGGTGAACCTTCCTTCTCTAGACTTTGCCTAGTTTTCTTTTCAATGTCTAGTCATCAGAATTCCAAAATCTAGGCAAGTGGTGTATGAAGTATGGTTCCTACTCTTAATTCCTAAAGAACAAGTTAGGGCACCCAAGAACTAGTAGAATTTGACTTATGATGGCCATCCTCTCGATTTTGAGTTTTTATGATTTTTTTTGTAATTTTTACTAAGAAACATTTTTAAGAAGAAATGACTCCGTGGATTATTTACTATGCCTTGCCTTGCGCCACTCATTAACTTTTTGATATTTTCATCCCGATTGAAGACATGAACATCATCAAATTCTCTTAGGTATCCTCTCCACGCAAAATATTTTTAAGACATGTTACGATTATACTAGTAAATGCTTTTGAAATGAATGCCTTGAGGATAACATGATAATGATGAATACATGCATGTAGTACCTGAGAGAGGATGAACTTCGTTGTTGGTGACGGCACTTCCAGGACGGTGTAGTTGGCGCTTGTTCATGTCTTGACCTGCCTTGTTACTTCCACTTTTTCCCATTCGGTAACACGATGCTGGGGAGATGTATAAATTTTGCAAGGGTTGGCATTTGATGATGATGTTGAGCAAGGTTTGAGATACCATCATGGAACATTTTCACTTTATTGGAATAAAGGGTTGTTGCCTAGATTGAAAGGAATGAGACAACAAATAGGCGTGGGAGCCTAATAAAAGGGGTGAGCCCGTGGGGCCGACAAAAGGAGATGGGGGCACGATGACCCAATTGAAAGATGAATAGGGGTATGATGAGTTGATTTAGAAAGATGAAGGGCGTGACGACCTGATTAAAAGATAAGAAGCATGATGGCCCGATCTGGAGGCATGAGGGGCGAGATGGGCCGATTGAAAAGGCATAATTAAGAGCATGGGCACCATGGCCCGATTGAAAAAACATGATTAAAAACAAGGGCCTAGTGGCCCAATTGACAATGCATGATTAAAAACATGGGGGCTATGGCCCGATTGAAAAGCATGATTAAAACAAGGACGCAATGGCCTGATTGAAAAAGCATAATTGAAAATAGGGGCACTATGGCCCAATCAAAAATGCATGATTAAAAACATGGGCACTACGGCCCAATTGAAAAAGCATAATTGAAACAAGAGCGCAATGGCCCGATTGAAAAAGCATAATTGATAATAGGGGCACAATGGCCCGATCGTAAATGCATGATTAAAAACATGGGTAGTACAGCCCGATCGAAATAAAGGCATAATGGCCTAATTGAAAAAGCATAATTAAAACATGGGGGTTTCGGCCCAATTGGAGATGTGGGCACGATGACTTGATTTAGTAGTGGAGTTGGGCATGTCGGCCTAATTGAAGGAATGAGAACGAACATGCGAGCCCGATGGAAGAAACGGGGCATGTGGAACCGGCAAAAGAGGAATGGATTGGGCTTGTGTGCCTAGTTGAAGGAATGGGGTACATAATAGAAGGAGTTGGGCTCGCGGGCATGATTTGGAGGCATAGGCGCTAGGGCCTGGTGGTTGAGGATAGGCACACGGGCCTGATTTGGGAGGCGGGGCTCGTGGGCTCGATGAGGAAGATGATGGGCTCGTGGGCCCAATTGGAATGGTTGATTGGGGTATGGACCTAATTGGAATGGATATAGTGGGGGCCACGACCAAAGAATTGAAGGAGGGGCTCATGGGTCCGATTGAAAATGATGACGGGCACGAGGGTCCAATTTAGAAGAGTGAGCGTATGAGCCCGATTCAAGAAAGTTGGCATGTGGGCCCGATGTAAGAGGATGAGGGCCAAATGTAGATAAGTGTCAGGCACTAGGGCCCAATTTGTAAGGATGGGCACATAGGTTTGATTGGTGGGCACGTGGGCCTGACTGAGAAAGGTGAGGTGAGGGTCATGGCCCGAGAATTGATGGTAGTGTTGAAGGAGAGGCATGTGGGCCTGGTTGAGAAAGATAAAGTGGGGGTCGTGGCCTGAGAATTGATGATGAGGTAGAAAGATGGGCATATGGACCCGACTGAAATTGATGATGGGTGCATGGACCCAATTTGGGAGTGTGGGATCATGGGCCCGATGTAGGAGGATGCTGAGGGCTAGATGTGAATAAGTGTCGGGCAATTGGGCCTGATTGGTGGGGATGTGGGCCCAACTGGGAAAGGTGGGGTGAGGGCCATGGCCTAAGAATTTATGGTAGTGTTGAGGAAAAGGCATATGGGCCCAAATGACGATGGGCACAAGGGCCCAACTTGGAAGGATGATGGGCACTTGGGCCTAATTTAGAAAGGGGTTGGGCAAAAGGGCCCGATTTAGAAGGGAAGGCATAGGGGCTTGTTCTGGAGGGTGGCCACATAGTCCCAATTCAAGAAGATGATGGACACGTGGGCCCGATTTAGAAGGGTAGGCACACGAGCCTGATTCTAAAGGATGGTCACACGGGCCCACCTTAGGAAGATGATGGGCACGTGGGCCCAATTTAGAAGGAGGTTGGGCACAAGGGCCCGATTTAGAAGGATGATGGGCACGTGGGCCCGATTTAGGAGGTTGGGCACAAAGTCTTGAATTAGGAAGATGATGGGCACATACATAGGCCCGATTTGGAAGAAGGTTGGACACAAGGGCCCAATTTAGAAAGAGATTGAGCACCAAGCCCAATTTGGAAGGATGATGGGCACGTGGGCCCAATTTAGAAGCGGGTTGGGCACAAGGGCCCAATCTAGGAGGGTAATGGGCTTGTGGGCCCGATGTAGAAAAGCATTGGGCACTTGTTCCTGGTTCAAGAAAATGAGTAAAGACTTGAGGGTTTGATTTAGGAGAATGGGAGTGGGCTTGTGAACCCGAGCATTGAAGGTGGGCTTGGTGGCTCGATTGACCAAAATGGGCTATAGAGCCCGGTCTAGAAGGTCGAGATGACCTTAAGAAGGGAGTTGGAGAGGGAGATTGCCTAGCTGCAGATGGTCCTAATAATCTATCTCCCCAGACCCTGCTACTCAAATGATTGTTGACTAACTCGGTCCTAACTTAACTGGTTGCCATATAAATCAATGCCTAGTTGGAGGGGTCCTGAAATTCCTTTGCCTCTAGCCTTAGCTAGCTTGTGATTGGATTTTCTCTTCCCTTCAGCCTTCTTCATTATTTGCCATGCGGGTGGCCCTGATATTCTCAAGGGTCAAGGAATCAATCGTGGGCTATATTCATTTTTCTTCAATTGTGCCCCTTTTGTAGAATGATTATCTAAACTCTCAATTGTGATAGTTAATTTTGCCTTACCCTTCTGAGGCTCAGGAGCTGATTCATAAAATCCAAGTCTTGGCCTTGTAATTGAAAATAGGGTTTGCACTGGATATGCTATCCCCTGTAATTCTTTGCCTAGGCCTTTGCTAGCTTGATATCAAAGCATCTCCATAATTCTCCACCTAAGGTTGTTAAGTGTCAGCCTCTCCCTAGGTTGTTCAACGATAGAGAGTGTGCTTTTCTCTATGGGTTTTTGAGGGACGGAGATAATCGATAAAGCATTAGATTCAGGAGGATCGTCATAGATTTTGATTTCAGATTCTTTTACATGTGGATCAAGTTCCTAATTGTCTTCCACCTGAGTTTATTCAAGAATGGAGGATAAATCAGGCTTAAGGGGCACCAAAGTGGTAGGTTGAAAGTCAGATATCAAAGAATCATTGATTTCAAGCTCAGATTTCCCCACCGGTTGATCTGGTTCATTATTGGCTGGCTCTTGAGACTTAGTAAAGATTGTCATGACTGATTGGCAAATAAGGGGAGCCAGCTCTAATTCTGGGGTTGGGGCACAAACTTTTGGAAGAGTTTGATTATGCTTAGCCGGTTGTGAAGGTTGTTGAAAAATAATGGGTTGTGCAACCAGCTGAGGTTGAGATGCAATTGGTTGAAGAGTCGGTGGTTGAATGATTAATTGATGCTGAGGAGCCAAGGTTTGTTGTGTAACCAACTGAGGAGGATGATCCTTGAATTGTACAACCGGCTGAGGCTGAAGAGCTAGTCGAGGCAAGGGAGCCACTGGTTGAGAAATTAGTCGGGGAGGATGATTTTGATGAGGTTGATGGAGTTGTTGAGAAGAAACCCTATGTCATGGAGGGTTCCTAGGTTGATGTCCAGGGTTTTCTGTCAGGTTCCCTACAACATTAACATTCCACTTTCATTAAGGGCTTGATATTTTGGATCGTATAGCTCCACGATTGGTGTGTCCTTAAGTTGAGCTTGAACATATCTTGCCCTCTCATACAAATCATGCATATTCGTGGGATAATGCAAGGCAAAAATATTCTTCAAAGCTAGTATGGTATTAGCAATGATCATCTTGACTAATTCTGGCTCAGAAATTGTATGCGCAAGCTTTTTGACCATCAACATCCATCTATCAGCATATTGTTGTAGACACGCCAATTTGACCTTATTTAGAGCATAAATCATTATTCCATTGGCAACATCTCTTTTAGACCATCAAAATCATGATGAACCACCCTTTTGTATGAGCCTATGTGCTTATTGGAAATATGAGGATGATTTGCTAATTTCTATTCAAATCCGTGTTTCCCGAACAAGAGACTCTTGGTGGTGTGCCAGATTATATTTTTCTCAGCATATCCTCTACATGAAAATTTTTCACAGGATTCTATGGACTTCCAATGAATAAGTCTTAAACAACAATAATCTTCTTATCTTAGTTATCTTTCCATTGAAACAAACGGCATTCAATTCCGATCTACCATTTGTCCGCAGCGCCTTTTAGAAGTCAGATGCGCAGTTCTGTCCGCACGCAGCACCAATCAAGCCCAATTGCATGCAAGCCCAGCCATTGGGCACATATCTGACCAATTCACGACCTTACCTTCCTTTTTCCTCCTCCATATCACTTTTTATAGCATCTGTAAGCTTCATGGTTGAAATTATCATCATCAAATGATGGCAATCCAACTTGTTGTCTTATACATCAAAACTTGCCATTTTTAGACTAGATTTGTTTCCTCTTCAAGTGGAGACTTATTTTGAACATGGGGAAGGTGATCCACGGTTTCCAATCTCTCTCAATCATTTAGGTAAGTTTCTAGATGCCTCAGGATAAAAATCAGTAACATTAAATGGAGGAAATCCAACCTATGGTCGGATGTATCAAAACTTGCTATTTTTTGACCTGGTTCTCATCCCCTATAAAGAGAGACTCATATGAATGACCTAAGAAGGTCATCCCCATCATACAGCACTCTTCCCCTCACCCTCCAGACACCCTTGGCTCGTCACAACCTTCCCAAATCTTTCTCTCTTCGTCCCGGTGCCCGGAGATCATCCCAAAGTGAAGAAGAAGCCAGTCTATGCTCCAACGTGCTGCACTTCTGATCATCGGCTTCTACAGATCTTTCTATTCATTTTCCGGCCTGACTTCCTTCAGAATAAGTTTGAATAATCAAGATATATTTCATATCAAACAAACATAGATCAATTCTGACATTCCCTCATCTTGTTATGGCTTCAACACCGGCGCTGTACAGACAGATCCGAAGTCTTCTATTCTAAGTCATCATCTTCTCAGTCAATTTCAATACATTTAATGGTGGATTCAGCCTATACATTCTTCATATAAATTGTTCCCCGTTGCACAAATACATCAAGCTAGCATTGGTTGGACTCTTCTTCATCGGCCGACCGAAGAAGAAGAAGGTTGAACTCACATCCCTTTCTCCCACGCTAAGGTACACACGGTCAACTTATTTCTATTTTCAATACATAAAGCGGAGCCCGCGGCTCCTGGCGGCCACTTCTTCAATCTTCTCATGCATTAAGTCATCTATTCCTCACTCTCCTCCCACATGACCCGAACCGTCTCCGGTGCTCGAGCGACGCCGTGAGATGAAAGTTCGGGGATCAATGTGAGTGTGGGACCGAGGTAAGGACATTTTACCGCTTTTCGAGTGTTTTCAATTCACTCCCCTTTTTCCCCTATTCCATCTTTCACCTTATTTTTAGGTGCCGATCCGGAACCCCTTTTCGGAGTCGACAACTTTTTGGCGACCACGGTGGGACAACCAATGTCTTCAACCGTGCTAGCTTGATTCAGCCGTGCAACTAGTTGTTTTCCGACTTGGTTCCCATGTGAACCGGCTTGTCCTTTACCTTTCCCATGATCATTTACCTTTAAACTTGCTATTTACTCATTCTTTATGATTGTCCCCCATGTGTACTTGAGTTACTTGTCTTTAATTTCAACCCGGTTCCCGCGTGAACCTCTTTTCTTCTTATAAACCGGTTCCCACGTGAACCACCTTTCTTTTTCAACTCGGTTCCTGCGTGAACCAATTTATTTTAAAATCGGTCCCCGCGTGGACCACCCATTTGCAGCACCTTCAGATTGGCCTCACATAGCCGTATTTTCATTTTGTCATCTTTTACACCAGTTCCTGCGTGAACCACCCATTTCTTCATTAAAACTGGTTCCTGCGTGAACCAACTCCTTTTTATAAACCGGTTCCCGCGTGAACCAACCCACTTTCAGATCGGTCCCCGAGTGGACCACCCTTTTGCACCACTTCAGATTGGGCCCATGTGACCCTCCTTCCCTTTTTCCAATCAAACAAACCAGTTCCCGCGCGAACCACCTTTAGTTGCTAGTTGCTCGTTATTTGTTTTACTTTATCATTGCTTGTCTTGCTTGCATTCACTTGTTCGATTTATTTAATAGCTTTCATTCATGTTTGCATATTGATTGCTTCTTCTCCTCCTACCCTCCATTTTTCATTTTTTACATTAGCTTTTGCATCGAGTACCGGACTTGCTCCGATCCATAGGGCATTCGAGGCGGGGGCTCTCTCTCCCAACACACCCTCACCCTCCAAACACCTTCTTGGTAGATTCTAACCTCTCTTCTGGGATATTCCTTCCTAGTTGATTTGGTTGTTTCCATCAAGACCTCCGTAAGTCCCCATCCGTGGAGTATTCCTCTCCGCACGATTGGGCCGGTTGTACCACTTCCCAAAACCTGAAGAACCCAAGTACCTACTCGTGGCGATTGAGTGACAACCTTAGGTCTTGAAGATTTAAGAAATAGGAACCATACCAATTTTAGTGAACAATTGCTAACAATCTATCTAATCTAAGGTTTCAACCCAAATATTTTCGAGTAGTCATTTTAAAACCTTGTTTGCATAACTTGTTTGCTCACCACAATTGAAAACAACCAAAAAATTTATCTTATTTCAAAACACCTAAAAAAACATTTTGTGTTCAACTTGTTTTCCAAACAACCAAATTGAAACAAAAAAAATCAAACAAAACAAAACATAACAATAAATCTTTAATTGTGTGCTTTGCTTGCTCTTTTTTTAAAACATTTTTGTAGAAAGACTGACATGATGCCCATAATGCTAAGGTCTAGAAGCCACGTTGGGAGGTCGGACTACTACGAGCTGCAACAACCCATGGTCCAACCAGAGGGCCATGTCAATGCCGTCAGAGAACCTGAAGTTCAAAATCCTACTCATCCACCTGCTTCACTTAGCGTGGAACAAATCCTCCAGGGTCTATTCCTCCACCTAGATCCTGAATCCTTTTCAATTGTGCAATCTTTAACAAAAGGCAAGATGCCCTCCAATCAAGATCCGGTCGAAAGAAATCAAGCCCCCTCACCACACGAATCGACAGTCAGGACCCTCACCATCTCCTCTCCTGGGCAACCCTGTCATGCCTCTACTCACCCCGTTGTGGGGCATTCATATAATTCTATGCCTGTTCCTACTTTGAAGCCACCTCTTCCAACCCATTCATCTAAATACCTTGCACCAATGGCTCAGGAACCCAACATCACTCAAGCATTCATGGACAAACTCAACCAAATGGATGAGCGCTTTGAAAAGCTAAGGCACCGTTTGGACTTGAAGGCCATCCCTGAAATATCTGCTTCATCTTTCCCAGTCCCACATATCCCTCCATCACAAACACCAGCCTACCATCGCTACAATGGCTTAGGTGATCCCTTCACCCATGTCAATGATTTCCTGAGCAAATCATCTCGATGGCAGAATGATAGAAAGACCATTGCCTTTATTTTTAGGGGATCTTTAGAGGGTGTAGCTCTAGATTGGTTTTTTTCATTGAATGAAATAGAAATATGGGATTTCAAAATTGTCAAGGCCAAATTCTTGAAACGATATGGGCCAGGCTATTCAATAATTGGGGAAGCAAAAGAAGATGTGGAATTAATGCAATATTCTGATGAATTGAGGCCCAGGCTTGAGAGGAGCATTGATGCTATGAACCAACCTAGGAGCCCTCTCCAACCTCACCTGCATCATCATCTTCACCAACTCCTCGACGCCAGTTGATTAGGCCACCCATTCCACAATCTCGGCCGGACATGCAACCCATGTCAACGGCACAATCAATTGTGCACAATCAAGCTCCTCATGTCAATTGTGCCAACACCTCACTATCAAAATCAAATTCTCAGCCTATTTCACCAACAACCCCTCGGCCAATCATCCGGCCCTTGGCTTCTCAACCTATTCCACCAACAACTCCTCGTCCAATCATCCGGCCCTTGGCTTCTCAGCCTATTCCACCAACAACTCCTCAGCCAACCATCCAAGCCATGACTCCTCAATTAATTACATCAATAGCTCTTCAGCCTGAACTGACTTCTATGCTAGCACCACTTCAATCAATTCCTCAACATAGGGTTCCCCCTCAGTCAGTCAAACCACTTGTTTTGTCTGTTGCTCCTGCCATGGTAGAGGAACCAGTCACTCCGATCATTCATGCTCCTGCTATGATATATGATTTAGTCACTCTGACCCCTCAAGCTCCTGCCCTGGCAAAGGAATTAATAACTCCAACCATTTGTGCTCCTGCCATAGGAATCAGCTTCTCATCATGTCATTGCTATATCTCAAGATCAAGTCAGCTAGTAGGGGAGGTCGAACCAAACCCTTCTACCTTTTTGGAATCCCCTAGACTAGGTATGCCCTCTTACATAGAACATCTTGAGGAGAAGCCTGCTATAGGGAGCTTAGATGAAGGAATCATAAACTTAGTTAATTTTCAATCCAATGATGGACTAGGCAAGGATTTATCAAGCATTGATTAACTATTACCATCATTGGAATTGATCAATGAAGATGGTCAGATTGAATTGACCCCTGAACTGGGAAGTAAGGAGACCGAATTGGTCAATGAAATAGGAAATGAATCGACAAGCCTCCTGAAGGATGTAGACCTTAGCAAGGGGATACTAGGACCTCCTCCAGCTAGGCAGGCAAATCCCTTAGCATCAATCTTAGGGCCACGACCCTTACCTCATTCTTCTCCTAAGCAACAATCTGGTCCATGGGCCCACGATCAATCAATCTTAGGGCCACGAACTTTTCTTTATTCTTCTCAAAATCAACGATTGGGCCCATGGGCTCACAATTCCTCAATCTTAGGGCCACTGCCCTTTCTTTATCCTACTTACAACCATCAATCAGGCCCATGGGCCCAAAATCTGTCAATCTTAGGGCCACGGCCCACACTTTATCCCACTCAACTGGGCTCTTATGCCCCTTTCTCAGGCTCTTACGCCCCTTTTCATCAACTGGGCCCACGTGCCCCTTTCCATCAGCCGGGCCCACGTGCCCCCTTTATCCAACCGGGCCCATGTGCCCCTTTTAATCAACCGGGCTCTTATGCCGCTTTTCTTCAACCGGGCCCATGTGCCCCTTTTAATCAATCGGGCTTACATGCCCCTTTCCTTCAATTGGGCCCATGCGCCCCTTTTCCCCAACTGGGCCTACGTGCCCCTTTCCTTCCATCTGGCCCATGTGCCCATAATTCTCCCCAATCGGGCCCATGTGCCCATAATTCTCCCCAATCGAGCCCATGTGCCCTTAATTTTTTTAAATCAGGCCCACGTGCCCGCAATTCACCTCAACCAGGCTCACATGCCCATGTTTTTCTACAACCGGGCCCATGTGCCCAAATTTCTTCTAAATCGGGCCCACGTGCCCACCTTCCAACAAACTTGGGCACACATGCCTACATTCCTTCAACTTCGGGCCTATATGCCCCTATTTCTTCACCATCGGGCCTGCGTTCCCATACTTCTTTGAAATCGGGCCCCTGTGCCCCCACTTCAACTATGGGCTTGTGCACCCATACTCTTCAATGGTGCCCACGAGCCCATCACAAATCTTCCAAATTACAATCATACTTTCAATCACCTAAATCGGGTCCACATGCCCATTCTTTTCGTTGGGTCCCTCGAGCTCAACCTTCAATCGGGCCATCGAGCCCATCACCTTTAGTTAGGCCCTCGAGCCCATCAACATCAATTGGGCCCTCTGGCTCGCATTCAACACTTGGGCCCACATGCCCCTTGATTCCAACCCTTCCCGGGCGTGCAATCCCACTATCAACTCATAGGCCCAAGATCCCACTTTAATTCACTTTTCTTTTCAAGCATTCTCTTTCCTTTTCCAAATTTTATTTTCAAAAAAATCAAGGTAGAGAAATTTCCTAGGTGATACCACAATCTTTGCCTTTTACATCATTAATTTTGACTCCGCCATGCTAAATCAAATCCTCCACATTTTCACTTCATCCTATGACTATGAATCTTCAATCCAATGCAATATGGTGCATATCAACAGTGGAAGCAGTTGGGAAAGGCAAGGCAAGGCAAGGCATGGCAGGCAAGGCAAGGCAAGCACAAGCGAAGCCGTCATCAACAATGAACTTCTCCTTCTCTCAGGTATTACATGAAATTGCATTCATCATCATTATGTCATCCGCAAGGCAATAATTTTTTTAAAATGATGTTTAATCTCACATGACAATCTTACTTGAGAGAAATTTATGATAGATGATAACTACTTTTTGTTTTATCCTAATGAATTCTTTACAATGCAAGGCATGTTTACAATTGATTCACCTATGGAATGTAATCTACCTCAAAAAAAATGGAGAGAACTACTAGTATGACTTAAGTCTACATATTCTAGGTTGTTGTCTAAGAGTCGAGGGTAGATACCATTCTACACACACAACATGTCCCGATCCCAGAATCTGGATGACTTGACACCTGAGAGAAGCTAGGAAAAGCTTAGAGATGGAAGGAAAACCCTTACCCTACTCTCTTCTATTCGGTCCAAGATAGGTGAAGGGGATCAGAGGAGGAGAGTATCGAAAGCATCCGCCACCCTAGTAGGAGGCCGTCTCAGAAGGTCCAACTTCTCAAATAAAAAAAAGGGTGCCAAAAGATGGGCAATGAACCCCACAGGTTTAAACAAATATGGGCATGTCTGAATGCGTACCCAAAATGTAGAAAATGAAAAAAGGGCACCAAAAGATGGGCAATGACCCCACAGGTCAAAGCACCTATCCGAACATGTGCCACAAAAATAGGTTTGTCAATAAAGAAGAAAAGACCTGAAGAGGCCGAACCCCAATGGGCAATTAAGTGTCAGTAGAGAAATCCCTCTCAACATCTCCAAAGCCTATCAAGGACTTCCTTATCAATTCTTCATTCTTAACCCCCCAAGGTGTGGGTGAACCAACCAAATCAAAGCTAAACTCTAGCCGATAAAAGGTTGAAGGTCAGAAAGATTCTAGGTAAGGAACCCCATTTTGCACATGGTATCTACCAGTGAACCTAGAAAAATAACCAAGTGATGAGAACTTGTGTCAATACTGAATTTTCTCTCCAAAAAAAAATATTTTCAAAAAAAAACTCCAAAAAAAATAAAAATTGAATATCTTCAAAACTCCAAAAAAAATTCTCAAAACTCCAAAAAAATTGAATATTTTCAAAATCTCAAAAAAAAAAACCTTTTAACAAAACTTCTTTTCAAATTCCAAGAAAACTTTCAAAAAAAAATTTCATCACCATGCTTGGTTTGAATTCTCGTCTTTACATTCATATTTACTTTCAGTCTCTCATGTTTCAAATGTTTTTCATTGCATATTTTATGTTCTATTTTTACACTCTTAAGAAGGCTATTACCCCTTGACAAAGGTCAAGGCATACTGCAACTTGCAAGGGGGATAAGCCACATTGTTGTTCTAATCTCTTTCTTCTAAGTGTTTCAGGCACAAGAAAAACTTTACACCCCTTGACAAATGTCAAGACATACTGTAACTTGCAAGGGGGATAAGCTATATTGGCATTCTAATCTCCTTTTTCGAGTGTTTCAGGCACGAAGAACAAACGAGGAGAACTACACAACAAGGCGATGCTCGCCACTTCCCTCCCCTGAGGATTCTTAGGAGGAGGTGTCACCATAACCTCGGCTTCAACTTTTCCGAGGAGCTTTATTTTTCAAGATTTCAATAAGGTGATGCTCGTTACTTCCCTCCCATGAGGATTCTCAGGAGGAGGTGTCATCATAACCTCGGCCTTAACTTTGTCGAGAAACTTTCACTCTGTGTCCTCATTAGGACACATGAACTCTTTTGTGAGAATGCATGTCATCACATCGCAAACTCACTGTTATCATTTCCTTCCTTAGCATATGTTAGGTGCATTACTATTTATTTTATGTATTGATGTTGAAGACCGTGAATGCAAAGAAGACCAGGCCCGAGATCCCCTTCATCAAAATCCACGACTGTCGGGTCATTCTTTGTGCTCACGGATAAGCCAAAATTGTGCAGTGAGGTACGATGGTTCCCGAATGGGTATCTTGACGTCATAGACAATCTATATCTTCAACTAATTGTTAGACAAGTTTTGTTTTTGTTTTCTTGAGCCCGGCATGCATCATATAGTATTAGTTGCATTGCATTTTTCATTATCATTGCATACATCCTTTCAAAAGCTTCACCTTCTCACCCTCTTGTATCATAATTCCAATCATTCTGAAGCCCATCATGTTTTCTAATCCCACTGTGTTTTCTAATCCCACCGTGTTTTCTAGTCCCACCAACCTTTCTAATATCCCACCGTGTCTGTTAATCCCACCATGTTCAGTAATCACTTTGTGCCTTCAAATATTTTATTTCTATCCCCACTATGACCACTGCAACTCTTTTGCTATTCAACCCACCGTGGCAGTCACTTCCTCCCGACAAGGGCCTCCTATTCGATCTAAACTTGCACCATCATGGTCTGTACTTAAACATTTGCCTTTCGAAATCTGAGATCATTCCATTCCGAATCAAATCTTGTCTCTTGAAAGACTCAAATGAATCTAAGAGCCTGAATGTGCTCGATTGGTATTCTTTTACTTTTTCAAAAAAAATCTCTTTTTAAAACTTTAGCCCATCACAGTACAGGAACACCGCAAAGATCGGGTTACTGGCTGATGATGAACCTACGAACCCATGTTTCGGGGACTCCCCACCGCGTTGGGGGTTGGCTATTCTTCTCTCGTGCCAATGGCACATCTTTTACCAATCGAACATAGGAAGACTTGATGAAATATGGCAGTAATCCAGGAGACTTGAATAGATTCTCTTTGCTGAATTTGGTCGTTTAGCGTGTCTATATCTACACCTTGATGCCACCTTTTCAGTCCATCGCCATTTTTCTCCACTACATTTCACTACAATCCATCTCTCTTTTCTAAGCTTTTTCTACATTTCACTCCTCTACGCTACATTCCATTCCCTTGCAAAGCCGACATCAAGGCGAGGCAAGCTGTAGACACGCCAATTTGACCTTATTTAAAGCTTAAACCATTATTCCATTGGCAACATCTCTTTTAGACCATCAAAATCATGATGAACCAACCTTTTGTATGAGCCGAGGTGCTTATTGGAAATATGAGAATGATTTTCTAATTTCTAATCAAATATGTGTTTGCCGAACAACAGACTCTTGGTGGTGTGCCAGATTATGTTTTTCTCAACATATCCTCTACATGAAAATTTTTCACAGGATTCTATCGACTTCCAATGAAGAAGTCATCAACAACAATAATCTTCCTATCTTAGTTATATTTCCATTGCAACAAACGGCATTCAATTATGATCTACCATTTATCCGCAGAGCCTTTTAGAAGTCAGATGCGCAGTTCTATCCGCACGCAGCACCAATCAAGCCCAATTGCATGCAAGCCCAGCCATTGGGAACATATATGACCAATTCACGACCTTACCTTCCTTTTTCCTCCTCCATATCACTTTTTATAGCATCTGGAAGCTTCATGGTTGAAATTAGCATCATCAAATGATGGCAATCCAACTTGTTGTCTTATACATCAAAACTTGCCATTTTTAGACTAGATTTGTTTCCTCTTCAAGTGGAGACTTATTTTGAACATGGGGAAGGTGATCCACGGTTTCCAATCTCTCTCAATCATTTAGGTAAGTTTCTAGATGCCTCAGGATGAAAATCAGCAACATTAAATGGAGGAAATCCAACCTATGGTCGGATGTATCAAAACTTGCTATTTTTTGACCTGGTTCTCATCCCCTATAAAGAGAGACTCATATGAACGACCTAAGAAGGTCATCCCCATCATCCAGCACTCTTCTCCTCACCCTCCAGACACCCTTGGCTCATCACAACCTTCCCAAATCGTTCTCTCTTCATCCCGGTGCTCGGAGATCATCCCTCCCAAAGTGAAGAAGAAGCCGGTCTATGCTACAACGTGCTGTACTTCTGATCATCGGCTTCTAAAGATCTTTCTATTCATTTTCCGGCCTGAATTCCTTCAGAATAAGTTTGAATAATCAAGATATATTTCATATCAAACAAACAAAGATCAATTATGACATTCTCTCATCTTGTTATGGCTTCAACACCGGCGCTGTACAGACAGATCCGAAGTCTTCTATTCTAAGTCATCATCTTCTCAGTCAATTTCATTACATTTAATGGTGGATTCAGCCTATACATTCTTCATATAAATTGTTCCCCGTTGAACAAATACATCAAGCTAGCACTGGTTGGACTCTTCTTCATCGGCCGACCGAAGAAGAAGAAGGTTGAACTCACATCCCTTTCTCCCACGCTAAGGTACACACGGTCAACTTATTTCTATTTTCAATACATAAAGCGGAGCCCGCGGCTCCTGGCGACCACTTCTTCAATCTTCTCATGCATTAAGTCATCTATTCCTCACTCACCTCCCACATGACCCGACCGTCTCCGGTGCTCGAGCGACGCCGTGAGATGAAAGTTCGGGGATCAATGTGAGTGTGGGACCGAGGTAAGGACATTTTACCGCTTTCCGACTGTTTTCAATTCACTCCCCTTTTTCCCCTATTCCGACTTTCACCTTCTATTGAGGTGCTGATCCGGAACCCCTTTTCGGAGTCGACAATTGTGTAAAGTCCTCATCCTCTCTCATTTTCTCGTCCATTAGATCAGTAAGTGAATAGGCCGTCTCAACGCGATCCTTATATTTTTGTAAAAATTTTGCCCGAACTGTATTAAAGTTGCTTGCTTCTACTAAGTCAAGAGAATGAAACCATTCTAGGGTTGTCCCATTTAATGACCATCTAAAAAGGAAGGCCAGGGCCTTCCGATCATTTTGCCATTGAGACGATTCATACATGAAATCTAGGACATGAGTAAATGGATTACCGGTGCCATCATAGCGGCGATAGACCGGTGTTTGAGAAGGAGGGATGTAGAGGAGAGAAGGAATAGAAATTTCGGGGGTTGCCTGGGGATCTATCAAGCGTTTGATTTCTTTGTATTCTTCCTTCAGTTGGTTGAACTCATTAGTCATGACTTGGTTAACCCAGGGTTCTCGGGCAATAGGAAAGGGTGGTTGCAATGGGATACGTGTAGGAGGTGCCCGAATAGGAGTATGATAAGCTGGTGCGGCTAAGCGAGTGGGATCCACCCGCGAGCAAAGTGGAGGATGGGCAAAAGGGGTTGGACTAGAGATATGGCTCAAAGGCCGAGAGGGACTGGAACGAGCCGAGTTTGAGCTCGGTGTGCTTGTCCCTGAATAAGAACGAGAGTAAGGGATAGCGAGCGTATAGGCCAATGACCTTGTAGGACTAGAGTGGGTCGAGTCTAGACTGGTTGGGTTTGTACCTAAATAGGAAGGAGAAAAGGTAGTGGCATACCCGATGTAGGAGTTATCGAGTCTAGGTGCACCGGGTTGATGAGCCACTAATCGGGGACCAGAGATAGGCTGACCATAACTAGTAGAAACATGGCTAGTAGATGACTTGCTACCCATGATAGTATGAATGGCAGTCAAAAGCTGATCTAGAGTGACACTGGAGGCATGGGGTCCTAAGATATGGCTAAAATCATATGTATAATGTTGTACAACTTCTTGTTGCATCTCAGACCCATTGGTAGTGTAGTAGCTTGTTGTGTCAATCATCCTGCTAGACCTTGATGACACCGAGATGACATTATGCAAAGGAAGAATTTTTTGTTCTTTTGTTCTTTTATGGGATTTTTTTATGTTTTAAATTTTTGTTGGAAAAACAAGTACTTACCTCAAGCAAAGACTTCTTTTTGGTTATGTTTGTTTTGATAAATTTTTTTGTTTCGATTTTTGTGAGGAAAATAAGTATTATCTCAAGTAACAATTTTTTTTGGGGAATTTTAAAGATTTTTGTGAGAGAGTTGCCCCTTTTCTTTTTCCTTTTTCACTTTTGTTGTGCAAACAAGTTAAAGCAAAGACTTCAAATGAATAAACGCAATTTTTTGTTTAATCTTTAGATTAGTGGGTTTTAAGAGAATATTGTCCTCTCAATGATAGGTAGGTCTCTATGCTCTCACAACGTCAAGCAATCTAGGATTAACACTTTCCTCACAACGACTAGGTGATAGGTGACACCGGGTTTTGGGGTAAATGGTACAATCAGCCCAATCGGTGAAGAGGGAATCCTTCACTTTTGGGGACTTACAGAGGTCTTAGTGAAAACCAATCTAATCAACCGAGAGGGAATCCCAGGAAGAGAGATTGGAATCCACCAAGAGACGCGAGTGGGGTGGAGATGTCTTTTGGGAGGTGGGTGAGCTTCCCGTCTCGAATGACCTAGTGAGTCAGGCGGACCCGGTACTCAATGCAATCTAATACAAGAATTGAGCAAGGATGAGATGGCATACGATAAGAAAATAAAACAATGTAATGATCAACAAATAATAACTAAGATGATGATTAAACTATCAAGAACAATAACCAAACAAGTCAAAGATACTGGGAAATATTGATTTTTGCAAGCTTGATTCAAGAGAAATGAGAAAAAGCAAGTAAAACTAAAGACTGCAGCAGGAAAAGAGCTTCTGGAAGAGAAGATGACCCAGCAAGGGGGTCACCAACTGACCTGGCACGCGACCCGGCAAGGGGGTCACCTGTGGAAAACAAAAAACGAAACCGAAAGAAAGCTTTTGAAACCAGGGTCCCACGGGGACCAAAATAGCATGGATTTGAAAGTAAACTAAGGGCAAGATGCTCAACAATAACAATAAATGGAAAAGCAAGTGGGCCCACGTAGGGGCCTAAGGAAATGGAAAGCTCTAAATCATAAAAACAGGAAATGACCCGGCAGGGGGGTTATTTGCGGAAATAGGACACTTTCGGGAACTTGTTTCTCCAAACCGGAAGAAGATCTACACGGGGACTGACTAGATAAAGGAAATGAAAGACACTATGAAGATAATGAAAGTGGGAAGAGGCTTACTTGGGAATGGAGGAACAACTAAAGTTGCTTCAACCATTAGATGGTGCCACTGCGGTCACCAAAAGATGTAGACACCCGATCCGAGCCGGTTCTTCCTTTTCCCTTCCAGCCGGAACGGTGAGCACCACTCCTCCTCATTCTTTCTTCCGACTTCTGACTCTGGTGGATGTTGGTGTGTGGTCGCCAGGAATTGCAGGCTCCAAGAGTAAAAAGAAAAGAGACAATGTAAGTGTTAAAATAAATGACCGAACGTACCTAAGTGGAGAGATCGTGTTGGGAGATTATGGGTTCCATCTTCTTCATTTTCGGCCGACTGAGAAGAAAGAGCTTGAAGCACTTTTAGTTGTTCCTAAAAAACCAAGTCATGAAAACAAGTAAAAATGGATTAGCACTAAGATAGTGAAGCATCTTGCAAGAGAAATGAACTAAAATCACAAAAGAAAATGGACTAACCGGATTGGGAATAACTCCCAACCCCCCTTTTTATGTTTTTTTGGATGATGATATATGATATGCTTAAGCTAAATATGCATGCGAACATGATTATCTATGATGGAAAACATAGAAACAAAGTAATGCTAGAAGATGGTGAAAGAAAAATGGGTTTCGGCTCCAAAAATGGCAATCTGGAGCCCTGGGTGACCCGGCAGACGGGTCACCTCCTGCACCAGGACTCAGTTCTCTCCCGGATGCTCCCACGATACCTCCGGATGGCCTTCAAAGCTTGATGATGACTCTCGAAAGCTCCTAGGACGTAGATGATGATCTCCCCTTGGATGTAGGAGCTTGAGAAGCTTCAAAATGGACGCCGATCGAAAAATGGGATGAAAAATGTCAATTTACGGAGGCAGATGGAAGTGGGAAGCTCTCAATCTCTTGGGCAATGAAGCTTAGAGGATGGAGATGGCTTGAAGCTCTCTAGGGCTCTCTCTTGGGTGTTTGGGACGTTCACCACCTTCCCACAACTTTTCAACCCTTGAAAAGGTGGTTAGGGGTCCCTTTTTATAGGTAAAAGGGCCACAAGGGCATTTCAGGCATGAAAACTATTATCCGTAACAGAAGATGACCCGTCTACCGGGTCGCCTAGGCGACCCGTCTGGTGGGTCACCTGCGAAACCATAAATGCCATTAAATGCGCGTGCGTCAAAAGTTGGTCGTGCGCCGTTCTGGGACTTGCTACAGTGGCAGGCGTCCCGGCTGACGGGATGCCTATGTCCAGTCGGTCCCGACCATCCGGACAACGAGCGTGCGCCGCTCGCGGGTCACTTCGTTCAGTCCGTGCACTGTTCCGGCAAGTGACTCGTTGACCAGGACGCTTCCCGTACCTGACCAGACTTGACCCCCCACCTACCACTGTCAGAACGGGCAAATTGGTGGGAATTGGGAAATGACCCGACAGACGAGTCGCCTAGGTGACCTAGTAGGGGGGTCGCCTAGGTGACCCGGCAGGGGGGTCATCTTCCCCTCCAAAGTTCATTTTTGGGCCATTTTTTCGGTGATCTGGTTTGTTTATCGAAAAACATGAGTATCTTCTAAGAAAACATGAATCTTAAGCTCCTCAAATAGGTAAAATTTACGTGTCTACAAATAGCAGCCCATCTGAAGGACCATTGTCATTCTATTCCATCCTTGGCACAGTCAATAGTAGCCCTCTGGAGGATAACCATTGACATTTGGTTCGATTTGGTGGCTTCATGTCAGCATTGGAGATGCATGGACCAAGGAGGGATCATTGGTCGAACCCATCAACTTGTAACTCAATGTCATCATTAATAAATTAAAAAGTTAACACAATATATAAGATATCTAATAAGCACTAATACTTTCACAAATATTATTAGGTTGCAAGGTACAATCACTAGTATGTCTCACTTGTACAAAACCTAATCACCCATGTATAATCATTACCAAATTTAGTGATGCTCAAATTTTTTGAGTCTTAAGTTTTGTGTGTGGAACTACATTGTTACCTTCGGATAAAACTCTTTTATTTTGCTACATCTCTATAGAAGATAATTTACTAAATAAGTTGAAGCTTCTAATAATATACATTACATACGATCAAACCAAAGCTCCCTCGTCAGTATACTTATTTAACTAAGATATTAATGAGTTTGAAATTCAATGTCATACCACTAGCAAACCAATGTATTTTATGAACAAGTGATTATATTTATATAGTAATTGATGATGAAATGACTAAAAAAGATGTAATTTCATCTATAATGTCATTTAGGATCACAAGACATGATTTTTATTTTACATAATTGATAAGTCTATTAAATATGTTACTATATGATGAATTTATTTTGAAAATAAAATCTTTCATTAGGTATCAATTGAATGCGTTATTAGGCCCAAGAGTAGATCACACATAATAGAACTTATCCCTTATATAGGGTGAAGTATTTATATAAATTTTTATTTTTTAAACAAATAATTTAAATAAATATTAGTGACTTGACTAAATAGTGACAAATCGAGAAAGCTAAAGCACTATCCCTTAGCACCATCTTTCACCTTAATGCCCTCCTATATATCACGGAACTCCAATTAAAATCAACTATAAAGTTTGGTGGTAGAGAAAGTTCATACGGATACTACTAAAGATCATGTACTTGGTTGACTAGAGGAAGTATATTTTCCTATAAAATTTTTCAAATTCAACAAAGATATATTCGAACTGCTGATAATAATTTTATAGCATAGTTTGGTACTAATCAAAACAACAATGATGCAATTCAAAGAATAATCACTTTTGCTATACCTAAATTGATTCCTTAGATTGTCAAATAATTATTCTAGGATCACATTGATATGATTAGTTATTGAGACACCAAAGATTTCTTATGGGGAATATTTATATTTTGATATGAACTCATATAGACTTGATTCCAATAAGTCTAGTATAGACTTTATTTTGAGTAGTAGATAATTAAGTATCATTAAAAATTCATCATCTTAATTATTGTTAAATACAGTATCCACAGGTCATAGTTAAGAGAAAAAAGATCCAATTGAGAGAGAGAGAATCAATCACAAAAATTTAAAGAGTATGACTTCTATTTTATATTCGTCTAACAGTCCATTTGGATCCCTATAAATGTTAGTTTGTGGCCAACCAACTTGAAGAAGTCAAGGATGCCACGTTGGTATGGAAGTAATATGATGTCGATATTGAGCAATTAAGTTCATATTCATTGCATTGACCTCTTTTAGATTGACTTTAGTGCATTCTTTCTTGTCATATTAAAAATTCTATTGTGAATCTTAAAGACAAGTTGATGACACTTAAAATCTAACTAACAATTCTTAAAATTGTGGAAACTATGTTCAATGAGGGTAATGTGTTAATCGATTCAATGGTGACTTATATTTTCTATGGAATATTACATCTAGGTGTGGTTAAATACTTGACCCTAACTACCATTTCATTTTCATTCTCTACCACATCTTCTCCTTGTATTCTACGGGTATCAAACCTGTGTAGCAACAACTGTGTTACGTAACTAACAAGTTACGTACGTATGGGTTAATCCTCAAGTGGGATAAGGATCCAGTGGTTGTTAACCGGATAAGTATCGGGGCTATCCATGTCGATCAAGACTTTGAATAGGGACTAGGAGAGTCCTAGTCAGGATGGGTTTCCTGGGTTGTTATCTCTATAAATAGTCCAAGCTGGTGGCTCATTCGGGATGTCAAGTGTCGAGGGAGCCACCGGGGGAGAGGTTGTACGTCTGCGGTTGAGTGGAGTTCAACTTTTCCGAGATCTCGTCGTCTTCGTGGTGTGTGCATCTTGCTCCGTGGGTGATCGATTACCGAGTTTTCTACAACATCTGGCATTAGAGCACACGGTTGTTTGATCGTTCGTAGTCGGAGACGGTAGGATGAAGACAACGTGAGGTGGTGGCATTCCCTACACCGACGGTTCCTGCAGCGGGTCTAGCTGCAGGTGGAGCCATCGACGGATTCGGCTGATTGTTGGACATCTAAGGGCTCTTAACTCGGTAGTTGGCAGCGACTCTAGCTGTGGTGGAGGATCGTTGACGGAAGGATCGACGCCGGTGGAGGATCCTTTTTCCAGTGAGGAGACTATCCAGATCAGGCGCATGCATGGTGAACTCCATCCGGTGGAGGTGACTGGATTGGCAGCAGGCACAACAGTACGTCTTTAGGGCTGCGACGAGGGAGATCCGGCTATGCAGCTACCTGAGCGTGAAGGGGGGCAAACCAGGCAGCGGAAGACCCACCAGGTTAGCTTGACGCAGGGCGGTGTCTTAGCTCGTGGTGCCAGGAGGAACCAGCGGCGTTGGTGGATCTCCGGCGGTGAGGTTGGTCCGGCGTAGGCACAGCGGTGAAGATCTCCTAGCGTGGGCGGCAACATTCAAGGGCGACGGCACTATTGTGCTTGTGAAGGACGTTTGCAGTGGCGGCATGTACCGAAGGAAAGGGCCGTGGTGATAAGAATTGGGTTTTTCTCATTTTGTCTTAATTTCTCATTTTATCTCTACTGTTGTAAGCACGTGGGAGCAAAGGGACTTTGCTATGTTGATGTGGCAGATAGAAGAGAGAGAAAGTGTGAGAAGGGAGAGAGAAACGCTCAAACTTGATTTATATATCCGATCCAATTATTTGGACTTAGATTTTAAGTCCGGTTGGATCCGGTAAAGTTAGGTTGCTAGGTCCAGGTTTCAGATAGGGTTATCAGGTTTCGTCCATACCCGTTAACAGGATTCGAGATCGGAAGGAGCAGGTTTACCGATCGGGCAGCCGGAGTCTAAACCTAGGTTTTCAAGCGCTCGGGGGTGTTTGGTGGTGGAATCAAGTGATCCAGGAGTCTAAACCTAGGTTTTCAAGCGCTCCAAGTTCATTGAATGGTCTGGATCGGGCAATTTCCGAACCGACGGTCTGATTTGTGCAGGTGCAGGTGTGCGTCGATATCAATCAAGGGTGTACTTGATCGGGATTGATCGATGGCGGGGCAGGAAGGCACAAGTCAGAGATCCGTTGGAAGAGTTACAAGCTTCTCCGTAGAACCCTTCAACGGTTATGGAGACTTCACTCTATGGTGTAAGCACCCGAAACGGGACATCCGCGGATCTCCCCCTCCCGGCCCCTACGCTCGCCTCGGTGTGTGTTGGTGGATGGTGTGTTATGTAGGTGTGGTCGCCAGGAACCAAAGGCTCCAAAATATGGTAGAATGAAATGAAATGAAATAGAGAAATGACCATCGTACCTTTGGAAGTGGGGAGATTGTTGGGTTCCGACTTCTCCTCTCTCGGCCGGCCGAAAGAAAAGAGCTTAGTGAGTCCTTCGTCTTCGATCCGGTTGAAGCTCCGCCTCAATCAGATTTACCTAAGAATGTCCATAAGAAAACATAGAAACGAGTGAAAAGATCATTAGTTCTCGTGACAGTGTAGAATCATGCTCAAATTCAAATGTAAACATGAAAGAGGGAAGGAACTTGGATTGGGACTAAATCCCAACCCCTATTTGGAAGGTTTTAAATATATATATGTGATGCAAAATGATCTAAGACATGCTAAATAACTTGATGAACAGTGCTAAGATGAAAAAGGAAGACAAAAACTCGATTAAACGGACGATCGGAATCCAAAAATAACAAAACAAGCTTCTGTCCTTCCTGGTGCCCTGTATATGGGGCGCCAGGAGCAGGTGCCCCCTTTATGGGGCGCGTTGACCAAGTCAAAGCGCCCTGTATATGGGGCACTAAGTCTGGCCCGAACAGATTTTCTTCTCCTCTTCGTAGCGCCGCTCCGGAGTGCTGGGAGGCTTCCGGGACGAAGTAGGGGGCTCCTCCTTGTAGACAATACTCAAATGAAGCCCATGGAAGAGGGTTTGGGTGCTGGATATAAGAGGAGAGACGGGTAGAAGCTCTCAAAGTTGGAGGAGAATCATTTTTCTGGGTGACAAAAACAGAAGGTTTTTTTGGGTTTTTGGTGAACGAACTTGGATCGATTTGGAGGCTATTGGAGGGTGTAGATGGCTTAGAATCGTAATGTTGGATGAGCTCTAGGGTGGCACGAAGTTGGAACCTCCTTTTGGTCTCAAATGGGGGTCTATTTATAGCCCAAAAGAGGGCACTTTGGCCATTTTCGAAAAACAGTGCCATGTGGCATAGCGCCCTATATATGGGGCGCCAGCATCATGAGATATGTCAGATCGAAAAGACAAGTCACTGTGGGGGGGTCAAATCACCCATCAAATCAATTTAATTTGCATCCAGGCGCCCTATATCCAGGCGCCTGGTGCCCTGTATACAGGGCGCCTGGTGCCCTGTATACAGGGCGCCTGGTGCCCTGTTTATAGGGTGCTTGGTGCCCTATAAACAGGGCACCTGGTGCCCTATTTATAGGGCGCCTGGTGCCCTATAAGTAGGGCGCCAGGTGCCCTTATACACAGGGTTTTTCCCTCTCTGAAATGTGCCAAAGACCTTAATTTTTCCGGAAAACTCGGTTCCCTTGAAAGGTTACTCAAATATTCTTCATGAAAACAAGAATTTGAGCTCTCCAACTAGGCCAAAATTGCGTGTCTACAGCTTGCCTCGCCTTGGCGTCGGCTTTGTAGGGGAGTGACACGAATGAAGCGTATGCGAATGTAGCGAAGCGTAATGAGGCGTAGCGGAATGAAGTGGTAATGGACTGAAAAGTGACGCCAAGGTGTAGATTTAGACACGCCCTCATTGGCCTAGTTGAGTGGAATAAAACTTTACCGGACTCCGAGATTACCCATTGTCTTATCGAAACCTTCCCTCTGGTTGATTGGTTAAAGAGAAAAACAGTACTGAAAATAACTAAAATCCCACGTAGGGGAGAATTGTTACCGGCCAGGACCCGAACTGCATGGTGTGCTGGACTCGGTAGAAATGCATTTGAAAGGTAAATTGCGAAAAGTAAAGAGGAGACAGCCAATCAACAAAGGTTGGGTTCTTCAAATTCATGAGGTTTACTCAGAAATACCGGTTCAGTTTGACATGGAAAAACTTCTTGTTTCGATGAAATCATTGTCAAAACCCGTTGGAAACCAATTCTCTGAAAAATCAAGACCTTTTCTAGGGGCTATAAAAGACCATCTTTAAAAGGGTGCACGATGCGACTGGAAGGAGGTTATAGCATTATTAGGAAACAGGAAATGGTTGTGGTGGGATGATGCATGATGGTGTATGAAATGATGCATGCTGGGTTTAAAGAAATACAAATAAGTATAAGAAAATAGTTGAAGATATAGGTTGACTATAACGGGTCAGGACATCTATGAAGAAACCGTCGTCCCCGCATATTCAACTTTGGCCTATCCGCAAGCCTAGGGAATGACTGAGCCCTCACTGATTTTGTTGAAGGGGTTCTCAGGCTCAGCCCCCTCTAGACTTGAGGTCTTCAACGTCTTAAATATTATTTATTTTGATAGATGCAATACTAAATGCAAGTCCTAATAGGGGTCGGGGTAGTCCAGTTTTGGTTTTCAATTTTTTGATTTTTTTTGTTGTTTTTGCTTCCTCTAAGTTTCTGGGGATATGAAGCTGGCATGCCTTCTCTTATTCCTGCACCCACTTGAGAGAAGATATTAGAACTTTATTTTGGCTTAGTCCCTTGCGAGTAGAGGGCAAAGTTGCCTTGATCTTTTGTCAAGGGACATCGGCCTTATCAAGGTAAAGACAACAGAAAAACATAAGTATGCACAAAAGGAAATATGCAAGACTGAAATTAAACATGAATGCAAAGGCAGCTAGTCAATCTAGATAGAAAACTTTAGGTGTTTTGAAATTTTTGATTTGTTTGGGTTTTGATGGTTTTATAATGTTTTTGATTTTTTGGAACTTTTATGATTTTTTTGGTGTTTTGAATATTTAATTTTTAAGAGTTTTGACTTTATATATTTTTTTTGTGCTTTTGAAGTTTTTAATTTTTTTGGTTTGGTGTGAAAGAAACGACCATCTCATCCTTTGCCTTGCTTGCCATAGGTGCCTCTCATTATTACCTAAGGGTTAAGAGTAGGCATCACGTGTAAGAAAGTGCCTTGTTCGGAATCTTCTGACCTTCCACCTTCGATAGGCTATGGCTCTTCTTGGACCTAGTCGGTCAACCCTATCCTTTGAGGTTAAAGAAGGAAGATGATTGGTGGTAAGTCCTTAGTAGAATTCAGGGATGTCAAACTTTGTTTCTCTACTAGTTCCCACATTGCCCGTTTGGGATTTGACATCCTTGGGTCTTTCCTTCTAGCCCTTTTCTTTGATGGCCCACATTCAAACAGGTCTTTTTTCTTTTTGTTTGATTTTGACCTGAGGGGTTCATTGTCCATCTTTTGAAGCCTTTTTCTCTTTTTTTTTTCTTTTTTTTTGGGCTTTTGTTGGTACACATTCAGACAGGTCTATTCTTTTGCCGACCTGAGGGGTCATTGCCCATCTTTTGGCACCTTTTTCTTCTTTTTAAGAAGTTAGACCTTCAGAGGCATTTTCCAACTAAGGCAATGGGTACTTTCGATACTCCTCATTCTAACCCCTTTCATCTATTTTGGACTGAAACGAGAAGAGAACGGGATTAGGTTGACTTTCTTTTGCCAAGCGTTGCCTAGCTTTCTCTCCGACTTCCGATCATCGGATCTCAAAACTAAGCGTGTAGTGTGTGCAGTACGATGCCTATTTTTATTTCCCTAAGTGACAAGTTGGTGCACCGAACAAGTAAGCGTTAGATGTTATCATCATTCTTCACACTTTTGGATTTTATAGATTTTTTGTTTTTTTTAAAGGAAAGTATTTTTTGAGGTATACGCCATTCCAGGGATGAGCTAGTTCTTCTCCTTCTGCATTAGTCAGCTTATATGAATTACCGGGATAAACAGCCGAAATAACATATGGACCCTCCCAATTAGGTTGAAGTTTGGAGCGGGGACCGCCTGGCTTAACAAATATTCTTTTAAGCACAACCTCACCGACTTCAAATTTTCTCTCCACCACCCTCTTCTGATAAAATCTTTTAAGTCTACTCTGGTAAGATCTAGCATGTTCGGCAGCGGCCAGCCTCCTTTCATCCAAGAGTTCGAGTTGCGCGAGAAGAGAATCTCGACGTTCATCCATTGGGATATCTCGATCGATATGGACTCGGAGGGAAGAAATGATTACTTCGTATGGAACTACCGCCTCCATCCCAAATGCCAAGGCATAGGGGGTCTGACCCATTGGGGTTCGAATAGAAGTGCGGTAGGCCCATAGAGCATCAACTAACTTACAAGTCTTCTTAACGATTTTTATCAGGGTTTTATTGGTGGCTTCTGCTTGACTGTTGCCTTGAGGATAATATGGAGATGAATGATGCAATCTGATGCAATACCTGTTGCAAAGGTCACGCAGCTCCTGAGAGATGAATTGCGGTCCATTGTCGGTGATGATGTCGCCTGGGATCCCGAACATGGCAATGATGTTGCGCTTGATGAAGGTGCAAACTGTTGATGTCTTGATCTCCACATATGCTTCCGCTTCTGCCCACTTGTTGAAGTACTCCGTTGCAGTTAGAATGAAGGATTTGATTTTGTTTGTGGAGCTTGGGTCACCGAGGGGTCTGATAACATCAAAAGCCCACATAGCGAAGGGCCATGGGGCGTGGATCGGATGAAGGGAAGATGCGGGAGAGTGAATCTTGTCGGCGTGAAGTTGACATTGATGACAGTGCCGGACAAAGATCGAGCAATCTTCTTCCAGAGTAGGCCAATAGTACCCTTGTCTGATGATCTTCTTGGCGAGGGCTTGAGCATTTACATGGCCTCCACATACTCCGGAGTGTGCCTCTTTAAGCACCAATTTAGCCTCTTCTTCGTCTACGCATCTTAATAGAACACCGGCCAAGCTCCTTTTGTAAGGTACTCCACCTAAGATGGTGTTCTAAGCTTTTTGAGCTAACTGATGCAGGTATCTTTCTGGAATTCTCCTACCTCTGATTTTTGTTCTATTTTTATTGGAAACTAAACCTAAGGAAGAATAAGAGGAAGAAGAGGAGGTGGATGGAGAAGAATTTATTGGAGAGGATGGAGAGCAAAGAAGGTCAATCAAGGATCTGGTGGCTCCTTGGGTCGAATGCCCTTCCGAGGCAAGTTGAGATGTTTCCTCGATCGAAATTTCAGTTTCGAGGAGGGCATTGTTTTTTGGGGAGTGCTAAACATAAAGACAGAATGGGCTTCAGGTGCCCAATTTGAGTTGAGATCAACTACGGGGGTCAGAGTAGGCGAAGATATTGATAAAGAGGGGAAGACTTCGAGTAATGTTTGATAGAGGGGGCTTTCGGGCCCAATGTTGACAGAAAGAGATGATGGGCCAGTAGGCCGGATGATCATGGAAGAAGGTGGGTTCATGGACCCAATAAGAGGAGGATGTGGGCTCGAGGGCCTGGGTTTAAGAGATAGGCTTGAGGGCCCAAGAGTTGGAGAAAATGGGCATAAAGACCCAGATTCAATAGAGGGGCTCGATGGCCCAAGAGTTGGAGGAAATGGGCACAAAGGCCCAGATTTAGTAGAGGGGCTCGATGGCCCAAAAGTTAAAGGAAATGGGCACAAAGGCCCAGATTTAGTAGAGGGGCTCGGTGGCCCAAAAGCAACAAGTGGGTTCATGGACCCATAAGTTGGACCTGAGGGCCTAGAAATAGGGATCGGGCCAAGAAGCCCGGGGAGAGCATCATAGTGAGTTGGGGCATAGGCCCCAAAAGAGGAGATAATGAGGGAAGGCCCTCGCGGAGTTGGTTGGACTTTTTCTCGAGTCGGTTTGGCAATATGACCCTTGGGTGGGTCGACAGGTGGTTCAGCCTGGAGTGGTTCATTGCTTGACCCTTCTTCATCGGTGGAAAACAAAAGAGATATTTCAGGATACACGTCATCTTCAGGGTCGTCAGTTCTTCTTCTCTTGTCTTGCTCCATCTCTTGTTCTTCCTTGTTCTCAGCCAGTTGAATGGTTTCTTTCTTGATGAAAAACTTTTGTAAACATCCAGAAAAGTATATGCTTCTGAGATTCTGACCATTCGCTGTCGTTCCATCATACCCAACCCCGCTCTTTGGTTGCAACCTCACTGGATTGATTGGCTCAGCTATGCCTTGTAGTTCTTTGCCTAGTCCTTGGCCCTCCTGGTATCCCAAACTCTTCATTATGTGCCAACCAATAGTTTCATTTTTCTCTCTTTTCCTTCTCCACACTTGCCTGGGCTGCTTACTTATTTCTGTAAGATCCAAGATTGTCAAAATTGGCTCGTTTGGCAACCCAAGGGGTGGTGGTGGAGAAGATGGATGGTCTAAGGGCATGCTCGTCACCTTAATCACTTGTCCCTTGTGTGGGAATTTAAGACACTGGTGATTGGTGGAGGCGACTGCCTCTAGTGCTTCCAAATAGGGCCATCCCAGAATAGCTTTGTAGGTTGGATCCATCTCAAGTATGTGAAAGTTAACGGATCGTTCGAGGTCCAAGCTTTACATTTAATGTAATCATGCCATCGGCAGGCTTTTTTGAATTGTCATATGCAGTCACTGTTATTTGAGATGGCCGGATGTCCTCCTCGGAGATTCCACAAAGATGTAATGTTTCTGGTGGCAGAACATTAATGGATGCTCCGGTATCGACCAAACATGACTTAATGCCTACACCATTGATGTGGACTGTGATGCACAAGGCACATTTCCTTATTTCCGGGTCGGCCAACTCTTCCTTTGTGAATATAAGGGCCGGATACTCACTTCTCGGGACCAGAACTGATGAGATTTTTTCTGGGGGGAGGCTCTCGTTTACCATTACTCGCTGTAAGTACTGTTGGAGAACCTCTTGATGGACTTTGGATCTTTTGATCAATTCTAAGATAGAGATCCGTGCCGGGGTTTTATCAAGATGTTTCAACAAGTCATAGGATGGCCCAGGCAACGGCTCATCAATGTGTTCTTCTTCTGCTTTTGATGCCAACCCTGATTGGCCGGCCTGGGAAATACCCTTTGGAACATGCGCCCACTCCTGAGTACTGTGGCAAGTTGAGGAGCTATGGCTGGGGTGGTAGTGGTGGGTGGTGGGTTAGGTCGAATGATGGGAGCTCTTGCGATGGGTGTAATGATGGTGGTTTGAGGCATAGTAGGGTAGGTAGGTCGTGAAGGTACGATTGCTCGGGGCGGGATGATGATGGGTCCTAGTGGTGGTGATGTTTGTGGTGGATTAACCGGGCGGATTAGGGTCCGTCCCGATTGGAGTTGTGTGGTTGGTGGTGTTATGATGGGTCGTGATGGTGCTCGGATGATGGGTGGCCGGTTGGGAGTAATGGGGTTGGCTGATGTAGCTTGGGGTATAGAATGGACGGTTCGGTTGACATGCATGGCGGAGGTGGCTCCCTCAATTTGCAAATTCTGGCCCTGATCATGATACTCCTCAGAAGAAATCATGATGGGATTAACGTGTTGATTCCCAGGCGCGGGTGCATGTAGAGGTAAAGGGTTTTGGATAATCCCCATGCCGGGGTTACCGTTGTTGTTGCTGCTGAGCTGGTGCATGCTGCCGTTGAGGTTGATTTTTCACTGTTCTGATGTATTCCCCCATTTGGTCCCAGTCAATACTGCCTTGCTCATTAAGATCGTGGATATAGTCTTTGAACTGAAAACAATTTTCCACGGTGTGCCCAGGATATCTATGGAACAAGCAGTATCGCTCTGTGTTGGCATTTTGAGGCCACTCCGACTTCTCCCTTGGCAATGCAATTTGCCCTGCCGCCATGAGTGCATTAAAGATGTCCACGAGAGAGTACGGCAAAGGCGGGTAATCATTCCTCTTGGGTCCAACCTTTCGGGGTTCATAGGCCATGGGAGGGGGTGCCTGGTTGTAGTTGGCCAGTTGTTGCCGCGCTGGTTGGGGAACTGGGGCTTGCGGTCGCTGAGGGATCGGGGCTTATTGCTGACGGGGCTAGAACTGAGATTGATGTTGAGGTTGACGAGGGTTTCTAAATGGTTGATTTTGTTGAGGGTTCCTGAACTGGTGTTGATAATTTATAGGTGGGTTTCCTACAACGTTAAGGTTTTTGTTTGTCACTACGCCCTCAGTCACTGGGCCGGTTGTGGTAAAAGTGGTTTTCTTGACAGCTCGGGGTCTAGGATCAAACAAGTTCATGATAGGTGAGTCCCTAAGTTGTGTCTGAATGTACCGTGCCCTCTCATAAAGTTCACTCATGGAGGTGGGGTGATGCAAAGCCAGCATATTCTTTAAGGCCGGAGTGGCATTGGTGATGATCATCTTCACTTGCTCTGGTTCTGACAGTGCATTCGTCAGCTTTTCTGCCATTGCCCTCCATCTATCAGCATATCTGGTAAAATCTTCATCATTTCTCATTCTTTCGGCCATGAGGTCAATGATGGAATATGTTGGTCCGACCCTGTCTTGATATCTCTGCAAAAATTTAGCTTTGACAATTTCAAAGTTACTCGCCTCCAAAGAGTCAAGCGAGTAGAACCACTCTAAAGTTGATGTAGACACGCAATTTTGGCCCAGTTGGAGAGTTCAAATTCTTGTTTTCATAAAGAATATTTAAAGCACATCGTGTTTTCCGGACAGATCAAGTTTTGGCACATTCCGAAGGTGGGTCCATCAAGCAACCAGACCAGCCGAATGCCCCAAGAATAGGGCACCTGGCGCCCTGTTTAGGGCACCAGGCGCCCTATATATAGGGCACCTGGCGCCCTATTTATAGGGCACCAGGCGCCCTATAAACAGGGCACCTGGCGCCCTGTATACAGGGCACCTGGCGCCCTGTTTATAGGGCACCAGGCGCCCTATAAACAGGGCGCCTGGAACCAAATCCGATCGATTTGACAGTTCGATTTGACCCCCGCGGTGACTTGTCTTGTCGATCCGACATATCTCATGATGCTAGCGCCCCATATACGGGCGCTATGCCACATGGCACCGCTTTTCGAAAATGGCCAAAGTGCCCTCTTTTGGGCTATAAATAGAGCCTCATTTGGAGCTTGGAGGAGGTTCCAACTCCGTGCCACCCTAGAGATCATCCAACACTACGATTCCAAGCCACATTCACCCTCCAAAAGCCTCCAAAACCGATCCAAAATCTTCCACCAAAAACCCCAAAACCCTCTGATTCTGTCACCCAGAATTATGATTTGTCTCCAACTTTGAGAGCTTCTACCCGTCTCTCCTCTTATATCCAGCACCCAAACCCTCTTCCATGGGCTTCATTTGAGTATTGTCTACAAGGAGGAGCCCCTACTTCGTGCTGGAAGCCTCCCAGCACTCCGTAGCAGCGCCGCGAAGAGGAGAAGAAAATCTGTTCGGGGCAGACTTAGTGCCCCGTATACGGGCGCTTTGACTTGGTCAACGCGCCCTATAAAGGGGCACCTTCTCCTGGCGCCCTATATACGGGGCACCGGGAAGGACGAAGCTTGTTTTCGTTATTTTTAGATTCCGATCGTCCGTTTAATCGAGTTTTGTCTCCCTTTTTCGCTTTTGCACCGATCATCAAGTTATTTAGCACGTCTTAGAGCATCTTTGCATTTCATATACGTTTAAAACCTACCAAAAATAGGGGTTGGGATTTCGTCCCAATCCGGTTAGTCTTTTCCCATTTGCATGTTTGAATCTAAATTCGAGCTCGATGCTATGCTTTCGTTAGAACTAATGAAACCTTCACTTGTCTACATGTTTTCTTATGGACATTCTTAGGTAGATCCGATCGAGGCGGAGCTTCAACCGGATTGAAGGCAAGGGATTCACTAAGCTCTCTTCTTTCGGCCGGCCGAGAGAGGAGAAGTCGGAACTCAACAATCTCCCCGCTTCCGAAGGTACGACGGTCATCTTTCTATTTCATTTTCTTTCATCCCATCATACTTTGGAACCTTTGGTTCTGGCGACCACACACAAAACACACCACACCACCCACCGACGAACACCGAGGCCGGGCGTGAGGGGGTTCCGGGGGGGAGATCCGCGGATGTCCCGTTCCGGGTGCTTACACCTTTTGGCGACCACGGTGGGACCGACTTTGCTTTAGTGAAATCCCACTTTATTTTCCTAAGAATGTCCATCTGAAAATCATGTTTACTTTCATTTCCATGTGAGTCATTTCCATTTCCTTACATTGTTGCTTGTTTACGTTGCTTACTTTTCTTCGAAGCATCATCTTGTCTCTTCCGATTTACTTGCCTTCCGTTGGTCCTTTTTAAAAAAAAAACATACAATCTGATTTCTAGCTTGGTTTATCAACTTATTTCACCTTAGCATTTTAGATATCATCTTGTTTCATCTCTTGTTAAGTATACTTGTCTATTTCCTTCTTGGCCTAGTTTTCCTTTAGCAAATCTTGCAAAGCATACTTAGTTAAATTAATGCTTTCTTCCATCTTAGTTTAATTCCATATCATTGTCTTGTTTACTTGCTTCCTACAACATCTCATTAATCATTGAATGCTTTTATTTTCTTCTTGGTTGCTTCTTATTCCTTGAAATTTCACTTGCATTTAGTTTGCATCGGAGCTTCGGGTCCGCCCGTCTCCTTAGGACATCCGAGAAGGGAGGCTCTCTCCTCCCAAAGCCCCACACATCCAAACACCCCTCTTGGTGGTTGCCAACTCCTCCTCCGGGGATTCCCTCTCGGAAGGACCGGGTAGCTTCCATCAAGGCCTCCATAAGTCCCCAGACGTGAAGGATTCCCTCTTCACTGATCGGGCTGGTTGTACCACTTTATCCCAAAACCCGGAATACCTATTACCCATCGTTGTGAAAAGAGTGACAACCTTAGATTGCTCGGTGTTGTGAGAGCATAGGGTCCTACCCATTTATTTGAGTGGACAATATTTCTCTTAACAAGCCATTAATTTGAGATTGAAACAAAAAAATTGCGTTAATCATTCCAAGTATTTGCTATTACTTGTTTGCAAACAAAAACTGAAAATTAAACAAAAATCCCAAAATCACCTAAAAAGAACCAAAACAAAAAATTTGCTTGAGGTTAATTTGCTTGACAACTTGCTTGTCCAAACAAAAGAAAATCAAAACAAAAAGGGGTAAAAAATCAAAACTAAAAAAAATCCTTAAGCTTTTATTTGCCAACCTTCTTTTTCTATCGTGTTTATGAATTTAAGGTCGAGTCAAGTTATCAGAATGGCAGATCAAGGATACGAGCAACTACAGTTGGAGTATGACCAATCTTATTTCTATCCTGATGCCGTGTGTGCCGTCAATGGCCCCGAAGTTCTCCCCGAACCTAGTCAAAATTCTCCTCAACCCAATCCAAATTCACTTTGGGAGGCATTCTCTCATGCCGACCCTACCCAACTTCGAGGCTATCAAAGCCATCCTCAAGGGCAAGTCGCCCGCCGACCACATCCCTCCCGAAGGTGGTCTTCATATCTCTACCCCTCGGTCAGTGGCACACCAACCCAATGTGCCCACTCATGGCCATTCCCATACCGGGCTCATAGCCACAATTTCTCCTCATCCGGTGGCTAATCTAGATCACCCCAATACGAATGTTGTCGTCCCTTCTAGGCCCCCAGTTTATTCCTCTAATCATCTCAACCTTACTCACCCTTTGGTACATCCCCCAATGTACCCTTCTTATCCGGCCACTTCGGCCCATCAAATCCCAATTCCGGTGCACCAAGCACCCACTTCTCCTCCTCCTCTTAGGGAACCTTCGTCGATCGTGCCATGATTAACAAGATCAATCGCATGGATGAGCGGTATAGAGAGCTCGGACATTTAATCGACCCCAAGGCGGTCCCCGAAATTTCTCTTCCTTCCCTCCCTACTTTTCATCTACCTCCCTGCGAGATGCCGGTATACCGTCGCTACAACGGAACCGGAAATCCCTTCATTCATGTCAAAGACTTTTTTTATGAGTCGGTAATGTGGAAAAATGATCCAAGGGCCCTTGCTTTTCTTTTCAGAAGATCATTAGAGGGTTCAGCTTTAGAGTGGTTCTACTCGCTTGACTCTTTGGAGGCGAGTAACTTTGAAACCGTCAAAGCTAAATTTTTGCAGAGATATCAAGATAGGGTCGGACCAACATATTCCATCACCGACCTCATGGCTGAAAAAATGAGAAATGATGAAGATTTTACCAGATATGCTGATAGATGGAGGTCAATGGCAGAAAGGCTTACTAATTCCATTTCAGAACCGGAGCAAGTGAAAATGATCATCACCAATGCCACTCCGGCCTTAAAGAATATGCTGGCTTTACATCACCCCACCTCCATGAGTGAACTTTATGAGAGGGCACGGTATATTCAGACACAGCTTAGGGACTCACCCATCATGAACTTGTTTGATCCTAGACCCCGAGCTGTCAAGAAAACCACTTTTACCACAACCGGCCCAGTGACTGAGGGCGTAGTGACAAACGAAAACCTTAACGTTGTAGGGAACCCACCTATAAATCATCAACACCAGTTCAGGAACCCTCAACAAAATCAACCATTTAGAAACCCTCGTCAACCTCAACCTCAACCTCAACGACAGCACGTACCAGCTCAGCAGCAACAACAACAAAACCCCGGCCTGGGGATTATCCAAAACCCTCTACCTCTACATGCACCCGCACCTGGGAATCAACATGTTAATCCCATCTTGATCTCTTCCGAGGAGTATCATCATCGGGGCCAGAATTGGCAAATTGAGGGAGCCACCTCCGCCATGCATGTCAACCGAACCATCCATTCTATACCCCAAGCTACATCAGCCAACCCCATTACTCTCAACCGGCCACCCATTATCCGAGCACCATCACGACCCATCATAACACCACCAAACACACAACTCCAATCGGGACGGACCCTAATCCGCCCGATTAATCCACTACAAACATCACCACCACTAGGACCCATCATCATCCCGCCCCGAGCAATTGCACCTTCACAACCTACCTACCCTACTATGCCTCAAACCACCATCATTACACCCATCGCAAGAGCTCCCATCATTCGACCTATCCCACCACCCACCACTACCAACCCAGCCATAGCTCCTCAACTTGCCACAGTACTTAGAAGTGGGCGCATGTTCCAAAGGGTATTTCCCCAGGCCGGCCAATCAGGGTTGGCACCAGAAGCAGAAGAAGAACACGTTGAGGAGCCGTTGCCTGGGACATCCTATGACTTATTGAAACATCTTGATAAAACCCCGGCACGGATCTCTATCTTAGAGTTGATCAAAAGATCCAAAGTCCATCAAGAGGTTCTCCAACAGTACTTACAGCGAGTAATGGTAAACGAGAGCCTCCCCCCAGAAAAAATCTCATCAGTTCTGGTCCCGAGAAGTGAGTACCCGGCCCTTACATTCACTAAGGAAGAGTTGGCCGACCCGCAAATAAGGAAATGTGCCTTGTGCATCACGGTCCACATCAATGGCGTAGGCATCAAGTCATGTTTAATTGATACCGGAGCATCCATTAATGTTACGCCACGAAACATTACATCTTTGTGGATTCTCCGAGGAAGACATCCGGCCATCTCAAATAACAGTGAGTGCATATGACAATTCAAAAAAGCCTGCCGATGGCATGATTACATTAAATGTAAAGCTTGGACCTCGAACAGTCACTGTCAACTTTCACATACTAGAGATGGATCCGACATACAAAGCTATTTTGGGACGACCCTACTTGGAAGCACTAGAGGCAGTCGCCTCCACCAATCACCAGTGTCTTAAATTCCCTCACAAGGGACAGGTGATTAAGGTGACTAGCATGCCCCTAGATCATCCATCTTCTCCACCACCACCCCTTGGGTTGCCAAACGAGCCAATTTTTACAATCTTGGATCTTCCAGAAATGAGTAGGCAACCCAGGCAAGTGTGGAGAAGGAAAAGAGAAGAAAATGACGCTATAGGGTGGCATATAATGAAGATTTTAGGATACCAGAAGGGCCAAGGACTAGGCAAAGAACTGCAAGGCATAGCTGAGCCAATCAATCCAGTAAGGTTACAACCAAAGAGCGGGGTTGGATATGATGGAACGATAGCGAATGGTCAGAATCTCAAAAGCAAATACTTTTCAGGATGCTTACAAAAGTTTTTCATCAAGAAAGAAACCATTCAACTGGCTGAGAACAAGGAAGAACAAGAGCTGGAGCAAGACAAAAGAAGAAGAGCCAACGACCCTGAAGATGACGTGTATCCTGAAATATCTCTTTTATTTTCCACCGATGAAGAAGGGTCAAGCAATGAACCACTCGAGGCTGAACCACCTATCAACCCACCTAAGGGTCATATTGTCAAACCGACTCGAGGAAAAGTCCAACGAACTCCACGAGGGCCTTCCCTCATTATGTCATCTTTTGGGGCCGACGCCCCAACACACTGTGATGCTCTCCCCGGGCTTCTTGGCCCGATCCCTATTTCTAGGCCCTCAGGCCCAACTTATGGGTCCATGAACCCACTTGTTGCTTTTGGGCCTCCGAGCCCCTCTATTGAATCTGGGCCTTTGTGCCCATTTTCTCCAACTCTTGGGCCATCGAGCCCCTCTACTAAATCTGGGCCTTTGTGCCCATTTCCTCCAACTCTTGGGCCATCGAGCCCCTCTATTGAATCTGGGCCTTTGTGCCCATTTCCTCCAACTCTTGGGCCATCGAGCCCCTCTACTGAATCCGGGCCTTTGTGCCCATTTCCTCCAACTCTTGGGCCATCGAGCCCCTCTACTAAATCTGGGCCTTTGTGCCCATTTCCTCCAACTCTTGGGCCATCGAGCCCCTCTACTAAATATGGGACTTTGTGCCCATTTCCTCCAACTTTTGGGCCATTGAGCCCCTCTACTAAATCTGGGCCTTTGTGCCCATTTTCTCCAACTCTTGGGCCATCGAGCCCCTCTACTAAATCCGGGCCTTTGTGCCCATTTTCTCCAATTCTCGGGCCCTCGAGCCCATCTCCTAAACTCGGGCCCTTAAGCCCGCATCCTCCTCTTATTGGGTCCATAAACCCATCTTCCTCTATGATCATCCGGCCTACTGGCCCATCACCTCTTTCTGTCAACATTGGGCCCGAAAGCCCCCTCTATCAAACATTGCTCGAAGTCTTCCCCTCTTTATCAATATCTCCACCTACTTTGGCTCCCGTAGGTGATCTCAACCCAAATCGGGCACCTGAAGCCCAATCTGTCTTTATGTTTAGCACTCCTCAAAAAACAACGTCCTCCTCGAAACTCAAATTTCGATCGAGGAAACATCTCAACTTTCCTCGGAAGGGCATTCGACCCAAGGAGCCACCAGATCCTTGATTGACCTTCTTTGCCCTCCATCCTCTCCAATAAATTCTACTCCATCCACCTCCTCTTCCTCCTCTTATTTACCTTCTTCTTATTTAAGTTTAGTTTCCAATAAGAATAGGACAAAAAATCAGAAGTAGGAGAGTTCCAGAAAAATACATGCATCAGTTAGCTCCAAAAGCTTAGAACACCATCTTAGGTGGAGTACTTTAAAAAAGGAGCTTGGCCGGTGTTCTGTTAAGATGCGTAGATGAAGAGGAGGCTGAATTGGTGCTTGAAGAGGCACACTCCGGAATATGTGGAGGCCATGTAAATGCTCAGGCCCTCGCCAAAAAGATCATTAGGCAAGGGTATTATTGGCCTACTCTGGAAGAAGATTGCTCGATCTTTGTCCGGCACTACCATCAATGTCAACTCCACGCCGACAAGGTTCACTCTCCCGCATCTTCCCTTCATCCGATCCACGCCCCATGGCCCTTCGCTATGTGGGCTTTTGATGTTATCGGACCCCTCGGTGACCCAAGCTCCACAAACAAAATCAAATCCTTCATTCTAACTGCAACGGAGTACCTCACCAAATGGGCGGAAGCGGAAGCATATGTGGAGATCAAGGCATCAACAGTCTGCACCTTCATCAAAGCGCAACGTCATTGCCAGGTTCGGGATCCCAGGCGACATCATCACCGACAATGGACCGCAATTCATCTCTCAGGAGCTGCGTGACCTTTGCAACAGGTATTGCATCAGATTGCATCATTCATCTCCATATTATCCTCAAGGCAACGGTCAAGCAGAAGCCACCAATAAAACCACGATAAAAATCATTAAGAAGACTTGTAAGTCTAGCGAGTTCGCAGACGGCCGGATAAGTTAGTTGATGCTCTATGGGCCTACCGCACTTCTATTCGAACCCCAACGAGGTCGGACCCCTATGCCTTGGCATTTGGGATGGAGGCGGTAGTTCCATACGAAGTAATCATTCCTTCTCTCCGAGTCCGGATCGATCGAGAAATCCCAATGGATGAACGTCGAGATTCTCTTCTCGCGCAACTCGAACTCTTGGATGAAAGGAGGCTGGCCGCTGCCGAACATGCTAGATCTTACCAAAATAGACTTAAAAGATTTTATCAGAAGAGAGTAGTGGAGAGAAAATTTGAAGTCGGTGAGGTTGTGCTTAAAAGAATATTTGTTAAGCCGGGCGGTCCCCGCTCCAAACTTCAACCAAATTGGGAGGGTCCTTATGTTATTTCGGTCATTTATCCCGGTAATTCATATAAGCTGACTAATGCAGAAGGAGAAGAGCTAGCTCATCCCTGGAATGGTGTCTACCTCAAAAAATATTTTCCTTAGATCACAAAAAATCTATAAAATCCAAAGGTGTGAAGTATAATGATAACATCCAACGCTTACTTGCCCGGAGCATCAACTTGTCGCTTAGGGAAATAAGAATAGGCATCATACTGCACACACTACACACCTAGCTTTGAGATCCGATGATCACAAGTCAGAGAAAAAGCTAGGCAACGCTGGGCAAAGGAAGGTCAACCTAATCCCATTCTCTTCTTGTTTCGGTCCGAGAATAGATGAAAGGGGTTAGGATGAGGAGTATCGAAAATACCCATTGCCTTAGTTGGAAAATGCCTACGAAGGTCTAACCTTTTTATTAGAAGGAAAGGTGCCAAAAGATGGGCAATGACCCCTCAGTCGGCAAAAGAATGGACTGTTCGAATGTGTACCAACAAAAGTCCAAAAGAAAAGGGCTCCAAAAGATGGGCAATGACCCCTCGGGTCAAAAATTAAGCAAAAAGAAGAAAGACACTGTTCGAATGTGGGCCATCAAAGAAAATGGGCTAGAAGGAAGGACCCGAAGAGGTCAAAACCCAAACGGGCAATGTGGGTATTAGTAGAGAAACAAGTTCGACATCCCCGAATTCTACTAAGGACTTACCACCAATCATCTTCCTTCTTTTGATTAGGTTGACCGACTAGACCCAAGAAGAACCATAGCCTATCAAAGGCAAAAGGTCGAGAGATCTCGGGCTAAGCACTTCCTTACACGTGATGCCTACTCTTAACCCTTAGGTAACAATGAGAAGCACCTATGGCAAGTAGGGCAGAGGATGAAATAATCGTGTCCCTCACACCAACAAAAAAACCAAATACTTTGGAAAATACCAAACGAATCTTAAAAATCAAAATTCTAAAAAAAGAGAGAATATTCAAAACCCAAACAAATCAAAATCCCAAAACACAAAAAATTATAAAACCATCAACACTCAAACAAATCGAAAATCCCAAAACACCTAAAAATTTGCTTTGCTAGTTGCCTTTGCATTCATGTTTAATTTCGATCTTGCATGTTTCCTTTCTATGCACACTTATGTTTTTCGTTATTTTACCTTGATAAGGCCTATGTCCCTTGACAAAAGATCAAGGCAATTTCGCCCTTTTCTTGCAAGGGACTAAGCCTGAATAAATTTCTAATCGCCCTTCGAGTAAAAGCAGGGAGTCGGAAAAGAAGTCAACAACCATCACTATGGAAAAACAAAGTACATCAAAGATAGGAGGGGGTCGGCACATCACAAATCGCCGCCTCCCTCTGCTGGTGCCTGATCATCCGGAGGTGGCATGGCAAGTCTCTCCTCATCTCGCCTCCTACGACTACTGGACTGAGAGGAACCTGAGCGGGCAGGTCCCCTCAGTGTGGTCCTTCGAGAATCGGAGCGGTGGGAGTGGCTCCGAGACTGCAACGCCTGCATCATCAGCGACGATGCTCGGCCTCCACCCGGTGAAGCTCTCTGGAGTGCTCAAGACGAAGAAGGAGGATCTGCTCAGACTCTGGCCGTGACAACTCGACCACGCGAGTCTCCAGTCTCCCAACCTACGAGATGACAAAGAGATACATCAGTTACAGAAAAAAACAGCTTAAGGAAAAAGAATCAGACATATACCTCCCGTGTCAGCTCCTCTATCCTCTGAGCAGTCTGTGGAAACCAAAGAAGACGTCAGTCCAAGCATTTCCAGTTTGAAATCATAATAAAAACATCGCACCTCGGAAGTAGAGGAACCAGGATCCGGAATGCCTACGAGGGGCTCGAGCCCGAGCTCCCTCTGTAGCTCCATCACCTACCGGGAAAATTCGGAAGGTCCTGCAAAATAACCGCGCAATTAGAAAGGGTTTTGAGACAGAACGAAGAAGGGTGCCTAATAAAGACACTACCACTCCCATGGACACTCGGTTCCGAATATGACACGGCACTTCGGAAAAACTTTTCATCTCATTTGAACCGATCGGGCGGGAGGAGGAAGAAGCCATCGAAGCAAAGGAAGGGGCAAGAGGCACTGTAGCTGGTGTGGAGGAGAAGAAGGGGGGGCCCCCCTTCTTATAGAAGCCAAAAGTGCCTCGGGAAGGAGCGAGCACTGAAATCCGCGCAGGTGCCCCACTTATAGGGCGCCCGGCGCCCTATAAGTAGGGCGCCCGGTGCCTGTAAGTAGGGCGCCCGGCGCCCTATAAGTAGGGCGCCCGGCGCCCTATAAATGGGGCACCCGGTGCCCCATAAATAGGGCGCCCGGAGCCCTATAAGGTGGCGCCTGGAGCCCAGAATTTTGCATGTATTATCATATATCTCGCATGTATATCGTTGAAGACCTCGAGTCTAAAAGGGCTGAGTCAGAGAACCCCTCCAACAAAATCGATGAAGGATTCAGTCACCTTTTAGACCCGCGGTTAAGCCAAAGTCAGATGAACGGGGACGACGGTATCTTCACGGATGTCCTGACCCGTTATGTTTGACCTATATCTTCAACTATTTTCTTATATTTATTTCTATTTCTTTAAACTCAGCATACATCATGCATTAAACTCAGCATACATCATGCATTATCATGCAGCATACATCATGCATTGTCATACAGCATACATCATGCATTATCTTTTCCATCACCATCTTTCTATGGCTCCTCTAGAAGGTTTTGATCTATCCGGAAGATCCAATCGAAACAAGAAGTTTTTTTCCATGTCAAACTGAACCAGTATTCTTGAGTAAAACCCAATGAATTTGAAGAACCCAACCTTGGATGATTGGCCTTTTTCTCTTTACTTTTCGCAATTTACTTCCGCCGAGTCCAGCACACCATGCAGTTCGGGTCCTGGCCGGTTACAGTTCTCCCCCACGCGGGATTTTAGTTGTTTACTTAACCAATCAACAAAAGGAAGGGTTTCGATAAGACAAAGGGCAATCTCGGAGTCCGGTAAAGTTTTGTTTTACTCAACTAGGCCAATGAGGGCGTGTCTAAATCTACACCTTGGCGTCACCTTTTCAGTCCACTACCACTTCATTTCGTTACGCCTCATTACGCTTCGCTACATTCACCTACACTTCATTCATGTCACTCCCCTACAAAGCCGACGCCAAGGTGAGGCAAGCTGTAGACACGCAATTTTGGCCCAGTTGGAGAGTTCAAATTCTTGTTTTCATAAAGAATATTTAAAGCACATCGTGTTTTCCGGACAGATCAAGTTTTGACACATTCCGAAGGTGGGTCCATCAAGCAACCGGACCAGCCGAATGCCCCAAGAATAGGGCACTGGCGCCTGTTTAGGGCACCGGGCGCCCTATATATAGGGCACCCGGCGCCCTATTTATAGGGCACCGGGCGCCCTATAAACGAGGCACTGGCGCCCGTATACGGGGCACCCGGCGCCTGTTTATAGGGCACCAGCGCCCTATAAACGGGCGCCCGGAACCAAATCCGATCGATTTGACGGCTCGATTTGACCCCCGCGGTGACTTGTCTTGTCGATCCGACATATCTCATGATGCTAGCGCCCCATATACGGGGCGCTATGCCACATGGCACCGCTTTTCGAAAATGGCCAAAGTGCCCTCTTTTGGGCTATAAATAGAGCCTCATTTGGAGCTTGGAGGAGGTTCCAACTCCGTGCCACCCTAGAGATCATCCAACACTACGATTCCAAGCCACATTCACCCTCCAAAAGCCTCCAAAACCGATCCAAAATCTTCCACCAAAAACCCCAAAACCCTCTCGTTTCGTCACCCGAAAATATGATTTTTCTCCAACTTTGAGAGCTTCTACCCGTCTCTCCTCTTATATCCAGCACCCAAACCCTCTTCCATGGGCTTCATTTGAGTATTGTCTACAAGGAGGAGCCCCTACTTCGTCTGGAAGCCTCCCGGCACTCCGGAGCGGCGCCGCGAAGAGGAGAAGAAAATCTGTTCGGGCCGGACTTAGTGCCCCGTATACGGGGCGCTTTGACTTGGTCAACGCGCCCTATAAAGGGGCACCTTCTCTGGCGCCCTATATACGGGGCACCGGGAAGGACGAAGCTTGTTTTCGTTATTTTTAGATTCCGATCGTCCGTTTAATCGAGTTTTGTCTCCCTTTTTCGCTTTTGCACCGATCATCAAGTTATTTAGCACGTCTTAGAGCATCTTTGCATTTCATATACGTTTAAAACCTACCAAAAATAGGGGTTGGGATTTCGTCCCAATCCGGTTAGTCTTTTCCCATTTGCATGTTTGAATCTAAATTCGAGCTCGATGCTATGCTTTCGTTAGAACTAATGAAACCTTCACTTGTCTACATGTTTTCTTATGGACATTCTTAGGTAGATCCGATCGAGGCGGAGCTTCAACCGGATTGAAGGCAAGGGATTCACTAAGCTCTCTTCTTTCGGCCGGCCGAGAGAGGAGAAGTCGGAACTCAACAATCTCCCCGCTTCCGAAGGTACGACGGTCATCTTTCTATTTCATTTTCTTTCATCCCATCATACTTTGGAACCTTTGGTTCCTGGCGACCACACACAAAACACACCACACCACCCACCGACGAACACCGAGGCCGGGCGTGAGGGGGTTCCGGGGGGGAGATCCGCGGATGTCCCGTTCCGGGTGCTTACAGTTGATCCCTCTAATGATCTTCTGAAAAGAAAAGCAAGGGCCCTTGGATCGTTTTGCCACATTACCGACTCATAAAGAAAGTCCTTGATGTGAATGAATGGATTACCGGTTCCATTGTAGCGATGGTATACCGGCATCTCAGAGGGAGGTAGATGAAAAGTAGGGAGGGAAGGAAGAGAAATTTCAGGGGCTGCCTTTGTGTCGATCAAACGTCTAAGCTCTCTATATTGCTTATCCATGCGATTGATCTTGTTAATCATGGCCTGATCGACAGAAGGTTCCCTAAGAGGAGGAGGAGAAGTGGGTGCTTGGCGCACCGGAATTGGGATTTGATGGGCCGAAGTGGCCGGATAAGAAGGATATATTGGGGGATGCACCAAAGGGTGAGTAGGGTTGAGATGATTAGAAGAATAAACTGGTGGTCTAGAAGGAACAACAACATTTGGATTGGGATGATCTAGATTAGCTACCAGATGAGGAGAAATTGGGGCCATAAGCCCGGTATGAGAATGGCCATGAGTGGGCACATTGGGTTGATGTGCCCCTGACCAAGGGGTAGAGATGTGAAGACCACCTTCAGGAGGGATGTGGTCGGCGGGCGACTTGCCCTTGAGGATGGCTTTGATAGCCTGAAGTTGGGTAGGGTCGGCATGAGAGAATGCCTCCCAAAGTGAATTTGGATTGGGTTGAGGAGAATTTTGACTAGGTTCGGGGAGAACTTCAGGTTCATTAACGGCACACACGGCATCAGGATAGAAATAAGATTGGTCATACTCCAACTGTAGTTGTTCGTATCCTTGATCCGCCATTCCGATAACTCGACCTGACCTTAAATTCATAAACACAATAGAAAAAGAAGGTTGACAAATAAAAGCTTAAGGATTTTTTAGTTTTAATTTTTGGACCGCCTTTTTTGTTTTGATTTTCTTTTGTCGGACAAGCAAGTTGTCAAGCAAATTAACCTCAAGCAATTTTTTTGTTTTGGTTCTTTTTAGGTGATTTTGGGATTTTTGTTTAATTTTCAGTTTTTGTTTGCAAACAAGTAATAGCAAAGACTTAGAATGATTAACGCAATTTTTTTTGTTTCAACCTCAAATTAATGGCTTGTTAAGAGAAATATTGTCCACTCAAATAAATGGGTAGGACCCTATGCTCTCACAACGCCGAGCAATCTAAGGTTGTCACTCTTTTCACAATGATAGGTAATAGGTACTCCGGGTTTTGGGATAAAATGGTACAACCAGCCCGATCAGTGAAGAGGGAATCCTTCACGTCTGGGGACTTACGGAGGCCTTGATGGAAGCTACCCAGTCCTTCCGAGAGGGAATCCCCGGAGGAGGAGTTGGCAACCACCAAGAGGGGTGCTTGGATGTGTGGGGCCTTGGGAGGAGAGAGCCTCCCTTCTCTGATGTCCTAAGGAGACAGGAGAACCCGAAACTCCAATGCAAACTAAATGCGAGTGAAATGTCAAGGAATAAAGAGCAAGCAAGAAGAAAATAAAAGCATACAATGATTAATGAGATGTTGTAGGAAGCAAGTAAACAAGACAATGAGATAATATAAAATAAAAACTAAAATGGAAAGGAGCACTTAACCTTGACTAGATATGCTTAGCAAATTTACTAGAACGGAATTAGACATGGAAGGAAATAGGCAAGCATATTTGTCAAGGCAAGAAATAGGATGATCTTCAAGATACTAAATTGAAATAAGATGATAAACAAAGCTAAAAATCAGATTGCCATGCTTTTAAAAAGATAAAGGGAGGGCAAGTAAATTTGAAGAAAAGTAGATGATACTTCAAAGAAAGTAGTAAGCAACGTAAACAAGCAACAATGTAAGGAAATGGAAATGACTCACATGGAAATGAAAGTAAACATGCTTTTCAAATGGACATTCTTAGGAAAGAAAATAGGATCTCACTAAAGCAAAGTCGGTCCCACCGTGGTCGCCAAAAGGTGTAAGCACCCAAAACGGGACATCCGCGGATCTCCCCCTCCCGGCCCCTATGCTCGCCTCGGTGTGTGTTGGTGGATGGTGTGTTATGTAGGTGTGGTCGCCAGGAACCAAAGGCTCCAAAATATGGTAGAATGAAATGAAATGAAATAGAGAAATGACCGTCGTACCTTTGGAAGTGGGGAGATTGTTGGGTTCTGACTTCTCCTCTCTCGGCCGGCCGAAAGAAAAGAGCTTAGTGAGTCCTTCGTCTTCGATCCGGTTGAAGCTCCGCCTCAATCAGATTTACCTAAGAATGTCCATAAGAAAACATAGAAACGAGTGAAAAGATTATTAGTTCTCGTGACAGTGTAGAATCATGCTCAAATTCAAATGTAAACATGAAAGAGGGAAGGAACTGACCGGATTGGGACTAAATCCCAACCCCTATTTGGAAGGTTTTAAATATATATATGTGATGCAAAATGATCTAAGACATGCTAAATAACTTGATGAACAAGTGCTAAGATGAAAAAGGAAGACAAAAACTCGATTAAACGGACGATCGGAATCCAAAAATAACAAAACAAGCTTCGTCCTTCCCGGTGCCCCGTATATGGGGCGCCAGGGAGCAGGTGCCCCTTTATGGGGCGCGTTGACCAAGTCAAAGCGCCCGTATATGGGGCACTAAGTCCGGCCCGAGCATTTTCTTCTCCTCTTCGTAGCGCCGCTCCGGAGTGCTGGGAGGCTTCCGGGACGAAGTAGGGGGCTCCTCCTTGTAGACAATACTCAAATGAAGCCCATGGAAGAGGGTTTGGGTGCTGGATATAAGAGGAGAGACGGGTTGAAGCTCTCAAAGTTGGAGGAAAATCATTTTTCTGGGTGACAAAAATAGAAGGTTTTTTTGGGTTTTTGGTGAACGAACTTGGATCGATTTGGAGGCTATTGGAGGGTGTAGATGGCTTAGAATCGTAGTGTTGGATGAGCTCTAGGGTGGCACGAAGTTGGAACCTCCTTTTGGTCTCAAATGGGGGTCTATTTATAGCCCAAAAGAGGGCACTTTGGCCATTTTCGAAAAACAGTGCCATGTGGCATAGCGCCCTATATATGGGGCGCCAGCATCATGAGATATGTCAGATCGATAAGACAAGATACTGTGGGGGGGTCAAATCAGCCGTCAAATCAATTTAATTTGGATCCAGGCGCCCTGTATACAGGGCGCCTGGTGCCCTGTATACAGGGCGCCTGGTGCCCTGTATACAGGGCGCCTGGTGCCCTGTATACAGGGCGCCTGGTGCCCTATAAACAGGGCGCCTGGTGCCCTATTTATAGGGCGCCTGGTGCCCTATAAGTAGGGCGCTAGGTGCCCTTATACACAGGGTTTTGCCCTCTCTGAAATGTGCCAAAGACCTTAATTTTTCCGGAAAACTCGGTTCCCTTGAAAGGTTACTCAAATATTCTTTATGAAAACAAGAATTTGAGCTCTCCAACTAGGCCAAAATTGCGTGTCTACATATGGTAGCAACGTGTGAAGAATATTCTTATGCAGGAAGGACTGGTCAAGGCTCTTGGCAAAGCGGCAGACAAACCGAAGAAGCTAACAGAAGAGGAGTGGGCTGAAAAGCGGGCGCTGGCGAATAGCACAATCCAACTATTCTTGGCGGACAACACGCTCCGAGAGGTGATCGGCTTAGAAGATCCGACGGATGTCTGGGAAAAGCTCGAGAGCAGGTACATATCCAAGTCGCTGACGAACAGATTGCTAGCGAAGAAGCGGCTATATGGCTTGAAGATGATCGAGGAAACAGGGATCGAAGCTCATCTCGACAACTTCAACAAGATTTTGACGGAGGTGCTATCTCTAGGTGAGAAAATCAAGGAAGAGGGTCGAGCACTTCTTCTATTGTCATCATTGCCGATGTCGTACGATCACATCGTGATGACCATACTGTATAAGACCGACACTCTCAAGCTAGATGATGTCATAGCCTCGTTGCTTTCGAACGAGTATCGTCGAAAGAGCAACGAAGCAGGGACGTCAAGTGGGAGTCAGGCTTTGATTGCAGGTGGAGGTCATGGAAGATCAGACAATCGACAGGGGAGACGAGATGACAAAGGACGATCCAAGACTTGAGGTCATAGGTGCTACTACTGCGATGAGGAAGGTCACTTCAAGCGGGATTGCCCACAGTGTAAGAAGAGCGAACGGCTGCAGGAGGCTAAGATGGAGAAGGCAGAGGCGTCAACAACAGAGGATAGCGAGGAGGACGTGAATGACATTCTCTGTACGACATCTACAGGAGAGGGAGATTCAGGTTGGATCTTAGAATCTTGCTGCTCATTTCATGTATGCTACGACAGGACGATGTTTCATAGGTATTAGGCATGCGGAGGTGACTCAGTTCGATTGGCAAACGGAGCATGCTACTCGGTTGCTGGTATTGGATATGTGAGGCTATGCATGTTTGATGGAAGGGTGAAAAAGATCGTGGAGGTTCGACATGTGCCAGATCTAAAGAAGAACCTGATCTCATTGGGAGTCGTGTGTTCAAGAGGATACCGATGCACTCTTGAAGGTGGAGCTCTCAGGGTGTGTAAAGAAGCACATATTGTGCTAAAGGGGCTGCTGACGAAAGGTTTGTACAGGATCGTAGGGAGGGTTGACAAAGGTGCAGCTGCGATATCCCAGGTGAGTAGTACGGTTCAGCGGAGGATGATATCTGCTGAAGGTGGAGCGCGGAGGAAGCGTGTAACGTTCGCTTCCAACGACGGTGGTCGATATCTCTCGCGTCAACCGAGAGAGGAGGGGCCATGTCGGGGCGTGCAACGGAGTCAGGCTGTATGAGCACCTGGTCGAGGTGCGGGCCATGCTGGTGGAGCTGGCAGACGGACGGACACTTATGGAGTTAACCCAAGGTGGAGAATGTTACGTAACTAACAAGTTACGTACATATGGGTTAATCCTCAAGTGGGATAAGGATCCGGTGGTTGTTAACCGGATAAGCATCGGGACTATCCAAGTCGATCAAGACTTTGGATAGGGACTAAGAGAGTTATAGTCGGAATGGGTTTCTTGGGTTGTTCTCCCTATAAACAACCCAGGCTGGTGGCTCATTCGAGATGTCAGGCGTCGAGGGAGCCACCGAGAGAGAGGTTGTACGTCTGCGATTTAGTAGAGTTCGACTTCTCCGAGATCTCGTCCTCTTCGTGGTGTGTGCGTCTTGCTCCGTGGGTGATCGATCGCCGGGTTTTCCGCAGCACAACTGGACATTAGTTTTTTTGATAATAACATCTTTTTCTAAAGTAGCTTGCCATAGTTTACGGGGGATCTCACAAATTTCATAATACTTAATAAGATTATCCTTCATAAATATTAACATTGATTTCCTAATTTTCTTATCGTCCACTATCCATTGAGAGTTTCTCCAGGTTCTAGAGTGATACACTCGATATCATATTTTATATATTATCACAAATTAGATAGTATCTAATTTTTTATGTCACCTATCAAGATTTATTCTATTCAATTTTATCGATTCCATAGCATCTAATCTATCGGTCGATAAGAATATAGAATTTCTAAAATAAGTGTGATGTTGATTTACAATAAACTAAATTTGCACGACGATAGCAAGAACTAATCTAATTATCATAAAATATACACAAACGGAGGTAAGTAAAGAAACTTAATTTGCTGCAGAGAAGATACATATATATATATATATTTAAGTTCATCTATGTTGACATGGAATATAGAAAGAGATATTTATGTTGCTACATGAGTGTAGAAGATCCTGTATCCTGTGTATATGAGGATACAGGATAACGTGATGGCGGAACACTCAATGTTCCGTGCATAGACAGTGACAACCAATGCCACTGCTCGAGGCACTGTAGTGTACGACATTTAATGACGTGCAAGGTTGAGCCCCTACCATTTATTGAAGATTTATACCCATGCGGAGCAGTGGAGCAGCATGTGATGTGGGGCCGCGTAGGCAGCGAGAAGCGCGGCTATTTTAGACGAAGTAGGCACCGGTGGTTAGGGGTGCAAACGAGCCGAGTCGAGCCGAGTAGTATGGTGTTCAAGCTCGGCTCGTTTATTTTACACGAGTTCGAGTTTGAGCTCGAGTTTTAGCGAGTACGTGGAATCCTTGTTCAAGTTTGGTTCGTTTATTAATCGACGATGGTAGTCATCGGGGAAGTTTCGTGGATGCCGACGGCACTGTCGTCCAGCGGTACGAACGACGATCGCTAAAATGGGTCTGCACCATCTTTTCCAGAAAACCTCCTTCCCATTTTTGTTTGGATGTCTGCAAAATGAGAGTCAGCGTAAAATATAATTCATTCAGTTCTCAAGATGGTGAATTTTGGCAATCTTTATTTTGGTGCCATTTTCGGAAGCAACCATAAGCTTGTATTGACGTAGACATTGTGAACTGTGTTTTTTAATTATTTATAAATATTAATATTTTAAATAATAATTTTTTGAAAGTTTCGATTCCAAAAGTATTATTACAAATTTGTTTTGAAATGATAAAATCAATAACTACTAGCTATAGGAAAATATTTTATTTTAAATTTATATTATTTTTCAACTCTAACTGAATTAAGTTCTAAACATAAAATTTTATAAAATAATTTAAAAAAAACTAAATGATCAAAGTACTTTTATAAAATTTAAAAATGATTAAATAATACATTAAATTATGAATTTAGGAAAAATGAAATGCTCCTAATCAGAATGTAGATTAATTTATTTTTTAAGAATAAGTATTCAAAAGCTATAAATCTTTAGTCATAAGATTCAAAAAATCTTCTGAACAATTAAGCAATATAAACATTATGAAAATATTTTACAACAAAAAAGTTAAGATTTTTTAGGGAAATTATTTTTCTAGGTACCAAATAGCTTTTTTTCTTTTTACATGACAATCTGACTGTGTTAATGGTTTTCAACGTTTTAACTTTTCCATGGGACCAAATGGACCCTAAGTGGGGTGGCGCCACGACGCTTTTGGGTGGCTTTTTATTGGGTGGTGTCAAAAGTGCCGGGCAAAAGATATCCAAGATGATGGCATTGCCGAGGAGGAGCAGACAACATATTACAAAGGCTAAGGGGGTGTTTGGTTGCATGATAATAGAGGTTTTTATTTTAATTATTAAAAATTATAAGAAAATTTGTTAAAAGAGGTATTTAACATCCATGATAATTTCAAGTTTTGAAAATGATTTTCTTCTTAAACAAAAAAGAGAGTCTCACCTCTTTCTTTTTTCTTGTGGTCCCCCCCACTTTGTTTGGTCATGTATGGTAGTTACTCTTTTTTATCATCACATCCCTCCAAACATGATAATTTTATGTCATGAGTTGGTTCACTTTTATTTTAATATAAATTTTTATCATGAAAATGTACAAAAAATTATCTTGCAACCAATATATGACCAAACAAGCTTGATAATTTTTTGTACATTTTCAAGATAAAAATGTATATTAAAATAAAAAGTGAACCAACTCATGACATAAAATTATCATGTTTGGAGGGATGTGATGATAAAAAAGAGTAACTACCATACATGACCAAACAAAGTGGGGGGACCACAAGAAAAAAGAAAGAGGTGAGACATTTTTTGTTTAAGAAGAAAATTATTTTCAAAACATAAAATTGTCATAATTACCAAACACCTCTTTTAACAAGTTTTTTTACTATTTTTAAAATTAAAAATGAAAACTTCCATTATCATGCAACCAAACACCCTATAAAAAAATTATGATAAAATCAATAACTACTAACTATAGACAAAAATTTTATTTGAAATTTATATTATTTTTCGACTCTAACTGAATTAAGTTCTAAACATAAAATTTTATAAAATAATTTTAAAATAACTAAATGAATAAAATTACTTTTTAAAAAATTTAAAACCATCAAATAATAAATTAAATTGTGTTTTTAAGAAAAATGAAATGCACCTAATCAAAATTTGGATTAATTTACATTTTAAGTATAAGTATTTGAAAGCTATAAAACTTTAGTCAAATGATTCAAAATATCTTTTAAACAATTAATAATAAACATTCTGAAAATATTTTAAAACAAAAAGTTAAAATATTCTTAAGAAAATTACTTTCTAAGTACCAAATAGCATATTTGTTTTGTTTTTCTCCCTTTTACAATCTAACAACGTGCTAATGGGGTGTTTGGTTGCATGATAATTGAGGTTTTTATTTTAATTTTTAAAAATTGTAAGAAAACTTGTTAAAAGAGGTGTTTGACAACCATGACAATTTTATGTTTTGAAAGTGATTTTCTTCTTAAACAAAAAAAGAGGGTCTCACCTCTCTTTTTTTTCTTGTGGTCCCCCACTTTATTTGGTCATGTGCGGTGGTTACTCTTTTTTGTAATCACATCCCTCCAAACATGATAATTTTATGTCATGAGTTGGTTTACTTTTTATTTTAATACAATTTTTATCATGAAAGTGTACAAAAAATTATCATGCAACCAAACACCCCATAATGATTTTCAACGTATTAACTTTTCCATCGATCCAAATGGACCTAAGTGGAGTGGTGCTGCGATGCTTTTTGGGTGGTTTTTGAGTGGTGCTACTTTCTCTGTCGGGCTAGTCTTGGGCGTCAATAGTGCCAGGCAAAGATGTCCAAGATGATGGCATTGCCAAGGAGTCAACATCATATTACAAAGGCTAAAAAAAGACTTGTATTCTTAAAGAAATTAAATATAGAAGAACGTAAGTTATTGATGAGAAATGACGCATATAGTGATATGAAAAATGTTGGCACTTATAGGGTAAATCTTGAGATAACATTATGATCCATGAGAATGTGTTATGCACCAAAAATTTAACAGAATTTCATCTTTATTCCAACATTGATAAAAAAAGGTCTCAAAATTAGATTCTAGAATGAAGGAGTGTTAATTGAAAAGGACTTGTATTCTTGAAAAAATTAAATATAGGCGAACATAAGTTATTGATAAGAAATGACACATAGTGATATGGAAAGTGTCGGCACTTGTAGGGTAAATCTTGAGGATAACAATATGATTCACAAAGATATGTTTTTTATGTACCAAAAATCTAACAGAATTTCATCTTTGTTCCAACATTGGTAAAAAAAGGCCTCATAGTTAAATTTTGAAATGAAAGAATGTTAATTGAAACGAATTGAGAGATATATAAATGGGGAAGTTTGTCCTGGAATATAATTTATTTTTTATTCCTGGAATTGACACTGAAACAAATAATTTAGATGCTAATTTTGAGTATTCCTATGTTATCAATCAAAATGTTAACTTTGACATTTTAGATTAGATCACCTAGAAAATCTAAAATGAAATTAATGGTAAAAATAAATATATTGTCATAATTAAAGATAGAATTGTCATCCTATGAACATTGCTTAGTCAGAAAGATGACTAAAAAGTCATTCATAGTTGGACAAAGATCACATGAACTATTAGATTTGATCAACTCGTATAATTTGTGGGTCTCTAAATTTGAAATCATATGATAATAAGGAATATTTTATTACATTTATACATGACTACTCAAAATATGTATATCTTATTTCTACCAAGTTTGGGATGCTTAGGTATGGGTAGGGACATAACGCCCTGTTTGGTAACACTATTTGGTACCTCTATCACTATCAATTTTGAAATTGATATTGATAAGAACCATTAAAAAGTGTTTGGTTAACTGTATCAATTTTAAAATTTGTAGTACAAACAAAGCATATTATGTAATACAAGTGTCAACTTGTATTACTTTTGATATTGATATTCCAACATTTAAAAATATTAATATCAATATTGATATAGTATTAAAAATAAAACTCTAACCAAACAGGGCATAAAGGTGTTAAGAACTTATAAAGGTGGAGGATACAACTCAAAAAAGTTTGAGTTATATTGCCAAGAGCATGGAATAAAACGGCATATAACATGTCGTGTACTCCATTATAGAATGGTGTGGTAGAAAAAAAATAGCACTTTGATAAATGTGATTAGATATATGGTACTACATTCTAGTCTTCCCAAGAAATTATGAGAAGAAGCATTGCTCATGGCAAGTTATATATTGAACATAATACCCACAAAGTCTATCGAATATACACCTTATGAATTATGGAATGAGAGGAAACCAAATTTGAGTCATCTCAGAAAATTGAGATCTACAACCCACGTTCTCATTCCAAAACACATTAGAAATAAGTTGGAATCAAGAACGTTGAAATGTAAGTTCATAGACTATTATGAAAAACCAAATGACTATAGGTTCTTCCATAAGAAAAAGGGATCATTGAATATATGAATGCTAAATGTTTTTTTTCTGTCAAAAAAATTTATATGAATGCAAATTCTTAGAAAATCTAGAAGAAGAGGGACCTGATGAAATTGAGATGGAACCTCTAATTATAATAAATGATGAATATTACAATGAAAGTTATAGAAATAATCCGCCAATAGAAAAGGAACCTAGGATAACTAAACAATCTCAACAAGAAATAGTTGAAAATCAGAACAATCCTATACTAGAAGAACCATCTAGTATACTTGTAAGTGACAACAAGAGCCTATATGAATAGATGATTTCTGTTTCTACTCATATGAGTCATTATGTCTAATTGTGGACATAATGAGGAAGTCCACACAGATCCATTAAATCGCGCGAATCAAAATCATGGCTAGACTCCATGAAAGAAAAAATAAACTCTATAAAAATTAGTGGAGTGTGTGAACTGTGTGATTTGCTTAAGAACAAGAATGCTATTAGGTGGTAATGGGTATTTAAAAGAAAGTTTCAAGTTGATGAGTCTATAGAAATGTATAAGGCTTAGTTAGTTGTGAAAGGTTTTAATCAAAAGGCAAGTATCAATTTTCAAGAAACCTATTATCCTTTGGCAAATTTTGTATCTATAAAGATGATTTTGGAAATTTTTGTATACCTTGACTTAGAATTATACTAGTTGAACGTCAAAACTACATTTTATTAGCTCTACGAAGGGTTTAGCACCTCAAATTTGAAAGGGACCTCAACCACACTCACATTGTGGTGATATGCAAATGAACTGTGTGATATGCAAATGTTCGGCCCTCGGTGTCATTTGGGTGCTAGAGAGATAGTTTGGGTTGTGTGGGAGGAGATAGAAGAGAGAAAATAAAAGTAGTGAAAGAATATTAAAAGAGGAAATGGAAATAAAAATACCATGGTCGACAAGAACTACAAAATTCAAAATTAAATGAAATTAAGTACAAAGTGCTTTAAGGGATGATTGTGCATACCTTAGTGTAGGGAGACGTGTGTGTGTGTGTGTTCAAACTTCTTTTTTGGATGGTCGAGGAAGAAGAGTCATTAATTTGATTTGCTTATGTTCTTGTGCAACTCAAAAACAATAAAACAAGTGAAGAGATTGATTAAGACTAAATGGTGTATAGTAAATGCAAGAAAATAACATAAATATGGCAATCGAGTTAGAATTGACTAGATTTAAAATTATACCTTAATTCTTTTTTATTTTTATATATAAAATGATGTAAAAACTTAATAAAATGGCATAGAAATGATAATGAGTGAATAAGAAAGAAATTGAAATGGGTCGAATCAGAGCTAAAACAAAAATGTTATGGCGAATATGTCGGCTCTGCAATCAAATGGGGATGCGATGGTTCACATCCTCCTAAGGGGAATGGTTAACTATGCCTTGGTAAGGGGTGCAGTTGATTGCTCTAGCACTACTTCGGTGCTTAGATCAACATGGACAAGTGGCACATCGGAATTGAATGTCATTTGTTGCTTATTGATGAGGACTCAGAGTGGTAGCTTTTCTTTGTTGACAATTTTATTGGCACACATCCTAAGAATCCTGTGAAAGCTAAGGAAGAGCAACGGGTGGCAATGAGCGTGGACCAAGCCTTCTCTCTCCTTCTTAGACCAATTTATCTCAATAGGAGTAGTGGGAGGATGTTGGAAGAGCCTTGGCTCGACCTTGGGATGCTATAGACGAGGAGTTGACCTTGGTTCATTCAAAGAAGGCCACAATTTATAGAAGGAGATACAGTTCAAACCGGAGAAACTAAGCGATCATGCTCCCTTAAGGGGGCATAGTAAGCATGCCCCTCGGGGGGGAGGGAGAGCAAGGTGAGCACATCCCCTAAAGGGCCACCCAAGAACCATAGGGAGGCACAGTTCACCAACCTTTCTCTCTTAGCAATGTTGACATGAAAAAACTTTTTGGAAATAGAAAAACTCTAATCCATTGTGTCCAATGAAATAAAATAAAAATAATTTTTTTTGGAAACCCCCAATAAAAGGAAATATTTCCTCCAACTGGGATAGGCGTGAGTGCAATCACTGTGTCCCCTTAAGGGGGAATTGTGATGGTGCCCCCACCCCATGAACAGTATGGGAGCCCATAGACCTTGCCCCCACCCCATGCACAATAGGGGGCATGGTGGGTCCTTCCAGCATGGGACCCTAGTGGCAACTGAAAGAAGGCAACAATGATTGGAAAAGCTTGGGATGACAATCAAGACATGGAAGCATCAAAAGGATTGAAAATGACCGAATGGACTCAAGACATGGTAAAATTGTTATGACCATAAATTTTCAGTGTTCACAAGAATGATCCGGCAGCAATAAGAAAATGCTAATGGTGATTGAAAATACCCAGAGTGACAATCGGACAAACATGGAAGCATTGAGAGGGACTCAAAAGACTCAAAAGGACTTGAAGTGATTTGATACACATAGTATGACTAGAAAGTCTCGATGTCGACTGAATTGACTCAATGGTAATTGAAAAACCCTGATGGCAACTAGAAAGACACAAAACGATGCCCGAATGAACATGAAAGTGTCTGGAGGAACCCAAAAGATTCAAAAAATACTTGAAGTGATATTAAAGACACAATATAACATAAAAGTCCTGGTGTTGATCGAATTGACACAACAGTGACTAGAAAACCCTAATGACAACCAGAAAGACCCAAAACAACAACAAGGCTGACATAGAAGGACACGACATAACCCAAAATGTGACCTAGCCCTCAAAGATTGTTCATCAGTCATTGACCCAATTTTTTGTTTTTGTAGTTAACACGTAGCTCTCACCTGGAGGGTACGACTTAGCTTATTTTTGAATGGTCCAGAAAACTAGTGCTCCACCTAGTCTACTTCAGAAATGACCCAGCATGATTATAAGTGGTGTGTTCACTTATATCACCTATAGAATGATAGTTTTAAGCTCTGAATTAGGCTAATTTTGCATAACTACACATTTCTCAATAGCGAGTTAGAGGAAGAAATATATATGCGACAACCTGATAGATTACTGGTGGAAGGAAAAAAAGAATAAAGTATGTAATTTAAAAAACCCTTATATACATTAAAGAAATCATCTAGGCAGTGGTATCTTAAATTTCATGATGTAATGATTTAACTCAACTTTTGTTTCGAATTAGTTGGATAGTGGTATGTATGTCATAAAGTGTGGGAGCATGTTTGTTATATTATCCTTGTATATGAATGATATATTACTTGTCGAGAATGACATAAGAAAATTGAATAATATTAAATCTGAGCTCGGTAAGAAATTAAGGGTATATGAGAGGTGTCCAATGTCCTTGGTGTCCAAATTGAGAGGAATAAAAATTCTAGATTGTTGACTATAAGTCAAGAAAAGTACATACTGTCCATACTAGGAAGATTTATGATACAAAATACAGCAAGCTGAGTATATTGTATGTAACATAACTACTACTCAAGCATTTTAGATTAGATGATTTATGATTGATTTAGGTGTCGATTTGGTTAATGGGTCGATTAAGATTTGTTGTGACAATGAGGCTGTCTTTAGCTTGGTAAATAATGGAGCGAATAGATTGAGAGAAAAACATAGAGAATTACAATATCATTATATAAAAGATATTATAAAGAAAATAAATATGAGTTATATCCTCACTAGTGATATGATTGTTGGCTTAATGAGACTCGGAAATTTTAGCCAATAATAATGTTCATGAACACTAATACTATATATGAGTTACAAAAAATATATTTGCATCTCACAATTAATGGACGTATATGAGTATATATGTATCTCACAAAAAGTGAGTACATAAGAATGAATATACAACTAATGAATAGTGGGAATGCATAGGAATATGTATACATCTCATGGGTGGTGGAAATGTATAAGAATATCCATGTATTCCATGTGTAGTTGGAGTACATGAAGAATGTATACACATCTCAAAACATAGAAATTGTTACACTTGGTTTGTTGAAATCACTTGGTTTGTTGGTCAAGTGGAAAATGTTAGCACATGGCCAACCAACCTGAAGAAGTTGGGGATGCCACGTTTGTCCATAATTTTTGGAAGAAGTGGTTGTGGGAGAACATGGAGGTGGGAGCAGTTGGGATAGAGGTGAAGGCTAAAACACCTCAAAAAAGAATAATCGGAAGAACCAAAGAACCGCATACACATAACAACAATGAAAAAAAATGTTTAATGGATTAAAATCCATAGGATCATCTGAAAGTCATGGTATAATTATTTTTTATGATTCATGATTGATTACAAAATAAATTAATTGAGAAAATAATTAATTCACTAAGTTAAAATAATTTTAAAAATTAACTCAGTATAAATTAGATATTAGGTCTGGAAAATCACACTTAATAGAAAGTAAAAAAATTATTAAGGATTATAAATGACATATCTATTTAATCTAAATTAAGTTATAGTAGATGGTTATTGGATACAACACATTTGCTGATAGTGAATATTAACCATTGGATAATATTCATTAACTCGGCTACTAATATGTTCTATTAGAATTTATAGATTCTCTCTCTCTCTCTCTCTCTCTCTCTCTCTCTCTCTCTCTCTCATGTCCTTGTCCATGATAATTCTCATTACTAGGTCATCTAGAGTCAGCCAGCATATCAAGGAAACACAAGGAGACTGTCATTCGGATACAATATAGAGATAACGCATGAGAACTCTAGCCATCATATCCTCTTGTATTTACACATAATTTATGATCTCTAAACAGTTAGTTTTATTTTTTTTTTTGTAAATACTCAACTGGATCTACCTGAAATCGATGTTAATTCATTCTAAATTTTGTTGCACTTAAGAGTAGCCATAGGATGATTTATCAACAATACTTACCAATTTGCTTGATAATTTTCATGTTGTTCATGAAGTATTTATGACAAGTCTACCACACGAAAAGTCATATTCGAAAGAATAGTTTCGACAGTTTCTTCTTCTTCGAGAAGGTTCGTTTTGTAGAAATTGTCATAGATTCGCCCAAAATTTTCAAAAGTTTATATCCCACGGGATTTGAGAGATTTTTCTGACACATTTTATGTGTCTCTCTGTATCTTATTCTCAAAACCTCATCTCTGAGCACCACAGCTCATGCCAATATGTTTACATTTTGAGTTGTCAGCCATTTCTGACAGGAATCACTCTCCAGAATCCCAACCAAACACCACCTAAAGCCATTTACTTTTATAAGATTTCTATTTTAGTAGGACAATGCAATATTTAATTTAACCCCAAGGAAAATTTACATTGATGTCATCGACTAGGTAATATCATATATTACACTTATCTTCTTTTATCTCACTATTTCTAACAAAGAGACGGCATCAAAGAGCACGTTGGAAGTTGAACGCCTGATATTCCAACCAGAAATCTATACCTCACTATCATCACCATCCCAATTCTATTGGAGCTGTAATATTTTCCTCGTAATGAACATAGTTTTTAAGAAGAACTTGGGTTATGGCTAATCGAAGAGTAGGGATGGAACTTCGAACCAGATCAGCTTATTTATGTTTTAGGCCCGGTTTGGTAACACTATTAAGTACCTCTATCATTATCAATTTTAAAATTGATATTGATAGAAACTATTAAGAGGTGTTTGGCTAAGTGTATCAATTTTAAAATTTATAGTACAAACAAAGCATATTATGTAATACAAGTGTCAACTTGTATTACTTTTGATATTGATACTCCAACATTTGAAAATATTAATATCAATATTGATATAGTATCAAAAATGAAACTCTAACCAAACATGGCATTAGATATCCTTATGGTCATGAAACCATTGCGTATAAAGTGGTGTATGTTCTGATGAGTGATGAATCAGTTTCGGAGCTTTCGATGCGTAGTTTGGTGATGACAACCGTGGTATCCTTTCGGCAATTACTAAATAAAAGGGATTCTTTTCAGTAAGTCTCCTTTTCGTTCTATATAGACCTGAAGGTGATGGACAAACTATGTATCTTTGAAACACCTAAACTTTTGATGTGTACATAAAGCCTCTTATGTTGTTATCCATTTGTGTGTACTTCAAAATTTTGATGCCTTGGACACGAAGCAGATTTGTGTAGTGGGGTCAAGATCTCCTGATCGGTGGCTACACATCTTCCGAGTGAAGCACCCACAACCCCCATATACCCATATGCTCATCGGTAACAGGTTCACAAGTGGAACCTTTAATCCATCATTCAATGTAAAAATGAAAATCAATGAGACTAGCAAGATAACGAATGTTGCGTCACATATAGATATTGGCACAAGGAAGCATGGAGAGTGAAACACGTTTTCCCTGATCGCAAGCATAGTGGATACCTAGATAACTGTTTTGACATCAAGGCCAACAAGGAACGTCGAGATCCGTACGCAGCCTTCTGTCAGGGATGAAGATACAGCAAAACGTGAATCATAATCTAAATTGACTTATAATAGGGTATTCATAATGAGGTACGGTTTAAATATCCTTTGGTTACATTTAGTTAAAATTGCAAGAAGACAATTTAAGAATTAAAATCTCTAACAAGACAGTTCCATCCCAATGCATCGATCTTTGTATGTTTCAAAATCTAACGAATGAGTTTACCCTTCTAAACAACATTAATTTGAACTCCTTTCCTCTCCTCTTTCTATTTTAACACCTAAAAAAAGATAAAGTTGTAGAGATTATCAGCTTTACAAACTCTACATTTTTTTCAAAAGTAGAGAGAGAGAGAGAGAAAGATTATTTCAAAATTTCTTCCGATACAATCCTAACCAAATGCAACATTACGTCAAATCAATTCAAAGTCATCTATCAAACCAAACCAAAGCAAACAAGAACGAGTTCAGCATAATTCTATTCAAACCACCTTATATTGTTTGTTATACGTATGACAGATATTACACTCTTAATCATTAAAATTTTATTTTATATAGAATTATAAGTAAATATTATTATACATCGGTTTATTAGATTCAATTTGGCTGACATGAAAGCCAGAAAATAAAATAGAACCAATGATTACAACAATAGATAGCCCTGCTTACAATCGTTTCATCTACCTGTAAAACAATAGCAATCTGACATGAAACATCAGCATGACATGGAGCTGTTAACAATGAGGTGGCTTAAAGCCCCAGGCACAAATGCCTAAGGCGGTATTTATCTATCAGTCTGGCGGATGTTACTTGTATAAGCTGAAACAGCAGCTTCTTTGGAAAGGAAGGCACTCAGGATGGATTGACAAAAGATGTACCATAATGAATCATAAAACCGTGAAATGGAACTCCATGATGAGAATAACGTACGTGCTTAAATGAAGTCATTTGCAAGTTGTAACATGTGAACAAGTCATTATTACCAACATGAAAAATATAAGTGGAACGCGAAGCGAGAAAGTAGGTTCACAACTCAAAAACTTTCAAATTTTAACATGAGGAAGAATAAGAAACACAGGAGATGAAATGATAAACAAAGGAAATGGAAGAGTTTTTCCCCGAGTCTGAAGCATACCTTTCTGTTTCTGGCTAATGGGTAAACTTGCTGGGTGTCATTCAAGATTTCAAGTATCCAAGTCGGAGACTGATCTTCCATCCTTATTCCTGCCAGTTCATTCATTCATGAAGTACAGCAAAAGCTGGCCTTAAAAATTACTGACTAATTCTGCCTACTATAGACTCAAATTTTCGAAATTTTGGAGTTAGATCAAGTTTGAACAAGCAAGATCAGAGTGTTTGCCACTTCCTCAAATGCAACGAAGTCTTCAGATTAAAATCCACGCCAAAGGAAAGAAAATTGTTAACTTGTATTATTTTGCCTCAAAGAGGATTTTCTGTCAGAATCCTTCACCACGCTGCACGGACTGCGGCTTCAACTGTAACATCAAAGATGGCAGGATTCGAGAAGCGAAGCCTTAAAAGCAAAAGGTCATGTGCCATAGAGGACTCTATCTTCACAAGACATGGTGAAAAAAATGAGGAATTACAAGCTTAAGTTCTTCAGAAGCCGTTGTTTGGGGGATCCGAAGTTCTTTACCGCAAGCACTTCATGGATTCTCCAAGGTATTCAGCTCCCAGAATTTACAGAGAGCAAAATCGCCTTTAGAAAATTCATAACGATACCATATCGGTCACAACGGGAGAACCGCGCTGCGGTTGCCTCTTCCAGAAAGCCTTGACAAGAAGAACCGGCCGCCAGACATGGACCTCTCCACCTCCTTGGCCGGAGAAGCACTAGTCTTTCCTATGTTCTCGCCGGTTCCGTCCTTTTTGTCGTCCCCCAAGCTGGACTTCCACCATACGTCCCTGGAGCTGCCCTCCATTCGCGTCCTCAGCAGGACGCCAACCAGCGCCGACGAATCCATGGAAATGGACCGCCGAACAGGCTGCACATCGACGCCCACATCCCGATCGTCAGGTGGTGAAGCAGAACGGTTAGCATCGTTGCCTTCCAGATCGATCGACACCCAGATCTCCGACTCCTCGGACGAGAAAGAGTCCTCTGCCGGAGGACGAACACTATTAAGACCGGAATCCGCCATATGCTCAGTCGTCGAAACCAGGATATTCTCATTACCGTCAGATCCAGTATCACCGTCGCCGTTGCCGTCGACAACAATGCTACCCCCGGGTGCCGGCACCGTTGCGGCGCCTAACCCCGTGACTCCCGGCGCCGCAGAAGGAGAGGGTAGAGGGGCGAGGATAGGGGCGCGGCAGAGAGGACAGTTGATGTGGGAGCGGAGCCATGTGTCGATGCACGAGACGTGGAAAGCATGGCTGCACTTCGGCAGCAACCGCAGGGACTCCCCATCGGCGAATTCACCCAGGCATACGGCGCAGTCCGCGCTATCCACGATCTCCTCCCCCTTTTTGTACTTCCAAACAGCAATTCTTCCTATGACCGCCTCATCCAAGCCCGCTGTCCTTATGTACCACACATGGTAGGGCTCGTCCGTCCCTCGCGCCAAGACAAGCTCTTCCCGGAGGAGTTCCCCCGCGGGGTCATCGAAAGGAGGCTGCGCCGGTGTTGACGCCACCGCATCTGCGCGACGGCGCCGACTGGAGCTGTAACGCTGAGTTATGTAGTAAGCGAGGGACAAAAGGCAGACAGCAAGGACGGAGGCGGAGACAACCACCAACGGCAGGGTGAGCAGGTGGTTCTTGCTGCTGATCTGGATCGGCGTCACCAGTGAGGAGGACGGCGGCGGGGAACCATCTTCCATGTCAAAAGCTGAGGGTTGCGATGCCAGGAGCGAAGCGGGCGGCGGCGGCGACAACGGTGGTGTTAGTGACGGCGGGGAAGGAGGTGGGGAGCAGAACTGTCCATCGTCGCCGCAGCGCTTCTCATCGTGATCCGAGAGGCTACGGTGGGGGCGTACCACCATGGCAAGTCCGCAAAGTAGGCGGATCTAGAATTCATGCGGCGGCGGCGCCAACAGGAGCGTTCTTCCCGGGAGCAACCCTGCCCTGCTCGGTAGTCGGCGGCGTAGGCGCTTGGTACGCTGGATGCCTTGGGAGGCCTGAAAACAAAGTCAAGGGCGTTCTCTCCTGGCTGGTTCCAACCGATTTGCTTCGTCAAATACAGGTCTCATCAGTAGCGAATGGGAGACAAACCGTACTGCACCTATTAACGTTTAGCCCTCCAAAATTTTCATATAAATAATATGCCCGCAAAGGGTGATCGGCACTTCGTGCGCGCTACGTCGCTGGCTGCGGCAGCCTCCCCCCACCCTCCCCGCACCGCCCACCCGTTTTCCTTCATTCGTCGGCGACCGAAGTTAATTACAAACGTCCAAGAAGAAAACGACTTGTCTACACACTTTTATGCTCAGAAATTTATTTAGTTTATTGCAAAATAAATTCACTGATTATAATAAATATAAGATAGTTAACAATAAATTTAACATTTTTGGTGAAATGTAATTATTGAAAAAGGTGGAGCATGCATAACTAAAAGAGATGACATCATAAGAAAGAAAAGAGACCTCATATTCCTTCTTATCCAAGAAGTTCTTTGTAAAGTCGTATTTTGATAATGAATATCAAACTATATTTCTAAAAAATTTATTAAAAATATTTCTGCATAAAATTCTTTTTGTTTTGGAATGAAAAAATGTATAAATAAAAGTTTGTGTTACAAAAGTAAATTTTTTATTGCAAAATTCTCTAAACATGGTATTTGACAATTAGTATAAAATGTATTTTTATGGAAGATTCCCTTAAAAAGGTGATATCTTCTTTGTTAGTTGTGATCCCTTATCTTCAAATATGGTAGAATCAAAATAGGTGGGTACTCATTCGATCCAAATTGGATCAATCAAATGGAATAGCCCAACTTTTGAAAATAAAATCGATCCAAAATTGTTCTAAATTGGTCAAATTTTTTGTAATTTTGTTTTTAGCAATTTGTAATAATTTTTATAATTATTCAAAATAGGAATAACCTTAAAAATAGTTAAAATTTGAAATCACTTATTTAACATAGTATTATGTCACTATAATAGAGTTTAAGACAAGTAGATATACTTTAATAATATAATTTTATTTTGTTTGTTTTAAATCATATTCTATTAAAATTTAATGTATATATTTATATAATTTATTAAATTTATCTCAAAAGGTCTAGAAACAAATTTATTTTTATAAGAAAAAGTACATAATGATTATAATAAACATACTTAAAATAAAATATTTAATTTCATTTGGGTTATTCAATTTGTCAGTTTAGTTAGATTTCAAGGGTCCTAGAAACCAAACTAAGCCAAAAGATAGTTCAAACTAAACCGAACTGAACTAAACAACTAGTTTGGTTTGATTTTTCGGGTTGAACTAAATAGTGAACAACCCTAATTGACATTCAATAAAATGTCATACTTTATTCACTAATTTTTATAGAATTGACTTTCATCCTCTTCGTTCTATGTATTCTCTTGGATGCTCCACTAAGAGTTGTCAATCATGATTGACTTGTTTCTATAAGAAAATAATGAATTGACAACATGAGAAAAATCATAGACACTATCATGTGCTAGAGATGTAGCTAGAAAATATGGCTAGAAGTCCGAGGAAGTTATAGATGATTTGCTACCATGTACTAATCAAAAAAATCCTTGATTCTAGTATTGACTTCTCCCACTCGAATATTGTCTCTATCCCAAATCATTTGCCCCTGTCTTACAAGTAGGTGCACTGTTGGATGATCCTCCTCCTCCATCACCTCCACCAAAACCTTTAACCTTTCGTTGTTAAGTTGCTAGAATGAATTCTTCTTCATTGTCATCTAATAAAGGTGCTTGTGTACTATTTGTTGGATTGATAGATCTCACGACCCGGAATATACAAAGGTGTAGCGGAAATAAATCCGAAAAATCGAGACAGTTTAGGAGAACAAACAAAATCCATTTCACACCATTAAATCTGAATAACTGAAAAATATCCTGTACTGATCCAATCAAACTCAAACTCCAAGAAAATAGCATAAATAACCACAACCAAACAACTAAGAGGACTCAACACATAGTCTATTCAACCTCTAAAAATCACACCAAACAAATACCAAACTAACAACAGAAGGGAAACTCAAGCAACCTAGATGATGTGTGGTGATCACTCGTCACCAAACTCCTCCTCTTATGGGTCCTCGAACGGCTCTGGATCAACTCCAAGGTCCTCCTCGAAATCTTCTCCAAAGTCCTCCTCGGAAGAGGCTCCTCGAAATCAGCTGAAAAAGTTAATAATGGGAAGGGGTGAGTCACCACAGACTCAGTAGGTCTTACACCCGAACTACCATACTATACTAGTGATTTCTAGTGGTATACAATACATATTAAGCCTAAAAATCAGATTTAATACATAGGGTGTAAACTAATTATATATCTTTAATTAAGTGATTACAAAGTCATTCAACTACCCCATATGATAACATGACTCTATATGCATTAAAACCAACATATCCTACACATTAGACTACTCTAGGTATGCTCATAACACACATAACTTGACATGAAACCAAGGACACATCTAGAACACTAACATCTATGCCAAAATACACAACTAGACACCTGTCTGAGTAAATATCATGCTCCATCTGAAAAAATGTAGTCACATCACAAAACTAGCACCATATTTACCATATAGTAGGAAGTAACATATAGTAACTAAATCCCATAGTACCCCTAGGCAGGGGAGTACTTAGGATAAACCGCGGTATTTGGGATCGAAGGATGCTCTAGATTCAACTAATCTCCGCTGCCCACGGGCCACTAATATAGTCTAGTGAAGTACATTTTCAACACAATGCAGCTCACTGCACTAACCACATTCCACACCATGCAAGCATATAATTAACTCAGACAGTAAACATGAACATTTAATTGGCAAATCAAACATGAAATACATAGATGAACACCCATGGTTCTATGCACCACATATTTGCATACCATACCACAGTCTATCACAAACTAATGCATATAAATAGCATCATGCAATTTACAACATAAACATAACAATTACATGCTTAAACAGAACTACCTATTACATAAAAGAAAATAAACTAAATTCTAACAACATTATGCCTAAACCTTACATCGACTTTTTATCAAATCGGGATATACATGTTTAAGGTTTATCGCGATGCAACATACTAAACTAGCCAGATTTAAACATATACAATCCTATCATGATGTCTAACATACATGAATAACCCAAATTAATCTAAGCATGCACGGTTTAAACAGATTAATCTAACTCTAACTAAACATGCAAATAAATCAAAAATAGCCCATCAATTCCAACCTATTAGTCATGATGATCTAAACATAATTTTTACGATTTAATTAAATATATAGAGTGCTAAGGATAGCCGAGACGCCTACCTTTACGGCGACGGCGAACGGCGCATGGAATTCCAAGGAAAATGAATCAGGCGACGAAACTGCCGCGGTTGCGTCGGCGACGAAAAGTCGAGCCGGGTAGGTGTTCTCAAAAACTGTTGGTAAAAGAAAAAAAATCATGAACTAGGGAGTTTAATAGAGGGCGATAGGAGAGAGAGGATAGGAGAGAGAGGGTGTATACCGCGCGGAGGGTGAAGGGGCCGGCGCACGGCGGCGCACGGCTGCGCGGCCGGGTGGGCGTCGACGGCGGGATCAACGGGCGGGCAAGATGTGGTCGCACGGCGACCGAGGCGGCGACGCGGCGGGCGGCGGGCGGCGACGCAAGCGCGGACACGCGCCGGGCGGCGTGGCGGTCAACGGGGTGGCGGGCGGCGACACGGCGCGCGGGCGGCGTGAGGCTCGGGCGGCGGGCGACGACGCGGCGGCGCGCACGGGCGGCGTTCGGCACGAGGTGTACGAGGAGGCGGTCGCGGGCACGCGGGTGGCGCCGGCACGTGGCGACGCGGTGACGCGCGTACGAGGTGGCGGGTGGCTGCGGGTGGCCGGGCGACGCGGTGGCAGCCGCATGGTGCGCGCGGCGGGCGGCGCGCACGGCCGAGGGCGGCGGAGACGCGCGGGGATCGAGGGCGGGGTGGCGCGGTCGCGGGCCGGCCGACGACGCTCGAACACGCGGCAGGCCGTGATGGCGGAGGCGACGGACGAGGCGGCGCACGCACACAGGCGGGCGGGGGTGCAGGCGGCGGCGACCGAGGAGGGAAAAAAATAGGGTTTTGGGGGGAAAAAGGGGGGCTCCGCGGGTTCGCATGGGGGAGGTACCGAGGGGGGGAAAGGATATAAATAGGGGAAGGAAGGGATTAAAATAATAATAAATATTTTATAACTAAATTTTTTTTTCTATTTTTTATTAAACTAAAAACGTAACGTTACAATTGGTCTTCATTTGATTCTAACTTTTTTTTGCATTTTATTCTACTTGTGATGGAAAACTTTCATTCCCCATGCCACACTGATATACATTTTTCAATTGTGAACACCCTAATCTCTTTGCCATGGTCTTTGTCCTTGTGGGATTTGGGGCTAGAGCTGGGGTTGAGTCATGGGATATAGTTGGAACTAGGGCTAAAGCTAGGCCTGAAAGTGAAGTAGTAGGGACTTTCTCTTGAATATGCTCATCTTCAACCTCAACGTCATATAGTCCTCCTTTAGCTCATGTATGATCCTCAAGATAAAACTCTAGTGGTTCCCTATGATAGAAATGCATGCCCTACAAGCCAATCATATATGATATAATTTGACATTTCTAAAAATATCCCATTCAAATAATTAGACAAATTCTTCATTACAAACTCTTATTAGAAGAGAATATCATAACGAAGTCTTTGATCAAATACAATGATGATTAAATCACGATGAGATCATGATAATGAGATTGATCATCTAGAGATATTTGATCTAAATGTTCGTAGACATAATATACTTGAGACAAGACATCAAGGATCCGGATAGACTAGTGTATGTGATGTCTTCTCATGTGATGAAGATGACCAATTTCATTGGTCAATAGTGTGAAGACACTGAGATACACATACATGTGCTCATTAGTTGAATGAGTTTACTGAACTAACCGAATTAGAAACCCTGAATAGTATCTTACCGAACTATCAATTAGAGTTTTCTATCATCACGGTTGCATAGTTTGACCTTTGACCTAAGTCACCAAAGATGCCTTGTTGGGTGGAACTTGCGTTTTGACCATTGACTAATGAATCACCATTTAGATGATCCCATATATCAATGGATTGGGTACAAAGAAAACCTGATAGAGGCAATTGAGTAGACAATAAGGGATCGTTCACTTTCGGTAAGTAAGAGTGAATATCCAATGTGATAGTATTTCAAATCGTTCTCCATGATAGATAGGATAGTTAGAAAAATGATTTTTCCAATTGATTCAATTCTGAGTACATGATTCTATAGAGTCAATATACTAAGGGGTTGACAGTCGATACCGTACTCTTATCCGACTGAGACATTGGATGGACCAAGGTTTATATCCATGCAGTAATTGATGATGGAAAGGCTCAATAGAGATAAAATTATCCACATATCCATTTGAGATCATGAGATGTGACTTGTACCCTTCATGATCAGTAGGCCGATTAATCTATTATCGAATAACATATTTAATTAAATAAAATAAAATTGCTCTATTTTACTTAGGCCTGAACTAAATAGGCTATTGTTCTAGTGGGTCACACACATAAGAACTTATCCATAAGTACAGGGGCAAGGGCATAATTTATGGAGATTTTCGGTTTTTATAAAAAAAATCTAAATTCTTTATAAATACCAATAGTTTTAGCCAAATTCTATCAAGTCAAGGATGAAAACCACATCTTCAGCCTCCTTCCTACCTCCTTCTCTCTCTAGATGGCGACCATAGGCGATGGAGCTTCGTTTAGGAACAGTTCTCGAGGCCGACGCGAAATGAGAACTTGTAGTAGATGAAGTTCGTGTGGATACCGCTGGAGATCGGAAAATTGAACGGTTTGAAGAGCTTGAGAAGATAATCTCCTTCTTCTCCGTGGGATTTTATGAATTCCTATCAAGTATATTCGAACTCGATTTAATCGGCTTTCGATTTTTGACATTCAATTTCGGTTGAAAATGACGTTGAATCGCATTTATGTAATTTATCTATGCTCCAAGCTGTGCAAATGTTTGTTTTGGCGATGCCACCATAATCTGTATGTGATTTAGATAGGAGATTGGTTGGTATCTATAGAATATCATGGTATAGGTCTTTCCAACTGCGCAAATGCTTGAAGTTTGGATCTCTGTAGAGTTTGGGAGAAGCCTCAAAATTTGGTGTTTCTGTCATGCCCGAACCATCACACGGATTTGAGTATTTTGTAAAATCTCTATCAATGAATGAAATTGAGGCTTGGAAAATATTTTAAAATATGCATAATGAGATTAGCTAACCTTTCTTTTTGATCTCTAGCTTTGAATGGCGATAGAGGAAGAGAATTTGAGAATTTTTCACTGAACTAGGGTTCTATAGCGGCACTGGCATGTTTCTCCCTGATTTCCCATCATTTGAAAATTTTTATCTGAAAGAATATACATATTTGGAAATGTAATTTTATGAGAATTCCATATTTTATTTTTGGATATTTTTTAGCTTCCGGGATAAGGAGTTATCTTCGTTGCAATATTGTGATTTCTGCTACGGAATCCAGACGACAGCCAACTCTTCTTTCTCATTTTAAGGTCTGTGGTGATTGTTTCCGGAGATTAGGCCAATTTTTTTGGAATCCTCATTCAATGAGGATTGTAACGCATTTTTTTGCGGATTTTTTTGAGTTCAAGAAATGGAGATATGTTCAACTCAAGGGGAGATTTATCCTCTAGATGAAAAGTGCGCAGAGGTGTGGCCGCAGGTGCTCGAATGGCACATGCGGTGGCGGCACAGGCGTGCCTGCAATCTGGCACATTGTCGGCTCATCAATGGTGCACGCTGGAGTGGTGCATTATGCCGCCGCCCAGGGAGCAATGCACCAATTTTTTTATGTTTTTAAATTGTTTAAAATCATATAAAATTTGAAAAATTACCAAAAAAATCTATAAAATTCTAAAAATATAATAATATTTAACATGTTTTAAAGTGTTTAATGACAAGTTAGATGATATTAAGCCCTATTTACATAGATTCACTTATGGTTAAACTTTAAAATTATTTTAAAGGTTTAACTTAATTTATTAGTGTCTTAGTTAATTTTGTAAAATGAGATTTTATAGAATAGAAATCGAAACATTAATTTTTGACTTTGCATAGTATTAAGAATTAATAAATATTTTAAATAGTTTATATATACATATTTAATTCATATAAATTGTTTATATGTTGTTTTTATGATATTTTCATGATATTTATTTCATTAAAATTTGAAATGCATAAAATTGAGAATTTTAAAAATAAAGTATATAATTTAATGCTGATATTTAAGATATATCTTATATAATTATCATGTATGCACTTTATGTTCATGTGATGAATGTTAGTGTGTGTGTATGGAGGTGAGCATGGACTTAATTGTGCTTGGCTTGTGATTGCTTTTATATTGTGTTGGTTATGTTAATAAATTAGGTCTGTATGTGCCTCCTCACTCTCTATAAAATCTAATTGTACATTCTACCTCCCTCCATTAATACACTCCCCTTAGTTAAAAGCAAGGTTTCTTATTAAGTTATGTACATTTGCGGGTTTACGTACCCTTAAGCTGCTTGTAATTGTTAGAAGACGGTCCGTGGAAGGTTGGAGAGCGGGACCACTTAGAGAAGCACCCTTATGAAGTGGGAGTATACCAACTCAGACATCTAAAGTAAGGATTTACACATATAGGGGTGCCTTAAGTGCATGCTCAGGGTTAAGTCCATGATCACCTGGATTTATGCATTTTTCATTTGTGGATGTGTGCTACAGGTTATACCTTAGATATATGATATTCCAAAGGTATTATATATGCTTAGCACATATTATTGATGATACTAAAATAAAATCTCTATTTGTTTTAATTAGGTCGATAAACGTAAGACATTAAGAATGACTCATGTAACCTTCTCTTGTTACGGTCTTAATGAGTCAATCTTACATTGGATGGGTTTGTTGTGCTACCACAAGGCCCATTCAGCAAGGACTTGGTGATCATGGCTAAGGCATTTACCGAACCCTGGAGTCGACCATTTGCATGATTTTGTTGTGCTACCACAAGGGCTGTGTGAAGAATCCATTCTCATAACATAACAAGCGGGTTTAACCTAACTAGAGTATTTGGCTTATTTTGCTACCACAAGGTCATAACTCTAGAGGATAAATGACTAAGAGTTGCAACTGACAATAGTTCCCTATCTATTAAGTATGGGGTCATTTGTTGTGCTACCACAAGGTTATCGCCATAAAGTTAATAGGGTCTTAATCTCCACTAGGATTTCATCATGATATCTCGTCTTTGCATAATAAGGGTTATGCAAATTCGTCGAAAATTAGTGGGAGCATAAATTAGGATGAAAGATCATATCTTAAATTTAATGAAGGTCTGCAATGTTATATTAATAAAATTATATCTTAATTGTAGAATATGATGATAAACCACCATTAGTAACACATATTGGATGTCAAATAGCTTAACGACTCACTTTTTAGACCGGTTTAGAATTAAAAGAATTGTTCTCATAGTTGACCAATTAACAATCCTACTTGAGAAGTAGGTGTCTACTAGATTATCTAATGATGTGAAAGAAAGATAAGATCTTATCTTATAGACAAGATGTATTGTTTGCCTTAAATTAGATATTTGTCTCTATGAGATATAAATTGTAGAGACAACATAGATAGATAGATATAAGATCTATCATGGCTCATAGTGATGAATTAACTAAGTGATGGCTTATAGACAAGATCTTAATTACTTCTTGTTGGTGAGACCAATAAAAAGAAGTAAAATCATTAGATAGAAATAGGAGATAATTAAAAGTAAAACAAGGTAGTTAAGATAATAAAGGCAGAATAAGATAGAATTCTTACACTAGCATGATGATGGTAAGTGGAAGAGGATGTGCAAAGTGTATTGCACATAATGCAAAGGTGGTGCTTAAGAAGCTTTATTCATCCAAGTCATTGACATTTACTTGTCTTAAATATACACTTCATAGTAATTATATATTATGTGTATATCATAGTATTAGATACTATGGGTGCATCTAATGGTATGAGATACTAGATATGCATCTTATATCTACAAGAAGTTGTAGATGATGACAAGTAAATGAAGGCTAAAATAAAGAGGATGTTGACTTACATTTGAAATTGTGCAAAAGTTGCATCATTACTAGTGGAAGATATAAATCTTTAATAGCCTTATGGAGATGTCTTAATAATTAATATTGCTATTATATCTTTTTATAAGAACATTATATGATTTCTTGCTTGAATAAATATTGATTTATTCTAAGCTATGGAACTGATAGATGTTCTAAAAGATTGAATGACAAAGTGTTTGCTAGTGGGAGCTTAATGAATTGTTTAATCATATATAATATGGTTGCTCTCATGTTATGTGTGAATACTCCTTTTAAAAGGAAATGGGTTGATTTAGATTAATATACACTTTAGCTTAATGTAGACAAGGAGAATGGGCTAATGAGTTCTTAGAACTCATACATCTAGATGTATGTTAACCATATCTATTAAGATTAAAGGAGAATATTTCTACTTTATTATTTCAAAGATGATGTTTATAGGTATGGATATATGTACTTTATGAAGTACAAAATCCATGACCTTTGAGAAATTTTTTAAGATTAAGAATGAAGTAGAGATACTAATGGAAAGAGTATTAGAACTCTTTGATGAGATCAAGGAAAGGAATACTTGAGTATATAATTCACATATAATTGAAGGATAATAGAATCTAACAGACACCTCTTTACATGTTTTAGCTAAATTGAGTAGCTAAAATGAGAAGCCGTACTATGTAAGACATAATATGGACAATGACAAGTTTTGCAAAATTTTATCTTTCTCTATTTTATGTTAAGTACTCAATATAACCACTTTATCTTAAATTGGTACCTTCTAAGTCTATTCTGATTATTCTATATAGGACATGTAAAGGGTTAAAGCTTGACCTTAAGCAAGTTAAGGTTTCAAAATGTCCGACATGGTGAAGCAGTGTAACCCAAATTAATTAGAATATAAGACTATGAAGTATTGGTTTGTGGGATATGCTAAAGAAACTTATAGATATTAAATATACCACCCTTATGTATAAGGGTATGTGTTGCTTAGCTCATTATATTTCTAGAGGAAAATTTCCTCCTTAAAAAAGGTAGTAGGAGCAAGATATATATGGAGGATGTTCCAGTCGCACAATCCAAGGACAATTCTATTGAAGTACTAGTTAATAATTACACATGGGCAGTTCATAGGTCTTTACATGTGTCCATTCAACCTAAGAGATATGTGGGACATATCTTTGATGAAAGAAATGAGTTATAAGATGGAAAGGATACTGATCCTAGGATCTATAAAGAAGCAATATGAGATATTGATTCCAAAATGGGGAGAAACAATAAAATTTGATATAAACTCTATATACTCTAATCAAGTTTAGAAATTGATAAATCCACCTCAGGATATGGTATCCATAAGATATAAATGGATCAATATAGAATAGATTGAAGTGGGTTAGAAGGTAAAGACCTTCAAAAGTGAGAATAGTTAAAAAAGATATCATCTAAGTTAAATGGTTGACTATGATAGAATCTTTTACTTATTCCATGGATTAATCCATTCCGATTTTGATTGTTACACTCTATGATTATAAGATATGTTAAATGGATGTTAAGATAGTGTTCCTCTAAAGTATTTTGAGGAACATGTGTATATGATACAACCATATGGAATCAAGTCCCAATAGCATCCAAATAGAGTGTGTATAAGGTCTATTTATGGACTGAAGTAAAACTTTTCATAGATCACTTATAAGGTTTAATGAGATTAAATCTTATGACTTCGTTAAGAACAAAGAGGAGCCTTGTGTGTTTAAGAAGATAAGTGGAAGTGCTATTATTTTCTTAACATTTTATGTTGGTGACATACTACTCATTAAGAATGAAGTAGGTTTGTTGTCATTAGTTAGCCTAGCCATCAAACTAATCCTCTAAACATAATCTAGGTTTTACGATCTATAGAGATAGATTTAAAAAGTTGCTTGACTTCACTCAGTTAATATACGTAGTCACCATAATCAAAGGATTTGACATGATAAACTCCAAGATAGGTTTCTTACCTATGTGGTGTGGAGTTGATCTCTCTAAAGTGATATCTTTATAGACTTCTTGAGAGATAAAAAGAACACATGAGTAGAGCCCTTATGCTTTTGTCATAGGGTCTATTACGTATGTGATGCTACGTATATGACTTGATTAACGCTCTAAGTGTTATAAACATTCATCAAGTATATCAATGTGAAGGTCACTAGATAGTTTTAAGATATATCATTTAGTACTTGAAAAGCATTAAAAATGTATCTCTATACACTAGACAATAAGACTTGAAACCTTGTAGTTTTACAAACACACCTTTTAGTCAAATAAGTTTAATAATAAATCAAAATAATGGTGATGTAGTTAGTTAGAATGGTTCTAAGCAATAGAACACTACTTATTCTACAAATAATTTAAAGTAGATTACTTAATAGTTGCACACTACTTGAGAAGTAGTCTAGATGAAGATTTTCATCTACATCTAATATATGGGATTGTCCCAATTTTCTCTAAATGTGTACTATTATTTTGAGAAATAATGAGGTAGAGCCGATTCTCATCAAAAGTTTAAAACTTCTATGGCGATACCATAAAATCATAGAAATTGCAACTTATAGAGATATAATTAAAGATAGAGTATCTACCGCTAATAATATTACAGATCTATTAAATGAAGCAGTTACTCAAAGAGTGTTTGAATTTCACCTCGAGTTAATAAAGATAAGTAAGATATGTGATTGGTTTTAGTGCAAGTAAGAGATTAATAGAAATGTATTCCCTACAAGTTAATCATATACAATATGATTTGACATTTTTAGAAATATCTTATTTAAATAATTATGCAAATTCTTCATTACAAGCTTTTATTAGATGTAAATATTATAATGAAATCGTTGATCAAATATAATGATGATTAAATCATTATGAGATCTTAATAATGAGATTGATCATCTAGAGATATTTGATATAAATATTCATAGTCATAAGATACTTAAGACGAGATCGGATCCAGATAGACTAGTGTATGTGTTGTCTTCTCATATAATGAGGATGACCAATTTCATTGATCATTAGTGTAGAGACATTGAGATACACATAAATGTGCTAATTAGTTGAATGAGTTTACTGAACTAACCGAATTAGAAACCTTGACTGGTATCTTACCGAACTGTCGATTAGAGTTTTCTATCATCACGGTTGCATTTTTTGACCTTTGACCTGAGTCACCAAAGATGACTTGTTGGGTGGAACTTATGCTTTGACCATTGACTTATGAATCATCATTTAAATAGTCTAATATAGCGATGGATTGGGTACAAGGAGAATCTGATGAAGGCAATTGAGCAGACGACAAGGGATTGTCCACTCTCGGTAAGTAAGAGTGAATATTCTATAAAATAGTACTCCAAATCTCTATCCATGGTAGATAAGATAATTGGAAAATTGAGTTTTCCAATTGATCTAATTTCAAGTATAAGATCTTATAGAGTCGGTATATTAAGAAGTTAACAGTTGATGCCGTACTCCAATCTGATCGGGACATTGGATGGACCAGGGTTTATATCCATGCGGTAACTGATGATGAAAAGACTCAATAGAGATTAGATTATTCTCATAGACATTTGGAATCATGGGATGTGGTTTGTACCCTTCATCATCAGTAGGTCGATTAATCTATTATCGAAAATTGAATTAAATTAAATTAAATTAATTTATTTTATTTTATTTAGGCCTCAACCAAATAGACTATTGGGCCTAGTAAGTCTCACACATAAGAACTTATCCATAAGTACGGGGCAATGGCATAATTTATTGAGATTTTAGGTTTTTATAAAAAAATTTAAATTCTCTATAAATATCAATAGTTTCAACCAAATCCTATTAAGTCAATGGTGAAAACTATGTCCTTAACCTCCTCCATATCTCCTTCTCTCTCTAGAAGGCGTCCATGGGCGATGGAGCTTCGTTCAACAATAGTTCTCGAGGTCGACGCGGAGGGAAAATCTGCTATGGATGAAGTTCTTCTTGTGGATACCCCCAGAGACCTGACAATTGAACGATTTGAGGAACTTGAGAAGCTCAACTCTTTCCTCTCCATGGGATTATATGAATGCCTATCAGGTATATTCGAACCCAATTTGATCAATTTTCGATTTTCATCGTTAAGTTCCGATTAAGATAGATTATAAAGAAACTCATAGGAATTGTCATTTCCGCTGTACCAAATTAAGATGGACAATTCCTTACACCTGTTCACCTGTACTCCTCCCACACCACAAGTGGATGCTTCTCTTGGAAAAGGTAATCCACATCAATATTTTCGGTAAGTGGTTTATGTGTTTTTGCCTCAACTCGTTATTGACATGTTCCACTAGCAAATCTTATGAATCTCTATTTTTCAATTTTTTAGGGACCTTTTATATTCTTTGTATTCAATCACATGTTGTAGTGACATTGTGACTAAACATAAGTTTCTCCAACTTGTTAGATGATAGTATATTTGTTCTCTTGATATAAATTAAGATAAAAATACTCTAGTTTCTATGAGAGAGAGAAAGGGCCCACCTAGGTAGGTCAACTAGGAAATTCTGTCAGTTGAGTCAAGGAGCTGGACCCGGCTGCAGGCAATCGGGTGGGATGCAGATGCAGTTAGGAGAAGGGAGGCGGCAACTGCGTGTGTACCCACGGGCAAAGGTGGCTGCTAGAATGTGGACGAAGGTGTCCATGCAGGCGCGGGATCAGGGGAGGCCGAGGGTAGCCATGTGAGCACACCGGCGCGCAAGGTGGCAGATGGTGAGAAGGTTGTTGGGAGAAAATTTTTAATCTAACATACTTAAAATATTCATTTCTAGAACTAACACCCTACATTTTTTTTTCCAAATCTAACATGGTTTCGTCAAAGTCGTTAGGTCCGTTAGCGATTTCAACGCTCAAGGACGAAGTCGCTGAATAAACCAGCGACTTTCACATGTTTTTTAAATACTTGAAGTGAAAGTTGCTGGTTTAACCAGCGACTTTCACTCCATAGTATTATATTATTATATTACTATATTAATACATAAAACATATTAATACATATAAATTAATATTTATAATTATTTCCAAATAAATTATTATATGTTAATATGTACTTAATATTAATAACATATAATAATATATAATATATAATATTTATTTAATTAAAATAAAATAAATTAAATTAAATTAAAATATTTATTAAATGTTATACATATAATATTTTAAAGAAAAATATTATATTAAATTATTTTTAGTTTTATTTTATTCAAGGAAGACGGGTAGGGTCGAGACTGAGTCAAAAGGGCCTAAAATGGACCAGGTTGGCCGACCTGGCCGACCGGGTCACCGACCCCGCACATCATTTTTTATTCATACTTTAAGTAAAATATTATATTAAATTATTTTTAGTTTTATTTTATTCATACTTACTTAAAATATAAATATTAAAATTATATAATTAATTTAATTATGCATATAAAATTTTAAAATTACTTAATTTATATAATTTGTAATGTTACTTAAAACCATGGTGTGCGGGGTCGGAGACACGGTCGGCCAAGTCGACTGACCCGGTCAGTTTTAGGCTTGACCGACCCGATCCTGACCCCAACCCTGCCTTCCTTGAATAAAAAAACTAAAAATAATTTAATAGAATAATTTACTTTAAAATATTATATGTATAACATTTAATAAATATATAAATTTAATTTAATTATTTTATTTTAATTAATTAAATATTATATGTTATATGTTATTAATATTAAATACATATTAACATATGATAATTTATTTGAAACTAATTATAAATATTAATTTATATATATATTTATATATATTAATACGTATTATGTATAAATATATTAATATAACATTATGGAGTGAAAGCGACTTTCACCCTCAACTATTAAAAAAAAAGAAACGTGAAAGTCGCTGATTTATCTAACGACTTCGTCCTCGAGTATTGAAATCGCTAACAATTTTGTGGAAACTGTGTTAGATTTGGAAAAAAAATTTAAAATGTTAATTTCAGAAATAAATATTTTAAATGTGTTAGATTAAAAATTTTCTCAGGCTATTGGTGGTCGACGTCCTGCCGGCGTATGAGGTGGTTGTCGACGATGTAGCGTGTGGCTTGCGACGAGAGAGAGAGGGAGTGGCATGACGGTGGCGCATTGGGGGTGCACAGTAGAGGCGCACGCACATGGTGTACGCGGGCACAGATGGCAGACGATACATGGGCGGACGGTCACCGCACAGGGGCGGCGGGATCGCGCAATGCGCAAGGGCAACTACGAGTGGCTACGAGAGAGAGAGAGAGAGAGAGGGCCGAGGGGGCTGAAGGCGGACGTGGGCACGATGCTCGCACTGGTGGGGGAAGTAGAAGAGGGAGGGAGCCAAAGGTGGTTCGAAGATAGGCAGCGACAATATTATTATTTTTTAGTTATTACAGAGAGAATCTTTGTTACCTATCCCTTGTATTGTAGGTAACTCCTCTGGCAGTATCCCTGGCGTCTTCTCTTTCCAGTACCTCTACACCATTGACCTCTCCGAAAATCACTTCAACCAGCTTCATCCTAACCTGTGACTTCAATGTTAGCATCGAGTTCAACAAAAGACTCCAAAGGGAAAACCATCCCCAGAGGCTTACGTCCTGTTTGGTAACACTATTAGGTACCTCTATCACTCTCAATTTTAAAATTGATATTGATAAGAACCATTAAGAGGTGTTTGGTTAATTGTATCAATTTTAAAATTTGTAGTGTAAACAAAGTATATTACGGACACTTGTATTACTTTTGATATTGATACTCCAGCATTTGAAAATATTAATATCAATATTGATATAGTACCAAAAATGAAACTCTAACCAAACAGGACATTAGCAAGCACGGCCTACATGTTAATGGCCTCCATAGATTTGTCTGGAAGCCTCTAAGCGGATCTCTGGGTTTGATTTGATTAAAGCCAAGATGTTGAATTTGTGTATTTTTTTTTCCAATGGTGAAGAGAAAGAGTGATTTTCAATGTTTTCACTCAAATTCAGCAAAACAAAATCAATCTTTAAATTTATATTCTTCGCATTAAAGGGGTGTTTGATTATAGTATCAAAAATGATACGATATTGATATTAATATTAATATTAATATTAATATTTTTAAAAGTTGAAGTATCAATATCAAAACTGATAAAAATTAATATTTTTATTACATTAAATGTTTTGTTTGCACAATAAATTTTAAAATTGATATTATTAGTCAAACACCTTTAAATGATTACCATCAATATCAAATTTAAAATTGATAGTGATAGAGATGTTTGATAGTGTTACTAAACAGGGTCTTAGTGAGTAATATTAGGCATATTTGGTTGTGCCTATAGTATTGTTGCATCGATTTAAAAAGTACATTTTCGGCGGGTGATGAAGATTTTACTTTTAAGATTACAAAACACCTTATTATCATTTTTAAAAATTTAATTTTTTTAAATATGATAATTTGATAATTTTTATTTTAAAAATTATCATGTTTATGTTTTAAATATATTTTTTGTCTTGAAACCATATAAAAAATAAAATGTAACCAAATGCCCTTAAGAGTAGCATCTAATCATTTATAAGAAAGAGCATATGTGCGGTGGCAAGCAATGCTTCGAAATGCAAGGAAAATTAAATAGCGTCAGATGGAGGATTTATAGGAGATCTCTGAAGAAAAGTACATCCCGTCATATCAAGGACAAAGGGAAAGATGAGTTCCTACACATAACATAAGGGGCAAAGTCGACAGCAGAATATGAAGCTTGATTTTAATAATTTGGAAGAATATGTCCTATATTTGTACCAAAACAAGAGAAGATGAGTAGAAATGTAATATTCCGGGTTTTTGTAATATTATTAAGATTATTATCGTAGGGTTTTAATTATTTACGTGTTGTGCTTAAATTATTTTTAAGACGTTTATATAGATACATAAATATTTTTAAAATTTATATTGTATCTTATTAGCTTCATAGATTGTTATATTTTATTTATATCATGTCTTATTAGTTTAGTGGCTCGTTTATAGTGGATACTTATTTGTTAATCATAACGATGTGTTCATTATTTATTTTATATCTCTTTAATTATTTTTCTCTCTACATAAAAATCATGTTTATTTATTCTCTCTATTTCCTAATTACGTTACAATCTTGTTAATAATTTTCTATTTGAATTTATCGTAACATTGCCTTGCTTGACGTAGGCGTTGCCGTTTTCTCCTCGTCAAACCGTTGCTTCTCTCTCTTTCTCCCTTATTTCTTTCCCCGAGCGCCGTCCGCCGTCCCCTTCGGCCGCCCTCGTCGCACGTTGACCCGCCGCCTCCTCCTTTCTCTCCTCTCCGAAAAACCGTCGTTGCTCCTCATCGCGTCGCAAGCGTCTCCGCCGAGCGCCGCCCTCACAGACGTTGGTGTCTACGTCCGCGCTTCACCTCTCTCTCTCTCTCTCTCTCTCTCTCTCTCTCCCCCTCTCTCTCTCTCTCTCTCCATCGCGCGACCGCGCGGCCGCGCCTCCGCGCGGCCTCCTCCTCCCGCCGCGCAGCCACCTCCCTTGGCGCTAACCCGCGCAGCCGCGCGCGTGCGGCTCTCCCTCCCTCCCCACGGATCTCTCTCTCTCTCTCTCTCCCCATCGCCCGCGCGTGGGTGTTGCCCCCCCCCTCGCCTTCGCCTGCCGTCCGCGAGCGGCCAGCCCAGCCTGCCCGGCCCCCCCGCGCTGCCGCATCACCGCGGCCAACCGCCGCGCCCTTCGCCCCGGCCGCCGTCGCGCGCGAGCACCGGTCCCGCCGCCCCGCCAGGTGAAGCCGCTGCTGCGACCAGCCAATCGCTGCGGGTCCGCGCAGCGCCATGCAGCCAACGCGGCTGCGTGCCGCGATGTGCCGGCCGGCCTCCCTCCCGTGCCTCCCCCGCCTTGCCCCGTTGTCGAGCGCCGCGCGGCCACCGTCCCACCCTCGCGCCGCCGCCGCCCGTCGCCCGCGACCGCGCATCCGCACCTCGCCGCCCGGCCGCCGCCCCGTCGTGCCCTTCCCGCCTCGCGTGAGTGTGCGCGGCCAACCGTGCATGGGTCCGCGCCCCGCGCAGCCCCGTCGGACGCCGCCGACATCGGCGCCGCGCGCCCCTTCGTCCCCGCCGCAGCCGTGGCGTCGCAAGCCTCCGAGCGCCAGACCATCTCCGCCGTGTGCCGTGGTCAACGCTGCGCCAGCCCTCTTCACGCCGTGCGCCACCCCTTGTATCGCCGCGGTGAGCCTCTCTCTCATATTCTATCCTTCTCTCTCTCTTCTATCCATTGTCTATTATCGATGATATTATTTTCTTTCAATTTCCTCTTTCAATTTCTCTTGATCCGATGGCTTAACCCCCCACCATTCTATATCTTTTATTTTTTTCCAGCAATCTTGTTAGAGGGAGATATATCGTTGGAGTTGTTTGGATTGTACACCGCGTAGCCGTCTTTCGATATCATTTTCGATCGTCGATTTCCAACTCTTCTAGCGTCGATCCGGTAGGCATCCTTGACGTGACTACTATCATTAAAAATTCATATTTAATTCTTCATGATCCATATAATTGACCTTCTAATTAAAGGGATGTGTGTAGTTATGATTTTGTACGTAATTTGTGACTTAGCGGGGTTAATTAGATAGAGGTGCGTAGTATCTTGTGAGATATGTTTATGTCCCTAGTATGTGAATATGAGATCATACTTAGTTAGTAGTGTAATATTGGTCCTCTTTAATTTGTCATCCGGTTGTATATTAGCTTGTATATAGATTATGTGAACCTTGTTATGTTTGTAATCATAGGTTAACAAAAATTAGAGGTTATGGTGATTAGTTTTTCCGGCATCTAGTTGTCCATGTTTAATCATGCTTAGGTGTTTGTATGTTGATATTGGCTCATTTTAGTTCATTTGGAGCATGATTGTCTAATATGAATCAGTTGTGTATTTATTCAAGTTAATGTTCATAGTTGTGTTGTTATGTCATGGCATAGTATTGTCGATGTTTATTGATCTTGCATATTGGTGATCATGGCATGGCATGATTGAGGTGGATGCATGATGCATCGAAACTGTGAATGGAAAACTGAGCTACACCAGACTAGTTAGTCGTGACTCGAGGGTAGCGAGGGGTTAGAACCGTCTAGTGCATCCTTCGATCCCAGATCCCGCGGGCATCCTACGTGCCACCACTACCTAGGTGCACTATGGGATTTCGATTAGTATATGGTATTTATATATGATAGATCTGGTGGTAGCTGGTTGAGATGGCAAGACGACGCATTCCTTGCTAATGGAGATATGTGAACAAGATATGTGCATCTATTAGAGGATAGGTGCATATGTGTGAATGTGATTCTTGTTAGAGGATAGATGTATTTTGCATGGTATGGTATAGATGGTCTAGTGATGTATTTTATTTTGTCAAGTATCAGGTTATTTTGCATGGTGTATGTATGGTGTGTCTCATTTGTAGTATATCATCATATGGAGCATATAGTAGGTGTCTATGCATATGTTCATACCATCTTTCTAGGTCATGTATGATGCATATAGGTGCTGGTTGGTGTGATTATAGGCTTTGGTTGGTGGTGTAAAACACATGGATTAAGTCATATATCTAATATATTGACTAGCCTATATTTACATATAATTGGTGTAGGTCTGGGTACCTATTTAATTAACATATAGGGCATTTTGGCTATCCGATTTGGCGGATGATGGGGTGTCTACTGAGGCGTGGTACTCATCCCAATCCTCTTATCAATTTTCGGGTAATCGAGGGCATAGCAGAAGCGTGGTGGATTGTTTCCCAAGAAAGCAAATTGGACGATTCTTGTAATTTAGATGGTAATTAGATTTGTTTAGATTATAGCATAGCAATGTATTTAATTTTATTCTGTGGATGTATAAACTGGGACCTAATTGTCTTCATTTTTCCCAAACCGATGTTTTTACGGGGTTAATTTTCCCCGGTCGCGTCGTCGGATTATACCGCTGTGCAAGTTAAAAATCCGGAGCGTGACAGAAAACCATCCCCAGAGGCTTAGCAAGCACGGCCTACATGTTAATGGCCTCCATAGATTTGTCTGGAAGCCTCTAAGAGGATCTCTGGGTTTGATTTGATTAAAGCCAAGATGTTGAATTTGTGTATTTTTTTTCCAATGGTGAAGAGAAAGAGTGATTTTCAATGTTTTCACTCAAATTCAGCAAAACAAAATCAATCTTTAAATTTATATTCTTCGCATTAATGGGGTGTTTGATTATAATATCAAAAATGATACGATATCGATATTAATATTAATATTAATATTTTTAAAAGTTGAAGTATCAGTATCAAAACTGATACAAATTAATATTTTTATTACGTTAAATGTTTTGTTTGCACAATAAATTTTAAAATTGATATTATTAGTCAAACACCTTTAGATGATTACCATCAATATCAAATTTAAAATTGACAGTGATAGAGATGTTTGATAGTGTTACTAAACGGGGTCTTAGTGAGTAATATTAGGCATATTTGGTTGTGCCCATAGTATTGTTGCATCGATTTAAAAAGTACATTTTCGTCGGGTGATGAAGATTTTACTTTTAAGATTACAAAACACCTTATTATCATTTTTAAAATTTTAATTTTTTTAAATATGATAATTTGATAATTTTTATTTTAAAAATTATCATGTTTATGTTTTAAATATATTTTTTGTCTTGAAACCATATAAAAAATAAAATGTAACCAAATGCCCTTAAGAGTAGCATCTACTAATCATTTATAAGAAAGAGCATATGTGCGGTGGCAAGCAATGCTTCGAAATGCAAGGAAAATTAAATAGCGTCAGATGGAGGATTTATAGGAGATCTCTGAAGAAAAGTACATCCTGTCATATCAAGGACAAAGGGAAAGATGAGTTCCTACACATAACATAAGGGGCAAAGTCGACAGCAGAATATGAAGCTTGATTTTAATAATTTGGAAGAATATGTCCTATATTTGTACCAAAACAAGAGAAGATGAGTAAAAAGTTTATGGAAGAGCTATAGGATACTATTTATATCCAAATTATACCTCTCAGCATATTCATATGGAGGAAGCCTTCAAAGTTACTTGATTGGTAGAAGCAAAGCAAACCAAAATGCAAAAAGAAATAGAACAAGTTGTCATAAAGATTCACCAAGGATGTAGGGGGAAAGGTTGCAAATAAAAAAATGAAAACCCCATCCTTGAAATCAGAACCAACAACCCCAACACAGGGTAGAGGCATGCCATAGGAATATGCTTACAAAAAATAAATTAATATTATAATTGCAGTCAATCTGGCATGGCTAGAATGGTGCCTTGACCATTCCAAACACTTGAGAAGAGAACCATCTCAAGAATTTGCCTTGAACACAAAAATAACAACACAACTTGGAAGGGTATGGCGACTTCTATGAAATTTCATTTAGTTACTATGTTTGATTTGACAACAACCAATATTTTATATTAGTATAATTTGTTGAAGAATTAGTACTAGCATGATTGGTTAATGTTTCAAAAATGATCCTATATCAATATATTGATATTCATATTTCTAGAGGTTTGAGTATCAATATCAAAATTGATACAAGTTGACACATGTATTACATAGTATGCTATCTTTGTCATAACCCAGATGTTTAACATACACATCATAATATAATCCGACAATGTAACCGAGAAATTAACCCTTAAATACATCAGTTTGGAATAAGATAAGATTAATATCATATCGAATATCACAATTCCCATCATTACATCCTAATAGCATAATAATTTATTATCTATGCAAATTAAATAACAATGTACAATATAGAAAAACCAATTATCAAGATGCTTAAATTCCAAAACACCACTATGTATCTGTTGCACTAAATATGTGATTCTGAAAATATTAAAGATTAGAAGGAGTGAGCCACAAAGATCCAGTAAAATATATTACCCTTCTCTACTCTACAATACCATGAACCCTGGATGATAATAAGATATACCTATACCAAGCCCAAAAAATCCAGATTATATACAACATAAATAAGGCTAATTTCTAAAGTCACACTAAGCAAATGAGGTGATCTTCGACCCTACTAACTAATTAAATGGTGTATGATCTATGCAATGAACTACCAAACTTAAATATACATAATAGACATCTATAACAACTTGATAACTAAATGTCCTTCTATCTAACTATGACCTAAACACTAATAACATGCTAATAAATATAAAAACTATGGACCTTCAATTGACCCGAGACTCCTCATCTAAAACAACACAAATTAATATGCTACCATGCAAAACAACATTGATTGAGTAAAACATATGCTCTGTTCGAACTTTGTAACTAATAGAAATATATACCCTACAAACCAATCAAATATGATATGATTCGACATTTCAAGAAATATCTCATTCAATTAACTAGGCAAATCTTCACTACAAACTCTTATTCAATGCGAATATTGTAATAAAGTCATTGATCACATAAAATGATAATTAAATTATGATGAGATCATGATACTACACCAAATTCATCCTTTACCTACGCGAGAAAAATGTAGGTAAAGCCTATTTTCCCGTAGGTATTTCAATTTACCTACGGGACCTGTAGGAAGTCGCGTCGGGCTAGGACATGTCAGTAAATGTTTTACCTACGGTAGGTCCCATAGGTATAGTACTTGTACTATACCTACGGGTACAACAACACTCATAGGTATGGTCCCTATGTATACCTATGATTCATACACCCGTTAGTAAAACCTACTTACCTGTTTAGCAAGTGTAGGTGAAGAAAACTGATACAAACGAGCATTCCTACGGTTCCTCCCATAGGTAAAAGTAGTGGTAAAAAATGAACGGATCTTTGACAGCATTTTACATTTACCTACGGCCAGAAACCGTAGGTATTCATACGAGTTTCTCAACCTCTCATACACATTGTTCCACAACTAGATTGTTCCATACAACCACTAATACACATCATTACGTACTCCCATTCATGTTCCATTTAATCACATTGTTTCATACAACATGTTTCATGTTCCATACAACTTGTTTCTTACATTGGTCCACCTCTTCACACTTTTCCATACATCTTGTTTCATACAACCTGTTCTATACACTATTTCATCTACACATTGTTTCATACACCCATTCATGTTCCACCTCTTCACACACATTGTTCCATACAACCTGTTCCATATACATTGTTCCATTCATGTACTCAAATTTCAAATTCAGTTTAGGAAAACTTAAACAATTTTACACATATGAACCAAGTTGCTAAAATGAAAACAAAGAAGTTCTACAACCAGTTAATGTAACACATTTAAACATGTATTATACACCAAATATAACATGGGTTTAGTAATATCCAAAAAACATAAATTAAATTTGATTCTATCACAATTTTAAAAAAAATCCAAGACTATTATCAAGAATAAACGAGAGACATTTGTTAAACTTGATATTCAGACACATCATCAGACAGTCTTAAACACCAAAATCTCAGACCGAATCAAAGGACAGAGTTCTGGCAAGACCAATCTTGAAATGATATTAGTTTCATTGCATTTTCTAGTAAGAGCAAGGGAATAAAAGGATGGGGGCAACCAGAGACCAAAAGCTTGGGCACCTAACAGCTTTGTGAGAGATTCCCCACTCACCTGCACACAAGTGTTTGGGGGGGACTGTTCAAATGGGATGAGACTGCCTATATAATGATGCCACGTGGCTTTCTCCTTATTTTACCTTATCTTGTATAGTTTATTTATTTTTCTTTGACATACCACTAACAGAAACAATGTCCCAAGATGTAAGACCCCTCAGTCCAACCAAGAGAATTACGCTTTTTATATATGTATAAATACATTGGCAGAAATTGCAGCACAGGAAAAGTAAGTGGCAAAAACCATCCACATTAACATAAAATGGTAGCACAACATGAGTGATATTGACAAAAAACAAGAAGGAAGAGGCAATCAGATGTCAAGCACTTATGTGTCAACAATAAAATTTGTAGCAATCTCAACACTGGTAATTAGCAAGCGACGGACAAAATTTGTCCATTAGTAAATAAAACAAGCACCAACCGTGATAACTACAACACATTTACTTTAAAAAATTTTAAATGATTTTCACACATCATTGAGTTGCTAAAATAAAAATAAAGAAGTTTAACAAACTATTAGAGTAACACAGTTACACCTGTATTATACACCGAAGTGAGAAGAGATTTAAGTGTTTTCATTTTCCACCACAACCAACATACATCAGAATTACATATTTCAAATGCCCCTCGTAGATGCGAATGTAATCAATCTTGATTGAAGATAACCTACAATAGCTATAAAAGTACAAAAAAACATAAGCATGCAAAATGATAATTTGTGTGATGTATCTTCAATCGTAAAGATGACTTACATAATCTCTCCACCAGATTATATGACTTCCAATGGCATCCTGCATCTTCTTCCTATGATTGTCTTTCACAAACAAAGGGGCATTTGGGTTCTTGACAAGTACAATTGAGACCTCGTAAAAAACTTCCCCAAGGCATCTGTCCATCACTATTTTAGAAGGGTTGTCACTGATAAAAAACCTTCAGCAACATAGTGACCCTCTTGAAATCAACGAACAAACATTATTACTTTGGAAGCTTGATGGAGATGTACATATAGATTAACTTTTTTTGTAAAAGTACACTGATTGAAGTAAATTGTTCATAGCGGTACAGTTGAATATGATATATTTATGAATCTCTTCCAACTCATTAGTTTGTAGTCGATATGTTGTAGCTACTCCAAGTGGGCGACATGTCTCCATGAAAATTTTCCGTCCTTCCTCCACATCTTTTGGACAATATTCTGCTTGTCGACGTGGCTTATTGAACCATGTCTCTACATCATCATTTAGATATCGAGAGGCAAAAGTGATTGTCTCTACAACAACATAACCTTCTGCAATTGAATTTTCAAGATAAGTCTTGTTTGTTGTATAAGACTTTAGTTTAGCCAAATATCTGAAAAGATATGAAACAATGAATATTACTTTCATTTTAAATGGCAATTAAAAACCTTTAAGTATTGATAATACCTCTTAAATGAGTACATTCATCTATATTGGACCGGCCCAGCAATCCTCACCTCCTCTGCTAAATGAATAATCAAGTGTACCATTATATCAAAGAAACTAGGAGGAAATATCATCTCTAGTTCACATAATATCATTGCAACATGTAGGCCTTGTTGGTAAAAGTCTTCAGCATAAGTAACTTTAGAACAAATATTGAGGAAGAAGTGAGAAATGCCGCTTAGTGACTAAGATAGATTGATATTTGGGAGTGCCCTAACGGTAATTGAAAGTAATTGTTGCATGATCACATGGTAGTCATGACTCTTCAACATCCACAACTTCATATCTTTGTTGAGAAATCGCTTTGCAATGTTTGAAGAGTATCCATCAGGAACCCTAACAGATTGAAATAGCTTGAAGATGGTTTCTTTCTCTTTTCTGCTGCAAGTGAAATGGGCTGGTGGTAACATTATTTTGCTTGATCCAAGTTCTTGTGGATAAAGACATTCTCTTATACCCAACTTTTGTAAGTCTTGACAGGCCTTCAAGCCATCTTTGTTCTTCTCCTCAGTGGATAGAAGAGTGCCTATGTTACTCTCGCACACATTCCTCTCAATGTGCATAACATCTAAATTGTCGTGAAGTAACAAAGATTTCCAATAAGGTAGAGAGAAGAAAATACTCATTTTTCTCCACCCAAGGTACTTTATATCATCTTTTCTACTTCTCTTTCTTTTCTTACCTTTCTTCTTGTTGTCTTCTTTTACAACATGAGAGTTAAAATGCTCTAGTTGTTGTAAGATTTGATCTGCAGATAGCATCAATGACTTGTCACCCCATTCTTCATGACCATCGAACTTTGATCTCATCTTTCAGAATTTATGATTGTTTCCTAGCCATCTATGATGACCTATGTAGCAAAATTTCGTACTACACTCTAACCAAGTTGAATACGTGTCTTTGTTACAGTTAAGACAAGCTAATTTACCTTTAGTACTTCAACCAGACATGTAAGAGTATGCTAGAAAGTCATTAATGGTCTATAATAAGGTTGCACGTAACCAAAAAATCTCGTTTTTAGCTACATCGAATATATCAATGCCATTCCATAGGATTTCAAACTCTTCAATCAATGGTTGCAACATAACATCAATGTTGTTACTTGGACCTTTTGGACTAGAGATGAGAAGGGACAGCAAAATATTAGTACTTTTCATGCATTCCCAAGGTGGTAGATTATAAGGTACAACCAACACTGGCCATACTGAGTGACGTTCATGTTCCCATATGAGTTGAACCCATCAGTGGCTAATCCAAGACGTACATTCCGACACTCTGACCCAAAATCATCAATGTCATCTAATGTTTTCCAGCAAGCTGAATCAGCGGGATGTCTTAACATACCGTCCTCCTCACGTTTGTCATGATGCCATCTCATGTTGACAGATGTTTTTGAACATGTGAAGAGTCTCTTTAGTCGTGGAATTAGTGAAAAATAACGGAAAACCTTTTGAGGTACTCTTTTCTTTTTTATCGAACTACTCGATTTAAATGACTTCCACTGGGATTCCCCACATTTGGGATAACATTTACACTTCTCATATTCTTTCTGATACAATATACAGTTGTTCGGACATGCATCAATTTTTCTATAGCATATCCTACCTTATCAAGTAGCTCCTTCATCTCATAAAATGATCGTGGTAATGATGCCCCATCTGGGAGCAACTCATTCAATAACTTCAATAAAACATCAAAAATTTTATTGCTCATTACACCCATGCATTTAAGGTTAAGCAATCTAATAATGAATGAAAGTTTGCTGAAATTCTTGCATCCAGGATAAACGGGTTGGTTGACTTCTTTTAACAAGTCCAAAAAATATTTCGAGTCGTTATCATATACTTCGTCATTACACGTCGGAAAGGCATCGGCTAACATTTCATACATGTTTGATTCATCTACACTTTCTTCAAATTTTCCCAGATTTGATTCTTCACCATAGAGCTTCCAAAACTGTTTGTCCTTTATAACACCATCTATGTAGATGTGTTCTCTAATAATATGCATTTCACATTTTTTCAACAATGCACATTTCACACATGGACATCTTATCTTACGATTTGATGGTATACTTTTATATGCAAACTTTAAAAAGTTCTCAACACCATCATAGTAGCCGTCTACATTTCTTGGCAAATCCAACCAGCTCCAATCCATATTACTATAGAGTAAAACATTGATAAGAATTAAAAATGCATCCTACCATTTAGAAAAATGGATAGCATTGCATCCATTAATATTTTGAAACTTAACATGGAATGTTGGAAATGACTAGTCGAATTTTAAAATAGACAACAACTAATCCTCAAAAGTTAAAGTGAAAGTCAAATGTCATTTACAAATTGGTCAATCAAACGAGGAATAGGGTCAGTTTCCTTATAAATAGAGTAAGCATAATAAAAATAAAGGGATGCATAAGTGTTACCTCATTTTCAAAGTGACGAGAGGATAATCCAATCAATTAACTCCAGATATTAGCACATAAAAGTAAACACATACATATCATAGTTAAATTCAATTTATTCAGAAATGTTTACCCTAAAACATTTAGGCAAATGTTCTACTTTATCATACTTTAATTTCATGATAATGCTAATTAATTTCGACACTTAACTATCACATAACTACTTTATCCACCCTTTGTCCTAGCTAGCCATGTTCCTCGAGATGAAGATCTAATTCTGGTATCAAGACCGATAAGCTTAGGCAATTGTTCATGATATTGCATAAGGGAAAATAATCAAGATAATAAGCTATTTGAACCCTAAAACGAATGCACCTCGGCCCTAATTGTTCTACTTGCTCGCCCATTTTAACACTCCCAATTGTAGACACACAATTTTGGTCTAGTTGAAGAGCCTAAATTCTTGTTTTCATGAAATATATTTGAGTATTCTTTCAAGGAAACTAAGTTTCTCAGAAAATCGAAACTTCCTTGCACATTTTGGCCAAACAGGGCACTAAGCGCCATGTTAATAGGGCACCGGGCCCCCTATTAATAGGGTGCCAGGTGCCCCACTAGTGGGACACCTGCACCTAGTCTAACTGATAGGACAGATTGATGGGACAATTCTGCAGATAAAGTTGCCCTCTTCTTAGTTATAAAAGGACCCCCATTTTGAGGGTTTAGGACACACCAAGGGCGTTCCCCAAACCGTCTCATCCACCACAACACTCCCAAGGCCTTACAACCCCTCTCCAAGCTCTCAAACTATTCCAAAACCCTTTCCTAGAACCCAAAAAAATCATAGTTGCATCTTGAAGGGATAGTCTAGCAGAATGAAGTTACCATCTTTTGGGTTGTAGAAAGATCTTCATTTGGAGGTTTAGGAGGTTCCAAGTCCGTCCCTCACTCCCTCTTATCCACCACTACATTCTCAAAGCCTCACAACCTCTCCCCAAGCACTTAAACCATCCCGATACCCTCCCCCAAAACCCAAAAACCCACAGTTTTCTTCTTCAAAATTATGATTTTTCTCCAACTTTGAGAGCCACTACAAGCTATTTCCCTTACATCTAGTGCCAAATGACCCTTCCATCAGCTTCTTTTGTGTATTGGCTATTTGGAGAAGCTTTCTTTTCATCTTGAAGGTCATCATACACTCTGGGGCGACGCCGTGAAGAAGGGAAGAAAATCTGCCAGAATCAGTCCCTAGTGCCCCATCAAGGGGGCACTTTGACTTTGGTCAACGCACCCCACTAACTGGGCACCTGCAGCAGGTGCCCCGTATACGGGGCACTAGCAGAGGTAGACCTCGTTTTTCAATTTTTGAGTTTCTTTTACCCTCCCGCTTGATTCTTTGCTCCCCCCTTTCATTTTAACTTTCGTTAATATGTCATTTAGCATACATTAAACCACTCATTTGCATTTTCATGCATCTTTAAACCTTCTAAATAGGGGTTGGGATTTCGTCCCAATCCAGTTAATCTCTTTCCTTTTGCATGTTTGAATTCAAATTTGAGCACGATACTATGCTTTCATTAGAACTAATGAAACTTTCACTTGTTTCTACATTTTCCTATGGACATTTTTAGGTAAATTTGGCTAAGGCGGAGTTTCAACCAGATCAAAGATGAAGGACTCACTAAGCTCTTTTCTTTCGGCCGATCGAGAGATGAGAAGTCGAAACCCAACAATCTCCCATTTCCAAAGGTACGACGATCATTTTTATTTTTTTTATTCTTCTATATTTTGGAGTGTTTGGCTCCTGGTGACCACAAACACTAACATCCCATCCACCAAGTCCTCAAAGAAAGCATAAGGATCAGAGAAGGAGATCTGTGGATCCAGTTTCGGGTGTTTACACCCATCATAGGCAAAATATGGGCAGAACATGGTTCGAATAACATCTTATAAAGCCCAAAATCATACTATATGTATTGAACGATCAAAGATATATGGAACCCTAAATCGTTCGAAATAAAGAAAAGGCATGAAACACTTACTAGCAGGTCGCTCGGACGACTGCTCCAATCAGCGATAGCTCCCCCTAGGGTTCACTAATTGCCCGCCTCGCCTCGCTGTGTAGGTAATCGCGTCGCTGGTACCTACTTACCCACGATGAAGAGCTTGGAAATGTCGATGATGGAGAGCCAAGAACCGCTGACGATGGACCGCCTAGAAGCACCGAGGATGGACTGCCTAGAAGCGCCGAGGATGGAGAATGGGAATCTCCAAGAATGGAGAGCCAGAAGAGCCGAGGATGGACCGCCTAGAAGTGCCGAGGATGGAGAGTGGGAATCGCCCTGGATGGACAACCTGGAAGCGCCGAGGATGGAGAGCGGGAATCGTCGAGGATAGAGAGCGGAAGTGAGCGTCAGGGGCTGTGCGAGGAGATGGTCGATCGAACGGGTTACGATATTAGGTAATGGTAGGATCGATCTCAGCCGTCCGCATATGTAAAATGGACGGATCAGATTCATTGATCACTTATAACATTTACCTACAGGATGTCGTGCATAGGTAATCCGTAGGTGTTAACGCATTCATCTATAGGAAACTAATCAGTAGGTATAGTATGTAGGTAAATGATACATATACCTACCAAATTCTCACCTACTAGAGGGGTTCATGTGGGTGAAGCTGAGTTTTGGCGTAGTGTGATGAGAATGATCATCTAGAGGTATGTGATCTAAATGTTCATAGTTATAAGATTTTTGAGATGGGATATCAAGGATCCAGATAGACTAATGTATGTAATGTCTTCTCATGTGTTAAGGATGATTGATCTCATTGGTCATTAGTGTGGAGACACTAAGATACACATACAGATGCTCATTAGTCGAATGAGTTCACTGAACTGACCAAATTAGAAGTCCTAAGTGGTATCTTACCAAACTGTTGATCAAAGTTTTCTATTATCATGGTTGCATGGTTGGACCTTTGACCTGAGTTGCCAAAGATATTTTGTTAGGAGGAACTTGTACTTTAACTATTGACTTATAGATTACTGTTTAAATGGTTCAGTATAGTGATAAATCGGATACAAAAAAAATCTGATGGAGGCAATTGAGCGGACAACAAGGGATCGTCCACTCTCGGAAAGTGACAGTGAATGTCCTTTGAGATACTACTCTAAATCCCTGGCTAGGGTAGATAGGATGATTGGAAAAGAAGTTTTTCAATTGATCCAATTTTGAGTACAGGATCCTATAGAGTCGGTATACTAAGGAGTTGATACTCGAAGTCGTACTCTTTTCCGACCGGGACATTGAATGGATGACGGTTTATATACAAGTGGTAACTGATGATAAAAAAGCTCAATGGTGATAAGATTATTCTCATAGCTATTTGGAATCATGAGATGTGGCTTGTACATTTCATGATCGATAGGCTCATTAATTTGTTATCAAATAATAAATTTAATTTAATTAAATAAAATTATTTGATTTTAATTAGGCCTCAACCAAATAGGTTATTGGGCTTAGTGGGTCACACACATAAGGACTTAACCATAAGTACAAGGGCAAGGCCATAATTTATGGAGGTTTTGGGTTTTCATAAAAAATTCTAAAACTCTTTATAAATATTTATGGTTTCGGCTAAACTTTATCAAGTCAAAGGTGAAAACCATGCCCTTAGATTCTTTCCTACCACTTTCTCTTTCTAAAAGGCATCCATGGGTGATGGAGCTCCATTCGGTAACATTTCTCGAGGTTGGCGCAAAGGAAGAACCTGTTGTGCATGAAGTTCGTCTGGATACCGCTGGAGACTAGACATTTGAATGGTTTGAAGATCTTAGTAAGCTCGTCTCTTTCCTCTCCATAGTATTAGATGAATCTCAATCAAGTTTATTCGAACATGTTTTGTTCAGTTTTTGGTTTCATTATTTGGATCCGATTGAGATAGGTTCTAAATAAACCCATAGGAATCATCACTTTTGCTACACTAAAATTTTTTAGAATGATTTCTTACAGTGGTATTAGATCTTGGTTCAAGTCTTGGTCAAAATTGACATCAAATTTATGTTATTTTATGTAATTTATGTGTTATCAAATCTGTGCAAATATCTACTCTATCGAGGCCGCCATAATTTTTATGTGATGTAAATAAGAGATTAGTTGGCACTGATAGTATCTCATAATATAGGTCTTTCCTATGTCACAAACCCTTTAAATTTTGGAGCTCTGTAGAGTCCGAGAGATACCCCAAACGTTGGTGTTTCTGTCATTCCCAAACTCACACTCGGATTTGGGGATTTTGTGAACTCTCCGTTAATGGAGAGTATTGAAGCTAGTAAAAAGGCTTTAGAATATGGGTAATAATATTACCAAACTTTCACTCATGATCTCCTGCTATGAATGGTGGCAGAGGAAGAGAATTTGAGACTTATTTGGCAAACTAGGGTTATGCTGGGTTTGGTGGCGCAACCTCGTTTCTTCCTAATTTCTCATTAATAGAGAATTTTTCTTTGAAGTAACATATGCATATTTAGAAATGTCATTTTTTAAGAATTTCATATTATATTTATAAGAAATTTATGGTCATTAAGAAAAGGATTTATTCTCGTTGCAAGATGGTAACTTCTGTTACATAGTCCGATCGACCGCCACCTCTTCTTCCTCAAGAAGAAGTGTATTCCGATTTTTAATGGAGATAAGGCCAACTGTTTTGGAGTCCTCATTTGATGAGAATTCTAATGCATATTTTTTGGTATTTTTCTGAGTCGGGATAAGGTGATAAGGTCAGTTTAACTGTCTATCCTTCCCCGATGAATAATGCCATCAAGGGAGGGCGTGTGGCACATGCGGCGGTACACTAGAAGCGGTATAAAATGAATAGATGTATGGTGCAGCACACAGGGGCGCATGCTTGAGCAATATTGTATGCCAAAGTACGTGGCGCATTGCACCCATCATTTTTCTTATGATTTTAAATTATTTAAAATTAAATAAAATTTTATAATTTTGCCATAAATTTTCAAAAAAAAATCTGAAAAATTTTAGAATATTATTTGATAAGTTTTAAAGTGTTTAATTGCCTATTATATGATATTAAACCTTATTTACATAGATTCATTCATAGTTAAATTTTAAAACTATTTTAAAGGTTTAACTTAATTAATTAGTGTCTTGATTAATTCTATGAAATGAGATTTTATAGAATAAAAATTATGACATTAAATAACAACTTTGCACAATATTGAGAATGCATAAATGTTTTAAATAGTTTAAATATGCATGTTTATTTCATATAAATTGTTTATATGTTATTTTCATGTTGTTTTCATGTTATTTATTTCATGAAAATTTCACATGCAAGAAATTGAGAATTTAAAAATTATAGTATATAATTTTATGCTGGTATATATTGTAAGGAATCATCTATAAAAAATTGATACAGCGGAAATGACGATTCCTATGGGTTTCTTTAGAATCTGTCTCAATCAGAACCGAACGACAAAAACCGAAAACCAATCAAATCGGGTTCGAATATACCTGATAGGGATTCATATAATCCTATGGAGAGAAAGAAATTAAGCTTCTTAAGCTCTTCAAACCGTTCAAGTGTCCGGTCTCCAATAGTATCCACACGAACTTCATCCACAGCAGGTCCTCCCTTCGCGCCGGCCTCAAGAACTCTTCCCGAACGGAGCTCCATCGACCATGGACACCTTCCAGAGAGAGGAGGGGGTAGGGAGTGTCGACTCTGAAAACGGGTTCCGGATCGGCACCTCAAGAGAAGGTGAAAGATAGAATGGGGGAAAAGGGGAGTGAATCGAAAAACACTCGGAAAGCAGTAAAAGGTCCTCACCTCGGTCCTACACTCACATTGATCCCCGAACTTTCATCTCACGGTGTCGCTCGAGCACCGGAGACAGTTTGGGTCATGTGGTAGGAGAGTGAGGAGGACATGAACTTATAACATGAATAAAAAGGTGGTCGCCAGGAGCCGCGGGCTCCGCTTTATGGAATAAAAGACAAGATTAAGTTGATTTGACCGTGTGTACCTTAGCGTGGGAGATTGGGATGTGAGTTCAACCTTCTTCTTCGGCCGGCCGATGAAGAAGAGTCCAACCAGTGCTAGCTTGAATGATTTTTGCAACTTAAAGACAATTAAAACAAGTGAAAGAATGAATTAGACTTGAGTGAAGTGTAGTAACTGAAATAAGAAGATGTGAAATTAGCAATTGATATCGAACTCATCGACTTCGGGGTTAGCCCTAACCCCTTTTTTTGGTTTTCTTATGATGTATGAAATGATGCAAGATTGAATAAAAATGATGCTTAAATATGAACTAAATGATTTGAATGAAGAGTTAGCAAAGAGAATATGAATGGTTAAAAACAACACAACCCAGGCAAAGTGGCAACCGGGTTGAACAGATTCAATGTAAACTGTGCAGCTCTGATGCAGAGACCGTAACGAACAACACCAATGTCAGAATAAAATGATGTTTGTTTCAAAATAAACAGGACTCACCTAGGGTGTTTTGATATGAAGACAAGTTTTTTTGAATCTTATGATAAATAATCTGATTTTACCTGATAAGCCGGATCTTAGACAGTGAAGTTCCAGAAACTCCCAGCACAATGTTGATTTATGAGGTACTATGGACACCACAAATATCTGAATTGAATGATTCTTGTTTTAAATAAAAGAGGACTCACCGAGGAACAATTTATATGAAGGATGTATAGGATTAAACCACCATTAAATGTATTGAAATTGACTGAGAAAATGATGACTTAGAAGAGAACACTTTGGATCTGTCTGTGCAGCGACGGTGTTCAAGCCTAACAAGCAGAGGGAATTTCAGAATTTATCTTTGTTTATTGGAGATGAAATATATCTTGATGAAGCACACTTCTTCTGAAGGAAGTCAGCCCGTAAAATGGCTAAAAAGATCTGTAGAAGACGATGATCAGCAGTGCATCATGTATGAGCATAGACTGGCTTCTTTCTCAATTCGGGATGATCTCCGGGCACCGGGACGAAGAGAGGATGATTTGTGGAGGTTGGGATGAGCCTAGGGTTGCTGGAAGACAAGGATAAGAGTGCTGAAGGATGGGGATGCCCTTCTTAGGTCGTTCATATGAGTCTCCCTTTATAGGGGATGAAAAACAGGTCAAAAAATAGCAAGTTTTGATACATCCGACCATATGTTGGATTTCCTCCATTTAATGTTGCTAATTTTCATCCTGAGGCATCTAAAAACTTACCCAAATGATTGAGAGGGATTGGAAACCGTGGATCACCTTCCCCATGTTCAAAATATGTCTCCACTTGAAGAGGAAACAAATCTGGTCCAAAAATAGCAAGTCTTGATATACAAGACAACAAGTTGGATTGCCATCATTTGATGATGCTAATTTCGACCATGAAGTTTCCAGATACTTTACCAAGTGATATGGAGGAGGAAAAAAGAAGGTAATGTCATGAATTTGTCAGATATGTGCCCAATGGGCTGGGCTTGCATGCAATTGGGCTTGATCGGTGTTGCATACGGACAGAACTGCACATCTGAATTCTAAAAGGTGCTATAGACAAATGATAGATCGGAATTGAATACCGTTTATTGCATTGAAAAGAGGACTCATAGAAGAGGATTATTTATGTTGAAGACTTCTTCATTGGACGTTCACGGAATCATGTGAAAAATTTTCAAGTAGAGGATATGCTGGGAAAAGCATAATCTGGCACACCACCAAGAGTCTCTTGTTCGGCAAACACGGATTTGATTAGAGATCCATAACCCTTCCTTAGATTTCTAGTGAACTCCTCGGCTCTTCCAAAAGAATGATCATTCAACTTGATTTTGATGGTCTAAAAGAGATGTTGCCAATGGAATAAGAGTTTAAACCCCAAATAAGGCCAAATTGGCGTGTCTACAGGGAGGAGGCTAGGGACGTGGTTTTCACCCTTGGCTTGATCGGGTTTGGCTGAAACCATTAGTATTTATAGAAAATTATGGAATTTTTCATAAAAAACCCAAATCTCTATAAATTATGCCCTTGCCCCTATACTTGTGGATAAGTCCATTTGTGTGTGACCCATTAGGCCCAATAGCCTATTTGGTTGAGGCCTAAATAAAATAGAACAATTTTATTTAATTTAATTAAATATGTTATCCTATAACAAATTAATCGGCCTACCGATCATGAAGGGTACAAGCCACATTCCATGATCCCAAATGGCTATAGGGATAATCTTATCTCCATTGAGCCTTTCCATCATCATTTACCACATGGATATAAACCCTCATCCATCTAATGTCCCGGTCGGAAAGGAGTACGGCATCGACTGTCAACTCCTTAGTGTACCGACTCTATAAGATCATATACTCAGAATTGAATCAATTGGAAAACTCCTTTCAAAATCATCCTATCTACCCTGGCCAGGGATTTAGAGTACTATCCCATAGGTTCACTCTCACTTACCGAGAATGGTCAATCCCTTGTTGTCCGCTCAATTGCCTCCATCGGGTTTTCCTTGTGCCCGATCCATCGCTATATTGGACCATCTATATGGTGATCCATAAGACAATGGTCAAAGCACAAGTTCCACCCAACAAGGCATCTTTGGCGACTCAGGTCAAAGGTCCAACTATGCAACCGTGATGATAGAAAACCCTGATAGACAGTTCGGTAAGATACCATTCAGGGTTTCTAATTCGGTAAGTTCAGTGAACTCATTTAACTAATGAGCACCTATATGTGTATCTCAGTGTATCCACACTAATGACCAATGAGATCGGTCGTCCTCATCATATGAGAAGACATCACATACACTAGTCTATCCGGATCCTTGATGTCCCGTCTCAAGTATCCTATGACTAGGAACATTTAGATCAAATACCTCTAGATGATCAATCTCATTATCATGATCTCATCATGATTTAATCATCATTGTATTTGATCAATGACTTCATTATGATATTCGCATCTAATAAAAGCTTATAATGAAGATGTGCCTAATTAATTGAACAAGATATATCTAGAAATGTCAAATCATATCATATATGATTGGCTTGTAGGGTATACATTTCTATCATATATGATATATGATATATAATTATCATGTATATGCTTTATGTTCATGTGATGAATGTTAATGTGTGTATGAAGGTGATCATGGACTTAATTGTACCTGGCTTGTGATTGCTTTTTAATTGTGTTGGTTATGTTAATAAATTAGGTCTGTATGTGCCTCCTCACTCTCTATAAAATCTAATTGTACATTCTACCTCCCTCCATTAATACACTCCCCTTAGTTAAAAGCAAGGTTTCTTATTAAATGGGACTACATGTGTCTCCTCTCTCTCTCTCTCTTTATGCAATCTGATTGTATATTCTACCTCCTTCTATTAATGTAGTCCTCTTGGTTAAAACAAAGGATTCTTATTAAGTTATGAACATTTGCAGGTCTGCGTACCCTTAAGCCGCTTGTAATAGTTAGAAGAGGGTTCGTGGAAGGTTGGAGAGTGGGACCACTTGGAAAAGCACCCTTCTGAAGTGGGAGCATGCCAACTCAAGCTTTTGAAGCAAGGATTTGCACCTATGGGTGTGCCTTAGGTGCATGCTTAGGGTTAAGTCCACGATCACCTGGATTTATGCATATTTGATTTGTGAATGTATGCTACAGGTTATATGTTAGATATATGATATTCTAAAGTATTATATATACTTAGCACATATTATTGATGAGACTAAAATAAAATCCCTCCTTGTTTTACTTAGGTCAATAAACGTAAGACATTAAGAATGACTCACGTAGCCTTCCGTTGTTATAGTCTTGATGAGCCAATCTTAGATTGGATGGGTTTATTATGTTTCCCACAAAACTCATTTAGTAAGGGATTGATGATCATGGTCAAGGCATTTTCTAAACTTTGGGGTGGACCATTACATGGCCTTGTTGTGTTTGCCACAAGGGCTATGTTAAGAATCCATTCTTATAACGTAACAAGCAGATTTGGCCTAACTAGAATATATAGTTTGTTGTGTTTCCCACAAGGTTATAACTCTAGAGGCTAAATGACTAAAAGTTGCATATGATGCAATTGGTAAAACTTACCTACCTATTAAGTATGAGATGAATTGTGTTTCCCACAAGGTCATGACTATAAAATTAATAGGGTCTTAGTCTCCACTAAGATTTCATCGTGATATCCCATCTTTGCATAATGAAGGTTATGTAACTTTGTCGAATATAGTGAAAGTATAAATTAGAAAAAAAGACTACATCTTAATTTTAATGACTGTCTACAATGTTATATTAATAAAATTATATATCAATTATAAAATATGATGTTAAACTACCATTAGTATGACATACTAGATGTCAAATAGTTTTAATAGCTCACACTTTTTAAATCATTTTAGAATTATGAAATTTGTTCTCATAATTGACCAATTAACTATCCTGCTTGAGAAGTATGTGGCTACTAGACGATCTAATGATGTGAGAGAAGATAAGATCTTATCTCATAAAATAGTATAGAAAAGATGTGTTATTTGCCTTATACTAAATGTTAGTCTTTATAAGATAAAAATTTTAGAGGCAACAAAGAAATATAGATATAAAATCCATCATGGCTCATAGTGATGATTATAGACACGCCAATTTGGCCTTATTTAGAGCTTAAACCATTATTCCATTGGCAACATCTCTTTTAGACTATGAAAATCATGAAGAACCACCCTTTTGGATGATCTGAGGTGCTTATTATAAATATGAGGATGATTTGCAAAATTCTAATCAAATCCGTGTTTGCCGAACAAGAGACTCTTGGTGGGGTGCCAGATTATGCTTTTCCCAGTATATCCTTTATTTGGAAATTTTTCACAGGGTTATATAGACATCTAATAAAAAATTATTAAACATGAATAATCTTATTCTCTGCGTTATCTTTCCATTACAATAATCGGCATTCAATTCTGATCTCCCATTTGTCCACAACGCCCTTTGGAAGTCAGATGCGCAGTTCTGTCCGCACGCAACACCGATCAAGCCCAATTGTATGCAAACCCAGCTCATTGGGCACATATCTGACAAATTCACGACCTTACCTTCCTTTTTCCTCCTCCATATTACTTTTTATAGTATCTGTAAGCTTCATGGTCGAAATTAGCATCATCTAACGATGGCAATCCAACTTGTTGTCTTATACACCAAAACTTGCCATTTTTAGATCAGATTTGTTTCCTCTTCAAGTGGAGACATATTTTGAACATGGGGAAGGTGATCCACGCTTTCCAATCTCTCTCAATCATTTGGGTAAGTTTTCATAAGTCTCATGATGAAAATTAGCAACATTAAATGAAGGAAATCCAACCTATGGTCGGATGTATCAAAACTTGCTATTTTTTGACCTATTTTTCATCCCCTATAAAGAGAGACTCATATGAATGACCTAAGAAGGGAATCCCCATCCTCCAGCACTCCTCTCCTCATCCTCCAGACACCCTTGGCTCATCCTAACCTCCCCAAGTCGTCCTCTCTTCGTCCCGGTGCCCGGAGATCATCCCAAAGTGAAGAAGAAGCCGGTCTATGCTCCGACGTGCTGCATTACTGATCATCGGCTTCTACAAATCTTTATAATAATTTTATGGCCTGTCTTCCTTCATAATAATTGTGATACATTAAGATATATTTCATCTCAAACAAAAAAATATCAATTCTGATATTCACTCGGCTCGTGACAGCTTCAACACCGGCACTGCACAGACAGATCCAAAGTGTTCTCTTCTAAGTTGTCATCTTCTCAGTCAATTTCAGTACATTTAATGGTGGATTCAGCCTATACATCATTCATATAAATTGTTCCCCGGTGAGTCATATTGTATTTACAACAAGAATCATTCAATTCATATATTTGTGGTGCCCATAGCACATCCTACATCGACATTGTGCTGGGAGTTTCCAGAACTTCACTGTCCAAGATCCTGCTTATCAGGTAAATTCAGATAACTTATCATAAGATTCAAGCAAACTTGTATTCACATAAAACCACCATCGGTAAGACCTCTTTATTTTGAAACAAACATCACTTTATTCTGACATTGGTTTTGTTCGTTATAGTCTCTGCATTAGAGCTGCGCAATTTACATTGAATCTGTCCAACCCGGTTGCCACTTTGCCTGGGTTGTGTTATCTTTAATTATTCATATTCTCTTTGTTAAATCTTCATTCATATCATTTAGTTCATATTTAAGCATCATTTTTATTCTGTTTTGCATCATTTCATATATCATAAAAAATCAAAAAAGGGGTTAGGGCTAACCCCGAATCTAGTGAGTTTGTTTCCGATTATCGTTTTATGTTATTGCTTTTACAGTTACCACACTTCACTCAGTTCTAATCCTTCTTTCAATTGTTTTTATTGTCTTTAAGTTGCACAGATCAATCAAGCTAGCATCGGTTGGACTCTTCTTCATCGGCCGGCCGAAGAAGAAGAAGGTTGAACCCACATCCTAATCTCCCACGCTAAGGTACACACGGTCAAATCAACTCAATCTTGTTTTTATTCCATAAAGTGGAGCCCGCGGCTCTTGACGACCACCTTTTTATTTATGCTTTAAGTTCATCTCCTCTTCACTCTCCTCCCACATGACCCGAACCATCTCCGTGTTGGGAATCGGTCCAATCAGATTGGCGCAGCGGAAAATTTACGATTCCCCGTATATCATTGTCTTGGTCTCGATCGAAACCGAACGACGTCGCCAAAACCGGTATACGAAACGATTTCGAATACGTACCTTTGTGGGATTCAAATAATCCCTAAAGATCGGAGAAGATCGAGCGTTCTCACGCTCGTTCAGCCACTCAAGTGTGCGGCCTCTAGTCGTATCCACACGAGCCGCCTCCATAGTCGGGTTCTCCTTCGCGTCGGACCTTCCGACTCGCCCCGGATGAAGTCCGATCGACTCTCGACGGCCTCCAGCATGGGAAAACGTGAAGGAGAGAGGTAAGGACGAATTTTGCAGCCTTGGCTTGTGGGGCTCATGCTCAATTCGCTATTATATAGAGAATTTGGAGTTTTTCACAAAAGCCCCTCCTTTCTCTATATTTACACCCTTGCCCCCAAACTTATGGATTAGCCCTTATGTGTGTGACCCACTAGGCCCAATAGCTCATTTGGATGAGGCCTAATTAAAAGAACAACTTCTTTTAAATTAAATCTATTATCTCATAATAGATTTAACGGCCTACCGATCATGAAGGGTACAAGCCACATCCTATGATCCCAAACGGCTTCGGGGATAAACTCCTCTCCAAAGAGCCTTTCCATCATCGGTTACCACACGGATATAAAACTTCATCCATTCAATGTCCCGGTCGGATAGGAGTACGGCATTGATCGTCAACTCCTAAATATACCGACACTATGGAATCTTGTACTCGTAATTGGATCAATTGGAAAACTCTTTTCCAATTATCCTATCTACCTTGGCCAAGGATTTAGAGTACTATCCATAGGACATTCTCTCTCTCCTACCGAGAGTGGACGATCCCTTATTGTCCGCTCAATTGCCTCCATCGGGTTTCCCATATACCCAATCCATTAACTATACAGGACCACAATACTAAGTGATCCATAAGTCAATAGTCAAAGTACATGGTACGCCCGGCAAGACATCTTTGGCGACTCAGGTCAAAGATCCAACCGTGCAACCGTGATGATAGAATACCCTGATCGACAGTTCGGTAAGATACCATTCAGGGATTCTATAATGGTCAGTTCAGTGAACTCATTCCTCTAATGAGCACCTGTATATGTATCTCAGTGTCCCCACACTGATGACCAATGAGATCGGTCATTCTCATCATATGAGAAGATATCATATACACTAGTCTTACTGGATCCTTGATGTCCCATCTCGAGGATCCTACGACTAAGAACATTTAGAGTACATGCTTCTAGATGATTGATCTCATTATCATGATCTCATCATGATTCAATCATCATTGCATGCAACCTAGGACTTCATTACGATAGACGCATCTAGATAGTGCAAGTAATGAAGATTATGCCATTTGTACTGAATAAGATATTACAAGAAATGTAAAATCATATCACATATGATTGGCTTGTAGGGCATACATTTCTATCACTCCGGTGCTCGAGCGACGCCGTGAGATGAAAGTTCGGGGATCAAAGTGAGTGTGGGACCGAGGTGAGAACCTTTTACTGCTTTCTTAGTGTTTTTCGATCCACTCCCCTTTTCCCCCATTCTATCTTTCACCTTTTATTGAGATACCAATCCGGAACCCATTTTCGGAGTCGACAGCTTTTTGGCGACCACGGTGGGACTACCAATGTCTTTAACCGTGCTAGCTTGATTTGTTTGTGCAACTAGTGTCATTCTAATTCAGTTCTTGTCACTAGATTGTTTGTTTTGTTGCATGATTGCTTGTCTTGTTTGCATATTGCATGCTTGATTTACTTCTTTTCATTTTATGTTTGCGCATATTTATTGCTTCTTCTCCTCTTACCCTCCATTTTTACTTTTGCATTAGCTTTTTGGGGTACCGGACTTGCTCCAATCTGTAGGGCATTCGAGGCGGGGGCTCACTCTCCCAACACACCCTCACCCTCCAAACACTTTCTTGGTGGATTCTTACCTCTCTTCTGGGATATTCCTTCTTAGTTGATTTGGTGGTTTCCATCAAGACCTCCGTAAGTCCCCATCCGTGGAGTATTCCTCTCCGCACGATTAGGCCGGTTGTACCACTTTCCCAAAACCCGAAGAACCCAAGTACCTACTCGTGGTGATTGAGTGATAACCTTAGGTCTTGAAGATTGAAGCAATAGGAACCATACCCATTTGAGTGAACAATTGCTAACAATCTATCTAATCTAAGGTTTTAACTCAAATATTTTCGAGTAGTCATTTTAAAACATTGTTTGCATAACTTGCTTGCTCACCAAAAATTGAAAACAACCAAAAATTTCTCCTTGTAAAACACCTAAAAAAACAAAACAAAAAAAATATCTTTAATTTTGTGTTCAACTTGTTTTTCAAACAACCAAATTGAAACAAAAAATTCAAAAAAAAACCAAAACATAACAAAAAATCTTCAATTGTGTGCTTTGCTTGCTCTTTTTTTTACCTATCCTTGTAGAAAGATCGACTTGATGCCCATGATGCTAAGGTCCGAAAGACACGTCAAGCAACAGGAGTACGGGGAAGGTCTCTATAAGCTCCAACAACAACCCGAGAGCCATGTCAATGCTGCTATGGCACCTGAAGTGCAAGGGGATGCCCATCGGTCCGCTTCATTTAGTATAGAACAAGCTCTTAAGGATCTATCTTTTCATCTTGATCACAATACCTTGTCATTCATACAATCTCTAGTGAAGGGCAAGATGCCTGCTAATCAAGGTCAAGCCAAAATCAACCAAGCTGCCTTGCCTCCCCAATCGGCAGTTCGACCTCTTGTCATAACCCCACCTGGGCAGCCCTGCCATGTTACTTCATCTACTCACCCCATTGTGGGTCATTCTTTAGCTTGCACACCAACCCACCCCCTCCCATCCGAGTGCCACATGCACACCCCCTGGTGAATTCCTCCCCACCTGTTGTCAAGGATCAAGAAACCCTTGAATTTCCCCTCTATACTATCTACATCCCCCAATCACAAATGCCAACCTACCATCGCTACAATGGCTTAGGTGATCCCTTCACCCATGTCAATGATTTCCTGAGCAAATCATCTCGATGGCAGAATGATAGAAAGACCCTTGCCTTTCTTTTTAGGAGATCTTTAGAGGGTACAGCCCTAGATTGGTTTTTTTCATTGAACGAAGTAGAGATATGGGATTTCAAAATTGTCAAGGCCAAATTCTTGAAATAATATGGGCTAGGCTATTCAATAATTGGGAAAGTAAAAGAAGATGTTGAACTAATGCATTATTCTGATGAAATGAGGCTCAGGCTTGAGAAAAGCATTGATTCTATGCACCAACCTAGGAGCCCTCTCCAACCTCATCCAGATCATCATCTTCAACCGACTCCTCGATGCTAGTTGATTAGGCCACCCATGCCCCAACCTTAGCTGGTCATGCAACCCGTGCTAATGGCGAAACCAACTGTGCACAATCAAGTTCCTCTTGTCACTTGTGCAAATACTTCGTTACCTAAACTGGTTCCCTAGCCTTTGACTCCACCAACATTTCCAAAGGCCCCTTGCCCAATCATTCGACCATTGGCTTCTCAGCCTATTCGAACAACAACCCCTCGGCTAGCCACGCAAGCCTTGGCCCCTCAACTCACTTCACCAATGGTCCCTCGGCCAATCATTCATCCTAAGCCGATCAAGCAAACCCCGGCTTCTCAACCAATCGCACCGCATAGGGATCCTCCTCAGTTGGTTGCACAACAACCAATCATTTCTTCTATTACTCTTGCCCTAACAAAGGAATCAATCACTCCTACTATTCTTGCTCCTGTTGTAGTAGAAGATTCAGACACTTTGACCCTTCAAGCTCCTGCCATGGTAGAAGAACTAGCCACTCCGATCATTCATGCTCCTGCCATGGTAGATGATTCAGACACTTCAACCCTTCAAGCTCCTGCCCTGGCAGAGGAATTAATAACTCCAACCATTTGTGCTCCTGCCATGGCAGAAGAATCAACTCCTCAACATATCCTTGCTCTCTCTCAAAATCAAAGTCAGTCATTAAGGGAGGTCAAACCAAACTCTTCTATCATTCTAGAATCCCCTAAACTAGGCATGCCCTCTTCCCTAGAACAACCTGAGGAGAAGCCTACTGTAAGGAGCTTAGATGAGGAGATCATAAATTTAGTTGATGGTCAAGGACTAGGTAAGGATTCGCCAAGTACAGATCAAATGTTTCCATCATTGGAATTGATCTTTGAAGCTGGGGAGATAGAATTGACCCATGAACGAAAAGATATGGGGATAGAATTGGTTAGTGAAATGAAAAAGGAATCGACAAGCCTCCAGAAGGGCATAGACAAAGGGATACTAGGACCTCCTCTAGATAGGCAGGCAAATCCCTTAGCATCAATCTTAGGGCCATGACCCTTACCCCATTCTTCTCCTAAGCAACAATTCGGCCCATGGGCCCATGATCAATCAATCTTAGGGCCACGACCCTTTCTTTATTCTCCTCCAAATCAACGATTGGGCCCATGGGCCCACAATTCCTCAATCTTAGGGCCACTGCCCTTTCTTTATCCTTCTTACAACCATCTATCAGGCTCATGGGTCCAAAATCTGTCAATCTTAGGGCCATGGCCCACACCCCATCCCACTCAATTGGGCCCTTATGCTCCATTTTTGGGCCCTTATGCCCCATTTTCGGGCATTTATGCCCCTTTTCATCAATCGGGCACTTATGCCCCTTTTCATCAACTGGGCCCATGTGCCCCTTTCCATCAACCAGGCCTACGTGCCCCCTTTATCCAACTGGGCCATGTGCCCCTTTTAATCAACTGGGCTCTTATGCCCCTTTTCTTCAACTGGGCCCACATGCCCCTTTTCATCAATCGGGCTTGCATGCCCCTTTCCTTCAACTGTGCCCATGCACCCCTTTTACCCAACTGGGCCTACGTGCCCCTTTCCTTCCATCGGGCCTATGTGCCCCTTTCCTTCCATCAGGCCCACGTGCCCATAATTATCCCCAATCGGACCCATGTGCCCTTAATTTTTCTAAATCGGGCCCACGTGCCCGCAATTCACCTCAATCGGGCCCACGTGACCGCAATTCACCTCAACCGGGCTCACATGCCCATGTTTTTCTACAACCGGGCTCATGTGCCCAAATTTCTTTTAAATTGGGCCCACGTGCCCACCTTCCAACAAACTCGGGCACACATGCCCACACTCCTTCAACTTCGGGCCTATATGCCCTTATTTTTTCACCATCGGGCCCGCATGCCCATACTTCTTCGAAATCGGGCCCTTGTGCCCCCACTTCAACTACGGGCTTGTGCACCCATACTCTTCGATGGTGCCCACGAGCCCATCTCAAATATTCCAAATCACAATCATATTGCCAATCACCTAAATCGGGTCCACATGCCCATTCTTTACGTTGGGTCCCTCGAGCTCAACCTTCAATCGGGCCATCGAGCCCATCACCTTTAGTTAGGCCCTCAAGCCCATCAACATCAACTGGGCTTTCTGGCCCGCGTTCAACTCTTGGGCCCACGTGCCCCCTGATTCCAACCCTTCCCGAGCTTTCAAGCCCACTATCAACTCTTCGTCCCAAGAGCCCATTTTAATTCACTTTTAGTTTTCAAACATATTTCTTTATTTTCACAATTCTATTCATTTTTCCAAGTTTTACTTTTAACAAAAAAAATCAAGGTAGAGAAATTTCCTGGGTGATACCCCAATATTTGCCTTCTACATCATCAATCTTAGTTTCGCCATGCTAAATCAGATCCTCCACATCTCACTTCATCATATGACTTTGAATCTTGAATCCAATGTGATATGGAGCATATCAAAAGTGGAAGCAGCATGGCAAGGCAAGGCAAGCACAACAAAGTCGTCATTAGCAATGAACTTCTTCTTCTCTTAGGTATTACATTGCATTCATCATCACTATGTCATCCGCAAGGCAATATTTTTTGAAATGATTTTGAACTTCACAATTTTAATAGAGAGAAATTCATGATTGACAATATTTGTAGCTACCTTGTTTTTATTAAACAAATTTTTTACATTGCAAGGCATGTGAATAATTGATTCACCTATAGAATGTAATCTACCTCAAAAATAGAGAGAACTACTAGTATGACTTAAGTCCACATGTTCTAGGTTGTTGTCTAGGAATCGAGGGTAGATACCATTCTACACACACAACACGTCCTGATCCTAGAATCCGGATGACCCAACACCCAAGAGAAGCTAGTCAAGGCTCAGAGGTGGAAGGAAAACCCTCACCCTACTCTTTTCTGTTCGGTCCAAGATAGGCAAAGGGGACTAGAGGGGGAGAGTATCGAAAGCATCCACCGTCTTAGTAGGATGCCATCTCGAAAGGTCCAACTTCTCAAAAGAAAAGGGTGCCAAAAGATGGGCAATGAACCCCACAGGTTTAAACAAATATGGGCCTGTCTGAATGAGTACCCAGAAAAGTAGAAAATAAAGAAGGCACAAAAAGATGGGCAATGACCCCACAAGTCAAAGACTTGTCTAAGTGAGTGCCACATGTAGAAATGACCTGAAGAGGCCGATTCCCAATGGGCAATTGGGTGAAAGTAGAGAAATCCCTCTCGACATTTCCAAAGCCTATCAAGGACTTCCTTATCAATTCTTCATTCTTAACCTCCCAGGGTGTGGGTGGACCAACCAAATCAAAGCTAAACTCTAGCTGATCAAAAGTTGAAGGTCAAAAAGATTCTGGGTAAGGAATCCCATTTTGCACATGGTATCTACCAGTGACCTAGAATAACAACCAAGTGATGAGAACTTGTGTCAATACTGATTATTTTCTCTCCCAAAAAAATTTATTTTAAAAAACTCCAAAAAAAGGTTGAATATCTTCAAAAAAATCAAAAAACTTTAAATATATTAAAAAACTCCAAAAAAGGTTGAATATCTTTAAAAAATCCAAAAAATAAGTATTTTCAAAACTCCAAAAAATTGAATATTTTCAAAATCCCCCCCAAAAAATTAATCTCTTAACAAAACTTCTTTTCAAATACCAACAAAAATTCAAAAAAAATTTCATCACCATGCTTGGTTTGAATTCTCATCTTTATATTCATATTTATTCTTAGTCTCTCATGTTTCAAATATTTCATTGCATATTTGCTGTTTTTTTTACACATTTAAGAAGGCTACACCCCTTGACAAAGGTCAAGACATACTGCAACTTGCAAGGGGGATAAGCCATACTGGCATTCTAATCTCGTTTTTCGAGTGTTCGAGAATAAAGAACAAACAAGGAGAATTGCACAACAAGGCGATGCTCGCCACTTCCCTGCCCCAAGGATTCTTAGGAGGAGGTGTCACCATGACCTCTGCCTCAACTTTGCCGAGGAGCATTTTTAAAGATTTCAATAAGGTGACACTCGCCACTTCCCTCCCCTCAGGATTCTCAGGAGGAGGTGTCATCATTATCTCGGCCTCAACTTTGCCGGAGAACTTTCACTCTGTGTCCTCATCAGGACAATGAACTCTTTTGTGAGAATGCATGTCATCACATTGCAAACTCACCATTATCATTTCCTTTCTTAGCATATATTAGGTGCATTACTATTTATTTTATGCATTGATGTTGAAGACCGTGAATGCAAAGAAGACCAGGCCCGAGATCCCCTTCATCAAAATCCATGATGGTCGAGTCATTCTTTGTGCTCACGGATAGGCCAAAATTGTGCTGTGAGGGACGATGGTTCCCGAATGGGTATCTTGACCTCATAGACAATCTATATCATCAACTAATTGTTAAGTCTTGTTTTTGTTTTCTTGAGACTAGCATGCATTATGTAGTATTAGTTGCATTGCATTTTGCATTGTCATTACATGCATCTAATCATGATCATCACTTTCTCACCATTCCCACCGGGTACATTCTCGTAGCGTATACCCCAATTCGGATCTTTCTAATATCCCACCGTGTTTTCTAATCCCACCATGTTCGATAATCACCTTGCACCTTTGAATCTTTCATTTCTATCACCATTGTGGCCACTGCAACACTATTTTTTCTATTCATCCCACTGTGACAGCCAACTTATCCAGCCAAGGGCCTCCTATTTGATCAGAACTCGCATCACCATTATCTTCACGGTCTGTGCTTCAACACTTGCCTTTTGGAATATGAGATCATTCCATTCTGAATCAAATCTTGTCTCTTGGAAAACTTAAATGAATATGAGAGCCAGAATGTGCTCGATTGGTATTCTTTTATTTTTCAAAACAAATCTCTTTTTAAAATTTTAGCCCATCACAGTACAGGAACACCGCAAAGATCGAGTTACCGGCTGATAATGAACCTATGAACCCATGTTTCGAGGACTCCACACCGCGTTGGGGGTTGGCTATTCTTCTATCGTGCCAATGGCACATCTTTTACCAATCGAACATAGGAAGACTTGATGAAACATGGCGGTTAACTAGGAGACTCGAGGAGATTCGTCTTGCCGAATATAGTCATTGAGCGTGTCTATATCTACACCTTGATGCCACCTTTTCAGTCCATTGCCATTTTGCTCCACTACATTCCACTACGATCCATCTCGCTTCGCTACGCTTTCTCTACATTTCACTCCGCTACGCTACATGTCATTCCCTTGCAAAGCCAACATCAAGGCGAGGCAAGCTGTAGACACGCCAATTTGGCCTTATTTAGAGCTTAAACCATTATTCCATTGGCAACATCTCTTTTAGACCATCAAAATCATGATGAACCACCCTTTTTGATGAGCCGAGGTGCTTATTGGAAATATGAGGATGATTTGCTAATTTCTAATCAAATCCATGTTTGCCGAACAAGAGACTCTTGGTGGTGTGCCAGATTATGCTTTTCCGGCATATCCACTATTTGGAAATTTTTCAAAAGATTATAAGGACGTCTAAAGAAAAAGTATTCAACATGATGAGTTATCTTTCCATTACAACAAACGTTATTCAATTATGATCTCCCATTTGTCCACAGTGCCCTTTGGAAGTCAGATGCGCAGTTATGTCCGCACGCAGCACCGATCAAGCCCAATTGCATGCAAACCCAGCTCATTGGGCACATATCTGACAAATTCATGACCTTACCTTCATATTACTTGGTATAGTATCTGGAAGCTTCATGGTCGAAATTAGCATCATCTAACGATGGCAATCCAACTTGTTTTCTTATACATCAAAACTTGCCATTTTTAGATCAGATTTGTTTCCTCTTCAAGTGGAGACATATTTTGAACATGGGGAAGGTGATTCATGGTTTCCAATCCCTCTCAATCATTTGGGTAAGTTTTCAGAAGTCTCATGATAAAAATTAGCAACATTAAATGGAGGAAATCCAACCTATGGTCGGATGTATCAAAACTTGCTATTTTTTGACCTGTTTTTTATACCCTATAAAGAGAGACTCATATAAACGACCTAAGAAGGGAATCCCCATCCTCCAACACTCCTCTCCTCATCCTCCAGCCACCCTGGGTTCGTCCAAACCTCCCCAAGTCATTCTCTCTTCGTCCCGGTGCCCGGAGATCATCCCAAAGTGAAGAAGAAGCCGGTCTATGCTCCGACGTGCTGCACTACTGATCATCGGCTTCTACAGATCTTTATAGTCATTTTCCGTCCTGTCTTCCTTCATAAGAATTGTGACACATCAAGATATCTTTCATCTCCAACAAACAAAGATCAATTCTGACATTCCCTCGGCTCGTGACGGCTTCAACACCGGCGCTGCACAGACAGATCCGAAGTGTTCTCTTCTAAGTCATCATCTTCTCAGTCAATTTCAGTACATTTAATGGTGGATTCAGCCTATACATCATTCATATAAATTGTTCCCCGGTGAGTCATCTTTTATTTACAATAAGAATCATTCAATTCATATATGTGTGGTGCCCATAGCACATCCTACATCGACATTGTGCTGGGAGTTTCCAGAACTTCACTGTCCAAGATCCTACTTATCAGGTAAATTCAGATTACTTATCATAAGATTCAAGCAAACCTGTCTTCATATCAAACCACCCTCGGTCTTTATTTTGAAACAAACATCACTTTATTCTGACATTGGTTCTGTTCGTTATGGTCTCTGCATTAGAGCTGCGCAATTTACATTGAATTTGTCCAACCCGGTTGCCACTTTGCCTGAGTTGTGTTATCTTTAATCATTCATATTCTCTTAGTTAACTCTTCATTCATATAATTTAGTTCATATTTAAGCATCATTTTTATTTTGTTTTGCATCATTTCATATATCATAAAAAATCAAAAAAGGGGTTAGGGCTAACCCCGAATCCAGTGAGTTTGTTTCCAATTGTCGTTTTATGTTATTGCTTTTACAGTTACCACACTTCACTCAGTTCTAATCCTTCTTTCACTTGTTTTCATTGTCTTTATGTTGCACAGATCAATCAAGCTAGCATCGGTTGGACTCTTCTTCATCGGCCGGCCGAAGAAGAAGAAGAAGGCTGAACCCACATCCTAATCTCCCACGCTAAGGTACACACGGTCAAATCAACTCAATCTTGTTTTTATTCCATAAAGCGGAGCCCGCGGCTCCTAACGACCACCTTTTTATTTATGCTTCAAGTTCATCTCCTCCTCACTCTCCTCCCACATGACCTGAACCGTCTCCGGTGCTCGAGCGACGCCATGAGATGAAAGTTCGGGGATCAATGTGACTGTGGGACAGAGGTGAGGACCTTTTACTGCTTTCCGAGTGTTTTTAGATTCACTCCCCTTTTCCCCCATTCTATCTTTCACCTTTTATTGAGGTGCCGATCCGGAACCCATTTTTGGAGTCGACAATGAGCTAATTATGAGAATGTTAAAACAACACTACATTTTACATACTTCTTGTTGGTGAGTCCAATAGAAAGAAGTAAGATCATTAAATAGAAATTAAAAAAAGTTAAAAGTTAAAGAAAGTGGTCAAGATAATAAAAGTCCAACTAAGACATACAATTCTTACACTATCATGATGATGGTAGGTGGAAGACAAAGTTCACAGTGTATTGCATATAATGCAAAGGTGAAGTTTGAGAAGCTTCATACATCCAAGTCATTGACTTTTACTTGTCTTAAATATACACTTCATAGTATTGTATTCTATATGAGTATATCATAGTATTAGATACTATAAATACATCTAATGGTATGAGATACCAGATATGTATCTTATATCTACAAAAAGTTATAGACGATGACAAGTAAATGAAGGCTTAATAAAAAAGATGTGGACCTACATATGAAATAGTGCAAAAGTTACTTCATTATTAGTGGGAGATACAATTCTTTAACAGTCTTATAGAGATGTCATAATATTTAAGATTGCTATTATATCCTTCAACAAGAACATTATCTAATTTCCTACTAAATATGCTAAAAGATTGAACGACAAAGTGTTTGTCAGTGAGAGCTTAATGAATTGTGTAATCATATTTGATTTGTTAACTCTCATGTTATGTGTGAATACTCCTTTTAAGAGGAAATGTGTTGATTTAGATCAATCTACATTTTCGCTTAATATAGACATGGAGAATGGGCTAATGAGTTCTTAAAACTCATACATCTAGGTGTATGTTAACCCATATCTAGTAAGGTTAAAGAAGAATATTTCTACTTCATTATTTTTAAGATGATGTATCTAGGTATGGATATATGTACTTTATGAAGTACAAATCCATGACATTTGAAAAATTATTTGAGATTAAGAATGAAGTATAGATACTAATGGAAAGAGTAATAGAACTCTTTGATAAGATCAAAGAGTAGAATGCTCTAGTACGTAATTCACACATAATTGAAGGACAATTGAATCTAATTTTAAAGAAACCTTTTTACATATTTTAACCTAATTGAGTAGTTAAAATAAGAAGCCATATTATGTAAGACATAATATAGACAATGACAACGTTTGCAAAATTCTTCTTTGTCTATTTAACGCTAAGTACTCAATATAACCACTTTATCTAAAATTGGTACCTTTTAAGTTTATTATTACTATTCCAAATGGAATATGGAAAGGGTTAAAACTTGACCTTAAGTAAGTTAAGATTTTGGAATATCCGATATGGTGAAGCAGTATAACTCTATCTAGTTGGAATATATGACTATGAAGTGTTGGTTTATGGAATATCCTAAGGAAACTTCTAGATATTAAATATACCACACTTATTAATTATAAGGAATCGGTCCAATCAAATTGATGCCACAGAAGATTTTTGAGTCCTCATATATTAGTGTCTTTGTCTCGATCGAAACCGAACAACGTCGCCAAAACGGGTATTTGCAACAATTTCAAACATGTACCTTTGTAGGATTTAAATAACCTTTATAGATTAGAGAAGATCGAGCATTCTCATGCTTTCCAAGCCGCTCAAGCGTGCAGCCTCTAATTGTATCCACACGAACCGCCTCCAAAGTCGGCTTCTCCTTCGCGCCAACGTCAACCACTAGTCTCGAACGAAACTCCACCATTGAATGGTGGCTACTGGGACAGGAGATGGCAAAGGAGGGTGGCTGGAGCACAGAGAACTCTCTTGGCTTGATAGGGTTTGTGCTCTCATCTCTATTATTTATAGAACTTGGATTTTTTAACAAAAACCTCTTCTTGTTCTATAAATTAACCAAAGCCCCTAAACTTACAAATTACTCTTTATGTGTGTGACCTCTTAGGCCTAACAGCCCATTTGGTTGAGGCCTAATTCAAAGAACAACTTCTTTTATATTAAATCTATTATCTTATAATAGATTTAACGATCTACCGATCATGAAGGGTACAAACCACATCCTATAATTCCAAATGGCCTCGGGGATGAATTCCTCTTCAAAGAGCCTTTCCATCATCAGTTCTCACATGGATATAAATCTTCGTCCATTCAATGTCCCAGTCAGATAGGAGTACGGCATTGACTGTCAACTCCTAAATAGCACTATGAAATCTTGTACTCATAATTGGATCCATTGGAAAACCATTTTCCAATTATTCTTTCTATCTTAGTCAAGAATTTAGAGTACTATCTATAGGACATTCTCTCTGTCCTGCCAAGAGTGGAGAATCCCCTATTGTTCGCTCAATTGCCTCCATCAGGTTTTCCATATATCCAATCCATTAACTATAGAGGACCACAATACTAAGTGATCCATAAGTCAATAGTCAAAGTACATGGTACGTTCGGCAAGACATCTTTGACGACTTAGGTCAAAGCTCCAACCGTGCAACCATGATGATAGCATACTCTGATTGACAGTTCGATAAGATACCATTCAGGGATTCTATACTAGTTAGTTTAGTGAATTCATTCCTCTAATGAGCACATGCATATGTATCTTAGTGTCCCCACACTAATGACCAATGAGATCGATCATCCTCATCACAGGAGAAGATATCATATACAATAGTTTTATCGAATTCTTGGTGTCCCGTCTCAAGGATCCTATGACTAGGAACATTTATAGTACATGCTTCTAGATGATTGATCTCATTATCATGATTTTATCATGATTCAATCATCATTGCATGCAACCTGGGACTTCATTATGATAGACGCATCTAGATAATGGAAGTAATGAAGATTATGCCATTAATACTAAATAAAATATTATAAGAAATATAAAACCATATCACAAATGATTGGCTTATATGATAATCATATGTGATATGATTTTACATTTTTATCATTAATAAGGGTTTATGTTGCTCAACTCACTGCATTTTTAGAGAAATAGTTTCTCTTTAAGAAAAATAGTGGGAGTATGATATATATGAAAGATGCTCAAGTTCCACAACCCAAGGTCACTTCAATTAAGATACTAGCTAATAAATACACATTGGCAACTTATAGGTCTTTTCTTGTGTCCATTCAACCTAAGAGATATGTCAGATATATCTTTGATGGAAGAAATGAGGCATAAGATAAAAGGTTATTGATCCTAGATCTTTATAAAAGCAATATAAGATATTAATTCTAAAATAGGAAGATAATAAAATTCGATATAAACTTTATCAATTCTAATCAAGTTTAGGACTTGAGAGATCCATTTGAGGATATAGTATTTATAAGATATTAATAGATCACTAAAGAATAGATTGAAGTGGATTAGAAGGTAGAGACCTTCAAGGTGAGAATAGTTAAAAAAGGATATCATCTAAGTCAAATGGTTGACAATGATGAGATTTTTTACCTATTCCATGGATTAATCCATTCAGAATTTAATTTTTACACACTATGACTAAAAGATATGTTAATTAGATGTTGAGATAGTGCTCTTCTAAGGTATTTTGAGGAACTGGTGTATATGATACAATCTTAGGGAATCGGGTCTTAATAACATTCAAATAGAGTATGTATAAGATCTATTTATGAACTGAAGTAAAACTTTTCATAGTCGGTGTATAAGGTTTAATGAGATTAAACCTTATGACTTCATTAAAAATGAAGATGAGCCTTGTTTATTCAAGTGAATAAGTGGGAGTGCTGTTACTTTCTTGACATGTTATGACATATTACTCATTAAGAATGAAGTAGGTATGTTATCATAAGTAAGCTTAGCTATCAAACTAATCCTCTAAACATAATCTTGATTTTAAGATCTATAAAGATTTATTTAAAAGGTCGCTTGACTTTACCCAATTAATGTATGTAGTTACCATAGTCAAAGAGTTTGATATGGTAAACTCCAATATAGGCTTCTTACCTATGTAGTATGGAGTTGCTCTCTCTAAAGAGATGTCTTTATAGACTTCTTAAAATATAAAGTGAACACATTAGTAAAGCCCTTATGCTTTTATCATAGGATTTATCATGTATGCGATGCTACATATATGAGATGAATAATGCTCTAAGTGTTATTAGCATTCATCAAGAAAATCCAGATAAGAGTTACTAGAAAGTTTAGAGATGTATCATTTAGTACTTGAGAAGTACTAAGAATGTAATACAATGAAGGATAAGACTTGAAGCCTTGTAGTTTTACAAACACAAGTTTCTAGTCAAATAAATCTGATATTAAGTCTAAATAACGGTGGTGCAGTGAGTTGGAAAATTTCCATGCAATAGCACACTGTAAATTCTATAACTAATTTAAAATAGATTACATAATTGTTGCACACTACTTGAGAAGAAGCTTAGATAAAGATGTTCATTTGAGATACGAAATTGTCCCAACACTCTTTGAAAGTGTACCATTGTTCTGAAAAAATAATGGAGGTAGAGCCAATGTCTTATCAAAAGTTCTAACTTGTATGGCAATACCATATGATCAGAGAGATTGCAGCTTATAAAGATATAATTAAAGATTGAGTATCTATCACTAATAACATTGCAAATCCACCAACTGAAGCAGTTACTCAAAGAGTGTTTGAGCTTCATCTCGAGATGGTAGAGATCAACCAAATGAAAGAATGACTTTAGTGCAAATAGGAGATTGATAGAAATATATGTCCTACAAGTCAATTATATATGATATGATTTGACATTTCTCGAAATATCTCACTCAATTAACTAGGGAAATCTTCATTACTGACTCTTATTCGATATGAATATCGTAATGAAGACATTAATCACATGAAATAAAAATTAAATCATGATGAGATCATGATAATGAGATTAATCATTTAGAGGCATGTGATCTAAATGTTTGTAGTCATAAGATCCTTAAGACATGACATCAAAAATCTATATAGATTAGTGTAATCTAAATTAGGGTCCATGGCATTGTCCTTCAACAAAACATGTTGAATTAAAGAAATAACTTTAAGAACTTTTGGATAATGGTTTTATCAGACAAAGTATATCAACATGAGGAGCATTAATTAGTATTATTTGTGTTAAAAAAGGATGGATCTCTAAAGCTAATATGATTACAAAAAGTTAGTTTATTTATCTAGTATTCAAGATCACCTACAACATTTAGAACGGTGATTTCATGTAATGAAAAAAGTTTCAAGAACAATTACATTTCAATGAAAATGGAAAACAAACTAGGTTATTTAGAATCATGTAAATCAAAGTATGCTTCATTCTATATGTCACTTCTTCAAAAAAAATTATAATATAATTTATTTTCTATAAAACTTAAAAATTTTTATCGCACATTTATGTTTTAAAACTTATTATTAAATAAAATAATACATTTAAATCACATTTTATAAAAATATTTTTTTAAAATTTTATTTTAAAATACAAAATAATAATTTATGTTTAATTTTAATTATATTTTATACTATTTTTGATATAAAAATACTAAATAAAGTGGATTGGAAAAATAATTTTGGCTAGGGTGCATTTGGTAAAGAATAAAAAATAATAAAAATATTTTAAAAAATATTGATACTTTAATAAAATTAATACAAATATATCGCTTTGTGCACTTTAAAATAAGAATTTTAAACTATTTTTATTATTTTTATTTTTAAAATAATTTAATATTATTTTAACTTTTTAAAATATTTGTTGCTATTTATAAAGAGCAACATCTTATGCCTCTTAATTTTATATTTCATATGTATATATTAAAAAGTCATTTATATATGTTCATATTATTTATATTTTATATTATTAAAACATGACAGATATGATAAAAAAATTGAAAATAAAATTGATCATAAAAAATAGTAGATTTTAAACAACCGTCCCACTTCACGCTTATGGGATGGTCATCCCAAAAATAACATCCAAGCAAATCTAATAATGTATTCCTGAGCACCCTTCGACACAACATTTATGCCAAATTTTGCAAAATGCGAGTTCTGGATAAAATCAAATTTAATTTTCTTTGTCATGTGATTCTCAATAGTAGAATTTTTGACGATTCAGGCAAAGTCGAGGTCATCACCCAATAGATGGCTCCCTGAGATCCAATAGACATCCAAAAATTTCTGAGACTAGATGGATATTAATTACATGAAGTTTATTGAAGGCTTTTCTAAAATAGCCACCCCACTTGTAAAATCACCCTTTTTAGACAGAGGAAATTATGTTCAGTAGTTTTCTCTATATTTTCTTTCCTTGCATTATGAAGCTTTACATCCCAATCCGAAGGGGGAAGCGAGATGGGCGGCATTGTGGTAAGGAGAAATTTGACAAAGAAGGGAGAAATCGAGAGGCAGTGTCACAATGAGAAGGGGAAAGCACTGCAACTAGAAGAGAGGAACAACATAGAAGAAGGTGTTGCATATAGGGACGTCAATGGGTCGGATACGGGTCGAATAATAGTATTATTCGTATCCGTATCTTATAAGAAAAATATGTATCCACTTGCTGTTCGTTAACTATCGGTATCGGGTGTATCCGCGAACCGCATTGTTCTATCCGCTTAAAAATGGTTTACGGTCGGATAACGGACGGTTATCGAATATATAAAGAGATAACATAGGTATGATACAACTCAGCAAAATAAAGAAGTAAAGGTGATTTTACCGATAAAAACACACATAAAAATATATATATATATATTACAATCAAAACATCTATTTATAGCAATGAACAAAAAGAAAATTTTTAATTATATATTTAACACAAAACACGAGATACAAAAAATAATTTACAATATATAGTAACAATAATTTTTTAGTCTGTGATAAATAATTAGATGTGCAGCACAAAATATGAGATAGAAAAAAAATCTTAATTACATATCCAAAATAATACATGTCTAACATAAAACATGAGATAGTCGATTTGCAACAAAAGTGTGTACGTGGATTGCACCATCAAGAACATAAGAGGACGTCAGGGCAAGGTTTGTCGAATGTTAAGGTCTCAAGGAGGAGGGTGAACCTGTGAGTTAAGGACAATAATATTTTCTAGATGGGATATATATATATATGTTTAGATGTCATAAATTGTGAGTTATTGTATTATATATTAATTAACGAATGCGAATAACGGTTTTCGGGTTCGGTTTATGGTGTATCCATGACCGCATTCACTAAGATACGGTTAATCGGTAAACGAACACGAATAGCTTATTCGGAAAATTTAACTATCCATTAACTGTTCGTTAACTAATGAACGGGTCGGATAATCGGATAATCGGTAACCATTGACATCCCTAGTTGCATAGAGAAAGGAAAGAAAATGGTAGAGAAGGAGAAGCATTAGTGGTGATTTCATAGTGAGGAGGGAGAATGGTGCTAGGGTTTGCAACATGGAGGGATAACTACTCATTCAATTTTTGAATCTCCGGATATGGAAAAAGAAAATGGGGAAATGAGTGACGAGACCCACTACGGTCTCATCTCATTTTTCATATTTTGACCCGCGTTATAAGAGATGAGTTATTCAGATTAATTATCTTAAAATTTTATAATTGAAATTTATCAAAATTAGATATAAGTGATTCTAATTTTGATAAAATATTGAAAATCTAATTATGATAAGTTATCAAAAATTTTTATATGACCTATGTTTAAGGTTTAGATAATCAAAATCGGATTAAATTACAAAGAACATATTCTATCACAAAAACCATTGAGAACTTATATTTTTAAATTTAACTTAAAATTGATTGGCCCTACTTTATGTTTTATAGTCTGTTTGGTTAAAATATCAAAATTGATATTGTATCAATTTTAATATTAATATTTCAAGATGACAAATATCAAATTTAAAAGTAATAGTATTAATATATGTTGCATGTTTGGTAATACTTCTTTCAGTCAAATCGTCAAACGGCCGTAGGGGCAAGCTGTGGTGGGGACCACATTGGGGGTGGTCCTAGGCACCCTTCTTCTTACCTTGGCAGGTTGGTGTGTGGTAAAGAAGGACAAAGCAAAGAGGGGAGATGACTAGTAATCCCCGTCTGTCTTTGATTTCTTCTCCAGACTCTAAGAATTGAAGAAGACGAATTAAATTCTTGTCAAACCTGCATCACGGTCGTCTTGGGAGGCCATGCCAGCTAGAGCACAAGCAGGTACTTGAACAAGGAGAGCGGCAGGGTGGACAACCTTGACCTTCCCTCATTCGATTTTTCCACCATCGCCATCAGCACAAACGGCTTCTCTGCCAAAAACAAGTTTAGCGAGGGCGGATTCTAACCTATGTACATGGTAATTAGGTCACTTGCCCTCTTTTTTGATTGGCAATCGATGTCGGTAGCAGCTTCCCCTTCAATGGTGGTGGTGGATTTGATGTGACAAGCAGCTAGAGAATAGCCAGGAGGTGGCAGCGAAGAGGCTTGATAGGAACACAATGCAAGGGTTGGAGAAGTTTAAGAATGAGGTGATGCTGATCGCGAAGCTGCATATTGTTTGATGATATGCAGTAGATTTTTGATTTAGCATTGCTGTTGTCCTGGGTTGAAGCTGACATTGTCGGAGGTGAGGGAGACCCGCCTGAAGTAGTGGATGAAGGAGGCCCTGGAGAGACTGATGCAAATGCTATCCTATTTGCCTGAGAGTGCACGCCGGTGATCCCCAACTTCGTCACTTGACAATCCCAACGGCAGGAGCTGTGGGAGAGGAGAATCACATCATCGGTGGAGGGCTCTACAGAGGTGGCAACAATTCTACCAACCGAGAAGAGCGTGCCTCACCAACGAGCTCTGCTCAATGGTGCCCCCTACCACCAACACAAATGGTAAGCTCTCGACCGAAAAAGAGGGTGCCGAAGGGAAGAGATTTGTGTGTTAGGGGGCTCAAAATGATCGTCAAGATGCTAGTCAGAGGCATTGTTGAGAATAATTATTGGTATCTAGGGTTTCTTTTTTTTGAACAGAAACCAAACACACATTATATTAACTAGACATATCTTTACATATTTGGAGTAATATATGCTGCGGAAGAGAAGAAGGAAAACTGAGAGCAACATTACAACCTAGAGACCATCTGGCTATTAAGTGTGCAGCATAATTACATGATCTAGGAACAAAGGAAAGGGACAGATGAGAAACCGAAGACAAGAGAGAGGAACATTTGTTTAAAATAGATTCTGCCCTCCAGAGACTCGGTCCAGTTCCCTTGATCGCATCCACAACAGCTTTTGCGTCGCTTTCAATACAAACATGCTGTTTGGAGGAAACTGCCCAACAACAGGCTTCATAGATTGCTTCTGCCTCTAACACCTCTGGACGACCGGAAGAACAGTGTTTAGAACTCCAGAAGATTAATCCGCCAACTTCATTTCTAACAATGAAAGCAATTTCACCTGCAAGGTCAGAAGTAGTGCAATCAACATTAATCTTAAGCTGATTTAAAGGCGGAGGAAGCCAATGGTGCGGTGACTCTGTGACAGCGGGGGTGCCAGTCTGTAAACATAAATCCATAGTGAGCATTGCTTGATGAAAAATAGCATGAGGCTGATCCAATTTGTGTTGAAAAGAGTAACAGCAGCGTGATTTCCAAATGTGCCAGATCACGCATATAGCTAAGACTCCCGGACGAGAAAGATCGGCATCCATAGAAATCAACCATGACAACCAAGAGTCTATAAGTGTGTGAATTAGCATAAGACCCCATTCTTTGTTAGTGCCTAACGGGGTTAACATACACACTGCTCTACTTGAACACAGCAGAAACAGATGATCAAATGTTTCTTGCTCCATCCCACAAATTCTGCACATTGGACTAATATAAGCACATCTTCTGTGTATATAAAAATAAGTAGGAAGGTTACCAAACAGAATTTTCCATAAACAGAATATTATTTTCGAAGGCAAAAACTTAGCCACAGTAGGATGCCATAATTTCCTCCACAACCCAAGATTAGAGGAACCTGGAGGTATATGTTGCTCCATGAGAAACCTGTATGCCGATTTTAATGAAAAATTTCCATCAAGAGTATACGGCCAAATAATAGCATCATGAGATAGGTTAGCATACATTGGGGTTGCAAGAATGCGTTGAACCGAGGAATCATCAAACCATTGAACAATAATCTGTCTATTCCAAGCACCCTGAAAAATAAGATCCTTAACCTTACTCGGGAATAACTGACATGGAATTCTAGGATGCAATGGACCTTTATCGTCCAATATCCATCTATGAGACCAAGGTAAAATATTTGACCCATCTTTAATTTTCCAGGCTGCAGCTTGAGTTAAGTAAGGGCGGGAAGACAAAATAAACTTCCATACCTGAGAATTCCGATATTTAGGTTGTACTTGCCATATATCTTCCTTGAACAAATATTTTGCAGAGAGTACACGAGCCCAAAGTGCTTCTTGGTTTTTAAGAAAATTCCATAATAACCGCATACCTAAAGCCATATTGAGAAGATTTAAGTCTCTAATACCCATTCCGCCCAATAACTTTGGCTGAGGAATAGTGGACCAATTTGAGAAATGAATGCGCCTGGATTGATTTGCTTTATGTGCCCACCAAAAATTCCGCTGTAATGACTCTAGTGTATTAATCAGGCCAGACGAAAGCTTAGTAACCGACATGACATGAAGAGGTAAATGACTAATTGTGGACTTAATCAAAGTAGTCCTCCCTCCGGTTGATAGAAGATTTTCTTTCCATCCTGCCAATTTTTGTTGACATCTATGAAGAAGATTCAAATGTTGTGTAGTCTTACCTACTATTGGATCCCACGGTACCCCTAAGTAAAAATCCTGATTTGAAGCCCTTTGAAATCCCGTATATTGACAGATTTCCATAGCTACTTGATCAGAAACATTAGTACTAAAACAGATTTTCGATTTATGATAGTTAATAGCCTGACCAGAGAGTGTTGCATATTGCTGTAAAATTTGCATTAAATGACGCACCTCCTCTGTCGACTCCGAAAACGGGTTCCGGATCGGCACCTCAAGATAAGAAGGTGAAATATGGAATAGGGGAAAAAAAAGGGGAGTGAATTATAAGACACTCGGAAAGCGGTAAAGACTCCTCACCTCGGTCCCACACTCACATTGATCCCCGAACTTTCATCTCACGGCGTCGCTCGAGCACTGGAGATGGTTCGGGTCATGTGGGAGGAGAGTGAGGAGAAGATGAAATTAAAACATGAAAGAATGTGGTCGCCAGGAGCCGCGGGCTCCGCTTTATGGGATGTAAATTAAGAGATGAGTTGAATTGACCGAGTACCTTAGCGTGGGAGATCGGGATATGGGTTCAACCTTCTTCTTCTTCGGCCGGCCGATGAAGAAGAGTCTCTAATCAATGCTAGCTTGTTCAACCTGTGCAACTAGAACAATAAACCAAGTGGATAAAATAATTAGAACTATGGGAGGTGTAGTAACTGTAGTAAGAAGATGAGAAATAAGCAATCGGAATCGAACTCACCGGATTGGGGTGAGCCTTAACCCTTTTTTTTGTATTTTTGATTATGTAAAAATGATGCAAATAAACTGAAATATGCTTTAAAATAGTAAATGAACTGAGTTAAATGAGTTGAGAAAGCTTATGGAATGGATCGGCTTGAGTTGAAGCCGAGTTGGTTAAAAAAGGCCGGTTTGGGTAGCTTTGCACCCTTTTGGCGCGACTTTGGTGCAGAGGATTCTACGGATGACCCCGATGTCAGAATAGAGTTCCGTTTGTTGGAGTAGATGGAGGACTCAGAGAGGAAGAGTTCATATGTTGATGACTCCTCCTAAATCCTCCTATATAAGTCAGTAGAAATTCTGAAAGTGGGCGGATATAGAAAACAGAACCTGGATGCGCGCTCTCAGTGTAGCAATCGCCACGAACAAACGTCAAATCGGAATTGAGTGCCGTCAGTTGGAGATGAAAGAGGACGAAAAGAGGAACAATTTCTATGTTGAAGACTTTTGCAGAAAAAGCCCCGGATTTTCTGAAGAAGTCGATGAAGATGGTTGATGAAGAACACCCGGATCGAGCCTTCTCCTTCACCTTGAGATCGATTTCTTGACTTCGGATCGCCTTTGGACGTCGGGATGGCTTTGGAGAAGAGCTTGGACGACCTCTGGACGAGCTAGGCACCGGGGATTAACCTTAGGTCGTTGAGAATGGCCCTCAATTTATAGGGGAAGGAAGCCGGTGCAAAATTTAGAAACTGGACCGACCGCGCCCCCGTGTTTCAAAGAGGACGAGGGCGCGCAGGGCGCGCCCTCAAACCAAGGGCGCGCAGGGCGCGCCCCCAGTTCGGGGGTGCGGTCTGCGCGCCCCCCTGTTTCAAAGGAAGCGGGGGCGTGTTACGCGTCTCACTGCTAAAAATCGACGGAAAGTTCTGGAAATTGCTAAAAATCGACTTGACATACGTAACGTGCCCCCGAACCGGGGGCGCGGTACAAATAATCGAAAATCCTCCGCGAAAACCTTCCAAAAATCCGGTTTAGAAGGTGCTAATCGTGGTAATTTGCGATTTAAAGAAACTGACCGCGCCCCCACCTTTCAAAGGAACCGGGGGCGCGCAGGGCTAGCCCCCAGTTTAAGGGCGCGCAGGGCGCGCCACCGGGTTGAGGGCGCGCAGGGCGCACCCTCATCTTTCAAGCGGAGTGGGGGCGCGGTACACTCTCTCTCCTGCGCGCGTGTTCCGCGAGCCGTATCTTGCAAATGGGATGTCCGATTCGGCTCCCGTTTGTCGCGTTGGAAAGAGGGCCTTCAACCACACCTCCTCAAGTCGGTAAACCAGCCGGCATGACTCCCGATATGTTCGCACGGTGCTTTCTACCAGTTTACCCTCTCGCGGAAAGCCGAAACTCGGGGTGAAGATCTGAAAGAGCACGGTTCCGATCGAGAAATCTCGGGTCAACTCGGGATGACTTAAAAATGATGACCGAACAAGTCCGGTACGACCGAAAAACTCGAAGTCATCGAAAAATTTGAGATTAACCCGGTAAACGTGAACCGAAACTCGGAAAAATCGGAAAACCCTAAAATTGACCGAAATGGCCATATGGCCCCGGTTGATGAAAATATTCGGCTAGAATCGACCCGGATGACTTGAAAAGACCCAGTGATGACCGGAAAGGCCTAACATGTGGTCCGGGATAGCCGTGTCAGCACAGATCGAAAAAGCCGTAACGAAAGCCGTCATTGACCGACGCCTACCGAAATGACTTCTCGAAAACCCTGAATGTTACGGAACACATGCGGGACTCCCGATACCTTCAATTATGGACCATTCAAGGTCGGTCATCGAGCAGGCTTCGTGTTTTTACAGTTCACGCTCGGCTCTCGCTTGGAGGTTTCGGCATAATTCCGGAAATCATTGGTCCATTCTCAACGCACAAGGGGCTCCACCAATGTCCTTAGCTTATGTCCACGAGGCAATCCATATCAGATAACGGTCAGACAAAAGATATCGCCTATGGAATAAGAGTCTGGGGCTCCGAATCAAGCCAATTTGGCGTGTCTACATCCTCCATTGTAGCTTTACCACAAACAATTAAATCATCCGCGAACATCACATGTGTAATGAGGGGGCCGTGGCGAGCAACTTTAATACATGATAAAAACTTAGATTCCACTGCTCTAGATAACATAGCTGATAAGACTTCAGAACATAAAATGTACATGTAAGGGGAAAGAGGGCAACCTTCACGAATACCTCTTGAGGGGAAAAGTTTGCTTGATAAATAACCATTAATATTCAAAGAGTAAGATACTGATGTAGTACACAGCATGATAAGATCCACCAGATGGTTAGGAAAATCCATGGATCGTAAGACAGATTGAATAAAAGTCCATCGTAATCGATCATATGCTTTGTGAATATCCAGTTTGGCCATAAAAAACCCACATTTACCCCTAGCCCATCTGAACATATTTCGGATTTCCTGTATAATAATGATATTATCCGAACTGTGTCTGGCCGGAACAAAAGCGATCTGTAATTCAGAGATAAGTGTAGAAAGCAAAGGCTTAATTCGGAAGGCAATAACCTTAGTGAGAAGCTTTAACAAAACATTACACAAGCTAATAGGTCGGTAATGTTCTGGCATAGAAGCATTCATCTATTTTGGTATAAGAGTAAGAATAGTATGATTTAGCTCATCCGGGATATAGCAGTTTTCAAACATAGAAGAAATAAAAACATGTAAATCCTCTTTAAGCAAATCCCAATAGTGTTGAAAGAAAAAGAGGGGGAAAACCATCCAAGCCTGGAGATGTATCAGATTTCATAGAAAATAAAGCCCGATGTATCTCTTCAAGAGTAGGGGGAGTCCGGATAGATGCTTGCTGTTGCTGAGATAGGGCACGCAACTGTAAAGTATCTAAAAATGATAGTACATCAGAAATTTCTATAGCCTCATTATCTGAATAAAGAGCAGTAAAAAAATCTAGAAAACCTTTGCTAATATCCCCCATATCTGCAGACCAAGTTCCATCAGATTTATATATACCAGAAATTCTATTCCAACGTTGCCTAAGTAAAACTTTTTAATGAAAAAACTTAGTACACCTATCTCCCTCTTTATGCCAAGAAATTTTAGCTTGCTGCGGCCAATAGATGGTCTCCAACTCCTCCAACCAGTGCAACTTAGATATAAGGAATTTTTCTTCCGCTAATTGGTTTTCCGAAAGAACTTGAGCTTGGGTATTTGACAATTGCAATTTGGTCTCATTAATTTGCGACTTAAGACTACCAAAAACCTTTCTCCTCCAAATTAACATGCGGTGAGAAAGTGATTTCATTTTGGCTGCATACTGAGTAACGAGAGTAGGAGAGTTAACCCAAGCCGAAGACACCAGATCATGAAAGGAATTCAATTTTAACCACGCTGCTTCTACTCGAAACCAAAATTTCTTGTGGCGAGAAGGGGGGGGTAGTATTAAGCTAATGAGGAGAGTGATCATTTTGATATCTTGGCAAAACATGTAATCTAGCTAAAGGATAAGTATGAAGCCAAGATGCGGAAACCAAACAACGATCTAATTTCTCTTGAACATGATAAGAAAAAGATCTTCTATTAGACCAAGTGAACACTAGCCCCTCATTTCTGACATCTAACAGATGATTCTGTTGAATAAATAATTCAAAATTTGCTAGATGGGATCTAATAGGCTTTAGACCCCCTTGTTTTTCAGTAGGGAATCTAATACAATTCCAGTCACCAATAAGACAAATTGGAAGAGCTAATTCTTGCATTAATTGAGACATCTGAGACCACATACTGACTCTTCCTTTGTCTAAGACAGGAGCATAGGTCACTATTAAGAGCCAGTGGTGAGGAGTGTTAGCCTCCCTAACAATACTCCCGATCCAAGAGCTGTCGGAGAAGATAATCTGAAGATGAATGCTGTCGAGTATCTAGGGTTTCAAGGCGTCCAATAATTTTAATTTTAATACAAGTAAAGTGCTGTATTAATTTTGAAATTAATAGTGATATTCAAACACCTATTTTTGACTTGTATTAGTATCAATTTCGAAATTAATATTAATATAAGTGTTATTTATGAAAACTAAACACGTCATTAGTCAATATATATTCTATCTAGAAAAAATATGAATAACGCTGAAAACTTATGTTTATACATCTAACTTAAAATCAGTCGGCTCAACCAAAAAATCGATAAATCTAGCGTCAATTTTGTCTGAGACGTGTTAGAAAAGATTCATCACCGGGTGTCCCACATCTAGCATTCTTGGAGTCACCGTACACATCTCGTCCGACTCTGACCCATCTGGGAAAACGGCCAAAACGAAAAAAAAGGACGAGATCCGGAAGCGGGCGGAGGAGGGTGTCGAAGAAGGATTTTTTTACCTTTTCATTTGGACCTCGCGAGTAATCTCGAAGGATCCCTCAACCTTTTCCTACAATTTGCCGTATAAGACGTGGCACAGTAGCACCTTCCGTGCCAGCTTTTTTCTCGATTAACAAAATTAAAGATGGGAACGTAAAAGCGGATCCTTTCTTCTCCCTCTTCGTGGAGCCTTCTGTTCTTCCATGGAACCTGTGCTTCGCGGAGTAAATGCGGGTTCCTGCCTACGCTTTCCGGATTCCCGCAGCACCTGGGGGCGCTGTGATGGCGTCGCGGGTAGGAACGTTCGCTTCGGTAACATGTCCTTTGCCTTGCCAGATAACCGGTCAGCTCACTTGGCTTCCTACACCACCGGCCGACGACGCCTCCGTATGGGGTAATCCGATCTCACGTAACTTTCCTTGTGGACGTCGTCGAATGTCATATTTCCCATGGGTAGAACTACATAAATGTTCACTGGAAATGTCGGACTGATCACTGGTTCAATCATGAAATGAAGGTTTTGTCGTTTGGTAAATAGTTTAGACTGCCTATCTTTCAGAGATAGTGCTGTCAGAAGAGAGTGGTAGTCACTGTATATGAAGGGAGCCCTATAGTATGGTGGTTACTTTTCCAAGGACTTGCTTTTCATTGCACTTTTTGTTGAGAAAAGTTTCATTCATAGCATCCATCATTTTATTATATAATGAGCATCATGATGCTGTTTCTTGCTTGGCCATGTAAACTATCCTTTAGCTTTTCCTTCATTTTCTCTAATTTGCAGACTGAAACTTAGCAAAACCATGGTCCTTAATTACATGAAGACACATAGCAAGGTGTGACACGTTATTCCCCTATTCACCTTTAGTTTTGGTGTATTTGTGGCCACTGGAGTAATATAACACCTTTTAATGCAGGTTAAACCACGCCATACAGTGATGTGTGATGCTGCAAGTTCGTATGACAGTTGTGGCAAGGACACTCTTATTCAGGTGTGTGTTAAGTGCTTTGCCTTGGACACTTTACTTTCAGCAGCATACAATATAATTCATCTCTTTTGGAATCATTTACATTTCACCTTTATTTTTGCAGCATCAAGTAAATGACATGATCCATCTAATATCACAAATTCTTGTAGGTCTCACTTCTATTCAATCGAGTTCCACATCAATCACAATTTTAGAATGATTAAAGTATAATTAAAAAATTATACATATAATTCTAAAGTCCTCACACTATTACAAGGAAAAGCCTTAATTTGAAAACTGTAACTAAGAGTTTTAATCAACTAAACATTAATAGTCGGATTACACAAATTTGCTAAGTGAAGATTGTCTCATTCAGGCTCGGCTTAATCTAATGAACATTATGAAAGTTCTATTTTTTTATCCAAATTAGAGTTAATTAACAAAAGTCTAATTATATGACTCATTTGCAATTACCAATCTATATGTACTAAAATGGAATAATCTGGTTATTATATAGCAGTTGTACATGAAATAATTGCCGAATGCCCTTTTGGCAGATAGAACACATTTGAAGATGCTGTTAAGTATTGATCCAGATTGAGCTAGTCTGTTAGCCAATCTGCTCCCACCCCTTAATCGTCCAATACTGAACCAACCTGGCTGGATGATGGTTGATCCCAGGTGAACTCTCTGGGGAATCCTATTCTAGTTTGGCTGATCCAGTCTGGTATGGACAATTCTGCAATATATGTGCTAAGTGCCACATGACATTCATGTATTTTTTGTCATCTTGTTAATTTTTGGTAGGGAGTGCTCATAAGAGCCGTATGAAGCTAGGTTAATATATGCACCTAATACATGCCAATAAATATTGCTCATAATGGCTGATGGTGTCTTCTAAAAAGGGGTTATCTCTTTCATGGTGAAGAAGTTTCTTATTTCCAATTGTTCAAGCGACTTCAGCCATCATCTATTCTAGAAGGTCAGATTCGAGAACTTGGTTGTGGACCTCCAACCGGAATTTTACCTCTAGTTTGGTGACTCATATGCTTAAGATGAGTGAAGGTCTAATGGGTTTTTGTTAACCCCTAAAACTTTTGTTGATATTAAGTTTCTTGTTAATGGGTTGGCCCAATGAGCTCCTACTTGGTCCAAATACGCCAAATTCTAAGCTGATTTTGCCAATTAAAGTTTGCCAATGGAATGCTGGGAATGCCCCTAAGTGGGAGGCCCTGCTGTTGGCTAGCATATTTTCTGAACTAGATGGTGGGAATGTCTCCTCAGCGGAGTGCCCTGCTGGCTGCTGTTGGCCTGCTCGCTCTAATCTTTTGGACCAAATGGTGGGGAGGTTCCAACTGGAGTACGCTGCTGCAAGTCATCAAGTAGCCGGACTGAACAGTGGGAAGGCTCCAACTGGAGTTCCCTAATGCTGGTCATACCACAAGCCCATTGGGCCAGTCCTTGGATTCTCAAGTCATTTAATAGAGTTGTAAAAATTGGATCTTCTCTTTTTTATCATTAAATTGCTATTTGTGACTTTATTAATTGAACCAAATGGTGGGAATGCTTCTAAATGTAGGGCCCTGCCATTGGTCATTGAGGTGATCATGTTCTTAATTTAGTTTGGTTGGTTCAATTTCATTTCGGTTTGTATGTGGGTCCATGACCTTGCTGGAAACCCCGCTGCTGTATGCACCTTTGCTTTCCGAGAGCTTGCCATTGAGCATGGTGCTGACGTTCATGACTTTCAAGAACACTGCCGACACATCTCCTGCCTCCACAGGGGAACCACACCTGAATTCATTGTCTTCGGTGCAGGCGGGTCATCTTCTTGGCCACAGACATGCAATAAGGAACATGAAGACCCAATCTTAACCTCATGGCAGGCCAGCATCAGGGTCTCCTGCTTCACCTTGCAGTTCGAGTGGTTCGCCCACTTCATCTCCACAATGCTGATGGTTGTCTTGTAGAATTGTGTAGCCTCATCCACTTACGATGATGACACTGCAAACTGCGGCTTCACCGAGATGAATGTGACAGCTGGCACATCCTTGTTGCTTCCATTGTCCTCTTGATTGATCAACACCATGTAGACACCGCCCTACCATGTCATGATAGCTGCTCTTGCTTGCAATAATATGGAGAGGAAAGAGACATTGGCACCTTCAAGCCTAAGCATTTGCTTCAAACACCATCCCATTGAGTGGGTCATCTACCAGATGGGACAAACCTCACCGACTTTAGGTCTTTGTCGGGTAGGGACATACAAAACAAAAGATAGAATTGAGCATGAAGCTACCAATGGAATGAAGGATTGTTATGTTGTAAGAGGTGTGAGGCACTCGACGCGAGGGACCTCTTGTCTTGCCTTAGTTGTTTGAGGTGACATTATTATTTAAATATAGTAATTTTAATAATACATATAAATTTTATAAAATATGAAATAAGTACAAAAATGTTTGCAAGTAAGTAATGAATGCACCAAGTTAATAACTATGTTTGCTAAAAAGAAAAGAAAAGAACATAAAAATATAATGAGGATGCTAGAAACATAAAATGTCAAACTGGTAAACTAGAACTATACAAAGAAACTAACCAGTATACTAAAACCACGAAAATCTAATTGGGATATTATCGAACTCATCTCAAGGGATTGCGTAAATACCAAAAAAATGAGACGAATGTGAAGAGGAACAAATTGGTGTTGTCAATGAGAAGAATAGATTAGAAGAAGACTGAAAATCGGAAGAAATAGATAGAGATGTATATAAGAACACAAAAAATGAGAAAACACACCAACGGGGGAAGAAACTATAGTAACAACGGAGACAATCTAGGGCTCCGGAGGGAGGACACTCGTCAGGGGGGTGGTTAAGTCTAGGCATCGGGCTGTCGGGGATGGAGTGGCGAGTTCTGGATCTAGGTGAGGCGGTCATGGTGATTGCTTCACCTCGTCTTGGATGCCTAGGCAGCTAAGGTGATTGATGGGGCAATCGCCGACGGAGAGGGGCACTGAGGCCTCATCTTGCCTTAAGTGCATAGCACTCTCCAATAACATAGGGAGATAGTAATGGAAGAAGAGAGTAAAGGTAGATGGGCAAGAAGTTGTCCCTATGTAGCATAGAAGAGGAAAGAAGGCTAGGGACCCATTTTCTGTTGGAGGTTACCCAATTGTCTGCTCTTGTGCATGCATTGAAGGAGAGAAGAAGCCGACCCAAGAGGTCTCCAGAGCTCTAGAAATGCAAGGGTGAAGAAGAGGGGGCATAGACTAGGAGGTGGCCAACGATGAAGAGGGGGGAGGGCGATAGTTTCGACAGCATTGGTGGGTCCTCTTACACACTCCATACCAAGGAAGAAAGAGGAGGAAGAAGAATTATGAGAGTGTTGAAACCTCTCAATTTCGATTAGAAATAATTTTGGTTGGAATCCCTTTTTTGAAATTCTTTTCTTTCTTTTGGCTAACATTTACTACTATGAAAATACATGGTATTCATAGGAGTTTTAGTTTATTTGATGTGGTATTGTTTTGTAGGAACATCGATGGTTTCACAAATTTGCTAAGTGTCGATATGGGTATCACCCACCACTTAGTTAATTTGAACCACAATTTGATTTGTGAGGTTTCTAGAGTTTTTTGAAAATAAAATTTGATCTCTTTCTACTGGACTTGTGATATTCTGGTGTTAATTATATTGAGCAAATACTCAAACACCCTTAATTAACCATTACAACAACATATCGAACAAAAGTCATTCATCCACATAAACACAAAGTTAGAAGACATGTCACATGGCCTTATGAGATGGAATTTGATTGAACTTAATTCAGACTTTTAGTTTGGGTTCATTGATCTTTTTTAGTTTGAGACCTGATTTGATTTTTCAATGTTTTTGGTCATTGATTGACTTAGACAAATTGGAGTTGATCCCCCTTTTTTACTTATAGGAATTTATTTTCCAATTTTTTGTGTGTTGGTTAGCATTTTTGTTTGATTTAAATTTATTTTTTATTATTAAGCTTTGTTCATAATAATATTAATCACTTGAATTTTTCATGGTTGATTTTAATCCAACTTAACATATTTTTGTGGTCATTGGTTGACATTTTCTATACATTCTTTAATGACATAATTTTTGTTAGATTATGTTAACATTTTATTGACCATCTTAATCATTTATTTGATTTGGATTTTTTTTTGCATACTTATTTAATTTAAGTAACATGATCCATTTGATTTGATCTGATTTTTCTGGTTAAGTCTGATTCGAACTTAACATGTTTTGTAACCATTTATGGTCATTTTTCATGACACTGATTTAATTTGATTATGATGGCATTTTTGTTAATAAATAAGTCATTATTTGATTTTATTTAATTAAATTTGATTAAATTTTAAATTATTCAAATGATTATTTGGTTTTGTCCACCTTTTTGGAGTGCATGAGGATTTGATATCACTTTATGAAGTAACATAACACATTAATTGAGCTTGAATTTGATTTCATGTCGATTTGAGTATAAGAAAGTACGATAAATGAGGGGATATATAAGTCTTGCTTCTCAATACATGTCAAAGTTTGTTTGGTTTGGCCGGCACTTCGGCTTTATCAAACTAAACTTTTCTTTTGATCCCATTCGATTTTTGTCAACATTTCGGCTTTACTAAATAGAGCTTTCTTTTTGAATCACATTCGGTTTAGTCGGTATTTTGGCTTTACCGATTTGAGTTTTCTTTCATGTATCCAAGGCTTGATTGCATTTGATATGCGGCATTTTTGGAGCTTATTTGGTTTTGCCAACATTTTGACTTTTACCGATTTGGGTTTCGGCTTTTTCAACATTTCAACTTTACCGAACCATATTTTCTTCATATACCCAAGAATGGCTCGAATGCATTTGATATGCGACATTTCTGGAGCTTATTCGATTTTGTTGGCATTACGGCTTTACCGATCAGAGTTTCGACTTTTCTGACATTTCAGCTTTATTGAACTAGATTTTCTTCATATATCCAAGAATGACTTGATTGTATTTGATATGCGGCATTTCTGGAGCTTATTCGGTTTTGCCGGCATTTTGGTTTTGTCGATCAGGATTTTGATTTTTTTGGCATTTCGACTTTATCGAACTATATTTTCTTCGTATATCCAAGAATGACTTGATTGTATTTGATATGCAGTATTTTTGGAGCATGTTTGATCTTGTCGGGATTTTGGCTTTGTCGATTTGGGTTTCGGCTTTTTTGGCATTTTAGTTTTACCAAACCAATTTTTTTTCATATATTCAAGAATGACTTGATTGCATTTGATATGCGATATTTCTGGACCTTGTTTGGTTTTGTTGGCATTTCAGCTTTATCGATTTGGGTTTTGACCTTTCCAGTATATCAGCTTTACCGAACTAGATTTTTTTGACCTTTGAAGTAACTTGAGTTCACATATTAAATACAGGCTACTCGGTTTCGTTCAATTTTGCCGATATTTCGGGTTTACCGATTCGAGTTTTCTTTTTGAATCCTGTTCGGTTTGACTGGCATGTCGGTTTTACCGATTTACGTTTTCTTTTCTAAATCTCATCTGATTTGATTGGCATTTCGGCTTTACCGATTTAGGTTTTCTTTTTGAATCTCGTTTGGTTTGACTGGTATTTCGGCTTTATTGATTTAAGTTTTCTTTTTGAATCTTGAGTATCTTAAGTTCGCATTTTAAATGCAGGCTACTCAATCCCTCTTGCGAAGTGAGGTGGGACTTGGATCGATTGAGTTTTAAAGGTCGGGTGGAACTCTCCCTCCCTTCTTGAATGGCCAAATGCCAGTTCGAGGCGATTGTGACTTTCTTTGATGGTCGGGCGAAACCCTCTTTCTTTTTGGAACGGCCAAAAGTCAACTCGAAGGAATTGAGACTTACTTTGAAGAATAGACTTTCTCTATCCTAAAAAATCTCTCTTTCTAACAAAAAGCCCCTTGTTCGTATGAGCCATTGGGTACCATTTATAGGAGTTTTTAGAAGGGCAAAAGGGTCATTCAGCAGGCCCCGCTAAGCCCATTTTCGAGTTAGTGGGAGAGGGGGACTGGATTCAGGTGGATTTGCCACCCATTTTCTCCCCTTATTCGGTTCCTATTTGACCGGAAATCACCTGGGGTGGTAAGGTGACCGTGGTGACCGGATCTCGATTTTGACCGGGTCCTGCTGCACGATCACCCACACGCACCTGTGCGTGGACCACGACCTCCCGCTCGGGCAGTTTATTTCATCATTTTTTTTCTTTTTCTTTGCTTTGTTGACTAGGTTTTGACTTGGTTGAACTGCAATCGACCTGGTCGTGATCACTCCCCTTTGGCTCTCTCTCTCCCCGATGGCATGGCATGGCACCCGTGAGGGTTCCTTCGCAGTGCTCCTTCCAGTGACGATGGTCGTGGCGAAAGGCGACGACGGCGGTCGCTATAGAAGGCAATGACGATGACATCGGAGGGCTGTCCTCCCTTACCTTCCCTCACTTCCTTTTTTCCCTGATGGTAGCAGCACCCGCATGCACACGAGAAGGGCTTCGCGGCGCGATTTTTTTGGTCGGCTTCCCAACGGTGGCGACGGCGCGAGAAGACGACAAGGCAGCAACAGTGAAGGGGGGACCTCCTTTCCTGTCTCGTCATCCGGTGGTGCAAGGAACTTGCGAGGGTTTCTCCTTCCTCGGTGGTCTCCTTTTGTGCAACGGTCCTCTTCCGGATGATTCTTCCACAGTGGGTGGTCGTGGCTGCTTATTCGGCAATGGCTGAACCCAGCAGCAACTGTGGTGGTGGGGAGATACAACGGCGACAAAGGGGGAGACAGTAGAGGAATCTCCCGCTCCTTCACTTGGCGGCCTTCGGCGCAAGAGGACCCTCGACCTGGGTTCCTTTGTCGACAGGTTCTTCCCTCTTCTTTTCTTTTTTTTAGTGGCTAGATTTTTTGGTTTCACAGGGAGATTTGTGATCATAACTGAAAATGAATAAGGGGAAAGCCCTTTGTGCTTGACTAGACTAGAGAAGGGGAATAAGGATGTCGATGTTGACATCGGCACTGTGACCATCAGCAGAGGCAAAGGAGACAACCATTAGACTCTCCGGTGTCATCATTGGCGGGAAGAAGTATTCTTGATGTTTTGGAGGCAATCAGGAGAAGGAAGAGAGGCCTAGACCAACCCAACTATAATAGATAAGAGAGAAGGCACGAGGAAGGGAGAAGAAATGGAGAAGAAATGGGAGGAGGAGAAGGGAGACATACCCGAGGTCCTCCAACATTGGCAGCACTACCATCATTACTTGTGCCATTTCTTGCTACTGCCGTCCACCCCCTGCACTCCTAGTCCTGATCAACCGCTGATTGTACCTTGCCATTTGCCCCTATGGCATTGCACGCGTCGACCGCACCACCACCTACCTTACGTAAGATTTATTGGATGGGGTGAACATAACCAAAAAAAAATAAATAAAAACAAAAACAAAAGAAGCAGGAGAGTGGTGGTGTCTAGATCCAAATGGTTAAATTATGTCCGGTCCAACTTCATTGGCCCAAGTTAATACCTAAAATAAAATGCAAAATAAAGAAATAAAAAAAGGGTGGGTGATCAGACACTCGTGTGAATGGGAAAAACAAAATAAAAACAAAATAAAACAATAATTTATAAATAATTTATTAATAATAATATGATGATAAAAAATGAATTAACAATTATCTTAGCAAAAAAGGATGCTTAAGTACTATAAATTGGTCCGAATCCACCATTCAAGTGTTTCCAATGAAAAGAAATCATGTGAATAACATATAACTAACAATTTGAAAATATTAAAGAATGTTATACTCGACAAGACCTTGTCAAACGAATATCGTTGGCCTGTGTATGAGTGTATCTCTTGTCTCATTTTTTAATATTGTATTTGTAAATAAAATTTGTAAGCATAATTCACCTATATTATATTTGTAAAATGAAAATGTTGAAAGGTTTGAGTATTATTTCCAACTCAACCTCAGTGCTTTCTTACTGAGTTCGAGCAAGAAGTTGGATCACTATCGTTGTGTCATTCTCAATTCTGCATCATTGCATACATCTCCAGTGTATTAAATTTTAGGATTTATAAACTAACTTACAAAGAAGGAATATACAATTATATCAATTAAAAAATAACAAAGAAATAAATACAATGCATATACAATTTTTAATTGCATGTATATCATGATGTAGTGTTTTGTCTTATCTTACTATTAATTATCTTTCTCCACCACCTTTGGGACCCTTTTGGAATACTTTATTTGATTTTCAATTTTGCCTTGTCAATGGCATTATATAAGTATTCCATATGATTATTGTCATTACTTTCCATCAATCTCAGTTCTTGCATTAGGGGTCTATAATGTCAAGATAATAATGGACCTTATCCTAAAATTATTGTTTTGAATTAAATATTTCTTCTTTGCCAACATATCAGATTGCTCACATTTATATTGTTGCTCACACATCTAGTCAATGCCATTTGCATGTACAAAGCATCTTATACATGCTTGTATTTGCTAAGACTCTCCATTGCAATGGAATTTGTTGTGGACTACGTAAAACTAGGCCTTATTAAGTCACACTTATCCTTATGTAACCTCATGATATGTAGTAATAATGACTATATATGAAAGATGTGATTAACTGTGCTTGATTAACAATTGCCAATATATTTTGATTATTCTATGCCTTCCAACATTAAGTTAATAGAGTGCGTAGTATATGGAATCCAAAACATGTTTTTTCTTTTTCATCAATTTTCTTTGGAGGCTTTATAAGAAGGCTCATTATCTTTAATAATCTAAACTACATTTTCTTTTCCAATCTTTTCCACAGCTTGAACCATTGGCTTAAATAAATATTTTGAAAATTTCACTTCATCATATGTATCAATTGACTTCAAGAATATAGCTCTCTCTTAGCAGTATTGCCAATACATTAGCAAATTTATCGTTGTCCTCCTTGAGATTTTTAACTCTAACCATCACACATGATAATGCACTCCCTCATTTTAGACAAGGTGAAATCCATCTTTCCATTACTGTGATTCTGACACATCATTATCAAGACCTACACTATAAATATATTTAGGTGTTGAAACTTTCAAGTCTAATCTTGCCTCTCCAGTAACATCTAAGGATTAGATACTAGTATTGATAACAAATTATAAAAACCCAGTAATGAATGAAGTTGCAAGTTATCATCCTGCATATAAGAACCATTTGCAAATATATTTAACCATTTGTTCTTGTAGCATTGATGGTGACTTTAACACTTTCTATAACTTGATTGATTAGATTAGTTGTTGAGATGATTTCTGTCTCATACATCGATAAGCATCCCTTGGTCTAGGATGAGGTGCTTTTGCAAAAGAGTGGTGCGCATCATAAAACAGCTTTGCATTAGCCATAAAAGCAAAGATTTTGAGACAATAATTTGTGCACCTGCACCCTTACTCTTTTGATCCTCCCTATATGATTATTTGTTTTCATGTATTGCAACTCTTATTCTTAACATCCTACTATTTGAACCAGATCATCCATCTTTCATCAACTTTGTGTCTCCGTGACCTAACAACTCAGCTCACAACCCTATTGTTCCAGCCTAATCTGTTTTTTAAGATGCTCTTCTAGTCATGTAAGCTCTTATCTTTTCTTTTAGCATGCGGGGACGGTGACAGGATGTTGTCACATTTCTCTTCATATTGCTACTAATGCCAATAATCTATTGCTTTAGATGAAACACAACTCTGTTCTTCTCCTTATGACACCATTTATATTGTATATTTCATTTTGTCACATCAACCCTGAATCTGTGTCCCTGTTGGATAGATCCAATCAGTCATGCTCTATGTTATCTTAGGCAGTCGCCTGGCTTGCCTAAGCATCAAGGTGAGATGAGGCTGGCATAAAACACATCACTTTAGCCTAAAATGCCTAGGTGTGCCCCTCTTTTCGCCACCGTCTGTTTGCATCTGCCAGAGGGATGTTTTCTGGCTGTTATCGGGTAAAGAAGATGGATACTCCGGACCCGTTTAGACAAGATCCAATCACTTAACGTAAACAGGCCCCGAAGCACAGTTTTGCAGCTGCCCAGTCCACTTTAAGTTGCAAATTAGCCGATAGTGGGCTCACTGGTCCGATTTCAGATCACATGAACCCTTTCTTCTCCGTCCGATCACGTGGCAGCTTCTCCGCTTTGCCTTGTCTTGCCTGCTGGTGTCCATCCTTCCACCTCCCCCTGATTCTTCTTCATGCGGGTTACGCCTCAAGCGTCTGAGGCCCTAGGTCATTGAGGCAAGATGCGGCCTTCCTCGCCTCAACCTCTTTGCACCTCCGACAACATAGATCATGCTCTTGATCAACCATATTTTTATAGAACACTTATTTTACAAAATATTAAGTAAAATTGAATGACAACTCTAGATCCTCCTAATCTTCAAGTTGGAGGAATAACAAATCAATATTTTTGTAATTTCTACTCAAAACAAGAGGTAAACAGTTGATAAAAGTTGTTTCTTGGTAGATCTATTATCTGCATTGAACAGAATAAAAAAAGATGAAACATAGGAAAAGAAAACAATATAAAACATGAAAAAGCACCTCCTACAGTGGTGGTAGTTGGGTGCCGACTCTGACAAGATCTGACAGCATCTATGACTCTGGCGACTTTGGTAGCAGGGTGGCAACCTCCACCAATGGGGCTGTGTTGGGAAGCTTCTGTGCAGACAGAATGTTTGCACACAGGAGACAGGATTGAGTTTTAGATTGGATTGGTTCACACCCACCTAGTCTGATCAGATTTGACTATATATAAATATATTTTATGGCAGATTGCCTTGTATCAGGTGATCCTGATCCTGATCAGCTAATCGATTTGATTTGGACAAAATTGGGGGAAGCCTGATCCGGGAGAAGTCCGGGGTTGTATCAGGCTTTCCCCAGATTGGATCAGCTGGTCCTGATTTGGATCGGTCAATCCTACAAACCATGGTTATGTATCTGATGTAACCTCAAAAATCTCTTTTAAAATATTTTGGTTTTGGAAATTCGTTTTCCATTTGAATTTGATTTTAGATTTGATTTAACCTTAGTATTGACTTTGTAAGAAAATAGATGGTATTCCAAAAAAAAAAGTACTAACTAGGGTCAATGATATGCATAAAATTATAATTTGAGGTTAGGTTCTTTGAAAATTGATTTTGACCTTTTCCCGTCGGATGGTGCGAAGATCCGACGTTAATTACATCGAGATTACTCGAAAACCCTTGATTATCGTCATAGCAATCCATTAAGTAGAAGAACATGCATCCACAAAATAAGCATTCATACAAACACATAGGAGAAAACAACCCTATGAACTTGATGGAAGACAAGCACTTAATTTGTTTTGAATTTGGTTTGAATTGCATTAATTTAAGTTGAATTGAATTGATTTGAATTTCAGTTTGATTAATTTGAATTTGTTTGTTGATTTAAACTTGGTTTGAATTTGAGATAGTTTGTTTATTGTTTGATTTTTAAATGGTTTGTTTGGCATGAATTTATCTTATTTAATCTATTTGTTTTATGAGTTTTAATTAGACTTCTGTTAAGTCTGTGGAATTTTTGATCTTATGCATTCGACATTTCTGGGCTTTTATGTTAAAGTTAACTCATTTTGATCTTTAATTAACTTGCAGATTTCATGGGGTTCAGGTTGATAGTTTGTTTGATTGATTTCATTTAATTTGAATTAAGGTTGTCTGATTAAGATTGATTTGGGTTAATTTAAAGATTTTTGATTTGGGTTTGATTTAATTTAATTGATTTGACCACGTTTGGAATGGAATTGAATTTTGAATTTGAAAATTGGGTTCAACTTAACGTCTGACAGGTTATTAAGTTCACTTGGTTATGATTGGTTTTTAATTTGGATTTTGGTTTGTTTGGTTTTAAAATCTGATCTAATCTTATTTGTTGAGATTGGATTGTTTGGATTTAGTTTGATCTGTTTGATTAAAATTGATTGGGGTTTGATGCTTAACGGATTGGAAGTTACGTGGATTGTGGATTTGTGATTGCAATTTCAACTTTGACATTTAAGTTCTGATTTTAAGGATTTCAAATTTTCAGACTTTCATTTCCGGATTCAAATTCAGATTTCGGAGTTCAGACCTCAAATCTCCAGGTGTCAAATTCCAAAGTTATATTCAAATTTTCAGATTGGTGGTTCATTTTTTATGTTTAACGATTTATTTTAAGAATAAAGTTCGGACATTCTTCAAAATTTCAAGTTTCAGTTTTGGGACTCTGCAGATTTTGAAGTTTGCAGACGCCATGTTGTTTAAACTTTGATCTTACAAGGTTTAGTTCATATGTGTGTTAAAGCTTGATTTCGGTCCGCTTGATTTGAGTTTATTTGGTTGAAATTGATTTGGATTTGACAGGTTTTAGTTTATCTTTGGATTTTGTTTTTATTAAAGTTTACTTGAAAATGTGATGTAGTTTATTTTAAGAAGATGTGCTTAAGTTCAGTTTTTTCAGTTTGATTTAGAATGAATTTACTTACAGATTGCTTATTAGTTTGATTTTTTTATTTAAAACTTGGTGGATGATTGAATTTATTTTGATTATTGTTCAAGGGTTGATTGAGCTTCCTTCAGGTCTAGATTATGTTTTAAATTTCAGGTTTCAAGTTTTAAACTTTCAGATTTGTAATTCTGCAGATTTTACAGGTTTCGGTTTTTTGAATGTGAAGTTCAGATTCCTTTTTTTTGTGATCTCCTGCAGATTTCAGATTTCAGACCTGTATGTTTTAGGTTCAGATTTCAGATTTTTAAATGTTTCAGATTTTTTTGTATGTTTCAGATTTTCAGGTTTGTGCACATTGGCAGACTCAAATTTTAGATTTTACATACGTTTCAGAAATTTTTATTGCAGATTTTTGTATGTTTTAAGTTCAGAGATTTTTTTATTTCAATTTCACAGGTTTGGTTTCAAATTTCATATCTTCAAATTTTCTGTTGTCTTGCCTTCCAATAGTTTCATGTGATTGTCCTCTCCTTGTAGCATAAATCTATTACACCGAACATGAATTTTGCCACTTGTTCTCTCAACATGAGACAGTTTACAACTTGACTGGAAATCCAGTCCCTTGAGTCCTTGATGAACTTGTCGATTCATGGGTGGCATATACCCGGTCTTGATAGACTTATGGGCATCTCCCACTGTTTTTGATGATTTCATTAGCATATAATCGGCTTAGCAGCATGTTGACTATGCACGGCCTCGTATAGCTAAAAATGGTAAGACTTTGGGGTCTTTTATGGATCTTTATATGTCTACCTTAAGGACATAGGGGCGGATGGTTAGTCGACCTCCTAACTAGTCCGAATTTTGAATTCTTTTAGGTTAAGTCAAGACGTAGGGGCGGATGGTTAGTCGACCCCCAACTAGTCTTGATTTGTTGGATTAAAGATGTATTTTTTATTTATTTTTCACTTGATTATTTATTTTAAAACTTTTTTTTGTTGAAGGGCCCTGCACTGCGCAGGGGGTTCTATTCAGCCGAAGGCCATTGGATCCCTGTTGGGACCGGCCCGGCACTGTTTGGATCAGCGGTCCATCTCTGCGGGGGCCGGCTGGCTTTGCCCGGTCGGTTCTCCTCTTTTTTTTTTAATGCAACAGCCTAGTGGGCCCCGCCAATTTCCACCGTGGATCAAAGTCGGGTATTATTTCCCCCGCGGCTATAGTGCCCCCGACAGACTTCCGGCACCCGACGGCAGCGCGACTCTCCTTTCCGGCAGCTTCCGGCCTCGTTCACCGGCAACGGCACCAGTAGAGGAAGAAGAAGGGGCCGTCGGCCCTAGGGGAGGATAGAGACCCTCACCGGTGACGGCAGGAGGAGCTATTGGCTTTGACAGCGTCCACTGCGGCCTGCGGAAGAAGCTGCGGCGTCCGGCGGAAGAAGCTGTGGCGGAAGAAGATGGGGAACCATGCGGCCTCAACTAAGCTCTAAGAGGATCGGTACTCCCTAACTCTTCTCTCTAGTTTCCGTTCTCTGCCTTTCGGCGCTCTCTCTCTGTTTTTTCTGTCCCGCCGCGTAGCGGCTTGTGCTTGGCCTCTTATAGGCATCGGGGAACTCATTTCCCCTATCGGAAGCTGGTTCCGGGACTGAGAGGGACTCCGAACCTCCCAAAACCATCGGTCTGCCATTCTAGAAGGATATGGGACTCCTTGGAAAGTCCTCTTCCGCGGTAGAGTCCAGTTCTGAGAGGGACTCGGAACAGCTCCGAATTACGTGGGCTAGACTTGCCTACGGCCTCCGATTCCTTCAGCGACTGGGAACCTCCCATAACAAGGCATTATCATGACTCGGACCTGTCCTTCTCTAGTCATGATAATCCCCCTCCCTTTTTAACTCATTTTTATTCTTTCTTTTTAAACAGCCGATCTCTTGTCTTGTTCTGAAAAAAAAAATCTCCTTTTTATTCTTTCTTTTTAAATAGCCGATCTCCTACCTTGTTCTGAAAAAAAAATCTCCTTTTTATTTTCTGCCGAGCCCATCTTTGAGCAGGCCTGTGGGCTGATTCCTTAGCTCACTTGAAAGAGTACTTGGCCCATTTTTGACCACTGACCCCTTCAAACAGGTCCTCTATCGTGCCAACTCCACCTCCACGTCGGTTTATTCCTGCATCGCCATTCCTTCAGCCCTATTATACCGATCATGCCAATTCCCTTCTCTCCTTTCTTCTTTTCCTAAAATCGGCCTCATTTTATTCATATATATCTTTTTCTTCCGCAAATTTAGGTGCCAATAGTATCTTTTGTGGCACATTGATAGATGATCAAGATGTATTCCTAAAATGTAATATTGCTCAATTTCTTTGGCCAATCTGCTCGCTCAAGATGCAAGGGCCTCTAGGCCATAAGGAATGTATTGTTTGAGCAGTTGTCATGGTTTGCAGGATCAACCAATCTAGATCGTTATCAACATAGGCTAGTGTTTATAGGATCAGTCATAATCTGCAAGCTAAGGTGTGTGGCAACTGAGATGATAGAACAAAATGGTTTCTTACTTTTAGAAGACAACTTAAAGATAAGGAAATATGTGAGTTCTCTATAAGTTGACGTTGCTCCTTGATGATCTAAGTGTATTGAGAGCCGGGAGAATAAAATTGTTTGGTTGCCTTGTAATAAAGCTATATTCACTCTAAAGTTTGCGTTGTATAGAATAAAATTGGGAGGAAGTTTCATGGTATCATGCAGCTTGCGGGTCCCCATGTCCCTGAAATAAAGATTTTTTTTAGAGAAGATTGGTAAGCGACGACTTTCAACCAGGGACGACTTTCAACCAGGTGTCACATCAGCAAGATCTTCCCAACTATCTCCGCCATTTGTGTTTTTTGTGGGACAACTGGACAAGGGAAGAAAACTTGGACAATCTTTTTTCAATTGTGGGATCATCAACTCACTTTTGACAACTTTGCTTAGGAGCTGGAAGATTAAGTAGATAGATCTTGACAACATTTTGGACTTCAATGTTGGTTGAGTTTGAATCCTTGGGCTTCAAATGTCAAGTTGTGGAGTCTTGTTCTACCTGTTATGCGCTGGACTCTTCGGTGCACAAGGAACAGACAAATTTTGAAGATATTTATGAGAATCCTAAATTGATCCTCCACCTCATGGCATTCTATGTGAAGGACTAGTTATTCTTTGAATAGTTTTGATGCTTATCTACCATCTTGGTGGTGGCCGTGTGTTTTCTACTTTCAGTTGTATTCTTTACTTCATATTAATCGAATTTGGCTTATGCCTCTTCAAAAACTCTCTCTCTCTCTCTCTCTCGGGATCAATTTGGATTAGTTCTATTGAGATTATCTAAATCAGCTGATCGGGGTCAATCTTGACTAGATTGGTCTATATTGATTCTTGGTGGACTGGCTGTAGGGGTGTCATGCCAACGTGTTTGCGGCTCCATCTACAAATGGGTTGGATTTGATAGCGGAATCACCTAAGTCTGACTTCGATGGAGGGTTAAATGTTCAAATTCCGATTTTGATAATTTTGGAATCACTCTATTTTGATTTTGATTCCAAATCAAATTGGATAATAGATGAAATACATATTATATATTAGTTTTTTTTAAAAATGAGTTAATAATTTGCATATATTTACTAAAACGTGGTATAATATTTTAATTATTTAATTATTTTATCATTTTATATACTGTATTTTATAATTTATTTAGCTTTATTTTAATTAATTTTAGTTGTATAAACTAAAACGGAATCAACTGATTCGGATTCCTATTCCGATAAGTTATTAGACTATCTAATTCTGATTCCTATTTTGATAAGTTATTAGACTATCTAATTCTGATTCCAATTCCTATTCCGATAAGTTATAGGCATATCTAATTTTGATTTTGATAGCTTATATGATACAAAAGCAAGTTTTGAATCTGTTAATTTTTTTTGAAATCGAATTGAAATTTTAGAATATTAGATTCTTTTGCACCGTTGATTTTTGGTGTTGATCTGATCCTAATCAGGGTTGGATCGGATTGGAATTGGGTGATCTTCCTTCCTATGTCTTTTTTGTATGCTTTTATTTTTTTTCTATTCTTGGAAGAGCCGATTTGGGTTGATCCCTGATTGGGATTGGACTTGGCCAATCTTGATCCTGATCCCATTCCAGCCTTCCTGGGGTTGATCATCAAATCTGGGATGTATTCCTTATGACCTTATGAGAAGTATGAACTACAAGGAACAACAGATGATTTGTTTGAATCTTTAAACATCTGGGCCAAATCTTATTACGCTCTATGCACTTGCCTCATTGTCGTACAATATCTGGAATGAGGGCTGCAAATGGCTCAGATTCTGTAGCTGATTACCTATCTTTAATTCCGATTTTGGTAAGGGTGAAGCTATTCTGAATCTCAATCATGATATTTGAATTTCTTTCCAATTCCAATTCCACTATCGGATTAGAAACAATCTGATAATTTCTGAATTCTTTATTTTATATTCATTTTATTAAGAAAATAAGCTAATTAATTTTATATTAATATTAACGTTTGATCTAATACATTTACAATCATAGGTTAACTTTTTCATCGTTCATATCATAATTTTTATTATGTGTTATTTATTATTATATATTTTTATTGAAATCTGAAAAATGGATATGGAATTTACTGTTTCTGATTTTGATTTTGTTAAGCTACCGGAATATCCAATTATGATTCAGACAACTTCTAGGATACAAAAGAGGTTCCAAATATGTTTATTATTATGAAAATCGAATTGGTTATTGAAATCTCTGTTTGCACCCTAGCTGGAATGATCATCATTTGAAGGCATTTCTCAATATTTTCTTCTATCCTTATGGTTTTTTAAGCTATGCTCTTGTGTTCTAGACTTTCTTCTGTTAAGGGGTTTTTGGGTTTGTCGCCTTTTCAGTAGATAAGTGCTTATTGTTTTGCTATTTTTGTGGGCTGATCTCTTATTTAATGAACTGCTCCTATGTTTGCAACAGGCTTTAAAAATATGAAACTAGGTGTATATAAACGCAATGCAAGATTTTCTTATTGACATATATTGTAGCAATATTTCAAGTTGTGGGTGGATTCTTAATTTTTACTATTGACTATCTGTTGTGACAGTTTTTACTTTGGCACTAGTGTTTAGAATATTGCTGAATGTATTTTTTAAATTTTATTTTATTGTACAATATCTGAACATATCTAACATATTGGCGGACATTTGTCACCTGACTCTTTGAATGCTGAGCAGGAAGATGTTGCTCCTATTTCCACGATGAAGCCACCTGTCAAAACTTCTGTTGGGAAAGCTTTCCCACTTGGGGCATCAGTAATGGATAACGGAATAAATTTTGCTATATTCTCGCAACATGCTACTGCCATCACACTTTGTTTGTCAAACTTGGAGAGGTATTCGCTAAACAGCACCCTCTCTCTTCCAACAGAAAAGGGAAGTTATTTTACTTGGTTACCGACCCTTAGTTTGCTTTTACAACCTTAGAAAAATTGTTCTTTCACTCGATGTTATTTTCTTATAAACAGTACCAAATGTAAGGGGTTTTTGCCTGTTCTTTTATGTAGCATCAAAACTTTTTTATCACACCTTATTGCTTCTGTCATGAAAATGGTATTTATTATTCTTATGGAATGTTAGGCTCATATGAAATGGTTCGATCTTTTCTTGTGAGATAAGATCATCAAATAATGACAATTGATAATTTAAAGTAAATCCAAAATTTTGCTTCAGAATTGATTTTGTTTGAAGGATAGGCGGTAAAAAGAATCTGTACATTGGGCGATTAATGTCATAACTGAATAATGGGATGCAAGAGATTATGGCTGAGAAAGATTAACTTGAAATATGGTTTTATGATACAATTTTAAGGATTTGAAGTTTTTAAACGATTTTAAAAGGTATTCCAAAATTGTAAACTCAACTCAAGCCCTAATCCCATATTTGGTGGTTGGCTATATAGATTGCCATTCACATCCATTTGTTATTTCTTATGAGAGATTTAAATAATTTAAGTCTTAAATTATCTTTCTCTGGGTTAACTTATGCTTAGTGGGTTTTTTTTTTCCTTTTACTATCTTGATATTTTCTCCGTTACAACTAGAGCTTTCTTATCTCTATGCTTGTTGTGTCTGAACCATCTTAGTGTCCATTTTTCAATTTGCCTATAGTTGACTCTACTACATTTTTTACCTAATGTAAGTCTAGTATGATTGCATATTCATCTGAATTTCTCATTTTAACAATGTTTATTTTAAAAGTATGTCTCAAACCAGGCAAGACCCATGTAACTGAGGATCCTGTTAGCTTAGTGACCAGCCCAGCTCTCAAACCCGTGGCAACACTTTAGCTAGGGGACCGGGTCTGGTGTGTGGTCGGTGGGGTTTTGAAGACTGTGGACCAAGCGATCCATTTGGTGCTGATTCTCACATCAGACGGCAGCAATTGCTTCATCTGAACTGCTTCTGGTCACTCATTTGTCTTTTTCATTTCCCCATCACCGAAGCATGAAAGTGGATGACATGGCCGGGAGTTCTCAGGCCTCCTGGAGCTGGCATGGCCCAGGGAAACTTTGCTAACTGATTCAATCCTTCCGAAGGATAATTTGAAGACTGATGATGCCATCCTTTCCTTGGAGGATCCGACTTTGATGGGCTCAATACCTGGAACATTTATAGGCCTCGTATGGGTCATGTAATGTCTTCTAAATGGGTAGATAAGGGGATTGATGTCTGGAAGACTTCCGAGGAGGCAGTTTGCTCCATTGTTGAACTTGTGGGGCTGAGCATCTTGGGCCGGAAGGAGTGGTGAAGGAGTCTTTCCACAAATTTTGGCAAGAGTTGTAGTGTGCAGGTAAGCCACGCAGTGTCAAGAATTCAGCTAATCAGAAAGTAAAATGAAGTTCCTATTGAACAATGGTGTAGTCTTGGATGGTAGGCGGAAAAGAAGAGAATGGATTAGTTCTGTTGTGCAGGTCAGCCATTTAGGAAATATAATCTTTTGATGCTATTAAATGGGCAAGTGCATGTCCATGTTGGTACAAGCTCTTCAAGATAATAAAACATGAGTTCAATGGTGTGTGCTGTACATAGAACCATAAAAAGATGTCACTTCTTCTCCATCAACCTTTTTATGTAATTTTAGGATGGTTTGTCATTTGTTATGAATTGCACAATATGTTTTTTCTCTCAGCCACATCCTTAAGTGAAAAATATATAGTCTAAATTCTTTATTTGACCCGAAGCATTAAGAGACTTCAAAAATGTTGTCATCTGAATAACAAATAAGAAAATTTGTCATAGATCTCTTTGTTATGCCTACGATCGATCACACTTCACTGTGTATTATTCAAGGATTCTAGAATCTGAATAGGAATTGAAATCGGTCAGTATTGATCCGATTCGAATTGGATCGGCCAAAATTGGTTGATTCCTGGGAAGGAAAATCAATTCCTAAATCATTTTTTATTTTTTCTTCAGAAATATTTTAAAAATCAGGAAAAATTGTTCGCAAAAAAGGAATTTCACTAAAAAAATCTTAAAAAACAAATATAACATTTAACATTTTTAAAAAATAAATAAAGTGTTATCCCTACATGATAACATGATAATAATTGTAATATGATAACATGATAAGATGATAATAATTATACATATCATGTTCACCAATATCTATGATATTAATTTTCATCCTCTTTCTCCTACTACTCCTAGGCTGTATCTTGTCTTCTTGTCAATGCGAGCGCATATCCATATGAAAATAATGTATCGGCTATCTCACTGAAGTCATAGACATCGGACTGCGGCACATAAATGGGCTGCGTAGGTGAAATCCATGATTGTTGGAGCTCATCATATATTAGAGAATCTGGCTCTGCATAATGATGTGGTGGTAGCTTATAAAAAAGTAGTACTGTTATGATTTAGATGAGTCTCGACCTGCTGCACCTTTATCTTCTCCACGTACATCTCCTTCTCCTCCTCCTAATTGGGTGGCTTGTATGAACTTCTCGTTTTCATTACCTGAGGAGGGTGCCTGGGTGGTAGCTCATCAAAGAAGTAGGATTGTTGTGATATAGATGAGTCTCGACCTATTGCACCTTTATCTTCTCCACGTACATCTTCTTCTCCTCCTCCTGATTGGGTGGCTACCTGAGGAGGGTGCCTGTGTGCTATCATCTGGACTCACAAGACGTCGCCTGATATCCAACCTTCTTCTTTTTACTTTTTTTGCAATGTCATACGATGACCTACAACCCACATATTTTTTTAACTTTGCAAAGCGTCTTAATTTTTTTGATGTCACTTTTGTCTTTACCCTCGTTGGACTAAGAATAGGTTGTGTAGTTGGGGTGGGGGTTGGAGTTGGGCCTAAGGTTGCAGGTAGCTGTAGGGTTGTTGGGCAGAAGATGGGGTTGGTTGAGGAGTAGGTTGAACATTCTCAGTATTGACATCATCTAATTTTTCTAATTGCCCATGCACGATCCTCATGATCAAACTCAGCTAGATGATTCCTGGCTGCACTCTCCTCTATCTAAGTAATCAGTGAGTGCTCCTAAAAATTTAGTCCATGTCAATCTCTTTTGATCGTTCTTATGCTCTCTATCTTTGCTCATATGGTCCATCTATAAACTGTGCAAATCTCTCATTTGAGATCTTTTGTTGGTCTTTGATATTCTTGATGCGTAGTCTCATATTATAATGATAAAATAAAAACTTCTCCAATCTATAGATGCTAGCATGTTTCTCCTTTTTGTGTGTATCAGGTTGAATGTGCTCCAATTCCTCTCACAAGGAGATGAATTAGTGCTCTGACTCAATATCCTGATAACTACAGTTGCTAGTGGATTTCATCAACTCTTGACATTGACCTAAACCCACAAGTCAGCTGCAAACAAATGGCGAACAATCAACCCTTTATGGCCTGTTTGGTTAGAGTTTCAAAATTGATACTATATCAATATTGATATTGATATTTTTAGAAGTTAGAATATCAATATCAAAATTGATACAAGTTGACACTTGTATTACATAACATGCTTTGTTTTCACTATCACTTTCAAAATTGATATTATTAGCCAAACATCTCTTAGTGATTGCTATGAATATCAATTTTAAAATTGATTGTGATAGAGATGTCTAATAGTGTTACCAAACAGGGCCTTAGGCAATCAATGGAGTTCTAAAAGAAGGTAATACAAACATGATCTTAAATAAACGTACCGGGAGAAACCTTGTCACAAGAATATCTTAGATTAACATCTAAGTATACTCCATTCATCATTTTATTGTGTTGCATCTAAAAATTGATAAAAACAAAATGATTAGTGTTCCTAATTATTTCTTCATTCCCAATTATTAATACAACTTTCACTTACTTCTAACTCAGTTTCTGTTCTATCTTGCTAAGATTGGCATAGATGCTGAATGACTAAGAGAGTACCTTGTAACACCTCATTGTCGTTGGACACCTGTCCTTCATATTCGATGCAGGGGTTCAAAAAATATCTTGCAATCATTCAAACATATTTCATTGTCAACAAACTAAATATTGATTAAGATGAATGTAAATAAGCATAAAGGTATTCACTGACCTATAGCATGTACATCATGATGCAATATCCTATCGTATCTGTTATAAATGATCTTCTACTATTTTTTGTACCTTCTGAAATTCTTCTCTTCGATTTTCAATTTTGCACGGTCCATTGCATCCGAGTCAACCAACCTTAAGACAACTACCAGTGGCTCAATAATTGTCAAGTAATAAGCAATCCTCTCCTAAAATTTCTTATCTGTGATATGCCGTTCAACTTTGACAAGAATATCCAACTAATCCTCCTTGTTATGCAGGTGGTCCTCTCTTGAATCTGATAGGATCAGATTTTGATCTTACCTATTGGCTGATGTTCGGCACACACTATCAGCCTCGTATGTACGATAGACTGTATGGTGGTCCTTTAATTATGGCTAGGCATCCATATATCTATCATATATCAAAGACTTAAGTCACAAAATTAAACACATGAATCCCTCTGATCTTCTTTATCATCAAATATGCCCATCAGTCAAAGTATGACCTCATTATGGCTAAAGACTAAAGAGATCTCTTCTCTTGTCAAGTTAGGATGCTAGATATTAGCACCTAATATGTTTTCCATGTGGAGATGGTTTACTAGAAACTGATGCATTTATGCTTGTTACCAACCTCAGCTGTCATATACATGGCTTTGCGTGTTTATGTTGTCATCATTGGATGCTCATCTTGGGCTTGGACTTATATATACCATCGGATTCATAGAGTACTGCCCCCTTCATCGATTATGTAAATCCATCTAATTTTGACAAATTTACTTACATTTTTTGGTGCTAAAGTGTTAGCATTCCACGTGTTAGCTATGGGATGCCAAATCATGTACATTGGACACTCATAAGTTAAATATAGATACTCCATACATCTTGGAGCTAGATTCATATCGGATCACATAATATTGCATGTAATGTTTAGGTGCCAATAAATGCCATTAAATTAAGCTGAAAAAATGTTATTGCCCCATTTAAGAAATATATTTAATGCACTTGACTGAGATGCTGATTTAAGATTGTTACCTGTAAGTGAAAATCACTTGTAGCTATGCTTGCTTGCTCATTTTGTAGTTGGAATGGCTATCTTGACCCATTTAAATGTTTGTCTGATTGTTCTTTGTGATTCTGTCTCTTGAACATGAGCCTTGTCAATGAGTTATGTTGAGGTAGATCGATGAAATGACCTTTTCCTACTTTGACAACCTCAATGAGTGTTGTTTAGGTCGACTATGATTGATGATATGTCGAATTTTCATCTCCAGAGTCTCTTGTTCCTTCACTTTTCTTTTCATCTTTTCTTTATTACTACCTGCAACCATGTCAAGATCTCATCGGGTGTTCATCTATTTCTTTAGTTTTTGTGAATGACTAAGCATCAACTATTCTTTTCCCTTTACTTTTTAAGTTTGGCTTGTTATCTCTTCTTCTTAATAGCTCCTCATACAAGTCTTCTCTATTTAATGCAAAATTTTCTCCGAGACTCTTCCTATGAGGTATGCTCTCATAGTTTCAATACTCTTCCTAGACATATTGTCACATTTTCACCCACAACATATATGTGCTGCTTCAAACGTAATATTCCCATATGCATTTGTTTGTTGCACCACTTACATAGTACCATCTTTTTATTGGTATCGACTTAAGTGCTGTGTTCTCACTCGATATCACTAGGAGTAGATGCATCACTGTCTTCTTGTTTGGACATTGTTTCTTGGTCTGCAACATTAGCACATTAATCGATTAAAGGGGGAGCTAGGAGGGGAGGTGAACAACCCATTAAGAGGAGTTGTTGACTGCTTAAACAGTCGCGGAGGGGGGGGGACGTAGGAAGGGGGTGGGGTAGGGAGGGGAGGCGAAGAATAGCCCCTTAAGGGCGATCGTTTTTTACCTTAAATAATTAACTTTGGATGATTGTTTAAGCGGGGTGGGAGGTAGGAAGGGAGGCACGGTTGGGGGAGGGGAAGAACAACCCCTTCACCGCAAACAGTCACCTTGAAGGATTACAAGGGGGGGACAGCCCTTTATGAGGGGTTTTTGATAGTCACCCTCGGGTGACCCTTCATGGGGTTAAGGGGGGCCGAGAGGCAAGAAGGTGGCAAGATAAGTTGGGAATAACAACCCCTTCACCTTAAGCAATGACTATTGAGGGGTGGCCAGGGGGTAGAGTAGGGGGGCAAGAACCCTTCCACAGTGTTTATCGAAGAGGGTGGATTGACGCCGAGAGAAGGGAATTGCCACTCTATAAGGTTGGATGTCGGAGGAATCGTTGGATTGGCACCAGATCATGGGGAATCACCTTCTATAGCTCGGGATCACCGGTGGAATGGCTGGATTGGTACCAGATAGATGGGGATTGAAGTAAGATCAATGGGATCGCTATGAAATCGTATGAGGATCGTTGGAATCGCTGGTGCCTTAGGGTGATTGTGAGGCAAATGGGGGAATCGGCTGATGAAGGGCCAATATCACCCTTATTTGGGTGATGTCAGATCGTTATCTAACTGGATTAGACACGATATTAATCTAAGACCAGGACTTAAGTTGTCCAAATGGAATCAACATAATCAATTGATTCCGATCTTGTCCCGAGGAATCGGCAGATTCTCGATTGACTCCATCAATCCAAATTCCACACTAATTCTTCCGGGAATCCAATCTGGATTGATCCTCAATGTGATAATCTGATCATGACCAACCGATGCAATCCTGAAGTCGATCGATCCTGATCCTATTGGGCTGATTCTGCAATTTATGGTGGGACAACAGTTGATCATTTATGCAAAATCCAACATTCAAATGGACGGAGTTAGCGTTGGACACAATTAAGTTTTTTTTTGATGAGCACATAACACATAGCTATGTAGAACCCCTTAAAGCAGAATAATTCAGCTGCATATTCTAGATATCCATCCAGTTGGGCCAGCACCAGATGGCTTGTATGATCTTAGGGAGATGGCTTAGTCTTTATTTGGATATGAACATGAGCCAATCACGAGTTATCAACAACAACGTTTTTCAGAGGGGGTAGATTACGACAAGTCTCCTTGCCAATATCATAGATGTTGGTAACATATAGTATGATTTATTGTATTAAACATTATTTGTGCATGTGTTCTTGTGGTTGAATGTTAGGTAACAATTTTTCTATTTCTACTGATTATTTTAGTGATTTTTTTGAATTAAAAATTTGGTTGATATGGATCGATCCTGATCGGTTTTCCTCCCAAAAAATAAGTTGGATCGACCGATCCTGTCCGGATCTGATTTGTGCCCATTGATCCAACATCTATGTACCAATTCTAATCCCCAATCACGGTATGAAGAACTAGGCAGTTATCTTAACAAAAGCACATTGATCAACAGGAATTCGTAGCGGAAACATGCCTATCTTTTTTCTATCCAACTCTATTTCTTGTTGGGGATAAGTCACAGCTACCTCAACCTGGCTGCACCACCTTAGCCTTCTTTTCGAGACAACATATGGCCAATTGCAAAATGGTTTCAGCATCAGCTGATACCCTAGCCGCTGCCAACTCTTGGGAAAAGAGAAGGAGAAGAAGAAAGAAGGAAGACCAGTCATCCAAGGAGGAGAAGAAAAGAAGAAGATGGAAGACCAGCCAGCCATCCCTTTGCTGCGCACCCTCTCCAAGAGGAGAAGAGGAGGAGAAGAAAGGAAGAAGAAGAACAATAAAAGGAGGCCTTATTGGGCTTTCCTTGCTGCCGTGCCAAGGAGAAAGCGAGGAGGAGAAGAAAATAATAAGGGATAAGTGAGAAGACAGCGTCAATGGCTGTGCTCCCCTCTCATCCCCCCTTCTTTCATCAAAAGGTCATATTCAATATGGATTGTGGAATTGGCCGATCCTGCCTAGATTGGACCGGCCTATGGCAATTTGATTTTCACCTGGATTGGCAATCAAAGATAAAATCCCGTCGGAATCGGTTAGGATCGGAATTGGAATCAAAATCTTGATTTTTTTAGATTGTTTTAAAAAGAATCGGACTTAATCAGCTGGGGTTGGAATTAGAATCATAATTTTTTATTTTTAATTTTTTTTTAAAAATCTTGATTTCTGATTGGGATTCCTCCCAGAGGATCGGTCAGAATTGGCCGTTGTTATTTGATCATCAGCACCCACTGATACAAGTACCAATTTAAATCTGGTGATCATTGTTCCAATCCTTTATTCCCATCTGAATTTTCTTCGGCTAGGTCCTTAATTTTTTTTCTTACGCAAATCTTTAAAACAGCCCTGAAACACACTTTGTTTCAGGCCAGAGAATCCCTTGTTCGGGCCTCAAAAGCCTCCATTGTGCTAGTTATGTATCAGGTCTTGTATAGCTCCTTAAATCCCATACATAAACCTCCAAAAAACTCTCTTTGCTTTGCCCTCGAAAACCGCTTGCACAGTCCCTGAAATCCTTCTATACCTTAATCAGCCCCTGTTCAAGGCCTCAAACGCCCCCCTTGCACAACCCTGCATCAGACCATGTATAGCGTCCTTTAAATCCCATACATGAACCTCCCAACAAAACCCCTTCGTGCACACACAAAAAAAGAAAAAGAAAACTGAGACTGTTTTGTTTCTGACCTGAGCAGTCCCTGAATATAGCTCTGAAATATGGCCTGATCTGTCTCCTATATAGGCCATGAAATGCCCCATATCCCAGGTTTCAGCCGGCCCGCTATACAGGCCTGAGCACCCCCAAACAAAACCTGAAAATTCCTGCATTCTACATCTGAAATCCGCTTAATAACAGGTCATGGGGTACCCCTGAAACCAAACAAACTCCCCAAAACCCACCTACTCAGGTCTGAATATTTCTTATGCCAGATCCTATGCAGGCCCCTAAATCCACACAGTTTGTACCAGCTAATATCCCCCATGGCAGGTTTGAAACACATATTGCCAGCTCATGTGCCAGCCTTCAAAAACCTCATATATCAGGCATAAAATTCAGGTCCAGAAATCTCATAACACAGCCAACTGAAAGCTCTCCCCGAAACCTGGCGTCAACAACCCTGTTCGGCCCTTAAAAATCCCAGATATCCCGAAACCTGGGATTTTCTGAAACTCAGTCTAGAAACCCTTACAACATTGCCCTCGAACCAATCCAGAAAACCCAAATCTGTCAAATCCCAGTCTTCTGACCAATCCAGAACATGAATTTTATTCATGGAATCAATTAGTAGACCTGAAACTCAGTCCAGATTCTATCATCCGGACCTGGAACCAATCCAAAATTCTAAAACAGTCCTGGAAACCAGTGTAGAACTTAAATTCCAGTCCTGAAATCAGTTCTGATGGAAGATTGGAAGCTTTTCCAGTTGAGGACATGTCAAAGAGCAGGAGAAGCAAGCCCAAAACAAGTCCATTGCAAGCTCCGATGAAGCTCAAGACAGGCCTTAAAGGCCTTGAACATCATTTTTTAAAACAAATAACCCACTTTTAAAGCTATTTGTTGGTCGGTCCTGGACATACTACATTTTGTGTGAATTAAATACTAATAAAACACGAAGTCCATTTTGGGGTTGGTTGTAGATTGGCTTTACGCATTGGAAATAAAAACCAACAAAGATATTTGAGGGTCGGTCCTAGACAAACTGTACGCTTTGAGCAAAATAAATAACAAAGCACCAAAGCTATTTGGGATTGATCCTAGATTGGCTCTATGCTTTGTAAATAAAAGCCAACAAAGCTATTTGGGAGTAGGTTCTAGACAGACTAAACTCTGAGAACTAGAAAAACAAGACTATTTAGGGGTCAGTCCTAGATTGACTCTATGCCTTGGAAAACAAGAGAAAGGAACGCAAGAAAGGAGTTTAATCCAAACATAAGAAATCACATACCATTCCATCTTCTATTGATGAAGTAGAAAATGAGTAAGTTATGGGAAACCCTGTCAAAACAGATCTTCATGCAGCTCAAATCAACCCCCAATGAATAAAACACAGCTTTATTTCTCTAGGGAAGCCAAATCAGAAAATTCCATGTAAAAAAAAGAATGGGATCCGAGAATGCAAAGTTTGAATAAAGGGGAGCCAATTCATAAAATTTAAAAGTCTGTGAATATGAAAACTCAAAATCTGAGAACCTGAAAACTCAGAAAATCTGAAATACGGTAAGTCAGGAAATCTGCAAAATAAGCAGATGTCTAAAATGGTAATCAGCATATCAATAAGTCAGAAAATTCAGGAAAGTTTGAAATTTGTATAAATTGCAGAAACTTGAGAAATTAGCAATCCAAAAACTGTCCAAACTTGAAAATAAAAACATTAAATCAGAAAAATAACCAAACCTGAAAAATCCAAAAATCATAAAACCAGATGACTCTGGATGGTCAGGAGATCTGAAATTGTCAAAATCAGGACATTCTGAAAACTGTCTAAGCCTGGAAACAGAAGAAATCAGAAAAACCCCGTAAAACTGTAAAAAACAGTCAACATCTGAGAAATCAGGAAATCTAAGGCTGGAAACTCAGAGAATCAGAAAACTCAGCAAATCTGTAAAATACTAGTTCTGAGAAATCGGTGAATTAGAAAGCTGTAGGAAACAGAGATCTGGATTTTTTGAGTGAAACCAGAAATTCTTAAATCCCTGAAAGCTGAAACTTCTAGGCCCTAGAAATCCAAAATTCGTAAGTCCAAGAAACATGAAATTCCTAAGGCCTAAAAATCTGAAGTTTCTAAGCCCCAGAAACTGAGATCTGAAAAGAGACCAAAAAAATAAAATCTCCAAATCTGAAACCCCCAGCCCATGAATTCAAAATTCGATTGGCTGAAATCTGCTAACTCCAAAAATTGGATCCTGAAAATCGCTAAATCTCAATTTGGATAGACATTCACGGCTGAAAGCTACAAATTTTATATCTTGAAAGCCCAAAAGTTGTAATTCAAAGCAAACCAAACAAAGGTCAGTAAGAACCCAAATCTGAGACTTCAAACTTTGAAAAATAGTTCAAATTAAAAATCTTAAACTTGAATATGTAAGTTACAAAAACTGAAATCACCCCAAAACATCTGAAACTTAAATGACAATAAGTAAAAAAAGAGAGGCATAAACAAATAAATCTGAAAGTTAAAAAGACAACAAGTCTAAACAAAAAATGTAAACAAATCAAATAAATTTAAAACCCAAAAGAAAACCAAACCAATTGAAAACACAAAAAATTGCATTTTCTTAGGGCCATGGTGCTATGACTTCAATTTGTTTTGTGGATGGATGCCTTTTGTGCACAAATTGCTATAGTGGTTAATTAAAGGTATTCGAGTAACTATTTGATATAATTAACACTGAAATTATTGAAGTTTGGCTGGTAGAGGTCAATTTATCGAAATAACTCAAAATATTCTCAACAAGTAAAAATGGTGGTTTGAGACATCTAATTGATAGGGTAATTTTTATGTTAATACTTCGAATATTTCTTTAGCCCACCTTGTGATATTTAGCCCACCTTGTGAATTCCTGTATAGATATACCACACTAGATTATATTTTTATAACCATAGTGGTCAAAGCAAACTAAAACAGTTTTCTTCGCTAAACAGGGAGTATTTAAAAAAATGAGATACATCTATCATCTATGCATGGATGTGATCCTTCACGAATTTCTCGAGATTTTCCGAGAATCTTTCTCCACTCATCTGAGAAACGAGATCGTAGAAACAAGAATATTTATATAGTATCTTTGATTCCTTAATTTCTTATGCATATTACTATCCCAACATCTTAACTCCATATTGGACAAGTTATTTATATCATATATATTTTCTCTCATTCTATTTTCTATTATTATTTTAGTTAAATGACTTTGTTAGGTTGTTTTATATATTGCCAAGTTTATTATAGAATCTATTCAAAGATTTATCTAGATATATTTAGATATTTTTATCTGATAAAATTTTATAACTTAATATTTTTATGACTATATGTGTACAATTGACTTAATATGTCATCAAATTTTTTTTATACTTTTCAAGGTGAAATTTAGGTTTGACATGAGATCCCACTATGTCTCTTGTAAATAATAATTCACCTTTTCTGTATTTCACTTTCTAATTCTCTATCAACTTATTTTGATATTTAATATGAGTTTTTTTTCTTTTTTTTGAAGAGATTACATAACATTTTACACTTAAACATGCATTTTGATTGGCATTTTTCGAGATCCAATCTCTCGAGATTTTCCCAAAATCTCTTCTCTCCAGTTTTTCAGCAATAAAATCGAGATATGATATGACCATTCTTGCATCAATATGGCGTGATGCATGAGGTGAATACTTTTCACCCTTGTTGACTTTTCATTGAACCTGGGCTTTGATGTCACACATCATAAGTACAAGATGTCTCAATGTTTATATTGTGAAGGAATACATATCATTGACATATGGCAATTTTTTACAGTGATAATCACCTACCACAACTCTCTTTTATTGGGACTTAAGAATAGTCAAGCACAAGTAAAGTTGTACTTAGGTGGAGTTTTAGTTCAAAATTTTTGAATGAAGATAAATTCATACAGGCTACCTTGGATAATTTGTAATTTAAGGCTTTGTTTAGTTAAATAGTGATGGATGTCATGGTTGGATAATCTGAATACACTTTTAAATTATAAGGGACCTATTCATTATAAGTACAGGTAAATTCTATCTTCTAATTATGCATAGATTCTTTACTTTGTGAGTAAGTTCATTTCTGTAATGATAGTTGTAGCTGGGTAAAGGACCTTGTATGCCCCCCTTATTCAGAGGCTTCATGTGTATTCCTTTTTCAATTAGTCTTTCAGATTGCTGACCACCTTAATAACAATCTGGTTTGGTTAAGCTATTCAAGAAGTCAATTTGTATTACTGAAACTTTAAAAAATGCAATAAGATGCTTATACTTTTAGTGCTTACAGTTTAATTATAATGCTGTTATTTTATAGCATATCTTTTAAACCCATTATACATTTTTATTTGAGAAGACAAATGGCTATATGGCCTATATGCTAGTTGTTTGTGGCATAATCAATTCTTTCGCATTTTGCATCATTGAAATCTTGTAGGACAGAGAGTCAGGAAACCGACCCAGATATGCTTGAGGTTGTTCTGGATCCTCACAAGAACAGGACAGGAAGCATATGGCACATTTGTGTAGAGGTAGCCTTTTATCCTTTTTTTTTTCTTCCCAGAATAATGGTTTATTGTTTTGAGATTATCTTGCTAGCTCTCAGGGAAGTTTAAAGTCGGTGGTGAAATTAATGGTTGTGATTATAATGATAATCTTTTATCAATTTTGGTGTATGAAAAATATTTTTCTTTTATATCTCCTTTTCCACTTGGCATTCTCTGATGATTGATATGGGTTCAATCGAGCCGAGCTGGGTATTGTTTGAGCTTAGCTTGGTGAAATTTATCATTGCTTGAACTCAGCTTGATACTCGCTGAGCTTCTTAATGTCCAGTTCGAGCTTAGTTCGATTTGAGTCCGTAACAATTAGGGTATTTTATTTAATTAAAAATATTTATTAAATTTATTATGAGATTTAATAATACTAAATATACTTTTCTCCTTAATTCTTTCCATTTTTCTCTCCCTTCGGATATCCTCATAAACTGCCGTCTCCTCCTCCTTCGCATCTACTGTTTTTATTCCTTTCCTAACTATTTTTCTTCTCTCGGCCGCATCCTTTCCCTCTCCGCGTCCGCCGCCGCCAGACGTTTTCTCCATTCGCCGGTTGCCTTTGATCAACGTTTGCCACTCAGTCGTCGTCTCCCGCGAGGTGCCGCCCTGTCAGCCCCCTTGGTTGACCACGTCACCTGCCGCTCTGGCGTCGTCCGTTGTCGCAAGCTATCGTTGTTGTGGTTGTGGTCGGTTGTAGACATGTTGTTGTTGAGGCACTCGGTTGTAAGTATTTGGTTGCTGGGGCGTTCGGTTGTAGGTGGGTTGCTGTGGTGGTGCTCGGTTGTATGCAAGTTGCTGCTGGAGCTGAGGAGCTGGTTGAGGAGCTGGGCGGTATTGTTGGTTGGGTGGTGGGTTCCGGTATTGGCTTTGGCGATACCCACCCTGGTTACTCATGGCATTGATGCTCTCATTGTTTACTACCCCTTCGGTGGTGGGTCCTACAGGTGTAAGCTTTCTAGTGTTATGGGGCTTGGTGTCGAATGGGTTGATCATGGATGCGTCCTTAAAGTGGGCTTGGATGTAGCGGGCGCTATCACACAACTCACTCATGGTTGTTGGGCGGTGCATGATCAGGAGGTTGCGAAGGTTGGGCGTGGTGTTCCCGATGAGCATCCTCACCTGCTCCCCCTCTGAGATGGTATCCACTAGCCTCTCAGCCATTCCCCTCCACTGATCAGCAAATTTGGCAAAGTCCTCATCCGGCCTCATCTTTTCGGCCTGCTTGCGGCAGCCGCCGCCGTCCCACCTGCATGTGCCTGCGGCTTCGCCGTGTCACCCCGCTGCCTCGGCTCCGCCCTATCATGCCCCCGTTGACTTGGCCATCGCCGTGCGTGCAAGCCCCCATGCGACGGTGCGCCACTGCCAGTGCCCCCTTTGGCCACCCCGTCAGCACCCCCCGGCCACAATCCTCGATGGCCGCTGTCACCCACCCGCGCTCGTTGACCTCACCCGAGTGCCGCACTGTCCGCATGATGCCCGCCCTCCCACGGCCACTGTCGCCGTCAACTGCGGCCCCATCGCTTTGATCCTATTTGCCGTGCTGCCCCGTGCGAGCTGCCCCCCCTCGGTTGACCTTGCCCAAGCGCCCGCGTGTTGCCGCTGGCGGTCACCCTCACCGTGCAACTGCGTGGCCGCCAACTGCCACACCGCCGCCCCATCCGTGCTCCGTGGCCGCTTGCCGCTAGTGCGCCGCCGTGCGCCAGCCCTCCACGCCGGTAACCCCCCCTCTCTCTCCTATCGTTCTCTCTCTCCCCTGTCTGATCACCTTATTTTCTATTTCTCTTATTTTATTCTATTATCTCCTTTCCAGTAGATTATCAAGGATACCACTCGATTTGGTTTTTCGCCGCCGTTGTGGCCGCACCATTCTCATCACCCGGTTTGCTTTCCTTGAAATTTCGTGCACCGTTCGTCGTCGCCGTAACGGTAGGCATCTCGGCTATTCTTAGCAGTCCTATATGATTGATTAAACTGTAAAATCATGTTTAAATCACCATCATTAATATGATATAATTAGTGAGTTATTTATGACGCATTGACATATTTAGATAGAGTTAAATTAGCTTGTTTAACCTTGCATATTTACGTTGATTTAGTTATCCATGTATATTAATCGGCATGTTAGGTTTTATTATGATTGAGTCTAGTTAGTTTAGCATATTTGCATTACGGTGATCTTTAACATATATATTCTGATTTGTTAAAAAGTCGATGTAAGGTTTAAGCATAGTGATGTTAGAGTTTAGTTTAGTTTCATGTATGCAATAGGTAGTAGTGTCTGTCAAGCATGTGATTGATATGTTTTGTTTATAGCTTGCATGATTCTACTTAGATGCATCATATAATTGACTGGTTCTAGTTTGTGTTAGATTGTTGTATGGTATGCAAATATGTAGTACATAGAGCTATGGGTGTTCTATGTATTTCATGTTTGGATTGTCGATTGCATGTTCATGGTTATTTGTTTGAGTTATTTATATGCTTGCATTGTGTGACATGTGGTTAATGTAGTGAGCTGCATTGTGATGGATGTTTACTTCACCGGACTATGTTAGTGGTCCGTGGGCAACGGAGATTAGTTGAATACAGAGCATCCTTCGATTCTGAATACCACGGTTTATCCTAAGTACGCCCCTGCCTAGGTGTACTACGGGATTTAGTTACTATATATTACTTCCTACTATATGGTAAATTTGGTGCTAGTTTTGTGACATGGCTACATTGTCTAAATGGAGCATGATATTTACTTAAACAAGTGTTTAGTTGTGCATTTTGGCATGTGTATTAGTGGTCTAGTGGAGTCTTTTGTATTAGTTGAATACGGAGCATCCTTCGATCCTGAATACTGCGGTTTATTCTAAGTACGCCCCTGCCTAGGTGTACTACGGGATTTAGTTACTATAGATTACTTCCTACTATATGGTAAATTTGATGCTAGTTTTGTGACATGGCTACATTGTCTAAATGGAGCATGATATTTACTTAAACAAGTGTTTAGTTGTGTATTTTGGCATGTGTATTAGTGGTCTAGTGGAGTCTTTTGTATTATGACGGGTGTATGTGTTGTGAGCATACCTAGAGTAGTTAAATATGCAAGATGTGTTGGTTTTAGTGCATATAGTCATATTATTATATGGGGTAGCAGAAAAATATTGTAATCATTTAATTGAAGATATATAATTAGCTTGAACCCTATGTACTATAATCTGAATTTTTATGCTTAATATATATTTAATATCAATAGAAATAACTAGTATAGTAGGGTAGTGCGGGTGTAAGACCTACTGAGTCATTGGTGACTCACCCTTTCCCGTTAATATTTTCAGCAAATTTCGAGGAGCCTCTTCCTAAGGAGGACTTTGGTGAGAATTACGAGGATATTGGTGAGGATCCGGAGCCACTCGAGGATCTAGAGGACGAGGAGTTCGGAGATGAGTGGTCGTCATTTACATTAGGTTGTTTGAGTTTCCCTTCTGTTATTGGTTTGATATCTGCTTGGTTTGACTTTATAGATGTTGGTTGGGCTGTGTTGAGTCCTATTAGCTATTTGGTTTGACCTTGTAGTGGTTTGCTGATTCGGTGTTGAGTCTCGTTATCGATTGGATGTGATTTTTGATAGCACTTTGTGGATTATTTAAGTCGAGTGAGTATTATAGGTTGTTTAAATCATTTTAGACCTATCCTAAACTATCTCGATATTTTGGATTATTTCCGCTGCGTATTTGTATTTTTCGGGTCATGACAGAGTCTGATGAGTTTGAGCTTGGCTCATCAAGCCACTTGTTTACAAAAGTTAGTCAAGTTGAGCTTGAGCTAGAATAAAAGTTAGGCGGTGCTGGTGGCAATGGATGTTGTAGATGGGTGATGCTCAGGTAGCTGAATGGCTGGGTGATGGCATACTGTAGGGCATCAATGGCGATGGGGGGAGAGAGAGAGAGAAAAAGAGAGAGAGAGATATAGGTTGTAAGTTGGGTGATGCAAGTTGTGGGTTGGGCAGTGGTGAACCAACGAGGGTGCTGGCTAATGGCCTCGTCGGAGTGGAGGAAGGGGGCCTCATCGGATATGGGCAATGTTGGTGCATGTCCGATAGGGGGAGGAGGTGGATGCAGGGGCATCCTGGAGGGGCTGATTAGGGTGGTGTGGGAACCTCGGGAATCTTTTCTTTTGTTTAAAACATGTTTAAAAGATTTTTTTTTGAATGTTGAAATATCGTACCCAAATTTTTTAGTAAAATAGGTGATAAATCATAAAAATACTAGATAGTTCAGGTGTTATTAGAAGAGTATAGAACCGAGGTTCAGATTTTGTGAAAATATTTTTTGACCTCTCGCCATTGGATGGTGCGAATATTCGATGTTCATTTACATCGAGTAAACACTCGAACACTCTTGATTAATTGCGTTTTGTTTGACTAGAGCGTGCACATCCACAATGTGCAAAGAACACAAAGGGCCCTGGCCTTTCAGGCCCGATGAGATGCAAACAAGTTTGATTAGATTTTGTTTGGAGTTGATTTATGTTTGATTTATGAATTGATTTTGATATGCTTTGAAATATTGATTTCATATTTTAATTTGACTAGGATTTGAATGTTATTTATTTTGAGCTTGTTTGAATTGTTTGGATTGTTTTACTTCAATTTGTTGAAATTTATTTTATTTTGTTTGAACCTAAAATATTTTAGATGTGTTGGAATGATTTGAGAGGTGTTAAGTCAATTTTATGTGACTTTTATATGGTGGTTGAGGTTATAATACCGATTCGGGTATGTTCGGTATCTTTTAAACATTTTTGAACTTCGGTTCCACTTGATTAGGTCTAATCTTTAGAATATTAATGATTTGAATTTGACATGTTTTAAAATGAATTCCAGATGCATTAATGTTTTCTTTATGTGTTCTTTTCAATTGTTTGTGAATTATTTGATTTGCACTTGTTTAGAAAATTGAATTCCATTGGATTAAGTGTATTGAATCAATTTTTCCAGATTGTATTATATTTGATTTTTGTTGAATGTTAAAGTTTTAATGACCTGTTTTAAGTATGTTTTAAGGTTGGTTTGAATGTATTTTCAGATTTAATTAAGTTAACATCAGATTTGGTTAACTCTTGTTCGATTTGTATCACATCCGATCCATTAGGCTAGTGTCGATGCCCAGTCACATGTAATCAACTCAGCACTTGAAATGTTCATTGAATATTCAGGTTCATGCTTGTGTACATCAGATGTAGCAGTTCATATGCCATGTCAAAGTGTAAATGTATTAAAATCTTTCCCTTGGTGTAAAATCCCATTTGACCGGGAAAAGTTTTGCAGCATGCCATCTTATTTTCTGCTTGGTGTGGAATTTTTACCCGTCCTATATGGCATAGTCTTTTGACTTTTCAAGTATTGGGAAGGATCGTCTGCAACGGGAGCCGGCCCGCGCCTACATCCATGTCAGCATTCCAGTGCAAGCCGGGTGAGCCGCCCAAGGTGGAGCGCCCACGTGGTGGTGCTAACCCCTTATTTAATTTGGGTATTTTGCCTTCATATTTAATTAAGTGTGATTTTTAAATGTTCAAGGCCCAATGGGCCAGCTTCATGTAAACAACACAATGAGCCAGTCTTCAAGTCATGTTAGCCTAGTAAGGTCGATCTTCAAGTCCTCTTGACTCGGTTGGCCTGTTTTGAAAATCTTGGGCCCTGGCGGCCTGATTTGCTCTTCAAGGGCCAGCATGGCCTGTTTGTAGAACTTCAAGGCCAAAATGGCCAGCTTCATAACCTGTATGCCTTTGCCATTTTTTTTGTTTTTTCTTGCAGCAGCAGCAGCAGCAGGTGGTGCAAACCTCCATGTAGAGAGCTGAAGAAGGACCTATTTTAGTGCTATTTTGAGAGTTGCCGATGGGCTGACTTCTTTTACCATTCAGGTGCTGTGTTGAAGGGCAATCAAGGGGGCACACAAGGACCTGATTAAGGTGTGTTTTGATAGGCCAAACATGTGTTGAAAGGGGGCTTATGTTCGGATGCTACTCAGGTGGGCAGAACTTGGATTATTTGGATGGCTAAATAGGGAAGTCAAGGGGCTGTGCAAAGGCATTTGATGGGTAGAAATTAGGGCCACCCGGCTTAACTCTTGGCCTGTCTGGCGGATTCCAAGAGGCCCGGGCTGTCACCCCTCCTTCCACGCATTAAAGAGAATGTTTGGTTTGCTTAGGGTGCTATAAAATCTGTCTTGGTTGTGTTGCACGTTGGGCAAACTAGGTGACCATTAAAGGGGCCTGACATGGGTGTTCACAAGGGGGCAGAACATGGGCCAACAAGGGGGCCTATTTTGCACGCCATTCGGGGCCTGATTGGGGGAGGCAGGAGGTGTATGTTCAGGTGACCATCGGTGGGGTCGAACCAGGCATGATAGTTGAAAGTTTTGGTGCCAACATGGAGGGCCAAAAGGGTGCATAAGGGGCTGGTTTAGAGGCCTGTTTTTGGGGACAACAAGGGGCTGTTTTTGTGATGGCCAAATGAAGGGTGCCCTTAGGGCTAAAGGATGACTTTCTGTAGACCAACGTGGAGGGCACTCAAAGGGACTGAATGGGCATTACTCAGGGGGTATGCCACCATAGAGAGGGGTAGAGAAGAGAAAGGGAAGAGTAGAATTAAAGGGCTACATCGGAGCACGCTTCTTCTACTCACTGTTTTTTTCTTCTCTCTTACACTGTAGGTGGAGATGAAGATGATGGGTTGAATGTGTCACCAAACCCCTATTCTCTTGCTGTTGGATGAGAAAAGGGGTCTTCTTCTTTCTGATGTTAATGTAGGGAGCAAAGGGATGAAGAGAGCTTCATCGAAGGATGAAGCTTGCTGTTGTTGGTTGTTTGCACTTGCCTTTGGTGCACCTGCATGAGCTAGCTTGATTCCCTCTTCTTATCCTTCATTTGACACACTAAAGAGAAGAAGAAAAGCTTTATAAATTGCCGTTGAAAACGTCCACCCAAGAGGGGGAGGAGCTTGGTTCGATCAGAGTTGGTGAGGGGAAGGAGAGGCAGAGCTTCTGCAGGGTGATCAACCTTTTCGAATATGGCTAGTTGAGGGGACTTTTATAGGCGCTGAGGGGCACCATTTGCAGAAGGGGATAAGCCATGGTCTGTTGAGCGTGGATAAGTATAGGCCATGGGGGAGGTTGAGAGTGATAAGGATAAAGCAAAGGTGGTTGTCGAGCTGGAGGGTGCGTACCCATCAAGGGACAGAGGGAATGCAAGCATGTTCGGCTAGCTCCCTACATTGTAGGAGATTAGGCGACAAAGAGAATGGGGAGAGGTGGTTCGGCCAACCATCAGATGGGGATAGGTAGGGGTGGGCACAAAACGGTTCAAACTGAGAAACCAAACCGAACTAGCCCATTCGGTTCGGTTTGGTTCGGTTTGGAGCCCCTTTCGGTTTGGTTCGATTTGGAAAACCTCCAAACCGATTTAAACCAAACCAAACCGTTTAAACTGATTTAATAAAAAAAATATAAAAAAAATTATTATAGTATTAATAAAAATGATATTTTTATAAATTTTATAATAAAATAATATTTATTTTCATTATTTTTAACTTAAAAATTAGTATATATATGTAAAAAATAATTAATTTAAATACTTTTATTTATTTTCGGTTTAATCCGAACCAAACCGAACCAAACCGAATTGATTGGGTTTGGTTCGGTTCGATTTGAGAGGGTGATTCGGTTTGGTTCGGTTTGGAAGAAAAATGATCCAAACTGAACCATGCCCACCCCTAGGGATAGGCCTTGGGTTGTTGTAGGATTAATTGGGATGAAGATAAATCAAGGGAGTGGTTGAGGGTGATAAAGATAAGCCATGGGAGGTTGAGGTGGTTGAGGATGAGATAATGATAAATCAAGGAGAGATGGAGAGAGTTGGGAAAGCCTTGCACACCCTCCCCTACTTTCTAGGGCTGTTTGCGCACCCATAAGATGGGGGGGGATGGTAGGTTCGGCCAAGATAGGTTGGGTTAGCCCATCTTGGGTTAGGTTTAACCTTGGTTTGATCAGAGTGCTACCGATCCAATGACTAGCATTAATTCTGGTCAAAACCAATTAAATAAATCCCAAATTGACTCCAAAAAATTCCAGAACATGCCCTGATGGCCATTGATCTTATGCTCCCTTATGATGTGTGGTTGAGATCACTTGAATTACAACGGATCTCCTGATTTTGCCAGTTTCTCCAATTTGTGCGATCTCGGCTGTCGATAATCTAGAAATTGCAATTAAGTGTAATCAAGTTATCCAATTGGACAAAATTTATTTTTCATGCATCAATATTCTTGAGATCTATGTCTCAGGTCAATAAATTGAAATTTTCAGCCCATGGGTTGATCTGGAAGCTGATTGGACCGTTATGCCCTTGGTGTCATTTAACACGGACTTTGGCTAGATTTGATCTTTCTTGTATATCTCTTCATCCGATGGTCGAATTTTCAATCCGTTTTGAGCATTGCCTAGATCTATCCAACATTGACAATGTGTTAAAGTTGGAATTCCATGTTAGAGTCCCAATTTGTCCCAAAGTATTGGGGGCAAAATGGTGATTTCGGCCTTCCGGTGTCCGTTTTCCATGTTTTGGACACCGTTGCGAAGCTCTCGACCAGGGCTATGCAATGAGCACATTATCTTGGCCATTTGTATTATGTCAAGCTATGCCAAGGCATGTTTAGAGCCTGTTTGCATCATCTATTCTTGAATTTTATGAATCTGGGTCAGACTTTCCGCACCGACTTCGGCATTGCTGAAATCTGTATCAAGCAAGTTAAGCGAAAAAATTTGGTGCTAATAGGCGGGAAGCGGGGCGTTGAGTGCACTGGAGACTATCAAGGAGCATTCGGGAAGTGGGATATGCTACCGAGGCTTCTAGTGATGCCTCAGGTGGTCAGAAACATCACCTTTACATGTGCCATATGGGAAGCAGGATGTGCGGTCTTCAATCTTCGTCCCTTTAGGTGTGGCATGTGGGAGAGAGATAGAGAAATGGGAGCAGCAGTGGGGTGCAGGAGAGAGGAGAGAAATGAGAACAACGTGCTTTCCTCTTTCTTAACATCATTTGATATTGATTGGTGTCCGTGATGTCTTCTTTTGACAGGTAAGGGCAAGACAAGATGACGAAAGAAATTTTTTGATAAAGTGCCACAATTTTTTACATAACCCCTGCATATTTTTAAAGTTTAATCTTGCATAAAGTATCATATACAAGAGTTTATATGTGATAATCTCTTTATGATGTCATTTGTATAATGCTCTGCAAATAATTAGATGAGTATTTAAATGAGTAATTAATTGAGCTTCTCATAAGTTTATTGAGCCAAGCAAAGATATGCTTAGATTAGGCTCGTTCCATGCTTATTTAACTTAATAAACGAGTTGAGTTATGTTTTTATCAAGTCGAGTATCGAGTTACTTGAGTGTATTGGTTTGTTTTCACCCATAATGATTTATCACAAGATGCAGTTTGTTACTGAGAACACTTTTGTGCAAGAAGTAAAATCATGTGGTTGGTTAGTACAGCCGAGGACTTTAGAAAGGTAGTCCCTAAAGTGGCTTCAGATTGGGCTTGCATTGGTTATCAGACTATTAAACCAGCTCATCTATTCCGCATTATTTGATTGGCATCTAAAGAGTGTGTCATTCAGCATTGAGTGCATGCAACATTCATCGTAACCTTTTTAAGTCCTTACTGGTATGGGAGATTAAGGATGCCCAAATGTAGAAATCTGGGCAATTGTAAATTATAGGAAATGGTTGATCATTATTCTAGATGTAATAAATTTGGATTTATTTCGGTCTGAATGGTTCATTGATTGTAGAATTGGTTGGATCAGATCGGAATCGATCGATTCTCAGATTGGATTGGTCAGTCTTGATCTGATTTTGATCTAGTTGACTGATCTATATTGGATTCCCAACAAAATCAGTCTATATTAGTGGAATTGATTGAGAGTCTGTGGGATCGAATTGGAATCAATTGATTCTATTGGGAGCCCTTAAGTCGTGTGGATCTCCTTGAATTGGGCTCGATTCCGATCCGATATCACCTCAATAAGGGCGATATCAGCCTCTCACCTAAGATTTCCCTCTATCCTTGATCAAAATCCCTTCGACAGCTCCCCCTTTGGTGATTTTGGCAATATAATGGTGATTCTCTAGCGATCCCATGGTGGCAATGGCAATTCCCGGGCTACTCCACAACATAAGAGGTTGTTGTCCTATCCCCTAGACCCTTTCTGTCCCCTATCTCCTTCCTTTGATAATGTGCCCCATTAAGGGTCTGTTTCACCCCTCGCCACCTGGAAGGCTGGAACCCCCCTTTTACAGTCACCCAAGGGTGATTGTCAGCGACTCAGCCACCATAAGAGGGGCTATATCCCTCCCCCTTGATCACCTGTTAACTGGTTAACCTGATAATTTTGTGATCGACTGTTCGGATTTAATAAATGTTTTATGTGTTAATGTTGTATAGTTAGCAATGGCCGACTAATAACACGGCATTGATGTACTTGTTCGTGTTATATCGGGTGGGAGCACGTGAGTTTGGTGGATGTTTAAGAGAATAGAGTACAGATGATGTGGAAAACAAATGAATAGAATATTCCGTTTGAAGTAGCAAATAAATGGGGTAGGTGAAAATACAAAGAAATGTGATAAGGTGCCAAACATAGTTTGTATGGCAACTTGTGGATCCAATTTTACCATTGAACAACTAATCTAATGTCGATTCATGGAGGAATCAACCTAGATCAATAGAATCGGATTGGGAATTGGCTTAACCCTGAGAATCCAAAATGACTAGAATTGGGCTTTGATTCTAGACTCGATTCCGATCCGATCCCCCTAGTAAGGGGGGATACCAGTAAATTCCTTCTCCCTCACCCCGATTCCACCCTCAAGTTCTCCTCGTCTTGATTTACGGCACCCCCTATAGTGTCTCCTTAGATGAGAAGCACCCCCCGCTCCCCCTGATCCCTTCCATGCACTCCCGATGGTCTAAGGCCAATCAGTGGGAGAGTTTTCCCCTTTTTTTTGGCAATTGGTTCACTCTCTATAGGGGGAGTGCCCGTGGAAGTCAGCCCTCAGGGTGATTACTCCCTCGGGCTTCACCCCGAAGGGATGATTGAAACATATCACCCCCACTCCCATCGCCCCCTTTGGCTTGGCTTCACTCCGAAGGGGTAATTATACATACACCACTTCGGCGATTACCCCTTCGGAGTGTCTGAAATAGATCATCATTTTTAGGGTGATTGAAATAGATCCCCTCGGCTATAGTTGGCTCGGTTTCACACCTCGGGAGCTTGGATCAAATCTAATTGTTCCCCCATGTCTAGAAATTTTTTTTAATGTGAATATGAGTTCTAATTTTTTGTTGTTTCTTTTGTGTAGGAAAAATGTCAGACAAGGAGTAAAGTGTCCATGCGTATCGTGATATTGGATTACAAGATATGCACATGTTAGATTTTGAGGAAAAAGTACAAAAATATAAGTGGTGTGGGAAAGAAATAAATGGAGATGTTTATCACATCAAACAACATAGATGAGATTATCGAATGTGACGAAGTGTGAGAAGATAACGACAGAACTTAGAGAAGAATTAAAAGCATATTTAATTGGGAGAGTATCACATAGGGAGATACATATTGAGTAAAAAGTCGACCTGCATGTTGAGTTGTTTAGATGAAAAGACTTAAATCTCATGTCCAAAAGTAAGGTAAATCAAGCGCTCACATTGAGGTTGATTTATGAAATTCAAATGATGAAGAGAAAGCATAAGTCAGGAGTGTAATGCATGAAAGTAAGACTCAGGTCCGAGAAGATGAGGAGAGAAGAAGGGGAGTAGGAGTATCTATTGCCAAACATTTACACGTGGAAGGTACTCGGCCTACACATCAATTAGGTAAAGATAATGAGTTCTGTTGGTCGGCCGATGGACATGCCTATGTATAGATAGAGTGACAAAGGTCAAAAACCGATCAAGTAGGCCTTAAAAGAAGTTAAGACTACGACAGGTGCGGCAAAGGAGGTAGTCAAGCATGTTTGTAAATAGTTTTTACAAGCATAAAAACTCAACTTCTTTTAAAAGTCTTATATGTTTTTGAGACAAATATTAAAAGTAGGCCTTGAAAGAAGTTTACAAACAACTTCTTTGATGTAGGTGTCCCAACCCACGTAGTCATCAGTCCCTATTTTCAAATTACGATTGATGCTATAGGTGAGGTTGGATTGGGATCAAAAGTTTCGAAGTCTAAGTACACATATGAGGGTGGGTTGGATATAAAGGTCAATGAGTTGACTTTATAGATAGATGAATTTAAAGCGATATGGAAGAAAAGTGGTTATACTATAATATGTGATGGTTGAACATGAATTACAAAGAGATTGATAATTAACTTTCTTGTTTATTATTTTGAGGGCACCATATTTTTGAAATCTATTGATGCATCAGGCCATATCAAGAATGTGGAGTACTTGTTTGGCCTCATGAATGACGTTGTCGAGGATATATATGAAAACAATATTGTGTAGTTTATGATTGACAATAAAGTATCTTATGAAGCTACATGTAAGAAGCTGACGGAGCTGATGCAAGTTAAGGCTTATTGCATGATGATGTTGACTTGGAATATATTTTTTTCATGTAGAAAATTCACTTTTAGCATGGATAGATGAAAAATATACTGAAGTAGAACTAGAATTCCACCTGAATGATCGAGCATAGGCTGAAGGTGGGCTCGACAGTGTACCTGGTGAGGATAAAGAAATGCAAGAATGACAAGATATTGAGGCTTCTTGTATAACACCAGTTATATATCTAGCTTTAGCCACAACTCCAGCTCTAACCTATCATGTTGTTTCAAGTGCAAGTCTTACTACTCAGAAGAGTTAATAAAAGAAAAAAAAATTTGTAGATTTCAAATTGTTGAAGAAGGTATATTGGTGCATTATTGTACAAGGTATAGGGTACGTAAGAAGAAGTTGAGAAGAGGAGGAAGTTAATTGTTAGGCAAAAATCTATAAATCCCACATATAGTATCCAAACACCTTCATTAGATGATGATGAGGAAAAGTTTGTTCCACCTACATAGTAGCAATGTGTAGATCATTTAGGTGGAATTGGAAGTGAAGGTGGAGGAGGAGAAGGTGGTTTTGGGTTCAACAATGCGGGTACGAGTGGAGCATGTAACACTTAAATGAAAGAAGTTTTTGTCTGAATCAGATGAGTTTTTTTCGATAAATACGTTGTGACAAATTATCCAGAACCCGCTTCAGACTTGGTGCCATATTATCCACCATCTCTAGCATCTAATAGTGTGTATGATTTTAGTCAAATGGCTGAATTATTATTTTCATATGGATTTGGATCAATCATGACTGACATGTCTTAATGGAGACTTTAAAAGAATGTGGAGAACGAGGACTATAAAGGCCAATTGCATAGATTTTGGTGGTAGAAATGTATCTTTTGTATTGCATATGAACAATACCTTTTTGAATATTAGTGTTATTTGATATATTATTTTAAAATATATCATACTCACATGAAGTTGTGTTTGATGCCACATTTATATTTTCAACATTTTTAGAGATGTCTATATTTTTAGGATTTATCATAATTTTCTTGATTTTTTGTAAGGTAAAAAATAAAAAATTTTCAATCTTTATTGATTTTGGATTGATTATCTTTTTAAGGAATCAGCCCAAATTAGGCTGATCCAATCCGATTCGGACCCATCAATCTTTTCTGAAAATAGAGAAGCTATGAGGGTCTGCCTTACAGGAAAGGCATCCATCATAGAAGGAAATCCAGATTGTGCAGTGAGAAGATTTGCATTTGGTGTTGTTAAGAAGAAAAGATGTGCAGTCGAACCAAAAAGGCAAAGGGAAAACATGAGTTGAACATAATACATTCACAATTTTTGACGAAGAAGATGAAGGGTTAAGAAAGACATGGAACTAGAGAAGCTAACTTGAAAGTAAAGGACAAATAGAATCACAATGCTCTGAAAAAAAAATGAGGGCCAACTTAAAGTTTTGACTTGGTTCGTTTGGACTTGACCTCAGCTAGATGATCCACATCTTGTGCACCAGTTAGCTAACCCAGATAGTTAATAGAGTGTCTCGGCCAGGCGAGCCGAAGTGCTTGTGCATCGTTTGGACTCATACACATGAGAGAAGCTGGCAAGGGAGTCATGGCTTATGTAGAGGTGATGCTAAGATGCATAAGATTGGGAGGAGAAGGTTCATCGAATGCATTGCAATAAAGTACACGAGAGATGGTTGACCATAACAAACCACTAGCTGACACTATAGCTCGGTTGGGAGCATTTGAAAACTTTATATAGGTGTTACTATTCATTCCTTCATGCGGAAGTAGGAGAAACCGAGACGATCGAAAGTGGAGATAACGAATGATGAGAAAAGTGTTGGAATTGGAGAAGTCAGTTGTCTTGATTACATACTGGCAGACACGCAGGAGTCAAGAGGATTGAACTTCAACTTCTGGGCATCTTGCACGAAGGGGTCTAGATGATAAGCAGTTACTGTTGGATACGGGGATCACCATATTCATAAGAGGATCTATTGACAGATGCTGTGCAAGAAAAATCAGAGTTGCGTCACTGGGTCAACCTCACGTTGAAGATGTTGGTGACAGAGTTATATAGGTGCCGATGGCTGCTGAACCAAATGTAATTGGTGGGAGCAGATGACGAAGCCATTGATGACAAACTACTGTGTTGTTGTCGAAGTTGTCAAAAACATCCTAAAAGATGGCTTGTAAAAATGAGCCGATCCCAACTTTGATATCAAAACTAATGTGAACCAAAGAAGCTAAATTTGAAGTGAAGTGACTAAAATAAAATTCAAATGTTGTAAAAAAAATGATGAGGATTGACTTGAAGTTTAACTTGCCACCATAGGATGCCAAGTTAAAAGATTATTATCTTTTTTTTTAAGAAAGACAATAAAATAGAAAAGTGGGTCGTGATTTCTTTCAACTAGAATAAAAATATAGATTTTCACCAAATCTTTTAAATTGTTGTGAAAAAATGTCCTCCACTCTTTTATATAGAGTAGCAAGAGTGGTGGACCTTCAAAAAATATTACTATAAAAGCTTAAAACCATAAAATAGATAAGCCAAAAAAAGTATCCTTATTGAAAGAAAAAATTTCATATAAAATATAAACAAAAAATTTATATGAGAGAAGAAAATAATGAAAATTTCAATAAACACATGATTAGTTTTAATGAAGATGTTTATAATAAAATATGTAATGCAAATCGGGAAGTAGAAAAGGTCAAAAGTTTATAAGTTAAAATGAAATTGATGGAGAAAATATAAGATATTAGTAAAAGGATTTGAATAAACAATAGATTTCGCATAAACAAATAAAATCATTACCAATTTACAAATTATAAATAAAAAAATAAATCAATTACTAAAGTAAAATCAAAGGAGAGAAAAAAAATAAAATATTTACATTTGGGATGGTTAGGTATAATCATGAAGGCAAATTTTAGAAAAGTAATTGGATTTCACAACTATTATAATAGCAGATAAAAGATTTACCGATCCAGCACAATCAACAATAGAAATGATACAAAGTAATCTAATTTTCCAATACATAAAGTTCAGAATCTTCTCACAATATACAATAAATTTGAATGATAGAAATATAGATGAGGGATTATATATATATCATGAATTTAGAAATATAGAAATGATAGATGGAAGTAAACCTATAACAATTAATAACTACAAAATATTTGGCCAGTCTATCATATTATAATGATATGCCTATAGGACCGGTACGTCAATATAATAATGTTAGAAGATCACCAATCATACTCAGAAATAATCGAACCAAAAATAGATAGAGTAGATTTACCTAGTGATTGATATATAGCCTATGAAGACTTAAAAAAAGAATAAACCTCAAATTAGTAGAGAACTAATTAGAGAAAATAAAATGATCAAATTAAAAAATTTAGAATTTCTTTCTAATTGACTAACAATAAAGGACATAGATGAGGTGGAAATATTCTTATAGCCTAGATAAAGTTTTAAAAAATGGTTAAAATGAAATAATGACAAGATGAGGTGGAAATATTCTTATAGCCTAGATAAATTTTTAAAAAATGGTTAAAATGAAATAATGACAATAGCTATGAAAACATATCCACATCTAACTATGATCAAAATCCAAGTAAAGATTAATACAATAAAATCAATATGGGTAAATGCGACAACAGACATAACAGCGTTAATATCACATATTAATTGCAAATTAATTGAAAATAATATTGAACAATCTAGTCAGATAGAACAATATATCACATGTGGTGGAAACATAGTGACATTAGAAAATATTACAAAAATAAGTGAATTAAAAATTGAAGATGTCAATAAAGAAATATGTAATCTTAACTTTAAAACTCTTTAGAATTTTATCAGTAGTTTTAATTATTGGTAATGATATCTTATATTAATATGTTCTTATACCTATAAATTCTTATACAATTGCATTTACAAAAAAAAAAAAAATTAACAGTAGGAAAACTTATGACTGAATCACCACATATGATTACAATGGAAAGACTACTTAAAAGAGAAATTAAAAATACATCTACAAAGATTATAAAATCTGTATTAAAATATGACAAACATAAAATGGTCACGATGATCTTAAATAGGTTTTACATTTCTTTAAAATGAAGATGTTATTATACAACTAACATAAATAAAAATAATTCCTACAAGATTGGGATTCATGGTTTGTCAATATTATGGAACAATCAAAGGAAAAAATAGTTGGTTAAAAAATATAGATTTACAAATTACTGAAGGAACCTAAAAATTTTCATATCAAAGATAAATAACTATAATAATTAAAATTTTTGGAAAAGACTCAAATATTAGGAAAAAAATAAGAATAAATTAGCAGATCTTATATTAAGTAAAGTACATAATTTTATATAATGGAAGAAATTACAATGCAAATCAATATAATATGTATTAAAATTAAAATTGAAAAAGGACAAACTTATAATATTTTTTATAATAGATTAGGGAGCTACAAAAATATGGTCAAATAAAAATACTGGCCAATAACAAAAAATATTTCTTACATAAACCACAAACATTTTATGGATTAGCTGGAAATGTAAATTCAAGTAAAATCTTAAAAAATCTATCTATATATATTAGATAAAATAAAGTTGAAGAAGAGTTTGTCATTTCAGATATATGATATCAAGTAAAAAATTTATAAATAAATATTTGCTTATTACTATAAATAAAATGACTAACATTTTCACAAAAAGTAAGAAAAATAATAGTAAGTTGATATTTTGTAGTACCAAAACTCTATAGATTATCACTCGATACATTCAAAAAAAATTTCAAACTTCATATATAAATAGTCTTATCTAGTTATTTTTAGAAAAATCCGTAAAATTCTTCGATAAAAGTCCAAGATATTGTAAGATAGAATTGTTACCAGAAAAGAAAGGAAAAAAATTAAGAAAAAAAAATAATAATATATTTAAAGGAAGATGTTGTAGAATTCGGATAATAATTTATAAAGTTAAAACAAATAAATCTAATTCAAACATGTATAAGCCCACATATTTCATTAGATTTCTAAGAATTACTAAAAAAAGGAAAAGTTTTAATGGTAATAAATTATAAAAGAATAAACAAGCATATTAAATTTGATGGTTTTCATATACCAAGTTGTGATAGTGTGTTAAAAAAATTACAAAATAAAAAATAGTTTTGTAAATTTGATAATATATCATGTTTTTGGCGAATAAAACTTAAATACCAAGAATTAAAAGAATTGTGTGCCTTCTCAACACTATACGAACATCTTGAATGGAATGTTATGCTTTTTGGGATAAGAAATGCTCCTTAGGTATTCAAAAAATAGATGAATTCAATATTTAAAGAATATGATAATTTCATTACTGTTTATATAGATGATACCCTAATCTTTTTTGATGACTACAATTAATACATTCATCACCTAAAAATAGCCAGGGAACTTCTTAGAAAACATGTTATTATGTTGTCATCAACAAAAATAGAATTATGTATACAAATAATAGAATACTTAGGAAAAATTATTGATCAATGATCAATAGAATTACAAAATCATATTATATGTAACATCAAATAATTTCGTGATATCTTCAGCACTTTAAAATAATTACAAAGGTTCACCGTAATTCTTAACTATTGAAGAAAATATATCTCTCGATTAAGTGAATTAGCAAAAAATTGTACAAAATAAAATAACTTTACAATATAAAAATATGAAAATAAAAATGATAAAGTAGTTTCAAGATGGGAAACAAATTAAAAATATTATTATTTGAGGAAGAAAAAAATTAGATACATAAAATCGATAATCACAAAGATTTCGGAAACAATCATACCAATAAAAATTAATAAACTAGTGGTATTAACAGATTTTAGTCAATACCATTTGGTAGGAATAATAACGATAGAAAAAGAAAAAGATGTTATAGGATATACTTTTATAAAATTTATTCAAATTGAAATAAACTATTTAACATATGAAAAAATTTTATTTAAAACAATTACAAAGTTTCATCGTAATTCTTAAGTATTGAAGAAAATATATCTCTCGATTAAGTGAATTAACAAAAAAATATACAAAATAAAATAAATTTACAATATAAAAATATGAAAATAAAAATGATAAAGAAGTTTCAAGATGGAAAACAAATTAAAAATATCATTATTTGAGGAAGAAAAAAATTTAGATACTTATATAATCGATAATCACAAGGATTTCAAAAATTGATAAACTAGTGTTATTAACATATTTTAGTCAATACCATTTGGTAGGAATATTAACGATAGAAAAAGATGTTATAGGATATACTTTTATAAAATTTATTCAAATTGAATTAGACTATTCAACATATGAAAAAAAATTTCTACCAATATTAAAAATCATAAAAAATTTTAGACATTGATTACTCCCATCCAATTTTAGTATTAACACTGATAATACAGGATTATGTCATTATATAAAAAATAAAAAAGGAAGACCAAAACAGTTAAGGATAAGATGATGGTTCATGCTACTAGAAGAATTTAGTTATACAATGTATTTTTTATCTTGATATCAAACTATTGTTCCGGACGTTTCATCTTGATTATTGTAGAATGCAGAATAAATTTTTTAGAGCAACCATGAAAAATCCAGGTGCTATAAATAACAATAATGGAGCATCATCTTTAAAGGGTTCTTCTAGAGTATTATTGAAGAATAATTCATAAATAATCTCATACGTAACTCCAATTGATAAAGGAGAGCCAAAAATAAATATTAATTTTGCTGAAAGAAATATAATAATTGACATGTCTAAAATACAAAATCAACGTGTCATCTATAAAATAACACAAGGTCATAGTTTTTACAAGAGTAATAAGGAATTAACAAAAATAGCTTATGAAGCTCTTAATAATATATGGAAAACTTTTAGAGATCTCTAGAGTAATACTGAATATATTTTAGCAATCTGATAATTAGAAGAATATATTATATCTATAGAAAATAATAGTCACTACTATATGATTAACAACAATTATCTCTAGAATCAAATAATATAACTGTAAAGGAAAATAGAATATAAGTTGATGTGATCAATTAAATAAATGCCATCATCAAATACTTTATTTTGTCGAAAAATATATTCAAAAGGCATATTCTAAAAACTAACTCAATATGATAGAAAACCTTGAAGAGGACACAATATTTTTAGCCTTATTATAAAAAATAAAAAGAATAGCTCCATATGAACTAATAAACAAAATATTTCCAGCTAAAGTAAAAAATGTTATTAATAATGCAATATGGGAAGAACCGGTATACTACCTATTTGAAGAATATAAAAATTGTTTAACAAAATCTACAAAGAAAAAAAAGAATAACTTTCATTTATTATGAAATAGATGATAAAGCAATACTCGCACTCGAAAGAGGTGCAATCAATAAATTTATCATAACTAGAGAAAAATTAATAATCTTAATTTTTCAATGATTATAAAATCTATCGTTGTATGGATTTTATTACTAATACAATCATTTGAAATAGACATAATTGCAACTTTCTCGGAGGTTACAATTGGAGATACTCACCCCTCACTACAGATTTGAAAAATTCGTCCCCGATATTCCTTACATATCAAATTGGAAGAATATGAAGGGACAATAAATATTAGAAAAGAATAGATTAAAAATATAAAAAGAAATACTCATCTGTCGGTCCTCACTACAAATCTAAAAAATTTGTCCCCAATATTCCTTAAGTATCAAATACGAAGAATATGAAGAGACAATACATATTAGAAAATAACAGATTAATAATATGAAGGAAATTAAGAACTATAATAAGTGACCAACAAATGCACCAAGTTGGACAGATGGATGATAATGATCTTTTTGATCGAACAAAGCTCATGCATGAAAGCAGAAGAAACACGTGATTATGTCTCAACGAAGACATGAATATCAATATATTAGGGTCCAATGCCAGAGAAATATGTGATAAGATAAAAAGATGGGCAGATGAAATGGAAGAATAGTTTATGAAAGAATGTTGAAGAAAAGGCGACGATGGTAGCGGAGGCAACCCACTGTAGCAACGTGCTAGCAAATAGTTGTGCTATTGTAGCACTAATTGTATCATAACAATAATGTATCATCCACTACAACAATAATTGTACTATATCTCATGTATCGTAGAAATAATTGTACGAAACACTATACGTTGATTTCTTTACATTATTGTAAGAAAATGTCATCAATGACATTTTAGGGCATTCCCAATCTGTATAAAGGAGGGAATAGTTTATGAGAAGGCCATCGCTTGTAAGCTTATTTATTTGAGAAATAAACTTAGCTCTTTCCACTCTCATACTCCTGTCTCCGAGTCTCTACTCTTTCACACTTTTCTCTTCCACCTTCATCTTAATGATATTGTCTACATCATCTACTTATTCGTCTCCAAAGTCGTTAACGTCTCCATCGCTTCACGTCACGACCACTCCACTCCTTCACGCTGTTGAATTTCACTGTTGTAATTATATTTATATACTATTTATATAAATAATATAATTTATAACTATAAATAAAATGTATATTTTTTTCAGTCACCCCCTTGTAGTTGCCATCTGTGGTTCACATCTATGGAGTCTGACCACCCACATTGCTGGCTGCACACCTTGGAGAGCTAGTTTTCTTCTAGCCAGTAGGACAACCTCATCTTTTTGGGGAAGCTTGCCTGTGTCTCCCTAATCCATCACTTTCAAGATACGTCAAAGATTCTCATTCCCTTTCAACGATGTAAGACTATTGCCACTGCACAGACCTCCAGGAATCTGCAATGTTCTTCAACCTTCCCGGTCATGAGACGGATCCTTTCCTTCCAGCTACTCTCCCCTTCTTTCTTCAATAGTTTCATTGGTTGTTGAAGACCTAGCCTTCTACTCTTTAACTTATTTTTCTGGCTTAATAATAGCTCCAATTTTGGTGCTCAAGCCCCCATAGCTCATTTTACTTTGTTCCTACAGCCTTTTGCAAGGTGTCCTTTATCCAGAAAGTGAGCACACCTATGTTTTCGTATTGGGCCCTTCACTAGTCGACCAACCCCTGGCCTCTCCCCAACTCCATTGACGAGTGACCACTTGCCACCCCTAGCTTGACCTTCCTGGTCCCCTCTGTAACTACTCCCATCCATCAGGGAGGGAAGGTGGTCTGAACTCTCACGATTTTGAGAGTGTCTCCCACCGTAGGTTGTCAGTTCACAGGGTCTTGGGAAGCCATCTATCTTAGTTTGTCGTACTATCTTTTTAGGTGGTCTTTTGGTTTCTGTTTTCTATTGGATGTGCTTTCCCTTTATCAGCTAATGATTAACTCGTATTTAACCACTTTTAGGTTAGCCTCTATCAAGAAAGAAAAAGAAAGCCGTTGGATATACTATTATGATGGAAAGGCAAGCTTTCATCTGATAAGTATCAATAAATCCTCTCCAAGTCAGTTCTCTCCAACCTTATTATGTATTTTCTCAGTTTTCAAGAGGCCTAACAAGATATGCAAGATTTGGAGTCCTTTAGAGCAATAAAGGGGATTACTTAATAACAAAGGACACTTTCTTAGTCAGGAGATTCGATGCAGGACAAACCTGGTAGACCGGACTAAACAGACCGAAAATAAAACGGGTCGGCGCTAATCGTTGCTAAATGTCCTAAACGAACTCAAAACGAGACAAACCAGGCTCAATCTGTTCAAACAGACCCGAATCGAATTCGAACCGCACCGAACCAAGTTGAACCAGGTCCAAAACAGTCCCAAATGGCCTAAACCGGCCTGAATCCGGTCGAACCGGGTCTGTAGCCCGGTCTAGGCTACGAACTGGACTGGTGCGAGCCGTAGGGCGGTGGTCGCGTGGTCTGGGGGTCGTGGAGTGCAGATGAGTCCCCATTTCGGGGTGATGCGGCTGCCTCTGGGCCGTCGATGCTTGGCGCCGTGGCGGAATCATTGGGCGCCCACTTGGGCATGGAGCCGCTACAAAAGGGAGGAGGGGCAGCGCCATCTGCGATCGTTCGAGGCTCGCCGTCTTCTCGCAAGCGTCGCACGAGCGGAGTAGGGGAGGTAGATGACGGTCACGGCGCCTCGGCGTTGTCTAGCTGGCACAGTCGAGTGTTGAGAAGCAAGGCGGAGCAGAGGGAGGGGAGCGATGGAGTAGGCGATGGCCTCGGCACCTCGAGGTTGTCTGGCTGGCACGGGTGGATGTCTGGAGACTAGGGCGAAACATGCGGAATCGACGGTGGAGTGGATGGAGGCACCGGAGAACTGGAGAGGGATCACGGCGAGAGCGGGCCAGCTGGAGGAAGATGCCACTTGAAAGGGTAGATCCGGGGATCGCCGGATCTGCCCCCTCCCGTAACTTCTTCACTTTCTGCTTCTTTTTCTTCCTACGCTGTCTTCGCGTGAACGAATTAGAAGGAAGTTGGATCCGGCCCACTGTGGCCGTGGGAGGAAACAACCAGAGAGTTTTCCGCGGAACCTTCGTGTTTAGATCGGAAACGCCGTCGATGTGCAGATCCATGGGCGAGGACGATGCAGCGGCTGATGTTGAATGCGAAGAGCTCCACCGGGGTCCGCTGATTCGGTTTTGTGCGAAGGAAGGAAGGGTTGAGTCGATCCGGAAGCCGCCGCCCTCGATGTCATCGAGGAAGAACTGTGAAGGGGAAGAAGAGAGGAACGGCGCGGAGGCCAGAGGGTGAGGAGGAGGAAGGGGGGATGGCAACCTCGCCGGATCTAGAAGGTGGAAGGAGAAGGCCCTCCTAGCCGATCGGATGAGGAGGTGAGGAAGGAGACGGCCGCAGCCCCTACGCTCGGGAACACGTCAAAATGGCTCCAAAAATTTCAATTCCAACTTGTTGATCTCTGTGCGTACATGACTCTTTATATAAGGAGGAGTTTTACTGGATTACAAAAAAGACCTTCTTCTTTGACTATTTACAAAAGCAGTAAACTCTAAAGACCCTGTTAACATGAATATTTACGGACTGGTATTTACGTAAAAATCAACCTAACAATTGTTTAAAAACTCTACGAAATGTCCCCATCAAGATTATTTGTGAGTCGAATGCTGGGGGTGAAGGTGGTCTTTATCCTTTGAGGTTTACTATTTTGTTATTTAGTGGCTTTCGAGACTACAAGTAGACAATAAACTTTTTGGCAAACATTGTTTGAGATAGATATTGGAGGAAACGCGTCTTGAATCCGGGAAGCTCGTAACATGAACAAAATGTAATTACTTTATAATGGTATTTTTATTATAATGAACTTGATAAATAGTTTCAGATTGTTGGACTCTTCTCCTTATGCTTCATGGAATCAAGTTCTGCAGCCATTTTACCATTGAAAGAATTGGAAGTACTGCGATTATTTAACATTATGAATACCTTGTATCTGACTTCTCTGAAGACAGCATTAATGGAACCAGAAGAAGATATTCTCTGTTAATTCAGTGATCAAGATGCTGAGCTTGGTGGTCCATGGGGGGATGTATAGGGGAATTATAATTAGTTGATTTGGAGTGATAAACTTCCCATCAAGATTCAAGTTTTCCTTTGGAAAATTTAGGTGGTGTACATTGCTTACTGCCAATAGACTGATATAATTTATTAACAATGAAAAATGTCATTTCTGCAGTAATTTTGAAGAAGACCAGGACCATATTATTATCTATTGTGGGATCATCAATTTTTTATGTAACATTTTTGCTAAGGAGTTCAAGTATGTTGGTCTCCTGCAACAAATATCATTTTCTGTTGATTTTATGCATGGGATGTTATTTTTTTGTGATGCTTTATGCCATTGGACTGAATGGAGAGCTAGAAAGTTTCAGTATATGTTCTATGAACAGTTCTTTGAGGATGAGGACTTGTCGTGATTTGTGAATGGGCCTGACTCCAATCTTGATTTTGTTGTCCTTGCTTTATGACTATTCTAGTTTCTTTTCTAATTCGTCCATTTGTCCTTTTTACTCTTTTTCACTTGAATTTTTTCCTCTTACCACAGGCTGCTATTTTCTTAGTATTTCACACTTGCCGTTGTTTTTGTACCTTCTTCTTTGCAATGAAGAGCTTCCCAGTAAGGTTGCCTTCCGAAAACTGATAATACTGGCCTTTTAAGCATCATAGCTGTTGGACAGGATATCAATATATCCTTAAGGATCCTGTTGCGACCAGTGGGGTATGAACTCACATCAATCCTTATTCATCAAATGATGTATATGCACCATGGCTTGGTTGGCTTCAAATTGGTGTATGTTATTTTTGAAGGCACATATGATGTTTTCAATAGGGCATCATTCTACTGTTAATAATCGTACTTTAGTTGTGGTGTATGAACTCACTTCAATCACCATTCTTTCTCTAGTCCATCCATGCATGGGAAGTCTCAATTCAATTATAGCCTCATGAAAACAAAGCATTCGAAATGGATTGCAAGTTTGTTCTCAAGATGGCAAAATAAGACTACAAGGACAACTCTTGGGGTCACACGAACTATTTACTTGAGTAAAATTTCTTTTTGGACTATAAATTAGCTGAAACTACAAGAACCTCAATGATTTCGCTTCAAGTTTCCCAAAACCTCATATGTTCTTATTGGCTAAATGCATTGCAAAGCATTGGCTGGATGGCCTTACAGGACCTTCTATTGGAGAAGGGCAATATTTTCTGCTAACCATGGCATCAATTGGTTAGCGAGCATCAAAAGGTTCCATTCATAAAACATGTGTTTGTGATGCTTTGGTCAACCATGCTACTTTTAAAATTGTAGGTTATATACAATGTCTTGAAACACTTCGGATGGTAGCTGCCACTCTGAATGAAAAATAATCAAGTGCTGTCCTATCAATTAAAGCAATTTCTTCTCAGAAGATGAGTTTTCAAAGTGTCACCATCTTACCCCAATATTTACTTTTCTAGACTCAGAACCTTATTATGAAAAACCATTTGGCAAGTGCATTTTATATCAATTATTCTGTTGAGGAAATTTCAGAATGTTTTTAGTTCTATGGATTCTTTTTGTGTAAATCAACTCCCGATCTGTTTAAGAGGATGGAGCTTAACAAACGGTCCGAACTTCAAATATGTTTGGCGTCTAGTACGATACTTGAAATTTCTACAACTTCCGCTCCAAATTTTGATGTTACCGTGACCGACAGCAAAGTGGTGTAGTGACATGACCAATATACCCTCGTATGTTAGCTGTTACGATCCTTGACTACTGAGTTTTGATAGGATATTTAATAGATGATTAAATTTAAATTAAATCAAGATAAAATGAGATATAACAATTTTGTACTCCAAATATAATAACGTTTTGTAATTGTAAATCAAATACATGTAACATGACATGATAAATTGATTAATATTTAATCTTTTATATTAGATTTAAATATTAATATAGATTAGAACTAATGATAACTAATGTATAATCACGATCATATTAACTTTTTGCTCCAAACATTATAATAGTTTGTGATTTTAATTAAATTAGATATAATTTAAATGACATGCTAAGTAGATTAATAGTTAACAGTTAAAAATTTATATTATATTTGAATATTTGTATAAATAAAAATGTAATGATTTATAAGCATAATTTATGTGTCATAATAAATATATTAATTTTTAATAAATTAAATCATATTTAAATATGTATATAAATTAGAACTAATATTTTTTATTCTAAGATTTAATGCTTTGTAATTATGAAGTAGATATAATCAACACAATGTGGTAAATAAAATAATATTTTACATTATATATTATATTTAAATATTTATATATATCAGATGTGTTGATTTTATGCTTTAAACATATTAATATTTTGTAGTCATAATCAAATATGGTTAACATCACTAATAAGTAAATTAATACTTAATATTAATTACTATATATAAACATTTAAATAAATAAAATGTAATAATTTTTACTTTAAACATAAATTAATATTTATATTAGATTTAAATATTGACATAAACTATATGTGATAATTGTTTATTTTAAATATAATAATACTTGTGTAATTTTTAATCATATATAATAAATATGATATTAAGAAATAGATTGAAAGATACAAACTTCTTTGCACTTCTAAGTAGACGTCGTCTCCGGTGGCGATGAAATGATATTTGTGAAATTTTATAATCATTCTAACGCCTACGAGTCAAGGGTAGGCGGTAGCCTATAGCCCAACAAGGATATTTTTGGAATTATAAATTTTATTTAACACTCAGCTAACGGAGCATGACCAGATGGAGCGGATGTTAAAGTTATTTTGGCAGCCGGATTGTCCATTGAAGTTATTTGACGAACGGATTGATAGTGGAAGTTGTTTTCTTAATTGGATCGGGAGTTAATTTACCCATTCTCTTTTGCTATGACTGCAGGATCTGCCTCTTGCTGGTGTTCATTATGGTTACCGGATTGATGGTCCTAATGCTTGGAAGGATGGTCATCGGTTTGATCCAAGCATTATCCTTATAGATCCCTATGCTAAATTAGTTGAAGGTCGCAAGCTTTTTGGAGATACACGCAACAGAATGTCAAAGATTTTTGGAACTTATGATTTTAGTGTGCTGCCCTTTGATTGGGGGCCTGACTATATGTTTCCAAACATACCTGAGGTACAGAGCATATAAAATGCTCTTGAAACCTTCTTTCAGTTCTTTTTGGCATTTTTAACAGTGAGTCTTTATACAGAAAGATCTAATTATATATGAAATGAATGTTCGGCAATTTACTGCGCATGAATCAAGTGGACTGGAAGAGAGCATTCGCGGGAGCTATCTTGGTGTGATAAAAAAGGTCAGTTGTAATTATTGACTATTATTATGCTAAGTTTGGGGAGTGTGGAGAAACAAAATGCTAATCACTATATTGAATCCTTATTCATGTGAAAACCATTATCTGGCGCATTGTCTTGTTTAGTCTCTGCGTATATCTTGCTGATATACCAAGTTCATTAATGTTCACTGAGATGAAGATGAAATTTAGCTTTTCAATTACTTCCTCAATGTGTTGGGTCTCGTAAGTAAAAAGCTTCAACATTGTTAAATATGGGAATGCCAAATTAGTGAAATCCCTATTTTCTACATTACGAAATCAATGTGTGGAGTTGTCATATTTTATTTAACTTATATTTTGGTTTGTCAACGGGATGATTCTTGATTGAAATCTAACTTGATATCTAAAATTTTGAAATAGAAACAGTTATCTAGTAGCTTTGCAATTTAGTGACCTGTAATTTGGAAACTTTCAACCTCATGACTAGTTTTAGATTTCAACATCTACGGTTAGCGATATTGTGCATTTTTGGGAGGTTGTGCGATGTCCTCGGTGTTTTGGATATGGAAACAATTTTATATTGTTGAAACCTCACACAATTTAAGAAAATATAGAATGATGATGGTTTAGTATAGTGTATGTTGGTTTTGTTGTGGGTTTCTTGGGGTATATAGGCAAATGATTATGAATAGTGAATTTATGATATGGATTCTTCAAATTGTGGTCGGATCTCTATCAATCCTCTGTTGAATTTGATATTAAGTATGTCGGGTCAAGGCACATCCTTCTCTCCTTCAGTCGGATGCACAGGGACCTCACAGTTCTCATTCATCTTCTTCACCCTGACAAGCACCATACCCCTCTCCGATGTCTTCTTATCTTCTTTCTCCATCTGGACAGTGGGGTCAAAGTCAGGCATCTCGTTTCCTATGTTTGTGGTGTCTGGACCAGCTCGTTCTCTTTCTCCCTCTCTTGTGTATAGGTACATAAGGGCATCTCTTCCTTCCTTGGCTTGGTGAGCTTCGAGAAGGGACCACAAGAAGGTCGCAGAGGCAAAGAGGGCCTACGGGGTCTCTCATTTTTTATTTCTCTGACACCTTTTCGACTATGAGTCAAATGGGTGGCTGGTGGCTTCCATGACTAGTGTGGTCCGAGTTGTCTCCGGTGAAGCATATGATCGACCTCAGAAGTTGTTTTTCAGTGTCTTTGGATGACTCCTTTCTTCCTGGCCATAGGAGGCACCAAGTAAGCTAAATTTTTTTCATTTATTCTTCTGGATTGCTGCCCAGGCGCATGATTTCTTGTTTTCTTTTTTTTTTTGTTTTTGAATCATCTTCTTCTTTTGACTCAGTTAATGTATCAACTACAATGGGGCTGGGTGTTATGTGTGTTTCTGCACAACATTCGGACTTGGTTATACTTGATCAGGTCCTGACAGTTCAAGCCACCAAATGGATCTAAACAAGACTGTTTGAATGTTAAGAATCTGCCCAATGAAGGCCCAAACCAATAGATGGACTTAAATGTGGACTTAACAACTTGGTGATAAACAATAAATCCATGTTGATATCTCTATTAAATGACTTGAGAACCCAAGGGCCGGACCAATGGGCTTGTGGTATGAGCCATGACCAATGGTAGGATACCCCAGTTGGGGCCTTCCCACAATTTGGTGCGGCGACTTGTCGACATGGCCATTGGCAGGGTATCCTAGTTTGGGCTTTCCACCATTTGGTCTGGCAACTTGATGACATGCCAGCAGTAGTGTACCTTAGTTGGGGCCTTCCCACCGTTTTGTTTGGTGACTTGAAGACATGCCTAGTGGCAGGGTACCTGTTGGCGCACAATTTTTTACAAAAAAAGGGGGGGTTGACCGGCCTTGCAAAAGGAGGCACCACGTCCTATGATCAAGTTGCAAAGGGGGCTTGACAATTCAAATATTAAGTTGATTATCCAATTAAAAGAATTCAAGACCAAATGACTTGTTTGGACCACCTTCCAGGGGGTGAACGAGCTATGTTTTGGTCAGGCCCAAATTTATTGAGCAATATAGGCCCATGTCAAGGCGTATTAGACAATATGTCAAGTAGCTACCATAAGATAGGCTTAACTAGGCACATTGGGCGCCGGACTCAAACAAATCCGAGAAGATTTTGGGACATTCCGAGACTTCCACGGCAAGAGGATACCCTCCCGATCGGTTGCCACGCTGGGTTGGAATCCTCCAATGGGAAGGAATCCCGTAAACTTGGAAAGACTGCCTAGATAAGGTGGACGGAGCCGTTGAAGGGAAGGAGAGCAATTCTGGCTATCGCCAACCCTCCGAGTCCGTCTCGAAGCTGGACTCCCTGTTTCGGGAGGTTTCCTGGTGAAGGAAGGGGGCCGTCAAGGCCTATATAAGCCTGGCCAAGGCTGGTCGCTAAAAGAGGAGGCCGGGAGCAACCCGGAGGAGGAGAGCAGAGAGAGAGAAAAGAAGAGAGACAGAGGGTTACCGCGGAGGCCGTCGATCCCCCCTGGAGCCTTGTTGAAGCCGTCAATCCCTTAGAGCCTCGTTGAAACCGCGCGGTCCTTCTTCTTCTTCTTCTTCTTCTTCCTCCAGACGTCGCAGCCTCCACCGCACGCCGCAGCGGACACCGTCGGGGCCCAAAGCTCCTCCCGTCCACACCGGAGAGGGCTTCCTCCCCCTCCCCTAGGGCCGACGGCCCCTCCTTCTTCCTCTGCCGGTGCCGTCGTCGTCGATCGAGAGCAGGAGCCGCCGGAGATGGCCCGAGCTGCCGTCGGGTGCTGAAGACCGCCGAACAGGCACTGTAGCCGGGGGAAATATGTCCCCTGACTATAGTCCACGGTGGAAAAACCGTGGGGCCCACCCGATGAAGAGAAAAAAAAAGGGGAGAGAGAGGCGCGACCGGGGCGCAGCCGGCCGGCCCCCTCCCCAGCGTCCGCCGGCCGCTGCAGGCGCATCCGCCGGTCCAAGGAGAAGAACCGGCCTGGTCCAAACAGTGGACCGGGCCCCATCTCAGCTGAGACAGAATCCTGCGCACGCAGGCCTTCAAAAAAAAGATTTAAATTTAAAACAAACAAAAAAGTGAAAAATAAATAAAAAATACATTTAATTCAACAAACCAGACTAGTTGGGGGTCGGCTAACCATCCGCCCCTACGTCTTGGCTTAACTTAAAAGAATTCAGAATTCGGACTAGTTGGGGGGTCGACTAACCATCCGCCCCTACATCCTTAAGGTAGACATACAAAGGTCTATAAAAGACCCCAATGTCTTACCAAGTTCACCAAGCTATGCAAGGCTCAAGCATAATCAATATGCTGTCTTGCCGGTCATATGCTAGTGGAATCATCAAAAATAGTGTGGGATGCCCATAAGTCTATTAAGACCGGGTACATGCCTCCCATGGATCGATAAGTCCATCAAGGATTCAAGAGACTGGATTTCCTGTCAGGTTACAAATTGTCTCATGAACAAGTGGAGGGAAATACCCATAAGTCTATATCAGACCGGGTGCATTCCTTTCAAAGGATTGACAGACGCCATCAAGAGTGGAGCAAGGATATTCTCAAAACAAGTTGTATTTTCTGGACTATGAACGTCCAAGACAGACATTCAGGAGATTGTATTTTTGAATATATCATTGAAAGGAGTCAATGATCTCATTGATCCGATGGATGCCAACCACTTAAAAAAAAGAAGAAAAGAAAGAAAATAGAACACAAATCTATAATTGAACCTGGAATCAAATTCTGTCCAATCCGGTTCGGATCCTCAAACAGAAATTTAACCCCCACAAATCACACATTCCGTAGAGGATCTGAGTTGAAATTCTGAGATTTGAAGCATGCAGAAAATTGGAAGAGAAACAAAAATCTGGGAATCTGGAATTCAAGCCACAGCTGGATTTTTGAAAGCCGGATTACTGCAGAATCTGTAAGTCTGGAAGCTAGAAAATTTGGAGAGAGATCCAAAATCTGAAATTTGGAGTAGTGCAGAATCTGAAATCTGAATCCGTACACAAAATCACCATTTGAACAAATCTGAGGTTTTCAAATCTTTAAGGCCAGACTTAGATTTGTGACCCAAATCCGGAAATAAACCGAAAAATCAGAAGTTAGAGCCTGGGAACCAGAAGCCAGAACCCATTTCAGAAGTCTGAAGTCTAGAAATCTGGAATTAAAAAAAACCCTGCAATCTGAAAATGCAGAATCTGCAAGAAGTCTGGAGTCTGATATTTGAAGAGGTCGAAATTTGAGCTTTGCATTCAAAACAAGGAACCGAGGGCTGTAGATGTGCAGATCCGAAATCTGAAATCTGAAATCAGCAATCTGAGGTTTGTAAATAAAAGAAATCTGAAAGTTTAAGGCCCTGTGAAACCTCGAGATTTATATAAAAAAATATAAATATTGGTGTTGTATGGCATGGTATGGTTTGAAAATTCATTTGACTTCCATCTATTTAAGAAATGAACTTTCGTTATCTTATCTTTGGCTACTATGAAAATATATGATATTTCATAGAAAATATTAGCCAAAATATATGATATGCCTAAAATATGTATATCGAGGTTTGGGTTCATAAAATTTGTCTTTGGACCTCTCTCCATCGGAAGTTGCGAATTTCCGATGTTAATTACATTGAGATTCTCGAACACCCATGATTAACTGTCGTAGCAACTCGTATACGAAAGAAAACATTCATCCACAAAACGTCAATATATGGGAATTATAGCCCATAACATCAATGGAACGTAAACTTAATATTTAAATCCGATACATAGTGGTCATATATGGCAATACAAAACTTAGTATCTAAGTTTGGTTCGACTCCTTGATTTATGTTTCATGGAGCATAAGTAGGGATTCCAACTATACCTTGCATAAGACTGGCTTTCCCACTTAATGTCTTATGTTAAGACATATGCTAAAGCTAATCCGAGCATGTTCGGATCAAATTTGTTATGAAATCTGGCCACATAGACCCATTAAGGTCTATCATCTTAAACTTAGTGATGAAAACGGAATTTTGCTTATGCCATTGATATCTAGACTCATGTTTATCCAATTATGAAATTCATAAGGATGTGCCGGATCCAGGTGATTATGATTGGATTCCACGCCTCAATGTCTAGGACTTAATAAGATTTGCTTGGACCTGGTCCTTATGTCGCCGGGTTAAGCATATTTGTGGTCAATTGCCTAGTACCTAGGGTTCTATCCAACTTTAAATGGGGATGGGTCCATCGTGGATCAGATTCGAAACATATACACATTCATTACATTCCTCTCTTCCCGAGTCTTGGTATGTTAAGACCATTGTTTTCTACTCCAAGTCTTGAGTTTAAATATGCTAAACTCAGCACTTAGTCACCCCATGATAGTTATTCTATCCATCCAGCAATTTAGGTCCTGTTTACCTCTGAAATGCCCATTTTGTATTCATTTTTGCTCGCCCCACAGACCTATCATACCAACCTTATAAACCTAGATCCAAAATTGATACACTGATATTGACCGTAAATTATTCATTATCTTATCATGCTAAGGTCTGTCCCATGATAGGTACCAAATTCACTCTATTCGAAGCCTGAAATCTTATGCCAGATCAAGCTTATGTAAGTCTGAAATGTTTACCATCCAAACCACTCAAATTCGGCTAAAAGATCCTGCAACTGATTTTAGATTGTTCATAATCCGGGCCTAGACCATATATTAAAGTCGGCTCCATGATAAGTATTGAATCCGTCCTGAAATCTCACATGAAACTCAGGCCATCTTTGGCTATGAGTCTGCCACACAAGCTCTGTATATAGGCCATGGGATTTTCATCATAGGCTCCCTCATAAGCTCTCAATGATCTGATCATCTAAAACCCTCTCTTTGTAAACATGACGGCCTACGGCCGAGATGCTCATCAAAAATCTGTTTAGACTAGGCCCTGTCTATGTATAAATCCCGGACTTTGGCTATCATCTTAGATAATTCAAGGTGAAGACCCTATTTGACTTGGGATTTATGTGACCATATTTGACATAGATACCAATCTGAATTTGAGCAATTGGCTTTCCAAATACCATCTGGACTCAGGTCTGCATCAAGCCTTGATATTGGTTATAAGATGGTCACGGTTTGATACTGAACCATGGTTTAAGTTCTGCCCTATGACAGATGTTGAATTAACCTTGAAATCTCATGCGAAACCCAGGCTTATGTGAGCCTGAAATATATATATCATTTGAGGAATCTAAATTCGGTTAAGAGTCTGCCATTCCACCTCAACATGCTCTGAAGTCTTGACATTATATGAGTCTCAATTCAGGTGATTTTTATGTGGAATACATACAGGGGTCCTGAAATGGATCCTTTCATTATTATATGTTTGATGTGGACGGACTATATCAAATAAGGCTAAGTTCGGTCAGACTTAAGGTTCTCATGACTATGTCTGAGATGGGTATTTGAAATCTTATGATTTCAAAACTCATGACCGGGGGGGGGGGTGGTTGCACTTCCATTTTTTTTTTTTTGCACACTCCTTGGACAAATAAAATCCAGGGGCAGGCCCATAAGTACTTGAAGATGGCAGGTTCTGCCTATGCATATGGTATATTCGGTCTTCAACATGTGAGATCATTCTCCCTCAATTCATTTCTAAGGGGGAATCCAGCACCTAGATGTCTGAAATCAGGTCCATATGCCTGAAATCCGAGGGTTAAAACTCAGTCCCATATATTGCTGAAATGTATATGTACCTTATTCTCTTATATTCAAATTTATCCTCCCAATTAGCTTCCTCTCTATTATGAGATGAACTAAGTGAATGAGTATATATGGCTTCGGCTTTTATCCAGAATATGCGGACACAGCCGCACTCAATCATATGCCTCTAATCAGTTGGATATCATATATATTCCCAACTTTAATGATATGAACCTTCCATTACAGAATATTGTCTCCCATTGACATATAGGTTCGGTCCATGATTGGCCTCCTCTTTACATGAAATTTTTGTTCCCATACTGAGCCGAGCTCATGTGCTCTCTTCATTATGGGATAAATTAATAAGGAATGGGCATATTGCCTCAATTTCTGTCCAGAATGGGTATATAGAGCTGTGCTCTATCCGATCATGCTCCGGCCTTGATGTGATGCATGTATCGGTGCATATTATACTTCAAAGTCCTGTTTAACTTCTTATTTTTAAAAGAAACATACTTTATCTTCTAATACTGGAATATGTATGGAAACTTTGCCCGATTATGTCTGGGCTTTGCAATCCTGTTTTATCTTGAGATTTCATTCTCTATTTCCATTCTCCCATTTGTTATAAATAGGCAGATCAGAACCTAGACTCGAAGGTTAGAATTCAGTCCAATCTATGGTTAGACTGTATGCACCTCTTGCTTTCTTATTTTCGGAATCAATTCCTTCAATCAGATTCTCATAAATCCTACATATATATATATATATATGAGAGATGATCCCTGCTCACCATTATGTGAGTATCAACATGTATATTTGATTGATGCCATATGGTATACATCATATTGTTGTATTGATGGGATTTAACTATAACCTCAATCTCACCATATTAAGACCATCTCACCCTCTTAAAAAAAATACATATATCCATAATTAACCTTCTCTACTATGAGATGGGCCTAAGGACTGCACATATAACTTCAGTCCTGCCCGGAGTGTATGCATTAAACCAGGCCCATCATTAGACCTCAATCATGACCTGCTATGTGCATAAATCAGCCCTGCGGCCTAAATTCTGTACTACATATGGTTTTTATAACCAGTATATATATATATACAATGGTCTTTGCTCATCATTATATGAGTATCAACACATATGCCTCAATCATGGCATGTGGCATACTAACATACCCTTGTATGGTGGGATATACATACAACCACAGTCCTCATCACATCGAGGCTATTTCACCCCTCTATGGAGTACATATGAAGATGAGTCACTTATATCACAGGGGTCTTTCCCCGCAACTAGTTTTCTCCATTATAAGATGGACCAAAAGGACCACATATATGTTTATAGTCCTGTCCGGGACATGCTCATGGAACTAGGCCCAATATTAGGCTCCAATCATATCATGCATGAGCATGAATCAATTCCTTAGCATCCTTGGCCTTCTGATTTTATGATCAGAGGGTAATTCTTCACATCTTGCATATTTCTATGGTCGGATATCATGACCTTTTCAGGGCCCGGCTGGCCATCTTCTTTCCATGTCTTTTGCTTTATCTAAGGCTACCCGGGGGATCTTTGGTCCATCATGTGGGTTCCAAAGAGGCCGGGTATAACCTCACTTCCATGCTTTGCTCCTGTTCCTTGTCCTGAATAGAAGTCATGGGTTTGGTATTGATGGAAAAACAGACCGGATGGTCTATACGGGGTCCCTTGTGTATTGAAATTCTAATCCTTCTCATGGGCCGACATGAAGTATGGAAGATAACTAATGAAGGAGTCAAAGGGATTCTAGCTATAAACAACAATGGGATCAAAAGGCAGTTCACATAAGGAGGTCGGGAGGATTTATCCTTGCTGACTTATATGGTTGATGGGGCCGGAGTGAAGAAGGTTGTTTGGTCATGGTCTGTAGGTGAAGGCATAGGCAAATTGGTGATATGTTAATAGAGTGTCCGGGGGTCTCCTAAGATGGTTATCTTGTTCACCCCGGAAAGCTTGAGAGAGGGCTTTATGTTCCCTTACCTGCTGATTATAAGGGTAACACTCGGGTCTAAATAGAAGAAATATGCTTCTAGTAGTATGTCATGGGGTCTGGGCTGATGAAGTGCCCATCCGAGAGAGGGGACAATCAGGAGTATGTGAGGGGGGCACACAATGGATGATTTGTGAAGGGGAATAGGCCGGCTCCTATGAGAACTTACCTTCGGTACCTCCACCTGTCTTTGCTTACTTTCTTTAAACTGCTCGGTGATGCCCTTGTTGATTTCTAATCTCCAGAGCTCCCGCTGCCTTCCTCTTCTGCCTTTTTCCGACCCCTTCTCATGTGCGGGGACTGTCTCTTATATAGCTTGTTGGATGGGTCTTGTCCACCCGAGAGATGGAGTGTGGTCATGCAGTGTGCTCATGGAGGAAGTGGGGCTACTTCTTCCTGAATGTGGGGAGAGTGGGGCTTTACCAAGTCAGGGCTGGGAGATCAAAGATCTTGGCCCTCGGTTGCTTCCTGATCTGTAGTGAGTCCATCCCACACTAAGTATATATCCTGGCCTTTGATTAAATGCCCCGGATCCTCTCTTGATAGCTCAATCCAAGCCCTCCATTGATCGGTCCTGTAGATGGCAAATTAGACCCCATCCATTGATTAATTGGAGCTAGGCCTTGTTGCCTACGTGAAGGGAATCATCCCATCTAATCAAATATCCAATTAAGGATGGATCCAGTGGGTATTATCCTATTAAGGATCCAATTGGGCCATCCTGTTATACCATCGGGGGTCCAAGGGCATTAGGAATCCAATTAGCTTACCCGACAGCCAATCTTGGCCTTTGAATCTTTTCCATCCTAGCCCTCCATTGATTGTCTTGAATAGGTGGTCCACCCGGTTGATGGATATCTCATTTAATCCAAGCCATCGATCCTCTTATTGGATATTAATCCCATTAAGGATCCGGGAGGACTTGACACCCGGTAATTAAACCTTGCTTATGGTTCATCTATCGGATATCCCATTATGGTGGATCCATTGGATATTATCCCATTAAGGATCCACTAAGATCATCTCAATGCCCCGATGAGGATCCATGATCCAATTAACCTATTGATTGATCAATCCTGGCCATTGGATGGTCTCGGCCTGTTGATGGGATTTTTTTGAATTGCGCAGCCTGTTTTTCCCCCCGCGGATCCTTCTCCTATCAGTTTTTTGTTAAGTCTCCTAGTTGGAGACAAACTCTCCCATCCGCGAGCCTTCTTCTAGCTGATTTTCTTCCTTCCTCCTGTCGCACCATCCTGTCTCAACAGATTTAGCTGCAGCTTGGGTATTGCCAAGGGAAGCCATCGAACCTGCTGATTGGAGCTCCAGAGTGCCCTCTTATTCCTCTTGGTATTGATCCGTGAAGGTGGACATCCTCTTAGTTACATCCGGGTGAGTAGAGTTCTTGTGTTTCTATCTTCTGCTCAATGTATGATGGCTTCCTCTTCTATTTACTGTTGGTAGCACCCCAATTGCCCCATATTATGCCTTGCACTTTGCAAAGATGAATGTGGCCGGGTGTGCTGGGATGTCCTGATTTAAGAGGGCATATACTTTTTTATCAGTTTCCCTTCTGTTTTGTGTAAGACAGGATGTATATATCACAAGTATATGCATACATGAATGTGTTTGAGGACCCGGCCTCTTCCTATGCTGAATTGGGTCCTTTTGAGAGGGTCTATTGGCTGCCCTCTCTCTTTATATACATCCAGCTGTGAGCATTCTATCGACAGCATATCACCTAAGTGATCATAACCGGATCTATTAAACAGGAGCCAATTTGGCTTCTGTTTGTTTTTTCCGGCCCTCCCTTCTTCAGGTTTCTGTTGGCAGTGCATCTCCCTATCTCTCACAAATATATTTCCAGCTGAATATATATCCGAGGCCTTCAACCAGGAGCCAATTTGGCTTTTGCAGATTGTCCCCGGCTTCCCCCTTTCAAATGTTCATCGGCAGCATGCCTCCTGCCTTATGCTATGCATTTTGCAATCACATGTATGGCCGGTTGACCTGATTTATGTGCAAGGGTGCGGCTCCTCCATATAGCACCCTTGGCCGGGGTCTTTATCCCATCCCCCTTTCTCCCTTTTTTTGTTAAATAGGAGTCTATTAGCTCCTGGACATATGATTTGTAAGCATATATACCTCTTGAAGGTATTGAGGATCCGGCTTCTTCATATGTTATCACCGGTTGGGATTTGATCCAATTCCTTCTCTGCCGGAGGGGACAATTGGAATAAGAACTTTACACCTCCTATTATATTACTATCGGCCTTGCATTGTGCAGGTCTTTATTACCCTTTGTGCATCCTCATATATCTGAATGTATATATTGGGTAGACATGCCTAGTTTTGTTCATACTATCACTGATTGAGGCTTTGATGCTCCGGGGGGCAGCTATTGGTCCCTCTTTAGTTGGCGGGGCAGGAATACACATAAAAGCCTCCTTTTTGTTTCCTTGGTGTATGCCTAATTGGATTGGGCTTTGAGTCCCCCTTGTATATCCACATCCGGTTATGCATATCCGGCCTTAGATGCATGAACTTGACCTTTTCTTTGATTCATATACCGATGGTAGGCCATAGAGAATTAAGTATTTTTATTCCCCATTGCCTCATTTTCTTCCTTTCATCCTCTGATCTCATGGTGCTTAAGAGTGCACACAAGTTTCTTCTTTTATTTCTGTCATGTGCCTAATCCGATTGGGCCTCCAACCTCTCTTCCTATCATATCCGATTATGTATGGGTCTGGGAGGGGTATATCTTCTCTAATACATGACTAGCTGTTGAAACTAAAAAAAAAGTCCCGATCACTAAAAAGAGGCAAACACAGTCTCCTAAATGGTTGAATCAATCCAATTGGAATGACGGTCGAGAAGATCGATTGTCGGAAAGAAAAAAGGGCAGAAACGTTACCACGGATTGACATCGTCAAAAAGAGGACCGAAGATCTCCCACCGTCACCATTGTAGACGTTGTTTTGCGACGTCGACGCCACCATTAAACAGGTCCAAAAGCTCCTGCCGTCACCATCGTCGGTTTAAACCGACATGGCTGACCTCCCCTTTTGCCGCTGTCTCCACAGGGGAGAGCCGCTGGGGGAAATCCATGCTGACGGAGAAAAAAAAGAAAGGGGCTAGGAAGGAGAAACAAAGAGAGAGAGGGAGTGACGAGAAGGAAAAAGGGGAGGAACCCTCATCGCCGCCGTCGCTTCACAAACCCCCACTCCGGCCTTCAAGAATCGTCGCCGCCTAGAAGCTGCTGCAAAGAAGCCCACCGCGAGGAAGGACATTCCTCGCGGGCTCTAGCTGCACATCGCGGGCCTGGAGCAACCTTCGCTATCACCACCGACCAAGCCTCCTCCATCGTAAAGCTCTGCGGTGAGAAGACCCGGCCGCGGTGCTCCCGTCACGAAGAACAGAGGAAGGGGGAGGAAGAGAAATCGATTGCGCTCGTCACGGCAAGCCTCCGCCACGCCGTCTCAAGCCCGCCCCCGCCGCCGCCGAGATCAGCCACCGGGTTCATCGCCATCACCGGAAGAAGCCGCCGCGGAGTCCCTCACGCTCTCCGTCCGACGGAGGAAGCGACCGGGAGAGAGGAAGAAGGCCGTGGAATGTAGTTGCCGCCGCGAATATGGCGGCGTTGTTGGAACCCACCGCCGCCATGATCCCCGCCGTCGCTGACAAAGGATGGCGCCGTAGCCCCGCCGCGGCGGCTTCGTGTCGGGAGAGAGAAGGCTGCGAGACCGCAAGGAGGGCTCGGGGGAATAGTTCCCCCCGGTCAACTCCCGGTCAGCGCGGGATTAAAAAAAAAAACAAAAAAAAAAGGAAAAGGAGAAGGCAGCGGGGCGAGGGGGCGCGCTCGGGCGGACCCGCCCGGCGGGCCCGACCGCCCCCCACCTGGTCAAACCAGGTTTCCCCCGGTTTGACCGGGGGGAAGGTTTAAAAAAAAAACAAAGAAAAAAAAAAAGGGCCACGCCGGCCACATGGGCCGGCGGCTCGCACGCGCGTTAGCCGCGCGCGCGCGTGCACGCGCAGCACCTCCAACAAACAAAGCGTTAAAAAACAGAGAAAAAGGGGGCAAAAGTGGGGAAGACCGGGTTAAAACCGGCCTCCCCACGTCACCACGACCGACGGTTGTGCCCACTCATCCCACTCTTTGGATCGGGTCACCCCTAAGTGTCCTCACCCACCAGTTTGACCTCCAGTCAAACAGAAGCATAAAGAAGAGAGGAAATGAGGTTAAACTCACCCCCGAATCTGGTCACCACCCCACTATTGCGAAAATGGGCTGAGTGGGGTGGTTTTTTGTGACCAAAATGCCCCTCCAAAATCTTCTATAAATACCCCCAGATGGCCATACGTGAGAGGGGTTGGAGAGTGTTGGAAAGAAGTTGTCTTTTGAGGAGAGAGAAGCTCTGATCTTCGGAGTGAGTCCCAATTTCTTCAAAAGGGAAGGAAGGGTTTTGCCCAACTTCCAAAGAAAATTCCAACCGCCTCGAATCGGCTTTTCGGCCATTCGAGAAGGGAGTAAGGGTTTCGCCCGACCTCCAAAGTCCAATCGATCCCGATCCTATCTCGTTTCGCGAGAGGGATCGAGTAGCCCGCATTTAAAAATGCGAATTTAAGCTACTCGGGATCAAATAGAAAACCCAAATCGGTCAAACCGAAATGCCGGTCAAACCGAACGGGAATTCAAATCGAAAACCCAAATCGGTCAAATCGAAATGCCGGTCAAACCGAACGGGAATTCAAATCGAAAACCCAAATCGGTCAAACCGAAATGCCGGTCAAACCGAACGGGAATTCAAATCGAAAACCCAAATCGGTAAAGCCGAAATGCCGGCCAAACCGAACGGGAATTCAAAAAGAAAACCCAAATCGGTCAAACCGAAATGCCGGTCAAACCGAACGGGAAATCAAATCGAAAACCCAAATCGGTCAAACCGAAATGCCGGTCAAACCGAACGGGAATTCAAATCGAAAACCCAAATCGGTCAAACCGAAATGCCGGTCAAACCGAACGGGAATTCAAATGAAAACCCAACCAAATCGAAAACCCAAATCGGTCAAACCGAAATGCCGGCCAAACCGAACGGGAATTCAAGGTGAAAACCCAAATCGGTCAAACCGAAATACCGGTCAAACCGAATGGGAATTCAAATCGAAAACCCAAATCGGTCAAACCGAAATGCCGTCAAACCGAACGGGAATTCAAATAGAAAACCCAAATCGTCAAATCGAAATGCCGTCAAACCGAACGGGAATTCAAATCGAAAACCCAAATCGGTCAAACCGAAATGCTCTGGCCAAACCGAACGGAATTCAAGATGAAAACCCAAATCGGTCAAACCGAAATGCCGGTCAAACCGAACTGGGATGCAAATAGAAAACCCAAGTCGGTAAAGCCGAAATGCCGGTCAAACCGAATGGGAAAATCAACATGAAAATCCAAATCGGTAAAACCGAAATGCCGGTCAAACCGAATGGGAAATCAACATGAAAACCCAAATCGGTAAAACCGAAATGCCGGTCAAACCGAACGGAAATTCAAACATGAAAACCCAAATCGGTAAAGCCGAAATGTCGGCAAACCCGAACATGCTCCAAGAAATGCCGCATATCAAATGCAATCAAGCCATTCTTGGATATATGAAGACAATCTGGTTCGGTAAGGCCGAAATGCCGAAAAGGCCGAAACCTGACGAGAAAGTTCGAAATGTCGGCAAACTCAACAAGCCTCCAAGAAATGCCGCATATCAAATGCAATCAAGCCATTCTGATATACGAAGACAACTCGGTTCAGAAGGCCGAAATGCCGAAAAGGCCGAAACTCGATTTGACGAAAGCGAAATATCGGCAAACCCGAACACGCTCCAGAAACCGCATATCAAATGCAATCAAGCCATTCTCGGATATACGAAGACAACTGTTCGAGAAGGCCGAAATGCCGAAAAAACCGAAAACCCAGACGAGAAGCCGAAATTTAAGAAACCGAAGAAGTCTAGAAATGCCGCATATCAAATGCAATCAAGCCATTCTCGGACATACGAAGAAAATTTGTTCTGCAGAAAAACCGAGATACCGTAGAAGCCGTTTTAAACTCAAATCGGTAAAGCCGGCAAGTCGGTCAAATCGAACAAACTTTGACATGGTCAGGAACAAAGGCTCGAATGCCCCCTCATTTATCAGACGCATGTACTCAAATCGACATGAAATAAATTCAAGTTCGATTGACCCGATGTGTCATCCAAAGATGACATCTAATCCCCACGGACTTCAGAGGTGGCTAAAATTACCAACAAAAATTGTCTAAGTCAACAACGACCAAAGACATAAACAAAACAAATCAAATCAAATCTTAAATCAAAAAGAAAATCAATGGACCCAAACTTAAAGTTTGAATTAAGTTCAACCAAATTCCATCTCATAAGGCCACGGGGATATGTCTTCCTCGCTTTTATGCGGATGAATGACTTCGATCAATATGTTGCCGCGACGGTCAATCAAGGGTATTCGAGTGTTTCGTCGATGTAATTAACACCGGAATATCGCAAGTCCGGTGGAGAGAGGTCAAAATTTATTTTCAAAGAACTCAGATAACCTCACAAATTAAATTGTGGTTCAGATCATCTAAGTGGTGGGTGATACCCATATCGACACTTAGCAAATCTGTGGAACCATCGGTGTTCCTATAAAATAATACCACATCAAATTAGCTAATACTCCTATGAATACCACATATTTTCATAGTAGTCAATGCTAGCCTAAAGCAAAAAGAATTTTCTACCAAAAAGAGAGGAAAATTCGAGGTTCCAACACTAGCCTTGAGCATATATGCTAGATTTTAATTAGATCCTCTCCCTCCTTTCTTTTTCCCTTTTGAGAACTTTCTTCTATCTTGATGCTATATCAAATATCCATTGATAGAATTTTAGGTGCTAACAGGCCCATAAACATGCAGCTGAAAATTGGAGATGTGCAATGTACAGAATTTGTAAGAAGCCTGAGTCTGCAGGAGATCCGAATTAAAATTCTGAAATCTGAGGTTTCAAATATGAATTTCAAAGATTGAAACTAGTACAAGTCAGAAACTGATCCGCAAATAGGTGGTCCCAAACCATTCAAACCCATAAGAAAATTCAAATTCCAGCCGTCCCAAATCATTCCACATAAAATCTGAAAATTGCATAAGAGAGAATCCAGAAACTGTCAAATTCATGAAATACAAACTCTGCAGAATTAACTGAAATCTAAACCAATCAAAATTGAACTCAAATCAAGCTCAACTCTAATTCAATCAAATCAAATTTCTCTAAGTAATCCAAACTCAAGCAAATCTGAAACTGTAAAAATCCGAAATTTGGAAACATTCAATTAAATCAAATTTCTCTCAAACTTAAGCTAATCAAATAGAATTCAACCGGAAGATTAAAACACCTGAATTAAATTTAATCTGTGAACCCATAAAAATCGACACATTTCAAGAAATCTGTAATTTAATCCAACCCACAACGATCACCTGCCAGATTTAAATAATCACCTAAAATCTGCAACCCAAATTCTAGGTTAATAAAAACACACTCAAGCAAAACACAAACTCAAGTAAAATAAAAACAGAATCTGAACTGAGTCATAAAACAAATCACAAATTCAATAAATCTAAAACAGAATGTGAATCAGTCTTAACTAAACCAAACTTGATAATTCAATAAAACAAACTCAAATTAAGCCAAATCCAATGTAACCCAAATTTCTCAAGTCAAATCCATTCCAGCAAACCATAGTCCATAGGTTAAGCCCAAATCCCGTCCATAAACAAACTATCTTTAACCCAAATCAAATTTAAATCAAACAAATTCAAATTAAATTCAAACCAAATTCAAATTATTGCAATTCAACTCCAACCCAAACTAAAAGCAATTCAACCAATTAAATTCAACTCAAACTAAATTCAAACAGATTCAACTCAATCAAAATTCAAACCAACAAATTTAATTAAACCAATTCAATTCAAATTAAATTCAAAATAAGATTGAGTGCTTGCATTCCATCAAATTTTATGGGATTGTTTTCTCCTATGTCCATGTGTGTGAATGTTTATTTTTGTGGATGCATGTTTTCTATTTTCATGGATTGCTATGACGCTTAATCAATGGTATTCGAGTTATCTCGATGTAATTAACGTCAGATCTTCGCACCATCCGACGGGGAGAGGTCAAAATCAATTTCAAAGAACCTAACAACCTCAACATATAATTTCGACCCTAGTTAGTACTTTTATGGAATACCATCTATTTTCCTAAAAATCAATGCTAAGGTCTAATCAAATCTAATTCAAATCCAAAAGGAAAATGAATTTCCAAAACAAAAGAATAAATTTTTAAATTTTGAGGTCACATCAGTACCCTACTTGGAGCCTTCCCACCATCTGGGACAGTTTCTGATGGCATGGCCCGAGGCAGGGTACTCTAGTGCAGCTCTCCCTCCATTTGGTCCAGCTTCTGATGACATGGCCAGAGACATAGCAGTCCAGTGGAGCCTTCCCACTATTTGCTTCAGGCAAGGTTAATTTTAGGTGCAGTGCTTGAACCTGGCATGAGCTCTTTGGGCCAGCTTATTAACTTAAAACTTAATATCCTTAAAAGCTAGGGGTCAACATATATTTTTTGTGGGTAAAGTGTAGTTTCTAGCATCTTTTAAACATAAGTATCCTGTTCTTTGCTAGAGGACATATTTGCAATTCTTATAAAACATAGATAAAGTTTTCAGAACTTTACAGATTTTGTGGAGATAGAATACCCTTGATTTAGCCAAATTGCAATGGTTGATACATGTTTCTTGTGTGCTGCCACCAAAATCATCATTAGAACCACGATTTGTACACAAGTATTCTTTGCAAATACGTGCTGTGGGTATTCTTGTTGATTCTTCATACACCTTTTTCATTTAATTAGGCATGTATCTGTATGATTGACCATCAACTTTTTGTTGGTGTTATTGTTACATTTTCTACACTTCTATAGTATATTACTTTTTTCCATAGTTTTCGTACTGCATTGATTGTTTTGATCTATTTCAGAATCCTTATCTAAAAATGACTAGAAATTAGAATATTACATTGGGCCTTCAATTAGGTTTTTATTTCATTCATTTATGGTTGATTAAATTCTTTCATTTTTTATTTATATGATTTGTATTTACATGTTTATATATTATACTTGAATTTTATACAGTTGCATTATGTTGAAAATTGGTCCATACTGCTGAGCAGCTAGATAGGTTGATTCTGGTGGAATCCAACAGGATTTTGTCTTTGCACCTCTAGAAATAGTATGACCTGTAGCTTTATGTTATTCCCACGTATTATTTTTCTCTATTTTTTGAATATGAATGAAATCTGGACAAAGGATAAATTTGTTCATCATTTCTCATTCAGTTTTCTTGGTTATTCTGAATCAGACGGTTGTATTTGCTATTATCAATAACTGACCAGGATCTGGTGCATTCATTTCAGAAATGATTGCTTAAATTTCTTCTGTGCAAGCTGGCTACTCAAAGCATTCTATTTTTTCACCTTCTGCTTAATGGGCCTTGTGATTTTGGTCACAAAAATGTCATAATCAATTAACTATTCATATGCAGATTCCACACTTGCTAGAGCTTGGCATCAATGCTGTTGAATTGCTACCAGTTTTTGAGTTCGATGAGTTGGAATTTCAGAGGCATCCAAATCCAAGATCCCATATGGTGATCATATTTAATTTGAATTTCACATTCTCAGACGTTTGCTGATGTCTCTTAATTTTCTGTGCATGCATTTTTATTTAATGATATCAAGGCAGTGGTTAAGTTATGCAACTTTAATGTTTTACATGCGATGATGTTCTGTATTCGTTATGGTGCAAAGTATGTCTGAATACAACTATGTTGGCTGATCTTGAGGAATTTCTTTCTGGATTATCTTATGCTGGCTGTTCTTTTAAGGATTATGTTTATCATAGATTAATACCTGGGGCTATTCTACAATTAATTTTTTCGCACCTATGAGCCGATATGCTAGTGGTGGTGGTGGAGCAAAGGCTGCTTCCCGTGAGTTCAAGGAAATGGTCAAGGCCCTGCATTATGCTGGAATCGAGGTAAGCAACTTTAATCACAGCGAATTGACAGCATGAATGGTGTCAAGCTGATTGATCTATATTTGGCTATGTTATTTTAAATATTTAATAGTAAACAAATACCTTCAGGTAATCCTAGATGTGGTATACAACCACACTAACGAAGGTGATGATGATGTACCATATACAACTTCATTTCGGGGCATTGATAATAAGGTAAAATATAGTGTACATTTACCCAGCTATTTGCACCATTTTGTTTGTAAAATCTGTCGACGGTGATTGAAGCTTGACCTTACCTAGTGTTGGATCAAAACATTTGTGGTACTACCATATTATGCTTCATTCTCTATTTCTAACATGACCAACTAATCATAATTTTAAAGACATAAGCAAGGCTGGATCGGAATCGCTCAAGATTGGATTGTTTGGATCAGCTGATCCAAGGGAAGAAAAATCAATCTGGAATCAGCCTGGATTGGCTTTCCCAAATATTAAACAATAATAAAAAAAAATAACAGTGTGGTCAAATCTGTGCCATAAATGACTCATCAGGCAGCAGTGTGCCACCCCTGTCACTGGACCTGTTCCCTACCTTGTTGGGTCCAAATGGACCTGATATGACCAGATCGGACTTCGGAGTTATCGGATCAAATGGATACAATCTGATAGGATCTGGTCGCTTGTGTGATTGGATCATGATGTTTGAGTTCATTTGGACCTGATATGAATGGGCATGTAACATGCAGGGGATGTTGGTGCATTGCCTCTGCTGATGTTTGCGATTCACGGCGGGGGACCTGGGGTTGAATGGGGTTCCTTCCCTTTGATCAGATTGGCTGATCTGTCAAAACATGCATATTAGTGACGCCAAAAGCACGATGTGTGTATATATACACACAAACTCTTTCCTATCCCATTGTAGTTTGATGACAGGCATCTGTTTCTGAAGCCTGCATCGTCTTTAAACCGCTAATTTTTTTATAAGAATAAAAAGTATCCAAGACCTTTTTATTAATTTTTTTATAGAATGATTATCCTATGTGCAGGTATACTATATGATGGACATGCATGAGAGTGCAGAGTTGCTTAATTTCTCAGGATGTGGTATAATTTCATTCCATTGTCTTTTTGTTCAAATTTGGCCTTCTTTCTTTAGTTTCACTTCATTTTATTATTTGTTTTAGATCATATCATTTCTTTGCTTGTAGATGACTTTGCTTGTGCTTTGGTAGTCCTAAGCCTGTATAAGGGAGTTGAGTTGCCGCAGGTGATAACCATTTGTTGACTCTAAAAATTTTTTTGTGTCTTGAAGTTTTCAAAATTTTTAAATGCATGCCACTTAGGAGAGATGCACTATGAAGTGGGCTAAGGACCCATCAACATGACCCAAAGTTTGCATAATCGGCCCATCCAGGGATCGGCCGATTCTTCGATGCCGATCCGATATTTGCCCGGAGAAATTGACTAATCTTGTTGAATTGGATTGGAAATCGGCCGATCCAGCAGATTCCATGGGATGTAGAAAAATTAGAATTAGGCCCGATTCCAATCTGGGCGATCCCCCTTAGTTACCCCCAATCCTTCCCCCTACCGATCCCTTGCCCCCTTCAAAATCAGCAACAACTAGAGGGGATTCTCCCCTTGGATGGGGACTCCCTTACCAGAGTCATCCCTCGGGGTGATTGTCACCCAATCACCTCAAGGGTGATTGAAACCGGGCCACCTCCAATTTTGGAACTTAACCCTTGTCTAGAATTCTCAACTCTTCCTCTCTTCTTAACATTTATAAAGATTTACTTAACATGAGTAACCATTTTTCTGTTATATGTGTAGGAAAAATGTTGGATGAGGAGCATAGTGCTCTTGCACATAGTGATGTTGGATGATAACGTGGATATATGCTAGATGCTTACAAAAAAGATGAAATGTAAGTGGTGCGGGAAAGAAATAAATGGAAGTGTTTACCGTATAAAACAACACATAAGTGGAATTAGTGAAAATGTGAAGAAATGTGAAAATATAATGTCAGAGCTACGAGATGAAATGAGAAGATATTTAATCAGAAAAGTATTAAAGAGGGAGATACATATTGAGTAAAGAGCTATTTTGTATAATGAGTTACTCAGATGAAGAGATATAAGTCTCATATTTGAAAGGCATAAAAAGGGTTAAGAAAAGGCTCAAGTTGAGGTTGATGGATCAAGTTTAAAGAACAAAGAGAGGCACAAATCGGGGAGAAACATTGGTAAGCAAGGCTTAGGCTTGTGAAGATGATGAGAGAAGAAGGGGGAAGGAGGATGTATTGCTAGACATTCAGATGTGGAAAGCACTCGCCCTACACCTTAGATAGGCCGAGATAATGAGTTCAGTTGATCACAATGAGCTTGGCTGATGGACCTGCCTATGTATAGACAGCAAGGCATAAGTAAAAGGATGATAAGACATGCCTTAACTTCTTTTATATCTGTCTTACATGTTTTTGTAACAAACATTAACATTTATGCTTTATTTTACCATGATGTAGGTGTACTAGCCCATTTAGCCCCTGGTCCACATTTTCTGACCATGATTGATGTTATTGTTGAGGTTAGATCCAAGGATTGCCATCTTGGATCTCGGCTTCATCTTGGGGGGGGGGAGGCGGTGAAAGAGGAGATCTCGGAGAAATCTCAAATAACTCTCGGGAGATCGGATCTTGGATCAAAATGTATATATATATATGTATGGAACATACCATAATATCTTATAAAGATAGCAGTACACCTATGAATTTACATGAAAATATATAACACATTTGTACATCAACTATGTAAATGAATAATTACAAAGCACTCTCAATACCAAAAAGATGATTTTTGTGCTCTTAAAAGATTTAAACTTGTATACTATCTTATTTAAATATTAATATGGTATTTAGAGCATTTTTATGTTCTTGTTCTTAATTGTTTATTACAAATTAATGGTTAAATATTTATGAAATTGAATTGATATAATTTATTTATTGCATAAGATATAATCTTTGTACAATAAATTGATGATTAATATCCAAATTTAAAATTTGAATACATTAAGGTCATTATTTGACTTAGGTTATAATTAAATGTGTATGTTTATGAGGGAGAGAAGAGAGTTAAAATAGATCTTTATAAAATTTAAGTATATAACATATATTTATGATTATGAATTATATATATGATAGTATAAATGATAGTAAAATATATTAATATAGTACACTATCATAAACGTGACACAGAGTAGTTGCAGATTGGCCTACGCGGTTAGGTCACGAGGGTCAATGGGGCAGCATCTCTTGTGGGGGGTGGGGGGTATCAAGGGGGCAAGCCTCCCGAAGAAATTTTTTTATGGACCAGTCCACATGTGGCGAGATCTTGGCGATCTTGTTTCTTGACCCCTTGGCAAGACCGAGAATCTCGTGAAATCTCGACGATACGGAAAACCATGTTAAACCATAATTAAAAGTCCCAATGTCCAAATACATCCACGAAGATGGGTTGGATGTAGTTGTTGATGAGTTGTTCTTATGGATATATGGATTCAAAGCAATATGGAAAGAAAGGTTACATTGTACCATGTAATGAACGGACATGAATTACAAATAGATCTATAATCAACTTTCTAGTTTATTGTTTTGAGGGCATGCCATTCTTGAAGAGTATTGACACATCTGGGTAGTTTAAGAATGCTGAGTACCTCTTGGTCTCATGAACGATATTGTAGAGGAAGTAGGTGAAGACAATGTTGTTTAGTTTGTGATTAACAATGAACTATCTTGTACACTATAAGGAAGAAGTTGATGGGTGTTAGAAGAAAGCTATTTTGAGTTCTTCGTGCAGCACACTATAGATATGATATTGGAGGATATTGAGAAAGATCCATCTGTTAGCTTGTTAGTGAGGCTAATTACATCTTTTGTATATGGCCATCCTAGAGTATTGTACATCATGAGAGAGCATACAAACGGTTCTGATCTAGTGCAACTTGATCCCATAAAATTTGTCAAACATGTAATTACATTAGAGAACCTATACAAACATTGACATGAATTGAAGAGATTCGTTTATGTTGACTAATACATCCTATACATGGTTGACTTGTGGCACTAGTAGAAGGTATCAGCTTGAGATCCTAGTTAACATGGAGCATCTTATCAAGGACAATAAGTGGTGGGAGAGAGTGCAATTTTGCATGTCCGCAATAGAATTCTTTAGTGCAAGTTTTAAGATTGGTGAATTCTATTGACAAAAATCAAATAGGGTATTTGTATGATGCCATGGACAAAGCAAAGTTAATGATCAAATCAAAGCATCCAAAAGGTTATCAAAAGTGGTGAAAGATTATAGACACTAGATGGGATAAAATACTTAACTATGATATTCATGCATTATGTATTTGTCTATAATTTATATTTCATTTATGTTTTGTAGTAATATGTTAATGCTTGGATTTTATTTTGGCAGGATATTCTTGAACCAAAGGATACAATACAATGGATAAGTATATAATTATGTAAAGGTTATGCTGGGTACGTTGTCCATGATACAACATCTAACTAGGACTCAACAAGATAGAACAAAAGCGGAGTTTAAAGTAACAAGTAGTATAAATACATGTAATTGAGTTTTATGACCTATTTGTTATTGATTTTTTTTTCATTTTCTATTTTGGATGCAATTCTATAATATGAAAATTAGAGTGTATAGAGTTCTAGATATGAGATATTCATATGGCAAGGTGGTTTCTTCTAATATGTGTATACCATATTGGCTATGTTAATTATTTAAAATGACAAGTATACATACTTATATTGGTATTGTCTTTCTTCAGTTGAGTGGTGGATTCAAGTTAACAACATAAGTGGATGTAATCCACTCATTGTTATTATAATTCAGATATTGAGCCAGAACACAAGTTTATCGCAATGTGCGAGAACATGGAGCACCTTCAATCTTATACACATAAAGAGAAGTAACATGTTGAAGAGTGACATATTAGAAAAACTTGTGTTTTGTCATTATAAAGGTTGAGAACCAATAACATTGAATGTGAAAATTTTTTTGAAGAAATATTTGTCCGATTTTCAAGTGATATTTATGAACAAAGAGTTAAAACATGTGATTAAGGCTTGTCATAAATGATGTTCACTTTAAATATCTTTACTAAGAAGATCGCAAACTTACAGTATGAATGAATGATAAGGGTGCTGAACCAACTCTAGAGTTCAACTCGAATGATCTTGCATTGCCAAATTTGAGCTTGACAATATACAAGGTGAGGATGAAGAATTGCAAGAAAAAATACACCCTGCACCGATTCGAACTCTAGCTCCATCTACAACTTCAACTTCTGTTGCAACTTCAGGTGCAAGTAATTCTATTCAAAAAAGTTTGCAAAAGAAATAAAGATTTGTAGAATTCAAATCGTTGAAGGTCTATCATCACAATATTGGATATTGTATGCAAGAAGAAGTGAAAAAGAGGAGGAAAGTAATTGTCTGGCAAAGCCTTGTAAGTCCTACAGATGATACACAATCACCATTTCTAGATAATGATGAGAAATAATTTATTCTACCTATGCAAAAAAAAAGAAATATAGGAGGAGGTGATGTAGGTGAAGGTGGAGATGGAGGAGAAGAAAATGATTTTTTTATTAGTGCATATACCCATGGAGCAGGAGCTGATGACTTGAGCCAAATGCAACATTCAAGTGGCATAAGTCAGCATTGGAGTCAAAAGAGGTTTTTTTGATGAGTGTGCGGCGAGAAATTTTCCAGTAACCCCCCAAGGACCTACAACCATATTTTCCACCCATAGCTTTAGCGGAAGATAATGTGTATGGTTTTAGTTAAATGGCTGAATCATTATTTTCATATAGATACAGATTAATTATGAGTGACAATTCTCAATGGAACATCGAAGAGTAACTAGAGAATGAGGACTATGAAGGCAACTTTTATAGATATTGGTGATAGGAAGATATATTTTGTAATAAATTGAGTTGTAAAATTTTTTATTTATTGGAATGGTCATTGGTGTTAACTATTACCTATGGAACTTAAAATATTTTGTATTAATACGATAGTGTGTTAGATGTTGCATTTTTATTTTAAACAATGTTTAAGGGTTTTTTCTAATTTTTTATGATTTTTTTGAAATTGTTTAATAAAAAAAATGAAGATTCTTGCTCTTAGCTAATTTTTAATTGGCATTGCGATCCTTGGCAAGACCTTTTTATTATCTTATGATGAAACCTAAAATTTGGATTGGCTCAATTCTTATCAATTTAATTGGCCAATTTATGACCCAATTCAAAAATCATTTCAGCCTTTCATGGAGGCATACTTTTATGATTTATCTGGGGAAATTCCAAGAGAAAAGCATAGAATTGAGTCTCCCACACAAGCCCCAGAACCTCTCATTGGACCTGTAAGATAGGGGATGACAGGAATGTGGTCCTATCTTTAATTAATATGCATATGATCCGGTATCCTGAAATTAAGGACTGTAGAGAGAGGAGAGAAGGCATCCACACATGCCTTTTTAAGCATATGCTACACTTTTAAGAAGAATTTCATAAAATAGGGGTGTGGTCCTATGTTGAGGACTTGGCCCTTGCTGCCCATGAAGGGGCATGTTGTTGACATCTAAAATTGGCATGCCAGCACTTTGTGTTATCCATCAAAGTTAAATGAGATGATCCGGAGCTTGGAAGATTTGGAAATCATCAAGGCAATGAGTATTTAACACTCCCACAGCCCAGCCCCAAGGGACATACGAAGACCCAAACATAGCCGAGGGACCATAGCTGCTAAGACTAACAAAAAAGGAAGTATCCTCCTAAAGATTGGACACCCACTTGGTATATGACAGCAATTAAAAAAACAATGGCTAAAATGTATATATGCTAATGCAAAATTGAAGCTGGTAAATGGAAATGTGTGGCTTTAATTGGGCCCATGAAATGTTCATATCAGGAGGATCGTGTATCTCCTTCAATTCAGGGTATGTTTGTTGCCTAATTATACATCTCACGCATCATGGCATGTGGAACAAAGGATGGAGAGCATGCATGTGGTCTTAATAGGCTGGTATTTGCGCAGAAATAAAGGAGATAGGCCCCTTCCAATGCCAGCCATATCCGATACGCTAGCAATCAAAGCAATGAAAAAGAAGACATACCAACTGCGGCTGGTTGGGGGATTGATGGGGGACAGGATCAAAGGAATCTAATGTTTATAGAGGCTAGTTAGACACAATGACAAAATCCTGATTCCTATATTCAGATTTAGGTCTTTCAAAGAAAATTTCTGTTGTTAAGAAATGATCAACACCAGCTTGCTATCACTTATTAGATAATTTAAAGAGAGAGAGAGAGAGAGAGAGAGAGAGAGAGAGAGAGAGAGAATTGCCCGTTTTGAAAACTCTTCAACTTTGAAAATCGCTCCTAAAATTAACGAGTCAGATTTTAAAATTGTCTGAATTTTGGTCCCCTCTAATGTTCTTATCAAATACCAACACCAACCTAGATTGCTAGTACCTAATTGCAATTAGCAAGGTAGATCCAATATGAATAATAGACAAGCAAAGTAAAGCAAACAAGGAGAGGGGAAGGAGTGTACCTCCACACTGGTGTGTGGGGATGAACCTCGGCTGGAGTTTAAGCACCATTCCTTATACAAACTATGAACTAAACAGCTTTTATAGAACTTGAATGGGGATCCACACCTTGCTAGGTGGTATAGGATCAACCGTGATTTTATGGACCATGCCTGAATACCAGGTTGACGAGCTTTCTTTGTAATTTACAGCTTTCAACAAGTACATTTATGGAGAGTCCAAGCAGACGGCCAACTCTTCAATGCTATTTCCTCTTCTTTTAAAGAGAGAGGTCTGTCGAGAAAAGCTCAGATCCCTTTGATCATAGCTTCAGAGGGATCAGCAGGACGTGGTTCTGGTCATATATGCCAACAAGCACATCTTGTTAGATGTCATAACTGCATCTAGAGAATGGTCACCAAGGTAATAGATCAGTGAGTGATGAGTTAACTAGAAGAACCAGCAAGGATGATGTTCAACACAGTTTAGAAAGTTTCCAAAGAAGATAGGTACAGATCTGGTTATTGGTTAACCGTTCTGTGCATTTATAATATCACCACTGTGGTTAACTCCACTATTCAACTCACGTACTCAGAAAATGTAGACACGTCCATCATCATTTCACTGTTAGTAACCAAATTCCATTTAGAGCAACCAGCATTTTCCAACAATAGAAAAATAACTGAAGATCGAATTTCACCGTAATAGAAAAGAGGGCGTTGAACTCAGCAGGTATTGATGACCTTGCTTGATCAATAATTAATAATCAATAATTAATAATCAATTTGGAGTCGCCCCGACCGGGTCGCGACCGGGCCGGTCGGGCCTAAACCCGACCGGGTCGGGGCCGGGTCGCGACCCGGCATTCCATGGCCAGTACATCTATTGCACATCACTATACACTCCCTTTCTTTTCAGACCAACTTGTAGCCATCTATCCATGACTTCAACTTATCTATGTCCTCTTATAGGCTGGCTCTATATATGTATCGACTGTTGGAGATCTTTAGTCTTGGTCTGGCCTCAGCTATAGCATTCACCATAATTTGAAAGTAGGGGTTGGTGGGTATATGTGCAGGGATACCTACATAAACATACATGCATAACAGTTAAATAATTTTGAAGAAAAAAGTTGAATAAAATAAATTAACAATGTAAATTTTATAGCTGAATGTAAGAAAAACTTGACATTATGTCTTAATGCTCTCTTGGCAGCTGTGTTAGTTGCTTTGATGCCTTTAATTGTTTGCATTAATGTGCTCTAGGAAGCACTGGTCATCCACGGCCAAGGATTCCGGAATCGGAATCGGTTGGGATCGATTCCAATTCCAATTCCAGGAATCAGCCGGAATCGACCGATTCCTAGGAAGGGAATCGATCCAAGAATCGGCCTGGATCGATTTTTTTTTGAATTTTTTTTCATCAAAAAATTTTAAAAAATCATAAAAAATATTTAAAAATAGAAAATGAGTTAGAAAAAATTCTAAAAATAAGATTAGCATTTATCCACAGGACCACATCGAATAATTACTAATGAACTCCACTTGAAGTTAAGTACATATTCCATTGATTTAAAAACCAAATAATTGATACATCATGAAAATATAAAAAATAAGAATTTACATCATATCAATCTACTACGCTCCTGCTACTGTCGACGCTCCTGAGTTGTGCTCAGTCTTGTATATTGTCCGGGACCATATCTATATGAAAATAATGCCGCTGCCATGCTATCAATGTCGTATGGATCGGACTACGGGACGACCGGGACGTAAGCAGAGGATGGTGGAGCTAGTTGTGGTGGTGGAGGAATCCACTGCTGGTGAGCTTCGCCAAATGTTAGATATTGTGGCTCTATAAAATGATGCTGTGGTGTCTGCTTATCCAGCGTGTAATACGGCTTTGGATGCCGTGAATCAGGTGACTGGGCTGCTGCTGATGGCTGCGTCGCTGGTATGCACTCCTTGTCATCATCAACTGAGGAGTGAGAAGGAGCCTGCGAGCTGTCATCTGGGCTCACAGGACGCCTGACCTCTAGCTTCCTTCTCTTCACCTCTTCAGCCATCTCTGAAGTACCAGAACCCAAAGATTTTTTAGCTTTGCAAATCCGCCCATTTTTCAAGCAATCACTTTTATTTTCATTTTCCCTGGACTACGAATGGGCTGGGTAGCGGCGGCTGGGACTGGAGTTGGGGCTAAAGCTACAGGTGGCTGCTCCATAGCTGCTGGGGCAGAAGAAGGCCCTGTCTGAGCCTGAGAAGTAGGTGGAGCTGGAGCTGGAGCATCTTCTTCGGCTTCAACACCATCCAGCTCTCCTTCAGCCCATGCACGGTCATCGGGATCAAACTCAGTTGGATGATCCCTGGCTGCCCTCTCCTCTATCCAAGAGGCAAGTGCATGCTCCTCCTGGAATATCTGATCTATGTCCACCTCCTCAGGTGGTGGTGTGACGGAGGTATGCCTCTGCTCGTATGGACCACCTGCGAACCGTGCAAATCGCTCCTCACTGATCTTCTGTCGATCCTTGATATTCTTGATGCACAGCCTCATATTGTAATGACAGAATACCAGCTTCTCCAGCCGATCTGAGGTCAACCTGTTCCTCCTTTTTGTATGTATCAAGTTTAATGTACTCCAGTTCCTCTCACAACGAGGAATTGGTGCTCTGGCTGAGTATCCTGATACCGATGGCAGCAAGTGGATTCCATCCACTCATGGTATTCACCTGAACCCACCACTCAGCTACAAAAAAAGAAAAGAAAAGGTAAACAATTAGTCCATCATCTTTAATAACTTATATGAAAATAAAAGAAAATTTTCATCATAAATTAATATACCAGGTGACACTTTGTCGTACGAATATCTCAGATCAGCATCTGAGTATACGCCAACCCTCATCTTATATTTCTACATCTGAATTTTTTTTAAAAAATAATCATTAGTTGTCTAATAATTAGCTACTCCTAAGTATTGAATAGACTCGAACTTACTTCTATCTCAGCCTCTATCCTGTCCTGCTGAGATCGAAAGAGACGCTGAATAACAGGTAGTGTACCCCGCATCACCTCGTTGTTGTTCACCACCTATCCTCTATATTGGATGCGGGGGTTCAAAAAATATCCTGCAAGAATTTAATAGTTAACATTATGAATAAGACAATCATTGAATAAACTTAAAGTAGGTAAGCACAAATATTTTTTTAACCTACTAACTTGCAGCATGCACATCATGGTGCAAAGTGTTGTCCCATCGGTCATTTATAATCTTCCACCACTTCTTGTAACCTCTGGGATTTTTCTCTTTTTTTTTTCAGCTTTGCCCGGTCCATGGCATTATACAGCGTGCCCATCTGGTTCCCGTCATCTGAGTCAACCAACCTCAAGAGAACTACCAGTGGCTCAATGATTGCCAAGTAGTAGGCAATCCTCTCCCAAAATCTCTTGTCAGTGATCTGCTTCTCAGACCTGACAAGAATTTCCAGCTGCTCTTTCTTGTTGTGCAAGTGGTCCACCATATAGTTATAATACTCCTCGGACTGCGTGAACCTAACCAATGCATGCCTGTGCCAGTGTAAACTCTCCAATGCAATGAAATTCGTGGTGAAACGAGTCGGACCAGGCCTAATCAGATCATGCCCTCTTGTGTGTGATCTCATAATATGTAGCAGACGGGGATGCGAATAAATAAATGACGCGATTGTCTGCGCCTGCCTGACAAGGGTGGATACACTCTCCTCCTTGCCTATATCCTCTAATATGAGATCAATAGAATGTGCCGCATACGGCACCCAGAACATGTGCTTCCTCTTCTCTATCAGTTTTCTCCCAGCCGCCTTATATGAAGGTTCGTTGTCAGTGACAACCTGAACCACATTATCCTCCCCGATCTCCACCACCGCATCCATCAAAGAAAAAATGAAGTCGGCATTTTTAATCTTCCCAGAAGTGTGTACCAACTTCAACAACATGGTCCCCTCAGAACAATACACTAAGAAGTTTATCATACTCTTCTTAGTGATACCTGTCCACCCGTCGCACATAATTGTGCAACCTCTCTCATTCCACACCAATTTAAATCCATCCAGCCCAGCGCCGTATATATGCCTGCTGCCCGGGGCTTGCAAACCCGGTCCAGCCTCACCCACGGCATCCACCATCGTCTGGAAGTAGGGGCTGGTGGCTGCATGTGCTGGGATGCCTACATCAAATTAAATAAGAAATTTGGATCAGGCAAAAATTAAGCTTAAGTAAATAAAACACAAATAAATGCCATTTTAAAAGTGATACCTACATGCAAAAATCACTTCATAATGTGGCGAACGGCTCTCTTTGCAACTGTTCCTGTTGCCTTCACCCATTCATAGCTTGTTTGATGCCCATCTGCCCAGCACTCTGTTCCCTAAATAAGTACTCATCACTCGACGTAAACCGAGTACTAGCAGAATGGCGGTGTGGCTCTTGTCTTCATTCCTCCGTCTCCCGGGTAGGGCGAGCCGATGCTGATCGGCCAAGAGTTGGGTCAGCTCTAGACCTTGACCCTCCTGCTCCTCTCCTCCTGTCCTCGTCCTCGGCAAATGCATGCTTGCTAGTGTGCCTAGCATCTCTAAGCTCGGAGTCCGTGGACTCCTCGCTCTCTGGCTCTGGCTCGGCTGGTGCCTTCCCCATGCCTTTCCCTGTAAATCTCGGTCCCTCCTCCTCTGGAGTAGCTCGTCGTGCAACTCCTCCCTCTGCTCAATCCTAACAGCCCGTTGAGAGGCTCTACCAGTCATGTAGCCTCTCATCTCCTCACTCTTCTCTTACGGCACCTTATCACATTTTTTTACATTTCCACCTGTTCCGACAATATATTGTTTCAGCCGGAACACCCCCCCATTCATCTTCTTCCCACACCATTTGCATTGTACTCTCTTTCTGACCGGGTCTACTATGTGCCCGTGTTCCCAACCCACGTCAGAAGGACGTGCTGGTGCTGCATCACCTTGATCGGCCATTGTTTAGACCTGCAAAAATTGTAAACAATGCATTAAAAATTATTACGTAACATAAAAATTTCTTTAGGCACTGTTCGGGAAGCAGACAGCTCATTAAACACACTATTCGATTTGTTTAAAGGGTTACGTATTTGCCGGAAATAGTCGTAAATCAACGTACAGGGTATTCAGAATTTTTCCCATACAAAGAACATCCAATCGATGTTCAAATAACTTGAACGGAGTTGTTCGATCAAAAATCACCGAGTTTAACCATTCTTGGAGTCGTCGAAAACGCGTAAAAATAGGCGTACGGGATATCCGGAATTTTTCCCATGCAATGAACATCCAATCGAATAGTTCAGAACTTAAACGGACTTGTTCGGTCAGAAATCACCAAGTTTAACGACGGTCGGACTCGTCAGAAACGCGTAAGAATGGACGTACGAAGTTTTCTACGAAGAAATCTTACCAATAACCTTCTAAAGATCGAAGAAGAGGTTGAATTGAGGTCGATCGGAGCTTGGATCGGCGGAATCCCTTGAAGAAGTAGCTTGGAATCGCCAGAATCGCCGCTGGAAGCGCAGGAATCGCCCTGGAATCGGCGCACACAGCTGGGATCGACGATGGAATCGTCGGAATCCTCGATTACGAGGTTCAGATCGCCCTGGAATTTCCGAAATCGTGCTCTGCCGCCGCGTGGATCGCCGGAATCGACCGCGGCGGTCGATTCTGGCCCTAAAAGGGCCGGAATCGGTTCAATTCCCGGTCTATAATTGAACCGGGAATTGAACCGGACCGACAGACCGGACTTCCGTGGAATCGGTCGGCACATGGAATCGCTATAATCGGATCGATTCAGACCGATTCCGACCGATTCTGCGGAATTTCTGTTGGAATCGGTCCTTCCGCACCGATCCGATTCCGGAATCGGCCGATTCCGGACCGATTCCGCTGATTCTGCAATCCTTGTCCACGGCTGGTGCGGTGGTCAGGCGTGTGGAATGTGAATGATGATCCACCTTAAATGTCTCCTCTCCTACTCTCACACCTTCACTAAGTGGGGGTCGGCTGAATTGTGAATGATGCAGTGGAACATTCATAGCTCTAGAGCCTCCTATTCCTTTCCTCCTCTCTTTGTGCATACAAACTTGCGTGCCTCGTCTTCCTTAGCTCATAGTCTATAGAAGACTCATCTTCCTCATTCTCAAGTATAGCTCTAGATTTATCTTTTCCCTTCCCTTTGTGGGTCGGGTAGTCATCTCTTCTCCCCATAAGCTCATTACGCAACTTATCCTTTTGTTCCATCTGGATCTCTTTCTGAGGCTCTTCTTGACAGATGAGTCCTCATAATTTCACTTTTTTCCCTAGGCACCTTGTTACACCTTTTCACATTGCCACCCAGTCCAACTATATATTATTTCAATTGAAACACCCCTCCATTCATTTATTGTTCACATTGTTACAGTTTTTCACATTGTCATGGGAAGTCGGTGCATCAGAGACTTCTTTCTCCACCATTTAAGCTCCTTTTTTGAAATGTTAACAACTTAAAATATTAAATAAAGTATTAAATAAATCAAGAAAAGGTAACTGAGATGGGGGCAAGACCGAACAACCCCCTTGTTTGGTGTGGACAGCCCCCCTAAGGGTAACTGTTAGGGCAAAAGGGACCGCAATGACCCTTTATGGGACAGTTTTGGTTAATTCTGGATGTTAACAACTTACTAAACAAAGAAAATCAACTATGTAGGGGTTAATCGGGGCATAAAATTCATTCAAACCAAGTTTCGGAAGAGGGAGACTCACCAACGGGGGAAGAAATAAGATCAGATGAGGAATCGTCGAAGGACTTGGAGCTATGTAGTGAGAGGCAAGAGACAACCGAGACGAGGGAGGGCTCGCCTCGCCTCAGGCGCCCAAGACGACATTTTTTTTATTGAAGAACTTTTCAAAAAATATACATATAACATTGAAACTTTTGAAGAACATAAATAATACAAAAAAATCACTTATAGGACCTATAATGCATCAAGATACTGGAGTCTCAAGGTGGAAGATTAGGCATTTGGGGGTTTCGGGGTGGGGAAGGAGGATTTAGGTTACCAAATTTGACTTTCACGGGGTCCTCACCTGGGCGAAGCATTTTTGCCTCGCCTCGTCTCAACACCTAGGCACTTGAGGCGAGCGCCTCAGATTACATAGACTTGGAGGGAATTGGTAGAATTAGTTGTAGAATCATTAGAATCATTGTTAAAATGCCAGAATCGATGCTGAATCACTTGAATTAATGCCAAATCGCCTGAATTGTCGTCGAATCATAAGGGTCAATGCTGGATTGCCTGCAGATCATCAGAATTGCAAGGACGTAGTTAGAATCGCCTACAAATTGTTGGATTCGCCAATCCTTAGGACTGAATTGATCTTTTGGGGCTAATATCAGTCTCAAATGGCCGAAATTGGAATGATATCGGGCTAGACGTCAATTTGGACTGGGACTTAAGTTGTTTCCGCCGAATTGGTCAGATTGACTAATTCCATGTGAGAATATGTAGAATCAGATCGATTCTGTTCGATTCACACCAATTCAACCGATTCCACCAAAATTTCGACTAAAATTGGTCCTTCCTATGGGACCGATCTAATTATGAAATTACCCGATTCTGATATGATTTTGTAAACCATGAACCATTGACTTAGATGAAGTGGTGGATGAGCTGAAAGCCTGGGTAGATAGATTTAAGCTGGATCAAAGGGGGAGAATGCACTGTGATGTGTGATGGGTGGACATATATAACAAAGAGAACAATGATAAATTTTCTTGTTTACTGTTTAGTGGGTACATTAGTTTCGAAATTGATGCTTTAGATCCAAGAAAGAATGCAGACGATATCTTTTCATAAATAGATGTAATTGTGGAAGAGATTAGGAAGAAAAATATTATACAGGTTGTGACAAATAATGAACCCTTCTACAAGATAATAGGAAAGAAGTTGATGGAGAATATATGATATCTTATCTGAGTTTCATATGTAGCACACTCCATTGACCTCATGTTGAAGGATATTGATAGTGAGGTATTTGTTTTGATGCTTGTAAATCAAGCACAATTGATCGCCTCTTTTGTCTATTGATGTCCACAATATGTCCACATGACGAGAGATCATACCGAGGGGCACTATATGATTAGGTCTAGTCCAACTAGATTTGCTTCACTTTAATCCTTCTGAGTGTTTGTACTAACATAGGTATGCACTTGTCAGATTCATATAATCGGCTAAGTACATCATGTATATGGCTAACTTGCACAACAGACTGAATCAATTGTAAATCCTTGTACAGATGGAGCATTTAATAACGAAGAACTATTTTTAGAGAGAATTCAATTTTTACTTGTCCATCATTTAGTCACTTGTTAATGTGTTGAGATTAGTGTATTCAGATGGGAGGAACTAGATGTGATATTTCTATGATTGCATAGACAAACCAAGTTGAATGAAAAGGAGAACCAATATAAAGGCTATATAAATTGGTGGAAGATCATAGTTGAGAGATAGAATATTACATTATACCATGATGGACATATAGCAAGTAATGCTCCCTATCTTTAATTTAAACATTAGTTGATGCGTAAATGTATGTTCTTATGTCACATGGAATGAATACAAAATGTTGTTTAAACTTTCGAATATAATATGGAGTTCAAGTATGCAATGATCAAGAAATCATGAGTGGTGTATTATTTGTAATTCAACAACTTTCAAGAATTTAGTTAACCAGAATAGAAGTTGAGTTAAAAGTAAGTGGGAATTGTTATTGTTATTGCTTTTACATCCGACCACATTATTTGTGTTCTCCATGTTTCGAATGCAATCTTACAGAATGAGAGTTGGAGTTCAATTAGAAACAAATTTGAGGTATTCATTTGACAAGGTTACCACTGGTATGTTGAAACAATGCCTCATTTTATAATGATATTTGATATTTTTGTAAGAGTAACATTATCTTCTATTGATATTTTTTGTAGTTGAATGATGGGTATAAGTCAATACAAGTGGGTGACCCACACTAGTCGTAGTTGCGATTCTCATTTTGAGTTAGAGCATAAGTTTTTCCTAATGCAAGAGAAATCGGAGTACATTTAATCTAATTTATATTAAGAAAATGAAGAGATTAACATCGGGTAGATTGGAGAAACTTATGTTATATCATTACAACATGTGGCTAAGGATTGAGAACTTTAAAGATAGGCAGAAAATTCAAGAGTAGAGTGATTTGCAAGATTCACATGTGGTGCATACAAAGAAAGAACTAAAACACAGTCACGTCAAGAAACTACTAAAGACATTGACGAGGATTATATGTTCCATGAGGAACACATGTGAGTGGAGAAGAAGACCAGTAGAGGATCTCTTCATTCCCTACAAATAGTGTATATTTATTTTTTCTAAATGTTTGAATAGTATATTATATAAGGAACAAGTAGAGTAATTTCTAAAACACTATATAAATGGATAGCTCAATTCTATCATAGAAAACAAAATTATTCTTCATTCCCTACAAATAATGTATACTAGAATTTTTTCTCTAACAGCTGGAATAGTAGTATATTATATAGGGAACAACTAAAACAATGTTTTAAAATGCATACCGAGTCTAATATAAAAATGCATAGATTTATTTGCTAATCCTTTCAGATGGTGTAAACTTACACTACAGCCCCTACACATTGAAAATTGTGTAAAATTTTAAAATATTACAATTTTAATTATTTGGAAAGCACCAAAGGACTTACTGCAATTAATTAGGAAAAGTTATTAAATTCCTAATTTAAATATTGGGCCTCCTATGTAGAGTTATCCACTAACATAAACGAAGTCCATAATGATTCTAACTAGCAAATCTGTCTGATTCTAAAAACTTATGTTAGGAACAAAGTCACACCTATATAGCTTACTAGTGGTTAGTAGCGATTCCTGCTTGACACAGGTAAGTTAAAGCCTGCAATGTACGCCCCCCCCAAAGCATCATATTCGAATGCCCTTAATACACATGCATGTAATCAATAAATACCTGAGCAATTTCTACTCCTAATTGTTGTCATCTTTGTAAATGCATGGTAGCTTCGGTTTATACTTTTCTTAAATTGATACATTTATATCTTCAGTTTCTTCATACTTAAATTTATTTTCTCTATTTAACACAAGCATTTTAGTGATCCCTTTTTACCTGGTTTTAGGAAACACTTTGAATTGTAATCATCCCGTGGTTAAGGAACTTATACTCGATAGTCTAAGGCATTGGTATGTGCTTTTGAGAGACACTTCTACACATGTCTACCATAGTGTTTTTAATCTATTAATTGATAGCTTAAGTACTAAATTGTTGGCTACAGCAAGCTTTCCAAGTTCCATTTCAATATCTGTTTTTATAAGCATGCAGGAGGCTGTATGAAGTTCAAAAAATGCAAAATGACATTATTTCATAATGTTCAAAGTTTTTTATATGACATTTATTTTATAAGCTTTAAAAAGAAATATGCAAAATGCAAAACATTGAGTCTTTTATGAAATATCTTGGAAAGGCATATTGCTAAAAAGCTCTCAGCTCTAATTCAAGAAAAAAGTCATCATGACTGGCATTAAATAATTTTATTATATTTCGCATTGTTAACCATGTGACATCCTTAAAATAGCCTGTTGCAGCACCATGAGGTTTGTCTCTCCTCCACTCTATATTCTTCCTGCAACACCAGCCTGAATTGTCCTCATCTCTGACACTGGTTATTTCTTCCTGAACTGTTTTTGCTTCCCGCTGTATTGCGGTGATGCCCAGCAGCCATCTCCTCCTTTTCTTTCTCTATTTCTCACTTCTGTCAACACCCAAAACTACTTTCTAGCCCTGACATAACTATGGACTCTGTAGACTATTCGCAGCACTTTTTCTGGTTATGATCTATACCATTAGGAGAGAGGTTTATTGAAGCCTGACTATTTACTATTTAGATTAATGGATCTACGATTCTTGTTTGCCTGTTTTCTCAAGGAACATTTGTAGTACACTACGTTTGAAGACTGTTTTGATTTGTTTGTGGATATGTGCAGACATGGCTCCAACCTCATTCATGATTTAACATTAGTTATGGATAAATTAATAAAGAATATATAAGATGACATACCATAAAGTATGACATTTGCTGATGATATTATATCTGATAGGTGAGATAGAATACTGAGTTAATAGGAAGTTAGAACTTTGGTGAAACATTTTAATGTTTAATGGTTTCAGAATTGTGGTATAATCAATGTAACAGATTAAAAAATTGAGGTTTAAGTTTGGAGAAACGCTTTAGGGTGGTGATGTAACCTCAAAATTTAATTTTAAGATTTTATATTTTCCTGTTTGATTTGAATTAGACCTTAGTATTGACTTCTTAGGAAAATAGGCGATATCCCATAAAAATACTAACTATGGTCCATGATATATATAAAATTATAATTTGAGGTTGTTAGGTTCTTTGAAATTTTATTTTGACCTCTTCCCGTCGGATGGTGTGAAGATCCGACGTTAATTACATCGAGAATGCTCGAATACCCTTGCTTAACCATCATAGCAACTCATTGAAGTAGAAGAACATGCATCCACAAAATAAACATTCACACATAGGAGAAAACAGCCCCATGAACTTGATGAAATACAAGCATTTAATATGTTTTAAGTTGGTTTGGATTTGAATTGGATTGGTTTGATTTAATTTGAGTTGATTAATTTAATTAATTTGAATTAAATTCATGGTTGAAATTTAAGTTGAATTTGATTTGTTGGTGAATTATTTAAATTCAATTTAATTTGAATTGAATTTATTTAGTCAGAACTGGTTTGAGTTGAACTTTTGTTGATTTAAATTGCTTTGATTAAAATTGATTTAGGTTGAAATTGATTTTAGTTTGAATAGTTAAAATTGATTTGAATTTGTTTGAAATGGATTTTGTTAGGGTTAACTTATTTAAATTTAGCTTAATTTAAGTTGAATTTGATTTAGATTTAATTTGAGGTGGATTTAAATTTGAATTTTCACCGGTTTGAGTTTAATTTTAGTTAAACTTATCTGGTTATGGTAGATTGGAGTTTGATATTAACGGGTTGGGAATTATATGGATTGTGAGTTTGTTTTGAATTTAATCTTCTCATATTTTGCTTGGTTAATACAGGTTCTGTCCGTTGATGAGAGTGTTTTGATTTGGGAATTTCTTGGCTTTAGAGAGATATTTGGCATCCAAATTGTGTTTCTTTTGAGTTCTGCATTTGAGTTTCTTCTGTTCTTTTGAGGATTTGACATTTCTGGTTCAAGTTTGAGATTCTGCTTTAAAATCTGCTCACGGATTCCATATATTAATTCTGCACATGCTTCAGATTTATTTAAGTGACATGAGTTGATTGTCCATTCTCTGTTGAAATTTTTATAACCTAAGAGTTATGAACTTGAATTGATTGTATTTAAATTAATCTGTACTTATTTCAAATCACCTAAGATTTAAAGTTGATCACACATTTCCTTTCTTTTAATCAAAGTTAATTCAAATTTTGTTCATGGATTTGATTGTACTTAATTTGTTTGAGAATGTTTTGCTTGGGAGCTTGTTGATTGAATTGGACTTGATTAAGGTTAGTTTGAATTTGTTAAAGTTTGTTTCATGGACTGAATTTCATCTTTGGATTACTTTGGGTTTGATGTAAGTGGATTGAATTTGTTTGGAAATTTTGTTTGGTTTTATTAATTTTAGTTAAGTGTCTTGTTTTGAGTTTTGATTAAGATCTGGATTAAAGTTTCAATAGAGATTTTGACTTGGGTGTAAATTATTAAGTTGATGGATCATGTTCATTATCTTGAGAATTTGATGAACCCTGAAATGAATTTTCAGATTTTAGGCTTTTGTCTCCACTTCTGCATGAATTGGTTTTTTTCATTTTGCTTGATCGCTGATGACTTGGTTTGATTTGATTAAGATTGGTCCTTGCTCTATTTATGAGTTTAATTTAAATTTGTTATTTGTTTGAGACTGTTTTAATTGGGAACCTGCTGCCCAGATTCAAGCTTGAAGTTTGAGATTTGTTCTCTGATTGGATCAGTAAAATTTCTCTATCTGTTTCAAATTTTGATTAACAGATCTTCCCATGAAGATACCTTTACTGCACTGTTGGTTCACTGGTTTATGAATTTGGACTTTCTGTTTTCTTTTATTTTTTACTCTTTCAACTTCAGATTCTGGTTTAATCTGATTGAACCAAAGTCTAAAATTGGGTTTGACTGCTCAGTAGATGCCCAGAATTTCACAATCCCGACTCATTAAATCTTTTCTGTTTGTTTGTTTTGTTTTTAGTCCTTGCATTCTATCAAGTCAAGGGAACCGTTGGCCTCCCTTCTGTACTGGCTGCACCGAACATGACATCTCGTTGCTTGATTCACTTGAAGTACACAGCTTCATAATCTATGTCATTACAACTTTGATTGTTTTGAGACCATCTTCACTCAATCCTTGTCGGATGTGATGAACCTATCAATTTATGAGAGGCATATACCCGGTCTTTAATAGACTTATGGGTATTTCCTCTATTTTTTGTCAGTATATAATTGGCTTAACGGCATGTTGACCATGCACGGCCTCATATAGCTGGATGGTAAGACATTGGGGTCTTTTATAGACCTTTGTATGTCTACCTTAAGGACGTAGGGGCGGATGCTTAGTCGACCCCCAACTAGTCCAAATTTTAATTTTCTTTTAGGTCATGTCGAAATGTAGGGGAGGATGGGTAGTCGACCCCCCCAACTAGTCTCGATTTGTTAATTAAAGAAGTAGATTTTTATTTAATTTCAATCGGGTGTTTGTTTCAATTTTTTTTTGAAGAGCCGTGTTTAGGCACTGTTCAGCCGATGGGGAAATTGGGCCCCCCGGCGGCCCATTGCGGCCTAATCCTGCGTGAGCCTTGCCCGGCCGCGCACGGCCGCTTCTTCTCTTCTTCTTTTTTTTGCCTTTCCTTTTCTGTGGGCCCCACTGCTATGTGCCACGGTGGAATAAGGTTTGGGGAAAAATAATCACCCCCCTCTCCCCGGTGCTCGGCCGCGACGGAGGAGGGAGGGCGGACCTTGCGGCTTCGACGGCTGCGGAACTCTGATGGCGAGGAAGTGCTGGCGTCGGCGGTCCCAACTGGAAGAGAAGATAGCCCCGATGGGAGATCAAAGACGGCTCCAGTGATCTTCAACGGGAAGGAAGAGGTCTGTTGGCACCATCGGGAGGAGAAGAAGAGGCCGACGGCACGGATGGCAGTGCGGGGAGGAAGAAACGGCCCTCGTGGCTTCGTCAGGCGGAGGAAAAGCACTTGCCGACGTTGTGGGAAGGAGAAGAAGAGGCCGATGGCACGCCTGAAAGGGAGCAAATAGCTTCCACGGTAACCCTCTGCCCTCTCCTGCTCGCTTCCTCTCTCTCTCTCTTGGTCTCCGATCCTTTCTCGATCCGGCCTTCGTTCTTTCCCTCTCCCGGCCTCCAACCTCTCTCTCCAATCCGGGAAACTCTCTCCTTGCTTCTCTCGATGCTCCCTCCTCTTTTCTTTTTTCCCTTGGCCCTGCTTTTATACTGTTTTCACCTTAACGTTCAGCATCACACCTTCCGAAAGGAGACTTCCCTCTTCGAGACGGACTCGGGAGTCCATGATATGCTCGATTGACTCCCCGTTTCCTTCAATGACTCTATTAGGCTCGTTTACGGTAGTTTTACGGAACTTCCCTTCCGTCATTGGTGAGCCTTCCGCAAAAAGCGTATTTCTGCGCCGAGACATACTCGGACTGGTCCAACACACACGGGATTCCCTTCTATCTTAGTCCGTGACTTGTCCTGGCGGGATATGGCTCCTTTCAAATAAGGAAGGCCTCCTCTAGCCGTTGGGGGAAGTCTGGGTGGACGACGGATTATGAAGACCTACGTTATCAGAGGCGACTGCCTAGGCGAGGAGGCAAGGCGAGGTGGCCCGGTTCCGCCTTGACTCTGCAGCGATCGCCTCAGGCGATCGCCTCCCCTGCCTCAGCTGCCTAGGCGGGGAAAGTGTGAGGCGAGGCTGAGGCGTTTGCCTCAGCCTCTGCCTATCGGATACGGGCCCAAGCGGCTGGATCTGATAAACATAAGTTGGCCCGCGACCTCTTCTCTCTCTCTCCCGCCCGACGTCCTCTCTCTCTCTCTCTTCCGCGGCCCCGCCCCGACCTGTTTAAAGCCCAGCCGCCGCTGCTCGTCGGAGAAGGCCCCGCCGCCGCTGCCAGTCACTGGAGACGCCGCCGCCGCCAGTCGCCGGAGAAGCCCCCGCCGCCGCCTTCTTTAGCTGGAGAAGGTGTCCAAACATTCCAGACCATCGGAGGAGCTCTCCAACCAGTCCGTTTTAGGGTTTTCATGTTTTTTTCTTCATTTTTTTCTTTCTTATTCAACATCCTTCTTCTAATACAAAAATCTTATCTTATGTTTATTTTATTTTATCTTGGTGTACATTGTTAAAAGACCGGATTTAGACGTACAAGGTACGTTCTTTTGATTTGTCTTCTTTTTTTTCATTGTAAATGTGATTCCAATATTTTTATTATGTCATTGGCAACGTGTAGAAGGCGCAAGTGTTGTTAACCGGGTTTGCAAAGATTACCAAACAACCCGAACGTTGTCGGAAAGGTATAATTTACATTTTTTTCCGTTTTCTTCATACACACTTCTTTTATTTTGATATAGTTGAACATACTTGATTAAGACGTTCATACAATCTGATTTCTTGACTCTGATTTTTCGAAAATGTATTTGATTTTCTTTAAAATTTATTTCTGTTTACGGTTGGTAATGCTAGTTAGATTTCTTAAATCTGATTCCATATTGTTAAATCGGTTTTTTTTTTTTAAATCAGATTTCTGAAATCAGAGTTTTTGTTAAATCCGATTTATTAAATCAAAGTTTTTGGTAAATCCGATTTATTAAATCAGAGTTTTAGTTAAATCTGATTTCTTATTGTTCTTAATGTATTTCATTTACAATTTAATTTTGGTGGATCCGTTTTTGATTATTTTTCTGATTTTTACTATTTTTAATATATTTGATGTTTATGTATTTTGTATGAAGATGTCTCAAACTGTGGAGCAAGCTTCGGGGACGGGGTCAAACACCCAAACAACTTCATCGGGCCCCATTATCTCAAGATATACTCCTAAGTCAAAAGATGTTGGTTGGAATATGGAATTTTGGTGGATTCAAAAAATCGGGATCTTGTTAAATGTTCATTTTGCAACAAGGATTGCAAAGGTGGGATATATAGGTTGAAGCAACATATAGTCGGTTTATCCACCAATGTGACAAGTTGCAAGAAGGCTACACCGGAGGCCAAAGAAGAGGTTAAACAACATATGGAGCAAGCTAAACAAGCTCGCTTTGAAAAGCTTGTAGTGATAAGAGAGATTGAAGGAAGAGACAACCTTCTTGGTGTCAACACTTTGGAGAGAAGCATGGAAGCTGAAGACACATTACTTGTTTGTGATCCAGCATTTTTGCCTCCTCGTTTGAGAGGTCCTATTGACCGTTTTATGAGGCAAAATCCAGAGGTTTCCAAAGAAAAGAGTGTGAAAGACAAAAAGCATTTGAAGGAAGAGAGGGAAAAAGTTTTGCAATACATTGCTCGGTGGATGTACCAAGCAGGTATTCCTTTCAACACCATACGCTTGAATAGTTTTCAAACCATATTTTGCCCCGGATTGAAAGGTCCATCATATTATGAAGTGTGTGAAAACTTGCTTATGAAAGAGCTTCAAACAACTAAAGAATTAGTTGAAAAAGAAAAAGGAAGTTGGGTGAAATATGGATGCACTATCATGTTCGATGCTTCGACAGATAGAAGAGGGAGAACATTGATAAATTTTTTAGTCAACACACTTACGGGCACAACCTTTTTAAAATCAATAGATGCATCTTCACAAGTGAAAGATGCAAGGTTCGATAGACGATGTTGGACAAAATAGTTCTTGAAGTTGGAGAGAAAAATGTTATCCAAATTGTAACGGATAACGAGGCATGTTACGTTGTTGCAGGGATATTGTTGATGTTTATGCATCCTCATTTGTTTTGGACACCATATGTAGCACATTGCTTTGATTTGATGCTAGAAGATAATTCTAAATTGTCGGGTATCAAATCCACAATTAGGCATGCCAAGTATGTGACGACATTTATTTATGGGCATACAAAGGTTCTTGCCATGATGAGGAAGTTCACCAATGGAAGAAATTTGTGTAGGGCAGCAGTCACAAGGTAAAATCTCAATTTGAAATGTATTTTTATAATGTTTCAAATTGGTTTGTGAATTAACTTGTGATAGTGAATGTCATTAACATGTTTATTTTTTTTTCGTGCAAGGTTTGCAACAAACTATCTAAACTTAGAGAGCCTACACAACTTGAAGGCTGAATTGAGAAGGATGTTTACATTTGAAGAGTGGACTGGCTCTATCAACCGATGGGCTAAGCAAACTGAGGGAAAGAAATCATGTGACATCATTTTAAAAACAACTTTCTGGAGAGATGTAGCATATGCTTTTTCAATCTTCATGCCTCTTGTGATTGTCTTACACCTAGTGGATGGTGAGAAACCAGCAATGGGCTACATATATGAAGCAATGAACCGGGCAAAGGAAGGCATTAAGAGTGCCTTGGATGATAAGTAAGTTTGACAAATACGGTCCAATTTGGGACATTATTGATAGGAGGTGGGACAATCAACTCCATCGTCCATTACATGCAGCGGGTTATTATCTTAACTCTCAATTTTTTTACTCAAATCCGGATGTTGAGACTGATGGAGAAATTAAACAAGGACTGTATGATACCATTGAGAGGCTAATTGAAAGTCCTGATGAACAAGATTTGATTACCAAGCAACTAAGTACATACAGAGATGCTGAGGGCCTATTTGGTAGAGATATGGCCATTAGACAAATAAAAACTTCTATTCCAGGTTGACATTTAACTTTTTAAAACTTTTCATTTATACATTTCAAAGTACTATTTTAAATTTGATTAATTCTCATCTTTCTTTTAGCAAATTGGTGGAAGGATTGGGGAAGCAAGGTTCCTCAATTACAAAGGTTCGCCATCAAGGTATTGAGTCTCACTTGTAGTGCATCTAGTTGTGAACGCAACTGGAGTACCTTTGAGCAGGTATGCACTAGTATCATTCATTGTTTAGCATGTTTCATATGATACTTTAAACTGATCTTCGTCCTTATATTATAGGTGCACACAAAGAAAAGGAATAGATTGGAACAAAAAAAGCTAAACGATCTTGTCTATATCCAATACAATCAAAGGCTTCGAGATCGCCATTTTAGGATGGAGAAGTTCAATCATGATCCTATTTCTTTGGATGATATTGATGAGGCTGATGAGTGGATCACTAGAGAGGACGATGACTATGTGCATGAAGGAGAGGACCTCACATGGAGGGAAGTTGAACTAGCAGCGGGTATTGATGAAGAGGAAGGTCCATCCACTAGAGCGAAGGCCTCTAAAAGGCAAAGACTTGAGAAAGGAAAGAGTGTGGCCATGGATGAAGATACCTCAGAATCAGATGGGGAAATTCATGTTCATGTTACTAATGATGATGACTCTTACTCTTCTGATTGATAATTGATATTTGTGTTAACTGATTGGAGACATCAGATGAATGTACCTTTTAATGTTGTTGTGAACTTATCGTTATTTATGTACTTCTATGTTTGGTTTATCATTATTATTCAAATGTTGTGTACTTGATATATTACATTTTTTGTTTTTGGTGATGTGTTCAATTTTTAGTCATGCTTATGGAAATGAAATGAGAAAAGGTACTTCTTTCAACTTATTTTTGCAGTAATCATTTTATACATTTTTAATGTAATTTATGCTATTTTTTGTATTTTCCACAATTTTATAGATATGTTTAGCATTTTTAGATAATTTTATCTACATTTTCGGACATAACTTTTATTTTTCCTGCAATTTTAAATATATTCCTTGCATTTTCATATATATTTCTGCATTTATGATGCATTCACTGTATTTTTTATATTTTTTCACCTTCTTATATTTATTTTCCAGTTATGAAAATAAATATCATAATAATAAAAAAAATGTCGCCTCAGGCGCCTGAGGCGCCCGCCTCAACGCCTGAGGTGAGGCGAGGGGTCCCTCGCCTCGGTCGCCTCACGTCTCTGACTTCATAGATGAAGACAGGCATCGGATGGCCCATCTGGGCATTAAAATATAGCCCAAACAGGTAAGAAACGTGAGTTGCAGGTTTAACATACCATTGAGCCATTATTAGTGGGCCAAAATCATCTTGAGCTTCAATCACTAGGGTAGATATGAAAATTGGCATTGTGGACCAATGAGGGATTGGATTGGACTTAATCCCACCCTAATAAATTTTGAGAATTTTCGGTGCCAACATGTGGTTGTTGGCAGCTGGACATGAAATAGGAGCTCCGGCCATGTGGGCTAATTCAGCTGCACAGAGACGGCACATATAGATGGGAGTAGGAACAACAGCAGTCAGGATAACAGGGGAAGCAGCTAATATGCTTTGCGGTTCGCACTGGTGCTGGAGGATCAAATAGTGGACATCAGGGAGAAGAGGTGTATGAACTGGTAAGTCATAGCTGTTGTTGGAGTGTTGGCAAGTGCTTGTGATTATGCTGCTTGGTGGAATCCTATGGGTGGGATGGCATTTTGATGGCTTGTGTGGTGGTTGCGAAGCAGTTGGGTGGTGCACAGCAGCCATCAACGGTTGCAGTGTTGCCCCAACCACTGTTCTATAGCTTGAGAACCTGCCACGGAATTAGGTAGATGGCTTCAGACAGATAATTGCCCATGTACAGATCAAGGGGAAGCTGTCCCAGGTGAAATGCCATTGGGTTGAGCTGCTTCGACACACAACAATGATGGAGTGTGCGTGTTGTAGCTAGGGCAAAGCTGTGCAGGGTGCTTCAGTGGAGGCCTTAGTGGTTGGATGAACAAGGGGGAGACAAATGGTGGGGAGCTGTTTGTGGCTTTGATGGGAGAAGGGAGGAAAGGTGAAGGCATGGGGGCTGACAGGAGGAGGAATAAGCTATGTGATGTAACCTGAAAAATATAAATTTAGATTTGGAATTTGTTTTTTTTGTGATTGCTTGACTTATGATTGACTACTAGGAAAATATGTGATATTCTATAAAAGAATGAACTAGGTCAGTGATATGTATACAAATGTAAATTGAGGTTGTTAAATTCTTTTAAAATTTATTTTGATCTCTCCCCATCGGACTTGCGAAGTACTGATGTTATTGAACAACTATTCAAATACTCTTGATTATCCGCTATAACAATCCACGCAATAGAAGACAACATCCACAAAAATAACACACAAGAACAATGACCCCATGAACTTGATGCAATGCAGACACTTAACGTCTTTTAAATTTGATTTGATGTGAGTTGGAGTTTGCTTGATTAAAATTAATTTGAATTTGTTTGTCCAATTTGATTTGTTTATGGGTTGCTTATTATTTTAAGTATTGATTTGAATTGAACTTGTTTGGTCAAAACTGGTTTGGGTTTGGTTTGTGAAGTTAAAATTTTGTTTATATGTTGTGACTTTTATCTTTGAGATCATTCTAGATTCAATTTGAATTGATCTTTTATTGATATGTTTATGATCTTGTTTAAGATTTTGCTTTTAAATGCATGACATTTGGATTGGATTGGTTTGGATTTTATTTAACTTTAGCTAGTTTGAGTTTATTTTAAGATCTGTTTTGCTTTGGTGTGAACTTGATCTGGCTTATGACATTGATTTGGAGATTTGGTTTGCATTTGATTTGCTTATTTTATGCAAACTTGGAATTCTTTTAAGATTTGAAAATTTAATTAAGTTGTTTTACTTTTGATTCCTCTTGACTTAAATGTGTTTGAAGAGACTTGATTTGGTATCTTTTGATTTTAAAATTTCTTTGAGGATTTAGTGAATTTTTAGATTTCTGGAAACTATCAGATTTCAAACTTGTTTGAGTTGTGTGGATTAACGGGCATATTTTAATTTTATTTTCAGGGAATTTGGTTTCTAATGTGCTGGGAGTTTATCTTGAGTTCGGTTAATCTGTTTATCTTATCCAAACTTGGAATTCTTTTAAGATTTTAAAATTTAATTAAGCTGTTTTGATTCCTCTTGACTTAAATGTGTTTGAAGAGACTTGATTTGGTATCTTTTGATTTTAAAATTGCTTTGAGGATTTAGTGAATTTTTGATTTCTGGAAACTATCAGATTTCAAACTTGATTGAGTTGTGTGGATTAACGGGCATATTTTAAATTTTTTTTCAGGGAATTTGGGTTTCTAGTGTGTTGGGAGTTTATCTTGAGTTTGGTTAATCTGTTTATTATGATTTTGACTTTTGATATAGTGTTTTGTTTTTGGAGTTCACCTTGCACCTGATTGGGGATTTGATTTTGTGGTTTGTTTGGGAATGTTGTGGTATGGAGTTTGCTGCGAAGATTTGGTATGCTGGGGAATTTATTGAGTTTGATTTGGATTTTGATTTGGTTTGGCTTGAGGTTTGTTTTAGGTTTAGGTTTGATTTGAATTGATTTTGATTTGGTTTGAACTGATGTCTTTCCAGAATGAAAATTTCTTTTCACAATTGTCTCTCTTATGTTCTATGTTTTGGGTTTGATGTGTTTTGAGAGGTTTGAATTTCTTTTCTCAGACTTTTAGGACCTACAAATTCTGGAGTGTTGGTTTCAATCTTAGAACTTTTCTTCAGATATGAAGTCCTGACGAGATATATATTGCTGAGGATTCTTTATTTGAGCTTTTGGATCTGGTTGTTGACACATTTCGGATTTTATTTTTCTTCTCTTTTTTTAGTTCCAGTTTTGCAGGCTCCTGGTATTGAGGATTTAAATTAGAGAATTAATGGACTTTGACTCTGATTTTTCAACCTGACGATGTGGGCTATAATTTTGCAGATTTCTGATTTGCAATTTTATTATTATCCTAACTTTTAACCTTAAACAACTTTTGTTTAATTTGAAGTTTACCAAGTCTCTGATCTGGGGTTTACTTCTGAAGATCTGATCTCAGGTTGACATCTTCTGATTGTGAACTTTAGATAGGACTTTTTTATTAGCCCAAGGTCTTAATCTCTGAGTGTTTTGGCTCTTTTCATGTTCTGATTTTCGAGGACTTCGGATCATGCTTCTTAACAACCCCTAATCTTTGAAAATTAGTATTCAGGACACATCTTCAATATTCAAATTTGAATTAATGGTCTCTTGAGGCCAAAGGGTTAAGAGCTTTTGATTCCATTTTCAAGGATTGGTGATACGTAACATCTGAGATCCCCTTAAATTATGTGATTAATGTTCCAGGTTTTGCTTTTCCCTTGCCACTATTTTATTTATCTTTTGACCATTTTTTAGGAATTCACATATTTCAGACCCTTGGTTCCGCATGCTTTATGTGATCTTCAACTTTTAATATGCCTTAGCCGCATAAGGTCTCAAACTTCTTATTTGGGAGGAGTTTTCCATTTTCGATGTGTTTTGAAAGGTTTTACCATTCTGGGCTTTATAGGCTTAATTTCTCAGACCATCTCAATTCCGAACCAGCTTTTGATTGACACTTTTTATTCTCCACCTGGCTAACCGTGAAGCAGGTCTTGGCGTTACAGAGTTCTCAACTTGTTTTAGATATTTGCATTCCATTGATTTCGTGAAACTATTCATATCCCTCACAAGTTCAAACGTGCACTGAACATAGCATTTTCATTAAATTTTTTCTTAATCCGATTCATGATTTTACAACTTGAATGACTTGAAATCAGTCCCACTAAATCCTTGATGGACATAGAATATGCCTTGATCCATTTGTGATAGAAAATACCTGGCCTTTGACAGGCATATGGGCATTCTTCTCACTGTTTTTGTATATTTCATTAGCATACGACTGACATGTTGGCATATTAAATATGCACAACTTTGCATAGTTTAATGAATTTAGATATTAAGAGTCTTTTTAATTGACCTTTGTATGTCTACCTTAAGGACATTGGGGCGTAGGGGCGAGCATTTTGTCTACTAGCTTTGTCAACCCCCCAACTAGTTTGAATTTTATTTTATTTTACGTTAAGCTGAGGCGTAGGGGCGAGCATTTTGCCGACCCCCCAGTTAGTCTCGATTGTTTAGTTAAATTGGTGGATTTTTATTTATTTTCAATTGATTGTTTATTTTAAATTGATTGTTTATTTTAAATTTTTTATTTCCAATTTGAATCCTTCCTTTTGAACACTATTCGGTGAAAGTCGGTTGGGCTTCCTCAAATTTCGCAGCCTATTGTTGCAAGGTCCCCACTCGACTTTGTCTAGTCAGCTAACGCCCCTCTTTTACACATTTTTTGTGGGCCCCACGCGAACTTGAGCTAGCTGGAGAGAGGCTAGGTGGTTCGATCGGGTGGCTCGACCATGCGGTGCTGGGGGGGAGCCGAGCCTCGATCTCTCGGGTGCTCGAGGGCAGTGTGAAGGCCGACTTGGTTCCTCTTCGGTAACACTTCTGTAGTGTTCCAGGGCCCTCGACGGCAGTGCAGGTAGGAAGAGGCAACCCAACGGCGGTGCAGGAAGGTTGAGAAAGACTCATCGGCACAATTATGGTGGAACTCCTCAACGGTGACCGTGACTACTTCATATGACAACGGCTGTAGCATGAAGACGTTGTTTGGGGCTTGTCTGACTTAATAATAGACAAAGACACAAGGTGCTAGCGATGGGTGCAAGACCTTAGGAGATCCTTGCTGGTGTTGACTCAACATATAAAGGCTCTTGACGAGGGCATGGGAGGGAGTAAACGGTCTTGACGATGACTGCGGCTTCGTGAGACGACAATGGCTACAAAGACGATTGCGGCATGTAACTTCTTCCTCCTCCCCGATCACCCTTCCTTCCTCTCTCTCTCTTAATCTTTGCTCGCGGGCAAGGCCTTTATATGCTGAGAAACTGTGTCAATGTCAGAGGAGAGAATCCGATGACGTTGGCCTCCGCAGATGCTTCTTACGGAAGGTCCAACACCCTCCTACTTATGATCTTCTCCCTTGATTTCCTTGTTGCCATCGGAGGAAAGTCACAACCTTGTTCAGAGGAAAGTCACAGCCTTGTTCAGCACCGATATGAACTTTGTACCACTAAGGAAAGTCAGGCTCCGTGTTGGAATCAAAAGTACTCCGTGGCACTCGGGGCTTCCCCATTCCTTTGCCGCTCCCACGGACTCATTTAAGAAAGTCTACACTGTCTCCTACCCCGGATGGCTCTTGTTCTTCTTAGGATGTTCGAGAGCAACTCCAATCAATAATAAGACCTGCTATTATTGAGATAGAATCGAAAAAGAGAAGTTGAGGAAGTAGGTTTGAGATGACAAGATGGTAGGCTCTTGGGATTTCTCCAAAATACTATTGGCAAAATTATACCATGGAGACCAGATGGGCTAAAGGAAAGCCATCATAATAGGTTTATTTCAAGACTAAAGTCTAGCCTATTAAGTGTGTAAAGGGTGCATTAAATTAGATTTGAAATTAACCTTTGATGGGCTAGACATATGGGCATTGATCTTGGGCAATTTTATCAATGAAATGGCAATTAAAGTGGACCTAATTAAAGAGTATATCAATATGGCTCAATGGTGATTTAATTTGACTTAACCTCAATCTTATACAATTTGAAAATTTTTGGTGTCCTCACCATGTTATCAGAGGCACTGAGGCAAGGCAAAATCGTCTCGTCTTGCCCACCTCACCCAGATCCGGATTCAGTAAGGGCCAGATCCAATAGCTTAAAATCCTCTTTTCCTTGTCATGAAACCCCTATTTCCAATCTTCCACCCTGAAAAACCCAAGTTGACGCCCTGTAGGACCTAGAAGTGAGCTTTTTTATGCTATTCTTCCTAAGTTTTAATGTTATATATAATGTTGGCGTCCCTTTTTTCACAAAAAAAGAAGAGAAACAAAGAGGAGTAGCCAGGCCTTTTCTAGGCTGGACCGCCCCCCCTCCCCAATTGGGCCAAATCAGGTCCTTAACAGCCCATAGCCTATGCTTGATCAGCCCAGCCCATACTCATATAAATTGAACAAATTCCAGCCCCCTTCATGGCCCATTGGCGCGCCAGTCCACAGGAGAAGGGAACTGGGCCGCGGCCCTGCAAGGCCCAATCTGGGCCTGGTCACCCAGCAGGCCCATCAGCAGGCCCATTCTGCCAGGCCGCTGGCATACCCAATGCCAAGACAGGCCCAATTGCACACAGCCCAAAAAGGGAAGAGGCTGAGCTGCGGTCAAGCCCAGACCGGGCCATGTGAACAGGCCACATCGGCCTGCCACCTCAGCAGGGCTGACCACCCAAGCCACCAGTCCAGCCACCTCACCCTTGACCGATTTATGGGGTGAGGGAGCCAAGGTGGTCAGCCCACATGGGAGACGCCAATAGATAGCCCAACACTGAAGATGAGTGGGAATTCAAAGAGTTTGGAAGGCCAAGGGTCATCTTACATTTAAGCCAACATGACCCTTGAAGTCCCATCGGTCCCTATAAGAAGAGAGGGGTGCGCCAAGTCCAGAAAAACAGATTTCAGACGCCGATAGGCTGCTGGATTGCTTGCTGCCACCTGCGCACCTGCTCAGTCCCCCTGCTGCCCGCGGCCAAGAAGAAGAAGAAGAAAAGGAGGAGGAGAGGGAGCAGCACCCCTTGCAGCTCTCACGAGGGAAGATCGGCCCATCTTCATCCAACGCCAGAAAAAAAAACAAGGTAGGAGAGGCCTATATATACTAACTATGTATCCCTCTAGGGGCCTTCCTTCTCCTTCTTCTAGTTGCTTCTTCTCGATCCCTTCCATAACCCAAATCAGCCTTCACCAAAACCTGCAAATCCATGAGTTTCTCCAAGACCAGTTCAGCCCAAAATCGCACCCCCTGAACAGGCCTGAAACAGCTCCTATGTGGCCTATGTTCAGCCCCCCTGTCGGCCCACTAGACAGCCCACACTCGGCCCACCTGTCAGCCACCCGCAGGCAGCCACACAAGCCCACCTGTAGGCACCCGAACAGGTCCCCCTGTTCAGGTCAGTTTCGGCCTCTCTTTGGCCCACATTCAGCCTATGTCCGACCCCCATTTCAGCCCCTTTGTGGCACCTATTAGAGCCCTAGGTGAGGGTGATGATCTGGCGATTCTTGGAGACCGTCCAATGGGCCAAGTCGACTCCAGGCAGATCCTCAATTCCCCCCTACTCAAAACAGCCTCTTTGTGGCTATCTTTGTTACCTCATTTTGGTCCCCCTTGAAACACCTTTAGAAAACCCTTTGTTCCATTGCCCTTTGCGCAAACCAAAACAGTCCCAAACAGCCCCTTCAAACAGGCCATTTTCGGCCCCTCTTTGGCCCATGTTTCATGCCACCACAACAAAAGGAGAGGCACCCCAAAACTGGTTCTGCGGAAGCTATACAAAGTGGAGGACAGCAGTTTGAACATAGGCCGGTTTGAAGGTGACGGCCCGGCACCCCTTGGAAACCGTCCGACGGGCCAAGGGCCTAGCCGGGTGGCCTTCCAAGCCGGTCCTACCAAGTAAATTCCAGCGAGGCAGCAAATTTCTAACAAGCCCTTCCGGTCCAAAACAGTTCAAAACAGGCCCGTTGAGCCTATGAAGATTGAAGGCTAGCTAGGAACACCGATGAAACTTGAACCGGCCTAAATGCTTGCTCCAGAAAAACAAAAAAAAATAAAAATCAGAACGCGAAAGCCAAATTAAATTAAGGAGCCTCACCCTTACATGGGTACTCCACCTTGGACGACTCCCCCCGGGTACGTCCCGAGATGTCAATCCGGACGGTGGCGCGGGCATGCTCCTGTAGCCGGCGTTCCTTCCCTCAATATGGCTAAGTCAAGGCTGACTGGCCATTTTGGATGGGTAAAATTTCACTAAGTTGGAAATGACCAGCATGTCGTCGTAATGCTGAAATTTTCCAAAATTGGTGAAGAACTTATGTTGGGAGAAGGAATGCCTATCTTTTTTTCACAAGATTGTATCCAACATCTATGAAATGAAATGATCTTCAATGTCAACTTGGAATTCATGAAACCGGGCACCGAATGGTAGCCCGATGAGCTGGATAGCCTGGATGTGATGCAAACCGTTGAAACAAAAAAAACCAACATAAACCAAATCTGAAAATCTAATAAAAATAGAAAAATCAGATTTAAAACAAATCTGGAACTTAATTTAAAACAACCCCAACTCAATAAAATTGAATCACGTCAAAGAAAATACTTAAAGATCAAGCTTCAAACAAAACAAATCAGATTTTTAATCAATCCAAAAACCCATAAAAACAGATTCTAAAATTGTTAAATTTGAAAATTCACTTTAAAAGACACCGAACCTTATCAAAATGGATAGCAAATGCTTAATCTCAAAAAGAAATCAAATAAGCAACATTTCAAACATCTAAAACTTGTCAAAATCAACTTAAAGCAGAAAATTCAGATCGTTAATTAAATATTAAACTTTAAAATCAAATCAACCAAATCAAACACCATAATGTTTAAAACACTTTAAACACATCAAAATTGAAATTGAAACAATCCAAACCGATCAAACCCAACTTAAAATAAATCAAAACGAAACTGAAACAAAAAAAAGACGAATCACACAACTTCACTTAAAATTAAAACTCATAAACCGACTCTAAGTAAACCAAGAAATTAATCAACAAACAAATAAAATCAACCTCAACAAATCAGTCTGCATCTCATCGAACCTAAAAGGCCGTTGTCCTTTCGAGTTCATTATTTTTTTTAGATGTGCATGCTCTCCAAAAACAGATAGCTGCGACGGTTAATCAAGGGCATTCAAGCCATTGCTAATGCCGGATATTCGCACCATCTAGTGGAGAAGTGTCAAAATATTAAAATTTCAACGAACCCGAACCTCAGTTCTAGTATTTTAAGTTACCACCGGGCTACCTAATATTTTTAAGGTACCATCTACTTTGTTAGATAAGTCCGGGGTATTGACATAAAAGTCTTTCTTTCTCAAAATATCAAAATAGACGTTAAAAAGAGGTTCACACATATAATTATATATTATTAATATATCAAAAATATACCTCACCTCAAGCGCCTAACCCTAGGTGATCGTCCCCTCACCATGGGCACCTTGCACCTTGGATAATATCGGGAATAGGATATGATAATCTCCAATGTTGGAAGAATAAGAAAACGCAGAGAGGAGAAGTCTACCTTGTCAAAAATAGAGGGATGGTGAGGGAGGAAGGTGTAAGTTGTCAAAGAAATTTTTTTTCATTGCATCTTCGATTGTATCACTAAGATACATGATACGTAACGGGTGTTTTATAAGAATCATATTTTTATATTTTAGTCCCTCTGAAATATTCAAACAAAAAAGTTTTTGTATCTTTTACAAAATATGACACAAGTTTTCAAACTTTTAGATTTATTGTGACACTTAAAATAAAATAAAGAGACAAATGAAAATCCTGTACAAGTAAAATATTTTAAATTTGATGCCGATGTAGATGGAACACTCAATAGTAATATGTTCACATGAATTGGTCGTCCGTTCTAGTCGTTTAATTCTAAAATTTTCACATGAGAGATAGTTTTATCATACTTAGATATAAGTAGGTGGGTTGGTACCACCTGCCTGTTGGGGGGTAGGCCTCATGTGTTTGAGCGGTGGCACAAACACCTTTTGGCCACTAGGCCACTTGCCCCTAGGGGGGACATACATCTAGTGATGAGGCTCGATCATCGACCTTGCACGGAGCTGCGCACTCCTTTGGCCACTAGGCTACGTGACCAAGAAAACAACATATAAGTTTGGTTTAACAACTATTGAAAATAATAGTTGAGTGTTTGTCTTACTCATAGTTGTCAAGGCGACAAGGCACCCAAGGCGTTGAAGGGTACCGATTTCGCTTAGGCGACAAGGCTGCCACTTAGTCGTCGCCTAGGCGGTATTCAAGGAAGGTTGGGTTGGAGGTTGTGATGCATAAAAATATGCATAAATATAATTATATTTTTATGTTATAATTGAATATGATTGTTTTATCTATGTATATAAGTAAATATGATGTGTATGTGAAAAAGGAAAAAGTTAAATAGATTTTTATAAAATTTAAGTATATAACATATTTTTGAATATAAAATTTATATATGTGCGATAGTATAAGTTATAGTAAAATATTGTTATAACATTATTAAATGGGGGGGTGCAGAGGAGTCGCGGATCAACAAAAAAAGTATGTAATAGTATAAGCGATCTTATATATGTAATTATGAAAGTGTGGATATTTATTTTTAGATAAGGAGTTAATCTTGATAAATTAAGACTTATGAGAGATAGAGAGAGGGAGAAGAAAAAGTTGAAAGAGAACTTAATTAAGTATATAACATATGTTTATAATCATAAATCTTAAATATATATGATATTATTAGTAGTAGTAAAATATATTAATATGGTCAAACTATTATTAAATAGGTGTCCCTTGTGAGGGGTATCATGGGGGAAAAACTCCTCAAAATTATTTTTTTAATCATGTAAAAATACCCAAGGCGCCTTGGACGCCTTGGGCGCCTTTTTGGCCCTATGCAAGGCGCCCTGGCAAGGCATTGTTGGAAAAGCGCCTTGCTGCCTAGGCGGCACCGCGGGCGCCTTGACAACTATGGTCTTGCTTAATTAGTTATTCAAAAATTATTCTAGCATGAAATATTCATTTTACACATCCATTCCTTTTAGCTTGTTTGGTTTTCATATTACGAGTAAAATTGTAGCACTTATGATATCCAAATAGGCAATAGAGAGTTTAAATAATATTATTGATCTAGGTGTTCAGTATTCTAACCATAGTTGTCAAGACAACAAAGCTCTTGTTACTTATGTGATAAGGTGCCTGCTTAGGTGTCACTTAGGTGGTAAGAAGTGATAAACATAAGTGTAATTTTTATCTCATAAACAATTATATAACAATTCAAAAGAAGGTTGATGTAGGACAAATCCACTTGACTTTGTAAACTAACTCTCGCACCGGATTTTGTTCATGAGACTAGGTACACAGGCTAGATTTTGAGGGTTCAGACCAATGTAGTTAGAAAACTACAATGGGGATAAGTTACCTATCTAATCAAGATTTAAGTGGAACAAGATAGGGAGAGATGGATTTAACTTGGTTTGGTATGAACATTCATGATTACATATAAAATGAGTGAAGAAAATAACTATGGAGAAGATCAGAGATTATCTTTAGACTCATAGAAGGACCTGACATATGCATATCCCGAGAACTACAATTCAGAAAAATACTATAAAAAATTATTAAGATGTTCATCTTTTACTGGAAGGTAATGAGCACATTCTTGATTAGGTTGATGGCTAATGAGTATTGACTGAATTGATTGCTTTGACTTGCTCATTCCATGAATTCATTGTCGAGAAACGATGTCGAAGCTTCTCGGTTGGTGATGGATGGATTTCGGAGAGGCACTAGGAAGCTTGGATGGACAATAGAAGTGTTGACTTGGTGCTAGAGGCTTTAAGCGTCACTGGCCTTGTCGATGGTAGAGGTTGCAAGCGGTGGATCGACTATTGTCATTTGTCATTGAAAGACCAGAGAAGGGAGGAAGTAGGAGAGGAGAAAGATAAAAGGGGTAAAGAAAGGAGAGGGGGTGAGCTATGTTCCTTGGGGATATCATGTTAGTAACGGCATCGACCAATTGAGGTGCTTGATGTGGATGATACTCATCACAACATTGTTTGCATAATCAATTGATTTGGATCAGAATTAGTCGATTCTTAGATTTGACCCTGTCTTGGACAACTAATTCATGATCGATTCCCGTAAGGATTGACCTGAACGTGAGAATCGACTGATCCTCTTGAAGTATATAAGTTATGGATCTTCCCAAAATTAGATTCGATTTTGAACTAGATTTCCACCTCCACCATGATTCCCCTCCCCCTCAACAATTCGAGGGCTCCCCTCCATATTCGACGATTCCCCTCCCTTACCCCCAGGCCCAGTGTCCCCTTCGGCATCCCTTACGGCGAAGGCTTCCATCCCCCTTCTAAGGTATGTTTTCTCCCCTTTTCTCCTCTCCCTTCCTCCAAAATTCCCTTTATGGTGGGGTGCCTCCCCACACATTGGGTACTGCTCCATACCTGTGATTCTCATTTGGGGGTGCTCCCCCCACCCCATTAAATGGGCTTGCAAGATCCCCTCCTGGGGGGGGGATCAGGGTGACTACATAGTCAACCCCTTCGAGGTGGTGACAGTTGGGATGGGAAGAGTCCTCCCACCCTTAAACAGTCACTTGAAGGGGTGATTGTCACCTTGATAGGGTAGTGAGGGGGAGCTAGGTTGGGGGTGGGACAAGTCCTTCCACCCATAGACAATCACCTGAAGGGTGACTGCCACCTCGTCAGGTGATTATTTTGTTGTCACCCTGTGTACACACTTAGAGGGGGTGCGGGGGGGGGGGAAGGAGTCCACTTGTCTTTTATATATTTTTTAAATTTTGATCTAATTTTTTGTGTATAAAAAATGTCAGATGAGGAACAATGTGTCCTTGCACACAATGACATTGGATGGCAATACAGGCATAGGTAGGGTGGTGGGAACGTAAAGAAATGTGATAGGGTATCAATGAAGCTTAGAGAAGAAATGAGGACATACAAAACTGGCTGAGCATCATAAAGGGAGATCCAAATTGAGTAAAGATATGAGTTGTATGATGAGTTGCTCAGGTAGCGAGACACAAATCTCATGGAAGGAAAGTTGGCCGTGCACATTGAGGTGTCTTCTTCTAGTTTTAATGATGAAGAGCTATGCATGCTAGTAGAGCTCAGGCCCACGAAGATGATGAGAGGAGAAGTGAGGTGGGAGGATGTTATGCTAGATGCTCATATATGGATCCTAGCACTTGCCCTATATCTCAGGTGGACAGAGAGATAGTTCCGTTGTCGCAGTTAGTTTGGCCACCAATGGACACTGTCATGTATATGTAGAACGATCGAGGGTAGAAGAATATCAAGCAAGCCTTAAAAGGAGTTAAAATTTCATCTGGGCTACAAGAAGATAGTGAAACACATGTAAACAGTTTTTTATGCATGTATATACAATACCTCATTTATTTTGAATGGCCCTTTTTGTTATTGAAGTTAAAGTGAGTGTTAATAGTATTATCTTGACTTGATGTAGGTATCTTTGCACATATGGCCAAGAATCCATATTTTTAGACGACAATTGATGCTATTGTAGAGGTTGGACTGGGATTCGAAGTCCCGAATTCGAAATATATCTATGAGGGTGGGTTGAATGAGGAGGTCGATGAGTTTACCTCGTTGATGGATAAATTTAAGACAATATGGGAAGAGTGGAGTTGCTCTATAATTTGTGATAAATGGATTAGAATTACCAATAGATTAATGGTAATCTTTCTCATTTATTATTCTAAGGGCACCTAGTTTTTGAAATCTATTGATACATCTGGGCACATAAAGAATGCAAACTACTTTAGAGGTCATACAAGGCACATTGTTAGTGATACAATGTTTAGCTATGACTCTGTAGGACAAAACATGATCGAAAATTGAAGTGGGTGATTGCTTATTAACATGAGTAATTGAGTTTTGAAGACTAATAAATTTATTTATATTTTATATCGTATTTCAGATGACATCATATAAGTATAGAATTTGAATGTACAGAGATGTTAATCTATGATATTTATATCACAAGGTTTCTCCTGATATGTTTGATAACTTTTGATTTATGTTAATAAGTTTTTAAGGTCATTACACACTTGGTTTACTATCTTATTTTTTGTAGTTGAGTGGTGGATCCAAATCTTCAATATAAGTGGATGGAATTTACTCGTTGCTATTGTTGTACAAGTGTTAAGTCAAAGCACTAGTTCATCGTAGTGTGAGATGAACCGGAGCACTTTCAGTTTGATACGTATATGAAAAGGAATAGGCTGAAAAGTGAGAGATTGGATAAGCTAGTGTTTTTCCATTGCAACATGTGGCTAAGGGTGAAGAATATTAAGGACCGAAAAAATTTTAAAAGAAAGATTCACAAGATTTGTAGGTGGTTCTTTTGAGCAAAGATACAATGCAAATGATCAGGGCTTGTCACCGGGGGATGTTGACTAATAATACTTTTTCAAGAATAACATCCACTTTTAACATAGATACCGGACAAAGATACCTCTATAGCTCTATAGTTTGATCATAATGATCGAGCATGAGAAAAATGAGAGTTTTTTAGTATAGCAGGTGAGGATGAAGGTGAATAAATGCAAGAACAAGGAGCTACTCGGGTCCCTTGTACAATACCAGTCTAGCAGGACCCACCTTACATCATAGTCTTAGAGCCAGCTCTAGAGCCTCTAGTCACAAATTTTGCTCCTTCTATTGTCCAAAAGAGTGCATAGAGAATAGAAAGATTTGAAGGATTGAAATCTTTGAAGAAGGTGCACCAGTGTAGTATTAGACATGATATGCAAGAAGAGGAAGCGGTGGGAAAGACGAGGAAACTAGTTGTTAGGTGAAGACTTGTGAGTCTCAGAGATGGCACCTAGGCACCCTCTTTAAATGATGAGGATAAAGAGTTTATTCTCCTCAAATAATGTGGAGGAAAAGTTTATTTCACTTACACAACAACAAAATCAATGTGGTTCAAGTTGTGGAGGAGGAGGAGGAGCAGATGATTCGGGATCCAACAGTGTATGTATGAGTGGAGCATGGCTTGATGATTTGGGTCAACGGTAAAATCCAAGTGGAAGAAGTCAACGTTGGAAAAAAATGCGTTTTTTTATTAGAATGTGGTTGTAAATTATTTATAACTTGCTTCGGACTTTGAACTAGGCTATTAATCATCACATCTAGCTACAACATCTTTAGGTGTTTATGATTTTAGTTTGATGGCTGAGATATTATTTTCATATGGAAATATGCCTATTGGGATTGACCAATCTCAATAAAACATTTAAAAAAGTCAAGATAATGAAGATTATGTGAGCTAATATCGTAGATGGTGGTGATGGGAAGGTATCATTTTTATCATATGAGTTTTACAATGTTATTTTTTGGAATGAATATTAGTGTTATTTTACATCTACTTGTCTTAATGTCTCATAGGGGGTGATAGCCACATGAAATTATGTTTCGTTCTATTTTTAAAATTTTTAGGTGCCCAAATAATATTTGGGATTTATCATGAATTTTTTTGATTTTTTTTGAATTGAAAAAATAAAAAATTAAATCCAAATCAATTCTGGATCGAGAATCCTCCTGGAGAATTGGTCTGGATTGGTTTGTTCTATCTGTTCTGGATCGGATTGGCACTGGCCAATCTTAGGACCAATTTCGATCCGACAACTATGCCTCATGACCTCTCGATGTTGGGCGATTAGGTACCTCTCACGAGTTCCTTTTTCATTGAGGCGATGGAAACTAAAGAGAATACACTTTTGCTTCAAACTTAGATTTATTCATTGTAATGCAATAAAAACACAGATTGTTTTTATAGCTCATAAAGTTTCTTTTGTATTCGTTTTTTTCTTTCAAACACATCCACCTACCCACAATTACTTATAAGCTTAAAACAATAACTAACTGTCAAAAATATTACAACTCTTTATGCATGAAACTAAAAACAGCTATCTGTAAGCTACTAAATCTAAATCTCCTATTTAATGAAATTAAAAACAAATACTTACTAACTAATAATTATTAGCTTCTCTAATTAATGATGTAACACTTTCTTAGGCAAGAAGAGGTGGATGAGTTACCCTTTTTAGGAAGAAGAAAAAATTAAAGCAAAATTGGATCCGACTAGATGTGTCGACTACTAGATCTTAGTGTGGACTGGTTAGACCGATTGATAATACCAACTTAAACATAGGTCCCCACCAAAAAATACATGAACTAATAAAAATGACATAGTAAGAACAAAATTTGTATGGAGAATATTATATATATATGTACAAACTTAAAAAGACGAGACACCATGGAAAGGTGCAAATTTGATTTTATAAATTTAACAAGAAGCTCAATCTCTTGCAAACATTAAACATGAAATTGGTTCAACATTGTCATGTTGGGCACTACAGAAGAGAGGGAAAGGGTCAGAAAGTGCACAGATCAGGAGTTTATTGGACATGGAACAGTCGGAGAAGAGAAGGAGAGAGCCGAGGTGGTTGAATCAGGAGGGAGAGGGTCAGGATAGTTTGACATTGACAGGGAGTGTGGTTGGCTATGAGTCTATGACATAAGAGGAGGATGGATGCTGGACGACATTTTAATGGATATGAGACAAGGGAGAGAGTGTCAGGAATTTGACGGGGAGAGGGATAGGCTTTCTGAAGATGAGAAAAGGGAGAGAAGAAGACATGGAGCTAGGCTTACCAGGGAAGAGAAAAGGGAGAGAAGAAGACATGGAGCTAGGCTTGTCGAGGAAGAGAAGATGGAGAAAAGAAGATGACTGGAGTAGTGGAACCTAGGCTTGTCGGTGAAGGGGGAAGAAAAATACCGGGAACTTTGCTTATCGAGGAAGAGAAGAGGGAGAGAAGACTGAACGTGGGCTCTTCGGAGAAGAGAGAAGAGAAAAGGGATAGAAGAAGAAAAAAATCTTCATGCCTCCTGTAGTGGAGGGCTGCAGAGGTGTTGCGGTTGACAAGAAAAATCTACGGAGGATAGTGACAAAGGCTTCGACAGAGGATGATAGAGGGTGGTGGAGGACAGCAGCATGGTGGAGCACTAGAGAAAAGCTTCCTTCTATTAGGGTTTGGGAGAGAGAGGGACATTAAGGTGGGATCTTGAGCTGGTGGCCCGAGCCCATAAAAGAAGACCTATGCACGGTTCACATAGTTGGATTTGGTAGCTGAGGCTACCACCTTGTTTGTCTTGTGCGCTTAGTTAGTCTAGGTGACCACTTTTTTTGAGGAGCAACTAGGGCTGTTCAGTATTTTCAATCTAAAAAACCAAACCAATCAGTAGTTTGGTTCGATTTGATTTGATTTGAACTACCAATTAGTTTGGTTTGGTTTCTAGGACCATTCAAATCAAATCAAATTGATAAACCAAATAACTTAAATTTGGTTAAATAATTTATTTTCAGTTATTTATAATATAATATTTATGTATCATTTTGTATAAAAAATTTATTTACAGAGTTTTAATTTAAAATTAATGAAATGTATAAATATATACACCAAATTTTAATAGAATATGATTTGACATAAAAAATAAAATTTTATAGACATATATATTGAACTAAACGAAACCAAACCAACCCGAATTAATTTGGTTCGGTTTGAGAGATAGTTTGGTTTGGTTTGGTTCCAGAAAAAAATATGTAAGAACCAAACCATGATCACCCCTGGGATCAACCAGGCATAAGCTCAAGATCAATATTAAATTTCATAAATCTCTACACAAAAATTCTTTTCCTTTGTAGTTCCGTATAATTATTTAAAATTTTCCTGTTCTTGTTTATTATTCTGCTAGACATGGGTGTAGCTTTGTGCCAAGCCCCAGAAAAATGGCTTTGTGCCTAAGCCGCATCTAGGCACCCACCTTGACTACTATGACTTTAACCAAACATGGTATTAATCATCAAGATCAATATTCAGTTTCATAAATCTCTACACAAAAATTCTTTTCTTTTGTTGTTCCATATAATTATTTAAAATTTCTCTGTTCTTGTTTGTTATTCTTCTAGACATGGGTGTAGCTTTCTAGCATCAATCTTCCACTCACAGGCTCTAAGCATTCGTCCAAGAGAAGCTCTCTAAACAATCTACACTCGAATCATTGTTCCTAATGTGCTTTCCATGTTGTTGAAATATCATTTTCTTTCTCGTTCAAGTAGTTGCTTATTTTTTGTTTTTGGTGGTAATCATTGACCAAAGTCATCATAAAATATGCATGCATATTGTCATTTATAGCAATCACTGAAAGTCAGTCTACATTCTTAAGTACCTAGTATATTTCATTCCGTTAATGTTGTTTTTCTCCGCCTGTGGTCATATAATTTCTCTTTTCCTTCTAAAAGGGCTACAGAGTACCATGTGGATGGATTTCGTTTTGACCTTGCAAGTGTTCTTTGTCGTGGAATTGATGGTTCTCCACTCAATTCACCTCCTATTGTTAAGGTATTTTTCTGTTCTTTTGCTTGTTCTCTTTGCTTTCATTCTTTATCCAGCATGTAATTGTTTTTATTTTTATTTTTCCATCATTCATCATCATCTGTTGCACAAAGATGTTATATAAAAGAAGACTAGAAGTAGGTTAGACTTTTGTCCTGCTCACAATAAACTGCCATTAGAGGAAAAGAAGTAGTGGGGACACCATGATCTCATACTAAAGACGTTGGATTGGCAAGGAGTCTCAATTTCAGGACTATATATGACAGATTTTGAAAATCTTTATTACTTTGATATATTTTGGATACGCTCCTTTTTGGTCATGAGCAAATCATAGATGACAAGCATTTTGATATTATGGTATCTTATTGCTATACATTTTCATGGGAATGAGCATTTTGCCAACTTACCACTTCAGGTGATTTTTTTGTCTTGCTGTGCTATATACGTAAGTCACAATGTACTTAGATTTAAATGAAAGTATTTTTAGTAAACCCTAACTGCTTTCCCCTCCTAGGTTAGGGGTTACCATGAGGACACCAGGCTATGCGAGCCTGTCTACATTTAGTGTTCCATAGATAAGAGAGCTTATGACTCTGTCCTTTCTCCACCACTCAGCAATATTCTCTACAGTTCCATTACTGCTGATTTGTCTTCTTTCATTGTGTTTGTTGTCCTCACAAGGACTGTAAATGGAGCAGATATGAAATTTCTGCTTCGCACAATAATTCAGATTCAGATATCTGCTAAGGTTAGAATTCGGATATGGAGTGTGTATTTCATTACAGGTATCTCTCAGATTTATGGATAATATCCATAAATGATTTAGGTTTACCTAGAGCCTACATCCACTATAATATCTTCAACAACATAGATGATTTAGGTTTACAATGAAGATGACGCCAATGGGTAGAGCACCGAAGAGAGATCCAACAGGTTGAAAACACAGATGTGGACACTAGTATCCAATAGGACACAGCCTAGCACTTCTGCCATTCAAAACAGATAATAACATTTTACCTTCAAGAATCATCACTATCAAAAGGAGAGCCGCCTTGCTCTTTACATTTCCAGCAGCTGAAGTAGAAGGTGATGATCAAACAACTGCCATCCACTGCTTAGAGCTGTCACGCCTTTATGCCGTTGCTTTACTCCTAATTCATTAGGTCCCGCTCTGGCACGAGGGGCATCTTCCTTAACCCAGCTTCTTGGAGGAGAGCCGGAAAAATGTATAGAAAGGAGAGCTGGTGCAGCCGGACATCAACTCCCGGCTGCCACAGGAACAAGATGCCTATGGTGCCTCCATCGGCTCCATCCCATTGGCAATGGGAACAAGGACCTGAAAATGGGCAACCGCCAAGGAGGAGAGGATTGGGGGCAAAGAATGAGATGACACCTTCTTGGCTGGTGGAGGGGGTGCCATAGCCAAAATTGCAAAAGCCTCTGGACTTGCGAGGAGAAGCCTAGGGCAAGGCACTGCACAAGGCTTGGATCGGACTGTGGAGCCTGCTGCAACGAGGAGATGCTGAAGGCGAGGAGGAGCAGACAAGGCAGCTGTGCAAGACATGAGGGTTGGAGTGGAGACTTGGCGAGAGGCGACTGCGTGAGTGCTTGACTCAGCTTCTCCTTGAGGATCAGGCAAACGGTCAAAGGTGATTGCACAGGGTGCGGGTGACAGATTGGGTAAGACATACGTTTCTGGTTTTTTCTAACCGTTCATCTTACATCCAACAGTTTATTATGGAGTGGAGCATGTTTTCCGAATCCACTCTGTTTGGTATTTGGATAATATCTGTATACTTATTTATGATTGGACAGATCAGGTTAATCAGATATTATCCGATCAATTGGATTCAAATCCAAATTGGATCCAGATATCCGTTTACAGCCCTAGTCCTCACTATCTATCATCATCACCCCCATTTGTCATATATGGAACTGGCCCAGCTTAAGCAAGAGTTCTGCAAGGTCATGGACTCTAGACGGTGGTAACCACTGTGCAAAACTTCCTGCCACCCAGAAAATGTGGCCCTGCTGTCCAGACCAACAACATTTAAGCTGCTGGACAGATCTGCTCCCAGCAAGGTTCAGTGCATAATGGATGGCCTTACCACCTCTTGAGCGCCAGTTCTAGATCCCTCGCACCTGACAGCAGCTCATCATAGCCAGCTTCCTCAGAGGCCAGGAATTAGAGGTGTAAACAGAGTGGATACTGGGATCCTGTAGGATTGAAACCCGTATCTAATAAATCTGAATTCGAATCCAACAAAAAATCTGATAATTGATGCTTTTCGGATACAGATTGATACCTGAATCCGAAATTACATATTGGATTCGGATATGCTCATTAGCCTTTATACGTGAACATCGTGAGAAAGAAAAGGATGAAACAGGGAAAAACTGCAGAAGAGCAATATATCTATGATCTCACACGAGATGACGACCCAACAGTTGGTACCGTAGATCCGATCATCACATGACTGCAACAAAAGCAAACAACCATTAACACGACATTGAAGAATTTGAAGTTATGTAAGGAGAAGATTGGGTGAGTAACTTCTAGTTAGTTTTCCACAGTAGCATACCGGCTAATGGCTAATGCTACAAATGGGCTTTACTATGAGTTGGTGATCGACACTATAGTTGACGTTGGTAAGGGAGTGTTGGGACCGACATCGAAAGAGATATACAACACATATCTTCTAATGGAGGTGCACAACATTAAGTAATATGTCAAGTTGTTTGAATGTATTTGGGACCAAGGATGCACATTGATAATGGATGGTTGGACATGTTAGTCTCTTTAAATTCAACACTTCTTCTACTACAAGTCTTTATTAATTTTAAATTTAGATCTTATGCATTATTTTCTTAATAGGTATGACTAAAAAGATGATGATCAACTTTCTAATATATTGTCAAGCTGGGACTGTGTTTTGAAAGTTTATTGATGCATCCGGATAGGTAAAGAATGTCAATTGCCTGTTTGAATTAATTGATGGTGTTATTGAATAGATAGAGGATGATTGAGTTATCCAAGTAGTGATAGACAATGTAGCTGTCTATAAAGTTGTCAGACAAATGTTGATGGTCAAGAGATCAAAATTATATTGGGCACCATGCCTGCTCATTCCTTGTATTTAATGTTAGACGATATTTGTAAGGATTCTCAAATAGATTGGGTTGTTAAAGCCGCCCAATACATTGCATCCTTCTTATACAACCACTACTTTATCCTTAACTTGATGAGAGAGCACGCGAAGGGTTGAGAGCTCCTACGGCTCAGGGCAACCCAGTTTGCTTCTCACTGTATTTCTTTGAAGAGCCTCTTTCAACATAGGCGTTCCCTCGCTCAAATGATACTTTCACCGAGATAGATACTTAGATTGTTAGGGCTACTTCATCAGATAAGTGAAAAGGAAGGAAGGTAGAGGAGAACTTGGAGAGTGGATATTTTTGGCAACTTGTAAATAAGATACTTGATATTGTGGGACCATTAGTCAAGGTCTTTCGAAGAGTCGATGGAGATAAGGAGGCCGACATAGGGTATTTGTATGATTCACTTGAGTGGGCGAAAGAAGATATATCGAAGAAGGTCTCAAATTTTGGCATTTGGTGAGACATCATTTGTCATCGATAGGAAAGAACATTGTATCATTCTATATATGCAGCAAGTATGTTCGTTACAATTAAGTCAAACAATATATGTCAATCAAAATTCTTAGGTTTAAGATCGATGTTGACAACAATCTTTTCTATTGTCAATTATCTTATTATTTTTTCAACTTAAGATATTGTTATAGTCCAATCTTCAAGCCTATTAATGAACTATTGGATAGCGTCAAGGAGGTTGTTTGCAAGATGCTTGGGGATGACAAACGCTCACTTATATCAACAAACAAGATGTATGACTCTAAGATGAGATTACTTCATTTTGAGACAACAATGGTGCAACGCGTAGTTATGCAAGAGTCCTGATATGTATAATCTGATACTTTTAATTTTTTATTTACATAATTAACCTATTAAAATTATGTTCCAACACAATGATATTGTGCAACTGACTGGTGGTTTAGATCACGGTAGGGCACATGATATGAAGACTTGGCCGATGTTGCAATCAAAATCTTAAGCCAAACCACGTCCGCTTCATACTGTGAAAAAGATTGGTTGACGTTCAGTCTTATTCATGCAAAGTAGAGAAATATGTTGATATCAAATAGATTTGAGCAGCTAGTTTATTATCATTATATCATAAGATTGAAGTTGAAAAATTTAGAGAAGATGAGAGAGAAGACTTAAAGGAGATATTCTAAGAGAAAAATCCTTTACAAGCTTGGGTCAATAATCATGAAAGGATAGACTAACCAAAGTTCAACCTAGAACTAGAAGATCGAGAATGGGCTCAAGGAGAACTTGACAACGTTCCTCTCTCCATGAAATTCTAGATACCTCCTTTAGTGGCAAAGAGACAAAATCAAACAATTTTCTTGTCAAGGTAGAAAATTAAAGGGCAAAGATAAACAAGTTATAATTGACTCGCTTGATATTGTCGATCTCAACACAATTGACGAGAAGCAAGAAGACACCGAAATCTAACATCCGAGTGCGGTATCAGATATTGGATGATTCTTTTTAAAAAAATAGTAGCGATGGAGTAGGGCACGAAGAGGCAGAGGCAGAGGTACCAAATCACTTCTGGTGTAAGAGAACTAATCCAGAGATGCCCCCTTCGTAGCAATAGCACTTAACCGAAGAGGAGCATTATACCCATACAACGCAAGATGCTGACCACGGAGCAAAGCACATGGATATGGAGGAGCATGACACACACACTTTACGTATGGACTTAAGCCATCTCTTGATTCTTGGTATCCATTATATCACGGATAGGGTTATGGGATGACTCAATCATCTTTCGATAGTTTCATTGATTTTACGTAAGATAGCTACGATGGATTGTTTTCATCTTATCTTACGATGATTATATGAGATATTAATTAGCATGATCGGTTTGTATATATGTTCAATGCCTCGTACGCTTCCACAATGTCATGGGCAAAGTACGTACATTATGTAGAGTAACAATATAATATTATTTTGAGTGAAAGGTGGATGCTTTCTTTATCTAACTATATTTTTTATTTTTTAGAAATTTTAGATATTTTCCCTATTTCCCCTATTTTTCTTGTAATTTTTTTATTTTTTTAACAACTAAGAAAAAAAGGGGTTGCTACCGGGTCGCGACTTGGTCCAACCAGGCCGATTTGTGGGCCGACCGACCCTAGGTTGACCCCCACCCCAGCCTTCCTTGGCCAACACAGAAAAAGCGAAGAGGTAGGTCCAAGTTAACTTAGTATAGGCGAGTCTTGTATGTCTTGGATGAGCTAGGCATAAGGGAGGATCTATATAGTCGACCCCAATAATTTGAGATTAAAACTTTGAGTTGGAGTTTGAGTTGTCATTAATGTGAGTCAATTGAAGTTGAAATATCTCTTATTCTCTACAATTATGCACGCAATGGTGATTGCTCCATTATACATTTTTATCTGTTGTATATACTTTGACATAATCTATCTTTTACTCCAACACCACTATAAGATATCTCTTAAAACTTTATCTGAAGTCATTTTTCATGTCAATAAAGTTAATATATAATTTTATTTTACATCTCTAGATTTCTCTATCAAAATTCTAACTCAACTCTACTCAAAGTCTTACTCTCAATACTTGGGGTCAGTCATATGAATTCACTTTCTCCACTCATGTTAATTTTGTGTTACTTCGTCAAAGATGTTTGAGTCATTTAAATCATATTGAATTACCTTTTTTCAAGTTTAACCTAGGCACACCACATCCTTTTTTTAATTTTGTAATTTTAATATTTTTTATTTTTATTATTAAAATCTCCTTAGGTTTATGTATTGTATGTGCAAGCCATTTCAATATCTCTTCTCTAAATTTATCTAAGTTGTCGCTACTAATGTATTTTCTGTAACATATTTTTTACTAATTCTATCTAATTTAGTATGACCACTTATCTATCTTAACATTTTTATTTCAGCAACATTTATTCGAGAAGTATATATTTTTTATTGTCTAATATTCACTCTATAGAACATTATAGGTCTTATATTTGTACGATAATTTTCTTTTAACTTTATTGGAATCTTATGATTACATGGAACCCTTGTAGTCAATCTACACTTTATTTAACTTGTTTCAATCTTATAATTAACATCTTTATCACATCTTTTATCTTTTTGAATAATTAATCTAAGATACTTGAATTTGATTCTTTGAGATAATATTATCTCATTTAAACTAACACTATCACTTATTTCTTTTTAGTTTCTAATAAATTTACAATGTATATATTTTGTTTTAGTTCTACTTATTATGAATTTCTTAGTTTCTAAAGTATTTTTCATAGTTTTAACTTTTTATTCACTCACTGTATCTAATTTATCGATACGATATCGTCTGCAAATACTATACACCAAGCTTTTTCAGCTTGTATAATTTTCGTTATTTTATACCTAAAATGCAAAAAGATAAAGACGTATTGAAGATCCTTCATGTAAGCAAGGTTAAATAGGAAAAAACTCTTATTTCTAATCTAACTGTGCATACATTAGTTGTTGCTTAATCATACATGTATTTTACCATTTGTATATACTTATATGGCTCCATTTTTCGTTCTATCATCCACCATAAAATCTCTTTTAAAAATTTGTCTTAGGCATTTTCTATGTCAATAAATATATGTAAATCTTTCTTCATTTCTCAATATTTTTTTATCAAACTTTTAATAATAAAAATATTTTCAATTATGAATCGATCTGTCATAAAATGAAATTAGTCAACTAAAATATTTGTACAATTTTGTAATCACTGCGTAATCACTTTTTCTCATAATTTCATAGTATGACTCATGAGTTTGATCCCTCTATAATTTACATAATTTTCTAATTTTTCTCTTTTCTTAAAATTATGTATAATGATAACTTTTTTATTCATTCATTCGGCATTATTTCCGATATTAAAGTTTTGTTAAAAAATTTAGTTAACCATTCCATCTTTAAAGTCGAGTTATGTCCACCATGGCTGGTCCCAAGCTCGGATATGCGATGAGAAGAGTTGCGGTTGGTGATAGTCAGTGTAAAACAAGGTCACATTTCATGATATGAATTTGAGAGAAGAAGTCTCTACAAACAATACATAAAGAGGATCCACTTTCTTGGACTGGAAGATAATAACTGATTGTAGAAGAAAAGAAGGCAGCCCAACAAGGTGAGCCTCGAGGCGAAAACCAAGTGCTCATATGATAAATTCCTTCAGGAGAGTATGAGGAAAAGGATTCTGCTGCAAGGAGGAGCTTGCTGTTGCTGACCTGCCGAGAAGTGAGGAGAAGGATTCTGTGCTTCTGCTCCCCCGTTCTATGCTTGGCTACCTTGCATTATGGCAACTGAGCAACCATTGAGCGCAGCTGTGCTGGTATTGGGGTTTTAGTTCCTTATAAGTGAATCCAGAACATGATCCATTGGTAACCCGAGAACAACACTAGGATTCAATCTCCTCCCACACCCGAGAATAGGAACATTGGAGCAGCGTACATGGTGTTTTAGACCCAATTGGATATTCAAATCTAAATCGGGTTACCGGATCCACTGGATCCATTGACAAATGACAACTCTACCCGCAATCCAGATAATGTGGTGTTTATGATGATTTGGAAGAGATTGCAATTGGCCAACACCTTTTCGTTGGAGCTTGGTGGATGTAGTTACCAGCAAATCTGTTGGGGATCACACCTTGTGACCAACCACCTGTCCAGCTGGTCTCCGTTGTGCATGGTTTGCATGATTCGCCAATTTGATCCTTCATGTTAAGACTGATTTCGGAGTGAATTTCACTCTAGGATCAGCCTAGATTGGGTGATGCAAATTAGAATAGACTGATCTGATCTACTGGAAGGGGAAAAAAATCAAAAAAGAAAGAAAAATGTTCAGTTTCTTCAGACACATCCAGTTTTTGTCACCCAAAACAAGCATGGTTGCTTCTTAACGGGATATGCACATTTTCTATGGAAAAGCATAATGCCTTTGTTGGCGTCAGATTTTTCATAAAAAAGGGCAGCACAGCAAAAAAAAAAAAAGGAAAAAAAAGAAGAATAGGTCCAGGCCAATTTCTGGCTGGACTGACCCTCAATTGAGTCAAATCAGGACCAATCAGACCTTAAGTAGGTTCATAGGTGTAAATTTAAGCTGGTCCAGAACTTATTTGGATTAAATAAAATGTCTCCAGTCCATCTTAAGGCCTGCCAACGTACAGCCCATTAAAATGAGAAGAAGTGGGCCGCAGTCAGCCAAACAGGGCCCAATCCAGGCCACATCAGCACTGCCAGCTCACCTGCCACCTCATCAGACCCTACTGCCTGTCCACCTCAGCTGCCATGTCATCTTTGACCTATTTAAGACATGGGAAAAGTCAAGGGTCTGGCCAACATGGGAGAACTCAAAAGGCAGGTCAAGGCATTAAAATCCTACGGGAATTCAAGGAGTCAAGTGAATCAAGGCTGTCTAGGAGATGGGAAGGGCCATCTTACGTACACTAGCCTGTCCCTTGATCTCCCCCAGCTCCTATAAAAGAGAGGGCGCCCAAGTCCAAAAGGAAGGAGCTACTGAAGATGCTGTCAGGCTGCCTCTCTGCTTGTTGCTGTACGGTTGCACCTGCACCTGCCAGCAGCCAAGAGAAGAAGAGATCTGTTGTCCCCTCCTGCACACCTGCACCTGCCAGCAGCCAAAAGAGGAAGAAGGAGGTCTTCAGCTCCTCCCACTGTTCTCCTTGCAACCGAGGAGATCATACCAAGGTAGGAGGGTGCCAATACTAATTATGTAGCCTTCTAAGGGCATCCTCTTTCTTCTCCTTCCCACCTCTCCTCTTAGACCCCTATGTAGCCCAAACCGGCCTCAAGTAGGTCCCCATGAACAGGTCCTTCAGGTCCCCAGGATAGACCTTGGCCAACCCAATCGGCCCCCTTGAACAGGTCTACAGTCGGCCAATTTTCAGGTCCCCGATCTGACCCTTTTTCTGTCCCCCTTTTTGGTCCCCAACCGGTCCCCCTGTGGCCAGGTTCCAGTCCTGCAGATATCCTATAACAGGTCCCTGTCGAGGCCCATAACCGACCCATTTTATTGTCCCTGTCCAGGCCATAACCGGCCCCTGTTCAGCCCATGTCCAGGCATCTTTCGGCCCATTCAGAAGACCGCTGTCTGGCCCTCTCAAGCAGTCCACTTGCGGGCAGGTCCCAGCCCACCTGCAGACACCCTAAACAGACCCCCAAACAGGTCCATCATCTGGTCCCTGTCCAGGCCCATGACCGGCTCGCATTTAGCCCATGTCCAGCCCCCCTCTCGGCCCATCCAGAGGACCCTCTAAAGCTGGTCATCGACACTCCCCTTGTGGCCAAATTCCAGCCCCCTTGTGGCTCAACCGATTGACCCTGTCACGGTTCCAGGCAGTTCTAAAAAAAATCCTTTGACAGCCCCCCTTGCGCCCCTATTTTGCAAAAAAAAATAATGAAAAGAAGGAGCAGCAGCCCCCTTGTGGCTTAAACTGGCAAAGAGGAAGGGCAAGCTTCAACGGCCCTTTCAGGGGTCAAGATATCAAATTTTCAAAGAACCCGAACCTCGGTTCTAATATTTTTAAATTATTGCTGAGCTACCTAATATTTTTAAGGTATCACTTATTTTGCTAGGTAAGTCCGGGGTATCGACATAAAAGTCTTTCTTTCTCGAAACAGATGGAAAAACGAGGTTCACACAAATGACACTTTCGGTGGGACCTTTCTTTCCTTTCATCTCTCCATCGTAGTAACATGGAGATGTGCACATCCACTATCTTCAATTCAATAAAAAAAAAAAAATCTTTGCATTTGATCGAGCCAGTCTTGTTGTCTACAAGACTCATGGAGGTCAATAACGGTGTCACCCATTTTGAGGCATATGTTGAACGACGCGACATCGGTGCAGTCACTCCCAGCATCGCCTTCAGCAACTTCTCAAGAGTCGTCCTACTCCCCGACTGATTGGGGGTAATGTTGGAAACTTCGATCGCCAACGAGGAGAAGATATATCCCTTCGTATTGCTCCAGACAACCTTTAGGGCACTGTTGGAACCTCAAATTTCCTCTCTTTTTTGGTGTAGAAAATTCATTTTTTGCTTTAGGCTAGCATTGACTACTATGAAAATATGTGGTATTCATAGGAGTATTAGCTAATTTGATGTGGTATTATTTTATAGGAACACCGATGGTTCCACAGATTTGCTAAGTGTCGATATGGGTGTCACCCACCACTTAGATGATCTGAACCACAATTTAATTTGTGAGGTTATCTGAGTTCTTTGAAAATAAATTTTGACCTCTCCAGGGACTTGCGATATTCCGGTGTTAATTACATCGAGCGAACACTCGAATACCTTGATTGACCGTCCAATAACATCAACGACATATTGATCGGAAGTCATTCATCCACATAAAGAAAGTGGAAGACATATCCCTAGCTGGCCTTATGAGATGGAATTTGGTTGAACTTAATTCAAACATTTAAGTTCGTCTATTGTTTTTCTTCGACGATTTAAGATTTGATTTGATTTGTTTTGTTTGTCTTTGGTCATTTGTTGACTTAGACAATTTTGAGTTGATTTTTTTTTATTTGTTTGTAGGAATTAATTTCTATTTTTGTGTGTGCTTGTTAGCATTTTTTGCTTGATTTAAGTGAATTTACTATTATTATTAAGATTTATTCTTAATAATATTGATCACTTTAATTTTTCATGGTTTATTTTAATCCAACATAACTTGTTTTTGTAGTCATTGGTTGACATTTTTTATGCATTATTTAATGACATAATTTTGGTTGGATTATGTTAACCTTTTATTAATATTTTGATCATTTATTTGATTTGGATTTTGTTATGCACACTTAATTATTTAAGTAGCATTATCCATTTGGCTTGATTTAATTTTTCGTGGTTAAATTGGATTCAAACTTAACATGTTTTTATGTAACTTTGTGGTTATTTTTTGTGTATGATTTTATGACACGGATTTAATTTGATCACGATGGCATTTTTGTTAATAAATAAGTCATTATTTGATTTGATTTATTCAAATTTGATTATTTGATCAAGTTTAGAAATTATTATTTCAATGACTTATTTAATTTTTATCCACCTCTCAAAGTCCGTAGGGATTAGATGTCATTTTTGGATGACACATCGTCAATCGAACTTGAATTTATTTCGTGTCTATTTGATTACATGGAAGTAATAAATAAGGGGGCATTCGAGCCTTTGTTCCTCAACACATGTCAAAGTTTGTTTGGTTTGGCCAACACTTTGGCTTTACCGATTGGGTATGTTTGCTTTGATATTTTGGCTTTACCGAACCAGATTTTCTTCATATGTCCGAGAATGACTTGATTGCATTTGATATGCAGCATTTCTGGAGCTTCTTCGGTTTTGCTGACATTTCAGCTTTACCGATCTGAGTTTCGGCTTTTTCGACATTTCAGCCTTACCGAACCAGATTTCCTTCATATATCCAAGAATGGCTTGATTGCATTTGATATGCGGCATTTCTGGAGCTTCTTCGATTTTTGCTGACATTTCAACTTTATCGATCTGGGTTTCGGCCTTTTCGGTATTTTGACATTACCGAACCAGATTGTCTTCATGTGTCCAAGAATAGCTTGATTGCATTTGATATGCAGCATTTCTGGAGCTTCTTCGGTTTTGCTGACACTTCGGTTTTACCGATCTGGGTTTCGGCTTTTTGACATTTTCGGCTTTCAACCAGCAGTTGTCTTCATATATCCAAGAATGGCTTGATTGCATTCGATATGCGGCATTTCTTGGAGCTTGTTCGGGATTCACTTGAGCATTTCGGCTTTACTGCGATGGTTTCGGCCTTTTCGGCATTTCGCCTTACTTAGGAGCAGTTGTCTTCGTGTCCAAGGATGGCGATTGTCTTCGTATATCCAAGAATGGCTTGATTGCATTTGATATGCGGCATTTCTTGGAGCTTGTTGGTTTGCCGACATTTCCAGTTTACCAGGGTTTCGGCTTTTTCCGACATTTCGCTTTACCGAACCGCAGATTGTCTTCGTATATCCGGGAATGACTTGATTGCATTTGATATGCGCGGCATTTCGAGCTTGTTCGGGTTTGCTGACATTTCGGTTTACCGATTTGGGATTTCACCTTGATTTCCGTTCGGTTTGACCGGCATTTCGGTTTGACCGATTTGGGTTTCTTTTCGAATTCCCGTTCCGCTTGACCGGCATCTCGGTTTGACCGATTTGGGTTATCTTTTTGAATTCCCGTTCGGTTTTACCGGCATTTCGGTTTGACCGACTTGGGTTTTCTGTTTGAATTCCCGTTCGGTTTGACCCGCAGTTCAGTTTGACCGATGTGGGTTTTCTTTTTGAATTCTCGTTCGGTTCGACCGCATTTCGGCTCGACCGATTTGGGATTTCTTTTTTGAATTCCCGTTCGGTTTGACAGTCACCCGATTTGGGTTTTCTTTTGAATTCCCGTTCGGTTTGGCCACCGGCATTTCGGTTTGACCGATTTGGGATTTCTATTTGTATCCAAAATAGCAATAGCTACTTTGGGCCCTTTTGATGGAAAGGTAGCGCAAAACCACTTAATTTCGGCAGCATTTCGGCTAGATCGGAGTTGGGTTGGCTATTTTCTATCCAAAATAGTTTACTATTTTGGGCCCCTTTTTATGGAAAGGTAGCGCAAAACCAGCCTCTTTTTATGGAAAGGTAGCGCAAAACCAGCCTCTTTTTATGGAAAGGTAGCGCAAAACCGAGGTATTTCTTACCTTCTAAGGAGTGAGAACTCAGAGTTTCTCTCTCTTCTCAACTCTCTCTTTTCTCACCACTTTCCAACCCCATGTACGTATGGCACTTGGGGGGTATTTATAGAGGTTTTTGGAGGGGCAAAAGGGTCATTTGGAAGACCCCACTAAACCCATTTTCGAGTTAGTGGGGGGGTGACCGGAGTGGGGTGGAGTTACCCCCCCCTTTTTCCCCTTTTTTTGAGCTTTTTCGGTGCTGTTTGACTAAGTCAAATGGGGGGGGGGGGTAAGTTCACCCCCCAGGTGGTAGGCTGCGGCCGCCCGCGCGTGGGCGCACGCGCGGCCCACGATCGCCCACTCGGGCGATCCATTTTTTTTTTTTCACTGCTGTTTTGACCGCGGTTTGACCGCGTACCGCTGCCCTCTCTCTCCCCGACCTTCTCTCTCCCCGACGGACACGAGCCTGCGAGGGCTCGCGGAGGCCTCCCCTCAGCCATCCTTCACGTGGCGGCGGCGGCGGCGGCGATAGTGGGCGGCGGCGGCGGCGGCGGCGTCGGTTGGTGAAGGCGGCGGCGACAAGGGGTTCTCCCCTCTCTTCCTCCATCCTTTCCTCTGCCCCCGACAGTGGCTTGCGGGAGTCCTTGCGGCTCCATGTCCTTCTCCCGGCGGCAACGGCTCCGGCGGGCTCCGGCGGCGGCGACGGGGGGCTCCGGTGACGGCGGTGACGACACCGTCGGTGCAAGAGGGTGGCGGTGCCGATGGGGGCTCCCCCTCTTTCCGTCTTCTCTCTCGCCGTGACGAACACAGCGCCCGCGAGGGCTTCTACGGCTATGGCAGACCTCAACGGCGACTTCCTCTGGAGACTGTGAAGGTGACGATGGCTCCTCCACCTGCTCCTCCTCCCTTTTTCTTCTCTGGCGCACAGGGCGGTGCTTCCGCCCCTAGTTCTTCTCTCTCTTTTAAGAGAGATTTTGGGGTGCTCCGGTGACGGCGGTGACGACACCGTCGGTGCAAGAGGGTGGCGGTGCCGATGGGAGCTCCCCCTCTTTCCGTCTTCTCTCTCGCCGTGATGAACATAGCGCCCGCGAGGGCTTCTACAGCTATGGCAGACCTCAACGGCGACTTCCTCTGGAGACTGTGAAGGTGACGATGGCTCCTCCACCTGCTCCTCCTCCCTTTTTCTTCTCCGGCGCACAGGGCGGTGCTTCCGCCCCTAGTTCTTCTCTCTCTTTTAAGAGAGATTTTTTTTTGGTCCGACAGGCACCTAGTCTGCCCACAAAGACATCGCAACCGGGGGCATTTCAACTGACTCCCGCACAGGAGTCCCTTCTGGTGGACCTAGCCATCGACAACTCCGGGCCCGCGCCCGCACCACAACCATAGACCATTGTTGACACCTGGAATTTAAAAAAAAGAAAAAGAAAGAGGAAAAGGAAGACGATGAAGATCAACGGGTAGGCAGAAAAAAAGGAAGCAAACGTAAACGGGAGGTCGGCAGAGCGCTTTACCGCGGCCGACTTGCGGTTGGGTGCGCAAGAGAGGGTGATCCTCTTGCGGGATCTCCGGAATAGGGGGCCAGCCCCTTTGCCAGACCCTACGGCGGCACCCTACACCGACCGGTAGTCTATCCAGACTCCCATGGACTTCTGGACGAGCCCCACTTCTAGAGCACAACTATAAGAGAGGGCCAGAGGGTCCGCGAGGGTAAAAGGAAGAGGACGGAGGGGAGATCGAGAGAGAAGACCAGAGAAAGGCCAAGGGAGAGAGGGGTCGGGAGATTGAGGGTGAAGCATCAAAGGGGTTACCGGTCCCTCTTCTCCTTCCGCCGGAGCTAGCTAGGCCGCTGGATTCCCCTTCTTCTTCCGCTGGACGCCGTCGAGCCGTCGCCCCCTACCGCAAACCGCCGCTGACGCCGTCGTCGCCGGAGGAGGTTTCTACCTTCCCCAAGACCACCGCTGCCGGTTCCTCTTCCTCCTCCACCGCTGCCGGATCCCCCTTCCTCCTCTGCTGTTGCCACAGGTGTTTGGGAGGCAGCCGTTGCCGCGTTCAGGTGACAGCCGCAGGCGGAGGCTGTGTTGGGGCGAGCAACACTGCGAGGAAGAAGCTGTCGGGGGGAAATAATGCCCCCCCCCCCGACTTTGTTCCACGATGGAAAAGCCCAGTGGGGCCCACCCGATGAAAAATGCAAAAAAAAAGAAAGAAAAAGAAGTGCGCCACGCGTGAGCACGCGGCCTGGGAAAACGGGCGGGCTCGCTCGGGAGGACGGAGGCCGACGCGTGAGGGGGGCTGCGGTGTGCGTAAAGGATAGTTGACCCACGGTCAACTACTGTGGAGCCCGCTTGAAAAGGAGGTTAAAAAAAGAGATAAAAGGGGAAAAGGCCTGCCGAAGCAAAGCCCGACAGGTACAAAGGTAGTGGGCCGTGTGTGGCCCATTGGCCCTCGGATGAACAATGTTCCAGAGGGGCAATTCAATTTTATACAATCAATTGAAAGCTCAAATAAAAATTTATTAATAAAGTAAACAAACCAAGGCAAACATCCGGCCGGCTAAAAACCCGCCTCATGGTCTCGGCATAACTTAAAAGAATTCAGAATAAGTGGGAAGGCAATAGGTCGGCTTTTAAGCATGCCTCTTGACCTATAAGAAAAATGAAATAAAACAAACAATAAACAGTAATTAAATAACAATTTACTTAATTAATCCACAAATCGAGACGAGCATCCAGCTGGTTAAAAATACGCCTCATGGTCTTGGCTTAATTTAAAAGAATTTGAAAATAAATAGGGAAAGCAAGGGGCCGGCTTTAAGCACGCCTCTTGACCATTTAAGGTAGATATACAAAAGTCTATTTAAAAGACCCCAATGTCTTACCATACACCAAGATGGAGTTATTTGTCTATTATACTATAGGGAGGCTATGCATGATCAACATGCCGATATGCCAAACTATGAGCTAATGAGGGAGTACCGACCATAAGTTGAGTTCCCACAAGCTTGTCAAAAGCCGAGTATGCTCAACCTTGGTCCAGTTGGGAAGAGATTTCATATGCCTATTAAAGGCTGAGATACAATCAAGACAATGAGCTATTTCTTCATGTGCCTATCAAAGGCTGGAACAGGATTAATCACTGATTGATAACTGTCGTGACTTTTCAGAGGCTAAGGGAGTTGATTTAGGGACCATGACTGTTATGCTTTGTAATTTGATTCAAGTGATGGAACGACTACACATACGTGTGATGTTATGAAGAATATAGACAGCTTCATGAATTTGAAGAAGCGCAAGTCAAGGAAACTAAACTCATCACATCTCCAAAAAGGTTTGCGGTCAGCCATCCACTGGATTAGGATCTGACAGTAAATAAAAAAAAAAGAAAAACAAAGAAAAGGAGAAAAGAACCAATTTTAATAAAACTGCAATTAACTCACTACAAATCCAAGTAAGTTCCAACTAAATGAACTTAAATCAAGCTAAACCGAAACAAACCTGTAAATCAAGAGGTTACAAAAAAAAACACAAATTGAAGCTTCGTAAAATCATCTTCAGGTTCAAAACATGGATCAGTCAAATTAAACCCAATCCAACCTCTCAAGTCAAGTCAAAATTAACTGTAATCACATAGTCTATTTAAACCGAAATGAATTAAAACCCATAAGCAAAATTCAATTTCCAAATCAAATAAAATAAATCAAACGAACCATTAATCTGAAATCTGATGCGTAACTTGAATCTGAAATCTGTAAGTTAGAAATCTGAAAGTTAGAAATCTGAACTCCAAAAATCTGAAATCTGAATTTTATATCCGGAGATAAAATCTGAAAAGTTCTAAAGAGGATCAGCAAACCAAGAAGATAACAAATTAAAAATTGCGAAACTTCTAAAATCAGAACTCAAATGTCCAAAACTTAAAAACTGTAATCACAAAACCCTCAATCTGTATAATCCTCAATCTGTTAAACATCAAGATAAACTAAAATTTTTTCCAAACCCAATTCATTAATTAAATTCCACTCAACTCCAACAAAATCAAATGACAAGCCACGATTTAAGTAAATCTGCCAAACCAAATCTGTGAGCCTTAACCAACCCAAATTTGACCGTCCATCAAGCTCAAACGTAATCTAAAAACAGGATCTGCAGCTAAATTAAGGTCATAACTCACATACAAATCAAAATCTCCAAATAGATTTAAATTAGTTAAAGAAAATGGAATAAATTCAAGCTGAAATTTAACCAAATTCAAACCAAATGATTCAAAAGACTTAAATGAATCCAAACTAAGATATAAACCGAATTTTTTTTTGATCAACTCAAATCCGGTCGTCCATCAAGGTCATCCATCAGGTTGAATACCGAGCCAAATCCTTTACATCTAAGTCAGAGCTTAGAGTGAAACGGTGAGGTAATAAAATCTGGAATTTGAACTCCCATGAAACCTGCAGGTTCTAACCGAGCCCCAGACAAGGTATCACCAAGTAAAAGAACTCGTAAAAATGGGAGTATACCTGGAAATCACGATCTGCAGCTTTGAGTTCAAGTCATAATAAATCATGATCAATCAATTTAATGACTCACATTCAAGTCGAAATCTCCATCAGGACCTTAATCAAAACCCAAAGCGAGATATTTAACTAAATCTTCCAAATCAAATCTTAAAACAAATTAACTCTAACTAAACAGATTTAACCTGAGAAACAAGCTGAACTTAAATTAATAAGCAAATCCATAAACCCAATTCAAGACAATTAAACCCCAAATCAATTCATATGGGCCTGAAACTTGCAAGTCACATAAAGAAAAACCCAGACATAATTTTTGAGGTTACGTCAACCATCAGGAAGCTCAGGCTCAAGCACAGTTCCCACCGAACCCTCAGAGTTGGGAACATCCAATGCCTAGGGGTTGAGGCGCACCTTCCAAGCTTTGATGAAACATCTACCATGCGTGCGAAAGGCAAACGTTGCCGACCACAGCTCGGCACCTTACTACTGCACAACCGATTCTCCGTTCTAGAGCGGTTGAAAAGAATTGACAGGGTTATAATCAAGCCCACGGTGGTTGCTGCACTAGCTGCTCATGGGAGAGGCAAGCCCTTCACTCACACCAAAAAGATTGGCCGACTAGCGGCCGACAAAGCAAAGGGAAGGGGGAAGCCCTTTCATATGAAGAACCAAAGCCCGAGCTGACTATCAACTCAACAGAAAAATGCTGCTAGGGCAAGGGACCAGCCCTTGACCCTTGTTCTACATACGGACCAGCCAGCGGTCCAAATCAAGGAACACCGACAGGGGCAATCGCCTACCATCCATGAAACTTTATCAAATGGCCAGTCCATTGGCCCATCTTATCGGCATCTCATACTACTAAATGGGGGCAAACTCCCCAACAAGTCTCCTTGTCGAGCCGATGACTTGGTAGGTACTTTGCCAACTGGGGGCAAGCTTCCCAACAAGTTCACTCCACAACGGGACGATAGGTCGGAAACGCTCGTGCTAACTAGGGGCGAGGTCCCAAACCCTTTGCCCGGAAACTCAAGCAAGTATGGCTTCCACAAGCTGATGTTCCTCGAGTAGGTCCATTCCCTCCGAAGTCAAATCGCCTACAATGCTTGGACGTAGGCCCTTTCGAGTCAAAATCCCGAATTCACCCCCAACTTGAGGCCACTATTTCTTAACCAAAGGGGATAGAGGGCAAGATGCAGGTCACGACTTCTGAAACCAGTTGTCCGGACGATACCCTAGAAGCTTCAAGGACCGAGACCCATCATGGACCAGTGACATGCAGCCAAGACAATCAATCACTGTCTACTGTCAAATCAGCACAACATAACAACAATGAAAAGGCCGCTCGACACGATGAACACGAGGACATACCTTCCAACCTGACGATGGCAGACCTTTGACGGGAGAATCAGCAACTCAAGGCTCTTCTAGCCAATACTGGCCTACTTCAAGCACAGTTGGCATAAAATTCAGCCATCGCTAAAATTTTCAATTTATCAAATTATCAAAATTTCAAAGAGCCCGAACCTCGGCTCTATTATTTTTAAATTATCGTCGGGCTACCTAATATTTTTAGGGTATCACCTATTTTGCTAGGTAAGTCCGGGGTATCGACATAAAAATCTTTCTTTCTCGAAACAGACGGAAAAACGAGGTTCACACAGTCTTTTGATCAATGCTTTTCAAGTATATTATTTCAAAATGGTCTAAACATTTGAAAATATTATAAAATAAAAACACAAGCTCTAGTTATATGTTGAAGAATAGATTTTAGATGATTTTGAGTGGAATCAAATAGAACTAGAATCATGTATAACCAAAATAACTTAAGGTAATTAATTGGTATGGTTAATAAACTATTACCATTTTTGAATGCTTCTTAACATATTTTTATTAAATGATTTGGAGCTTGTGAAGAACAAAAGAAATGATGTCTTAGTTGCAGATTTGGTAAGTGCTAGGTAGTGCTGGATATGGATTGGCATAAGGCTGGTGGCGATAGTTAATCACACGGTTGCATATGGTTGCATACATAGGGCCTGTAGATCAGGATGACAAGAGGCAAAGGGTTGATCTACTGGAACATCCTCGAAGTGATAAAGTAATGCTCTTATACTTCTATTGGCCTTCCAATTTGGGCTTTGCTAAGCCCATGCTCGATTTGATGCTTGATCTGATAAGGGAAGTGGGCTTATTTTCATTTTAAGCCCTAACCTAATATTAATTGAGCTTATTTAAAGCCCATGCTTTTTCCCAATACTTGTACTATTCGGGCTTTGGGAGGCCCATTGATAACCCTGACATCTGTCCAGTTCTTTCAGAATCATTTGAGTTGGCTGATCTGGGGTAGTCCTATCCAATCTGGTGTACCATGCTTGCTGCTATCCAAATTTGTTTTACTCATACTGTCACAACTCTCCTTTATCATTTTTTATTCATTCTTTTTTTTCTGGTCAGACTGAAGGACATTATTATTTTTTCATGATAAACTTAAACTCATATTTAAGTATCTTTCGTTTATCTTAGCTTTGATTTCCTTATCTTATGCAGCTGTATTTATCATTTTCTATCCTTTACTGCATAAGATCTGTAACATTAATATCTTTTGTTCCAGGAAATTGCAAAGGATGCTGTTCTATCAAGATGCAAGATTATTGCGGAACCGTGGGATTGTGGAGGGCTTTATCTTGTGGGTAGTTTTCCAAATTGGGATAGGTAATAATATTTTTTTCATTCTGATATGATCTCTTTCTCTTATTTTTTCTAAGGCATGAATACTTGTTGGTTTACCCTTTTACTCACATCATCACTCACTTTTTTCTCATGTTTTTTGTTTCTTAATGTTTTAAAAGCATGTATCGTGAAATTGGTCGATTCTGGGATTAGATTGGAGGGTGTGTCAAATCAGTTCCGGATTGGCCCATCTAGGTGATTATGATGGAAAAAGAAACTTGAATCGACCCCAACCCTACCCTCTAGATTTCCAAAAGATGGTGTTTGTTTGGTATGTATAAATGATAAAAGATATGTATGATGTAGTAACCACTAATGTATACACAATTGGAGAAGAAACAAGTGATTTTCCTATTTTAATTGGGTTACATCAAGGGTCTACAATCAGTCCTTAGTTTTTTATTAGTTATGGATTAATTAATAAAAACTATGCAAGACGATATATCTTACTGTATGTTATATTCATATATGAATAGATGAGACATAAGGAGTGAATTGGAAGTTAAAATTATGATAAAATGCTTTAGATATTAAGAGTTTTAAGATAAGGAAAACTACAACAAAATATATGCATTGTAAATTTAATGAAAACTAGAGAGAAGTAGATGATGGCGTTAGTTTGGATAGGGTAGTATTATCTCAAAGAACCCAATTCAAGTATTTTGTATTAATTATTCATATAGATAGAGAATGCGATGAATATGTTCATCATAAGATTAATATTTGCTGGATGAAGTGATAATGGCTATAAGGGTTTTCTGTGATCATAAGATTCTAGTAAAGTTTAACAAAAAAATTTTAACGTATGTTTATAAAATCTACAATATTGTATAGTAGTGAATGTTGGACAATAATAGGAAAATATGCCTCTAAAATAAGACTTGCTGAAATGAGAATATTAAGATGGATGTGGTCATACTAGATTAGAAAGAATAAGAAATAAATATATTAGAGAAAATGTAGTAGTGACGATTGTAGATAAATTGAAATAAGAGGGATTGAGATTGTTTAAGCATATGAAAAATAGACCTAACGAAGTAGAAAATATTAAGATAACCAAAATAAAAATTTGGATGATTTAAATATCTTTGAAGATGTAATTGAAAATCGACTTGATTGAAGAAAGAGAATTCATATGGCCAACCCCAAGTTATTGGAGACTAGGGCTCTAGTTGAGTTAGTAGATTGAATGAAATTTAGCTTAAATTTTGACCAGCTTCTGGATAACTGCATCTACTAGCTATTTTCGATCATTCAAGAACATGTCTTGTGCTAGTCCCTTCAAATTTCATTACATTATTATGTGATCGCTGTGATGCAGATAGCAGTTAATTTCTCTTTTACATAACCTAAATGTTAGTATTTTGAATGCTTTTTTTCTTGTAGGAATTCATTTTGCTCTTGTATTTAGTTTCTTTCTCTGCTCACATTATTGCAAAGCTTTCTCTGACCTTTCCGGTAAGACAATTACAGGTGGGCTGAATGGAATGGAAAGTACCGTGATGATGTTAGGAGATTCATGAAGGTAGTTCTCTTGAATTTATACTATGTTGTGTTAGCTATGGACCCAAAAATAGAAGATGAGAATTAATGAGATTTTTTTTTGAAAGAAACAATTGCTTCATTAAAGTTTTGTACATGTTTTGTATGCCAACTTGTTCATCCATCTCAAGGTTTGAAGGACTGGCCAGATCTGGTTAACAACCCGATGTTTTGAATTACGATGTACACCCAACTTGTTGGCTGATTCAACCAATTCCAGGCTTGATCAGCCAATTGGGTTGGGATTGGCACCATCCAATCTGATTGCCCAAGCTGGCAAGCTGAACCTGAATTCCTTGGTTCATCTTGGTGGTAACTTTAAGCTGAATCATCCTTTTGCTGATGGTGAAGAGATTGTAGTTAATATGGCTTTTTGTGATAGAATTAGTGAATGACCTACCATGGCTAGATAGTTGCAATTCCGATTACCATGGTGGAAGTCATAAGTGTCAGGGTGTATTCCTTACCCCTTGGCTGAAGGGAAAATGATTCGGTTGCAGGTAGTATAGTAAGACATCATTACCAATATGGGTGTGGTTGATAGTTTCATACTAGTCATGTGGGTGCTTGTACCAATGTGAAAACGTCTTTTCTTGTTTTTCAATTCAATTGCACACTAACATTAGAATGTAGTTCTCATCTAATTCATTACCTTTATTCAAAAATATTATTCATTTTTATGCAGGATGCATTTATAAAGCATTAAATGACATCAAAAAAATATTAGAATTCAATTCCACATTTATTCAGTAGTGATTAGATGGTAAAAGCCAGGAACATCGATCCAGCAACCAATATCATCTCTCTGACGTTGAATGATACTATTAAGTTTTAATGATATCAGCGAACAAAACTGAGGTGGTCAAATTCGTTGACTAACATCTGATTAGGCAACTTTACGGGGAATTAGCACTAAATTTTATAATTTTTTTTCTTTTATTATGTTCAATGATATTTTTGGTGATTTTCATTTTACATATGTTTTACAGGGTGACACTGGCATGAAGGGCAGTTTTGCTACACGAGTATGTGGGTCATCTGATTTGTATCAGGTAAAATTGTCATCATAAGACATGATGGTACTCTTTTATTTTATTCTAGCTTTTCAATATCAAAGATCAGAAGATATTGAAAATCTCATAGACATTGTCTTTCATGCATACCACTATACGCTGGTTTTGTTGTATCTGATATTTCAAGCTATTTTGATCGTTTGTGTAAAGTTGCATATTCATAAATGAGTTTTAGAGGTTGCAATCCTTGTGGATACCTACTGAGAATCACAATCATGATCTAGCACAGGCATTTGAAGAATGTGAACGGCAAAGGTCATTTTCAACTAAGACAATCAAATTGAAGCACCCACTATTCCCAATCCCTTACGGTGTAATGACTCTACCTCTTTTTCTCTCAACCCCTTGCTTGTCATTGTCACCACTCTTCAGCCTCCTGCCAAGGCACCTCACCCACCTCAGGTTGTTATGCCCTGTTGCTGCAGATTGTTGTCTCTCTCTTTGTCGTTTTCCCTCCTTGCTTCGCCATCCACCCTTGCATTGAAACCCTTTGGGATACAACCACATCCCTCTCCTGGATGTTAATGACCAGCTTCCTCACCACCCTATCCTCTTACTGTGGAAGTGACAGTCCTTGCAGCTCCCCATGCTGGCATGCATCAGCATCACTAGGCAACATCCTACACACCAGAAGTTGTGGGGGGCAATGAGTGACCTAGAGGGGAGCTCCGGCATTGGCAGATGAAGTATTTGGTGTCTGTAGACCATTGAGGTTGGGGTGGGGACTTTGACTTGCTTTGTGAGGAACAACGATTGCCGAATTAAGGTGGGTGCTGGATTTGTGGGTGCCGATTCAAATCCAATCTGGATTTATCGGCTGGATCGGCCAATTCTTCAGGAGAAAAACCGATTAAGAATCGGCCCTTATCGGTTCTTCGAAAACAAGAAAAAAGCTCTAAAAGTACACCAGATAGACTCTTAGAGTGATTCTGGTCTGGCTCTGGTTGAATTGGTGCCAGAATTGGACGTTGGGGTAGTGATGCTGCCCTTGCATTGTGAGGCTGTGTTTATCGGGCAGGGTAGGAGATCTTACTAGGTCTGGTATGACCCGGTATGACTGTCAAAGGTCTAGGGAACCCGATATAGAATATTCAAGGACTTTTAAACTCATCGAATATTCTATATTGGGTTCATTGTTGGCACATAGAAAATATGATTTGTTGTGTTTAGTAAAATACTGAGCAAGGATTCAAGGATAAGGGTAATTTCATAGCTCTAGCCTGATTTACTCTAAATTTAGGCTCAATGGGCCAGGTAGGCCCAATAAGCCTTATTGGGCCCAATTGACTGAATGCTGGCCCAACCACCAAATGATAGCAGCACATGGTCTGTTTTACTTAGTATTGATGGATGCCGGAGTCAGATCGGAAAATCAGCCCATGTCTGGCAAGTTACACAAAAGATTCAATTTTGAACTTCTACAAAGGCCCTATTGGGGATTATTGGGCTGGTAAAAAATGAAAAGTGGGTCCCATATGTCAGTACCAGCAGATGTCCCATCACAAAGGCCAGATGGCAAAATTTCACTTTCGCTTCTTGTTGGGTCTCAATGATTGAGATATCCAATAACAAAGGATGATGCCATATTGTATGCTCGACTTGTTGTTGAAGAATGATAAGAGTTGGATAGGAAATCCAGGCAGTATTCAACAAGATATGGGCAAGAGATCAAATTTTGAGCTTCTTTGCAGCCCTATCGAGGCTTATTGGGCCACGAGAGGAAGAGAAGTGGGTTCGCATGTTAATGCTGGCAAAAGTCTTGGATATAAAGTCACAAATGACAGAAAATTGAGCCGGGTGGCAAAATTGCATTTCAATCCTTATTGGGCCCAAGCAACCGAGAGTCAATCCAATAAGAAAGTGGCATCAACGTAAGGTCCACCTAACTTAATGTCGAGGGACGACAGTCGGATTGAAGATTTGATCATTATTTGGCAAGTTATGGGTAAAAGATCAAAATTTGAACTTCTCTAAAATCAATCATGCCAAGGGCAAAATGGTCAAGATGACCCAAGAGCAAGTCCATATGTCAAGAATTTAAAGTTTTGGATCCATCTTTACAAGAAGACTATGGTTTGATGGAAAATCAATTTAATTGTATTTTTGATGTAATTTTTTCACTAATTGAGGGCTGAAATTTTGCCGGTTGATGAAATCACATAAATGATGATGTCGGTGTAAATACGAAGCCCTTAGTCATAGATCTTAATGGAACATGCAATCTACGGTGATTGGAGCCATTTTGAGCACTATCCGGTCACATTTAATGGATTTAAGTAAATACTGGGTGAGGAGATCCTTATGAGAATTTGGTCAATCCTTGACCTAATCTTCAATCGTCGTGACAGGCCAGTTACTTCACACTTAAGTCTTTCCCAGATAAGCTTCTTACCATCAAGGAAGGAATGAGAAAAGGATAAAGAGGAGAGATTTACTTCTTGCACCGACTCCCACCATCATGCGTGTGCTAACTCATCCTCCTGCCCCTGGAATTTATAAAAATATCAGCCCACATCCTGGTTTGGGCTCTTATAAACCATCAGCCCCCTTCCTGGTTTGGGCTCTTATATTAGCTATCCAAGGAGAGAGAAAAGAAGCAGCCGCCATCTTCTTCTAGCTGCGCCCAGGAAACTTCAGCCGTGCTAGGAAGAAGAAGAAAGAGAAGAAAAGAAAAAGAAGAAAAAATTGAGATCTACCCTAAACCATGTAGTTCTTCCATCTTCTCTTCTTTTCTTCTTCTCCTCCATCTTCCCTTAGCTGAACATATCTCCATCCTTTCTCCCTTTCCCCTTCTTGTTGGCACACCAAACAGCTCCTAAACATGCCGTTGGTTTTGCCAAAACAACCCCAACTGGGGTCTGTTTTGTGCAGACCCGGTCCCCACTCTTCGGCCCACTTTTGGCCCTATTTACCCTTAAATCAGACAATACACGGTTCCCTTAAACATCTCCTGCTGTTACAGCACTTAAACAGCCCCTGCGCAGCCTGTTACAGCTCTTAAACAGACCCTAGTCCGGTATCTTCCAGTGTCCCTAAACAGGTCTGGCTTCAGCCCCTTCTCAGCCTGCCAAAAGCACCCCTGAACAGGTCCTATTTCAACTCTACACAGTTCCCTTTTCAAACCCCTAAGCAGCCCCTTTAACCAGTCCAAAAATCTCCCTGCATTATCCCTAAAAATCAAACCTAAAACACCCTCAAAACAGGATCAAAATTTTTCTTTTCTCACCTTTAGAGTTTATGGTGAGGGCAATGTCCAGGTATTCTTAGATTCTGTATGACAGGCCAAGTTTCTCCCTGGTGGACTCTCAATCTCCACCCAAAACAATGGGCGTATGATGAAAATCAGAGCACCAATGGGCCATCCGGGCCTAAGAAGATGCAAGCTAGGCCAACCGGGTCCATGAAGACATGAAGGCGGCCAACTGGCCAAGAATGACGTAAATTGGCCCAATAGAGCTTGGACAAATAAAAATGAACTTAATTCAAATCTGAAACAGAAACTTAAATTTAAGGAGTTAGTCTTTTAGATTGGGCGCTTCATACGATGACTTTTTCGGGTCTGCTCTAGTATGTTGCATCTTGGATGTAGGCATGGCCTGGTTCCCCATTGTCGACGAATTTTTTCCCTGATGTGGTGAGTTGAAAAGCTCTATGTACAAATGTGGTAAATCTTATTTGATTAGAGGTAGATCATGCATGTTACCATGCTCGATCTTATCCTTAGATCTTATGACAATATACCAGGGAGAAGGAACTTTATCATCATATCCGTCCAGGGTTGACCTTATCATCTTCATGTCATTGGCATGCATAACACACTGATGTATTCAAAGGCTGACATCAAATGAAATAAAGGTTCAAGTGCTAACGTTGATGTTGAGTTTAGACATCCGAATGTTAGCCCAATAGACTTGATGGGATCCAAACTTGAACTATATAAACATGAAAGTAACAAACATAAAAATTAGTTTATTAAATCTGAAAAATACCATAAAGCAGCTCATTTAAAATCTTAAAATTTATTTATAAATTACTTAGTTCATGGAATTAAATTCCTAACCAAGTGACAACTAAAATGACATCAAGAAAACTAAATAAACAAACATTGAAAATATCTAAAACACCTAAAATCAATTACTTAAGACTACAAATCAGATTTAAAACAAAAAGGAATCCAACCCTTCAATTTGGAACACACCTGAAACATTTAAACTGAAATCTAAAGTTAATCAAATCGAAACCAAAATCTAAAAAAAATGCAAAACCAACATATTATAAGAAATATAATGAGAGCATCCTAAAATCTCAAACGTCCAACCTAGACATTTCAATATTCAATCAATTGATTTAATTCTAAACACTGTTGTCAAGGCGGCCGCCTAAGCGGCGCTTAGGCGCTGCTTAGGCGGCAAGGCGGTTTACAAGGCACGCTTTTCGCCGACGCCATGTTTCCCCTCAATAAGGCGTACGCCTTGGCCGCCTTGGCGAGCCAGGCGTACGCCTCGGCGCTAAGGCGGGCGCCCAGCCGCCTGGACCAGAAGAGCCGGCGAACTGTTGGCCGGTTCTTTTAATTTGAACCGGCCGGCTTTTTTCAACTTGGAGACCGGCTTAAGGCAAACCGGTTGGCCCGTTTCAAATAAGCCTCGACCGGCTGTGGCTCCCGATCGCGAGGGCGCTGAAACCCTTCACCGCGGACCCGTACGCGACGCCGGGACGGCGGACACGGAAGAACCTTGCAGCCCCGCCTCCGACAGCCTCCATCGCGGCCGACGGCGACAAACTGGGTTCTTCTTCCTCCGGCGGCGGCTTCCCCTTTGTCCAAGAAGTTTCGCGTCTCCCAAGTCCCAAACAGTCAGCCCTCTCTCAGCGGTAAAAGTCGTAAACTTGATTTTTTTTCTTCTTCTCCTTTTTTTTTCATTTAAGATATCATTGTTTAAATGTTTACCAAGATGTTTAAAATCTGTTGTAGACATTACCTTTGATTAAAAGTCGAAAATAATACATGTTCGAATGTCTCCGATATGTCGATGGTTTCCAACGTCGTTGTTTCGCTTTCTTCGAACATTCGTTTAGCTTCTACATATAACATAGATGTCATTTATAGTTTGTTTTTTATTCTTCGAGGTACGCACTACGTACCTTTTCGATTGTTCGTTATTATTTGTGCGATTATGGATAGTTGTGGAAATGGTCTCCGGCTCCGCTAAGGGCTCGCTTAATCAAATGGAGATAAAGAAGAAAGCTAAGTCTAGTGATCCAGAGTGGAAGTATGCTTATTGGCCGGACGAGCATGACAAAAATAAAATCAAATGCGAACTTTGTGGATTGGTTACGAATGGCGGAATAAAAAGACAGAAAGAGCATTTGATCGGTGGATTTAGTGATGTAAAAAAATGTCCAAAAACTACTATTTGAATTTGTGAGTATTTATAATTCTGAATTTTGAAACATGATACCTTAATTTGTTACGTTCATATTTTACTTACATTTTTATGTTTTATTTTTGTTGTCTCTCAGTTTCATACTAAGAAGAGAAATCGATTAGAGCATAAAAGGTTGAATGACTTAGTTTATGTGCAATATAACCGCCGCCTTCGTGAAAGGTTCTTGGAAATGAAAAAGCATCCGGAAAGATATGATCCTATCTCTTCGAAAGTTTAGATTGGGGAAATGAGTGGACGGTAAAGGAAAGTGATGATTCGTTCATGAAGGCGAAGACCTTTACACGGACCGATGTTGAAAATGCCACGTGTAGCTTCCGAGAGAAGAGCACTAAGAGTTGTTGAGAATCATGGCCAATCTACGACGACAAGAGATGAAGATAATAATAGCGATGAACATAGAGACGATGATGACGTAGATGATAATGATGAAGATGAAGATGAAGATGTAGATGGGAAGAGACAAATGAAGAAGACGGTGGCAATGCAACGAGGATGCTAATGCACAAGAGTTGGCTTTAGAGAATGCTATTTTTAGTTTTAAGATTCGATATATCATCACGTCATGAGTGGATGTGGTGCGATGGTTTAAAACTCGAGTGCTTATTTGCGTTTTTTAACTACTTTAGTCGATTACTTTGCTTTTGTACTTGTTCTTTCACGTTCGAGTATTTTCGTATTTCTACTATTTTGTTATGTTGTGATTGTGACCATGTGTCATGATGTGGATTTTTTCGCATATTGCACTTGCATACGTGTTGTGTTGTCAACATTGTTTCGTAGATTTTTAGAGGAAGAAATTCAAAGACTACAATTACATATCATTTGGTAATGCATTTTAAACTTTTATTAAAAATTGTATTCTTGTTATATGTCAATTTAATTAATTCTTATAAGTCTTTAAATTGTTGTATGATTGTTACTTCTATGAATTTGTTTTTTCCACCCACATTTAGAGTAGATATATACATATATATGTATATACACACACATATATATGTAATTATGTATATATATAATTACATATATATCCTACCGCCTTGACCGCTTAGGCGACGCCTAAGCGGCCGCCTAGTCGCCTAAGCTTATTTCGTACCCTCCAACGCCTTGGGCGCCTTGTCGCCTTGACAACTATGATTCTAAAATAATTCAAAGCATTCATTAAATTCTAAAACCAATATGAAATAATTCCAACTAAATAAAAATTCAATCAAGACTGAAAACAAATTCAAACATAAATTCAATCAACATAAATCAAATCATAACTTAAGATGTTTGCATCTCATCAAGTTCTTGGGGTTGCTACCCCTTGTGTGCTCATTTTTTGTGTGGATGCATGTGTTCTACAAGCCGATTGCTATGTCAGTTAATCAAAGTTCTTCGAGTAGTTGCTCGATATAATTAACATCGGATGTTCGTACCATCTTATAGAGAGAGGTCAAAATTACATTTTCATAGAACCCGAAAACCTTGGCTTGTGTTTTACATATATCACCTATGCTAGTTGTACTTTTATGGGATATCATCTATTTTTGTAAGTAGTCCAAAAATGAATTATTATATGAAAGAAATTTGATATTTCACATTCATCAAACCCCGATATTACAAGAAGTCATCATATTAGAGCTTTACACTCCTATTTGGTCTGAGTAGGACTCCCTTCTACTGCAACAAGGAAAGGATAGTGGTGCTATCATCATGCCGCGATGCCTATAGCAGCCGTTTATAGTAGAATCACCGGAATTAGATCATAATATATTGATTCAAGCTGAATCAGCCTGATCCATGGCCGATTCAGTTGAGTTTGAATGATCTTGTGGGAAAGTGGGATTGATCGATCCTCCCCCTTAAAGACGGGTCGGCATATGCCAATCCGATCCCTAAAAAAAATCTGATTTTGCAATCCATGGTTGGGAGGGCCACCCTCACTTGAACCAGCTCCGCTAGACACCATCGATGGCCTTATGCTCACGTTTTGGTGATTGGGGAGGATTGCGCCTGCACTTTGGATCTCCTTGGTAGTAGCTCTCTTTGGTTAGCCTTAGTAGTTGCTATAGATGCTGCTATGTAGGTGACCATTGATCATCGAAATGTAAGGTTGGTTGAAGGTGTGGTGTGCTTGGGTGTCGATCCTTGGAGCTTTACATACTTGCAACGGCATGTAGTGTGATGTAGAGGTTGTCTGGGAGATCAAAAAGGAGATGTCAGGGGTATCGAAATAGGGGATGATTGAATTGGACTGTTACCGGAAGCCCTACATTCCCGTAGAATTAGTCGAATCAACTAATTCTAGTCTAAATCGGTTGGAATCGGATCGATTCTGACCAATTCAATCTATTCGGACTAATTCATCTGAAATTCTCGAGAGAATCAGTCATTCAGCAAATAATCAGATCGGAATCGACCGATCCGATTCTGCAATCCATGATCACTGGGGGATGTTGACTTTGAATACTTTTTTCAAGAAGAACTCCACTTTTAGCATGGATGGAGGACAATGATATCTCTTCAGCTTTGGAGTTTGACCTTAACGAATGAGCATGGGCCACAAGAGAGCTTCACAACATAGTAGGTGAGGATGAAGATAATAAATATAAGAACAAGGAAGTACTCTGGTTTCTTGTACAACACTAGTCGAGTAAGGTCCTCCTCACATCATAGTTTCAGAGCCAGCTCTAGAGTATGTAGCTATAGCTCTTGGTCCTACTATTCAAAAGAGCACATAGAGAAAAGAATGATTTGGAGGATTTAAATCGTTAAGGAAGATGCACCAACATAGTATTATATAGGGTACACAAGAAGAGGAAGTGAGAAAAGGAGGAAACTAGTTTTCTGGTGAACACTTGTGAGTCCCGGAGACAACACCCTGTCACTGTCCTCAGATGATGAGGAGGAAGAGTTTATTTCACTTACACAATAGCAAAATCAAGGTGGTTTAGGTGGAGGAGGAGGAGAAAGAGGAGGAGAAGATTGTTCATAGTCCAACAGTACATATATGAGTGGATCAACGCCTATTGATTTTAGTCAATGGCAACATTCAAGTGGAAGAAGTTAACAATGGAATTAGATTTGTTTTCTTGATAGGCACGCGGTAGTAAATTATTTATAACCTGTTTCATATTTCAAGCCATTATCCATTCTCGCCTCCAGCTCCAGCATCTTCAAGTGTGTATGACTTTAGTCAAATGGCTAAGTCACTATTTTCATATGGGTATAGGCCAATACTGAGTGACTAGTTTCATAGAGTATTCAAGAAACTCCAGAGTTAAATGAGTATGAGAGTCAATTTCGCAGTTAGTGATGATAGGAAGGTATCATTTTTATTTGTATATGAATTGCACAATTTTTTATTTATTGGAATAAATCTTGGTGTTATTTTATGTCTACTTGTCTTAATATATCTCATTAAGAGTGATAGTCACGTGAATGTGTTACATATTATTTTTAAAATTGTTAACTTTTTTTCATGTGTTATCATGTTTTTCTTGAGATTTAACATATTTTTCTGATTTTTTTTTGAAAATAAAATTTTTTTGATCCAGACCAATTTTGGATTAGAATTCCTCCCAGAGAATCGGTCCAAATCGGTCAAATCAGATTGGCAATGATCCTAAACCTAATTATGATCCGACGATATTTGGTAGGGAAGTTGAATTGTTGTCGGGTCCGTGTGATTATATCTTTAGAGGATCCTTTTAACAATAGCCATAACATAACACCGTATATAATAGAATTAAAATATCCAACAAAAATATAACCAAAAAAATATAACCAAAATAATAAAAAATTTATAGAAATCATAAAATAAAAATAAATCAAACAAACATAAAAAAATTTAGAATAAATACTAAAAAATCAGAAAACATAGCTTATTGTTCAAAAAGGAATCTTAATGAATCAAAAAAATAATAAAAAATATAATAAATAAAAGAAGCATCTAAAAATCCAAATCATCATTCAAACATCATTTATCTATTAAGTTAAATGAAAATTCAAAATAATCAATAGGTATTCCGAAATTTCAAATGGATGAGCATAAAATGTTGATAAGTCAAATAAGCATTCAAAACTTCAAATAAACATTCATAAAAATTCTGGTAAATTAAACAAGCATGCAAAGCAAATAAATGTCTAGATAATCAAATAAAAAATCAATGTTTTGAAAATCATGATAATAAATGATCTGAACTTCTATACAAATGAAATGAACACTAATAAAAAATATTAAAGAAACTGTTGTACATAATTTAACCTAAGTTGAGCCTTGGTACCAAGTTACTTGGGGTCGGCCATATTGATTTTCTTTTTCCACTCATGTTGATTTTGATTTATCTTTTCAAAGATATTTAAATAATCTCAATTGTATTGAGTTACCTTTTTATGTTAACTTGCATCTATCGCTTTTTTTTGTTTCTTTTTCTTTTAATATTTTCTACTTTTCTTACTTGCGCCTCCTTAGGTCTATGTTTAATTTGTCCATCCGATCTCATTTTTCTTTCTTTCAATTTATCTATAATTTTTGCTACTCCTACATTTTCTGTAATACATTCTTTTTTTATCTAATCTAATATGATCACTCATCTATCTTAACATTCTTATTTTAGCAACACTTATTTTAAAAGTATATTTTCTTTTCATTGTCCAACATTCACTATCATACAATATTGTAAGTCTTATTCACACATAACTAAAAATTTTGAAACAATAAAAAAATCAAAATAAAAAACAGAATAGGATAATTCAATGTTCTAATGAATAAAAGGAATAGTCAAACAGAAAAATGTTCTTCAAATCCAATAGAAGTGAAACCGTAACTCAAATGTCATAAAGTAATGGGGACTTGTCTCCTAGTTCTTCTATGTTTTGTTTGGGTGAATGGTTTCAATGAATGAATTGCTATGACGATTAATCGAAGATATTTGAGTAGTTGTTCGTGGTAATTAATACTTAAATATTACTGTTTCGGTGGGGAGGGATCTGGTAAAAAATGTTTCAAAGAACCTAATAAATAACCTCAATCATAAAAATGCGATCCGAGTCTTCCAAGTTACAGGGGTATTTTCTATGTCAATACTTTGAAGATTATATAACTCATGTTGAGTTTCTATCCATACATATCACACCCAAGTCCCAACTATGTATATTCTTATGATTTACTATCTATTTTCCAATGATGCAAACCATAAGAAATTTTCAATATTAAAAAAATGAGGTTTCAACATAGTTGTGTTGTTGACTCAAGGGAATATGCACCTTTTTCTATAAATATTCTTTTGGTCACAGTTACCTAATATGCCCACCATATCTCCTTAGTGGTCTACTATATCTCCGCATCATTGAAAGTAGAGAAAGAAAACCTATACCTCCTGCAGTAATCAATTGACTTTGCATGGGATGTTTTCCTGGTAACACATCTTGAGCCCTCTTTCGTTCATTGTGTTATGTGAAAGCTAGATTAAACATTCCATCTTGGTAGGAGGAAAGGCAAAAACCTGACATCTTTTCCTATCATTTTCCTTGGAAGCAAAATAAAATAGAATCAAATAAATTTTTTTTGAATGTTTATGATTCTTTCAGATTTTCTTATTCCTGTAGCAACATCATAGGATTGTGATAATTACAGTTTGTAACTGTGTAGTTCTTTCTAAGACATCATTGTTGTTGAATTTCACTTTTCATGTATATAAGCTGGACCTAGTATTAATATTTTTTAATTACATTTTTACTAGTTTATATCAAATTGCATCTTTTCACAGGTGAACAAGCGAAAGCCATTTCATAGTATCAATTTTGTCGTTGCACATGATGGGTTCACACTGTATGACTTAGTCTCGTACAACTTCAAGGTACTTAGAACTTAAAGATTTTTTTGAATGTATTTTGAATATATAAATGGCTTGTTTCTAACAATTCTTCTCCATATAGCATAATGAGGATAATGGAGAAAATGGCAATGATGGATGCAATGATAACTTCAGTTGGAACTGTGGTTATGAAGGTCATATTCTGACCTAATGTTGTCGCTAGGAAACGTCTTCACGTTATTATGGTTTCAAGTGCAACCTCAATGATCTTGCCATTGCGCTTAATCTTAAAAGTTTGTTTCATGATTTCATCTTGAGCACACACATCAATAAAGAGGATTTTATAAATAGTTATTCATTTCTTTGGAGCTAATCTTCTGTTGGCTGAAGTACCATATCAGAAGTCTACAATTTATGCTGTAATGGAATAAACCATTGATCAATCCTAGGGATAGAATAAAAAAATATATAGAATACAAGTAGTTCCACTGTGCTTATTGACATAATTAAATTATTAATTATGTAAAAGTCAGTGCTAACATGGCATGAGAAATGGTATGAGAAATGGAGCCAAATTTGCTGCCAAATCTATGTTTCACATTGTCTGTGACATTTTTCACAGATTTTTTTTGTGACAATTATTCAATATATGTTTATCTACATTTGTTAATCTATATAACAAATTTTTTGTTATTATAATATATTTATATTATTAAAATTAATATATTTATATTATTAAAATTAATATATATATTTAAAATTTTAAAATATATATTTATATAAATGGTAATATGTCCTTTAAACATATATTTTTTTATCTGTATATTTTTTGGTATTAGTTAAAATTCATGTTTGTATATATTATCAAATTTATTTTAAAAAATATGTATTACATTTTTATTTATTAATTTGCATGTTTCTGGCAAGTCTGAAAGTATGCTCACTATTATGTTAACATGATTCCGGCATATCATAGCAATTAAATGATATGAGTGTTTGGACCAAGAAGAAGAGGAGATGACTGCCTCATTGATACTTGTCTAAACTACGATAGACAAATGATAGCAATGGAATACTGGGGTCAAATATAGATCAAGAGATGGTAGGGGTGACAGTTAGATACTATCCTCCACAATTATAAAGAACATGAACATACCTGAGAAGGAAAAATAGATGAAACATAGGTTTTAATGAATATGTATACATGAATTTCAGTTTGGGTACATATGCACACTACCCATATGAATGCATCCAAGAAAAGGAAATTGTCTAACAATCCCAAAATATGCTTAAGACTAAGAAGGAGATACCTTCCTCAAAAAAATTAATACTCTAAATATTCAGCCACCCCAATCATGTGATAACAATGAAAGAAAATCTGATAGATTATACACCTTAGGACAACTGATGACAAAATAATGGGTGGCAGATTCCTTCACCTGATTTCACTCTGCTGATGACCCCTCAGATCTGAAAATTGGGTAATTCGGGTACATAAGACATCCGCCAAAGTCATAACAACAAAATAGAGAGAAAGAAGAGCCTTTCGGGTACATAAGACACAGGATACTGCAGCAGGGGACCAGACAAGGGCTGATTAAGGGGTAGCACAGGGGCTGTTTGGATGGCTGACTAGGTGCTGTTTTAGAAGGCCAGCAAGGGGGCTTTTATCGAGAACTGTGTAGGACCTGTTTGGGTGCCGCACAAAGGGGCCAAAACAGGTGATTTAAGGGGACAGAACAGGTGTTGTCCTGGGGCTGCGCAAGGGGACTGAACAGGGTCTGTTTTGGGCCTGTGTAGGGGACTTGAATAGGGACAACTTTAAGGGCGCCCACGGGGGCCTGTGGGACCTGTTTTGGAACCCTTTTAGGGGTCTGATTTGGGACAGGTATTAAGGGCACATAGTGGGATCAGAACAGGTGGCTTGAAAGGGCTGTTTGTCTGCCATTCCAGACCTGATCAGGGATTTGTTTTGGGGTTTTTTTGAATGGCCAGACAAGAGAGGCCAAGGGGGTGTTGCAGGCTGTTTAGGGGCCTGATTGGGATGGCAAGGGGAGCCTTTTGGATAGCCTAAATGGGGCTCACAAGGGGCTTGTGCAAGGTTCGCAAGATCAGAATCGGGATCGGGATCGGGATCGGTGGGTACCGATCCGATCCAGATCAGATCGGATCGGACCAATTCCGACCGATCCAATGGATGAAAACCAATCCAGAATCGTTAAGCAAAAAAAAAAAACGATTCCGATTCTGATCTGATTCTGGACCGATCCTAGCCGATTTGGACTGATTCTGGCGAATCGCGGTCGATCTGATTGGAATAGCAAAAAAAATGATCTAATTCCGATTCCGGTGTAGCTGATCCTATTTTGATTCCAATCCGATTTTGATCGATCCAGCCGATCTGGACCGATTCCGTCGGAACTTTTTTCCGGATCGATCCTTTGGTCGAGAATAGGATCGGCAATTGTTGATCTGATCCATGAATCGGCTGATTCCGCAATTGATGAGCTTGTGTAAGGGGACAACAAGGGGCTTGTGTTTGATGGCCAAAAGAAGGCCGAACCAGGGGAAGGAGAAGGGAAGGGGCTTTTCCCACTTGTTTATGGGGTGCACTGAGGGTAGATAGATGGGAAGAGGAAGAGGGGAGGAGAAAATAAAGGGCTACTGGGAGTCTAGGATAAGGTGGAGATGAGATAAGGCTAGGAGTTTAAATGTAGGAAGAAGTCTATCCAAGTAGGACTTCTACTCAAAGGGGAGTCCTACCATGTTGATGTGCACATGGATGAGGTGAGGGAGAGAATGAGCTGCACACAGATGAGGTAAGAAAGCATGAGTTGGTGAACCGGCTTTGTTCTCCTAGTCTCCCTTCAACCGGGGAGTCTAAGGGATGATCTAGGAGATGGGATAAGACTAGCAATTTTATGCTTCATGGAAGTCTATCTCAAGAAGACTTCCAACCAGAGAAGAAGTCATGTCTAGGTTAGAGACTGGGCAGGGATGTGAGCACAAGTCAGGTGCTAGAGCATTAGTCAAGAGAGAGATGGGTGGTCATCTCCAGAATCTCATCAAGTTGCTCCCGATCCAATGAATGTTATAAATTCTAGCTGGAATCAATTAAATAAATCTCAAGTTCACTCACAAAATTTGAAATGTGCTCTGATAGCCGTTAATCTTGTGCTCCACCAAGTTGTGTGGTTAAGATCTTCCGAATTGTATTAAATTTTTGATTTTATCGATCTCCCCAATTAGTGCTATCTTGGCCGTCGACAATTCTGAAAATTTCAATTACATGCAATTAAATTATTCTGTTGGCTGAATTTTTTGGTACATCAATATTTCCGAGACAAAAGTGTTGAACCAGAAAATTGTAATTTTCTACAGGTTGGCCAATCTGAAAGTTGATCGGATCATTATGCTCTTGAGATAACAAAGTATACTCTTGCACAAATTCAATCTTTCCTAAATAACTCATCGGTCGATGGTTGGATTTATGATCCGTTTCGAGTATTGTCCAACTCTATCTTATATTTACAATGTGGTGAAGTCAGATCATTCCGATAGAGTTCTGATATGCCCTAGTGTGCCGAGGATAAAATGGTCATTTTGACCTTTTGGTGTCCATTTTCTATATTTTGGGCACTATTGTGAAGCTTGTGATCGATGCTATGCAACATGATTGTTATCTTGGTAATTCGAGCCCATTAAGACATGCCAAGGCATTTCCAAAGTCTTTTTGCACTTTCTGATCTTTGTTTTGTCAGATTTGGATCTGATTTCCAAACCGATTTCGGCATTGCTCAAATATGAGTTGAGTGTGCTGAATGGAAAAATTTGACGTCAATATTACCCCACGTATATGTTAGTTCAATTTGAATATTCCTTCATTCATTTGTTTGCCACATCATTTACACTGCACCCTCTTCTTGCTGACATCCACCAATGTGATATATTCTCACCTGATATCATGAATTTGAGGTGTATCACTGCCTCTTTAGTCGGCCATTCCTCCATAGGTTGCAACATTAAAACATTAAAAAAAATTAAGAATGTCACTGATCAAAGTGGGAATCGGGGAGGGTGGGGGGAGAGAAGATCTTCTTAAGGGGCCAGCTAAGTGTTGATAGTCACCCGACGCATGGCAAGGATTGGTCCTTTTGGACCTTTAAAACTTGGGGGGGGGGGCAACAACCCCTTTGGTCTTTTTTGGCTTGAAACAATCGTCCTTAGGGTATAAGGGAAGGGGGCCTGGAAGGGGCTGTTTCGGTCCTTTCGGACTATAAATAGTCAACCTCATAGGATAAGGGAGGGGGGCTGGAGAAATGAAGGGGACAGGGTAGGGGGAGGGGAAGAACCGACAAACACCAATTGGAGGGGGAGGATCGATGCCGGATAGGCTGAAATCATGGCTGGATTGACGAGATCACCCGAAGAATGCTAGAATCCCTGGTGCCCTAGCTGTATTGGGAGGAAGAAGAGGGAAATCGACCTTTGGGTGGATTTCAGGTTCTATAACACCTTTATTGGGGTGATATTGGATCGACATCAGACCCAATATTGAATTGAGACCAGGACATAGGTTGTCTTGACGAAGTCGGTGGGATCGATCGATTCCTATTTCATTCTCAAAAATTGGTCAATTTTTGGCCGATCAACCGATCCATAATGATTTTTCTGGGAGTAATGTGTGGATCGGCCCTCTAGGCGATAATTAGATTGGGACCAGTGATCCTATTCAGGAATTAGCTGATTTCAATTTGATTTGACTGATTCTACAATCAATGTTAAATAGGCTTTTCAGATTCTAAAGATTCTAGTCTTGTATCTATTTTTAATCTTCTCTTGCTTCACTTTGACATCCCATATTGCTAACTATTTCAACAATTTCCCTAGTTCAAGAAGTCTTAAAGAAAGAACAGTTAGCTTCTCCGTATTGTCTTGCAGGTCATTGATTAGTTTATGACTCTCGGTTCATTGCACAGGGGAGACCAACAACGTAGAAATTCAAGCTTTACGCTCACGGCAAATGAAGAACTTTCAGTTGGCTTTGATGATATCTCAGGTGGGTATATATTTGATTTACTGCCATCCAGTAATCAATAACTCAATGACAAGATGCACTATTATTGCGCAAAATGGTGATGCACGAAACAACGACTGTCTTGAATTTATACAAATTGCAACTGTTCATATTAAAATACATGATGATGGTTTTTTGTCTTTTTTATTCAATATGCTTCCAAAAGAATCTCTCTCTTGGATCGTCCTTTTCAATTCATCACTTCCTTTTTTTGCGTTTTCTTTCCCTTTCAGATCATTAACTAGCATCTTATGTGCTCTTCCTTAATTCATATTTTTATACACTTTGTATTCTTATGCTAGCTCCATGTGACCATTATTCTTTCTTCTCTTGTCCAAGATTTACTTAATTTATACTCTATCTTTCTGTAGTGGCAATTTTTTTGATTCGTTTACTTCCCCTGTCCTCAGGAGAATCATTTTTTCTTTTTTTTTCTAAAATTTTTAATCTTTAACTGACATAAATAATGTGAGAGAAGAATGCAAATCAGGGTTCATTAAAAAATGGTTTTAGTTACTAAGAAAATAACTCTTTTACTTTGTCCATTCTTATCGGATGTATTATTGACTGGTTCTTCAATTTTCGAACTTCGGTAAGTAAACTGATAAGATAAACTACATGGATGAAAAATCATTTTGTCTTCCTCCCTTGTTGTCAGTCCTTAATGTCTAGCGCAGGTTGTCAAGTCCTTTCTTGTTCTCCATGTCCTTGACATTTTTATGCTTTCTTCCTTTCTTCTGTATCATTAATTAGCACTAGATGTATCTTACACATCATATTCTCATATTATAGCTCCATGTTTCAACATTTATTGCATCACTTTATCAAACAGTTAGGTGGTTGGGGAGTCTCCTGCGATAGGGAAAAAAAGGAGACGAAGTCATGATGGAGTTAGGAGAGGCAGGGAAGGCCTACTCGGCCAAAAGAAAATAGGGTGGGGAAGGCCAGCAAAAACCCTCATTTGTCGATCAAGAGAGAAAGACGGAACAAGGCTGCAGTACACAGTGGGATGATTTTTTAAAGGATACCTCTATTTATATTTTAGACCCTCTAAACTATTTAAACAAAAGGTTACCATAGTATTTACAAAATGTAAATGTCTAGAGTTTAAATTTTACTTTGTATCCCTAAAAACTAGAAAACATATGTAAACAAAGAATGACACAGGATAAAGTCCCAAAATAATAGAATATTCTAAAGCTGATGTTGATGTCTGTAAAGCTTCTCCATTAGCTACACTCCCTCTTGCATTGACCATCTATATACGTTGTCCAATCCCAAGTGCATAAGATCTCACAAGTTCTGGGAATCTCATCCTTGAGTTTTATAGTGGCGTATAATCCAGACAACCGCTGCCAAGACCAAGGACAATTATCAATCATGTCCGACCACTAGGATGTGCAAGGAGTATACCATGCAGCTAGAGAAGTCAAGTCAGACCTTGTCGCATGATGATCAACCTAATGGAAAGTCATGTCAGGGTCCCCAGGTAATGTCCGTAGTCTCAGTTGGTTGTCAGAGGTTATTTCAAATATAAAAAATCTTGCTGTTTGAGCTCTAGCTTATATGGAAGAGGTTTAGGCATAAACAACCCAGAAGCCTGATCAGACTTGCAAAGTTCCTCAAGCTTTGTCTCCATCTGGCCTCAGACAAATTTTACGTTTCTTACTTTTGTTCTGTGTTTTCAAGAGACAATCCAGGTCAATTCTGGATTGACTTTTCTTCCCTTGGTTTGGTTGATCTAGATCAAGATCAAGATCGGCCTTGTTCTATCCCAATCCAGAATTCCTTGCTTCCAACTAGTGTTCTTTTTCCCATGTTGACTGTCACTAAGGAGAGTATTCATCTGGATTTCTTTTCTCTTATCTGTGAATACTGTTAGATTTTCATGTAAAGGATCATCTACAAATCTACCACTCAATCTGATATATGTTAAGTTTGTTCCTACCTCTAGCTTAAGTAGAGAACGCTTGCAACAATAGTGTCGGGCAGTTTCTTCTTGGGAGTTTAGGAACAAGTGCAGTTTTGACTCCAATGATTGGTATCTACCCTTTGAAGCATTTAAACAAAGTCTTGTGCACAGTGCAAGTGCTTGTATGTTTTCCAAGTCGATGGTGAAGTATTTGAATGTTGTGGTGCATTGACTAGATCGCTAGAGAAGAGTGAACATAAGGCCACAAGTGGAAGTGCTATGCCAATATGAAACTCTATATGCACTATTTCTTGTGCAAAACTCTTTTTTTCTCATCTATTCCACTAGCGTTCAGTTATTCCGTTCAAGCATTCATGTGTTGTCTCACAAATAGCTATATAGTTCTTCCAGGAAACCTATTCATCTCTTTCTAGACTAATTGATGCGGGACAAACCGACTAGACCGGGCTAAACCGACCGAAAACGAAATGAACCGGCGCTAATCGCCATAAATGACCTAAACGAACCCAAAATAGGTCTAAACCGGCTTCGAACCGGTCGAAACAGGCCCGAACCGACCCCGAACCGGGTCGAACCATGCTGAACCGGTCTAAACCGGCTCAAAATGGCCTGAACCGGACTGAACCGGCCGGTTTAGTGCCTGAACCGGCCTGGACCGGGTCTGGACCCGGTTGAACCGGCAAGCCAGCTGGCCTGGGCGCGAACCGCGGCTGAACCACGGGCGCCGGACACCGAGATCGCACGCGCGAGCGTCCATGGGGGGGGTCATTGCAGCGTCTTGATCGCTGCCGGGTGGTCGCGTGGCCGTCTCAACGCCGTCGCCCGTGTGTCGCCGTGGCGGTATCGGGGCAGTCCCACGAGGGTGCAGGTCGCGACAAAACGCTGCGGCGGGCGGGGCAGCGCATCGCGAGCGCCGTGGCGCCTGCGTCGTCGTCTTCGTCCGGAGGGGAACCAGCACGCAGAAGGACCTCCCGTCGGCGGCTGAGGGGGGGGGGAGATCGTCTAGGAGGAAGGGGGATCCGGGATCGCCGGATCCTCTCCCTCCTTCACCGTCTTCTTCTTCACAGTTCCTTCTCAACGACCCCGATGGCGAACGGGGAGGAAGCTGAAGGCCAGGGATCTGTCCGCCGTGGAGGGGGGAACCGGAGGACGTCAGCGATGGCCGCCTGGGGTTCGGAGGGAGCCGCAGGGGCGGAGCAGGGGGGAAGGCGAAGGTCCCGCTGCCACGGCGTTGTCCGGCCGGCGGAGGCGCGCGCGCAGCAATCCTCCCGTCGATGGCGTCGGCGGCTGAGGAAGGAGATCGCTGGGAGGAGACGCACGGGAAGGGGGGGACACAGATCTGGGGATAGCCGGATCTGGCCCCTCCCACAGCTCCCGCAGCTCCTTCTTCCTCTATTCTTTCTTCCTCCGTCTGCATCCGTGAAGGGAGGAAAATCCCGCCGCCCTCATCGAGGAAGGAGACCGCCGGTGGAGGAAGACAGGGGGGGATCGCCGGCTGATGAGGTGCTGCTGTCGAACCGGGAAGGGGAAGGGAGGAGGAATGGCACGGAGGCCAGAGGATGAGGAGGAGGAGAGGAACGGCCACCTGCCGGAGGGTGGAGGAAAAGCAAGGGGATATCGCCATAAGGGGGGTGGAGAGGAAGAAGACGGGGCAGAGCCCCCTGCTCGGGACACCAAGCCGAAGCTTCCCAAAAATTCCAATCTCTGTTGTATTCCATCGATGGAGCTCCTCCTCTTATATAGAGGAGACTAATTACAGGACTGGACACTCAAAATAAAATATTTACAGACATGTCCATTTCAGGACTTGAAATTTTTTTTTAAAAGGACTCTTTAAAGACGTAAAAATTGACATTTCAGGAAAATTAAACCTAAAAACGACAAAAAATATTTACAAACTTTTGTCACCATCATGCTGCCGACGCGGGACCATCTTCCTCCTTCTTCTCCATCTGACAGGGGCCCAAATGGGGGCAAGGAGGTGGATGAAGGTACTCCGAGGATCGCCGGAGGTGGGGGTGGAAGGGTGGAGGCGGTTGACGTCGTCGGATACGTCGAAACGGACGGAAACGGAGGTGAATGGAGTCGGTAAGGGTCGAACTTGAACCGGTGAAGGGGGAAGGGTCAAGAATGGCTCGGAGGCCGCTGGACGGGGGAGAAGGAGAAGACACTCTCGCCGGAGGGTCGCGAAGGAGACCGGTCTTCACCGGAGGTGGAGTCGGACGACCTCCATCGTGGAGGGGGTGAAGGAGAACGGGGCAGTGCCCCTGCACAAGGGGCAGCCCCTCTAGGGTTCCAAAAATTGACACTAAACTTCTCTCTCCATTCCAACAAGTGGCCCTCTTAAATAGAGGAGCTCATTACAAACAAGACATCATAAATGACTAATTACATACATGTCCTCTTGAGGACCCAAATAAAAAGAAAAGACTACAAATAAAACTCGAATATTTACAAACATGTCCAAATGGACGTAAATGCAAATAAACCCCAAAATGGACCGGATCGGATCCCCATCACTAATCCTTGCACCATCCAAAGATTAAACATTCAGCTCTGAAGGCACTCATAGCTAATGCTATTAGATGATGATTTCTGAATTACATGATTGACGAAGATGAATGGATTAGACAAGAATACTAGTATAATTTTGCATCTCTGTATGTGGCTTTGTACGATTTTTTTACTAGCTCAAGGGGAGAATTGTAACGTTACATTTTAGTTTAATAAAAAGAGAAAAAAAAATAGTTAATAAATATTTATTATTATTTTACCCCTTTCCTCTCTCTATATATTCCCCCCCCCTTTCGTTTCTCTCTCCCTCCCCGTCAAAAAAATTCCTGCGGCGCCGTTTTTCTCCCCTCCAAACCCTACTTTTTCCTCTCCCGGACGCGCAGCCGCCTCCCCTGTCGTTTCCCTCTTCCGCATGCGCGTCCTGCCAGCGCCGTCTCCGCCGCCTCGGCGGTGCACGCCGCCCACCGCGCGCACCACGCGGCCGCCACCGCGTCGCCCGGCTGCCCGTAGCCCCGCCTCCTCGTACGCCTCGTGTTGGACGCCGCCCGTGTGCGCCGTCTCTCTCCCGGGCGCCGTGCCCGCCGACGCGGCCCGCACGTCGTCGCCGCCTCGGCCGCCCGCCGCCACGTGCCTCGGCCGCCGCGTGTCCGCGCGTCGTCGCCCGCCACCTCGAGCCTCCCGCGCGCCCGCGCGCTCGCGGCCGCCCGCCGCCCCGTTGACCGCCACGTCGGCCGGCACCTTCCGCGCTCGCGACCGCCACCGTCGCCACGCGCCATCGGCCACCGCGCCCGGCCGCCCGTGCGCGCCGCCCACCCGTTGACCCCCGCCGTTGACGCCACCGCCGCGCGTGCCGGCGCCGCCTCGTCGCGAGCGCCGCCCGCCGTCGCCGCGTGTCGCCCCGCGTGCTCGCGCCGCCCGCGCAGCCGTGCGCCCGCCTGCACCACCCGGCCGCGCCGCCGTGCGCCGGCCCTCCACTCCACGTGGTATCTCTCCTTCCTCTCTCCTATCGCTCTCTCTCCTATCGCCCTCTATTAAACTCCCTAGTTCATGATTTTTCTTCTACCAACAGTTTTTGAGAACACCTACCCGGCTCGATTTTTCGTCGCCAACGCAACTGCGGTAGTTTCGTCGCCTGATTCATTTTCCTTAGAATTCCGTGCGCTGTTCGCCGTCGCCGTTAAGGTGGGCATCTCAACTACCTCTATCATCTTAAAATTATTAATTAAGATGTTAAAAACTGATTAGTTAATTTTAGTTAGAAAAATTATGTTTAAATAGTTAGATGGGCTATTTATGTGCTTAGTTTCAATTAGAAGTTAATTTAGGTATTTTTACTTAGATGGTTATTTAATATGAATAATACCATGTTTAGATAGTTTGAGCGCATTTAATTATGTAATTTAAATTGTAGCATGTCATGATTATATATATATATATCTATGCATATTCTGATTTAAGCTATGAACCAACTAAAATTGTTAAGAATTAATTAGTAAGAAATATATAGTTGATTTAGTATGTAATTAACCTAATATTACTAATTGTATGCCATATTAATTCATAGTAGATTGCATGATTTTAGAATAGTGCATTATCTTATTAGTTGTGTATTAGATGGGTTAGTCATGACTTAACATACATGTAGGTGCAGTTGTAGTCTTTTTAATTATGTCATTGCATAAGGTTGCATAAAGGTATATTTTGTCAGTTTGCTCTTAGCATGTGTGCTTGGGTTAATTAGTGTATGTCTGAGTATTATATGCTTCCAACTTGTGAGATGTAGTTGATGCAATGTGTTGCATTTTGTAATGTGATTTGCATTTCACCAGACTATGTTAGTGGCCCGTGGGCAACGGCGAGTTAGAACAGTCCGGAGCATCCTTCGATCCCGGATACCGCGGTTTATCCTAAGTATTCCCCTGCCTAGAGGTACTATGGAATTTAGTTACTATATGTTACTTCCTACTATATGGTAAATCTGGTGCTAGTTTTGTGATGTGACTACATTTTTCAGATGGAGCATGATATTTACTCAGGCAGGTGTGTAGTTGTGTATTTTGGCATAGATGGTAGTGTTCTAGATATGTCCTTGGTTTTATGTCAGGTCTGTGTGTTATGAGCATACATAGAGTAGCCCAATGTGTAGGATATGTTGGTTTTAATGCATATAGAGTCATGTTATTATATGGGGTAGTTGAATGATTTTGTAATCACTTAATTAAAGATATATAATTAGTTTAAATCCTATCTAATAAATCTAATTTTTAGGCTTAATATGTATTGTATACCACTAGAAATCACTATTATAGTAGGGTAGTTCGGGTGTAAGACCTACTGAGTCTGTGGTGACTCACCCCTTCCCATTATTAACTTTTTCAGCTGATTTCGAGGAGCCTCTTCCTGAGGAGGACTTTGGAGAAGATTTCGAGGAGGACCTTGGAGTTGATCCAGAGCCGTTCGAGGATCCAGAAGAGGAGTTTGGTGACGAGTGATCACCACATATCATTTAGGTTGCTTGAGTTTCCTTTTTGTTGTTAGTTTAGTATTTGTTTGGTGCGATTTATAGAGGTTGATTGGACTATGTGTTGAGTCCTTCCTAGTTGTTTGGTGTTGGTTATTTATGGTATTTTTTTGGAGTTTGAGTTTTATTGGATCACTACAGGTTGTTTTAATTATTCAGATTTGGTAGTGTGAAATGGATTTTGTTGTTCTCCTAAATTGTCTCGATATTCCGGATTTATTCCGCTGTGCATTTGTATATTCCGGGTCGTGACAAGAATCGAAACTTGTAACTCAACCTAAGCAACTCAAAGCCAATCGCCAACACTTGTTGGCCTGCATTTTTTGGTTAGTTATGATATATTATAAGGAGGTAACAGATCTAAAACTGACAAAGTTTATCTTGTATAACTTATGTAAAATCAAGGAAAGTTTGACAAAACTGTGGTAAATATTTTAATATATGCATAAGGTTTCTAAATTGAAAGTCTGTAGGATGTCTGGAACATAGTATAGCTGTACAAAATGTTTATGGCCTGTGACTTGGAAAACAAAGAGGCAGTCCATGGCGTGCTATCTGCAGGATTCATAGACTGTTCTGAATGCCATTTGGAAGATGGGAAAATCTCATCTTTGGACTGATGAGGCTTTAAACTGATCAGCTATTTCTGGATCAAGCTTATGAATCCATTTCATGTTCTGCTTCATGGTGCAGTCCAATGGTATGAATTTGGTGACCTTATGCATTCTTCCTGCTTCATGTTAGAATGTTTAATTCTGAGGGACCCTTACATGTTGATATGTCATTTGATAGCATGTGATCTGCTCTTTGTTCATAGGATCTTTTGGTTGAATTCCAATGCTAACCTGTACTTATGTTTAAAGTTTAAATATTTATTTTATGTTAACTGACCTAGGGAACACCCATGATTCTAATGGGAGATGAATATGGGCATACACGCTTTGGAAACAACAACAGTTATGGGCACGATACATCCATAAATCATTTCTTATGGGAACAGGTTACATCTAAACTCTAATCCTTTCTATTTCTGTTCATTATACATTGCCTGAACGGTCTAATATTTGGAGCAGTTAGAGAAAAGAAGTAGTCATTTCAGATTCTTCTTAGAGATGATTAAGTTCCGACTGAAGCATCGCATACTAGGCCAAGATAAATTTCTTGGGAAGGTAATCACAACAGTCCTAGTTTTGATCTATCAAGCATTTCATTAGTAAGCCTCTCATTGATTGTTTCTAAAATAACAAAGTGCAGTGGAGTTTGCAAGCACAATGATATAACTTTTCAAGTAATATAACTTTTTTATTTAGTTAGTTATATAATGTCTATTGCACGCATGTTTCTCTTTCACGGTTGTGTCATTCACTGTTTGGAGACCGGATGAGGAAAGAATGCCATGCCTAAAGTGGACATAAGTGCTTATAAATAATTCAGTGCAGTCAATTCATTTATCTTCTATGTAGTCAGAGACGCAAAGCAGGACCCTCGCCTCACCTTGTCGCCTCCAATGATGGAGGTGAGCTGATGCGGGACAATAACGACTAAAAACAGATTAGCGACCAAATTGACTAAAATGTTAAAACCAAAATTGAACACATCCAAATTCAGTTTCTTTTCACCAAAATCTGGTCCAGTCTGCGCTGTTGGCTCCTGTGTGTTCGGATATGGGCCTTGTGACTGTGTAGCTGATCCAAGACCCTAAGGATGTGGCAGCATCCAGTCGGTTCGATCGAAGGGGGGTTCATGGCGCTTTCCATCTGATCAGGTGAGGCATGCATGTGGGCGGGCAGACTTGTTCTTGCGACAGATGGGTAACCACGTGAGCTTTTTAGAGCACTATGAGACCACTCATGTCCTTGATGGGCAGAAACTTCTAGAGAACTTGCAAAGGATGCCGGCTGCATCGAGAGGTGTCCACACATGAGTCTCATGATGAAGGGGACGGTGCAAAGGGGAGGGGGCTGCGGCGGATGGTCAATGTTGGCACGTGAGATCGACTGCTGGCGAGGTAGGATTGTGGCATCCGTGAAGGGAGCATGAGCGAAATTGTCACCAAAAGCTTCTGGGCATGGGAATTCCTTCATCACGGCCACGTGTCTGGATGGCAGAGGCCTTTCTGCGGAGTTAAGGAGCATGATCGCTGTGTGCACATGGAAAAATGGTGTGCTGGTCCTGTTTTTGCTAGATCCTCCCACTTCTTCTGGAAGAGATTTGTCTGTCGAAGGACAATTGCTGGCAAAGAGAAAGATGACCGAGATCCAGAAGAAGAAGGAACTGCCAATCTGCCGTATTCACATAAAAATATGCATAGAGACAGTGGAGGGGTCAAAGACGATGTTGGCAACAACCACAGACGTTTGGATCTGCCAGCACCGGTTGGACCTGAAGAGATCGATGTTGGCGGTGATGGAAATGGTTGCTGAAGCCAAAGTTGATGTTGACAGAGGATTTATGAATATTATCATATTGTCTGCAAACATCATACACTATGGTATACTATCTAGTATGTTATTTATTAATTCATATGTGACTAATGTAAACATGTAGGAATTTATTGTAGGTACTCGATGTGAGTCAATTGAAATTAAACTATCTCTCATTCCCTATAATTGTGTAGACCATGGTGTTTGCTCTATTATAAATCTTTTATCATTTGTATATACTTGACATATTTCATCTATTACTTCAACACCCACTATAAAACATATCTTAAAACTCTAAGTCATTTTCATGCCAATAAACATCATATATAACGTTTTTTTACATTTCGATATTTCTATACCAAATTCTCAACTCTACTAAACTCGATCCTTAGTTTCAAATTACTTTGTTCAGCTATATGAATTCTCTTTCTCCACTCATATTGATTGTTGATTTTGAACCATCTAAATCCTATTGAATCACCCTTCTCTAAGTTAACCTAGGTGCACCACATCTTTTTTTTGTTTCTATTATTTTAATAGTTTTTACTTTTTTTATTTGAGGGGTCTACGTTTAATATTGCAAAACATCTTAATCTCTCTTCTCTCAATTTATTTACAATTGTCACTACTCTTATATTTTCTCAAATATATTTTTTATTGATTCTATCTAATCTTAGGATGACCACTGTGAAACCTTGATTTTAATTTTGTGAAATTTTTTTATCTTGAACTACTTAGAAAAAATGGGCGATATCCCATTATACTAACTAGTACAAGTGATATGTGTAAAAATATAGAACCAAGGTTATCAGATTCTTTGAAATTTTAATTTTTGACCCTCGCCATCGGATGGTGCGAATATCCAATGATTACTCCAAGTAACAACTTGAAGACCCTTGATCAACCGTCATAGTAACTTATTTGGTATAAGATACACATCCACCTAAAATAAATAGACAATGGGCAATAGCCCCATGAGCTCAATGAGATGCAACCACGCTGATTTAAGATGTGGTTGAGGTTGATTTTAATTTAGTTTGTAATTTATTTCCAGATTTGATGTTGATTGTATTTGAGTTTGTTTTTATGTTTGAGTTTATGTTTGGTTTGTGTTCAATTTGGGTTTTGATTTGATTGAAAATATTTTATCTCACTTTTAGGATTTAATGAGTAATTTAAAATTAAATTGATTTAAATGTTTCAGATATTTGGTATTATCATTCTCATGATATATGTTGATTTTGGTATGCTTCGCTTTGATTTTTTAATATTGATTTGGTTTGTTTTAAGTGTTGATTGGCTTATTTGAATTATGTTTTGATTTTGTTCTTTGAATTTCATTTAGTTTTGTGATCTGATGACTTTTTTAATGTTTAAGAACTGTTCTTGGTGATTTTTTAATGTTTTGAATGTTGTTTATTTAATTCTATTTGATGTTATTTAATTCTTACTTGCAAAAGAATTTAATTTCATGGATTAAGTAAATTTTAAATGAATTTACTGATTGGTTAGATCTGAATTTTTTTTGTGTACTTTTCAGATTTAATGAAGCCATCTTTTAGATTTACTTTTTGGTTTGCTTATTTGATTTCAAGTTCGCATCCCATCTGGTCCATTGGGTTAAACATTCAATGCCCAGTTTCAAACATACATATCGGTATTTGAATCATTCATTTCATTTCATTCCATGTCAGTGTACATTAGGTCGATACATGGGCCGAAGCCTAAAAATGGCGATTTTCTTCTCCCGAGGTGTATTTTCATAAGATCCAACGAAAAAATTGGCTTTACGATGGCATGCCGATCCTTCATTGATTAAATGTAATTTACCACCAATTGGCTAAGTCTTTTTGACTTACCACACCGGGGGAAGGATCAGTCGACAACGAGAGCCGGCCCTTGCCTACGTCTAGGATGCAACATGCCGGGTTGGGCCCGGGTTAGCCGTCCAAGTTGAAGCATCCAGTGGTGAACTAACTCTTTATTTAGTTTGACATTTCACATTTAAGATTTTATTTAAGTTTATTTTTTTATGTCCAAGGTCCATTGGGCTACTGTCATGTCATTCACGACCCGACTAGCCGGCTTCATGTTCTTGTGTGCCTGGCTGTTCCGGCTTGCATTTCCTTGAGCCTATTTGCCATGTTTGCACCTTGAATTGGACTTTGTGCTCCCTGTTTTGGGTAAGAAATTGAGGACCCGCCCGAGTAGTCTCGGCCTATCTGGCGGATTCTGTCACGACCCGGATTTTTAATATGCACAGCGGAAGATAATCCGGCGACGTAACGGGGAAGAATATCGGTCTGGAACCAATTAAGACCAAAATCACAATCCAAATAAACAATTCCAACTTTACAACTTAATAACATAGAATTAAACATCTATCTAAACAAAACAAATACTAACATTGAATGAGAAAATTCACTAGCTCCTCGAATTCCAAAATACCACTACGCTTCTGCTGCGCTAAACCTGCAATCCTGAAAATATTAACAACGGAAGGGGTGAGTCACAACAGACTCAGTAGGACTTACACCCGAACTACCCCATTATAATAATGATTCTAGTGGTATACAATACATAATAAACCTAAAAATCAGATTTAATACATAGGATTTAACTAATCATATATCTTTAATTAATTGATTACAAAGGTCATTCTACTACCCCATATGATAACTAGACTTTATATGCATTAAAAACCAACATAACCTACACATTAAACTACTCTAGGTATGCTCATAACACACCTAACCTGACATAAAACCAATGACACATCTATAACACTACCATCTATGCCAAACCACACAACTAGACACCTGTCTGAGTAAATTCCATGCTCCATCTGATAAATGCAGTCACATCACAAAACTAGCACCAGATTTACCATATAGTAGAATGTAACATATAGTAACTAAATCCCATAGTACCCCATAGGCAGGGGAGTACTTAGGATCAACCGCGGTATCTGGGATCGAAGGATGCTCCAGATTGTTCTAATTCATCTGCTGCCCACAGGACCGAAGCATAGTCTGGTGAAGTATATTTCCATCACAATGCAGCTCACTGCACTAACCACATTCCACACCATGCAAGCATTTAATTAACTCAGACAGTAAACATGAACATTTAATTGGTAATCAAACATGAAATACATAGATGCACACTCATGGTTCTATGCACCCCATATTTGCATACCACACCATAATCTAGCATAAACAAGAACCAGTCTATCATATGATGCATCTAAATAGGATCATGCAAGCTACAACCTAAACACCTCAATTACATACTTAAACATGACTATCTATCACATAAAATAAAATAAACTAAACTCTACCACCACTATGCCTATACTTTACATCGGCTTTTTATCAAATCGGGATATACATGTTAAAGATTATCGCGATGCAATCATCTAAACTAACTAGGTTAAAACATATAAAAACCTATCATGCCGACTAACGTACATGGATAATTAAATCAACCTAACCATGCATAATTTAACAAGCTAATCTAACTCTATTTAATCATGCTAATAAAACAAAAACAACCCACTAATTAAATCATTCTAATCATAGTGATCTAAATATATTTTAACGGTTTAATCGATCATATAAAGATGCTAAGAATAGCCGAGACGCCTACCTTGACGGCAACGGCGAACGGCGCACGGAATTCCAAGGAAATTGAATCAGGCGACGAAACTGCCGCGGTTGCGTCGGCGACGGAAAATGGAGCCGGGTGGGTGGTTTCAAAACCTGTGGTTAGAAGAGAAATAATAAACTAAGGGCTTGATAGAGGATGATAGGAAGAAGAGGATAGGAGAGAGGAGAGAGAAGAGTCACCGCGGAGGGGAGGGAGACGGCGCACGGCGGGCGCACGGGGCGGAGGTTGACCTGGCGGCGGCGGCCGCGGCGTCTCGCGGCGGGCGGCGTCGCGGGCGGACGGCCGACGTGGCGATGGCGGCGGTCGGCGTGGCGTGGCCGCGAGCGCGCGGGCGCTCGCGGTCGCGAGCGTCAACGGCGACGCGGTCAACGGGCGGCGGCGACGAGGCGAGGCGGCGGGCGGACGCGCGCGCGCGCACGGAGACCAAGGCGGGGCTGCGCGCGGCCGAGGTGGCGACGCGCGGCGGTGGACGGCGCGCACGAGGGCGGCGGTCGGCGTCACCGCGGCGAGCGCGGGAGGCGGCGGAGACGCGCGGACGCCGAGGCGCACGAGGAGGCGTCGCGCACGCGGGACGGTCGCGCGGCGGGCGGCGGGACCGAGGCGGCGGTCGGCGGGAGACGGCGGCCGCTCGCAGGAGGCGCGCGCGCAAAAAAAATGGGAGAAAAAGACAGGGGAGGCGGCTGCGCGTCCAGGAGGGGGGGGATTAGGGTTTTATGGTGGGAAAAGAGAGGCGCCGCGAGACTCGTACGGGGAAGGGTTTCTCACAGGGGAGGAAGAGGGAAAAAATAAATAGGGAGAGGAGGGAATTAAAAGAATAATAAATATTAACTATTTTTTTTTTATTTAAAAATACGGGGTATTACAGATTCCGAGAATCTCAAAGCATCGACCCTAAAAGGAAGGGATCCAGGTCTGTTTTTTATGGTCTGAAATAGGTCCTGTATGGAGTCATGTGCTGGCCCTTTCCCTTTCTTGCTCTTTCCGGCGATAAGATCGGCATCTCTCCGACCTAGCAACTCGTCATGTAGGTCTTGTCTCTGATCAATTCTCACCTCCCTCTGTGATGCCCTTCCAATTAAATAACCCCTCATCTCCTCCCTCAGCTCAGCCGGTACTTTATCACACTTCTTTACATTGCCATCCGTCCCGGCTATATGTTGCTTTAGCCGAAACACACCTCCATTCATATCTTTTTGGCACCACTTGCATTTAACTCTATTCTTCTCTGAATCAAGGAGATGGCCATGTTGCCATCCAATGTCACGAAATTCCGCGGGGCCGGTGCCATGCTCCTCGTCCACCATCTTATCTACAACACATAAATCAAAATTAAATAATACACAATGGTGTAATTCCACCCCCCGGTGTAATTCCACCCCCATTAGGGGGTGAAATAATCTCCCCAATAGGGGATTTCATACCAACCCCCCCCCCCACCTAAGGGGGGACTGTCAAAACAGTCACCCCTTCGGGGGTGCAATTCCACCCCCATTGGGGGGGGTGAAATAATCCCCCCCAATGGGGGATTTCATACCAACCGCCCCTTCCACCTAAGGGGGGGACTGTCAAAACAGTCACCCCTTCGGGGGTGACTGTTCAACACCCGCGAAGGGGTGATTAGCACCCCTTCGGGGTGCAATTCCACCCCCATTGGGGGGTGAAATAATCCCCTCCAATGGGGGATTTCATACCAACCCCCCCCCCCCCACCTAGGGGGGGGGGCTGTCAAAACAGTCACCCCTTCGGGGGTGACTGTTCAACACCCCCGAAGGGGTGATTAGCACGCCTTCGGGGGTGAAATTCCACCCTCATTGGGGGGTGAAATAATCCCCCCAATGGGGGATTTCATACCAACCCCCCCCCCACCTAGGGGGGGGAGGACTGTCAAAACATTCGGGGTTGACTGTTCAACACCCCCGAAGGGGTGATTAGCACCCCTTCGGAGGTGCAATTCCACCCCCATTGGGGGGGTGAAATAATCCCCCCCCCAATGGGGGATTTCATACCAACCCCCCCCCCCCACCTAAGGGGGGACTGTCAAAACAGTCACCCCTTCGGGGGTGATTGTTCAACACCCCCGAAGCACCCCTTCGGGGGTGCAATTCCACCCCCATTGAGGGTGAAATAATCCCCCAATGGGGGATCCCAAACCTGCAGCTGCAGGGCATAGGATCGGGGGAGGGGGAAGGGGAAGGGGAGGAAGGACCGAAGGATGGCCTGCGGCCTGCCGGCCTGGGGGCGGGGGAAAGAGGGGATCGAAGGTCACCCCCCCCCCTTACAAACCATGTGTAGGGTGGATCGGCCCCTTGTGAAGGCTGGATCGGCCCTCCAAAAGCTGGATCGCCGGTGAAGTATGCCCTAGATCTCCAAGGAGGCTTGGGGGGAAGGAGAGGAAGCAAGAAGAGCTCAGTTGGGGGGAGAATCGGTCCGTTCTCCCCCAATTTGGGGGTGATCGGGCCTTAAAACAGGCCCGGATCGATCCCGGATTGGTTCGATTCCGGGTCTTCCGGGTTTCCGAAGATTCGGTCCGGATGGACCGATTTCGGGATCGATCCGGGTGGATCGGTCCGGGATCGACTGATCCGACCGATTCCGGCCGATCCAGCCGGGACTCCCGGCTGGATCGCTAATTCGGGCTGGAATCGGATCGGTGGGTACCGATCCGATCCAAGAATCGGCCGATCCCGATCTGGATCGGCCGATTCTGCAATCATTGCAAACAGTAGCCCCCTTGCGGCTCAAAAAATGCCACACCAGAAGGTGGGGGTGATGTCCTGGACTTTTTCGGAATCCATACGATGAACCGATCATTTGTCCGAGTTGGCTTCACCCTACTGCCAAGCAGATTGTGAAGGAAAGAAGACTAAGTTCCAGCAGGTCCTTCTGGTCCAAAAAGGTCCAAGACGGGCCCACCAAGCCCAAGAAGAACCGAAGACCGGCTATGAATGTTAATGGAACTCAAATTTCTTAATTGGCCTTTAAAAAACATAAATAGAAATTAGAAATGCAAAAAGTCAAATTAAAATAAGGAGTGAAACATCTTTTCATGGGTACTACATCTTTTAGACGGCTCCCCTGGGCACACTTTTGGAATGTCGATCCGGATGACAGTGTGGGCCACTTCCTGTAGCCAGCGATCTTTTCCCCGATATGACAAGCCAAACATTTGTTTTCTTAGATGGGTAAATTCTATAATGGTTAGAATAAGTCTACATGTTATCCTAATGTCGAAATTTTCCAACCATTTGAAAATTTATATCGGAGGAAGGAATGCCGGCCTTTTCACCTAGTGTTGTATTCAAATCATTTATACATTGATCTATATGAAATGAAATTTTCTTCAAACATTGTCTCCAATGGTGGGAATAGGGCACCGAACAGCAGCCCAATTGCCAATGGAGCGGATTGGATGCAAATCTAAATTAAACAAAATCAACCATATATAAAATACAAACAAAGACACATAAAAAATCAGATTAACGATAATCTGGAAATTTAATAAAAAGCACCTAATTTAATAAATTTGAACCCTGAAGCCAAGTGATAATTAAACCAAACCATAAACAACATTTAAAACACCAAAGAGACATCAAAATCAATTTTAAAACAAAAAATCATAAACTTCAACCAATCTGAAAATTCAATCAAAATCTCCTATGTTCAACTGAAGTAAATTCCCAAAACATGAAACAACTAAAAAACATCATCCAAGAAGACATAAAATGAAACTTGGAACAAAGAAATCCAACTCAAATCAACTTGCAAAATCAGATTTGCACAATCTGCAAATTCATTTAAAAAGTCACATAATCTCGCCAAATTAATTTCTTAATTGAATAACAATTAAATGATCTCAAAAGAAACTAAATAAACAATATTTCAAACACTAGAAGACACCAAAATCAACCGAAAAATAGGAAAATCACATTATCACCTAATCTGAAACTTTAAAGCAAACACATTAAAATCGAAATCAAAACAAGTTGAACCAATCAAACCCATCCAAAATCAAATCAAACCAAATGATCAAACCAATCCGAAAAAAAAACCACATTAAAGTCAAATAGCCAAAACCTAAATCTGAAACTTAAAAAAAAAAACAAATAAAATCAGCCTCAAACCGTTGGTTCATATCTCACCAGACCCAAAAGGCCATAGCCCTTTTGAGTTCATTATTTTTTTGTGGATGCATGCGGTCTCCAAAGTAGGTTGTTATGACGGTTAATGAATGTTGTTTGAGTGGCTGCTTGATATAAGTTAACGTTAAATATTCGCACCATCCGGCGGAGAGATTAAAATCAAAATTTTCAAAGAACCCGAACCTCGCTTCTAATATTTTTAAAATACCACCAGACTATCTAATATTTTTATAGGATATTACCTATTTTCTTAGATAAGTCCGACGTCCATATTTCTCCAAAATTTTTTCAGACATTAAAAAAATGAGGATCTCACACTAGGCAGTAGGCATCAGCCTTACCTTTATCTCTTCCTATATGTGCAGAACCAGATTAAGAAGACGGCCGCCCTAACTTCTTCATCTCCGTCCATATGTGCAAGAACAAGGCCAAGAGGATGGAGGGTTCATCTTCTTCTCTTATATGCGCAACCACCATCAGGGCTTTGAGGGAGTAGTAGGGACGAGGGCATCATCTTCAAGAACCAACGGTACCATGGGCATCAGCATGACCGTAGCACCAGGAGCATCTTCTTCCATGTGTATTGGTAGTAGATGGAGAATCATCTTCCTCCATCAGTTCCATCAAGAGCATCAGGAGAAGTCAGTCGTTCCTTTTTCTTCCTCTTCTATGTCTACTGTTGCAGGGCTATGGAGGGAGAGGTAGCGGCAACTCCAGGGACTTGGTAAGGTTTTCTAACCCCTCTCCAAGGTAAATAAGGCCCCTTTTTATAAGTAGATGGCCTATAAGCCCTCGGAGGAGAGCCCTTCTCTTGTTGAATTGTCAATCAACAATTCTTGTCAAGAGCAGTAGTGCACATGATACCCTTGGTTTCTAACACCTTTCGATTGATAGTTTTGCATACTTAGCCCTGTCAAAGTTGGTTGTGGAGAGGTTGGTTCCAAAGAAGGCTAGTGTAACCGCCAACAAAATTGAAGAGATGGGCATTGAGGGTGGCAGGTAGACCTGCAGCCCTCAAAAGAATGAAGAGGCTGTCTCAGTTGTTGTTGCTATTGTGGCAGAGCATGTGGAATGTTCCAGAATTCCTCTCCTTGAGCCTTACCTATGGCTAGCAGTCTTGATTTTTAGGTTCAGGAAATTGGCCACCCGAAGGGGCTTTCAAGTGGGCTTTGTTTGGTATGTAAATAGCCTGTATAGGGCAGATATGGGCTCTGAAAATGTCTTATGATACAAGGCCCATTTTTTAGTTGGATATAGCACCTTATTGACATGATTTGTGGGCTGCACAATTGGTATTAAAAGTTCATTATTTTTTAATGGATTGGCATCAAAAATAAGCTTTAATTGATGGGCTATATTCAAATTTTGAATTTTATAGCTCAATGGGGATTACATTAAATTCAATCTCAATCTAGTAACATTGAAAATTTTTGATGCCAACAGCCTACAAGCATAATTATATTTTGAATATGATGACAGAGAATATAAAAAGACGATCTATTAAGATCAAGTGCTACTTAATTTATATCGCATTACATTTCGTTGAGAGTATAATACAACACAAATGCCCTCTTTAACAAATGATAATTTCACCACGATGGACAAGTTGTATTATATGAGCTAATTCTTTTGACAAGAAGGGGAAGAAAATAAAGGAGACATTAGAGGGTAAAGACTTTTGGAAGATAGTGAAGAAGATCCTATCTATACTTCACCAAATTATAAAGGTATATGGAATAGTGGGCATAAAGGAGAAGATTTTAAAGAAGGCGACGAATTTCTAAAAATGAAGATAACGACTTCTTCAATGCATCAGATGAGATGTATGAAGGTGTCAAGCCAGGCATTACAAGAATATGAGCAGATAAACTACTCAATCATAGCATGTAATAACTTACATGACTATATAGATTGAGATCAATTTTTTTGGGTACAACAAGAGCATAAAAAGCTATCATGTTGCTCTATCCTAGTATGTATTAATATAATCATGTATTTTAATATCAATATAGTCATGTATTTTAATATCACTAATTATTCATGTCTTAAAACTCTTAACATATATTGTTTATGTGTAGTTGGCTACTAGATCATCATGGTTAAGTAGTGAGACAACTTTAATCGAAGTTGAGTTCTAAGGCAAATCACATTGGCTTCAAGATATGAAAGGAATTAATCCTCCTTCAACTTAATACATATAAATTAAAGGAATATGTTGACTTCAAGGAGGCTCAAGAAACTTGTATATATAGCCCCTATAATTTGTGCTTGAAATACAAGATATTGCAAAAGTTGAAAGAGTTTCAAAAGGATGAACAAAGTTACGAGATGAAGCTATGGCTCGACGACATTGAACTATAGCCAAAGATGAGCTGAAATCTTTGATGAGTAGAACAGCTTGTAACTATAGGTCAGTGGTCAAGAAAGATGAGAACCTGAGTTGAATGTAGAAGATCAAGTTTGGTGGTAGGAGAATTGGATGATATATGATTATCCGAAGATTGTCAAAGAGGCAAAAGACTAGAGAATCATTAATACAAGGTTAGATTCATCAGGGTAAAAGGGTAAACAAATTTTGACTGATCCTTTAAACATTGTAAATTAAGATACAATTGAATATTTACGTGAAGACACATTGAAGCCAAACATCAATGTTGTATACTAGACGTCCAATGATTCAACATCCAATAGTAGCAATGATGATTCACTTGATGATGAAGATGTCTCATCAAGATCAAGGAGGGCATCATAAGATTCTCATCCTTTGTCTTTGTTTATGCACTTCACCGACAAAGAGCGATACACATATACAACATAAATTTATGATCATGGTGTGCAGTTGTAAGATATAGAAGAGATCGAAAGAGAGAGGTTATTAACAATATCAATTTTATAGACTTGAATCATTTCAAGACTCTTGGTATCTTACATATCATCAAGAGCATTATCTGATGTTATGTTCTAAGGCAATTATTTATTTTCAGGGATATTCTAGAGTAAAGAGTATAATGAACATGTATACTCTTTTAATGTAAGTTGCTCAAATGAAATGTCTTGGCAGTTATGTTATTGAAAGTGATTGCCTAGGCGAGATAGTGATTTTGTATGCCACTTAAGTCGATTTCGCATTGAGCGATTGCCTCAGCTTCCTGTATTGCCTAGGCAATTGCCCAATGTGCCTCACTTGCCTTATCCACCTAACCAACTCATATGCTTGGGACTTAGACAACCTATCACTTCTAGACTTGCTATAGGCCTAGACACAATAAACTAAAAGTTATTATGTATTTGATTGCATGATTTTAGATTTTATTTTTTAATTAACGTTCTAAAGTCTTTTATGTTAAAAATTTTGTTGTTGCTGTTAAGCTGTTATAAATTGATCTAATTAAGTTTTTACATTTTTTAAATTTTAAATTCATGTTATTGATCTCTTTTGTTTTAAATTTTTGTAAGCATTTTATGTTGCACTTTGTTGCAATCTTAAAAGTCTTATTTCTGTTTTAGTTTTTCACCATTTTTATAATCTTTTCAGTTTATTGGGCCTATTTAGTCGTTTATAAATGTTGAAGTGTATCATGTTTTATTTTAAATCATGTAACCTGTGTTGATGTTATTAAGTTGTTCAAATTTATGTTATTAATTTACTGTATTTTTTCGATTCTAAATAGTTGTTGTCATTCTAATTTATTTTGCATTGATTCCTATTTAATTGTTATCTTTGAAATTAGTTGTAATTTTGTATTTCTATGAATTTATATTTTATTTTTTGAATTTATTCTTTATTAGTATCGCATGCATATACATATAGGAAAAATTAATTTGTACATATATAAATACACTTTGTCTCAAGTGCCTAAGGCGAGGTGATACACTTGCCTCATCTACCTCATGCCTCCTATAACATAACTTGGGATAAGTATAAAATTGATGTAGAACGAACTCAAAAGTTAAGATTGGAACCGAAAAAAAGTGATAATTTTTTGTTTGGATCAATGTTTTTGGATTTTGGATTCAATCTGGTCCAATTGTACCCAGATTAGGCTGGATCATTGATCCTGGGTGATCGGGATCACCCTACATCTGGCCAATTCCGCAATCCTTCTTTCTTTAGTTATCATATCTGATTATAATCTTGTATTTGTTATCCTTGATGCATGATTTGGTTAATATATTGAGATTTACCTTCTCATATTTGTTCATCTATAAATTTCTTATTTGCCTTTGTTAGTTTCATGTTTCTGGTGCTCCTTTTAAAAATTCTCTCTTCTTGCTTGTCTAACAATCTATTTAACTTAAAATTTCATTTTCTTATACTGTTCATTTATTGTTATTGTCACACTTGAACAATATTTTATATTAACATCTTTTATTTTTTATCATTTTTTGCACTTTTCATTCCACCACTATCTTCTTTTTTAGGTGGACCTTGTTCTTTACTCTCTCTCTCTCTCTTTATGTTTTTAAAATTTATCTTAAGAACTTTATTTTTAAATATCTCTTATTTCATCCTTTTTAATTCTTTCCTTTTTTTTGGGCGGGGGGGAATCTTTCTCTTGAATACGTATTTTCATCTCCTAATCTTAACATCTAAAACTTCTTACTTATTTTAACTGATTTGATCTATTTTTCTTAATGGTTGATTTTTTATTGAATTTTTGTGTATGATATTTGTCTCCTCCAAGGGGTGTTTCCAAGAAATATAGTGGCAAAAGATAGCCCTTGCAACCCTGCTGGCTCAGAGTTGTCCATTTAAACTGCACTTTCCAAAATTTGTTTTGGTCTTTTTTCTTCTCAAGACCTAAGATTATTTACTCATATTGGAGCAATATATCACTATGGAAGGTGGAGGTGTGAATAAGTACGAAAGCCGTATAGGGATCAAGGAGACATGAAGTATGTAAGAAAGGAGAGCAGTAAGCAGTAAGTTTTATATGCATGACCAGGTGATGAGCAACATTGGGTTGAAAATATCATGAAAGTAATTGGCGTGAAATAGCCTTGAAGAGTTTAAATTTAAGATGTTACGTGAAGCCATGTGGGATGAGAGCATATAATTGCATATCCATAAATATGTTGTAGTCAGGAGAGATACAGGCATCATGGTATCATGGTAGATATGGGCATTTAGACCATGTGATATAGGCATTGTAAAGTCATGTATTGTAGGGCATAAGCATTGGAAACCGTATAGAATATAGGCATTATAAATCCATATAAAGACAAGCATCTCGAAGTCGTAAGGAGTGTAATCAATGTAACACCATAGGAGTTAGAGAAACCATATTACCGTGTAGACTGTAGAGCCAAAGTCCACACCATTCCAAAGCCATGTAAGCCAATTATAAAAAGTCATTTACCTTTGGGAGGCCATGTAGTTCTGAAGAAATGTCAAGGTCCTTTATGACATGCGCATTAGTGGTCATACCAGTTGTAGACATTTGTTAAAGTCTGAACCATCCGAGGAGCCATATAGCCATTATAGTGCAGATATGGCTATGCCACATAGCCATCATAAGGCATAACTATTTGCAAAGGGATGAGCATTTGAAGAGCTATAAAGAAATCAAAGGCGTGCAAGAGCCATAAGCCATATGTAGACACGTTTTTCTGTAAAGAAATTACAAACATTTATGAGCCATACGGCATGTTTAGACATCAAGGAGCCATAAAAGAATCATAGACATGAAGGCATCATTAGACACATGGAAATCATAGACATAGGGAGAGATAAGAATAAATATGGGCATCAAAGCATTTTTATTTTTATTTTTTTTCTATTGGCAACAATGAGGAATCAAGAGTCATAAAAGAGTATAGGGCATGCAAAGCCATGGAAGACATTTAGGCATGTGAAGCTATGTGACGTACATAAGCATTTAAAGCCATAAATACAGCAGCATGAAAAATTACAAAATGTTGTAGACGTGAAAAGGCCATAATAATATGATTGTAACATTGGCATAGGTTTCAGAATGTTCCATCACTATTAACATAAAAAAAATCAAGGAGTCTTAGACATCGATACTTCAATTGACTTGATAGGACAGCATCATGTACTAGAGATCATGGATTGTGATCTTCCAAGAATCTCTCTCCATTTTCTACACTTCTGAGAAACTAGATCATCCAAATCGCAATATCTATATAGATATATATGATCCTTAAATTTTCAACACCTGCTGCTAATTCTATATCCCAACTCTTTATTAATTTAAATTGTCTTTATTGATGCTATTCTCTCTCATTCTATTTTGAGTCACTATTTTAATTAGATGACCTTATCAAGTTCGTTTCATGTATTAATAACTCTAGTATTGCATCCATCCAAAAGACATACCAAGGTATTCTTCTCTCATTTTTCACTATTTTTCTGTAAATTAATATTTTAAATGACTTTATTTGATCTAAGATATCAAATCAATCTCACAGTTTCAAAACAATCTTTCTATGATACATTTTTCTAAAATTAGTCAAGATGAAACCTAGATCAAAATTCCTTGATGTGTCCTCTAAGTTTCAAATTGATCTCTCTATGATATCTTTTCTTAAGGTTGGTCAGAGATGAAGTCTAGATCCAAATTTCTTGATGAGTTCCTTGTGGACAATGCTCACCCTGTGAAATTCCAAAAACACACGTGCGCTGAGGAGACCCAGGTCCAGGCTATGATAAAGGCATGGAATACTCCTCCGGTGGCCAATATGGGATTAAACCCTTCAACACTCCCCCTCTCGGCCAGCCACCACCGCCAGAGCCATGATAGGAATACACGGGGCAGGGCCGAGCAAAAATAGGAGCAAATCCATCGGAGGACAGAGCCTACAGTCTGACCAACTCTGATACCATGTGAAATTCCAAAAACGCACGTGCGTTGAGGAGACCCAGGTCCATGCTATGATAAAGGCATGGAATACTCCTCCGGTGGCCAATATGGGATTAAACCCTTCAACACTCCCCCTCTCGGCTAGCCACCACCGTCAGAGCGACGATAGGAATACACGGAGCAGGACCGAGCGAAAATAGGAGCAAATTCACCGGAGGACAGAGCCTACAGCCTGACCAGCTCTGTACCATGTGAAATTCCAAAAACGCACGTGCGCTGAGGAGACCCAGGTCCAGGCTATGATAAAGGCATGGAATACTCCTCCGGTGGCCAATATGGGATTAAACCCTTCAACACACTCTTCTTGTATCCCAGTCCTATTTTTTTTGTAAGCTCATCCTATTCGCAGCCCTCAATCTCATCCTTTATTGAAGACATTATCATCTCATCTTACATTCATTTTGACTAACATTTTGAAGTATGGTCTCCCATGATTTTCTCGAGATCCCTTTTCATCCCTCCCGAGACAAAGTCAGAGATGTGTGATGACAATCCTTGCAAGAGATTACTTGCCATATTACAATTTTTATTTGCATGATGACATTTTCAGTTTTCTTCTTGCACTAGACACTTTATGCTTTTGTTTACATGGGATTTCATATGGTAAGATTATCCGATTTCTTCTAAGGCTATTAGCTGCATAATTGGCTAAGTTCATCACAACACCTTATTTTTAAGACCCTAATTATTTTATGTTTTGTTCTCTTAGGCATGTAATTCGTTAGAAGCAAAGCCTTCCATCAAGTTAGGAACAGAGGTTTTTCATGGGGCATAAAGGACACAGCATGTTTGGGGAGGGTGGCTACAAACTTCTGGTATTGGAAAGGATGGAGGTTGCTCTCCCAACTATAAGATTCAAGAATGTTGAGGTTTAAGGTTTGTCCTGTGTCATCAATTGTAGTGATTAAATGATATATATACAAGGCATTGAGTTGTGTTCCCTAAGCTTAGAGTCATGAGCTATGATATTTTTTTTTGAGTAAGCATATTTGGCTACAATGTGCAGTGAGTCAAAAAAAATTTATGAGCACTGGTATTAGAGAACTGTAACGAGCATAAGCACAAAATGAGGATGAAATATAGGACAGGAACATAATCACTTTCATTTACCAGTGGAGAATTAAGGCTCTTCTTAAGCCACTGATGCACAAAGCTTATGAAGAATTGAGGCTTGCCTTTGAGACATAAGAATCCATCTTAAATATGCATCATCTAGATGACTATAGCTTCTTGGTATGGACCCCATTCACTTTTCCAGAATAGATAAGTTGGGTCTCTTGTGAATGTTACAACAGCAAAATCTCATCATTCTCATCGCCTCATCTGAGAATCCCAACCGTTTGATGTCTAAAAATGGCTAGTAAGAGATGTTGATAGCTACTGGTTTAATAGTTTACCTACAATCATTCTTCTACTTTTTAGTGTGGGACTAATCAAGTTTATTCCTGCTATCCTTTGGCACACTGGTGGTTTCGTACCATAAAGTCTTTGTCCACGGCATTACATTAATTATCAGAGAAAAAGCTTTGAAATGGTTTTAATGCGGAACTGTAACGTAATATCCTCTAAAAAGGAATTAAAATGCTGTAAAAAATTGTAAATGGAAGAGGAATCGGGATCGGCTTGAACCGGTCTGTTTTACCTCCTGGACCGGTGGTATAGTCATCCAAACCAGGAGCCTGTGTGAGGAAGACCCAGTAGGGTTGCAGCGTCAGAGGGCCACTTCTGACTACGTGTGAAAGACACCCCCTTTGGGTATGAGGGGAACGTGGCGCTTGCTAGCTACACCCAAGTGCATGCCCGAGTAGGCGGAGAAACCCTGCTGAACCGACAAAACAGTTAGGTGGGTTTCTTCTACGTCTTTGTCTTCCTTCTTCGTTGCATTCGCCTTCATTTCTACACTTGTGGTCCAGAAAGGGGGCAAAGCAAGGGAGAGTGACACAGGCATGAGAGCCAGGCAATGCATGTGGTAGCAGCAGGGCTTTCTCACAGGTAAAGGCTGTTGGGAAGAAGAGGAAGATCTAGAAGAGTCAGCAGTGAAAGAGGAAGGTTGTGTGAAGAAGTCGGATGGCCACAGAAGCATGGTGGGAGATTATTTGGAGGGTTCCAGTGGAAATGGAAGGGAAATGACTGGCGAAGGAAAGGAACCAATATCGACGAAGAGCCCCGGGGCAACTGGAAGGTGGTAGGGGTTCAAAAGTAATTGGAGCTTTCACCATGGTCGTCGAAGAAATCAACAGACTATCCAGGGATCACCAGGAATCCTGAAGGCATTGTCGACAACGGAACCTACTGCCAAGGCTCTCTTGGCTTTCTTGTAGACCATGGTGTTGACGCTTGGGACTTTGGGGATCGCTAGAGTCAAAGATGACAAAAATTGTTGTAGATAGAGGAAACCGCCACTGTGAAGTCTTGTGACCACCATATGATTGTCCAAACAGAGGAGAGGAAGAAAATGAAACTAGTAAAGATGATGATGATCTTGCAAAGACCTATGATGGGGAAGAAGGGAAGAATGGCACGGAGACTAGAATGTGAGAAGAAGGGATAAGAAGGACGCTCCACTGAGAGTTGTGGTCTGATTGGCCTCCTCAGCCAATTGGAGAGACGTCGAAGAAGAAACTGGGGCTGAGGCCCTCTACGGAACCAAGAACTCAAAAACAAACCACTCTTTTTCCCTTCTCTATCTTGCATACGGGAGTACATGGGCCCTTTATATAGGGGAGCCATTCTTACAAAAAAAAATCATGTAAAGAAGACATTTATTAAGTCCTTCTAGGGATTGAACTGTATAAAAACTAAAATTTACTAAATCAGTCCCCATCAGGTTTCATCTGAATAAGAAAGGGAAATTCATTGTGTTGATGGTAATGGAATAATAATACCTACCTGATAGTTATTAAATGATTTTTATGTGCATACCCAAACAATTCATATCTGACTGTCCTCGGCCAACTGTTTACCACTGTATCAAGGCTTTAGATGTCTTTGCATTTGAAGCTTATGATTTATAATTTCATGGCTAAAAGTAACCTTAAGTTTTTACATGTGCACCCGTACTCCATTCACCATAGGATTGTGTAAGTACTCTGCATGTGCAATGACCTTGATGGAATAAATAAATGTGCATATATTGGCTTAAAGTGCTGTGTATAGTCTTGTTTGATCATGTCATTATGGAATTTCTCGGTAATCTGGTCGTTTCCTCCAGAATGATGTCACGTGGCATGAAGACAACTGGGGCAATCTTGACAGCAGGTTCCTTGGATTTACGTAAGATTTCATTTTTTTTTTTTGAATATGTTGCATTCCAGACATCTTCCTCATGCTTTTGTAGGTCTTTGTAGTTACTGCTTTTCCTAGAATTTTCTAGTTTTAGTTGTCGTCCTATTGGATGTAGTAATAACCAATCTATGTTTGCTTCTTAGGCTTCATGATGAAGAATCTGGAGGGGACATCTATTTAGCATTTAATGCACATGACTATTTTGTTGATGCTGTAATACCCTCACCACCGCATAAGAAATGCTGGTATCGAGTGGTACGATCTTCTTTCCCTGGGCATTATTACAGTCTTAAATATTGCAATAAAATATGCTGTTGATGATAAGTTTGACAAGGAATGAGAGAATGTGTATTGCACATATTGATCATGCTAACAACTAGTGAATAGGATAAACATAATCGAAATGAAGGAAAATATGGTCTATGGTTCATGCTTGTAAATGCTTCTTGGACATTTAAAGAGCCTTTGGAATATATCTTCATTCTGAAATGAATTACCATAGAATATAATTGCATGCTTCTAAGTATTTTTTTTCATGCATGTTGTTTTACAAGTGTTCGTCGGTTATTGATTTCACATAAATTATCTTTTGTAGTATTCAGTTACAACATTTTTATTATATTTTTAGTCACTTTGCATATGTATCTTTTTCCAATGTTTTCCCCATCATAACATTTCCATGTCAATGAGCATTTATTTTATTTATTACTTGTAATTTGAAGCATATCCAGCCCTGTACCTAGTGTTGACCTCGTGGTTTACAAGATTTGCTGACTTTATTCTAGGGGGTGCCTGATCTCAAAAGGAGCATCCACCCATGTTCTGAACTTCTGTATCAGTCAATTCCAGACCAATCCAACTTGCCACAGAACCGGTCCGGTTGATCTGTAGTTGATACCTGCTTAGGTGCTATTTAGTCAATGCCTAGGCATCAACACACCTACAGGCATACTCAATTTAATGGATTTGTTTGAGCTTAAAGGACAATTCTTAGCACCCAAATGCACCTGCCTTGGCCCCTAAGGCGTTTGCCTATGTGGTCTGGCACATCCAAAATTGATCCACTAATTCATACTCCTATTTAAAATAATAACATATATTAAAATCTTTCATTATCACTTGTACTATCATACATGTTTAGGAATTTTTTTATAATATATACTTAAGAAAATCATAGAATTCTCTCTCAACCCTCTTTTCTCTCATTAGTATACAAAGTGTTTCTCTTTTAATATATATATATATATCGTGTACATGGTTACATAAAGAGACACATTTACATGCATGCACATACCTACATATCCTAAACATTTAAATATATGTACAAATATGTATACTAAGCTACAATGACACCTTTGAACTCTTTGGTTGCCTTCTCACCTTGACAACTGTGGGTCGATCCTACATCAGTTTTGCTTCTTGCAGGCAACCAATCCAATCCTTATCTGGAAATCCTTGGTTGGCCAGCTTTTTTTTTTTCAATGAAGTATGGTTATTCCTTTACCACATACTTTCTCACATAGATCCTACTTTAGGGGGAAAATGGCATGAAAGATCACCAAATGTGTACCTACCATCCCGTGACTGTAAATTTTGCTACCTGCACCATGGATTGCAGAATCGGCCGATCCGGATAGGAATCGGCCGATTCTTGGATCGGATCGGACCCCTCCGATCCGATTCCCGGCGGAAATACCGATCCGGACCAAAGATCGGTCCGGATCGATGTTTGTAGGTGGAATCGGTGCCGGAATCGATTCGGTCGATTCCGGATCAATTCCGGCGATTCCCTCACCAAAATCGACCCACAGGCTGCCGTGGCGGGATGGCCGCCGCGGCAGCCCTCTTCCCCGCCCGATAGGGCGGGGAAGATGTCACGGCGGCAAGCTGCCGCCGTGGCGCCGATTTCGGGCCACTTTTAGGCCCGAAATCACCCCAAAACATGCTAAATCACCCCCACTTTCGATCCAGAATCCGATCTAGCATGTTATTTTGATATATTTTTTAATATTTTAGCACCTTTGAAGAACTGATCCGGAGTGATTCCGGATCGAAAGTTCTTCCGGAAGATCGGTCGGAATCGGATCGATCCGATCCGATCCGGATCGGATCGGTACCCACCGATCCCGATTCCGATTCCGATCCCGCGATCCTTGACCTGCACTAAAGGAATGAAATGAGGTTACTTCTAAACTTCACATCTTGTTTCTTGGTTGTCCTGGCAGAGATGAATGTAGATCTAAAAAAGACATGAAATGCATTTTTAAAGAGTTTTCCATTTGAATAGATAGAAAAGATTCTCCAAGGCCTTTTTGTTTGGGGGTTGGATCTCACAGACCTTGATAAATTCTAATTCATTTTTCAGCGATACCTGGTAACCAATAGGGAAATGAAAGAAGTGAAATGGAAAGGAGCGTGCAAAACGATGCTCAAACCTTGGAATTACAATAAACTAATATATATATATAAGTATGAGAAATGAAAAAATAAAGCTACCAAGGAAGGTGTCAGAGGATTTCCTTGCTACAAGGGTTTTGTATGCTTTATGTTACTTTCTTGTTTTTGGAATACTGAGCTGCTTTCACTGGGTATACTAATGAAAATGTAAACCTTGCTTTCAGATAATCATCCGTGAGCTGTTTTGTTGTCTTACAATAATTGAATTATAATGTTAGGATGAATGAACAATTTTCTGAAAAAATACACTTAGTCAAGTCAGTGATATTGGAGATGTTAGCGGTATTTGAGGAAAGCTGGGGCATTGGCTCATTTTTATATTCTTTTGTTGTACAAAGGTAACTGATTGATACTTGCAATTGTTTTAACCAAAAAAAGCCAGCTACAGGTTTAGATGATCTGCTTAAGTAGTTTGGAATCTTTGGATTGGTCAACTGCCTAGGAGTTTGCAGACTTGTCCATTTATCGATGGTTCTAACTTATCAGCCTTTCTTCTCTATGTAACCTAGAATTCTTTAGATGCTGTTGCAAAACAAACAGTGTTGTGGGATATTTGGGCAGAAATAGAAGGGATTATCATTAACTCAGAAATAACAACTTAGGCAGTAGCGTTTGCTTTATTATCAATAATTAAATTGTCATATGAAGGGGTTGTATTGTTGTAGAATTGTGTTTGCACTCATAGATTTCAAGGTGCCCAGGGCGACGTACTACCGACATGGACACTCTTCAAAAAAAATTTAAAGTAAAGTTAAATAAACTTATATTTACTTAAATAGTCAACTTATGTAGCTAACTTATATTAACTTAGGTTATAATGTTATGCAGCAAATGATAATAGATTTTCTTAATTTTAGTAAAGACCATAACTTAAACTTTCTATTCTTAATATTATGCAAGATGGAAGGATCAACATGATGGTCTCAATGGACCTGATTGATGTCCAATTGCCCCCAAAGGCACACCATGAAGGAAAATAGAGGAAAACAAAGCATGAGAAAAAAGAAACTAAGAAAGCTTAGATTCTTGTACTTATTTATATTAAATGTATAAACCATGGTTCGCTGGGTCGCGACCCGGACCCGACCCGGTCGGTTTTGGGGCCGACCGACCCGGTCGCGACCCCAAGACCCCGACCCCATTTTTTATTTTTTATTATTATTTTTTGCGACCCGGGCCGACCCCGTCCCGACCTGGGTCGCGACCTCGGCTGACCCGGGTCAGTTTGGGGCCAAACCGACCCGGTCCCGACTCCCGACCCCACCTTCCTTGGTATAAACATTCTTTTTAGTATAACTTGGTTAATATCTTATACTTAACAGGTATAACTAGGAAGACAATGATCAATTTCCTAGTGTACAGTCAAGCCGGCACGGTCTTTTGGAAGTTGGTTGACGCATCGGGACAGGTAAAGAATGCGGAGTATCTTTACAATTGATAGATGGAGTGATAGAAGGAATAGGAGAAAACCGGGTAGTTCAAGTAGTCACAGATAATGCGGCCGCATACAAAGCAGCCGGACAGATGCTTATGGTTAAAAGACCAAGGTTGTATTAGACGCCTTGTTCCGCCCATTCCTTAGACTTGATGTTGGAGGATATATGCAAGGATCCTCAAATAGACAGGGTAGTTAAGCTAGCCCAATTTATTTCTTCATTTATTTACAACTACAACTTTGTTCTTGCACTTACGAGGGAACACACCATGGGACGAGAGTTGCTATAGCCTAGTGCAACCCGGTTCGCCTCCCACTATATTTCGTTAGAAAGTTTGTTGAGTCAAATAAGAGCTCTAACTCATATGGTCATTTCACCAGGTTGAGGTAGTTGGATAGCTAGATGTAACCAATCAGATAAGAGAAAGGGGAGAAAAATAGAAGAGACAATAGAGAGGAGATTTTTCGAAAGTTGTAAAGAAGACGTTAGACATCGGCCAACCCATAGTGAAGGTACTAAGGTTAGTTGAAGGAGATAGGAAAGTAGACATGGGGTATTTATATGATGCAGTTGAGAGAGAGAAGGAAGAAATCTCCAAGACAGTGTCCGACTTCGCCAAGTGGTGGGATATCATAGATCGTCGCTGGGAACGTATGTTATATCAACCCATACATACAGTTGGTATATTTTCTTAAACATTTATTAATCTTTTTTTTAAAGTCATATGTGTATAAGTTGTTTACTAATGTTATTTGGTTCGTAGGTTACTTTTTCAACCCAAGGTATTGTTATAGTCCACAGTTCAAGGCAACGAACGAGCTATTAGATGATGTGAAGAGCGTCATCCGATGGTTGCTCGATGACGACGATCGGACTATTATCGCATGCAACAAGATGTACGATTACAGAATGCGGAGTTTTCACTTTAGAACAAGCAGAGTTGAACGAGCTGTGATGGTACTAAGTACTGGTACGTAGCAATTTTTTTCATCACTTAATTAATCAAAGTTTACTTAGATAATAATGTAAGACATTCAATTTATGCAGCTGATTGGTGGATGGACCATGGTAAATTACCAGGGTACGAGGACTTGGCGGATGTAGCCATCAGGATCCTAAGTCAAACCACTTTAGCTTCGGGCTGCGAGAGAAATTGGTCTACATTTATCTTGATTTACACGAAACAAAGAAACATGTTGACATTAAAGAGACTTGAAGACCTCGTATATTGTCATTACAACATGAGGTTAAAGTGTTGAAGAATTTGGAAAGAATGAAACAGAACCAGATGGAACAAAAGAGTTGGATATCACAGGCAGCGGGACGCTTGGTTGAGGAGCCGCAAATTGAAGAGGAGGACATCGATTTGGATCAAATATTCTACAAGAAGAATTACTTAGAAGCTTGGGTTAACGACCGAGAAGGGTTAGAAGAACCAGATTTCAACTTAGAAGACCGACAATGGGCTGAAGGAGTGCTAGATGATGTCCCTTTGGCCGAAGAATTCTAGTTCCCTCCCTCCCTAGCAAAGCGACAGAGAACCAGAAAAAGAACTAATCAAGGTACGCAAAGTAGGAGAAAATGTAAACAAGTTATGACTGATTTTTTTGATATTACAAATGTTGATACGGTCGAAGATGATCGAGAAGATACGCTGGAGCTGAACATCCGAGTGTAGTACCAGACTTTCGAGGATTCGTCGTCAAAGAGTAGCAACGATGATGGTGCTGGATACGGGGGCACGAGCATTTTGCAAGTACAAGGGACCCCAGATCCTCCCATATTTTCTACAACGTCGCTACGTTTTACCGACGAGGAACAATATACCCATGTGACTCAAGACGTCGATCATTGTACACGGCCGCAAGGTAGAGGAGGTCATTGTAACCATGGAGTTGGAGAAGAATACCACGATGCCTCCAACTATATATATGATTCATCCCAACGCTCTTGGTTCCCTACATACAATCAAGAGCATTGTGGAATGAATTATGTGGAGTCATCAAGTACTTCAATCCAATCGACCTATAGTTATGGTGACTTGTTTGGATCAAGTCTTAGGATAGTTTCCCAAGGGATTGATGAATATGATTGTCATGTGTACATGTATCAAGCTGTGTACTCAATCCAAATGACATGGGAAGAGTACATCAACTACCTACAAAATGTAGAACACGTCACACTGGAATAAAGTTGATGTATTATTTGTTTAAATCATGTCATTTATTTTTTTTCTAATTTTTATGTATTTTTTGAATTTTTTAAGCATTTTTCTTATTTTTTTTGAAAATTCAAAAAAAATAAAAAAGTAGGGTCGCGACCCGGGTCGACCTGGGGGGGTCTCGCGACCCGGTCGAGATCCGCGACCCTTCCTTCCTTACTTTCTTATACGCATAAACAATATCTCAGCATACATTCTTGACCTCATAGTAGGAAAAAAATAGGATTCTAGTTGTGTATATTTTCCTCAAGGGTTTAATTCACAAAATTTTAGCTTCTTAAGCTAGACTATGAAACCCAGAGTATTCAATTCTTCATGTTTGACAATGAATTGTATTCATCAATGGGTAATTAATCAGTTAACAATTTTTCACTTGTAACAATTATATGTGCAACATTGTTGTGCATAGCTATGGTAACACTTATGGGTCTTAAGGCATCTGTGAGGGCTATGACGCTAAAAATAAAATTTTAAGGAAGAAGCTAGAGCCTTCCTAGTTCTTAATGATATATTGGGGTGGTCAAGAATTTGTAATGATCAAGCAAGGCTTTAGTTTCTACTCATTTTTACGTAAGTCTTCCTTCAAGTATGCCATTTGTACATTGCTACATCCTGGTCGCTTTTGCCTAGTTGGCTAAATCTTGTCTTGTTCCTTATAGTCAATAGACTCATAGTTGCTTGTGTTTGTCTTGCTAGCAACTAGGTTGGCATTTACATTGGCGGATTGACCGTCCCATGCTTATGAAGTTGTGAGGATGTTGCACATTCTCAAGGACACAATGACTTAAGATGATGTCAAAGCATAGATCGTGGAATTAGTCGAATCACATCGGAATCGACTGATTTTGGAATCGGATTGGCCGATTTTGATCCGATTCCTGTCCTGCTTGAAGGACCGATTCTGACTTAAATTCCTTCGGAATCGTTTGGAATCGGTCTAAATCGGTCGAATCAGTCTTGAATCGGTCGAAATGGATCAGAATCAGAATCAGAATCCTGATTTTTTAGATTTTTTTAAAAGATTCAGGCCGAATCAACTAGAATCGGACCGAATAGACCTGAATTGTACTAAATCGGCTTGATCGGTTGGAATCGGTTTGAATTGGAATCGGAATAGGAATTTTTTAATTTTTTTAAAAAAAATGATTCTATATCGGTTTCTCTTCTTGAGAATCGGTCGGATTTGAACCAATCTGATCCGATTCGAATCCGATCAGTACTGGCCGATTCCGATTCTGGAATCCTTGGTCAAAGTGATATTAAAATAGGTCTCAGTCCAATACAATGTTGGGCTGAGTGGATGGCTAATTAGGATTTAGGATGAGAAGCCTCCAAGGCCTCCTTGCTTATGTTTTGTTTAGTTATACGTTGAAAAATGAAAAAAATAGGACTTTTCTTTGACTTTTGTCCTTAGTTGTTGGCCTTCTACTTCCAAAGTTTATTTTTATGGAAAAAGCAAATGTTTAGCCACATGTTGATGATACGAACATAGACGTAGTGATGAACCAAGAGGGTTGAGTGATGAACCTTATGACAAAGGGGCTAGTGGCATTGATGGTGGTTATGGTTGGGTATAGGTGCCCAGGCTACAATGGTTCGACGGAGTGTGGGTTTGGAGCTGCATAGTTTCTTGTTTGACCTATAGTATCTCTCTACCATGCACTCTGACTTTGAGGATGAAAAGTTTAGCATCGAGAAAATGTACCTTAAAAGCTATGTGAAGTTCTGGTGGCACATCAAGTATGAGGAAATAATACATGTGGCATGCAACATTATCTTGTTGGAGAACTTAGAAGGGGGAGTTTAAGGCCATGTTCTCTTCCAAGAAAGTGGAATTCTTAGTACGAAGGAAATTGTGAATTATCTAATAAACTGGACCCATGTAAAAATATGCAAAGAGATTCATGACAATTATGCTAGACATTTAATGTTAACATCCTCATCACATTCTTCATTGTTTTTGAATAATTGATCCAACATTCTTGAATTTGAGTAATTTAAGATAATTTTATCTCTTACAAACTAGCTCCCTCATCTTATTTCATTTGGTGTTCACTAAATTTACAATGTATATATTTTGTCTTACTTCTACATATCATGAAGCCTTTAAGTCTCTTATAGGGTGTTTGGTAGCGCTTTTAATTTTAAGAAACCTTCATTTTTGAAATCAAGATTATTTGACTTCTTAATTTTATTTTTAAAATCAAAATAGTCTAATTACTTTGTGTTTGGCAAAATTATCATAATTTTTAAAAATTAGACAGTAGTGTTTGGTTGTGACCTGCACCTCTACGAAACTCTCCCGGACTCCCTCCGCAGAGAGGACCTGCAGCTCCGCGAAGGCTCCCCCCTGCGGCGGCATCCGCCTCCCTCCCCCCGGTGGCGGCGGCGGCAGCGTCGTCGGCCAGCGAAACCCCCCCCCCCTTGCGTTGTCCGCCCCGCCCCCAACGGCATCGTCCGCCTCCCTCCCCCCCCGCGGCGACGCTCCCCCCGACGGCGGCAGTGTCCGCCTCCCTTCCCCCGGCGGTGGCGGCGGCGTCGGCCAGCGAACCCCCCCTCCCCCCAGATAATACACATGTCTCGCCTCTCACGTTCTGCCTCCGCGTCTATCTCAAAAATAAAACAAGACCTACCTCGTTTTTATTTTAGAAAAGATTATGTACATAGAGTATCCCACTTTTGAAAATGAGACGGTAGTTGAAAATTGCAATCAAACGCCTTATCTCTTTTATTTTTAAATTTTAGATTCAAAAGAGAGAAAAAAAAACGTAACCAAACACCCTATTAAGTATTTCCCCATAGTATGTCATCTTATATATCCTTTGTTAATTCATCCATAACTAATGCAAATATATAAGAATTTATTATAGACCCTTGATGTAAAACAATTGAGAAAAACTCTTGTTTCTTTACTAATTGTGCATATCTTTCTATCATTTCTATATACCTAGTATGCACCATTTTTGGCTTGAACACCCACCAAAAATGTTTTAAAACTTTATCATAAGCTTTTTCATTAATAAACATCATTTATAAATATTTTTTATATCTTGATATTTTTCAATTAGGTTTCTAGTAAGGAAAATAATTTTAGTTTTAGCTCGGTCATGCATAAATCCAAATTAGTTAGTTGAAAACATGCTGAAATAGTTATACAATTTCTTAATCACTACTTAAGAACTCTTTTCCAAAATTTTATTGTATGGCTCATGTGTTTGATCCTTGTATAATTTGTGCAATCTTGTAATCTCTATTTTTTCATAAAAATAGTCATGATGATGTTCTTTCTCTATTCAATTAACATGTTCTTAGAAATTAAGATTTTATTAAAAGTCAAGTTAACTATTCACCATAAATCTTTCAAATATTTTCATATTTCAATGGGGATGACATCTAGTCCATATCTTACTTATTTTCATCTTCTTCAATACTTAATTAACTTTTGAAATTTTAATTCTCGTAGCGTAATTCATATTAAATTTTGTTACTTTCTCTATAACTTCTATGCTTCTTGTAATGTTTTTATTAAAAGTATCAAAATAATTTTTTATCTTTTTCTAATGTCATCATCTTTGATTAGATAATTTCTTTCTTTATCTGTGATAGGTTAAAATATCGAGACATTCTCTCTCATTCTTGCTAATCTATAAATTTATTTTTTTCTTCTTTAGTTTTCATGTTTTTCGTACATTTACTTAAAAGTATCATCTCTTACTCATCTAATAATCATTTTTGCTTCCCTTTTGACTAACTTGCATTGTTCATAAATTTTGTTGTTATCATGCTTACAAAATCTTTTATATCAATATCTATTGTAAAGGTACTTTCTAACAATAATATTTGTAGTTTACATTCTTAACCCCCTTCTCACTCTAAAAAGTCTTTCTCTTAAATATTCAAATAATGTAATTTCTCTCTTTAAAGTTCTTCAGAATTGATGATTTTTTTATTTGTTTAAATGTATCCTAGAGATTATTTTTTGTTTAATTACGAGGCTAACCAAGTGTTATCCTTTTTTTAACTTTCTACCATGACACTCAAATTCCTTGCATGACCTAAATGATCCAAGTTTGCTTACATTGCATTTTGATATCTATAGTGGAAAGAAAAGTTTAATGAAAGTATTGTGAAAACATAATGTAATAGTGAATTTACGGAAAGTATCACCTTGCTAGGATGAAGGGCAACGTTGTCCTCATGTACACACTCTACTCGAGGTAAAAGTCCAATTTCATAGATATTTAACTTTTATGGAACAAACAAAGGAGGCAACGAAGTGACATAAAGACATCATCTAATAAAAAATTTTCAACCTTCGAGTCGTGGAGTTCACATATACGAAACCAGACAAGAGCGTCCGACAACTCCTCAAGACAAATATTTCGATGATGATATGTTGTCATTATTCAGTAAGTGATATTATATCTTTATGACATTGGTATTTAATCATTATTCTCGGAAATATATAGTATGATATGTTCAATGAAGGAAACTTAGAAGTCATTTATAGATGAATATATGTATTGGCATACTAGTCAATTCATGGTCATGGTTTTGAAAGTGGGAGCAGACACAGAATTGGAAGAGTTTTAAACATTGAGGAAAAAGGGACCCATGGTCTTACAAGAGATGAAGACTTTACGGAATCTCATAATTGCACGTCCACAGTAAAGGCAAACTATGAACACAACAACAATGAAGACTTTACGGATAATGCTTATCTTTTTATAGGACAAAAGATATTAAACAATACATTAAGTCATTTGAATGTATTTGGCAAGAAAGTAGATGCACTTTGATGGCAGATGATTGGATAGGTATTATAACATTTATTCTTTGTAATTATTATGTTTTCAAGTTTCACAATTTATAACTTGTGCATGATCTTCTTCTTAATAAGTATATTTAGAAAAATAATGATCAACTTCTTAGTACTTTGTTATGACGAGATTGTATTTTAGAAGTTTGTTGATGCATCCGAATAGGTATATGATGTGAATTACTTGTTTGAATTATTCAACTGTGTTATCGAAGAGATAGAAGATGATCGAGTTGTCAAGTGATGGTCAAGTGACTACATTTGTATTGGGTACCATGCTTTTTCATTAAATTTAATATTAGAGGATATATGAAAGGATCTTCAAATTGATTGAATAGTCAAGATGGCCCAATTCATATTATCTTTCATTTATAATTATAATCTTTTCTTTAACTTTATAAGGAAGCATATGAAGTTTCGAGAGTTTCTACAGCCCAGTGCAACTAGACTCGTTTCTCACTACATTTTTTGGAAGGTTAATATAGCAAATATGTCCTTTTACCCAAATAACACTTTAACCAGGATGGTTAAGTTGAATTTCTAGAGCTGCTCCTTTAAATAAAAAAATAGGGGAAGGTTGAGGAGATGTTAAAAGGTGGAGACTTCTGGCGAATTGTAAAGATTTTTTATATAGTGCAACCCATAGTCAAAATTTTTAGAATAGATTTAGATACGAAGTCAGATACAGGCTATCTATACGATTCACTTGAGTATGTTAATGAAGAAATTATAAAAACAATGTCAAACTTTATGCCCTGTTTGGTTAGAGTTTCATTTTTGGTACTATATCAATATTGATATTAATATTTTTAAATGTTGGAGTATCAATATCAAAAGTAATACAAGTGGACACTTGTATTACATAATATGCTTTATTTGCACTACAAATTTTAAAATTGATACAATTAACCAAACACCTCTTGATGGTTCCTATCAATATCAATTTTAAAATTGATAGTGATAGAGGTACTTAATAGTGTTACCAAACAGGGCGTTAAGTAGTGGTGAGACATTATTGATTGTCGGTGAGAGTGAGCATTATATTATCTGATATATTCAACAAGTGTTTTTTGTCATTAAGTCAAAGCACAAAGTGCAATCATGTTAATATTACGTTTACTTTTCTACTGATATGTATACATTATCTAGGTTATTTTTTTAATCTAAGATATTATTATAATCCTTCGTTCAATGTATTCGATGACTTTTTTTGAGGGTGTGAAATTGATCATTCGTAGAGTGCTCGGTATGGAATAAGATGTATGACTATAGAATGTGGTCAATTATACTTCTATGTTCTAATATGTAGTTTGTACATTTTTTGCAATTCAAATAATTACTTGTTGCACTTATTTTCTAATATATTATAATCTTATCTAGTTGATTGGTGGATGGATCATAACAAGACAATGAGGTATAAGGACCTAGTAGAAAGGAATTGGTTCACATTTAGCATAATCTATATGCAGCAGAAGAATGGTAGATGAAGAATTTGCATTATAACATAAGATTGAAGCTGAAGAATTTGTAGATGATGAGGGACAATTAAAAGGAGGAACAGAAGAGGAAATAAGAACTGATGGGATGACAAAGTGAGATGGTCTATATAAGATGAAGACATCAACTTAGATGAAATCTTTGACGAGCAAAATGCATTGCAAGATTGAGTCAACAATCAATAAAGATTGGGCAAACCTTAGTTTAACCCAAAAATTGAAGAATAGACTAAAGGTAAACATGACAATGTACCTCTAGCCGAGAAATTCCAAATATCTTCTTCACTTGCGAACAAATAGAAAATCAGAGAATCTTCTCACCAATGTAAAAAGTCATATAGTAAAGGTAAATAGGTTGTAATTGATTCATTGAACCTTGTAGATCAAGAAGTATTTGATGAGAGTTGAGAAGACATGTTAAGTCAAATGTCCAAGTTCAATACTAGATGTCAAATGATTCGACTTTGAAGAGTAGCAATGATTGAGGGTTTGATAATGAATAAGCAACCATTCCAAGCATACATAGAAGTGAGCCAAAATCACAACCTTCACCAATGCACTTTACAGTTTACGTTACACGCATGCTATGCAAGATAAATATCAAGATGAATAAACACAAGGTAGAGAAAACATGCAACAAGCCAGGCATCAACACTATACCTTATCATATTTGGTTGGGTCATCTCATGACTGTTGGTTTCCTATTTATCACTAAGAGGGTTATGAGATGACTCAACTTAGTTATGGATCCTCATTAGATACTTCAGTCCACCACCTATGTTAGTTGTGATGGATTTTGGTGAACATATCGTAAGATGTATGTAAACGGGAATGCAAAGTTCTATGATCATGTATCCACTTATCTAAATGTACTCTTTTCAAATGACTTTGGAAGAGTATATTCATTATGTAGAACAACAACATTAGTCAAATTTGAATAAAAATCAATATATTTTTTATAGTCATATTCTCTATATTTCTTATAATGTTTTATAATTTTTTCCATCCTTTTCGTATTTTTTCTAATTTGTTTAAATGTTATCGGATATGGGTTGTGACCAAATCTGACCGAATCAGCTTTGGGTTAGGCCAACCCGGTGCTAACACAAAACCCAACTTTCCTTGTGTGACAATATTTTTACGTTGATTGTCATCCACCGCAAACCTCCTTACTCATCCTAGCTTGGGATTAGCTTTGGCAGAGTTGCACTTTTGTACCTGAAGGCATGTTAAATTTTTAGACATGACCTTGGGAATAAAACTTTTAAGGCAAGGGGTGGAAGCTCTTAGGAATTAACATCTTATTAACAATATATATAGTAGTCAAGAACTTGGAACGATCAAGCACGTTCTTGGTTCTATTCTCTTGGGGCCCATTTGGCACCATCAAAATTTTGGGGATAAACCTGGTTTATCCCTAAATTTTGTGGATAAACCAGGTTTATCTCCAAGTTATCCTGATACTAAATAGCCCCTTAGGTCTTCATTTGTACATTTACACATTATTACAAGTGTTTATTTTGTCATGTTGGCTGATTCTTGCTTTGTTTTTTGTGTTCTTGATGGTTTGTGTGTAAATACACTAGTAGAGGTGACACTTGTATCGGCAGATATGCTGCCCCATGTTTGTGCAGGTGCGGAGGCACCACTTAGATAGCAGTATGTAATGACTTGAAATTGTCTCACCCTACTCAAACTTGAGTTGCCTAATTTGCCTTGTACCCAAACCGCCTAGTAAGGAATCAGCTTGTCTAGATTACCTTGGTGACTCTTGAATGTTCATTCCTGCTTGTAACAAATATTTGTTGCACAATCCCAAAGCATGCTCTTTCCTTTTGGCTTCACATGGCTTTGGCATATTTACACATGCATGTGCCAATATATCATTCATATGGTTGCACTTGCCATTTGCAATATTTTGAGGCAAGGTAAGTTTTTATTTTTTATTTTTTCTGCAACAAGTTAGTTCTAGGCGCAACATAGAAGGCTAATATGAGTCCAGCTGCATGCATTAGTAAAAGAGTTATCGTGTTGATTGATCATGACTGTTACGTGCTGCCTCATACAGTTGGTTTAAATAACAGTCCAAGGCTGTATGGTAGACGAGAAGCAAATTCTTCCTTGTATGCCTAACTTGTTATTAATTAATAGTTCACTGTGGCACTGTAAATGCAGATTTGATCCATGTTTATGAACTGTCTGTTGATTCCTTTATTTAGAAACTGTCAGTGTTCGTCTTTTTGTATTAGATCTTATGTATTTTGCTTAATTACTGTATGACTTAAAAACTATTATCGTGCGCTTCTATCAGGTAGATACAAACCTCAAGTCCCCCGAAGACTTCGTCGGTCAGGGTGTGCTCTTCTCAAAGAATGTTTACAGGGTAGCCCCATATTCTTCTATACTTCTTGAAGCGAAACAGTCAATTTAGGAGGGGGGAGGAAGCATATATATCTACTGCTACTGCGTCTCGTCCTTTTGAGGTCACCTTTTTTTCTGAGTTGTGCACAGGACGTATGGCTACCTCCAATTTCTTTGGCTTTTACGTATTAGAAGGTGGATGATCTTTTGTTGAATAAGTTAAAGAGCCGTCCGTGAATGCCCCAGTCAGGGGCCTGGCGGAGCACGTCATCCATTTGCATACTGCAGGATAATAGATTCCAGTCTTCCAACTGTTGATACAAGCAAGTTCCTAGAAAGTAAGTCGTAGAAGTGAGGGCATCAATGGTTTGGAAACATGGAATATGAACAACTGACATTGTTCAATAAAAACAAACTTTTTATATGTCATCTTTTGATTATTTGAAATTTTTTCAACATATTGTTATGTTATTTTTTCATGATGATAAATTGAAAAAGTTCACATCAAGTGAGCTCGATCGTCAACTATTTTTGTCTTTCACAACCAACAGGGACAGGAAAGTCTTTCAAATTGCGTGAAATAATAAAACAATATAAAATTTTACCATCTAAGTATAATATTAAAATTTATGAGACGCTACGCAGGTTGTCTCAAATCGCTTATTTCTTGAATAATTATGTTGTAAACTATGCTTGTCTTTTGCATATCAAAGAATGTAACGGTTAAGATATTTATTAAATTAAATAATATTTGTTATATGATTATTAAGTGATTAGTAATACTTTTTATGATTTCTATCTCCCCCCTATTCTTCCTACTTTTCGTTTTCTCTCCTTCGGATCACCCTAATAATCTTCTTAAATCGTCGCCTCCTACTCCTTCACATCTATCGTTTTTATTTCCTTCCGTTATTCTTCTCTCAACCACGTCCTTTTCCTTTCCACGTTTGTCGCCGCTAGCCTGCTTTCTCCCTTCGTTGGTTGCCCTTGTCACTCACGCCCAAGCTTTTGATCGTCGTCCGCCCTCGGTCTCTCTATCTGCCACTCCGTGTTCACCCCTACAGCTTCTGCCGCCACCCTGCGAAGCCGCCTTTGGTTGTCTCCCCGTGTTCCCGTGCGCATCGTCGCCATGCAACCGTTGCTGCGAGTCACCTTCCCTTCCCACCGCTGCCCTCTCGCGCCCGTGGACCTCGCCTGGGCCAGCGCTCATCAGCCGCAGTCACCGCCCGTCCCCGTGCCGCCCGGCCATTGTCGCGCTCGCGAGCTGTCACACCGCGCACGACCTCTCCTCCCATGCGGAATTGCCGCAGCCAACGCCACCTTGCGCTGACCACCCTCGCGTCGTGGTGCGCCAGTACCCCCTGGTATACCCCCTCTCTCTCCTATCATTCTCTCTCTCTCTCTCCTATCATTCTCTCTCTCTCTCCAATCGTTCTCTCTCCAATCCAATCTTTTCTTCTATTTTATGTTATTCTCTTTAATCTAACAGATTGTCGGGATATCGTTTGATTCGGTTTTGCATCGTTGTCATGACCGCGGCATACATGTCATCTGGGTTGATTCCTTTGAAATTTCGTGTGCCAATCGTCGTCGTTGTTAAGGTAGGCGTCTCGGTTATTCTTAGCACTCTTATATGATTGATTAAATTATAAAAATATGTTTAGAGTAACATGATTAATATGATATAATTAGTGATTTATTTCTAATGTATTGGCATGTTTTGATAGAGTTAGATTAGCTTGTTTAACTATCCATGTTTAGATTAATTCAAGTGTTCATGTATATTAGTTGGCATGATAGGTTTTTATTTGATTAAACCTAGTTAGTTTTGTCACGACCCGGATTTTTAACATGCACAGCGGAAGATAATCCGGCGACGTAACGGGGAAGGATATCGGTCTGGAACCAAATAAGACTAAAATCTCAATCCAAATAAATAATTCCAAACTTTACAACATATTAACACCATAAACAAACACCTATCTAAACAAATTAAATACTAACATAGAATGAGTAATCCACTAGCTCCTCGAACTCCAAAACACCACTACGTTTCTGCTGCGCTAAACCTGCAATCCTGAAAATATTAACAACGGAAGGGGTGAGTCACCACAGACTCAGTAGGACTTACACCCGAACTACCCCACTATAATAGTGATTCTAGTGGTATACAATACATATTAAGCCTAAAAATCAGATTATCATACATAAGATTAAGCTAATTATATATCTTCAATTAAGTGATTACAAGATTATTCTACTACCCCATATGATAACCAGACTCTATATACATTAAAACTATCACAACCTGCACATTAGACTACTCTAAGTATGCTCATAACACACCTAACCTGACATAAAACCAAGGACACAACTAGACCACTAACATATATGCCAAAATACACAACTAAACACCTGTCTAAGTAAATACCATGCTCCATCTGAAAAATGTAGTCACATCACAAAACTAGCACCAGATTTACCATATAGTATGAAGTAACATATAGTAAGCTAAATCCCATAGTACCCCATAGGCAGGGGAGTACTTAGGATAAATCGCGGTATCTGGGATCGAAGGATGCTCCAGATTGTTCTAATTCATCTGCTGCCCACAGGACCGAATTATAGTCTGGTGAAGTACATTTCCATCACAATGCAGCTCACTGCACTGACCACATTCCACACCATGCAAGCATATAATTAACTCAGACAGTAAACATGAACATTTAATTGGCAATCAAACATGAAATACATAGATGAACACCCATGGTTCTATGCACCACATATTTGTATACCATACCATAGTCTAACACAAACTAATGCATATACATAGGATCATGCAATTTACAACCTAAACATAATCATTACATGTTTAAACAGGACTATCTATCACATAAAAGAAAATAAACTAAACTCTACCATCACTATGCCTAAACCCTACATCGGCTTTTTAACAAATCGGGATATACATATTAAAGATTATCGCGATGCAATCATCTAAACTAACTAGGTTAAAACATATAAAAACCTATCATGCCGACTAACGTACATGGATAATTAAATCAACCTAACCATGCATAGTTGAACAAGCTAATCTAACTCTATTTAAACATGCTAATAAATCCAAAACAACCCATTAATTACAATCTTCTAATCCTGGTGATCTAAGCATGATTCTTACGGTTTAATCAAGTATATTAGAGTGCTAAGAATAGCCGAGACGCCTACCTTAACGGCGACGGCGAACGGCGCACGGAATTCCAACGGAGTCGATCCAGGTGAAGAATATGCCGCGGTCATGACGGCGATGAAAAACCGAACCGAATGGTATCTTGACAATATACTGAAAAAGAGGCAATAGAATAACATAGAAGAAATAAAGAAGAATATTGAACGAAAGATAATAATAGAGAGAATAGAAGAGAGAGAGAGAGAGTTAGGCGATAGATAGGGGAGATGGATAGGAGAGAGAGTGATATGAGAGGGGAGAGAGAGATACCGCGGGCGGGGGCTGGCCGGCGCACCGCGGTGCACGGCGTGCGCGCGGTCGCAAGGGGCGGTGGGCGGCGGGGCTGGCGCGTGCGGTGGGCGGCGCCGGGCGGCGGGCGGCCGCGGATGGTGGCGGCCATTGGCTCGCGCGGACCCGCGCGGGCTGGCGGCCGCTGCGGCGGGGCAGCGGGCTGGCGGCGGCTGTCGCGCGGAAGGAGGCGACGGGATCCGGGCGGCTGCTGCGCGCTCGCGCGGAGGAAGGCAGCACCGGGGGGGGCTCAGGCGGCGGCCAGTGATGTGGGAGGGTGCCGACGGTGGTCGCGTGGGAGGCCGGCGGACGGTGGGCTGGCGGCAGCGCTGCTGCACGCGCGCGGGGAGGGCCGGCCAATGGAGGGCGGCGACCTCGCAGGCAGACGGCAGGGGGGGTGCAGCGCGGGTGTAGGCTGGCGGCGTACGCTGTGCCGGGGGGAAGAGGGTTGCCGGCGACGGAAGGTGGCTGGCGACGGCGGTTTGCATGGCCCGTGTGGCGGAGACAGCGGCGGGCGGCGCCGGAGGGCGGCGGACACGCACGGCGGCGGCGAGGTAGGGGCGGCGGTGGTGATGCGCACGGGCGCGTGGGGAGGCGGGGCTGGTGCGCGCGGCGGGAGGCTGTGGCCGACGGCGGAAGGGCGCTGGTGGGCGCGGCAACCGGGTGGCGACGGCGGAGGGTGCAGGGTGGCAGCGGCGTCCCGGGCGGTGGCGTCGTGCGGGAAAGATGGCGGCGGTGGTGGTTCGTCCGGCAGCAGCCGGAGGTAGGTGGCGCGTCGCGCGGACGCGAGCGGGATGGAGAGCTTGCGTGGGGGGGATCCTAATGGCACGAAGGGGGGGGAGACTGGCCGGTGGAGGGCGTGCGCAGCACGCGGGAGGCCGGCGGCGGCGTCGGCTGGACGCAGGCGGGGCTGGCGGCGGCGGCGGCGCTGCGCGCGCTCGCGCGGAGGAAGGCAGAACCGAGGGAGGGGGCTCGGGCGATGGCGGCAGCGGTGCAGGCCGCGGGCGGCGGCGGCGGGCGCGTGGGCTGCTGCACGCGCACGGAAGAGAAGAAGAAGGGAGTTGGAGGCGGGGGCGTCCGGTGTTTCACGCGCGCGGAAGAGGAAAGAAGAAAGAAGGAAGGTGGGGTGTGGGAGAGAAAATACGTAAACAGGGGGGGAGGGAGAGTTCGACCGGGAGTGGGAGGAGTGGGAGGAGGGGGAGGATAGAGTTCGATCCGGAGGAGGAGGCGGCAGTTAAGGGAGATTATCCGGAGGGAGAGGAAATGGGAAGGATAAAGGAGGAAAGTAGATTAATATAAATAAAACTAATAATAAATATAACAACTATTTTATTTATTTATTTAAATATCCTGGGTATTACAAGTTTAGCATGTTTGCATCGTGGTAACCTTAAATATGTATATCCTATTTTGTTAAAAAGCCGATGTAAGGTTTAAGCATAGTGATGTTAGAGTTTAGTTTAGTTTCTTTTAGGCAATAGATTGTATTGTTGAATCATCAGATTGATATGTCTAGTTTGTAATTTGCATGATTCGACATCAATGCATCTTATGATTGAATGATTATGGTTTGTGTTAGATTGTGGTGTGATTTGCAAATATGTGGTGCATAGAACTATGGGTGTCCTTCTATGTATTTCATGTTTGGATTGCCAATTTCATGTTCATGGTTATTTGTCTGAATTATTTATATGCTTGCATTGTGTGAGATGTGGTTAATGTAGTGAACTGCATTGTGATGAAAGTTTACTTCACCAGACTATGTTAGTGACCCGTGGGCAGCGGAGATTAGTTGAATCCAGAGCATCCTTCGATCCCGGATACCGCGGTTTATCCTAAGTACGCCCCTACCTAGGTGTACTACGGGATTTAGTTACTATATGTTACTTCCTACTATATGGTAAATCCGATGCTAGTTTTGTGACATGGCTACATTGTCTAAATGGAGCATGATATCTACTCAGACAAGTGTTTAATTGTGCATTTTGACATGTGTATTAGTGGTTTAGTGGAGTCTTTTGTATTATGACATGTGTATGTGTTATGAGCATACCTAGAATAGTTAAATGTGCATGATGTGTTGGTTTTAGTGCATATAGAGTCATATTAACATATGGGGTAGTAGAAAGACATTGCAATCATTTAATTGAAGATATATAATTAGCTTGAACCCTATTTACTATAATCTGAATTTTTAGGCTTAGTATATATTTAATATCAATAGAAATCACTAGTATAGTAGGGTAGTGCGAGTGTAAGACCTACTGAGTCATTGCTGACTCACCTCTTCCGTTGTTTATATTTTCAGGATTGTAGGTTTAGCACAGCAGAAGCATAGTGGTGTTTTAGAATTTGAGGAGCTAGTGATTACTCATTCATTGTTGGTATTATTTAAGTTGTAACTTCATAGTGTTAATTAGACAGAATTATTTGAATTGTTTATTTGGGATTATGATTTTGTCATATTTGGTTCCAAATTGATATATTTCTAGGGTTACGTCACCAGATTATCTTCCGCAATGCATGTTACGAATCCGGGTCGTGACAGGTTGGTATCAAAGCATTAACCCAGCCAGAATGACTATTTTTGTCATGCCCGGGTGTATGATATCGGTTAGGATTAGAAGGAATTGATATTTGGACAAATTTGATCTTGGGTAGAAAGAATATTTTAGAATGTCTATTAGACTTAAATTTTTAATTAGCATGGAAATTTGAGGATAGGTAATTGGAGGTCTATATTAGATACTTGTGTAGGCACCCGGAAGAGTCGGTGGTTTGTGTGTTTAGGTGTGGTTGTGATCGCCAGGAGCCGAAGACTCCAAAATGTGATTAAATGTAAATCAAATAGAATGAAAACAAGCTTGACCGTCGTACCTTTGGGAATAGGAAAGGGGGAGATCGTTAGGTTCTAACTTCTCCTCTCTCGGCCGGCCGAAAGAGGAGAGCTTAAGTGAGCTATTTCACTTCCAATCGGGTTGAAGCTTCACCTCAATCGGGTTCACCTAAGAATGTCCTGCATAGAAACATAAAAAAAATGAAGATCATTAGCTCTAGCGTACGTATAGTATCATGCTTGGTATAGACTCTGAATCATGCAATAGGGGATGAACTAACCGGATCGGGACGGAATCCCAACCCCTATTTTTGGTAGGTTTTTAAATATATATGAGGTGCAAAATGATCTAATGCATGCCAAATAAAATGAGGAAAAGTTCTAAGATGAAAATGGAAGACGAAAACTCGATCAGACGGGCGATCGGACTCCGAAAATTTCAAAATCGGAGTCTACCCCTACTGGTGCCCTATATATAAGGCGCTAGCTACTGGTGCCCTATATATAAGGTCAAAGCGCCCTGTATATGGGGCACTAAGTCTGGCTCGAGCAGATTTTCTTCCCCTCTTCGCGATGCTGCTCCGGAGTGCTGGACGGCTTCCGGGATGAAGTAAGGGCTCCTCCTTGTAGCCAATATGCAAATGAAGTTAGTAGTGGGTGGTTTGGATGCTGGATGAAAGAGGAGAGACAGATAGAGGCTCTCAAAGTGGAGAAAAAACCATGTTTTTGGATGACAGAAACAGCTGGTTTTTGGGATTTTTGGGGGGTGATCTTGGATCGGTTTGAAGGCTTATGAGGGGTACAAATGGCTTAGAAACGTGGTATTAGATGAACTATAGGGTGGTACTGAGTTGGAACCTCCTTCCAGCTCCAAATGGGGGTCTATTTGTAGCCCAAAAGAGGGTACTTTGGCCATTTCCGAAAAGCAGTTCCACGCGGCAAAGCGCCCTATATATAGGGCGCCAGCATCATGAGGTATGTCAAATCGATAAGACGAGTCCCTACGAGTGGTCAAATCGGCCGGTCAAATCGATTTGATTTGGTGCCAGGCGCCCTATATATAGGGCACCAGGTGCCCTATAAGCAGGGTGTTTGGTGCCCTGTATATAGGGCGCCAGGTGCCCTATATATAGGGTGCCAGGTGCCCTATATACAGGGCGCTTTGACCCCGGTCAACATCCTATCGATCTTCTTCGGAACGTACCGAACAGCCTGATTCTTCCGGAAAAAGTGGTTTCCTTCAAATATTCTTCATGAAAACAAGAATTTAAGCTCTCCAACTAGGCCAAAATTGCGTGTCTACAGCTTGCCTCGCCTTGGCGTCGGCTTTGTAGGGGAATGACACTAATGTAGTGCAGGCGAATGTAGTGAAACGTAGTGAGGTGTAGCGGAATGAAGTGGTAATGGACTGAAAAGGTGACGCCAAGGTGTAGATTTAGACACGCCTTCCTTGGTCTAGTTGAGTGGAATGAAACTTTACCGGACTCTGAGGTTGCCTTTTGTCTTATCGGAACCTTCCCTTTGGTTGATTGATTGTGCAGAAAAACTATACTAAAAATAACTAAAAATTCCACGTCGGGGAGAATCGTTACCGGCCAGGACCCGAACTGCGTGGTGTGCTGGACTCGGTAGAAAGTAAATTGCGAAAAGTAAAGATGAAAAAGGCAATCAACCAAGGTTGGGTTCTTCAAATTCATTGGGTTTACTCAGAAATACCGGTGTAGTTCGGAATGGAATATCTTCTTGTTTTGATGAAATCATCGTTGAAACACGGTTAAAATCGGATCTTCCGGGCAGACCAAAGCTCCCTCTAAGAGCTATAGAAAGACTTTAAGGGTAGGGTTGGCATGAAGGACGAGTATGATGATGCATGAGGTGATGCGTAACGATGCATGATGCATACTGTGTTTAAAGAAATGCGAATACATATAAGAAGATAGTTGTTGATATAGGTCAAACGCAACGGGTCAGGACATCCGTGAAGACACCGTCGTCCTCGTTTATTTGACTTTGGCTTATCCGTCGGCCTAAAAAGTGGCTGAATCCTTCATCGATTTTTTTAAAGGGGTTCTCAAACTCAGCCCTCTTAGACCCGAGGTCTTCGACGATATATGTGTGAGATTATGCTAGATAAATGGCCCATGTAAGGCTCCGTGTGCCCTGTTTACGTGGCGCTGTGTGCCTTATAAGCGGGGAACCCGCGCGGAATTTGTTCCTCGCTCTTTCTTTAGGTGGCCTTTTGTGGTCTATAAGAGGTGGGGACTCTCCCCCACACCAGCTACAGTGCCTTCCTTCTCTTGTTTTTATGATGGCTTCCTCCTCCTCCCGTCCGACTTGTCCAATTGAGATGAAGATTTTTTCTGAGGTTCCGTGCCATATACGGAACCGAGTGTCCATGGGAGTGGTAGTGACCTTATTAGGCACTCCTTTTGTTTTGTTCCAAAGCTCTCTTTTTATGATCACGTGGTTATTCTGCAGGACCTTCCAAACTTCCTCAGCGCTCATCGTTATGGACAGGTGTTGTGGATAGCTCGACTGATGGCCGCCATCAACATCCACGTGCGGTCTATTATGAGCGGGTGGGGTTTTTCCGGCATTCTGGTCCATGCCAAACATCTTTCCAAGTTTTTATGGAATTTCTCTCTGGAGGGTGCACTTTTCGAGATGTGGCATCCTGACACACACACCTTCATCTTTGACACCTTTGAGTGTACCATCCTTTTAGAAGAGGTGGAGCTGTTCCTGGGGCTCCGTGCTATGCCTGGTTATGGCCAAGCCATGTTCATTCCTGCTGGACCGGTTATCGGTTTGGACTTCCTTCACGGTTTCATGACCACTGGAGAGGCTCGGTCCATTATGGTAGGTGGGCGTATTTACACCGAAGCACTGACAAATTGGTCCATTGGCGTGATTCAGCTGCCGGTGACAATGAAGCTCTACCGTTGCTGGTGCCAAAGGTGTCGCCACTTGCCTTGCCTCGGTACTTATCTACCCGTGTGAGGATGGGTGGCTTGATCCCACTTGCCTTTCTTGCATTCGTGGCATCTGGTCCAACGAGTGCATAGCCCATTCGGTGTTGAGCTATCTCTATGATGGTAAGACCTCTCGCTAGTGTTGGTAGGCCCATGTTTGGTAGTATTCTTCTGTTCATGTGCTGGGCTGACTGGCACTTCAAGTTCGACGTGTGCTACGGACTGGCTACGGCTTCTTGGCTTTTTGCTCGAAGCCCACTCCAGCCTCTCACTAGCCGTCTCTGCATGGAATACAAAGTGATCAACAAGTGTCCTTTGGTGAAGACCCGCGTTGACTGGCGTGCGTACTTTTTGGCCATGAGCTACACCAGATTTGTCCGTCCTACCGAGGCTGTTATGTGCCAGAATGTCTGTGCCTCTACCAATCCTAGGGTGTATCTTCGATTGATCATTGGTTCCTCCTTCATCATCTACAACCCACATCGGTGCTTTCTGCAATTGGGCCAACCACGGCTCAAGATTCCTCGCCTCTCCCACATTCTGTCCGTCAAGGATCGCCAAACGGGCACGGCGGCTGACGATGAAGAATGCCAGAGCATTCTTGCTATCTGGGGAATTTGCAAGAGTTTCTCTCCGAGCGCCTATATGGAAGAAGACAAGGTCTGGAAGAGTCGGTACATGGCGAGACTGAGGAAGCTCTGCGGCTGATGACTTGTATTTGCTTTTAGTTGTCTCCATTGTGTGTTGTCTACTTTTGTTGTGTCTAGGACTTGATTAGTGTAGGTCTAGGACTTGCTTGGTGTAGCTCTTTTCATTCCAAATTGTGTCCGAGTCTTGTTGATGTTAGTAACCAGCAAAATATGCGAAAAAGGAATTGTTCATCAATGTTTGCTAACAAATTTGTGTCTTTCTATGAAGAATATAGTTTGAAAACATGTTCTATGGAATTCCAGAAATTTTGAAAATTTTGGCTATGACACTTTATATTTTCACCCCTGCACCTTTTTCTCATTTTACCATCAAATTTTCAAACTTTTCTACTGAGCGGGGTCTTTCCGGAGCGTGCAGTGTACCGTACAGATTCTAGAGTAAGTTTGTCCCAACTATAAACTTGTAGTTTATTCCGTCATGTTCATTTTCGTAGAAGAGACCAAATCGATCCGGAGTCGTTCCGGATCGGAACGGTGAAAAAGAAGGGGGCCAAGTCCCTAGCGCCCTATCAAGGGGGTGCCTGGTCCAGCCCCCCATAAATGGGGCACCCGGTCACTGTGGCCCCGTCTTCCTCATTCTTCTATTTCTGACCCATTTCTGACATTTTAAAAGGATGCAGATGACAAAGAGGTCCCGTATTGAGTGTGGCGGAGCCTCCAGTTCCGCCGGAGCTTCTACTTCTGCCGGAGCTTTTAGTTCGGCCGACCCTGTCCCGTCGGAGCCGCCTTCCCTTCATCCTCCTCCGGCCGTCACGGTAACCGAATTTTGACTTCCCCTTTTGAATTATTCATCCATTGTAGTTTCTAACATATTGTTTGTTTCTGCAAGGGAAGATCAAATCCCAGATATCCTGGGAGATGGTCTTCCATGCCTACAAGGGGTTGCAGGCCTTCCAGAAGGCGCGATTGGATGCGATGGGCATCGGCCCGTTGCTTCGTTGCTCTGCCTTCTGGGAGGATCTCCCCCTGATCAAGGCTCTGAGGGAGAGATGGGATTCTACCACCCATTCCTTCCTCTTCCCCTGGGGGAACATGGTGCCTACTCTGGAGAACGTCTCCTGGATCACGGGACTCCGCGTTCATGGTCGTGCCGTTACCGACAAGACCTACCGCGATTATTCAGCCATGGTCCGAGACTTTCTGGGCATCCGATCCCACATTGCCCCGGCGGACTGCGCGTTATGAAGCGCACGGACGTAGGGAACTTGCTCGGAATGGGCAATGCGAGTGTGGGAAAGGATGACCTAGTGATGGATGTCCTTCACGCGTTGACAGAATGCGTGAAGGGTTACCTGGTCGGTGAGGAGGGTACCGTCCAGGCTGATTATGATCTCCGCCGGTTCCTCCTCTTCTTCTTGACCCATATTCTACTAGCCTCGAAGACAGATAGGATGCATCTGCGGTTTCTCTCGTTCCTTGCTGTCCTGTCGAAGGTCGGCGAGTACGCCTGGGGTGCTGCTATGCTGGCACACCCGTTCTCCTTGTTGGCGATGAAGAGTGGCCCGGTCTTAGTAGACAAGCTTTTACTCCATTCCTTCAGGTATGCCTTATCTCTTTTGTCCATTATCAATTCTGCCTTGTTTTTGTTGACTAATTGAGCTTTATTGGCAGGCATGGAGTTATTATCATATCCCCCTGGGTCGTGCCCTGCTGAAGGAGGACCCTGAGTATCCACTCATCGGCAGCTAGGTTGCCAGCCAATCTACCTCCTCTCACCCTTATCGGGTGGAGAACCTGAGGAGGCAGCTGCTTTGCTTCCCCCACCACGAGGTATCCTGTCACTTTTCCCTTTCAGCCCCTTGGTTCTTCTTATTCATTGTCCTGCCTTGCTTTTTCAGGTGGTGTGGCGCCCGTATTCAGACATTCACCTGGATCAACAGCCGTGGGTATCGGAGGGTCGTCCGGTCATTGACCGTGACACCTTTCTGATATGCCTGAATGAGATGGAGCCTCTATGTGTGCATCTCACGATGTGCTCACTGGGGCTTCACCAGGAGTGGTGGACCTTCCTCCCTACCCGCGCCTGGGTCGTTCTACTCGCGGCCTGATCCAGGAGATTGACTGAAAAAAGGAGGGCCAGTTTTCTGTCCAGATCTGGAAGAGGGGTGGCACCCCAGTGACTTCCAGTGCTCCCGACAGCAGTGATTATATGCATCGCTACACGGCGACTTTTGCCCACCTTTTCACCGAGGGTGGAGAGGTATGCATTCATTGTTCCTGACACTACTCTTTCTTTGCTTGGTATCTGACCGTTTGTTGCTTGCAGAGTATATAGGAGGAGCTGTCTCACTTGAGGGTAGGGACAGCATCTTTGGAGGCCAAGTTGGACCGACAGATATTTTCTTTGCTTCGTACCTTTCCCATTTCCTGTTAACTAATCATTCTTTCTTTCTTTCAGCATCGTCGCTATCGAGGTGCAGGCCGACAGCTGCGTGGGCGTGACAATGTTGTGATGTTACTTGCCCTTCCTTTAATATCCTAAATGGATGTTTCTGATTGTTTTCCTTGCTTCTTTTCTAGATTTCACGGCTCCGTGAGCGTGTAGCCGAGCTGAAGTTGGGTTCCCACCCAACTAACCCCGAGCCGGTGGTTTTTGACGGGCCTTCAGAGGCCCCTTTCGAGCCGTTTGACTTCGGTCAGCCCATGGGTCCCGAGCTCCCTTCTCACCATCTGTCGGCTGATCCACCCCCCTTCATTCCCACCGACCCTAGGAGCAGTTCTTCTGAGACGGGTCTTCTCCTTGAGGTGATCATCATTTCTTTCTTATGTTGTTTTTCTTTATTTAATTGCATTGCTAATCTTTCTTTCTTTCTTGTAGATTGCCCAGCTGAAGAAGCGGGTGCAGGCCCTTACCACCAAGGTGAATCTCTGTGACTTGCTTCTATTTCATTTTGCTTGATTCTGACATTCTTTCTGCTTGCAGAACAAAGATCTTTGGGCGAGGATCTCTGATCTTTCCACGGGGGGTGTTCCGCCTACTGACAGCGGACCCTCGGATCTCCGGGATAAGGTACATGTTCTTCTGCTTTGCTTGTCATTGTTTTCTTTCTTTCCGGACACTTTTATGGTAGGTGATGGAGCTACAGAGGGAGCTCGAGCTCGAGCCCCTCATAGGTGTTCTAGATCCTGGTTCTTCTTCTTATGAGGTGCGGAGTCTTTATTCAGATTTTTGAACTTGGAACTCATGGACTGATTCTTCTTCTTTTGTTTTTTAGACTGCTAAGAGGATAGAGGAGCTAACACAGGAGGTATGAGTTTGATTCTTATCCTTGACTACTTCTTCTGTAGCTGATACATCTCTATGTTATCTTGTAGGTCGGGAGGCTGGAGGCTTGTGTGGTTGAGCTGTCACGACTCGAGTCCGAGCAGATCCTTCATGTTCGCCTTGAGCACTCCAAAGAGCTTCTTCGACTGGAGGTAGAGCACCGACAGATGATGATGATGCACATGCTCCAGTCTCGATCTCGGAGCCATTTCCACCGTTCCAACTCCCGTGGGACCACGCTGAGGGGACCTACTCATTCGGGTTCTTCTCAGACTAATAGTCATAGGAGGAGAGGTGAGGAGAGACATGCCATGCCACCTCCAGGTGATCAGGCCCCAGCGGAAGGAGGCGGTGATTTGTGATGTGCCAGCCCCTTTTTTATCTTTGATGTATCTTTCTATTGTATAGTGACTGTTGTTTGTTTCCTTTCTTGACTCCCTGCGTTTACTCAAAAGGTGATTAGAACTTTATTTAGGCTTAGTCCCTTGCGAGAAAGGGCAAAACTGCCTTGATCTTTTGTCAAGGGACATAGGCCTTATCAAGGTAAAATAATAGGAAAGTATGCATAAAAGGAAATATGCAAGACTAAAATTAAATATGAATGCAAAGGCAACTAGTCAATTAAAAAGCAAATTTTTAGGTGTTTTGAAATTTTTGATTTGTTTGGGTTTTTGATGGTTTTATAATGTTTTTGGTGTTTTGAGAACTTTTATTATTTTTTTGGTGTTTTGGATATTTACTTTTTTAAGAATTTTGATTTTAAGAATTTGTTTGGTGTTTTTGAAGTATTCAATTTTTTTGTTTGGTGTGAAAGGAATGACCATCTCATCCTTTGCCTTGCTTGCCATAGGTGCCCCTCATCGTTACCTAAGGGTTAAGAGTAGACATCATGTGTAAGAAAGTACCTAGTCCGAGATCTTCTGACCTTCTGTCTTCGATAGGCTATGGCTTTTCTTGGATCTAGTCGGTCAACCCTGCTCACAAGGTTAAAGAGAGAAGAGGATTGATAGTAAGTCCTTAATAGGATTCAGGGGTGTCGAATTTGTTTCTCTACTAGTGCATGCGTTGCCCGTTTGGGATTTGACATCCTTGGGTCCTTCCTTTCTAGCCCCTTTTCTTTGATGGCCCACATTCAGACAAATCTTTTTCTTTTGCTTGATTTTGACTTGAGGGATTCATTGTCCATCTTTTGGAGCCTTTTTTCTTTTTAGGCTTTTGTTGATACACATTCAGACAGGTCTATTCTTTTGCCGACCTGAGGGGTCATTGCCCATCTTTTGGCACATTTTCTTTTTTAAAGAAGTCAGACCTTCAGAGACATTTTCCTACTAAGGCAATGGGCACTTTCGATACTCCTTATTCTAATCCCTTTTATCCATTATGGACCGAAATAAGAAGAGAATAGGACAGGGTTGACCTTCTTTTGCCAATTGTTGCCTAGCTTTTTCTCTGACTTCCAATCATCGTATTCCGAAACCTAGGTGTGCAGTGTGTACAGTATGATGCCTATCCTTATTTCCTTAAGTGACAAGTTGGTGCACCGAACAAGCAAGCGTTAGATGTTACCGTCATTCTTCGCACCTTTGGGTTTTATAGATTTTTTTTCATTTTTTGTGATTTTTTAAGAGAAATATTTTTAAGGTATACAGCATTCCAAGGATGAGCTAGTTCTTCTCCTTCTGCATTAGTTAGCTTATATGAATTACCAGGATAAACAGCCGGAATTACATATGGACCCTCCCGATTAGGTTGAAGTTTGGAGTGGGGACCGCCCGGCTTAATGAATATTCTTTTAAGCACCACCTCACTGATTTCAAATTTTCTCTCCACCACCCTCTTCTGATAAAATCTTTTAAGTCTATTATGATAAGATCTAGCATGTTCGGCAGCGGCTAGCCTCTTTTCATTCAATAGTTTGAGTTACGCGAGAAGGGAATCTCGGCGTTCATTTGTCGGGATGTCTTGATCAATCTGGACTCGGAGGGAAGGAATGATCACTTCGTATGGTACTACCACCTCCATCCCAAATGCCAAGGCATAGGGGGTTTGACCTGTTGGGGTTCGAATAGAAGTGCGGTAGGCCCATAGAGCATCAACTAACTTATCTGGCTAGTTCGCGAACTTGCTAGACTTACAAGTTTTCTTAATGATTTTTATCAGAGTTTTATTGGTGGCTTCTGCTTGACCGTTGCCTTGAGGATAATATGGAGATGAATGATGCAATCTGAAGCAATACCTGTTGCAAAGGTCACGCAGCTCCTGGGAGATGAATTGTGGTCCATTGTCGGTGATGATGTCGCCTGGGATCCCGAACCTGGCAATGATGTTGCGTTTGATGAAGGTGCAGACTGTTGATGCCTTGATTTCCACGTATGCTTCCGCTTCCGCCCACTTGGTGAAGTACTCCGTTGCCGTTAGGATGAAGAATTTTGTTTTGTTTGTGGAGTTTGGGTCACCAAGGGGTCCAATAACATCAAAAACCCACATAGCGAAGGGCCATGGGGCATGAATCGGGTGAAGGAAAGATGCGGGAGAGTGAATCTTTTCGCAGTGAAGTTGACATTGATGACAGTGCCGGACAAAGATCGAGCAATCTTCTTCCAGAGTAGGCCAATAATACCCTTGCCTGATGATCTTCTTGGTGAGGGCTTGGGCATTTACATGGCCTCCACATACTCCAGAATGTGCTTCCTTAAGCACCAATTCAGCATCTTCTTCATCTACGCATCACAATAGAACGCCGGCCAGGCTCCTTTTATAAAGTACTCCACCTAAGATGGTGTATCTCTTGGAGACCCTTCTTATGGCTTTCTTCTCTTCGGCAGTTGATCCTGGTAGGTATGTCTGATCCTGATAGTAATTCGCAATCTCATGATACCATGGTTTCTCACCCTCTTCTAGTTCTTCCAATTCGACCAAAGATAGTTTCTCCTTTTGCTCAATGTATTCTTTCCTTTCAAACTCTTCTTTAACTCTCAAGAATCGTGTATCTTCTACTGCCGGAATGGTACGTCGACGGACATAGATCGTCCTAACATGTCTGCCTAGCGGGACAGATAGTGAAGATGCCAAAGAAGCGAGAACATCGGCAAGAATATTTTGAGCACGAGGAACATGAATGAACTCGAGTTTGGAGAATAGCTTGATGTAACAGGCGGTGAGTTCTTGGTATGGTCTGAGTCCGGGATGAGATGTTCGGTATTTGGCAAGCACTTGGCGGAGAATCAAATGACTATCACCGATCACCCTTAGTTCAATGACACCATAGAAGTGAGCGGCCTCTAGTCCGGCCAGTAAGGCTTCATACTCGCCTATATTGTTTGTTGCTAGAAAGTGGAGCTGATAAGCCTATGGCATGGTGACACCTTCAGGTGACAGAAAAACAATCCCTATTCCTGTATGCTGGGAGTTTAATGCCCCGTAAAAATGTAAAGTCCATAGATGATAAGATTGAAGGGAAATGAATTCTTCGTCCGGGAATTCAGATTGGATAGGGTCAAAGATTGGGACAGGATGATGGGCAAGGTGTTCAGCAATTGCATAGCCCTTGATCGCCTTCTGTTGGATGTAGGTGATGTCAAACTGAGAGAGAAAGCTCTGCCAACGTGCTAACCGGTCGCCAGACTGATTTTTCTAGGAGAAACTTGATGGGATTCATACGAGCAATGAGATTAACCTCGTGAGCCAGAAAGTAATGTTTAAGCTTCTGTACCACCCAAACCAGGGTGGCACAGGTTTTTTCCATGGTTGTATACTTCTGCTCACAAGGATCAAAGATTTTGGACAAATAATACGCTGCTCACTTTTTCCCTTCATCATCTACTTGTGCCAATACTGCTCCAAGAGATCCTTCCAAAACCGAGATGTATAAGATTAAGGGTTTGCCAGGAATCGGAGGTTTGAGCACAGGTGGGCTTGACAAATATTTCTTTAAACCATTGAATGCCTCTTGGCATCTTGAATCCCATCTAAATTCGGCCTTCGCCTTGGTTAACACATAGAAAGGCTTACACCTTTGGGAGTGTTGTGAGATAAACCGTCAAACAAATTGTAGCCTACCAATCAACCCTCTCAGCTCTTTTAAGTTCTTTGGCAGAGGCATATCAATGATGGCCTTGGCTTTGTTGGGATCGATTTCGATGCCTCTTTTGCTGACAATGAACCCAAGTAACTTTCCGGATGATACTCCAAACACACACTTCTTGGGGTTCATTTTAAGCTTATTTTCCCTGGCTCGTTGCAAAACCCTTTTTAACACTTCAGCATGCTCATCTCGGGTTCAAAATTTAACCACTAGATCATCCACATACACCTCTACAAATTTATGCATCATATCATGAAATATCGCCACCATGGCCATTTGATAAGTTGCTCCGGCATTCTTTAATCCGAAGGGCATGACGACATAGCAATAAGTTCCCCAAAGTGTAGTGAATGAGGTCTTCTCTTGATCCTATTCTGCTAACCGGATTTGATTATACCCTGAATATCCATCCATGAATGATAGGGTTTCATATCCAGCTGTGTTATCAACAAGAACATCAATATGAGGAAGGGGGAAATCATCTTTCGGACACGCTCGGTTTAAGTCCCTGAAGTCAATGTAAATTCGAACATTTCCATCCTTCTTCATGATCGGGACTATATTTGCCACCCAAAGGCGGATAAAGGACAACTCTAATGAATTTTGCTTAATGTAACTTATCAACCTCTTCTTTCATCTTCAATGCTATGTCCGGGTGAAATCTCCTCAACTTTTGCTTGAACGGGTAGCTTCAAAGTTTTAAAGTCAATCGATGCTCTACCAATGACTTGTCTAACCCCAACATATCTTCATATGTCCAAGCGAACGTGTCCTTATACTCTTGTAAAACCCCCATTAGATTCTGTTCTTCTAGAGGGGCGAGGTTGGCACTGATGAGCATATTCTTAGGATCTTCCAGTGTGCCAAGATTAAGTTCTTTAGTTGGTTCATCCACCGTGGCTGATGGTTCTTCGAATCTTCTAAAATCGGATGCATAAGTATCAGCCAAATCCTCTCCTTCATCCTCAGTATCAGGATCTTTTTCCGATACAACCTCATAGACTCCTAAAGTTGGATCAATATTGTCCTTCTTCTTATATCGAATTTCACCCAGCTGGATCGCATTTTCTAGATACTCCGGTAGCTTGCACATTCTAAGCTTTTCTGAGCCAACCGATGTAGATATCTTTCTGGAACTCTCCTACCCCTTATTTTTGTTTTGTTTTTATTGGAAACTATATCTAAAGAAGAAGAAGGTGAATAAGGAAAGGAAGAAGAGGTGGAGGGAGTGGAATTTATTGATGAAGGGCAAAGGAGATCGATCAGAGATCGGGTGGCCTCCCGGTTTGGATCATCCTTCGGAGTGAGTTGGGAAGTTTCTTCGATTGAAACTTGGGTTGAGAATAGGACATTTTTTTTTGATCTTTTTGAGGAGTACTAAACATGAACACATAATGGGTTTGGCCGGTGGTGGTTTCTAGTGTGGACTGGGATATTGACAGGGAAGGGAACAAATCGAGCAAAGATGGGTAAAGAGAGCATCCATCTTCGCTTGTAAAGAGAGCATCCATCTTCGCCACCTAGTGAATATGATGGTGGACTTGTCGGGAATGAGTTTGTTAGATCCGTGGAGATGGCAAGAGGTGAATGCCCCTGATTTTGATTGCCGTAAGGCTCGTTGTGGAATGATTCGTCACTTGACCCTTCTTCAAAGAATAACCATGATATGTCGAGATATGGCTCATCCTTTAGGCTGTCAACCTTCTTCCTCTTCGCTTGTTCTTGTGGTTCTTGTTCTTCAATCATCCGTATGGTCTCCCTTTTGTCAAAGAACTTGTGCAAACACCCCTTGAAGTATTTTTGACTGATCTTTTGGCCATTATCGCATGTCCCATCGTATCCTATCCCATTTCTTGATGTTATCATACTAGCTGGATGGGTTCTACGATGCCTTGCAATTCTCTTCCCAGTCCTCGGCCTTCTTGATATCCTAGATTTTCCATCATACGCCACCCGAGGGTCTTGGTATCCTTCTTTCTTTTCCAAACTTTCCTGGGCTGCCTTCCATCCTTTGGCAGATCAAGGATTGTGAAGACCGGTTGATTTGGCAAGCCAGGAGGGAGAGTAACCAGGCAATCCACAGGCATACTTACCACCTTAATGACTTGGTCCTTGAAGGGAAATTTGATGCACTAGTGATTGGTTGAAGCTACGGCCTCTAATGCCTCAAGGTAAGGCCTTCCCAAGATAGCTTTGTAAGTTGGGTCCATGTCCAGGATGTGGAAGTCAACAGTAACGACTCGGGGTCCGAGTTTGACTTCGAGTGTAACCATGCCATGGGCGGGCCTCTTGGAATTGTCATATGCTGTTACGGTGATTTGTGATGGCCGAATATCCTCTTCTGAGATTCCACACAATTGTAGCATTTTTGGTGGCAAGACATTGATGGATGCACCGGTATCAACTAAACAAGACTTGACATCTGTTTTGTTAATGCTGACAGTGATACAAAGTGCATATTTTCTTGCTTCTGGTTCAGCCAACTCTTCTTTGGTGAAAGTGAGGGCGGGGTGTTCACTTCTCGGGGTCAAGACTGATGCAATCTTCTCAGGGGGGATGGTTTCATTGACCATTACTCATTGTAGATACTGTTGAAGAACTTCCTGATGAACCTTGGACCTTTTGATCAGCTCTAGAATGGAAATCCGTGCAGGGGTTTTGTCAAGGTGTTTCAGCAAATCGTAAGATGTCCCTGGCACTGGTTCTTCTAGGTGTTCTTCTTCTTGTAATCGCCCTGGTTGACCGGTCTGGGAAAAAATTCTTTGAAACATGCACCCGCTTCTAAGCACCATGGCGAGCTGAGGGGCTATGGTTGGTGTGGTAGAGGTGGATGGAGGGTTAGGTCAGATGATGGGAGGCCTAGGTAGGGGCGTAGTGATGATAGTTCAGGTTGTAGGGATGTTGGTAGGTTGTGGTGACATGGTTGCACGAGGTGGTACGATGATGGGTCCTAATGGTGATGATGTTTGTGATGGCTCAACCGGGCGGATCGTGGTCCGTCCCGGTTGGAGTTGTATGGCTAGTGACGCTATGGTTGGTCGTGACAAGGTGCGGATGATTGGTGGTTGGCTTCTTCTCGTGGGTATAGCTCGTGGTATGGAGTGAACGGTTCGGTTAACGTGGTTTGGAGGGTTAATGTTTACGGCGGAAGCCGGTCCCTCGATTTGCCAATTTTGGCCTCTATCGCGGGGTTCATCGCCTGAGGTCGAATGGGATTAACCCTCTCGATTTTCCTCGGTTCTATCGCGGGTGCATGCACGGGTAGCGGGTTCGAATGATTCCTGCACTCGCATTCCCGTTGTTGTTGTTGGACCGGTGCCTCGCCGCCGCCGTTGAGGCTAATTCTTTATCGCCTTGATGTATTCGCCCATTTGACCCCAAATAATGCTTCCTCGCTCGTGGAGGTCATGGATATAATCTTTAAATTGAAAGCAATTCTCCACCGTGTGCCCCGGATATCTATGGTATAAGCAATATCTATCTCGTATTGGCATTCTCGTGGCCACTCCAGCCTTTTCTCTTGGCAAAGGGAAATCGCCCCGTCGCCATAAGAGCATTGAAAATATCTCGTGAGAGAGTACGGTAATGGCGGGTAATGGTTTCTTCTAGGCCTTGTTCTTCGTGGTGCATAGGCGGCGGGGGAGGTGCTTGGTTGTAGGTGGTTGGTTGGCGGGGTGGTTGAGGTGCAAAGGTTTCCACGGCCAACTCGCCGGGGTTGCCGGGGATTGGTGTCTACGTTGGTTGTTGGGGATACCGGTTCAAGTTGTTTGGTGACGGAAAGGTTGGGGTTGAATCTCGAGGGCGAGGTGCCGTTGGGTTTGGCGGGGGTTTCGTACCGGGATTGCATCGCTATTGGTGGTTGTTGGGTGGGTTTCCTATGATATTGTCGTGTTCCTTGGTTCTCCCGCCTTCAGTCTCGGTCCCAGTGGTGGTGGTGGTTGTCTTCTTGGTGACTTGGGGCCTAGGGTCGAAGAGGTTCATGATGGGAGAGTCTCGGAGTTGTGTTGATGTATCGTGCTCTCTCATAGAGTTCCCTCATGGTGACACGGTGAATGCCAATACGTTCTTTCCGTATCCGGGAGTGGCGTTAGTGATGATCATCTTGGACTTGTTCCGATTCTCGATAGTGCATTTGCTGGCACCTTTCTCGCCATTGCTTTCCATCTTTTCAAAGATATCTTATGAAATCTTCATCATTTCTCATCTTCTCGGCCAAGGTAAGACTCCGTGATTGAATATGTAGGGCCAACTTTCGATCTTGGTATCTTTGCAAGGAATTTTTGCTTTGGACCGTATCAAAGTTGGCCGGCTTTCAAAGGGTCAAGTGAATAGAACCATTCCAACGCGGAGCTCTCTAATGATCTTCTAAATAGGTACGCAAGGGCCTTCGGATCATTTTGCCACATTTACGTACTTCATAAAGGAAATCTTTGATGTGAATGAATAGGATTTCCATTCCCGTTATACCGGGCGGTAAATGGGCATTTCGTAAGGAGGAAGATGGAACATGGGGAGAGAGGGAAGGGATATCTCGGGGAGAGGTCTTGTGTCGATCAATCGGCTTTGAGCTCCCGTTATTGTTTCATCCATTCTCGTTGATTTTTGTTAAGCACGGTTTCGATCACCGCAGGATTCTCGGACGAGAGGAGGGGGAAGGACAGGGATGTTTGACGGTTTGCCGGCATGGCCATTGGGTAGGCCGAAGCGCGCCGGAAGGGAGGGTGTATCGGGTGGGTGTATTCCGAGGGCGGGTTTGATTAAAGTGTGCGTAAGAGTAGACCGGTGGCCCCGAGCGGTGTGGTGTTACTTGGGTCCGGGTGGTTCCGGGAAGATGGCCACCGGATGAGGTGAGTTCGGAAATCAAGGGTCCGTTGTGAGAATGGCTCGGTACCGGGGGCACCAGATTGGTCACGGGCCAATGGGGGGGGTAGAAATGTGGTGGAGACCTCTGCATGGGTGTGATGAAACAAGAGATTTTCCCTTCAAGATGGCCTTCAATGGCTTGTAGTTGAGTTGGGCTCGGCATGGAGCGAATGCCTCCTACGAGAGAATCCGGGTGGACTCTTGGGGTGAACTCAAGCTTCAGTGGAGAATTTCGGGTTCGTTAACGGTGCACATACGGCATCCGGGTGGAGGTAGGATTGATCATGGCCTCCAACCGCAACGGCTCGTATCCTTGGTCCATCATCCCGACGTACTCGACCCTAATCTCAAGTTCATAAACACAAAAGAAAAATGACGAATAAGAGCACAAGAATCCTTCTTTTTTTGTTTTAATCTTTTCCCCTTTTTTTTGTTTTTGATTTTCGTCGAACAAACAAGTTATCAAGCAAATTAACCTCCAAGCTAAAAGATCTCTTTTGGTTTTTGTTAAGTGTTTTCAAATTTTTGTTTTGGTTTTCAATTTTGATTTGCAAACAAGTAAATGGCATAGACTTAAAATGATTACTTCAATTTTTTTTGCGTTTCAACTTTTAAATTAGTGGCTTGTTAAGAGAAATAATGTCCACTCAAATAAATAGGTAGGACCCTAAGTGCTCTCACAATGCCGAGCAATTTAAGGTAGTCACTCTTTTCACAACGATAGGTGATAGGTATTCTGGGTTTTGGGATAAAATGGTACAACCAGCCCGATCAGTGAAGAGGGAATCCTTCACGTCTGGGGACTTACGGAGGTCTTGATGGAAGCTACCCGGTCCTTCCGAGAGGGAATCTCCGGAGGAGGAGTTGGCAACCACAAAGAGGGGTGTTTGGGTGTGTGTAGGTCTTTGGGTGGAAAGAGCGTCCTTCTCGGATGACCTAAGGGAGTCAAAGAAACCTCCAATGCAAACTACATGCAAGGGTTGAGATATCAAGGAGCTTGAGAAGCAAACAAGAAGAAAATAAAAGCACATGCAAGATCAATAGAAAGTGTCGGAAAACAAGTAAACAAGACAATGATATAAAGTCAAAATCGAGGATGAAAAGCAAGTACTAATTCAACTAAAGATGCTTAGGAAAGATATTAAACTTTTTTTAAAAGAAAATAGGCAAAGATGCTTAGCAAGATAACCCTTAAGATGCAAAGTCGAAGCAAATTGATAAAGCAAGTCTAAAATTAGATTGTGCTTTTCTTTTAAAAAGGAGAAGGACCAACGTAAAGCAAGTAAACCTAAGAAAACTAAATAACGTTCAAAAGGAAGCAAGTAAACAAGAAAGCAAGTAAGTAGGAATACTAAGAAGATGTAATAACTCAAGCAAGAGCCAAAGTAAGGATGAGCATGTTGGACATTCTTTTAAAGAGATGAGAAGAGCTCACTAAAGCAAGAGTTGTCCCACCGTTGTCGCCAAAAGGTGTAGGCACTCTTAAGAGCTTTCCGTGGTTTGTGCGCGTAGGTGTGGTTGTGGTCGCCAGGAAACGAAGACTCCAAAATGTGATTAAATGTAAAGCAAATAGAATGAAAACAAGCTTGACCCCCATCGTACCTTTTGGGAATAGAAAGAGGTGGGGAAGATTGTTAGCAATTCTAACTTCTCCCTCTCTCGGCCGGGCCGAAAGAGGAGAGTGTAAGGCGAGCTATTTCACTTCCACCAGTGTGAAGCTTCACCTTGATCGGGTTTCACCTAAGAATGTCCTCGCATAGAAACATAAAAAATGAAGATCATTAGCTCTAGCGCGAGTATAGTATCATGCTTGGTATAGACTCTTAATCATGCAAAAGGGGATGAACTAACCGGATCGATTGACTACCCAACCCCTATTTTTCGGTAGGTTTTTAAATATATATGAGGTGCAAATGATCTAATGCATGCCAAATAAAATGAGGAAAAGTTCTAAGATGAAATGGAAGACAAAAACTCGACAATGGGACAAAGCATCTGCACTCCAAAAATTGCAAACTCGGCTTTTCTTCCGCTCGCCGCGTGCCCCATATATAGGGCGCAGTCTGCAAAAGTTCTACTTTATGTGGCACGTTGACCAAGGTCAAAGCGCCCCGTATATGGGGCACTAAGTCCGTTCTGCCTGAGCAAGCTCTTCGCGACGCTGCTCCGAGTGATAGACAAAGGTGCCTTCTGGGACTAAGTAAGGGCTCCTCCTTGTAGCCAATATGCAAATGAAGCTAGTAGTGGGTGGGCTTGGATGTTAATGTGAGGAGAGACTGATGGAGGCTCTGCGAGAGTGGAGAAACCAGGTTTCCAGATGACAGAAACAGCTAGCTTTTGGGATTTTTGGGAGGTGATCTTGGAATGCCTATATTTAGGGGTACAATTATGGCTTAGAAACGTGGTATTGGATGAACTCTAGGGTGGTACGAGTTTGAACCTCCTCTCCACTTAAATGGGGGTCTATTGATAGCCTGCAAAAGAGGGCACTTTGGCCTATCTCCCCCCCCGGAAAGCAGTTAGGCCCTATCGGCGACAAAGCGCTCCCTATATATAGGTACTGCGATCACGTAGTATGTCAAATCGATAAGACGAGTCCCCGCGAGTGGTCAAATCCGCCGGTCAAATTGATTTGATTTGGTGCCGATGCCCTATATATGTGGCGCTCCTATAAGTTAGTATGTCGTGCCTCGTCGGGTGCACCGGTGCCCCATATACAAGGGGCACTCCGGTGCCCCATAT